>OZ024933.1:22794417-24044417 GCA_964017235.1 Sabellastarte sp. h YS-2021 | reverse complement strand
TGTGGAGAGATTTCAAATACTTCTAAAAGGATTTAAGGGAGCTGGAAAATGTGCCCAGATTTCTTGTTTTGGAAAAACAGACTCAGCCTCAGTTACTAGCTTGATCATCGTCCATGAAATAAACTGCTTCATGTTTTGACAAAATACACTAAATGATGTTATATGGACTGCAATTAGGCTGACACCCTCGATAATTGCAATTCTTGGGAGCATGGGTTACTTGGTTGTCATCATTTGCAGTATTTGACTGGTTAATCCTAACCATGACAGAAACACACAACTTTATGAACTACAGTTAAGTAGGAACTTTACCTGTCCCTTTTTCATAACCCGTACCCCGAGTCCGTGATTGCCCGTATCCATGATAACCTAGATCTTTTGGTATAAAACAGTGTACTAGCTGCCTGTGTCCATGAAAAATGAATTTTTTCCTTCCTAGTCACGGACACAGATGACTACACTGTTTTATAAATACCAAAATATCTAGGGTATCACAGAAACGGGCAATAACGGACACAGGTACCAGTGATGAAACAAGAGGAGAGTGCCCGTGAACGGGCACTGTGTCAGCTGACTGAGTGTTTTTGATTTGTGAAGGTAATAATGAGAGGAAAGCATAATTATCAGGGAAAGTGCTGTACAAAAGTACAGTAAATGGCAATTGAACAGCATGTTCAAAAGAAATTCTGAAGCTGACAGAAGAAAAGGACAAAAAAGTTGTGGCCTGCAAATGGTATTATGAAGGAAAGTAACAAGGTAACTGTTTAAGTGTAAAAAGTAGGTTAAAACATACTTAAAGAAATACTGCAAATGCAGTATCCTCGTACGACCTTGAAGAAGGGGTCCAAGGTCAAATCCAACCACACAAAAACATTCCCAGCCCATGATTTCCTATAGGTTGGTTTACCATCCCAAACCTCTAGGACCAATAATAAGCGAGTTATAAGCACTTTTAAGTTTGGCTGTCCTTATTTGACCTTGAAGGAGGGGTCCAAAGATCAAATCTGACCACACCAAAAGATTCCCAGCCCATGATTTCCTTTAGGATGGTTTACCATCCCAAACCTCTAGAACCAATAATAAGCGAGTTATAGGCACTTTTAAGTTTCGCTATCTTTGTTTGATTTTGAAGGAGGGGTCCAAGGTCAAATCCGACCACACCAAATAATTCCCAGCCCATGATTTCCTGTAGGTTGGTTTACCATCCCAAACCTGTAGGACCAATAATAAGCGAGTTATAAGCAATTTTAAGTTTGGCTATCCTCGTCTAACCTTGAAGGAGGGGTCCAAGGTCAAATCTGACCACACCAAAAGAATCCCAGCCCATGATTTCCTATATGTTGGTTTACCATCCCAAACCTCTAAGACCAATAATAAGCGAGTTATAAGCACTTTTAAGTTTGGCTATCCTTGTTTGAACAAAAGTCCTTGTTTAAAGTCGAATAAACGTCCCTGGCGGCATCTTGTTTTTCAAAATGAGGCGAAAATATTCCCAGGCAACATTTTATGGTTATTAATATATCCTGCAAACTTGAGAAGGCTAGCTATAATATTTTTTTCATTAGAACGGTAATGGTGAAATCTCTCTACACACTGCGGCTATCCAGTGGATACAATGATTTACTCAATAGTGAGAACCTGAAAGTAGCTATTGCTCAGCTATGCCATGACATAGAGGTCTGCAATTTCACTATGTTATAACTGAGCAAAAATGATGTGAATAACATATTTAAACAAAATACTCTAAATGTAATAGTTTTCAAGTTACAACTGATTTACTCAACAGTGGTAACCTCAAAGTAGCTATTACTCAGCTATGCAATGAGCTACAAGTCTGAATTTTTACTACTTATAGCTGACCCAAAAGTAGGTGAACAACATATTTAAGCAAAATACTGTAAATGCAATAGTTTTCAAGTTACAACTGATTTACTCAACATACAGTACCTGAAAATAGCTATTGCTCAGCTATGCCATGAGCTATAGGTCTGTAATTTCACTATGTTATAGCTGACCCCAAAACAGGTGAATAACATATTGAAACAAAATACTCTAAATGTAATAGTTTTCAACAGTGATAACCTAAAAGTAGCTATTACTCAGCTATGCCATGAGCTACAGGTCTGAAATTTTACTATGTTATAGCTGACCCAAAAGTAGGTGAACAACAGATTTAAGCAAAATACTGTAAATGCAATAGTTTTCAAGTTACAACTGATTTACTCAATAGTGAGAACCTGAAAATAGCTATTGCTCAGCTATGCCATGAGCTATAGGTCTGTAACTTCACTATGTTATAGCTGACCCAAAAGTAGGTGAACAACATATTTTAACAAAATACTCCAAATGCAATATTTTTCAAGTTACAACTGATTTACTAAACATACCGTACCTGATAATAGCTATTGCTCAGTTGTGCCATGAGCTACAGGTCTGTAATTTCACTATGTTATAGCTGACTCAAAAGTAGCTGAATAACATATTTACACAAATTTCTGTAAACGCAATAGTTTTCAAGTTATAAGTGATTTACTCAACAGTGATAACCTAAACGTAGCTATTACTCAGCTATGCCACGAGCTACAGGTCTGAAATTTTACTATGTTATAGCTGACCCCAAAATAGGGCCATCAAACCAGAATTTGAATACTTAGAGGTGACCTATGCTTGTGTTCTTGGTGGGAGAAAGCATAAACTAACAATCACAACAGAGACCAAATCAGAGGACATGTTGACAAATGACACAGACTATCAGTTCACCTTGAAGTTTAGATCTTCAAAAGGTGACCAGATTTGAGGTTATTCTGGTCACTGATCACAACCATGTCACTGCAGAAGAGTATCAGTTGTATTCATCACAGATTTGTACTGTTATCATCAGAGATTTCTGAAGATCTAGGATCGCCTGTTACAAGCGAATTGGACTTGAGTAAATGAAAAAATATTACTTAATGTCCAAATAGTTGGGTTTAGTACCGTTTTACTGCACAAAAATATATTTTGTTGCCAGTTAAATTATGCAGGTATGTAAGTGCACTTCATGGTACAGCCATGTAAGTAAGGTAAATGCAAAATCACCATTACTCATTGATTTATACATTTTTATAGTTGGATAAATTGTGAAAGTCCTAGTTTGTAACAAGGTTAGCATATCATTATTTATTTCTTAAAAACTCGAGTTTAAATTTTGAAAATCGTTATGATCTCAAAATATCACCCATTGAGTAACAACTCGAAGAAGAAGCTTTCAGACAAAGAATCAACAAGTGGTTTAACAAATGCAGTTTAACAGGAAACTCAACAGGGAAAACATTGCTGACAGCACAGAAAAATCTTATGATGAAAGACATCAACAATATTGCTGGGAAAGCTAAGGCTGTCACATCTAGCCACCAAGCTACATGTAAAGCCAAAGACCTTGCAAGATGGTTTAAAGAAGACTACCGTCAAGGCCTCAACTCAAGACAGAGTTCATAGTCCTGGATGGTGATATCATTGACTTTTAATGCACGATCCTCACAGGAAGTCTTTCTTTCAACACTTTCTTGACGTCTTGATGGTCAATGACACTGACAAATCTAGTGAAAATGAAATGCCACAGAAAGCACTGATGAGCATTGATGGTAATGATGAGAGTTAGGCAGTGGCCATATTCCTCTCAAAATGAAGATGAATCTTCCCTCTGCCACATGCATACATATTTTAAAAGAATATAAACTCAGCCTGGGAAAGGTAAAAGTTGTGGTTTCTGACAATGACATTGCAGCGGGGACAATGGTCAAGTCATAGCTGCCACAGAGTTATCTTCTGATCTCTTTGCTTTGTGTGCTAAGTATGCAAGATTTATCAAATACATTTACAATATTCCACAATTTTTAGCCATTATAAATGATTTTAAAATGTTTTTAACTATGTTGACACAAATCCACAATTGTTTAATACAATGAAGTTAAATATACCGTAAATTTCCAAAATAATGCCCAGGTTCAAATAAACGCCTGGTTCAAATTAACGCGAGGAACCAAGCACACTGTTTACAATTTATAACACTGATTTTGTATTTCAAAAGAATGCCTGGTTCAATTTAACATCTGTTCTGATGCCATTTGAAAATAAAATATGGTATGCTAAAGTTACATAAATAAACGATACCACCAATTTAAAATCTCTCCACAAAGAGTTGTTCTATGGATATGATTAGGGATGGGTCGGTATGTCTGGTATCTCAGTATCAAGAGCCTTTTACTGATATTCGCTTGTGAAGATGTATCATGGAAAGAAGAGTTAAAAAATTAAAAACATACCCAAAATTTGAAAAATTTTTAAGCTTTTATGATTTTATCCCATATTTTTGTGCATTTGCAGAATTTTATAGCGATTGTATTGAGCAGATTATCCATGTTTTGGTTATAACACTTTATAACCTATATCTCGCTTGTCAACTCATATATTAAATGAAAACTTAAAATACTGGGAACAAGTCAGTAATCTGAAGAAATTAGTGTTGTTAACGTAATATCAGTATACCACATTTCGTTTCACTTGGGACTGAAATTGTGACATATTTATAAATCAATAGATGTAATAAGTATGCACCAGAAAAGGCCAACTAATATAGTTTCGAAGATAAACAGCATTTTTTAATAATAAACAAGTTGTAAGCACTTTTAAGTTTGGCTACCCTCATTTGACCTTGAAGCAGGGGCCCAAGGTCAAATCTGACCACATCAAAAGATTTCCAGCCCATGATTTCCTATAGGTTGGTTTTCCATCCCAAACCTCTAGGACCAATAATAAGTGAGTTATAACCACTTTTATGTTTCCCTATCCTTGTTTGACCTTGAAGGAGGGGCAAAAGGTCAAATCCGACCACACCAGAAGATTCCCTGGCCATGATTTCCTATAGGTTGGTTTACCATCCCAAACCTCTATGACTAATAATAAGGGAGTTATAACCACATTTAAGTTTGGCTATGCTCGTTTGACCTTGAAGGATGGACCCAAGGTCAAATCTGACCACATCAGAAGATTCCCAGCAAATGATTTCCTATAGGTTGGTTTACCATCCCAAACATCTAGGACTAATAATAAGTGAGTTATTAGCACTTTCAAATTTGGCTACCCTCATTTGACCTTGAAGGAGGGACCAAAGGTCAAATCCGACCACATCAAAAGATTCGCAGCCCTTGATTTCCTATAGGTTGGTTTCACACTGCAAACCTCTAGCACCAATAATAAGCGAGTTATAACCACTTTTAACTTTGGCTATCCTTGTTTGACCTTGGAGGGACCCAAGGTCAAATCTGACCACATCAAAAGATTCGCAGCCCATGATTTCCTATAGGTTGGTTTCACACTGCAAACCTCTAGGAATAATAATAAGGGAGATATTTATAAGCACTTTTCATGACTGAAAAGAAACACCTGTGGTGGCCATATTGTTTTTCAAAATGGGGCCAAAAATATTTTCAGTCAAAATTTTGTAATGATGAACATATCCTGCAAATTTGAGATCTCTACCTATAATCCCTTTGTTCTAGCGGGCCAACAAAACTCCTTGCTGAAAGTCGAAAAACGCCATCTTGTTTTTCAAAATGAGGCCAAAAATATTCCCAGGCAAGATTTTACGGATATGAATAAATCATGCAAATTTGAAAAGTCTACCCGGGCCTCTGGAGGGGTAACGACAAAAACTCTACACACTGCGGTGGCGTACTCATGCATAATCCATAGTATCCACCGGATGCTATCAGGTGGATACAATTATATCCACAATACATGTCTCACCTTGCTTTACAATATAAGAAGTAGTTGAAATATTATTAAAAATTTCATAAAACACCTCTAATTGGTTAAATATGATGTATTTTATGCACGTTCTCTTCTGCTTTACAGTTATATCTCGTGTATGGATGTCTACATTTTTCACCAAGGCCAATACCAAAACAAAGTATACCAGATATTGTTTCGTTTTCCTGACCCAGAAACCATTTTCGTCCATGCAAATGATAGTACCACAAGAAGAGATTATAAGCCTTTATATCATATTTTGTGCATTCGGCCACTTTTATTGTGATTAAGAGGAAATGGCCATGTTTGGTTGGGGTGTACGCTTTTGCATTGACGACCTACTGGTCTACACATTTTGGGTACCGACCCATCCCTAGATATGATTCATCACCTTATTGAACAAATCTCTCATTTTTGAAGATTCTAATGGCAGTGGTGTTTTTGGTGATTGATTAAATGACCATTCTGGCAAATGACCACAATTTTTTTAGGAGTCTCAAAACACAAACTTAATTAAAGTACCTTTGAAATAATCGGGGACCATGGTGGCGCAGTTGTAACACACTCACCTGAGTCACCTCCCACCTTTGAGGTCCGTGGTTCAAACCCTAGATCTTATGTGGGAAAGTTGGTAGTTGCTTACTGATGGTTGACGGTTTACAGTACAGAACCTTGACCAACTGTATGTACTTATTTCCTCTGCCCACAAAACTACCCGTCGTAATATGACCTGTACAGTTTTGAAAGCAATGTAAAACCCCATATAAATCCAGTATTGAAATAATCTAGGAAGTCTTGCAGCACTTTGTTGGTTTACCTTCTTTATACTCTTATGAGTTTTATGTTAACTTAATATTTTTATGTTAATCTTGATTTATACAGTGAATAAAAATGCTCTTTTATAAGTGTCTGATGTGATTGACATTACAATCATTCACTGCAGAAAGAATTTGTCGGTATAGTGGTAGGCTCACCAGTAACTCAAATCTTGATTGGCTTGCTGTAGGGATGGGTCGGTACCAAAAAGGTGTACATTGTGAGGTCACCAATACAAATTTGTACCGATTCCAGGACTGCAAGTTTTATTACACCCCTAGAAACATGGACATTTTCTTTTTACATCACAATAAAGGGCAAATGCACAAGATATTAAATAAATTTTGAGATATTGCTAGAATTGGTATTTTAATTTTTCCTTCAACTACATGTGATGACTAGCAAGATTAAGGTTATGAAACATGTCAGTTTTGTTATACAATAAAATGGTATATACCACATTTCTTTTCATTTAGGTAGAAATGATGAAATCTGCAAAGAATGTTTAAGTGCTGGTTATTGAAAACATCATTATATTAGGCTTTCTTATGGTTAATACTTCATCAAAACATTAAAAAACATATATATTTTAGGAAACAACTTACATTTTTGCTTTATATATTCATGGTAAATGAAGTTTATAAAGTTCAAAATACCGGTATCTCAAAAGTGCATATTTCCTGACAGTATAGCTCATGAATGCTCGCATAAACTTTTGTAAATATCTCGAAAAACTTTCAAAATCTCGGATTTAGTTCGGTTCCAAATGCCCGAAAACCGGTTAATTTTTTATTTTCAGAACCAGTCCAACCACTATTATGTGTGCAGACAAGCGAAGTGGCGGGTGGAAAATCTCATCAGGTATATCTGATGTATGGTTTTTCGATATACTCATGTTTTCGATCATTTAAACTATGAGCTTACAGACTCGCTTTTGGATGGCGTTTTTGTAATTTTTAAAAATAAATACAGGGGGGGGGGGGGGGGGGGGCGGCCGTACGGACAGGACAGTCATAACGGACACAACTGAGGTCTGTATTTTTTTGTCACATGATCGTGACGTCACTCCCCGTAAGGAATCGTAGTTTTTGATAATGTACACAATATTTGCAGTTACAGTCTGTTTCAAGGTTATTTTATTTCAAAAACACTAAAAATCCATGTATTCAAAGAAGAAGGTAAATAACCACACATTAAGACGTGAGTTGTGTCTAAAGTTGAGAATGGAGTTCAGCACTGAAATGAGGAGGGCAGAGTCTGCCTGAATGAGCATGCAGTTTTTCATAAATTATATTTTACTTTAAAATAGTGAACAAGACTGTCACTATTCCACAGCATCTGTTCAGCTTTTATTGCCAGTGCGCAGATCCCATAGATTGTCATATTAATATTGTAGAATTTAGTGGGCTTCATTCACTTGCACGTTGAGCCCATGGATCCTCACTGTGGAATTCAGTGGGCCTCTAGCCTTCATTCGGTGACACAGTGGGCACTATTCTTGTCATATATACAATACAAAAACTGGTCAGTGACACTTCTCCTTTATGTACACAGTGAACCCATAGATCCTCATTGTTTTACACAGTGGGCCCATGGTCAGTAAGTCAGAAATACGCAAATATTTAAGAAGTCAAGGCTAGGATTTTACATCCTGTTCAGCAGCTAGGGTCATATTGGGACAGGTCCACAGCATTTGTCACTTCAAGTGACTCACTTGTGGGAGTCGAACCCACATAGAGGTGACAACTATAGTGATCAGAAGCCTTGTGATTAGTCCTTGTATCACACAGTAGATTCTAGCTCATGCAGTAAGTCAGAAATAAATATACATAAATACTTACCTATTTGTTTACTTGCTTCCATTTCCATTGTACATTTCTGCCCAATGTACATTAAAACTACTTGTACAACAATGTTTTTCTTTCTTTTTCATTCTGCCTTATGGTTTCCCCAGGCTTCCACAGTTTCCTTTGATTCAACTTTTTATAGAAATTGGAGTGTGCACTTAAATCACTGATTTCAGTTGGGATCCCATGGCCCAACAGCTAGTAGGACATGAGTGTGTACTTGGATTATTACAGTCTGATTGAGTGTGGGAACCAAAAATATTTTTTTCTTCAAAGTGGTGAAAAATATCATATTCTGAGCTTATTAATAGCTTCAATACTTATTAATTATCAATATAGTCCAATAAATTTTTAATTAATAATAAAGACTTAAATAATTTGTTCTCAAAAATGTATTCTATTGTCAGTTTGTTACTTATTCTAATCTTGTATTTGCCTTTTACACTGGTTAAAAATCTGTCTGCAACATGTATCTTACGACTACCCACAAGACTACCCATTGTGATAGGACTTGTAGCATATAAATCAATGTTAAAATCTAAATAAATAAACTGAACTCTAATGTCAGAGGTGGAAGGTGAGTGTGTTACCACTGTGCCACCACGGCCACACAGAAATGTTATAGTTATTAAAATACATCAGTAACTATCAATTGTACAATAACATGTTAACATTGCATAACACAACATGAATGTTTAACAAGTGATGATATGGATATATGATTAGACTTGGAATATTGCTGCATTATATACTACTGAGAAGGCTGAAAAGTCTCATGCAACTACAAAAATCTTCTGTGTAATTTGCCTATGACACTTCTTTTGAATTCTGTAATGTATATGCCATCCTAATGAGTGATCAGCAATAAAGTGTTTAATAGATGTTTCTACAAAAAGAAATAATTGTGATTTTAAAACTCACTAGACAGTGTAAAAATATCAGAGGACACTATTAAGTTTGATGAGGGATTGTGAAGTGAGTGGAGCAGGGTTTGGGGGATCAACTTTTCTGAAATATTAGTGTGCGGTTTGAGAGAGTTCATTTGAAGGGGTCAATAATAGGGTGAATTTAGAAGATTCTGACAGAGTTCTTTGTGAGAGGGATCAAGAAGTTCAAGCACAGAGCGTGAGTGGGTGTTGAGAGACACACAGAGCCTGAGTGGGGGATCAATGATGAATACCTTGAGGATTGTTTCCCTGGATATTTAATAATTATTTGTATATAAATATATAGTTTATAAAAAGGATAATCACCAGTCCCAAGATATTCAATATTTGAGCCCCCAACACAAGAAAAAGCAAATTCTTGTTCAAAGGTCAACATGTATCTCTATTAGCTTAATTTTTATTTCTTTACAGTTCACATTATTATTTTCCTCATTTGCTTATTTCATGGATGATATAATTAACATATAACTACACATATAACTTCTGAATCTTATCCAATATTTCTGTGAATAGCTAAGAAACTTTGTTGAAGTATAAATTCTACAAACTTCAATGAAATTACATCAAATACATGTAAATATATATTGTAACGGACCGACGACTACTGTAACTTCGACATGTGCAAAAATGAGCAATTATAGCAGTTTAAGCTCACCTCGTGTGTATATTGTCTTGGTTATTGCAGTATTTCACCTATTTTATATTGTTTAAGCATATTCTAAACTTAAAGTAAGGGTTATTTGCACATTTAGAAGGAAATCTATGAGATTTCTTCTTGGAAACAATATTTTGACAGTTCTAGCAGTTGATAAACTTCAGCCGGGGGTTAAAGCTTTTCAAAACGATTGGAGTAAGTAAAGTATTTGAATTTATGTGTGTATTTTGTAATATTTCTTTTATATCTGTGTGTACATTATGTTTAACTATTAATTTAGGCAATGTTGCATAATATTTAACATAATTTATGCGAATGCTGCTTTTAAGTTTAAAAGCTGTCACCCCTAAATATGACAGGCCCAACCTTCAATATCGTCCCAGATCACGTGACCCCTAGAATTGTCTATATATTGGCCGCAAGTGAGAGATTCGGGGAGAATCAAGTATTGAATTCTCATGGGGGATAACCGGGAAGAGAGCCGCAAAGCCGTAAGACAAGAGCCGTGAAGCCATGAGTCAACAGAGCCGTGAGAAAACAGAGCCACAAGAAGCCAGAAAATAACTCATCTGAAGGAAGGGAGAGAATACCCTGTAAGTGGTGGCCACAAATTATTGTATTCAGTAGTGAATACCCATCCAGAATTCAGTAACTGAATTCTGGTCCATGAAGTGGCCTGTCCACCATTGATGTAGCCGCCTGTTTCATCCCTAGTGACTGGCTAACTCATCCTCAGCAATATTTCTGCACAAATCACCAAACCCCCCCACCCCCTTTTACCTGTACGTAGAACCCATAACCTGTCCAACTGAAGCCGCATAGCCATGTACACCCCCCCCCCCCCTTTATCCATGTTAAGCTGATAAAACATTGCAAATACAGTTTGTAATTATATGGCATAGATTCCCCATATATACTACCCAACCCTTGTGGAGCTGATATTTTGATTGCAACAGCAACTTGTGTTATAGATCATAGTTCCCCAAACAGTCATTCCAGCCCAGTCAGGCTGGTTTTGTGAGTGAACACATAGCTTGTAGTGTATGAATTAGATTCCCCCAATCCCTGTTAAGCTGATACCTTGATAGTAGATATAGCCAGTGTAACATATTAATAGTTGGAAATTAAATTACAGCCACTTTTATGCAGTCATTGTTCTTTATTCATAAATAAATATTTCTAACCAATTATACTTTACTGCTTGCTTCACTGTCCTCTCTGAGTAATTAAGACTGTTGGAGATAAGATACTGACACTTTCGCAGGGCTTTGATTAACCGGCTAAGCACCAAGGAGAATTGTTTTTGGAAACGACCCCCATTCCAGGAGTCGTCTTGGAGTGTGACTGATAGTCCTCGGCAGGTGTAAGATTCAGAGATTGAATCTGCTGTAATCCTGTTGAAGGTGTAAGATTCACAGATTGAATCTGTTGGAATTCCTGTTAGTCTTTGATTCAGAGATTGAATCGGTTACAAATTCCTGTCCTAGGTGGTGATTCAGAGATTAAATCTGTGGAAATTCCTAGGCAGATGTATTCAGATCTAGGGATCTGAAAGGCGAGAGGCCTTGTTATTGAAATTCCTGATCAGGTGAAGTTACAGATCTAGGTGATCTGGAAGGCGAGATGCCTTGTTAGTGGCACTGGAAATCTGACGTCAGTCATGTCACTGTGAGATTTTTGTGAGAATTTTTCGCTCTGATCCGTCACAATATTAATAACAAATATCATAGTTATATCATCTGTAACAAAAAATCACATATACAGTTCAACTTAAGTGAAAGCATAACTAGATTTTTGATAATGAAGTTTCATTGAATTTTCAAAAGAAAAAATGGGGTTACAGTGGTCCAGTAGTAACACACTTGCCTCCCACCTATGAGATCAGCGGTTCATACCCCGGATCTTACGTGGGAAAATTGGTAGCAGTTTTACAACAAGAGGAGAGTGCCCGTGAACGGGCACTGTGTCAGCTGACTGAATGTTTTTGATTTGTGATGGTGATAATGAGAGGAGAGCATAATTATCAGGGAAAGGGCTGTACAGAAATACAGTAAATGGTAACTGAACAGCATGTTCGAAAGATATTCCGAAGCTGACAGAAGAAAAGGACAAAAAAGTTGTGCCCTGCAAATGGTATTATGAAATAAAGTAACAAGGTAATTGTTTAAGTGTAAAAAGTAGGTTAAAAATATTTAAAGAAATACTATAAATGCAATATCCTCGTTCGACCATGAAGAAGGGATCCAAAGGTCAAATCTGACCATACCAAAAGATTCCCAGCCAAAGAATTTAGCATGGTTTACCATCCCAAACCTCTCGGACCAATAATAAGTGAGTCATAGGCACTTTTTAAGTTTGGCTATCCTTGTTTGACCTTGACGGAGGGGTCTAAGGTCAAATCCGACCACACAAAAAAATTCCCAGCCCATGATTTCCTGTAGCTTGTTTACCATCCCAAACCTGTAGGACCAATAATAAGCGAGTTATAAGCAATTCTAAGTTTGGCTATCCTCAATTGACCTTGAAGGAGGGGTCCCAGGTCAAATCTGACCACACCAAAAGAATCCCAGCCCATGATTTCCTATATGTTGGTTTACCATCCCAAACCTCCAAGACCAATAATACGCGAGTTATAAGCACTTTAAGTTTGGCTATCTTCGTTTGACCTGGAAGGAGGGGTCTAAGGTGAAATCCGATCACAGCAAAAGATTCCCAGCCCATGATTTTCTATAGGTTGGTTTTCCATTCCAAACCTCTAGGACCAATAATAAGCGAGTTATAAGCACTTTTAAGTTTGGCTATCCTCATTTGACCTTGAAGGAGGGGTCCAAGGTGAAATCCGACCACACCAAAAAATTCCCAGCTCATGATTTTCTATAGGTTGGTTTTCATTCCAAACCTCTAGGACCAATAGTTAAGCGAGTTATAAGCCCTTTTATGTTTGGCTATCCTCATTTGACCTTGAAGGAGGGTTCCAAGGTCAAATCGGACCATATTAACAGATTCCCAGCCCATGATTTCCTACAGGTTGGATACAATGATTTACTCAACAGTGAGAACCTGAAAGAAGCTGTTGCTCAGCTATGCCATGACATAGAGGTCTGCAATTTCACTATGTTATAGCTGACCAAAACGTCTGTGAATAACATATTTAACAAAATACTCTAAATGTAATAGTTTTCAAGTTACAACTGATTTACTCAAGAGTGAGAACCTCAAAGTAACTATTACTCAGCTATGCAATGAGCTACATGTCTGAATTTTTGCTCTGTTATAGCTGACCTAAAAGTAGGTGAACAACATATTTAAGCAAAATACTGTAAATGCAATAGTTTTCAAGTTACAACTGATTTACTCAATAGTGAGAACCTGAAAATAGCTATTGCTCCGCTATGCCATGAGCTATAGGTCTGTAATTTCACTATGTTATAGCTAACCCAAAAGTAGGTGAACAGTATATTTTAACAAAATACTCCAAATGCAATATTTTTCAAGTTATAGCCGATTTACTCAACAGTCAGTGCCTGAGAATAGCTATTGCTCAGTTGTGCCATGAGCTACAGGTCTGTAATTTCACTATGTTATAGCTGACCCAAAAGTAGCTGAATAACATATTTGCACAAATTTCTGTAAAGGCAATAGTTTTCCAATTACAACTGATTTACTCAACAGTGAGAACTTCAAAGTAGCTATTACTCAGCTATGCAATGAGCCACAGGTCTGGAACTTCATTATGTTATAGCTGACCCCAAAATAGGTGAATAACATATTGCAACAAAATACTCTAAATGCAATAGTTTCCAAGTTATAAGTGATTTACTCAACAGTGATAACCTAAAAGTAGCTATTACTCAGCTATGCCATGAGCTACAGGTCTGAAATTTTACTATGTTATAGCTGACCCAAAAGTAGCTGAATAACATATTTATACTAAATTCTCTAAATGCACTAGTTTTCAAATTATAAGTGATTTACTCAACATTGAGAACTTCAAAGTAGCTATTACTCAGCTATGCAATGAGTCACAGGTCTGGAACTTCACTATGTTATAGCTGACCCCAAAATAGGTGAATAACATATTGAAACAAAATACTCTAAATGCAATAATTTCCAAGTTATAAGCGATTTACTCAACAGTGATAACCTCAAAGTAGCTATTACTCAGCTATGCCATGAGCTACAGGTCTGAAATTTTACTATGTTATAGCTGACCCAAAAGTAGGTGAACAACATATTTAAGTAGGGGTGCGACCGAGCAGTCGACACTCGCCGAGCGAGGCGAATTTCACGAAAATTCGACCCCAATTCTTAGGGTCGATTACTCGTGTATATATAACAACCTATAGAACCAGTTACGTTGTTTAGTTAATTAAACATAAATAGCATACCTTACTTTCATTAAATCGCATAATCCACCATTTGTAACATAAAATTAATGATATTATGTGCTGACAATAGCTAATTCAAGCGTTTCAAAGCTTTTATCTTTATATTTTTTTCGTTTACGGGAGCCGCCATATTGGATGTCGTTTCCTGTTATGGTGGATACTAAATGTCGCGAGGGCTCGATGTCGAGTCGAGTTTTCATCTGCGAGTAATCGACCCGAATTATTTGTACTCGTCCCACCCCTATATTTAAGCAAAATACTGTACATGCAATAGTTTTCAAGTTACAACTGATTTACTCAATAGTGATGACCTAAAAGTAGCTATTCCTCAGCTATGCCATGAGCTACAGGTCTGAAATTTTACTATGTTATAGCTGACCCAAAAGTAGCTGAATAACATATTTATACTAAATTCTCTAAATGCAATAGTTTTCCAATTACAACTGATTTACTCAATAGTGAGAACCTCAAAGTAGTTATTACTCAGCTATGCAATGAGCTACAGGTCTGAAATTTCACTATGTTATAGCTGACCCAAAAGTAGGTGAACAACACATTTAAGCAAAATACTGTAAATGCAATAGTTTTCAAGTTACAACTGATTTACTCAATAGTGATGACCTAAAAGTAGCTATTACTCAGCTATGCCATGAGCTACAGGTCTGAAATTTTACTATGTTATAGCTGACCCAAAAGTAGCTGAATAACATATTTATACGAAATTCTCTAAATGCAATAGTTTTCCAATTACAACTGATTTACTCAATAGTGAGAACTTTAAAGTAGCTATTACTCAGCTATGCCATGACCTACAGATCTGAAATTTCACTATGTTATAGCTGGCCCAAAAGTAGCTGAATAACATATTTATACGAAATTCTCTAAATGCAATAGGTTTTAAGTTACAAGTGATTTACTCAATAGTGAGAACTTCAAAGTAGCTATTACTCAGCTATGCAATGAGCCACAGATCTGAAACTTCACTATGTTATAGCTGATCCAAAAATAGGTGAATAACATATTGAAACAAAATACTGTAAATGCAATAGTTTCCAAGTTATAAGCGATTTACTCAACAGTGATAACCTAAAAGTAGCTATTACTCAGCTATGCCATGAGCTACAGGTCTGAAATTTTACTATGTTATAGCTGACCCAAAAGTAGCTGAATAACATATTTATACGAAATTCTCTAAATGCAATAGTTTTCAAGTTATAAGCGATTTACTCAACAGTGATAACCTAAAAGTAGCTATTACTCAGCTATGCCATGAGCTACAGGTCTAAAATTTTACTATGTTATAGCTGACCCAAAAGTAGCTGAATAACATATTTATACGAAATTCTCTAAATGCAATAGTTTTTAAGTTACAAGTGATTTTACTCATGATGGAAGTTACTGAAAAGCCCAAAAGTAGCTATTACTCACTTAGCTATTGAGACAGGCACCCAACTTACTCACCATATTGTAGCTATGAAAAAAGTAGCTGAATAACATATTTTAACAAAATGCTCTAAATGCAACACTTTTCAAGTTATAAATGATTTTGTGCATGATTTCATGAATTTTAATGCATTAAAAATTATTAAAAAAATTTATTAAAAAAAAGTAAGACAGATCCAGGTCTCATACTCACACAAGAGAATCTACCTGTGGCCTAGTACATATATGCAAGATATGAGAGAAATCCCTGCAATAGTCACTGAGAAAATTGTGATTAAGTGTTGAAATTTTCACACTTTTGGTGGGGGTACCCCCCTTGTAATGTCTCTAGCAAACAGACGAACAGACAGATTTGCATGCCTTGAACAATTTTTCATCCTCGATAGATAAGGTATCTTTTAAAAAAAAACAGCACGTCTCTAGGCCTTGTAGTTTTGGAGGAGAAGTTGTTCACGCGGACGCGTACGCCCACGCCCACGCCGCAGAGTGACGACATAATGTCAGCTGACTGACAAGTCAGCTGACATAAAAACCAGTTCTCTGTTAAATTAATTACTGTTTACTGTATCATTAATTTGTTACTTATGATGAAAATCTATTAAATCCTTCCAAAAATAAAGATAATACCCTTTAACTGTTTATTATTACTTATTTATCTATCTATTTATTTATTTTTCTTTTTTTTTTGCAGCTTACACAGCAGGTAAAGTTGGGTTCTACTTTACTGATACGAAATAATTAATGCCCTATTGTCTATATTTAGAGAAAAATCATGTGACTTTGTTTATGTCCGTTGGACTGTCCCCTTTAGCAGAAAGCTACTGTTCATTGGTTGGTGTATATTCAGTGGGAAAAAATAAATTTAATAGTACTGTCTGTTATGCATATGTATATTTATCAACAAAGGAAGAACTCTTCTCCAAAATAAGACGTATACATGCGGCAGAAAAGACGTTTGTCTGCCGTTATTACCGTATATTTTAAGTATTTTGTCCGAAGGGCCGTCTCCTCCTGTATGCAATTACACTGAACCAATTTTGTTGTTAGTTAGTTAGTTTCATTGGATTTGATTCTCACCATTGCCGCTGATGTTGTCATATCGAAAACCCGTCCATCGAGAATAGTGCAGGGATTGGTGCTCGATCTTTCAATATCGATCGATCATCCCACAGAACTGCCGATATCGACACATACTACCAGCATTTCAATATCGAAACCACATAAAAGAAACAGACAAAAATAAAATAAACAGAGTAATTTTACTGCTTAAATAAACATTTAGTGTATAAACGCCTTAAAAAACACACTTACAACCAAAATAAACTGATTCAAGTCTGGTGCCATCTTTGTTTACATTGTCAGTGACAACTTCCGGTTTCACGGAAGAGAAACAAAACCTGACAGCTAGTACACAGCAAAGCATGGAAAATTTTGTTTAACATGCGTTTTGTTCATTTTATTTTATCATATATTGCAGAAATATATTTTTGTTGCAAAAATGGCATCTTTTGATAATTTCGTGAATTTATATGTGCACATTTTCAAAGAACCTCTATTATCGCCCACAGCTTACGTTAACGGTCCCGATATTGAAATATCGATCGATCCACCACCCTAAATTTTCATTCGATATCGATCCTCAACATGTAGACCGATTAATCTGCCTCTCAGCCAATTTTTAAAAGATTGATGTATTGGCGAGAGACAGATGGCATTAGTATGCAAAAAACATAAACGTCCTGAAGGGCAACAAGTGGCACACAGCCTGACATTAAACATGTACTAGACTACCACCTTGAGTATCAAGGATGTGCCCCGCATTAAAAGAAATAAACTTTTTTCATAGTTAATGGATATATTTACCAAAATATATTTCACTTGCCAAATTTTATCATTGTTTATACAAACAGGAAGTGCAGAAAAGTGTCTATATTACTGCAAACACAGAAAATTGTGTTCCTGCATCTAAATGCTTTATACTGTTAATACATATAAGTGCATATTTTAAAGTTTAAAGGGATGGTAATTTTCAGATATTGAAGTTTTTTGTGTAGCGAGGAACTCTGTCCCAAAATGCCATCCATCAGTTTTAAAAAGGCATATTTTGGGACAGAAAACTCGGTCTACTCAACATGGCTCTCGATCCGGAGCGACTGCAGAATCCCCCTGACGGAAGTAGAAATATGCTAATTGACATTTAAGTTTAAAAATTAGAAAACAATTATGCAAATGATCTTTAATTTTAAAATTATACGTATAGGTTGCCAGGTCGACATGTCGACAAAGTGGACATAAATAATAAAGAAAATGATGTACTTAAGGATATGAATGATTGGTTGACAGGTCGACAAAGTCGACAGACAGGTATTTGTTAACGAACTGGTTATTTACACCACGGCTGTGTACATAAGGGTATTTCAGTTCTTTATGTACACCACGGCTGTCGAGTAATGCAATAATACACTACAATAATATAAAGTAAAACAAAAGCTGTTTTATCAGTGTTAGTTTGAAAATAAATGCAATTTCTCTCTTTTACAAGAATATATTTGATTAATGCTTATAAAGTTGAAACAGAAAGGCCAAAAAACAAGTTGACATTGTCCTGTTCACTCTCCATGGATATGTATTTAGTGAGAAATATAGAATCTTAAAAAGAATGTTTTTCTTTTTGTATTTTTGCTATATATCACTTTTTTGTAAGGTGTGTAGATGGCCGTGTGTAGAGGCTTTCATGCCATTAGAACCTGGTACATTTGTAATGTATGTTACTTGTATGATTCTTGTTCCATGTGTATAATGAATAAATAATGAAACAATAAAAAATCACATCTTCACTGTTTTTGTCATCTAAGTGTCATCCAACCCAAGTTAAGCCACAACTATTTGACCTGTGGGGATCAAAAGGCTAATTATGTAACAAATTTTACCTGGCTGGGTACACAACAAGGTGTGTATAAGAAATTTAATTTAGTTTCCACAGTACAATAGTGGGGAAGACTAATCATCCCATTTCTAGGGGGACTGACATAGCATGCACAATAAGGTGGTGTAGAAGACCATGTACATTAGCTTACCTACATTTTAGTGGTACACAAAATATCCCAAATATCTTGCATATGTACACAAGATATTCAATCTAGCTTACATAAACAGCGGTGGTGTACATAAGGGACATTATCTGGCTAATATACACAACGGTGGTGTACATAAGAGACATTATCTGGCTAATATACACAACGGTGGTGTACATAAGAGACATTATCTGGCTAATATACACAACGGTGGTGTACATAAGGAACCATATGTAGCTTATGTACACAGCGGTGGTGTACATAAGACGACTTTTCGGCATTGCGTACACAGCGGTGGTGTAAATATCCTCTGCCATTTGTTAAATATATGGTGCTGTGTAGTTGAAGGTATCGGAGTAGGAAGGTCGACAAGGTCGACAAAATAATGCTACAAATAGTAAGAAAGTAATGGTAGACAGGTCGACAAGTCGACAAATATTTTACTGATATCAAATTTGTTGACTTGTCGACCTTCTATTTATAGTATTTTGTCGACCTTGTCGACCCTCTGCCTTACTAACAATATTTATTGTGTAATTTAAATATTCATTAATTTTATTTCAACTAAAATTATAATATTTTAACTTCCGTCAGGGGAATTCTGCAGTTCAGCCCTCGATCCCTATACTAATCGAGAATATCTTAAATAAAATACCGAAACACCGGGCCTACCGACCCATCCGTACTGAGTACGTACGTAAAGACTGTGGGACAGTTCAAAATTTAACCACAAATGAGCATATGTCATACAGCTACAGGTGTTTGTATGACTAAACTGACCTGTTTGTCTTGTACAACCCAAAGCGTTAAACAACACGACACTCGCCATGCTTGTGTTTTTGACACACGACCTTGACTTCTGTATTGTTGCTGAAAGTTCCCGAAAATTTCAACCGATGATAATATTCACTTCACAACAAGTGAGATGCATTGTGGGCCTGCCTTAACATAATATTGCGTTTTACATATGCAAAAGAGGATATGTAATTGTAGGATTCTGTTTGTTTATTTGTTTGTATGGTGGCAAGAGTTTGAAGATTTACACCAAATTTTCACAGTGAACCTTGACCTAATGTATATAGAACTGATTTAACTTTGGAATAACTGTATCAACCATTTCTGGAAGCAGGGTTTTTTAAAGAATTTGTTTGGCCATGACAGAGATCTACACTATCCGATTGCAGTATTTATATAAACTATAAATAAGACTTTTGTCTTTATCTTTGTGTGCGAAGTATAAGACATTTCAACATGCATCAATTTCGGTCACATGTGCCTATTTGGCACTTGAAAAGACAGATTTTCCAATATATACGCATTGTATTTCATAAAGGAAACAATGATCTTCAAAAATACTGTAAAATATTTAATTCATTTCAATTGTGACAAATACTTCAAATATTTACCTTTCAACAATGCAAAAATAACTTAACTACACAGAACACACATATGATAATAACATTTTCTAATAGTTTTCTGAATCTAAAATTTTGAGTATACTTATAACATTTAATGTTTTTGATCCATGTTACAAAGTAAATTGTGGGTAGATATAATATGGGCAACTATAAATATCCAAATTAGTGAATTTGGCTTCAGCAACTTAAACTTTCACTGGTCTTCATCAGTGTCAATGGATTATGTCTCCACCTAATATAATAATCTCATATATAATGAAGAAAGCCATTTTAGCTAAATCACTTTCAGTACGCACCAGAAGGATAAAAATTCAAATTGTAAATATTTTAATAACAGGCCCCAGCTTAATGAACCCAAAAAGAATATTAGTAATTGCAATGCACGTGGAAACTATTCTGGGAAATCAATCCCTAATTAGTTATTTCTCTTAGAAATAATCTAAATTATTTTCACTAAGCTAGACAAAGTCAAACTTTGACTTCCTATTCTACAGCCAGTTTCATATTGGGATAGGTTCTTGGCATTGTCACCCGTGGGAGTCAAACTGACACAGTGGTTACAGCCTGTTTATTAGATGCCAACCCTACTTACCCATTAGGCCACTGAGCATGCTGAGAGGACTTCTCTGATTTTCCTAGAGTTTCTGTATCAAAAACAATACAGCCCTTACAAAGTTGACAACCATTAATATGAAAGATGGCATATTCATCTGTGGCTGTACTAAAATATGCCTCCAACTTTAAATAATAAAATGCATGTACTAAAGTATGCAGTTTAATTCTGTACAGATTAAACAGAGACTAATTCCACTGACAATTATCTGCAATTATCTTCTAAGTCTCTTTGAATCTTCATAGTTCTTCCATTGTCTTCAACTCCCAGCATCTTTTGCCATCTCACAGTAACACAATAACCCTTATGTTTGAAATGATCGCAGGTATTCATTGCCTTTAAAGTTTGCCATGACAATTCTTCATAAAAAAATAATCCATTTTTTTTACAGTAGCTTTGTCATAGGGCAGTCGCAAACAAGTCATACCTGTTCTTTATTCTCAATAAATTCTCTGCATGATCTTTATTGTTCTAAACTCATGATCAATGTTTCTTTTTGGCAGTGTTCAGATTTGGCTGATCACATTCGCACCTGCATACCCATAACTAATTCCTAGGGGTAAATGGATTAAAATAACTATATATTTTTCACTCATTCATAGGGTATTCCTTGTAGAACGTACTTTGTTGAGGTTTAATTTCAGGACAGTTGAAGAACATCATTGATATCTGTAATTATTTCAATTACATGGCCACACTTCCCCAAGTTATTTGTGTGAACACTGGCAAATTTCAAACCTGCCATATTGTTCTTTGTTTGCTGAGGTTATTATAGTATACCCTCTTCAATGTGTGACCTGGGCTGGGATTCAGAAAAGGTCGTAAATAAAGACAAAATTTCTGCTAACATTGTATCTTTTAATTTGGGATTCACAAAACATGCTATAGCTAAGCAAAATCTTAGTTAAGACTTTTGTCTAAACTTTTTTTCATCACCAGTCATATACCAACATAAACGGGCAGCTGTGTCAGTCAATCAGATTGGTTGAAGGCCATGGAAAAGTCGATGTACATGCAAGAGGATATAGTAACAGGCAGAAGCAAAGATTGCTGTCTGATAACTTGGTATATGGGGTAATTGAAGATTAGTACTCTTACAAGTACACCTGTGTTGCGAACTCGGGACACTTTTTGAACAAATAGTGTAAATACACAATAAAGAATAATAGAATATCTGCTTATCCTTGTCATATGAGAAGACCAGTGACAGTCTAGCAGTCACAGAAAATTACCCTGTATAAAATGCCTCCCTGTCTACTAAACAACAACCAATATGTATTCCTGGGATTTTCATTCTATTTTTAACTCAGGACACTTTTAAAAGATATGCCATTTCCGTAAATCAAAGGTAAACATGATTTTTATTATATCCTGTGTTTATTGATGTTTTTTTACAGATACTATTTTGTATAAAATAAAGCATCACACAATTTAACTAGGATATATGCTGTGCCTAGGGACACTGAGTTCAGCAATATCGCTGAAAATCTGCACTGGATGACATCTTAAAAGTGTCACTCTATCATCTTAGGAATAACATGGTA
This sequence comes from Sabellastarte sp. h YS-2021, assembly GCA_964017235.1. NCBI lineage: Eukaryota > Metazoa > Annelida > Polychaeta > Sabellida > Sabellidae > Sabellastarte > Sabellastarte sp. h YS-2021. The sequence goes on along the minus strand of OZ024933.1, from coordinate 24,021,882 downwards.
AAAATTATTCAAAAAATATATTATTTTGGTGGGTTATGACAAATACACTTGTGTATTATTGATATATGGATGGTGCCACTATTTTTATGAAGTTTTTATCATTTTTGTGTTTGGGTGTCCTGAGTTAAAGCCGTCCTGAGTTAACAACATAGGTGTACGTTTAGGACATATTTTATACAGATGGACATTCTATGCATATTAGAGGTCCTTCGTGGCCTAGTGGTGGGCAAGTTTGGCATCTAATCACAGGCTATCATCTCTGCATGGGTTTGACTCACACAAATGACAATGCTATAAGCATCTGTCCCAATATGACCCTAGCTGTTGAACAGGATGTAAAACCCAAACTTTGACTTTGTCTGCAAATATTAATAAATATTTTGGTGGTTGTTTTTATTAAAACGGTCCATTTATTGAGCATTGATATGATTTAAAACCTAAACTTTGATTTCCCAGTATTATTAAACTGGCTGATTTTCCATCAGTTTTGTACAGGTCATATCATGATGGATAGTTTTGTTGGTAGAAGAAACCAGTACATACAATTAGTCAAGTTTCTGTACTGCAAACTGCCGACCATTGGTAAGGAACAACCAGCTTTCCCAGATAAGGTCCAGGGTTTGAACCACCGACCTCAGAGGTAGAAAGTGAGTGTGTTATTACTGCAGCAGCATGACGAACTTGTCAATTCCATTTTGTTTAAGCATAAAATTTGATTTGTCTTAGCTTTGTGACAGAAAATTTAACATTCAAAATTTTATCTTAAACTTATACTTAGGACCATTTCCAAATCCTTCCCTTGGGCATTAAATGATATTTGGTCAATGAAGAATTAATTTTTGTCCAGTAGCTTTATGTTGTTAACACTCTTCTCTTTTGGCAAGAATTAATATGCTTTAATAGAATAGTGTAGCTGTAGTGTGTCATTTTACTCTTTACAGCATTCATGTTTCAATCCATTGAGTTCTTTGATAGTCAATTAATTTCCTTCTTGTTTTGTATATAACTTCCAAAACATGAAGGATTGGCAACAACATAATTTTCCCTTTCTGTTCCTTTCATAAAATAATGATAAACTATTATTTATTAACTTGTATATATCAGTTAGGAGAGAAGGCGAGGAAGAAATTTAAAACAAAAGCATAACGATGATACATATTCCTGTTCAAAATCTTCGGCAAAATTTGAATTTGATCTGTAGTATTTCAGCTGAAAGAAGACAGAAAAACATTCTGTTTAATTTTTAATCAGATGAAGCTGTTAAGACTTAATATTCATCAGAAAACATTCAGTGGTATGAGTATTATGTTTCTAGTTGTTTAGCACTGTCTTAAGTTCAATGTTTACATATGTGACGCCCTGTCAGGCGTTGTATGAGCGATAATATCAGTTTATTGCAAATTTTATCTGCTGCAATATCCTCACTACTGCTTCCCTGCATAAGTTGGCCGCAGTCATAAGTTGGCCGCCCTCACCACAGCTTCACAGGGCTTTAACATGAGTGGCCTACTACACTCCCAAACCATGTATTATTGTTAAACTCATTACATGCAACAGTTTTCATTGGTGTACAATAAGCTATTTGTCTTTCTGGAGCCTGTAGATGAGCCGCGGCCAACTTATGACTGCGGCCAACTTATGCAGGGTAGCAGTATATCAGTTCTGTTAACACCTGGGCTTCTGGGGATTCCCCTTTAGCTCAGCTGGTAAAGATCTAGACTTGTGTTTATTTCTGTGTGTAATCAGAAGGCTGTGAGATTGGGACACAGCAGAACCAATCAATAATCTCCCATTCCAGTACATGGTGAGATGCCTAAAGATCGTTAGTTCCCTCACAACCAAGCGACTTGAAATGTAATAATGCCATGTAAGACCTAAGGACAGGTCTTTCCTTGGAGGGGTGGTATGCAATATCATCCCATATATCAGTTCTGTTGACAACTTGGCTTCCGGGGATTCCCCTTTAGCTCAACTGGTAAAGAGCTACTCTGAGCTAGACTTGTATTTATTCCTGTGTGTAATCCAAAGTCCGTGGGCTCAATTCACAGCAGAACCAATCAATAATTTCTCTCTTCACACTACACTGCTCATGGGCCTGCTCCACTGGGGCCCTCTTGTTGGTAGCAAAGGATTTTTTGAGGGTCGGGAGAAATGTTTACATAGTTAGTTAGGGTTAATTAGTTATAGTTTCCCGACTTGTCGTGGTGGGTCTGCAAATATCAAAATTAAGATGTTTGATATTTCACCGTCCGTCCCCCACTCATGATCCCAACAGTGGCCCCGCTCACCAGGACCCCATGACAAGCCATGGATCAACACCAACCACACTTGAAAGGAAACCGGCCTGTCGTAAGTAACAAAAGACAAGATGGGAAGTATATAGGACAGGTCTGTTTCATTTCACCAACTCATGGCTTGTCTGTTATGGGATCAGATCATTTTTGTCTCGGACTTTGATAAACGACTCTAGAGTCATGCAGTCAGTTGTAGGGTTGGCTCCAGTGGATCAGGCCCATAACTGGCAATCAACCAGTACTGCTTAACCAGTGATGTTTCTTACTGTTTTTTACAAATTTCTTTGAAATTTCATGAAAATGTATCTGGGAAGAGTGTCTGCTATATTTTATATCAGACATCTGTTTACGTATAAAGGAATGTATCTGTGAATATTTTTTCAAAATTTTCCTAATCCTCAAATAGTGCCAACAAAGTCAACAATTTTTTTTCAAATTCTCACTGAGAAAAAGAACTTTATTCAAGTAAATAATTGATAATCTGGCCAAGAGGATGCCATCTGTCGTGTTTATTACAATTCTTGTTTACCATTACAATAGTTAGACCCCAGTTACACATGGCCGGATTTACCGCCGGATCGCGGCAGGTTACCAACTATGGAAAATTGTGAGTGATTTACGGTTCATATTTTTTGTCTGTGAACACGTCCGTTTTTTCAAAATAGGGAGTATGGTGAATGTTTCTGTAAATGCCACCAAAGAAAAGGATCAAGAGGAGAGGTACTTAGGAGATGGAGAGGATGTCCACACAGGTCCAGGCAAGGAGTCCAGAGATGGATGAGTTAACTTGTGTTACAGAGACCTGGCTGAGCCAGCAGGCAGCTGGGGTGGAGGAGATGGTGGTGGGGATTGAGGATCATCTGCAGATGTCGGATACAGAACAAAGTGACATTGCGCTTGAGACACAGCAGGAATCGGATTCAATTGCTGGGGACATTGCTGACACACAGGACACACATGCTGCTTGGGGGACACAGAACGGCAAGGGCAAAAAGGCTGACACAAGGGGCAAGAAAACCACTGTTGTGTTCAGTGATGAGAATGAGCAGAAATTAGTGGACTTTTTGTGTGACAGTGCACATGGAACCGTTCCAGGATACTTCTCGTCCAGAATCCACATATGACCCAGCAGACATTTCAAACCTGGACACACATATGCCTATTCCTAGATCACGTGGCGTCAGCGTCACTTTGAGCTTCGCAGATCTGACTTCCAATTAGCTCTCGAGGAATCCCAGAGCGGGATAACCGAGTTGAAAGACATTGTGGCCAAGAAATTGACTGATGACAAGGCTGACAGAGGTGAAGGTGGAGGATGAGGTGGAGGTGGTAAAACTAACCAGCGACTCATATGATGAGTTTCAACAAGAGACGTTTAACTTGTTGACAAGACCTAAACGGAGTGACAAGCAGCAAAGGTACCACCACAGAATGGGCACGAGTACCGCCGCGTACAGCCAGACCTCAATCTAGTACCCAGTGTCACACACCCACAAGCAGGCCCCGCCGCAGCAGATGCCACAGATATGTACACAAGTACCACTAGGACGTCCACAGCAGCAGTATTTACAACATTCACAGCAGCACTTCCAAGAGACATTCACACAGCCACATGTACCTGTGCAACAGAAGATCCAGGGCCAGGGTCCACACCTAAGGATACAGTCACAGCAGCACATTCAATAGCAGCAGCAGCCCATACAACAGCAGCAGCCCATACAACAGCAACAGTAGCAGCAGCAGCAGCCCATACAACAGCAACAGCATCATCCACAAACTGTCCCAGGTTCAGAGCAGCAGCACACGCAACAAGGCAGCCAACAAACAGCACAACAGCAAGCATCACATAGTGCAAATTCCTCCCAGCAGTGGGTTATGTCGCCACCAGTCACAGGTACTAGGAGGGAAAGCAGCCCAATACTACTTACCAGCACACCAGCTGGATTTAGTTTTCTTTCCATCACCAAATCCACCCTCAGATGACAGCCTGTACTTCACCAACATACCAAACACACCACAAGATGTCAGCTTTGGGGCCATCCACATGCCTCAGTTCCGGCGGGGTGACGAAACATCCACCAACCAAGACACCACGAAGCCGCAAGGGGACCAGTAGCCAGCCAACGCCAGATGATATCTCAGCTAAAGCTGATACTATTAAAAGGCCCTTTTAAGGGCCTGCCAAATCTTTCAAACACAATTATTTGAGCTATGCTGTTGTTACATACAAAATCCAAGAAACCCACCAACAAATGAAATAAAAATTCCCCACACAACATGACAAAACCCCCTTATAAAAAATGGAGAAATGGACCAAGTGAATATTAATAGGACCAGCATTGTAATAACCAGCAAGACAAGTAACTATATATTTGTATTCAGCCAGAACCCCCTCCAGGTTAAGTCACAGGATAAAAAACTTAAAAGCCCCCCCCCCCCCCCCCCCCCCCCCCCCAAAAAAAAAAAAAAAAAGTGAATAAATAAATAAAAAAAACATACAAAATGACTTTGCAGTAACAGATCTCAAAGACACCTCGCTCCAAGCCCAAAACCAGGAGGTAAAGGGGTACTTATTAAACCTACGTCCACTCAATTTGGGTTGAAGGGGGATCTCTTCAATGTCCCACCAATATACACATTTCTCCTGTCACTTGCAGGGGGGTGGGGTACATTTGCCCTCAGTACTGGTGCATTTGAGGAGGGCTTGTATGCTTAATTAATTGTTTGTCTATTTTTCCAAGCCAATGTATGTCTTCCCTTTGAACCCTTCCTTTTTGTCACCACACAGTGGGGTTGACACATATTTGTGTACATAAGCAAAGGAAAAGAAATGCATTTTTGGCCTTTTCCAAAATAGGTGTTTGCTTTTCATATGCTGTTAATTGCTTCACCAATATAAAGTTTCTAATGACTGTAGATCAACGTTTATATGTTAAGCTATTGAAAAATGGCAACATGTATGCATTTTTCAGTGGCCATATTAAAATGAAAATAAAAAGTATAAGAAAACAAGAGCACTCAGAGAGCTCAGACCTCCGCCAAGGCAGCTCAGTCCCCCAACACTGACTACTCCATAAAATAATTCCGGGGCTTTGAAAACCTACCATTGGCATTGATATTGTAATTGTTACGCTTTGTTCCTTGTCCCATTTCAGACATTTAATGAAAATTTCATCCAAATCCATCCATAACTTTTTGAGTTATCTTCCTTTAAAAAATACCTGGATCCAGAAGAGCGAGACAATGATCCGGGTCACACTCAAAATCTAATCACTTCTTCCTTGTCCCATTTTGGATATGTCCTGAAAATTTCATCGGAATCCATCCATAACTTTTCGAATTATCTTCCTTTAAATAATTCAGGGATCCAGAAGATCCAGACAGTGATCCGAATCACTCCCAAAATCTAATCACTTCTTCCTTTTACCATTTTGGACATATCCTGAAAGTTTTATCAAAATCCGTCCATAAGTTTTTGAGTTATGTTGTTTACAAACAAACAGACGGACAGACAACCCAGGCAAAAACATAACCTTCTTGGCGGGGGTAATCGGGCATTTTATTGCAAAAAGTGTAAATGCACACATTATAACATAATAAAAAGGACAACAAGAGCACTCGGAGAGCACAGACCTCCGCCAGGCCAAGCATGGATACAGATGATCCAGACAGTGATCCAGATCACTCTCAAAATGTAATTACTTGATCCTTGTCCCATTTAGGACATTTCCTGAAAATTTCATCACAATCCATCCATAACTTTTTGAGTTATCTGTCTTTAAAAATTACATTTCATGGATCCAGAAGATCCAGATAGTGATCCGGATCACTCCCAAAATTGAATCATTTCTTCCTTTTACCTTTTCAGATGTATCCTGAAAATTTCATCAAAATCCGTCCATAAGGTCTGTATACCCATCCGGGGTGTCCTTGAGATGTCCTGATGCATCCCTATGTTGTCCTGGTGTGTCCTGGGGTGTTTCCGCCGCTGTGCCAGTGGTCATGGTTGTGTATCCAGAGGTCATCCGCAAGCAACGGAAAGTGTCCCTAATGTCCTAAGAGCTTGTGGCATCTGTACCATCCATGGAGTTATCCGTGTCGCATCCGTAAATCACTCACTTTTCAAATATTCCCTCTCCCCATACCCTGCCATCCGCACGGGATCCTCGGCAGTTTCCATATATGGAACCGTGGCCTATATCCGTGGGGGATCCATGAAAGTGTAACTGGACCCTTAGAGGGATGATCGATTCACCAAAGTGAGTCAAATTTATGGAACAAAAGTCACTTCATGACTAATTTTGCCTTCGGTTGGCAATCCATGGCTACTTTTGCCTGGCAATATTGTGATAATGGGCCATTCCTTGAAATATTTCACTTCTTAATTGAATTTGACTTAACCTCTAAGGTACAAAACAAAGTATAATTGTTTTTTTTTTTTTGCTTGTAGATGATGAACTTGTTATTAACCAGAAAGATTTCCCTGATGTTAAGCTAGGAGATGTTCTGGAAATTTACCACCCAGACAGGGATGAATTCAGGTAAATCGTCAGTTTGCTGATATAACTATCATACTCTCATTATTGTGTCCCCAGACGAAAGTCGGGGATACTTAGGATTCAGTACAGTCATGCTGCCACAGAGATTTCCTTTCAGACACGATAACTTAAAAAAATATTTTAGTTAGACCTTTCAAATTTGATGTGTGGATATTTTTGGGCAATGCCACAAACACTATTGTTTTGTGACCTTGACCTTCAATTCCAAGGTCACTGGTGGCCTCCTAAAGGTCAGATTTTGGCCATTTTTTCACATTTTGGCCCAGTTCTCATATACAGAAAGTTAGATCATCCTATGAGTGGTATATATAATACATATATATGTCCGCTGTAAGCATGCAGAAATATGACCTTGAATCTCTTCATTGAAGGTCATCCACAGACCACCAAAGTACATTACTGAGGCCATTTTTGGCCTTTTTGGAGATATTTTCACGCTTAATGCTGACTATATGGCATGGAAAGTCGCGAGGGCTTGATGTCGAGTCGAGTTTTTATCTGCGAGCAATCGACCCGAATTATTTCTACTCGTCACACCCCTAATGGAAACTATTGAAAATGGCTTTGGAGGTTGATGGAGTACCAGCACCCAGTTTGTTGACCTTGGCTATTGTTTTCAAGGTCACCTTAGGCCTGCTAAAATGACTCAAAATGGTACCTTTTACTGCATATATATGCCTATATAAGACTGTGAGGCCATATACCTCCTTTATTATTGGCTGTATAACTTACTGACTTACTGACCAATTTAGAGGTGTTTTATGAAATATTTAATAATATTTCAACTACTTCTTTTATTGTGAAGCACTGTGAGACATACATTGTGGATATTATTGTATCCACTGGATAGCATCCGGTGGATAATATGGATTACGCATGAGTACGCCACTGCTGCCGCAGTGTGTAGAGATTTTCTCGTAACCCCTCTAGAGGTAAGGGTATTATAGGTAGACTTCTCAAATTTGCATGATATATTCATAACCATAAAACTTGCCTGGGTATATTTTTGGCCTCATTTTGAAAAACAAGATGGCCGCCACGGGCATTTTTCGACTTTCAGCAAGGAGTTTTGTTGGCCCTCTAGAATAAAAGGGCCTTATCGGTAGAGATCTCGAATTCACATTACATCATTACAAAATCTTGACAGAAAATATTTTTGGCCTCATTTTGAAAAACAATATGGCCGCCACAGGCATTTCTTTTCAGTCATTAAAAGTGCTTATATCTCCCGTATTATTGGTCCTAGAGGTTTGCAATGTGAAACTAACCTATAGGAAATCATGGGCTGTGAATCTTCTGATGTGGTCAGATTTGACCTTGGACCCCTCCTTCAATGTCAAGCGAGGATAGACAAACTTAAAAGTGCTAATAACTCACTTATTATTGGTCCTAGAGATTTGCAATGTGAAACCAAGCTATAGGAAATCGTGGGCTGCGAATCTTCTGATGTTGTTGGATTTGACCTTGGCCTCTCCTTCAAGGTCAAACAAGGATAGCCAAACTTAAAAGTGCTTATAACTCGTTTATTATTGGTCCTAGAGGTTTTCAATGTGAACCAACCTATAGGAAATCATGCTTTTGGTGGGGTCAGATTTGACCTAAGATCCCTTCTTTAAGGTCGAATGTGGTACTTGATACCTATGATGGACTATATCTCCCCTATTATTGGTCATAGAGGTTTTGGATGTGAAGACAACTTATAGGAAATCATGTGCTCCGAATCTTTTGGTGTGGTCAGATTTGACCTTAGATACCTACTTATAGGTTGAATGTGCGTCTTGATACTTATAATGACCTATATCTCCCTTATTATTGGTCGTAGAGGTTTTGATGGTAAAGACGACTTATGGGATGCCCCGAATCTTATGGTGGGGTCACATTTGACATTGGGTGCCTCCTTCAAGGTTGAATGTGGTCCTTGATACCTATAATGGCCTATATCTCCCTTACTATTACCCGTGGAGGTTTTGGATGTGAAGACAACTTATAGGAAATCATGTGCCCCGAATATTTTGGTGATGTCAGATTTGACCTTCGACCCGTCCTTTAAGGCCGAATGTGGTCCTTCTTTCTTATAATGACCTATATCTCCCTTATTATTGGTCACACCTTATAATTTGGCATAAAGATTTGGGATGTCAAGACAACTTACAGGAAACCATGTGTTCCAATTCTTTTGGTGGGGTCAGAGTTGAGCTTTGACCCCTCCTTGGAAGTTGCATTTAGTCCCTGATATCTATAGTGGCCTGTGTCTCACTTATAGTAGGTCGTAGCTTTTTTGGTTGTGAAGACAACTTATAGGAAATTATGTGCTTCGAATCTTTTGGTGGGTTCATTATCATGGTGAACCTCTCATTCGAGCTTGAATGTGATCCTTCATACTTATAATGGCCTATGTTTCCCTGATTTGTGGACTTAGATATTTGAGATGTGAAGACAATTTATAAGAAATTATGTGCCCCAAATGTTTCATTGGGGTCAAATTTGCCATTGGGGCCCTCCTTCGTGGTTGAATATGGTCTTTCACACTTACAATGGCTGGGATCTCCTTATTATTGTAACTACAGCTTTAACATGTCAAGATTTTTTACACGAAATCCTGTAGCCTGAATCTTATACTGCTGGTGTAAAATAGAGCGAATCTACTGAAAGTACAAAAATGTATAAAAGGTCCATCATGTCCCATCCAGAAAACATAATATTCTGTGTGTCATGCTTCAATCATGTCCCGTCTGGGGATACACTGCGTCGAGACGCAATATCTAGTTTAGCATGATAGCAGTGGTACAGGACTAACTTTAAGATCTATATTAAAACAACTTTAGTTCTGCATTGTGATTAATGTTGAAATTTTGAGTTACATGACTAAATAGGTGGATTATTAACATGTCTGAAATGTGAAACTCAAGAACTAGTAATCAGATACCTGATATGATATTATTCTTAGCAGTACTATTCAAATATACTCCTTTTCCATTGATATACAGCCATTTGTTACTGCAAGTGAAGAAATACCATGAGGATTTCACACAGAGTAACACCATATCTGTGGCACGGGCTGTAGCCACTAGCTTCTCTCTGCAGATTTACCAAGATGTATGTGTGGAACTGGTGCAACCAAAGGTTAGATTGCATTACCCTGTTTTATGACCAAAAGTTACTAGTCAGTTATATTATTACGATAAATCAACAATTTTTAGGTAATCACAAAAAACAGAATTGCCATTTTACTAAAATTTAAGGCTCTGAATTTCAGTCAACCTCCTTATTTGTCAGCATTATAAAATTCAGGCAAACTTAGTTGTAGCAACAGATTTTTTTAAGTGTCTGTATCTACAGAGGAGTTGGTAGCCACACTTTTGCACCAGTGATGCCATCTGAGTTAATCCCCTCTAGTTAGGTCACAATCAACCATAGTTTCATTAAGAATGAAACTATAGACTCATCTCCTCACACTTGCCTTCCATCACCATTACTACCTCTCCTCTGGGGAATACTGTTTTTGGTGTTGACCTAGCTAGGGCATTGTCCAATTGACAATCAGCACCCAAAAGTATAGATGTTGTCATCTGTGTGTCACTATTTAAATTATTCAAATATAATTCCAATCAAATCGTCAACCCAACAAATTCTAATTCTAATTGGACTTTTATAGTGCTTAATCTACCCATACAAGAGGACTCTAAGGCGCAACAAAACCTAAAAGCAGTCGACAAAATTTCAGTATCCAGAGACATGAGCGGGGTCAAGCACCACGGAGAACGCTAGGGGATGATCCAGGCTAAGGTGGGTATGTTTTGGTGTACAGGTAGGTTTTAAGTTGCTTTCTGAAAGAGGCCAAGGAGGGAGAGGCATGAATCTCATCTGGAAGAACATTCCACACAGTGGGAGCAACAAAAGCAAAACTATTACCAAACTGTTTGACAGATTTATGAACAGAAGGGTAGAACTTTGGAATGACAAAAAAATTACCACCACTTTGACTGCGCCTGGTACTATAAGAACTGCTGTAGGAAGAAAGATATGGAGCAAAATACCTAGGAAAACCTGTGTGAAGAAACTTATACACAAGTGTGGCTGTCTTAAACACTGTGCGCTAGGGACGTCATCGTTGGGAAGTTTGCTGTCTCGATACCGTGAACAAAACAGTGGGCGATATCGCGGTATTTATCACTAAGTTTACATCTACATTTCAACTTCATATTTTTAATTCAAAACATTATAAACCCTGTAAATTCTCCGAAATAACAAAGATTTTTACTTTATTAAGGGTAAGATCCAAGAATCTTCATTTTAGAATAAGCTGAAAGCCATTTCCAGTTACGAGTTCTGGCTCATGTACACCCACGTATATACTTTTCATTAATGTAGTCACTAAACCCCGGAAATCGGGCTATGAAAACAAAGCTCGATATCGTGTGCGGACTTGAAACATCGGCGATATGATGATATCACGGTACACGATGACGTCCCTACTGTGCGCTGTTAAACAGGAAGCCAATGCAATTTCTTAAGCACAGGGGTTATACTGGTGTATCGACTGGTGTTTGATAAAATTCTGGCTGCACTGTTTTGGATGCACTGTAATTTACGTAGATTGAACTTGGAGAGGCTCCTGAAAAGTTAGTTGCAGTAATCCAACCGACTACTATCAAGAGCATTAGCCACAAGCACAGAAACATCATGAGTAAGAAACTGCCTGACATGTCTGAAATCACAGAGTTTAACAAAACAACTTTTGCAGACATTCTGAACATGCTTGGACAAGGAAAAATCTGAATCGAACCACACACCCAAATTTTTTACTTGAGTCAACCAGGCAGAGTGGGCTACCCAAGATATCAATTGGAAAACATGCTTTCAACTTGTCCCTCTGTCTCTTCGAATCAAAGATGATAAACTCAGTCTTGTCAGAATTCAGTTTGAGCTTACTAGTTGACATCCACTCTTTAACATCATATAGGCACCTGTTCAACTTTTCAAAGGCAGCAGATGCATTCTTCTGGGATAAATGTACATAAACTTGGCTGTCATCTGCATAGAAATGAAACTTTATTCCTTTATGTTTACTAATAATCAAACTGAGGGGGTTGGTGTACAATGAGAACAACAAAGGCCCAGGACAGAACCTTGGGGGACGCCAAATAGGAGTTTACAAACATCTGACAAAGTAGAACCAATTTTTATTGACTGATAACGGTCTGTTAGGTAGGAAGTGAACCATTTCAGAACAGAGCCAGCGACTCCAAACCAAATACGGAGGCAACTGAGAAGAGTGGAATGATCTATGGTATCGAAGGCAACAGGCAAGTCGAGCAATAGTAAGGCAGTGGGTTCACCTCTTGACAATGATAGGTGAACTTCATTTTTTATGGAGAGAAGAGCTGTAGTTTAACAAGATATTGTAGGAAATATACGTCTTGGTTTGTTACAGTTAACTAACTTTTAAACTGGCAGAATGATGGATTTTTTTTGGTTTCAGATTTGAGCAAAACATGGTAACTTTACAGAAGTTCTAAGAATGTTTCAGTATATAGATGTGTCAGACATTTTTGCATGTTAGTATATACAGTTCAGACATTTTTATATAAATATCTACTAGTGCTGTAACGAGTTGACCGAAACTCGAGTCGTAACTCGGTGGGCGATATTTGGGACCACATCGATTTATGTAATTTAAACTCGAGTTTTTAAGAAATAAATTATGATATACTAGTCTTGATATAAAAGCAGCACTTTTACAGTTTATCTAACCATAAAGACAAAAGATTTAATGAGCAATGGTCGGTTGTTTTTTTTTTCCTTATTTACGTGGATGTTCCATAATGTGCTCATACATACCTGTCGGCAACAGAATATATTTCCTTGCAATAAAATGGTACTAAATACGTTAATGGCGGATCCCTTGATGACAATATTTGGACATTATTATTTTATTTATATGTATGTCATTTACTCGAGTTCAACTCGAGTTCAACTCGCATCTAACAAGCGAGCGTCGATCTACAGAAATCACTGATGATTACAGCTCTAATATCTACACATGTAAGATATTCTTGTATGTTAGTATACATGTATCAGACATTCTGGCATGTCAATATATGTATGTTAGATATTACTGCATGTCAGTAGACATGTGTCATTCATTCTTATCTAGTTATCTTCTTACAATTTTCAGGATGTTGCCTTGGATCTGGTTGAGGTGACCTTCAAAGAACAATACCTGAGCCGTTCAGACATGTGGAGATTGCGCAAGTCACTCGTGAGTTGTGGTATTTTCTAGTGTTCTGCACTGTGTACTTTTTCATCTGATTCTTGCAGAAAACAAAGTATGCACATGATTCCCCTGAAAGCAAATTCAGAACCCTTCATTTTTAGAGTTGTATAAGTTGTGTTCCAGTGTTTTCCCAATCATTGAAAACAGAACAACTTAGTCAAAGTAACACACTGCTTAATACATGATAGCATAGGGTTTGAATTCTTTTTGTATTTATTTTAAGATTGTAATATTTTAAGTTGTCTCATCATTTTATGTGCTAAAAATTGACATGCTGGTTGTGAAAATTTTGGTTTTAGTTTATTAAATAGATTTTCCTCAACACAGACACTACATCTCAACCCAGACATCAGTGGGCCTAGTTGTGACTTGGTGTGTGTATATTTTGCAGGTCGGGCATGTCATGTACTTGGGAAAGTCTGTGGAACATGCTGGAATGAGGTGAGGTCACAGTCAGGTTTTGTAATTACTTTCACAAGGAGGTTATGTTTTTGATGCATTCATTGTCTATTTTTTTCTTCATCTGTGTTATTATAACTGTAATGAGTGGATCTTTGTAAACTTTTTCATGTAGATAGTGCCTCACCAAAGGAAGAAGAGAGTACATTTTGGGAAAGATTAGGATCATATTCTGAGTGCCAAAAAAATCCCAAAATTTTAATGGTTCAATTTTCTGTCTATTTTTATTGACTTTAGCTTTTTGATTGGTATTACTCCAAAAGGAATAACCAGATCTCACTTTTAAAAATATATCAAGATTATTTGTGAGTTTTCATGGTTTCTAGTTTATTTACTGTAAAACTGATACTTTATGATTTTTAGAGCTGAAACGATTATTCGTACTAATCGATTAGTAGGTTATCAAAGTACTAGTCGATGCCAATATTATAAAATCGGTTAATTGTTTTCTTGTGTATATCCCCACATAGCGCTTTTTACGCGATCGTTGGAACTATGACTATCTCTAGTTAAGACCTTAAAACGTATCAAATTAAAGCATTTTATATTCATTTTATTTTTAAAATATCAAAATATTACATTATTGGCCAACTTACCGAATAATCTGGTGAATTCTTTGCTTTTCAGCATCTCACAATCCGCCATTTTGTTTGTTTACATCCGGAACACACATTCGGTATTTATCATGCATGCTAAACGTCAGAAACAATTAATCGGTTAGTCGACGGTTAATACAAGCGACTACCCGGCTACCAAATTCTGCTAATCATGTCAGCTCTAATGATTATATACATTTATATATTCAATAATTAATGATGAACAACCTTTCTGAAAAGAGATGGTAAACAAATCACCACAACAATGAATACACAAGCCCCATTTTAAAGAGTTACTGATTATATTGGTCTGTCTTTTCCTGCAGTAAATTTCGACCATATGTCACTGTATTTTCAGAGCCACAGTTGAAGAGCTTTGGTCGAAAGGTGACAAAGTGACATGTGGCTATGTGATTGATGTCACCAGGGTATGTCTCTTTTTATGCAATATTTTTTATCCTCTCTATAACCTTGACTAGGAGCATATGCTTTGGGGGGTGTCCATTTGTCTATCTGTTCACAAGAACTCCAAATGTTATGAATGGATCTTTCTGATTCTTTTTGTTGTCTATGTTAACTGCAATATTTGTAGGAAGTGAGTAGTTTTCATAGATACTGAATGTCAAAACCTTAGAAATCACTGAAATTGTAACTGGATCGACATACAGTTCCCGGAAAGTGTTTTATGGTACATGACTGATAATGTTGTAAAATAATTGATTGTGGCCTGATCCTTGGTCCAATGATATGCAATTAATTGTCATTTGATCGTGAAAATTGGGGTGGGGGATTCCCAGCAGTAGTCCTTATGGTGCTGTTATCGCTACTCTTCACTGGTGTAGAAAAAGTATCCATAAACTTGTGATATAACAGTCATCACAAATCAAAGCCGGGTTCTGTTGCCTTGAAACAAATAAAATTTGTTATTGTGTAATTGCTTATTATTTTCTTGTGGCCTAAGCCCAGGTTATCGTGCTGCAGATAAAACTTGTAGTAAGACAGTCAGACTTTGTTTTTCAGATGGATTTATATGTTAGTAGGTGATATAAAATGCTGTGAACTGTCAGAAGGCCAAAATTTACAGTTGTCAACTGGCCCCTTGATGACTTAGCTTTATCAAGTGCCATTGAACTCTATTTATAGGTGGCATGAGTGATATGGATGTCTACACAGTTTTATTGAATTTTTACCCCACATCCCTTAAGGGCTGACGGGGTATTGTTTTCACCCATGGTGTCCGGATGGGCAGGCGAGCGGGCGGGTGGGCGGGCGGTCAGGCGGGCGGCAGGAAATAGTTTGTCCGGGCTGTATCTCAGAGACCGTAAGGTGTAAGAAGTTTATACTTGGCAGGGACATTGGTTGGGGGTGTAGGTGTGCAACGTCATGGTCTGACCTTGATTTGACCTTTGACCTTGCCGTAGTGACCTTGACCTTTAAAATCTTGTCCAGGCTATATCTCAGAAACCGTAAGGTGTAGGAAGTTTATACTTCGTAGGGACATTGGTTGAGGGTTTTAGGTGTGCCACGTCATGGTGTGACACTGAATGACCTTTGACCTTGCTGTATTGACCTTTAAAATCTTGTTGCACCTTTGTATCTTTCTGTTGATGCAGATTAAGCACTGTTAAAGTCATATTAGAATTCATTAAGAATTTCCTTTTGCAAGTTCCCATTGTAACAGATGGAATTTATTAAAGTGAGCCACAGGCTTTTCTCCAACACCACACATAAGCATTCATTGAATGTATTGCCCCTTCTGTATGCATGGGTAATATTCAAAACATCCAAACCATAATTCGGCCATTTATGGTTTACTGATAAATGCTGTCATTTTATTATTGAATTGTTTTGTTTTAATACTTCATCTTTATATACATTTCTTTTCCTTAGATATTATTTTCTCTACTTATGCATTATTTGGACCTTAATATAACTGACACTGCCCTGAAAGTATCTTGAACTTTGTACTGTTATACTTCTATATCTCATGGTGTTAAAAATATTTCCCTAGGCTGTGGGGTACGGGCATCTCTGATGCTATTTTTATGTTTTGATTTTATGGATGAAAAGCAAAATTAAATACTTAAAAGTGGAATGACTAATTGGTTATTTTTGCCTTAGTTTAACTTTTAAGGGTCACTTATGGTGCATAAGAGCCACTAAAGTCGACTAAAAACGACTGGCCATGCCTACCACCTCAGTTTTCCTAATGAATTTGTGCCCTGCAGTCATAAGTAATCATTGCAGTTACCTTTGTATACAAGACTATTGGTCCCCATGTATTGTTATTTTGATCCATTTAATAATCAAAGCTCTTTGTCTTTGCCTGTGTAATTTATAATTAACTACTCACATTGTATTTCATTTTTCAGGTGACCTTCAGGTCTTCCAGGGCGCAGGTGAACATCTTCCTGCAGATGAGCTGCGAGATGTGGCAGTTTGACAACTACGGAGACCTCCACTTTGAGAAGACTGTCCAGGGTTATTTAGTGGACCTCTTCTCACACTGGAAGGTTACCTAATTGTCATACATATATATTACATCAGCTAACAATCTACAATATTTTTGTCTTGCATTATATTTGCTTTGATTGTTAAATATCTTTATTTCCTTTGTCATTATTATGTTTTTAGGAAAAGAACTGCACGCATGATGTCACAATAACCATGTTTTCAAGGACATTCTACGATGCTAAAGACATAGGTAAATAGAAGGGTTAATATCAGATATATGGCTACAGACTTTTTTATTTATTGATAATTTTTTGATTTTTTCTCTAACATTGTGGTTGAAATCAATATTATACTATCACCCAAACACACCAAAGTAGTGAGGAATGGTAACTGGTTCTAATTGGACTTGTATAATGTTTAATCTCTCCTTTATTTAGTGCACTCTAAGGCACAACAGCACAAAACACATCCCATTTTTATATCCAGTAGTGCTGGGAATTGCCTCCAATTTTCATGGTCGATTGTTCGTCCATTTTTCCGAGCGATGATCGACCCATAATCGATTGTTTTACTCCATTATTGTTTATTATATAAGAAACACTTTCGGGGATAAAGTATAGATCAATCCGGTAAGAATAACAGTGTTTCGACATTTAGAATCTACGGAAAGCACCCACTTCCTGTAAATATGGCAGTAGACATAAATTTGAAATTCAAGACAAAACTATCAGTTTATTAAGTAAAAATGCCTAAAATATTTTTAAAATACGTGGATATTGATATAAATCAGGAAAGGTAAGATATAAGCTTAATAATCGATCATTAGAAAACGTCAGGGACCGACCGCGATTCTACACTGTCACCGACGATTAATCGACAATACGTCTTAATCGTCACACCACTAATATCCAGGGATGGACAAATGGTCTGCACCACAGAGAACACCAGGCAAAAATGAAAAGTGAAGTGGGTATGCCTTGGTATAGAGATGGGATTGAAGCTTCATTCTGAAAGAGGACAGTAACGGGAGACGCACATATTTCATCAGGAATAGCATTCCAAAAAACGGGAGCATCGGAAGCAAAGCTGTAATATACCTGTTTGACAAAATTTTTGAGAAGATAAATGAACCCTTGGTACTGGGAAAATTGCCAACTGTGTTTCAGCGTTGATCCAGAATAGTTCTGACTTTCAAAATCATTGTTCGTTATATCAGTTTGAAAGTCATATCTAAGGAATTAGTTGATCAGTTTTCTCCACCAAATTTTGTTATTCATAACTGTTAAACATTAGAATATGTCACTGTTATCTTGTGAGACATTATAATTTCTTCCAAGGAGGTTATGTAATTAGTAGTATGTGTTTATCTTTTTATTTGCAAAATAATATGAAATGTAAAGGCGGAATTTGATGAAATTTTCAGGAAATGATGACAAGGAACAGATGTCTAGATTTATCTGTTGATCTGGATCACCATCTGTAATTTCCCAAAGGAATTTTTTTCCATCACACTCAGTAGCAATATTGGAAGTATTGGGCCTTGCCAAAGGTATGCACTCTCTGAGTGCTCTTGTTGTTTTTAGAATTACTTTTCTGAACCTTTGATATTCAAATTATCGAGTTTAAATTGAATCTGATTTATTTGACAGAAGAGTTTCCTATGTACATGAGGGACTGTATACAGAAGGACTACCTGGGCAGATTCTATGAAGATTTCTACAGGTAAGCTTGAATATTTATATATAATACAGGTACAATCAAGTGGCAAAATCACTTGTCAAATATTGGGTCATGGTATTATTCTACCATTTCAGTAATTGGCCTCTTAACACAAATAATTCTTTGATCATGCATTTACTAAAGAATTTTTATGCTTAATTTTTCTTTCTAAAGTAAGTTAACACCAAATAAAAACAGACCAGAAGTGAAACACAAACATAAATACTTACAAAAAGGTATGGCAACCACCCAGTAATGCAGTGTACCTCAAAGAAATTTATTATTTTATAGGTAATTAAAATTGTAATTTTGTCACACTGATTTTGGTGGATGCCCTTCATAATCTGTTACTACAAGGATTAAGCACTTTGAAAGTCTGATTGGATTAGACCTGTACAGGGTGGTGATACAAAATGAGCGTTATGATGAGTGGACTGGTACCATCATCCAGCTGAAGACACTGTTCAATGAGTACCACCAGCGGGTGTTACAGTACCACCATCACCCCGACAAACAGGTACCCCCCGCACGCAACTCCACAGCTGCAGAGGGAAACATACTGGAAGTCTTAAACATGGCCTTAAACAGTGAGTGTCTTAAACATTGACTTACAAAGTGAGTGTCTTAAATATGATCTGAAAGAGTGAATTTATTAAACAGTGAGTGTCTTAAACATTGACTTAAACAGTAAATGTCTTAAATATGATCTTAAAGAGTGAGTTTCTTAACAGCGAGTGTTGCAAATATAGCCATACGGAATACAAGATGCAGTCCACAGCTACATTGGGCAAGATACTCTTTGTTTTAAACATCGCTTAAGCAGGGTGTGTTCCTGTGCATTTAAAAAGATAGGGTCTTTCAAAAGTGATTGTCTTTAACATGGCTGTAAATAGTGAGTTACATGTGCAACACATATGGTGTGTAAATGGAATTTATCTGTCCATATTGTGTTCTTGGATTTTAAGGTTTAGATATGATGAAATACGATTTTTTTAACTGTAGTTGTTTTTGTACATTAGAACCTTATATGAGAAGATTTCTAGAGAAATCATCACACAGAGAAACCTTATTATTCATTTTAACTACTGAGGTTTGAAATTTTAAGTGATGAAACTGTAAATCTCTGTAAATGTATAATGTGTCTAACGCAAGAAGATTGTAGAATAACAATAGAGTTTACATTGTCTAAATCTGTGTCATTCAAACAGTCTATGAGAAGTTTCACCTTGATCGTAATTTTGACCGTACTGGCAAGCTGTCCATTGTGATCACACCAGGACAAGGCGTCTTTGAAGTGGACAGAGACCTCACACACATCACAAAACAGAGGACCATTGACATAGGTAAAATACTCAAATAATATTTAGATGTCATTTCCCAAGAACTTCCCCCCCCCAAGGCAATGATACCACAGAATGGGATTAAAATATTTATTATTTTTATAATATTATATAGTTATTAAAACAGTTTTGTATCACATATATATAGTTAACAAAGTATGGCAGTACATCAGTCCCTGTCACGACAGTAATAATTAACCTAAGTAATTCAAGATATAAATGAAAGCCACCTAGACCCCAATACAATGGAGGCAATAATCAATATTATTGCCCCCAAAGAGTGAGTTATACAGAGAATGATTTATTAGCAAGTTGGACATCGCCTATTATGCAATAATTTAGAACCCTCAAAGTCAAAAGAGGGAGTAATTAGGTTATTGACCCCAACCCCCAAATTTACAAACTTTACTAACTAAGCCCATGATGTGACATAATCACAACGTGACAGGAAACACTATCAAACTGCAAGGCACTATATAAACACTAATATGTAAAACGTATGTAAAATTGTATTGCCTTGCAAGTAACTAGTATAATAAGAAATAATATACAGATATGTTGATAATAATAGCAGTAAATGTCTGTAAATATCTGCCATACAATGTACAGCTAATTACTCCCTCTTTTGACTTTGAGGGTTCTAAATTATTGCATAATAGGCGATGTCCAACTTGCTAATAAATCAAAATCTGTAAGTTCCTGCAGCCTCTGATCAACTCTGAGTTGCAGAAGAGCTTCATCCGAAACTGAAGACTGCCATAAATTATGTGGCACTGGCAAAGATTGCCGCTGTTCTGTGACATCAGAAGTTTGCTTCACTTTCTTTCCCTTACTTTTAACATTTTTTATCTTTGTTTTGTCCGAAGTTTTCTTACAGTCTTTCTTTTCAATGTTATCAAGCCTCTTGCCAATGCGATGCAACTGTTCCAATATTTGTGCATTTATAACCGCCTGTTGATCCGAATCAGAACTTTTAACAGACAAATCTTTGTCGGATTTAGAAGTACTAGATCCACTGATACAATTTTTACCATCTGAAACACTTTCAAAACTCAGTTGCTTTGCAAAGCTAGTGAAGGTCATGGGTTCAGATCCAAGGTTATGCAAGGTCAAAGAGGTCATGTAAGGTGAAGTTACAGATGCTGGTTGGGAAATAATTTTATTTACATGTTAGTAAGTAAAGTAAGCTTTAAAATATTACTGAGTAAAATATTTAAAAGCCCCCACTGGGGTTAGACAGTACCATAGGTAATAGACGTACCGTGGTAAAAAAGAAATACCATACTGGTTAAAACATAATTAAGTACACAGTTCATGTCTAGCTATCTGATAACTACAACTTATCACAGTGATGAATGGTCATGGTCAGTCAGTCAAATCGGTAGGGGGAACCCAGGTCAGCTGGGACCAGCCTAATGGTGGCGAACCACTGGATTAATCCTGATATTGGGAGAGCCACATCAATCCGAAGAGACCTCCCCTTGGGTGGATCAGGTTCCAAGGGGGTCAAGCTCTACCTCGAAAGCGAAAGCTAGGAATTCCTAGTAAAGATATTTTTCACCCAAATAAAGATGGAGCCACATCAATCCGAAGAGACCTCCCTCCAGGCGGGTTATTCCTGGAGGGGTCAAGCTCAATCTCGAAATCGAAATCTAGGTCTCCCTAGGGTCAAAATTGGTAGGGGGGTGCCTGGGTCAGCCAGGTCCTGCCTAATCATGCTAAATCAACCCGAGCTATGGAGGAGCCACATCAATCCGTAGAGACCTCCCCCCGGGTGGGTTATGTCCGAGGGGGTCCAGCTCCACCACAAGCGTGATCTAGGATGTCCTAGGTCAAAATCAGTAGGGGGTTCCCTGGGTCAGCCAGGGCCTGCCTAGTTTCACAGTTATCTTATAGGATCAGGCCTATCATATCTGTGTTGCTTCAAGTGGAGGGTGGTGGGTGAAATTTTCCATGTATTCACAATGGCTACTGATTACAATGTGACCCCTATGCTATGCTACTAGGGCTACAAGGCGGGCTTACTTCTGATTGGTAGATCAAAGGTCAGTGGTTGAGATTGAGGCTACTATGTGGCTACACATACTTTTTAAGGTAGCAAACAACTGATAGGACAGGCCCCTCACTGGGCCATGTCCCGCACAGTTGCTTTGCAAAGCTAGTGAAGGTCATGTGTTTAGATCCAAGGTTATGCAAGGTCAAAGAGGTCATGTAAGGTGAAGTTACAGATGCTGGTTGGGAAATAATTTTATTTACATGTTAGTAAGTAAAGTAAGCTTTAAAATATTACTGAGTAAAATATTTAAAAGCCCCAAGCCCAGCTAGAAGAAGGTAGGGATGATGCGAGCAAATGTGGAAGGGACGATGGAGGGGGCCTGAGATGCATTCTCCAAGTATGTCCATACGGATGAACTTCTCCAGAGACCATGTGCCATTATGTCCTGGAGTTGGACATTATTGTCAAAGGCCAGGGTGGCCCCCGACCGCCTGAATGTGTGGAATCCGTGACCCTTCAATGGAATGTTCATATGGTTTAAAATCTTTTTCAGGGCATCCCTAACATGGGTGTCAATCACCTGTGAGTTGGGCCTGAAGATATTTGCAAACAAGGGTGCTGATGGAGGAAGTGACCTTGATTGGAGAAGGGCTCTAAGAGCTCTAACCGGGCATAGGAAATGATTGTGAATCATAGGTAATTGGATCCAATGATGAGCTTTGTGGTGCTGGAGGGTCCACTTAGTCCACTTTATTAACAGATGGGCTCCAGGTGGTGCAAATATGAGGTCCTGTCGTAAAAAATGATGGTTGTGATCAAATTTTTGTGAACTGTGTGGAGCTATGTTGGACATCCTTAGGAAGCCAAAAAAGGCTGTGAGAAAGATGGCCCTGAACAATATGGGGTCAGATAGGCTGTCACATGACAGAGAGATGCGATATAGGGTGTGAACATCAAATATGCCCCGAGGGGTAGGGGTGAAGTTTGAGTTGATGTTAATGCTACGGATGTATCTGATGACAGCAGGGTGGGAGACAGCTGAGGTGTCCCAGCTGTAGAACCTAGCCCTAGTTTGAATAGATGCTATGTAGTTTGAAATGACCCGAGGAGAAAGTGAATTTTGATATAAATATTCCATGAAGGCAAGGGTGTTTTGAACTGAAATGTCTATAGGAAGATCCATAAAAATCAGAAAAGCTACATATGTCCTAAAGTGCAGTGAGTGAGCCGCCTCAGTGGAGGGTCTGTATGCAGTGGTGATTCGATTCCATGCTTTTTGCAGTAAATGGCTGGATGTATCAGGTGAACCTGAAATTAGATATTATAGTTTAAATTAAAAAATTGTATGGGGATCCTGTGCCATATACAGGTATTTTCTAGCTCCCTAAGCAGTTTATGGTCCACAGGTTTGTCTGAGTAAAGTCGAGATAACAGATCAGCCTTGTTGTTATGAATCCCTTGGATATGGTCAATCTCGATGTGAATGTCATGTGTAGCAGCTATTAACCAAATATTTCTGAGACAGAGGGCCAGCATTTGGTCTCTGGTCTTGCCAGTCCTGACCACTTGGACCACAGCCGAGTTGTCGCAATAAAACTTTACTGTGGAATGAGCCCATTTCTGAGACCAAAGTCTAAGGGCTATAACCAGATTGAGCATTTCCAAATGGACGATTTTTAACTCGAAGCCATATAGGTCAAAAATGGGTGTGGTATACACCTCCTGATTCCAAATGCCTCCCAATCCAGTCAGAGATGCATCTATTTGCAGTGAATGGCCATCAAAAATTTCAGGCTTGCTAATGTATGTTATTCCATTAAATGAAGGTAAAAAAGCCAGGAACCAGTTAAGATCCTTATGAAATTCTGAGGTCAAGGTTATTTTTTTAGCTGTGGGATTTTGTCTGAGAAGGGCTAACATCCTATTGATGAAGGTGCGAGCTGGCTGCACACACTTATGGATATACAGTAGTTTGCCCAGGAGGGATTGAAAAGCTCTCTTAGTAAGTTGACGCTTGTTACTGGTTGCCAGACATTCAGCATAGATTGCATCTAATTTTTCAGGATGAATGCTTAGAGTATTGGCGTCAAGATCAATCTGTATGCCCAGACAAGTCAGTTTGTGACAAGGAGGAGTTTGTTTTTCAGGGTTGCTAGGCAACCCTAATTCAGCCAAAAGTGACGCCAAGCGTTGGAAGTGTTGCTCAGAGTGACATTTAGGTGAGATAAGAATGTAATCATCTATATAGGCAAACATTTTTGCCCCAGATTGACTCATGATGTAAGTGACGGCGTCGCTGACGCGTTGAAACGACGCACTGCCATGGACCCCCCCGAACGCGACCGAGACGTCAACAAAGACGTCATCTTTCCATTTTATGCCCAATTTGACGGCGTCGGCTGGGTCAACGCGAAGATTGCGAAACGCTCTCGCCACGTCAATCTTGGCGATAGTGACGTCGTCGCCATGGAGACCTAATTCTTGAACAATATCATCAATGGATGGAAATTTTAACAAGAATTTTGAATTGTCAAATGCTAGTTTGTCTACCTGGTCATTTAAGGATGAGCCCTGGGGGTAGGAGAGGTCAAGTATAACCCTACGCTTATCTATGTCCTTTGCTCTAGTGAGAAGTGGAGAGCAGTGTATTACTGCATGTATAGGTTCACTACAAGTGGCCTTAATGGGGCCCAATATGGCCCCATGGGACCTTTCTTTTGCTAGATACTCCTCAATAGCCGCTGGATGTTGCAATGCAGAAAAATGATTTTTAACTTCTTTGTTGCCTAACAGCTGAGGGTTCTTAATTGACAAAGGAAACCCGTACTGCAAATATTGTATCAGTTTCTGATCCGGATAATCCTTCAAGTGACTCTTCCAGGCCTCTATATTCAAACCAGATTTAATTGGAATCCTAACTTGCCTATAATTCGGCAGGCCCGAATGCCTGATGATTTTTGCTATTCGTAGGTACTGGTTAATATTTAGAACGCTCTCGGTAGCCCTATCAGGGCCAGTAAAGCTAAAGTTCGTTGGTTCCATGGCTATATAACCTCTGGTTTTGTTAGAGTCATTTACATCCCTGCATACAGCGCGAGTCAACTTCGGATCCGAAAGTAGTGTGACCTTGTTAGGTGGAGTTTCATTGTCCATTTCAGGGTGTACTACCTCCCTGAGAGTATTGGTCATGTCAACCGTTGTGCAGTCATGCTGTAAATTCATTAAATGTTCAATAATCTTGTCCATATGACTTTCATATGTGATACCATACTTGTCCCAATAATCACAGTCCTGCTTATAATTGTCACGGGCCATTTTGGCCCGTAACATATCAACACAATCATATTGAGTTACTGCAAAAACTATACCCAATTGCAGGGTAGAAAGAGCCCAGAGGGGGCCAGCATGTGAATAATTTGATTCATATAAAGCCATATGCCCTGTGAGACAACATTTCTTTAGGAAATAGAAGCCCGGGGGCTTCTGATGAATGTTTTTGTGTAAGTACACATAATAATTGTCTGAATTGTCTGAATAATCGTGATAAAAGACATTGGTAATATCACACGTGCATAAAATTATATCATATGGTTCATTAAACATAGGGCTGGTTTCCCCCCATGCGACAGGAGGAGGTTGGTTAAGAATACGAGCTTGAGCTTGCTGGCACCTTCTGGGTTCAATCCTGGGATCATTATGATCCTGGTAACAAGATCTACAGTTGTTAGTATTAGTACCATACACATTGTTATTACAAGTACTACAAAGAAATTGATACTGCGATTTTGAACTATTTACATTACTGTCTATATCAAAGTCACTTGCTGTTACAGCAACACTATTATTATCAGGCAACACCTTTGTATTGCAAGAATCAATTTGAATATTTTCATTTAACACATAATTCTGAAAGTTTCTAAATGCTTTACTATTATGTCCTTCGGTATTCCTTTCGAACTTAGGTCCAAGTGGCCCGGCATTGCCCTAGATGCTGGGTTGCTGTGCCCTACTGTTTGTCTTATGCTTATGATTACACTTGGTTTCTGGGTGGTTGAATTGCTTCCCTTGTCTATGGCAGTAGGAGCAGATGTGGGAGTATGCTCCATGGTGGCTCTCATGTGAGCAGGTGGATTCATTAAAGTATCTGCAGGGCCTCTTAGCTACTGATGTCGAAATTTGGGCTTGGGAGTGGGCCATTGCTATCTGGGAGGCACTTAACCGATTTATGGCCCATTGGGTTGACTCAGCCCAGGAGAGATTACCTTCTTCCACCTGGTGCATGGACGAGGCCCAGGCGGTCCTGACTGCTGGCCAGGGCAATGACACTGCATCCCTCATAGCAAGAGTCATTTGTAGTATGGCTTGCTTTACCTGGGTCGGATCCGACATGGCATGGATATTGGTGAGCTGGCCTGCCACCCACTGTGGAAGAGATAGCTCGTCATATGTGAGGCGTTTCTTGCCATTGGAATCATGAAACCCTTCGTTTGGCCACCTAAGGTGGGGCTGTACCGTTATCATGTCATGAGTATTGTATCTACCAGATCTTTTCTGCTTACCTTGTGTAATGTCAGAATGTGCCCTGGCCTCATATGTCGCTAATAGGTTGGTCACTGCCTCAGAAACAGTTGGGTTCGACCTTAGTGCCTGCAAACTAGGGATGACGGCGTCGCGACGGTCCTGGTGTAAGTGAGAGTTCATATGAGCTTTCATGTGGGCTGCCTGCGACCCCTGAGAGTTGCTTGGCCTGTGTTGTGGATAATGCACGTGACTATGCGAAGCCAAGGTAGCCTGACCCCTGTCCTGACTGGGTCCAGGCATTCCAACTGGGTCCGAACCTGCGTCCACCCCTTCCATCTGATGCAAGTTGGGTGTCGGTGATGCGAGTTGTGAAGAATGTAGCAGTGGGTCGGGGATGTGCGACCTGGGGTTAAGTGGTGTGGTGTCCCTAGTGACTGACTGCTCCACCTTGTCCATACGACGGGCCAGTGCAGCATTAGAGTCCTTGATTTCTTGTAACATTAGCAAGACAGCGTCATTATTCGACGGTACTGATGTTTCCGACTGTTGCCAGTTAGTTACAGTACTTACAGTATTTCCACCAGCTTTTTCTAAATAGGAACCGTCAAAATCTGACTGTTTTCCTTTCTTTGCCTTCCTAACCGAAATTCTGGCTCTAGCTGACGCCGTCACGCGTTTCCTTTCTTTGGGTAACATCTTCTTGTTGGATGGCATGTTAACTAAAAACACTAAAATATTATAACTTCTCTGAAATTTTCCATGTATTCACAATGGCTACTGATTACAATGTGACCCCTATGCTATGCTACTAGGGCTACAAGGCGGGCTTACTTCTGATTGGTAGATCAAAGGTCAGTGGTTGAGATTGAGGCTACTATGTGGCTACACATACTTTTTAAGGTAGCAAACAACTGATAGGACAGGCCCCTCACTGGGCCATGTCCCGCAATTTTGCATAAGATCACTGCAGTTCAAGTCACTAGCCGAAGTGTCAGAATCCGACATATTTTCTCGAATATCCGAATTGTGAGAGTTTGTATGAAGTACTGAGTCAATAAACTGTGTATCTCCAGCAAGTTGAATTTCAGTAGGTAAATGCACAGTATTCTGTTTATTAGATCGCAAATTGTACATACTTCAGTGGGAGAAACTCAGTATATGTCGATTGAATAAACACCAAGTACTGTCAAGTAGTATCCGACACTATGTACACGTTAAAATAAAATGGTCACAATAACGTATGAATAACAAAAATACTTGTCTGGAAGACTGTACGGACACACGAGTAAGAAAAATACATATAAAATAATTGTTACTATAAAATACTAAATATATAAAATACAGTCATATAAAAGGAAAAACCATACAATACAATACACATTCAGTTGACTAGGATAGAAATTCTTGATGTGTGTCCTCGTGTGTCCAACATATAAATGGCAGAATTAAGGGTTGCAATCAGCGAGGTCCCACGCTTGACCACTTGACAGTTTAGTATGCAAATAAGGTGACACTCTAAACTACAAAGGGGGGAAGTGTCAGAAATGACCTAGATGGCACCCTAATGCCATCCTGCAAAGTTAGATAAATTACTTTATGTAACTTGCTTGTTTTTACCGCATCATAAGAAGATCCACCAGACGTGAGCAAACAGAGGATCATTGAATCTGGCAAAATAAATCTCAAACAGTTGCTTGAAATAACTTGCTTAAGGTACTTAACTTAAACGTAACTTATTTGAATGATTTAAAATTCTTTACTTATTTTTTACCACTTTATGAGGAGAAGTTCAAACAGAGGGCCATTGATGTCAGAAAATATATTTTTAATCAGTTACTTTTAATCAGTAACTTATGTAAATTACTTAAAAATTGCTGAAATTACCTGAAGTAACTCACTTAATTTGATTTCTCTATAAAATTATCTGACATGCATCATCATACATGTCACTGTTAACATACTAGCTAAACTTCACTCACTTTAATTACTCTTTAGGCCACCCAACTTGCTTCTTTGTAATTTAGAGTCAGAAGAATTTTAAATTCCCCAGTATGTTTTAGCAGACAAATGTGTAATTTGCCATTTTACACTGATTTGCTGAATGAAACAGCAGCACTTTAGAGTATAAACTGGCTGGCAGCGTAAAGCATGTGTTACCTCTTACTGACAGGGGCTAGCTGTGACCTGGTGTGTATGGGGGAGCAGCCTCTCCATGTCTCACCTCTGTTCAAGTTCAACAACAAGAACCAAGCAAAGGGACCGGATGTGGGAGATGATTACAACATACCCCACTGGATGAACCACAGGTAAAGGATTGACTGGCCTATGGTAGACAGATAACAGTAAGAACTAGAAAGAATGCATCAAACGCAGACCTTCACAATGGGGTGTTTCTGAAAAGTTGGGGTTTTTTTTTTTTGTATCCAAAATATGATCTGGATTTTTCTGAAAATTTAACCAATTCTGCCTTTGGTTTGGCTTACCCACGTAAAATGTTTAGAAACATCTGTCAGTTACTTTTGGAATTATCACAAACATAGACATTAGGGCAGGGTCGGTAACACTGGTATCACGGTATCGAAACCAATTCACTTCAACACCATGGTGACACTTTACAGGCGGTATTTCGAATGTCAGTATATAATATTGTGAGAAAACGTAAAGTATAGGAAACAAACCTCAAATCTGAAGAAATTACAAACTTTTATCCAATATTTTTTACATATTTTAGCACCTTTATAGTGATTTCTTTAAGAACTTCAGTGTTTTCTTTTTGTGAAACTTACTTCCGGTTGGTGGGCCTATTCAATTGGGGATATGCTAGAACGCAATTTCTTCTTTTGGTATCCCGGAATCGGTACGGTTTTACACTGGCGGCATACCGAAATGAAAAATCTGCTACCGACCCTGCCCTAATAGACATACAACTAGATAGACAGGCCTTGTTATTGTGACCTTGACCTAAACATCTTGTTCAAATTTTCCAAGGTCCCATTTTCAGTGTACTGTTTAAAAGTGCTGAGTGGATCTCAGTTTTTAGTGAGTTTAGTTTGTCCAAAGGAAGAACTGATTACATATTGAGAAAAATAAGGAATATATTCTGGAAACAAAAAAAGTCCTGAATTTTTTGAAAACTCCCCCCTGGCAATGGTCTTGACTCTGCAAGTACTTTTGAGTTCTCAATATTATTCAGATTTAATTCTTTTATAGCATTTACGTCATTGTGTACTTATCTCTGTGCAAAGAACAAAAACAATCACAATCCATGCCTCCAAATTCTGAGGTCCTGGGTTCAATTCCAGGCCTGACATGGAGCAGGAAAGCTGATAGTTGCTTCCCAGTATCCATTGAATTTTAGTGCCAGTTTTTGACTAACTGGTATGCATTGATTTCCTCCATCTGCTCAACTTCGTGTCATAATACAAGACTAGGGTGTGAACTAGTTGTCAGAACTCAGTAAATAAGGCTAATTTCCTGAAAATTCAATCCCAGTTTTAAGGGTTGAGTGCTTGTGTAAACTAGGGCTGCAAGCGAAAATGTGCCTCGATTCCTTGTTTTGGAAGAATTGACTCTGACTCGGTTAATCGCTTGATTATCGCCCATGAAATAAACTGCTTCGTATTTTGAGATATCACGCCTTATAAAATGGTTACGAAATACGTTATAATAAAATGCCGTCTTAGAAAATGTTGTTACATAAAGAATTAAAGTTTGCAAATACTTAAAATATAAAATACTGAAACGGAAACGCCTTATATTAGTAAAATATATAAATATATTCATATATTTAAAGTAAAAAATTGAATTTTGTGGTAGATTTTACGTCTATGTTTAGTTGTTTTCGAAGACCCGGTTCAATTTTCTTGCCTCGAGTATTGAACTGAATCGTTTCGTTTCCACACCCTTAATATGACCTGTACTAAATGTTGAAAGTGACATTCAATGCAAGATAAGTTAAAATTATACAGTTTAATGTTGTGACGTCAAAAATTTCAAGGGACCTTAAAAATAGTTCAATTTCACCAGGTCTTTCTTATAAAAGGGTAAGGTTTCATAGCATAAGGCCCTTCTGTACACCAGGGCTGTTATTCATAGAAAATATCAAACTGAGTCTCGAACTCAAACTCAGTCCTACATAACTATAAACTCACATTTAGCATTCTCAAGTGAAACCCTACCTCAGTGGTATATACTGAAATTTAAATCATTGTCAACCAAAATAAATACAGCCATGTCAAACATTTAAGAAACCTTTCATGGAAAACTTAAATATAATCCCTAAATATAGTAAAATAAACGATTTAGAGCCTGTGTTTAAGTCCATACATACCTGAGAGTAGGTATTATAACTCTAAATTATAAGGATATTTGAGTTTGAGTGTGAGAATGAGACTCAGATTTTTCGTGAATACCAGCCCAGATGTTTATTTCTGCTGACATAAAAACTCACAACATGTCTTTGCCAGCTTCTATACATCAAGACTTCAAGAAGAAAAAATGGCCAAGAAGAACAAGTTCATTCCAAGGATACAGCTGCCTGTGCTTCTGCCTGAAAACAAACAGAGCAGAACCTCTAGTCAAAACAGTGTCGACCTCGTACAAAATGGTAAAGATCAAACATTTGTATAACCATAGTCGAATGAGTGTTGACCTTGTAGAAGAAGATTAGGGTCAAGCATTTGGTATAGCTTCATTGACAACAGTGTTAACCTTATACAAACTGGCAAAGATCAATCTTGGACAATATGGCAAAAGTTGACACTCTTTGTATTTCTCCAGTCAAAACTGATTGTTTTCTAAAGCTTATTTATGACCCATCTTTTCAGTACTGTTACAGATATGTGATATAAATTTATTATATGATGTAATCTTTAATCAGATTTTGAAATTTATGAAATTTTATATAGCACCAAATTGCTATGAAAAGTGCTGATTTTTCCAAGTATGGATAATCCATTAACCAGAAGGACATCGACACCAAACACAGCATCCACCAGGTGAGAGGAGTCAGTTACAGTGTTTTGAAGGCAGATCTGTAAAATAACTCTTTTATTTCTGAAAGAAGCCATGGTTGATGGTAACTTGACTACAATTTAATCTATCCCACCTTGCCTCTAGCTACCAACTTGTTTAAAGGTATAGACAATAGAAACTGACAGTCAGTTGCTATTATTAACTTTGCTGGAATTTATCATTGTGGACAATAAGGGGATTAAGTTAAGAGCCGCAACTTGTAAAAGGTTGTAGCAAAAGATGCGCTGTTGAATAGGCAGGTAGCGGAGATTTCTAGAAAAGCAGTGATGTGGAGTTTAGTCCTGTTGGCCTTACAAAATTATGTCCATACAAAATCATGTTACAGTAAATCCCAGAAATATATAGGACGTGAGTTTGAAACATAGGTAGATGCAGGTACATAGTAGTTTAGATGACTACTTAGAATGGCAGTCTTCTGTCATTGGGTCGTTTCAACAGTGACAGGCTAAAGAACCTTAGGGACATCTATAAGTGGTCATCCTTAAGCCTCTGTCTTTCAGTTAAGGGAATGTTAATCACTTGAAAGCTTTGGCTGTACTTGTCCAGTTTGGATGTGCCAGATAGCACTTTGAGTCTTATAGTACAAGGAGATATTGCACTGAATATAGCATTACAATGCACTACAATCCTGATGACTCCTGGTAAGAGCATTTGCCATCATTATGGCAGTGTCCATAGTGACAAATTAACATGTTCTCTTAAAATTCTTTTGATATAATAGAGTCACTGCAGCTATTTATAATGCTACTGCTGTATATGTGATCTGAAGCAAATGTAACTCCCAGGTTCTTTATCTTTTAGCCATCACGTTGCTGTTATTTAATAAAACAAGTGGTAAGAGGGATTCATGTTTGAATAATCTGTCTTTTTTGCTGCCAGTTAAGATGAAGTCAGTATTATGACTTATGACAGTATTATGTCAGAGTTTATTTTAAGCTGGGCAGTAGACTTCCAGGTCTGGGCTACATCAAAACAACTACCAGTAGAATGGTTTGACAGGTCAGCTTATACACTAGTACATGTATATGTTACAGTCAATCTGTGAAACCAGTCATTACGCGTAATGACTGAAACTTTCAGTCATTTCACGTTATGACTGAAATGGCCAGTCATTACGCGTAATGACTAAAATTTTCAGTCATTTCACGTAATGACTGAAATCTATGGTTCATTTTTACACAGATTGACTGGAAAGACTTCAGTCAATCTGTGTAATTGATCTAGAGTTGTTTTTCATCAAAACCTTTGTATTATTCAAAACCTTTGTACATTGTTTCCCTGCATTGTGAACCTTTGCATGCTAGAGAACTGTTATGGGTATTAAATATTAAACTATTTTAATCAATTTAATATCCTTGGAATTCCCACATGCTTTCTGAATTTATATTCACGATTTTCAAACCTAAACCCATACTTTTGTAATAGACTCTATTATCATTTTCAAAAATATTATTAAAATATTGAATGGTTAGGTGCATTTAATTACTTTTTAAATGTTATGTCCATTCTAAATTCATATTTGGGCTTTTTAAAACTAAACTCATATTTTGTCATAGAATGAAAATATCTCTTTGTGGTCAATGAAATAAAAATGAAATTCATGTCTTGTTTGAAGACTAATCTTCATTTATTAATCATAATTTATAATACAATTTTGCCTTTTATGTTATTAATTAAAGACTCAGTTCTATTGTGGCAGGTTGTTAGGAAGCAGGAAACCAAGAAGCCTTTGAAGTGAATCTTGTCCACACTTACGTGTCCTAATTGCAATGCAGCCCTTTTTATCCTGTTTTGTTCTTTGGGACCATGTTACTGTTGTTTGACCTCTCCACACAGAGCCTGGTTATCAAAGATGGAGTGACCTTTAATGTTCTAAAATAACTGAGGCAACTTAATCCATTTTTCTAATATTTAATAAAGCTCTAACTCACACCTGAGTGCACTGTAACTAGAAATAACCCTCCAGATACATGATTTACCTTATATTCTTCAGTTGTACATGTTACACAGAAATTTAAATTTTAGCAAGAGTCTATTGATTGGGTCCCTTTTTGTAAGTCACACTACCTATCCATCAGTTCTCTGTCATATTTTACAGATTTTGTCATATATTATTAGTACCAACTAATTAACCAATAAGAAAAAGGATCCAATGAAATTAAAGGGCTAGTTGATGCAGGGTTGCATACAGATATGTACATTAGAATAATGTTAGTAACACCTTTTATTGATCTGGTCCCTGTTCATTAGCCACTTAAATTTAATGATGGATAAGTCTCATGTGGATCTATTTAAAGCTATTTATCACAATTCAGCCATTACGTGTAATGACTGGACCTTATTTTCAGTCATTACCCGAAATGACTGGTCATTTTAGTCATTACGCGTAATGACTGGCAATTTCAGTCATTACGCGAAATGACTGAAACTTTCAGTCATTACACGTAATGACTGGTTTCACAGATTGACTGTAACATATATAGATTTACAACGGAGCTCAAAGGTTTATATTTAATCTTTCATATATTTTAGCACTCACCAGTTCTCCATATTTGGAAAGTGAAGGTGTTCCTTTTGTGAACTATGATGCGTATGATGCACAGGTGTTCAAGTTGGATGAAGATAGAAACAGGTCAGTTTATATGATGGCATTACTATATACTAGATCAGTTCATGTTCAGATGTCAGCATGAAAATAAGTCAGCTCATGAAAATAGGTCAGGTTATGGTGTGATGTAAATGTGAAAATAGATCACATCATATTTTAGTGGAAATGTAAAAATTAGTAAGGTTAATAAGAAAATGACCCAAGTGAAAAATTTTATAACAGGAGAAAACAAGGATATGTACATCGAAGTTCAAAGGACAACGATTGTATGTTTTATCTTCTTGTGTGATAAAAATATATGTAACAAGAGTTATATTATAAGTATTATCCACCAGTTTGTTTGGATATTATCCAAATTAAGTCCATATTAAGTTAAATAATGCAAAAATCAGCCACGTTAGACTCCCAATTAGAAGGTCTAGCATCCTGTTCATCAGGGGAGTATAAATACACTGAGTTATTCACGTCAAAGACACTAGAAATAAACACTGGCCACATGGGTCACTAGACACTATGTGTAAACACTGGTCACATGGGTCTCTAGACACTAGAAATAAACACTGGCCACATGGGTCACTAGTAGGGGGTAAATCGTTTGGCTTTGTGGGTATCGATATTGAATGTAAAAATATTTCAATATCAGGCGATATCGGGGGGTTCATATTGTCTACCAAATAGTCCGAATTCGGGAAACTGAAAACGTTTTATTTTAGTGTTTCCTGAACCGCTAACAGGAAGCGAAATGAATCAAAACAAAACAATGCAGTTTTCATCAAAAACGCATTGAAAACTTCAAAAATGTGAGATAAAAGTGTACAATGTCTTCAGATTTTTGCTTTATTTCGAGTATTAACAGTGTAAGTTTACAGTTTTACTTAAAATGGCGATATTGAAATACGTGTTTAGATCTCGATATCGGGAGTCCAGTTCCAAAACAATAAATATCGGCAATATCGATAAACAATTTACCCACTAGTCACTAGACACTATATATAAACACTGGTCACATGGGTCTCTAGACACTAGAAATAAACACTGGCCACATGGGTCACTGGGGCAAAGCATGACTTTACATTTTTTCACACCCAGCATGTTGGACATAATGAATCCCAGTTAACTATACACACCAGTCTTACCCTTATTTTAATAGGTCACTAGGTCCAAAGAAACGTCCATGTTTGGTTGGGGTGTACTAAAACGCGGAGTCCTGGAATCGGTGTTATGGAATCGGTCATTGACGACCTCCTGATGTACATATTTTTGGTACCGACCCATCCCTAGTGTGTATTCTGGTTTCTGCTTGTTGGAATTTATTTGAAAATAGATTGGCCATTGATTTACTACACTTTCTTTTCCCGTAAGGTTACTTTATATGCCAGAACAAAGACAGAGACGCATCACGGAGAATCAGCTGACGGATAGAACAAACCGAAACAGACAGCGTGAACACAGCATCAACTCCACTAGTGACTCACTGTTGCCGAGCAACACGTTAGCAAAAAGCCAACCCATCGACATTCTGAAAATAGAGAAATCTTCATGCCTGTCCAGCAGTTTTGGTGGAAATGAGAGTAAGAACTTTTTTGTTAGAAAAATACAGTAGTTCCATTGAGAGTAAGCTGTTTAGATAATAGATTTATTAGCTTTTTGGGGGGAAAATGCAAGTAAGAAATCAAAATTTTCATGAGAATAGAAATAAGTTCATAAAATCAAATAATACCAATAGTGAAGCATGTACAAACCTCACACTGAGAAATTAAACAGCAGAAAATAATGATGGAACAAGTAAAAAGGTCAAACCAGGATTTAGCCAGACTAAAGTATCAACTGAGAGCTGCCAAAAGCATTGAATGTTTCTATAGAATATTGCAAGAATAGAGTTCTCTTTCTATTTTGTGAACACAACTTGAGAGTAAGATTGCAGTTGTGTAATAGAAGATTACCAAATTAGAAGAAGTGTTTTATAATTATTGCTGCTGTTTTCTATTCTTGACTTTCATAGCATTTAATCTCTCCTCAAGGCACAACACCAGAAAACAATTCAACAATCAGTATTTCGGTAGACAGTCAAGTTGATACCATGCCGGGTAGTTCATGCAATTAAGTAAGAAAATCTTTTTGAAGAGATTGATTTTATCTTTCTTCTGAAACAGGCAAGAATGACAGAATGAACATTTTCAGGTAAACCACTCCAAACTGTGGGGACATCAAAAGTAACTGTGGCCGAAATATTTTTTTATTTTATTTCTATTCAGATGTTTAGAATTGAGGAATCTCCAAGTTGGGTAGATATCTTTTGCCATATCTACCACAATGAATAGAAGTAATAGACAAAAGAGAACCAAAATAAAAATGTTTTTAATGCGTGTATTTATTTCTGCTCTTCATATGAAGGTTTGGCAGTGCTGTGTACATTTTATATTTTGTAAGTATGTGAAAATTTTTCTTTCTTTACTGTTGACAGAGTCGTTCAGTTATGATATGTTTTACTACGGACGTAAAGCCGTTGGATCCTGCTGTAGTCCTGTGGGTTACCATAGTAACATTTCCCTCTCCAACTACAGACCAAAGCGTGCTTTGATCAACCCCTTTGCCCCCTCAAGGCTACATTTCAAGGTCACCTCCAACAGGCGGCGTTGGGTGCATGCTTTTCCCACAGGTTAGTACAAGTAGAAGCCCTTTTGAATTAGGTTTAATAAAAATATTTCCAAACAAAAATTTGTTGGGTTCTGTTTTGATTGTTATGTGACAAATTGAAAAGTAGAAGAGAATAACCACTTTTACATGTTTCAATTTCCTTTTTATATCAGCTGACTTGTCAGTCAGCTGACATTATGTCATCACTCTGCGGCGTGGGCGTCCGCGTCCGCGTGAACAACTTCTTCTCCAAAACTACAAGGCCTAGAGACATGCTGTTTTTTTTAAAAGATACCTTATCTATCGAGGATGAAAAATTGTTCAAGGCATGCAAATCTGTCTGTTCGTCTGTTTGCTAGAGACATTACAAGGGGGGTACCCCCACCAAAAGTGTGAAAATTTCAACTTTTTATCACAATTTTCTCAGTGACTATTGCAGGGATTTCTCTCATATCTTGCATATATGTACTAGGCCAGAGGTAGATTCTCTTGTGTGAGTATGAGACCTGGATCTGTCTTACTTTTTTTTTAATAAATTTTTTTAATAATTTTTAATGCATTAAAATTGATGAAATTGTTGTGTTTTGTTTTTTAATAAACACAGTTATATTTTCCTGATATTTATTATTACTTTGTCAATCACTTCAACATTTATAAAACACACAGTAATTCTCAGTAAAGTACAAGTTCAAATTGCTCCATAATATATTTCCTAATTTATAACTCACTAACAAACTAACTGGTAACTTCTAATAACTAACTGAAGAATTGTCTGAGGGGAAGCTAAATATTCCCTCTATATATACCTATGCACATAATGCAAAGGGCAAGCTTTTACAAATACAATGTATACACATAAAACATATCTGGACAGGAAATGACTTGGACATGTCCTATGATCTGAAAAGACTTAGTAGTTATTTACACATGGCATAAGTTGACATATTGAAAATGCTATATAAGAAGGTATATACTGAAATCACTCTGCAGGATTGACTAAAGAGCATCTTGAGCAGAAGTATAAACACTCATAGGATGAGAGTTAGTTATTTGTGAGAGCACCTTATATGTAAGCCAATGGGACAAATGGGAATTAAGGTTTTCCATCAACAAGGGTATTTAAAGCAAAAAGGAATTATCTTTTAGAATGCTTAAGATATGCAATATATTTTAAGACAAATCAGTGCAAGTTTTTGGACATGAAAAATATCTTATGAAAAGTGATTTTGTACCTATCAATACACCTAAAACACTTAACCAAATATAGCTTGTAAGATCTTGCCAGACCTCTTGCAAGACAACTACTAGACTTGACTTGCTCAGACTTTTCCCAAGAACTAAAGTAAACATCTTTACAATCAGTTATATACTTTAAGTTAAGTCATTAGTACAGAATAATAGATCTAACATGCAAGTCTTTACAATGTGGAACATCTATCTCACACAAGCTTTAAAAGGACATACAATAAGGAATAAGAATTTGACATAATATATTCAAGAAGAATGTCTTTGGTAAGACATGCAGTAACATATAACACATTAAATATAAAGTTATAAAATATATATACAAAATATCTATTATAGATTGTCCATTCACAACAAAATCATGCACTAAATCACTTATAACTTCAAAAGTGTTGCATTTACAGCATTTTGTGAAAATATGTTGTTCAGCTACTTTTTTCATAGCTACAATATGGTGAGTAAGTTGGGTGTCTGTCTCAATAGCTAAGTGAGTAATAGCTACTTTTGGGCTTTTCAGTAACTTCCATTATGAGTAAAATCACTTGTAACTTAAAAACTATTGCATTTAGAGAATTTCGTATAAATATGTTATTCAGCTACTTTTGGGCCAGCTATAACATAGTGAAATTTCAGACCTGTAGCTCATGGCATAGCCGAGTAATAGCTACTTTTAGGTTATCACTGTTGAGTAAATCGCTTATAACTTGAAAACTATTGCATTTAGAGAATTTCGTATAAATATGTTATTCAGCTACTTTTGGGTCAGCTATAACATAGTAAAATTTCAGACCTGTAGCTCATGGCATAGCTGAGTAATAGCTACTTTTAGGTTATCACTGTTGAGTAAATCACTTATAACTTGAAAAGTGTTGCATTTAGAGCATTTTGTTAAAATATGTTATTCAGCTACTTTTTTCATAGCTACAATATGGTGAGTAAGTTGGGTGTCTGTCTCAATAGCTAAGTGAGTAATAGCTACTTTTGGGCTTTTCAGTAACTTCCATCATGAGTAAAATCACTTGTAACTTAAAAACTATTGCATTTAGAGAATTTCGTATAAATATGTTATTCAGCTACTTTTGGGCCAGCTATAACATAGTAAAATTTCAGACCTGTAGCTCATGGCATAGCCGAGTAATAGCTACTTTTAGGTTATCACTGTTGAGTAAATCACTTATAACTTGAAAAGTGTTGCATTTAGAGCATTTTGTTAAAATATGTTATTCAGCTACTTTTTTCATAGCTACAATATGGTGAGTAAGTTGGGTGTCTGTCTCAATAGCTAAGTGAGTAATAGCTACTTTTGGGCTTTTCAGTAACTTCCATCATGAGTAAAATCTCTTGTAACTTAAAAACTATTGCATTTAGAGAATTTCGTATAAATATGTTATTCAGCTACTTTTGGGCCAGCTATAACATAGTAAAATTTCAGACCTGTAGCTCATGGCATAGCTGAGTAATAGCTACTTTTAGGTTATCACTGTTGAGTAAATCACTTATAACTTGAAAACTATTGCATTTAGAGTATTTTGTTTCAATATGTTATTCACCTATTTTGGGGTCAGCTATAACATAGTGAAGTTTCAGACCTGTGGCTCATTTCATAGCTGAGTAATAGCTACTTTGAAGTTCTCACTGTTGAGTAAATCAGTTATAATTGGAAAACTATTGCATTTACAGAAATTTGTGCAAATATGTTATTCAGCTACTTTTGGGTCAGCTATAACATAGTGAAATTTTAGACCTATAGCTCATGGCACAACTGAGCAATAACTATTCTCAGGTACTGACTGTTGAGTAAATCAGCTATCACTTGAAAAATATTGCATTTGGAGTATTTTGTTAAAATATATTGTTCACCTACTTTTGGGTCAGCTATAACATAGTGAAATTACAGACCTATAGCTCATGGCATAGCGGAGCAATAGCTATTTCATTGCGTTAATACATCTTACCTACCAGACGATAGCTATAGCCCGGCGCCAGCCGGTCCCGCCAAACGAAAGAAAAAGACGTCCTGGGTTTCACCCCGGGCAGGACCGGTACACTACACTCCACTCGCCAGGTGGCCTAGTTCCTGCCTCACTCGCCAGAGGGACGTGACGTCATAGCATCTTTTTCGTTTGGCGCGACATTCAAGTTTCAATTTTGTGGAAACACTTTTAATTTTAAATATATCTTAAGTTATATTGGGTGTTACTTTCTCAGATTTGTCTGTTAGTTGGATAAACCACTATGGCATCTCCAGGACAGAGAAAAGGAGCCTGCGGACATATCATGGCTAATTTTGATCCACACTCTCGATGTGCCAGATGTAGGGACAAAGGTTTGGGGGACGACCCTTGCGTCCTCAAATTAAGTTGTGAGTTTTGTGACAATCTTTCTCCCGAACAATTGCTTCAGCTTTCTACTCCGACTTACAAACTCCGTAAAGAGAAGTTAAAGAGTAAGGAATCACTTGTGGATCCCTCTACCGTTACTGTAGTGTCACAGGTCGTAAAACAGGACGTTGCTCCATCTTCCCCTCCTCATGACACTGAAACGGAGTTCACCTTGCCTCAACCAAACTTCCGTCAAGATTTAAAAGATCTAGATGATAAATGGTCTACTCGCATGGCGCGTTTGGAGGCACTCATCACCATGGGCCATCGTCCCTCTCCACAGCCTACCTTCACTCCGGTCCAAGCACCGGTCACGCATCAGGCTCCAGCTGGTTCTTTGTCACAAGCACCTTTTCTGCTACCCTCCGTTCCTTCCGGCCAAGCCGGTCCGGCTTATGGCACGGATAGAACAAAGGCAACAGCTACTATCACCAGCTCTATGGATATGACCTCTCCTCTGGAGAATGTTTATCCGCAACCAGACCCGGAACCGGTATTCTCTTCTCAGAGCTCTTCCGGCCCGGTGGCCTCATCTATCACTCAACCACCCCCGGAGCATTCAGAAGAGGGTGAAGTTTCTGATCAAGAAGAAGTACTAGACCCATCTGAACAAGACTCTCCAGACATTGACAAAACCATAAGTGAAGATCAGAATTACAGGGAGACGGTAAGGGGTGTCCGTGCCTTTATGGGCTGGAATCACATTCCAGACCTTGAGTACACTCCCACCTCCAGATCTGACAACCCCTGGGTTGGCCACCGGTCTCAACCGGTTGGAAAAGTTTCCATTGACTTACCACCAGAGGACTGGTTATGCAAAAAATTGGAAAACCTCAATCTAGTACTAATTGAAGGCTACCCGTCAAAATCAACAGAACCGGGCGGTCTACATGTTGATCAATATCTCCGACCACCAAAATCTCAGACAAGATGGTACGGGATACACCCGGCAGAAAACAAAGACATAACTAGGCCTGGTAAATACGTAACTTCCTGGCCCAACGATGCCGCAAAGCTCAATAGTTCCTTTGCCCGGGTTGCTAAATCTACTATTGCTTCATCTCAACCTACTTCCCGACCACTGTCTCAGGAAACTCTCCGCAAATGGGAAAAGGCTGCCAAAGAAACAAGCTATATTTGTAACCAGTCAGCTGGTTTCAATAGATGTATAACCAAAGTGCAGGATGCTGTTCAGGAACAGTTAAAAACCCTACAAGCAGAACTTGGCAAAGGTAAATCCTCCGCAAAAGCCCAGGGGGCTCTGGACGAACTTCACTTTTTAACAGCATTTAATCAGAATATCAGTTTTGCGGTCGGGAAATCTCTTCAGCACCTTTCGGACTTTACTTTCGTCCAAATGGCTAACTTGACTCTAGTCCGCAGAGATTCCTATCTGGATCACCTGAGGGCAGGAGTGAAACCGGATACCTTTTCCTCTCTCAGGAATTGCCCTCTTCAAACCCGGGCTTTATTCCCAGATGACATCATAAGAAAAGCGGAAGATGAGATAAACAACTTTGAAACACACAAGCGTACCAACCAGCCCGGTCCGGGCCGTGGTGGGTTCGCGGGTGTACAGAAAAAGCAGCATCGCTACCAGCCTTACTCCACTAGTTGGAAGCAAGACGACTCAAGTACCACCGGTGCTTCCGGGAAAGATCTCCCCGCATGGAAATCATTTGGTAGCCGGGGCAGAGCACGCGGCAGAGGCAGGGGTGGTCAACCCGGTCGCGGTTCGCGAGGCTCCAAGGACCCCAAAAATTATAAATGACAATTACTGCAGAATTCCTCCGGAGTTACAAACAAAATTGGAGTATTATGTGTCAGATGTAAAACAGACAGATTTTCATGTGCTTGTCAAGAACTCTGTAAAATGTCAAAGTGTTGCTTGTCTTGTACATTCTGTAACAAAATCAAAAAGTGGGCAGCCGCAAAAGAAAGGCGTAAGACCAATATCAAACATGAAAAATACAATAAAGTCTGTGAAAAGTGCTTCTTTTGTAAATCACTGTGTTTTTGCCCCAAATGTGCCAAATGCCCACAGTGTTGCAAATGCCCAGCCAGTGGGGGGGCGACTACAATTGTTCTGGGAAGTATGGGCACGACTAGGTGCAAACCCAAGAGTAGTGTCCATACTAAAAGAGGGTTATGTTCTCCCATTCAATCT
Organism: Sabellastarte sp. h YS-2021; assembly: GCA_964017235.1. Lineage (NCBI taxonomy): Eukaryota > Metazoa > Annelida > Polychaeta > Sabellida > Sabellidae > Sabellastarte > Sabellastarte sp. h YS-2021. The sequence continues at coordinate 23,979,595 of OZ024933.1, read as the reverse complement.
CAGACCTTGCCTAGTGAGGGATCCCCTGATAGTAAGCGGCTATGCCAATCCCTTCAGAGACTCCCACTTGCAAGGGGCTCTACAAGCCTTAATCAAGAAGAAGGCAGTAGAGAGGGTCAGGGTTCGAACCTCTCTAGCCTTCTTCAACAGACTATTCATTGTTCCCAAACTGAACCAAAAGTGGCGGCCAATCTTGGACCTCAGTACTCTAAATCAGTTTTTATGCGTAAAAACATTCAAAATGGAAACCCCGGAGACAATTCGAACCTCCTTACAACAGGGAGAGTGGGTGACATCGCTGGACTTCAGCGACGCCTACTTCCACATTCCAATCCATATCAACTCCCGAAAATACCTCAGGTTCCACTTCCAGAACCAGTCTTACCAATTTCGGGCTCTTCCCTTTGGCCTGTCAACAGCTCCAATGGAGTTCACTTGTGTAGTCAAAGAGGTAAAACTAATGGCTCAGTCTCGAGGTATAAGGATCCACCAGTACCTAGACGACTGGTTGATTCGAGCCCCTACCAGAGAATCTTGCCACCAGGGAACCCAGTCCCTCCTAGCCCTTTGCCAGGAGTTGGGCTGGATGGTAAACATGCAAAAATCAGAACTGGAACCCCAACAAGTCTTCGATTTTGTAGGCTACCAGTACGACCTACTCAACGGATTGGTCAGACCTACTCAAAACCGTTGGGAAGCCCTTCAACAAAAAGTAACAGGGTTATTACAGAACAGATCTTGCCGAGTGAGAACCTTCATGTCTCTTATAGGTCTACTCACTGCGACAGAGAAACAGGTGCCCCTAGGCAGACTGCACATGAGACCTATTCAGTGGCACCTCAAGAAACACTGGAGAGTCCCGGAATCTCTGGAAAAGGAGATTCCAATTCCGAGTTCTCTCCATCAGTACCTGCAGTGGTGGACCCAAGAAGAAAATGTCCTAAAGGGTCAACCCTTACACCCCCTACGACACGCAGTGCAAATCTTTACAGACGCCTCAAAAGAAGGCTGGGGGGCTCACTTAGGCGACTTCACAGCAAGCGGTACTTGGTCAGTGCCCGAAAGCAAGTTGCACATAAACTTCTTAGAACTAAAAGCCGTGTTGTTAGCACTAAAAAGATTCCAACAATTAGTGCAAGGAAAGGTCGTCCTGATTGCCACAGACAACACTACAGTTGTGGCATACATCAACAAGGAGGGAGGTATGAGGTCAGGTTCACTCTGTGCCCTTCTTTGGCGGCTCCTATGTTGGTGCAATCTCAGACAAATAGTACTGAAGGCCAGACACATTCCGGGCCGTCTAAATGTAATTGCAGACAAGTTGTCTCGCCAGGGACAGATCATTCAGACGGAGTGGTCCCTCCATCAGGAGATCTTCGACATCCTTTGTCGAACTTGGCATTATCCCCAAGTGGACATGTTTGCAACAAGGTACAACTGCAAACTAGTCCAATTTGTGTCCCCAATTCCAGACCCAAAGGCCTGGTCAGTGGACGCTCTGACAATGTCCTGGGAAGGCCTGGACATGTACCTTTTCCCTCCAGTGTCTCTGATGGGGAAGGTGGTCAGCAAGCTGTCAGATCACTGGTATCACAGAGCAATCCTGATTGCTCCGGGATGGCCCAACATGCCTTGGTTTTGGGACCTAGTAGAGCTGTCAGCGATGGTTCCTCTTTGTCTTCCACACCATCCAGATCTAGTGACCCAACCTTTCAACAAGGCCCGTCACAGGGATCTGGCAAGCCTAAATCTCCATGCCTGGCTCCTAGAGCCCAGACAATCAGGGAGCAAGGGTTCTCTAGCCCAGTGGCGTCAAGAATTGAGGCGCCTCAAAGACGTTCAACCAGAGCAGTCTACGAAGCGAAGTGGGCCCTTTTTGTTAGATGGTGCGAAACAAGTCAGGTGGACTTCAGGAACCCATCTATAAAACAAATAGCAGATTTCCTCCTGCATCTTTTCCAGGAGAAGAATCTCCAGCCCAGCACTATTGATGGTTACAGGTCAGCCATTGCAGACAAACTGGGAAATACCTCGGTTAATGTCGGCAAGGATGACAATTTGACTAGACTGTTAGACAGTTTTCACAGAGATAGACCCAAAGGGCGCCGGGGGGTTCCTGCTTGGAACCTCTCCCTGGTTTTACACCAGCTTACAAAAGCGCCTTTTGAGCCACTCAGAAAGGCGTCTCTGAAACACCTTACTTTCAAAACTGTTTTTCTCCTAGCCCTGGCTTCGGGAAAACGCAGGAGTGAGATTCACGCTTGGTTAAACAAAAATATCAGACACCAAGCTGATTGGTCCAAAGTTTCCCTCTACCCTTCACCAAGCTTCTTGGCGAAAAATCACTTGGCAAAAGAGGGACCAGAGTGCGTGGCCCCTGTGGTCATCCCGGCCTTAGCCCCCACTCTGGATAAGTCTTTAAAGGAAGACAGATCCCTTTGCCCCGTTCGGGCTCTTCGCTACTACCTGGACAAAACGCAGGCCCTAAGAACGGGAAAGGAGTTAGTTTTTGTTTCATTCAAACAAGGTTTTAACAAGGACATCTCTCCTGCCACTATCTCGTCCTGGATCAAACAAACAGTAGTGTTGTGTTATGATCTCTCTGACCAAGATTCCTTGGCCTTACATCAGGTTAAGGCCCATGATGTTAGGGCCTTTGCGGCCTCCAAAGCCTTTCAAGGTGGCATATCTCTGGACCAGATTCTAGCAGCATGCCACTGGAAGTCCCACAACACCTTTACACAGTTTTACCTTAAGGATGTTGCCTGGGCAGATAAGGAGCTTTTTCACTTGGGTCCTGTGGTGGCTGCCCAGCAGATCCACCACTAGTCACCTAAGCTTCTTTGTATATAATTATATATAGTGTACATACTAGTTAGTTTTAGGTGTAGGCTCACTTTTAGCCTAGGCCTTGGCTTCTCAAAGTCTTTTACTTCAGAGTAATCCTCTGGTATAGGACTTTCCCTACTCTTCCAGGTTATCCGTGGGAATCATTGACTTGAACTCTTACTCTCTTCCTCCCCTCAGAGCAGTCAAAAAGGGGGGGGGGGGCAGGTGGGTCTAGTTACCCTCGAGACTAACATGTCTCCTCAAAGGACTAGAACCTCACACCTAGGTATAATATAAGAGTTCTCTCCAATCCTCAGAAGGCTGCCCTCCTTCCACTGGGTAGTTATTCTAGCTATCGTCTGGTAGGTAAGATGTATTAACGCAATGAAATTGCAAATTTTAATTAGTAAATTAAATTTTTATTAGTTAATACCTTACCTACCAGACGGGAAATTCCCACCCAGCCTTCCCCGCTTTCAGCCTTACAATTCAACCTTGGGGACGAAAAAGATGCTATGACGTCACGTCCCTCTGGCGAGTGAGGCAGGAACTAGGCCACCTGGCGAGTGGAGTGTAGTGTACCGGTCCTGCCCGGGGTGAAACCCAGGACGTCTTTTTCTTTCGTTTGGCGGGACCGGCTGGCGCCGGGCTATAGCTATCGTCTGGTAGGTAAGGTATTAACTAATAAAAATTTAATTTACTAATTAAAATTTGCAATTTTCAGGTTCTCACTATTGAGTAAATCAGTTGTAGCTTGAAAACTATTGCATTTACAGTAGTTTGCTTAAATATGTTGTTCACCTACTTTTGGGTTAGCTATAACATAGTAAAATTTCAGACATGTAGCTCATTGCATAGCTGAGTAATAGTTCCTTTGAGGTTCTCACTGTTGAGTAAATCAGTTGTAACTTGAAAACTATTACATTTAGAGTAATTTGTTAAATATGTTATTCACAGAATTTTTGGTCAGCTATAACATAGTGAAATTGCAGACCTCTATGTCATGGCATAGCTGAGCAATAGCTACTTTCATGTTCTCACTGTTGAGTAAATCATTGTATCCACTGGATAGCCGCAGTGTGTAGAGAGAGATTTCACCATTACTGCTCTGATGAAAAAAAATATTATAGCTAGGTGTTTTTTGTCAGTCATTAAAAGTGCTTATATCTCCCTTATTATTGATCCTAGAGGTTTGGGATGATAAACCAACCTGTAGGAAATCATGGGGTGGGAATCTTTTGGTGTGGTCAGATTTGACCTTCAATGACCCCTCCTTCAAGGTCAAACAAGGATAGCCAAACTTAAAAGTGCTTATAACTCGCTTATTATTGGTCCCAGAGGTTTGGGATGGTAAACTGACAGGAAATCATGGGCTGTGAATCTGTTGATATGGTCCGATTTGACCTTGGAACCCTCCTTCAAGGTCAAATGAGGATAGCGAAAATTGAAAGTGCCTACAACTCGCTTATTATTGGTGACAAAGATTTGGGATGGTAAACCATCCCATAGGAAATCATTGGCTCGGAATCTTTTGGTATGGTCAGATTTGACCTTTGGACCCCTCCTTCAAGGTCAAATGAGGACAACCAAGCTTAAAAGTGCTTATAACTCATTAAGCGTCCCTTGCGGGACGCTTGTTTGTGTATGGGAGAGCTTCAGGCTCCGGCGGCTCTGCCGGCTCCGCATTTTGTTTTCCTTATAACTCTGTAACCGGATTTTTTTCAAATTTGGCAGGTTTAGGCAGTAGACTTGGGGAATTTTTTTGAATATGCTGCAGTGACATTTCAACCAATCAGAGAGGTCACATGACCAAAAATGTCTTTTTTCGATGGGGAAGCTTGTCCGGATGATAACTTGAAAGGAATTTTATCAATTCACCTGAAACTTGGCAAATACATTCATTCTATTAAAATCTGGAAATCATTAGATTTTGGCATTGATTGGTCAAGAAATGGCCGAGTAATTAATGATTAATTAATCATTACGAATTTTCCAAATAAGGAAAACACAAAAATGCTTATATCTCGAAAACCGTGCTAGATAGAGCGATTTCGACAAATTTTTTGACCCGCAGGGTATCTCTGCGGAGTAGTTTTCCCAATTTTCAAAAAATTTTTGTCTGGCCCAAAATGGCGGCCATTTTGAATTTTCGAAATTTTCGCAAAAATTGCAAAACACAAAAATGCTTATATCTCAAAAACCGTGCTAGATAGAGCAATTTCGACAAAATTTTTGACGCGCAGGATATCTCTGCGGAGTACTTTTCCCAATTTTCAAAAAATTTTTGTCTCGCCAAAAATGGCGGCCATTTTGAATTTTCGAATTTTTCGCAAAAATTGCAAAACACAAAAATGCTTATATCTCGAAAACCGTGCTAGATAGAGCGATTTCGACGAAATTTTTGACCCGCAGGGTATCTCTGCAGAGTAGTTATCCCAGTTTTGAAAAAAATTTTGTCTCGCCAAAAATGGCGGCCATTTTGAATTTTCGAATTTTTCGCAAAAATTGCAAGACATAAAAATGCTTATATCTCGAAAACCCTGCAAGATAGAGCGATTTCGGCGAAATTTTTGACCCACAGGGTATATCTGTAGAGTAGCCATGCCAATTTTCAAAAAAATTTTCTCTCGCCAAAAATGGCGGCCATTTTGAATTTTCGATTTTTTCGCAAAAATTGCAAAACATAAAAATGCTTATATCTCGAAAACCCTGCTAGATAGAGCGATTTCGACGAAATTTTTGACCCACAGGGTATCTCTGCGGAGTAGCCATGCCAATTTTCAAACAAAAAATTTCTCGCAAAAAATGGCGGCCATTTTGAATTTTCGAATTTTTCGCAAAATTGCAAAACACAAAAATGCTTATATCTCGAAAACCGTGCTAGATAGAGCGATTTCGACGAAATTTTTGACCCACAGGGTATCTCTGCAGAGTAGCCATGCCAATTTTCAAAAAAATTTTATCTTGCCAAAAATGGCGGCCATTTTGAATTTTCGAATTTTTGCGCAAAAATTGCAAAACACAAAAATGCTAATATTTCGAAAACCGTGCTACATAGAGCGATTTCGACGAAATTTTTTATCTTCAGGGTATCTCTGCAGAGCAGCTATCACAAAGAGCTTTCACTTGGTGAAGTTTCAGACCCATAGCTAATTGCTCACCTACTCAAAAAGAGTAAATGCGAATTACCTATAAAAGTATTGCAGATGGCCAAGTTTTCTCAAATAACTCATTCACCTACTTTTGGAAGAGCTTTGACTTGGTAAAGTTTCAGACCCGTAGCTAATTACTCACCTACTCAAAATGAGTAAATGCTAATTATCTCAAAAACTATTGCGGATACCCAATTTTTATCAAATAACTCATTCATGTACTTTTGGGAGAGCTTTCACATGGTGAAGTTTCAGACCCGTAGATGATTACTCACCTACTCAAAATGAGTAAATGCGAATTATCTCTTAAAAGTATTGCAGATAGCCAATTTTTCTCAAATAACTCATTCACCTACTTTTGGAAGAGCTTTCACATGGTGAAGTTTGAGACCCATAGCTAATTACTCACCTACTCAAAATGAGTAAATGCGAATTATCTCTAAAAGTATTGCAGATAGCCAATTTTTTCTCAAATAACTCATTCACGTACTTTTGGGAGAGCTTTCACATGGTGAAGTTTCAGACCCATAGTTAATTATTTACCTACTCAAAATGAGTAAATGCTAATTGTCTGTAAAAGTATTGCGGATACCCAATTTTTATCAAATAACTCATTCATCTACTTGTGGGAGAGCTTTCACGTGGTGAAGTTTCAGACCCATAGCTAATTACTCACCTACTCAAAATGAGTAAATGCGAATTATCTCTAAAAGTATTGCAGATAGCCAATTTTTCTCAAATAAATCATTCACCTACTTTTGGGAGAGCTTTCACTTGGTGAAGTTTGAGACCCATAGCTAATTACTCACGTACTCAAAATGAGTAAATGCGAATTATCTCTAAAAGTATTGCAGATAGCCAATTTTTCTCAAATAACTCATTCACCTACTTTTGGCAGAGCTTTCACTCTGTGAAGTTTCAGACCCATAGCTAATTACTCACCTACTCAAAATGAGTAAATGCGAATTATCTCTAAAAGTATTGCAGATAGCCAATTTTTCTCAAATTAATCATTCACCTACTTTTGGGAGAGCTTTCACTTGGTGAAGTTTGAGACCCATAGCTAATTACTCACCTACTCAAAATGAGTAAATGCGAATTATCTCTAAAAGTATTGCAGATAGCCAATTTTTCTCAAATAACTCATTCACCTACTTTTGGGAGAGCTTTCACTTGGTGAAGTTTCAGACCCATAGCTAATTACTCACCTACTCAAAATGAGTAAATGCGAATTATCTCTAAAAGTATTGCAGATAGCCAATTTTTCTCAAATAACTCATTCACCTACTTTTGGGAGAGCTTTCACTTGGTGAAGTTTCAGACCCATAGCTAATTACTCACCTACTCAAAATGAGTAAATGTGAATTATCTCTAAAAGTATTGCAGATAGCCAATTTTTCTCAAATAACTCATTCACCTACTTTTGGGAGAGCTTTCACTTGGTGAAGTTTCAGACCCATAGCTAATTACTCACCTACTCAAAATGAGTAAATGCGAATTATCTCTAAAAGTATTGCAGATAGCCAATTTTTTCTCAAATAACTCATTCATCTACTTTTGGGAGAGCTTTCACATGGTGAAGTTTCAGACCCATAGCTAATTATTTACCTACTCAAAATGAGTAAATGCTAATTGTCTGTAAAAGTATTGCGGATACCCAATTTTTATCAAATAACTCATTCATCTACTTGTGGGAGAGCTTTCACATGGTGAAGTTTCAGACCCATAGCTAATTACTCACCTACTCAAAATGAGTAAATGCGAATTATCTCTAAAAGTATTGCAGATAGCCAATTTTTCTCAAATAACTCATTCACCTACTTTTGGGAGAGCTTTCACTTGGTGAAGTTTCAGACCCATAGCTAATTACTCACCTACTCAAAATGAGTAAATGCGAATTATCTCTAAAAGTATTGCAGATAGCCAATTTTTCTCAAATAACTCATTCACCTACTTTTGGGAGAGCTTTCACTCTGTGAAGTTTCAGACCCATAGCTAATTACTCACCTACTCAAAATGAGTAAATGCGAATTATCTCTAAAAGTATTGCAGATAGCCAATTTTTCTCAAATTAATCATTCACCTACTTTTGGGAGAGCTTTCACTTGGTGAAGTTTGAGACCCATAGCTAATTACTCACCTACTCAAAATGAGTAAATGCGAATTATCTCTAAAAGTATTGCAGATAGCCAATTTTTCTCAAATAACTCATTCACCTACTTTTGGGAGAGCTTTCACTTGGTGAAGTTTCAGACCCATAGCTAATTACTCACCTACTCAAAATGAGTAAATGCGAATTATCTCTAAAAGTATTGCAGATAGCCAATTTTTCTCAAATAACTCATTCACCTACTTTTGGCAGAGCTTTCACTCTGTGAAGTTTCAGACCCATAGCTAATTACTCACCTACTCAAAATGAGTAAATGCGAATTATCTCTAAAAGTATTGCAGATAGCCAATTTTTCTCAAATTAATCATTCACCTACTTTTGGGAGAGCTTTCACTTGGTGAAGTTTCAGACCCATAGCTAATTACTCACCTACTCAAAATGAGTAAATGCGAATTATCTCTAAAAGTATTGCAGATAGCCAATTTTTCTCAAATAACTCATTCACCTACTTTTGGGAGAGCTTTCACTTGGTGAAGTTTCAGACCCATAGCTAATTACTCACCTACTCAAAATGAGTAAATGCGAATTATCTCTAAAAGTATTGCAGATAGCCAATTTTTCTCAAATAACTCATTCACCTACTTTTGGGAGAGCTTTCACTTGGTGAAGTTTGAGACCCATAGCTAATTACTCACCTACTCAAAATGAGTAAATGCGAATTATCTCTAAAAGTATTGCAGATAGCCAATTTTTCTCAAATAACTCATTCACCTACTTTTGGCAGAGCTTTCACTCTGTGAAGTTTCAGACCCATAGCTAATTACTCACCTACTCAAAATGAGTAAATGCGAATTATCTCTAAAAGTATTGCAGATAGCCAATTTTTCTCAAATTAATCATTCACCTACTTTTGGGAGAGCTTTCACTTGGTGAAGTTTGAGACCCATAGCTAATTACTCACCTACTCAAAATGAGTAAATGCGAATTATCTCTAAAAGTATTGCAGATAGCCAATTTTTCTCAAATAACTCATTCACCTACTTTTGGGAGAGCTTTCACTTGGTGAAGTTTCAGACCCATAGCTAATTACTCACCTACTCAAAATGAGTAAATGCGAATTATCTCTAAAAGTATTGCAGATAGCCAATTTTTCTCAAATAACTCATTCACCTACTTTTGGGAGAGCTTTCACTTGGTGAAGTTTCAGACCCATAGCTAATTACTCACCTACTCAAAATGAGTAAATGTGAATTATCTCTAAAAGTATTGCAGATAGCCAATTTTTCTCAAATAACTCATTCACCTACTTTTGGGAGAGCTTTCACTTGGTGAAGTTTCAGACCCATAGCTAATTACTCACCTACTCAAAATGAGTAAATGCGAATTATCTCTAAAAGTATTGCAGATAGCCAATTTTTTCTCAAATAACTCATTCACCTACTTTTGGGAGAGCTTTCACATGGTGAAGTTTCAGACCCATAGCTAATTATTTACCTACTCAAAATGAGTAAATGCTAATTGTCTGTAAAAGTATTGCGGATACCCAATTTTTCTCAAATAACTCATTCATCTACTTGTGGGAGAGCTTTCACATGGTGAAGTTTCAGACCCATAGCTAATTACTCACCTACTCAAAATGAGTAAATGCGAATTATCTCTAAAAGTATTGCAGATAGCCAATTTTTCTCAAATAACTCATTCACCTACTTTTGGGAGAGCTTTCACTTGGTGAAGTTTCAGACCCATAGCTAATTACTCACCTACTCAAAATGAGTAAATGCGAATTATCTCTAAAAGTATTGCAGATAGCCAATTTTTCTCAAATAACTCATTCACCTACTTTTGGGAGAGCTTTCACTTGGTGAAGTTTCAGACCCATAGCTAATTACTCACCTACTCAAAATGAGTAAATGTGAATTATCTCTAAAAGTATTGCAGATAGCCAATTTTTCTCAAATAACTCATTCACCTACTTTTGGGAGAGCTTTCACTTGGTGAAGTTTCAGACCCATAGCTAATTACTCACCTACTCAAAATGAGTAAATGCGAATTATCTCTAAAAGTATTGCAGATAGCCAATTTTTTCTCAAATAACTCATTCACCTACTTTTGGGAGAGCTTTCACATGGTGAAGTTTCAGACCCATAGCTAATTATTTACCTACTCAAAATGAGTAAATGCTAATTGTCTGTAAAAGTATTGCGGATACCCAATTTTTATCAAATAACTCATTCATCTACTTGTGGGAGAGCTTTCACATGGTGAAGTTTCAGACCCATAGCTAATTACTCACCTACTCAAAATGAGTAAATGCGAATTATCTCTAAAAGTATTGCAGATAGCCAATTTTTCTCAAATAAATCATTCACCTACTTTTGGGAGAGCTTTCACTTGGTGAAGTTTGAGACCCATAGCTAATTACTCACCTACTCAAAATGAGTAAATGCGAATTATCTCTAAAAGTATTGCAGATAGCCAATTTTTCTCAAATAACTCATTCACCTACTTTTGGGAGAGCTTTCACTTGGTGAAGTTTCAGACCCATAGCTAATTACTCACCTACTCAAAATGAGTAAATGCGAATTATCTCTAAAAGTATTGCAGATAGCCAATTTTTCTCAAATAACTCATTCACCTACTTTTGGGAGAGCTTTCACTTGGTGAAGTTTCAGACCCATAGCTAATTACTCACCTACTCAAAATGAGTAAATGCGAATTATCTCTAAAAGTATTGCAGATAGCCAATTTTTCTCAAATAACTCATTCACCTACTTTTGGGAGAGCTTTCACTCTGTGAAGTTTCAGACCCATAGCTAATTACTCACCTACTCAAAATGAGTAAATGCGAATTATCTCTAAAAGTATTGCAGATAGCCAATTTTTCTCAAATTAATCATTCACCTACTTTTGGGAGAGCTTTCACTTGGTGAAGTTTGAGACCCATAGCTAATTACTCACCTACTCAAAATGAGTAAATGCGAATTATCTCTAAAAGTATTGCAGATAGCCAATTTTTCTCAAATAACTCATTCACCTACTTTTGGGAGAGCTTTCACTTGGTGAAGTTTGAGACCCATAGCTAATTACTCACCTACTCAAAATGAGTAAATGCGAATTATCTCTAAAAGTATTGCAGATAGCCAATTTTTCTCAAATAACTCATTCACCTACTTTTGGCAGAGCTTTCACTCTGTGAAGTTTCAGACCCATAGCTAATTACTCACCTACTCAAAATGAGTAAATGCGAATTATCTCTAAAAGTATTGCAGATAGCCAATTTTTCTCAAATTAATCATTCACCTACTTTTGGGAGAGCTTTCACTTGGTGAAGTTTGAGACCCATAGCTAATTACTCACCTACTCAAAATGAGTAAATGCGAATTATCTCTAAAAGTATTGCAGATAGCCAATTTTTCTCAAATAACTCATTCACCTACTTTTGGGAGAGCTTTCACTTGGTGAAGTTTCAGACCCATAGCTAATTACTCACCTACTCAAAATGAGTAAATGCGAATTATCTCTAAAAGTATTGCAGATAGCCAATTTTTCTCAAATAACTCATTCACCTACTTTTGGGAGAGCTTTCACTTGGTGAAGTTTCAGACCCATAGCTAATTACTCACCTACTCAAAATGAGTAAATGCGAATTATCTCTAAAAGTATTGCAGATAGCCAATTTTTCTCAAATAACTCATTCACCTACTTTTGGGAGAGCTTTCACTTGGTGAAGTTTCAGACCCATAGCTAATTACTCACCTACTCAAAATGAGTAAATGCGAATTATCTCTAAAAGTATTGCAGATAGCCAATTTTTCTCAAATAAATCATTCACCTACTTTTGGGAGAGCTTTCACTTGGTGAAGTTTGAGACCCATAGCTAATTACTCACCTACTCAAAATGAGTAAATGCGAATTATCTCTAAAAGTATTGCAGATAGCCAATTTTTCTCAAATAACTCATTCACCTACTTTTGGCAGAGCTTTCACTCTGTGAAGTTTCAGACCCATAGCTAATTACTCACCTACTCAAAATGAGTAAATGCGAATTATCTCTAAAAGTATTGCAGATAGCCAATTTTTCTCAAATTAATCATTCACCTACTTTTGGGAGAGCTTTCACTTGGTGAAGTTTGAGACCCATAGCTAATTACTCACCTACTCAAAATGAGTAAATGCGAATTATCTCTAAAAGTATTGCAGATAGCCAATTTTTCTCAAATAACTCATTCACCTACTTTTGGGAGAGCTTTCACTTGGTGAAGTTTCAGACCCATAGCTAATTACTCACCTACTCAAAATGAGTAAATGCGAATTATCTCTAAAAGTATTGCAGATAGCCAATTTTTCTCAAATAACTCATTCACCTACTTTTGGGAGAGCTTTCACTCTGTGAAGTTTCAGACCCATAGCTAATTACTCACCTACTCAAAATGAGTAAATGCGAATTATCTCTAAAAGTATTGCAGATAGCCAATTTTTCTCAAATTAATCATTCACCTACTTTTGGGAGAGCTTTCACTTGGTGAAGTTTGAGACCCATAGCTAATTACTCACCTACTCAAAATGAGTAAATGCGAATTATCTCTAAAAGTATTGCAGATAGCCAATTTTTCTCAAATAACTCATTCACCTACTTTTGGGAGAGCTTTCACTTGGTGAAGTTTCAGACCCATAGCTAATTACTCACCTACTCAAAATGAGTAAATGCGAATTATCTCTAAAAGTATTGCAGATAGCCAATTTTTCTCAAATAACTCATTCACCTACTTTTGGGAGAGCTTTCACTTGGTGAAGTTTCAGACCCATAGCTAATTACTCACCTACTCAAAATGAGTAAATGCGAATTATCTCTAAAAGTATTGCAGATAGCCAATTTTTCTCAAATAACTCATTCACCTACTTTTGGGAGAGCTTTCACTTGGTGAAGTTTCAGACCCATAGCTAATTACTCACCTACTCAAAATGAGTAAATGCGAATTATCTCTAAAAGTATTGCAGATAGCCAATTTTTTCTCAAATAACTCATTCACCTACTTTTGGCAGAGCTTTCAGATGGTGAAGTTTCAGACCCATAGCTAATTATTTACCTACTCAAAATGAGTAAATGCTAATTGTCTGTAAAAGTATTGCGGATACCCAATTTTTATCAAATAACTCATTCATCTACTTGTGGGAGAGCTTTCACGTGGTGAAGTTTCAGACCCATAGCTAATTACTCACCTACTCAAAATGAGTAAATGCGAATTATCTCTAAAAGTATTGCAGATAGCCAATTTTTCTCAAATAAATCATTCACCTACTTTTGGGAGAGCTTTCACTTGGTGAAGTTTGAGACCCATAGCTAATTACTCACCTACTCAAAATGAGTAAATGCGAATTATCTCTAAAAGTATTGCAGATAGCCAATTTTTCTCAAATAACTCATTCACCTACTTTTGGCAGAGCTTTCACTCTGTGAAGTTTCAGACCCATAGCTAATTACTCACCTACTCAAAATGAGTAAATGCGAATTATCTCTAAAAGTATTGCAGATAGCCAATTTTTCTCAAATTAATCATTCACCTACTTTTGGGAGAGCTTTCACTTGGTGAAGTTTGAGACCCATAGCTAATTACTCACCTACTCAAAATGAGTAAATGCGAATTATCTCTAAAAGTATTGCAGATAGCCAATTTTTCTCAAATAACTCATTCACCTACTTTTGGGAGAGCTTTCACTTGGTGAAGTTTCAGACCCATAGCTAATTACTCACCTACTCAAAATGAGTAAATGCGAATTATCTCTAAAAGTATTGCAGATAGCCAATTTTTCTCAAATAACTCATTCACCTACTTTTGGGAGAGCTTTCACTTGGTGAAGTTTCAGACCCATAGCTAATTACTCACCTACTCAAAATGAGTAAATGCGAATTATCTCTAAAAGTATTGCAGATAGCCAATTTTTCTCAAATAACTCATTCACCTACTTTTGGGAGAGCTTTCACTTGGTGAAGTTTCAGACCCATAGCTAATTACTCACCTACTCAAAATGAGTAAATGCGAATTATCTCTAAAAGTATTGCAGATAGCCAATTTTTCTCAAATAACTCATTCACCTACTTTTGGGAGAGCTTTCACTCTGTGAAGTTTCAGACCCATAGCTAATTACTCACCTACTCAAAATGAGTAAATGCGAATTATCTCTAAAAGTATTGCAGATAGCCAATTTTTCTCAAATTAATCATTCACCTACTTTTCGGAGAGCTTTCACTTGGTGAAGTTTGAGACCCATAGCTAATTACTCACCTACTCAAAATGAGTAAATGCGAATTATCTCTAAAAGTATTGCAGATAGCCAATTTTTCTCAAATAACTCATTCACCTACTTTTGGGAGAGCTTTCACTTGGTGAAGTTTGAGACCCATAGCTAATTACTCACCTACTCAAAATGAGTAAATGCGAATTATCTCTAAAAGTATTGCAGATAGCCAATTTTTCTCAAACTAATCATTCACCTACTTTTGGGAGAGCTTTCACTTGGTGAAGTTTCAGACCCATAGCTAATTACTCACCTACTCAAAATGAGTAAATGCGAATTATCTCTAAAAGTATTGCAGATAGCCAATTTTTCTCAAATAACTCATTCACCTACTTTTGGGAGAGCTTTCACTTGGTGAAGTTTCAGACCCATAGCTAATTACTCACCTACTCAAAATGAGTAAATGCGAATTATCTCTAAAAGTATTGCAGATAGCCAATTTTTCTCAAATAACTCATTCACCTACTTTTGGCAGAGCTTTCACTTGGTGAAGTTTCAGACCCATAGCTAATTATTCACCTACTCAAAATGAGTAAATGTGAATTATCTCTAAAAGTATTGCAGATAGCCAATTTTTCTCAAATAACTCATTCACCTACTTTTGGGAGAGCTTTCACTCTGTGAAGTTTGAGACCCATAGCTATTTATTCACCTACTCAAAATGAGTAAATGCTAATTATCTGTAAAAGTATTGCGGATACCCAATTTTTATCAAATACTCATTCATCTACTTGTGGGAGAGCTTTGACGTGGTGAAGTTTCAGACCCATTGCTAATTACTCACCTACTCAAAATGAGTAAATGCAAATTATCTCTAAAAGTATTGCAGATAGCCAATTTTTCTCAAATAACTCATTCACCTACTTTTGGGAGAGCTTTCACTTGGTGAAGTTTCGGACCCATAGATAATTATTCACCTACTCAAAATGAGTAAATGTGAATTATCTCTTAATAGTATTGCAGATAGCCAATTTTTCTCAAATAACTCATTCACCTACTTTTGGCAGAGCTTTCACACACGAAAATGAAAAATTGTGAATATCTCGGAAAAGCTATTTCTTTTGCTTTAATGCTCGGCGGGAGATACACACCGCGGCAGTGGTCTTGACAAAAATTTTTCTCTCCCCAAAAATGGTGGCCATTTTGAATTTTCAAAGTTTTTGCAAAACACAAAAATGCTTATATCTCGAAAACCGTGCTATATGGAGCGAACTCAACAAAATTTTGGACCTGCTGGGTATCTCTGCAGAGTAGCCATGCCAATTTTCAAAATATTTTTGTCTCTCCAAATATAGCGGACATTTTGAATTTTTTAATATTTTTTTGCAAAACACAAAAATGCTTATATCTTGAAAACTGTGCTAGATAGAGCAGACTGCGCTGACTTTGGTTGCCACAACAGTATAAGGCTAGAAACGAAGCATTTTCTTAATACTTTAGCACTCACCTTTATATCCTTTTCGGGACGCTTTGTTTTTGCTATGCAAAAACATTATCTTTTTTTTTGCGAGCGATCCTCTAGTTTATAATTGGTCCTAGAGGTTTGGAATGGTAAACCATAGGAAATCATGGGCTGGGAATGTATTTGTGTGGTTAGATTTGACCTTGGACCCCTTCTTCAAGGTCGAACGAGGATATTGCATTTGTAGTATTTCTTTAAATATGTTTTAACCTATTTTTTACACTTAAACAATTACCTTGTTATTTTCCTTCATAATACCATTTACAGGACACAACTTTTTTATCCTTTTCTTCTGTCAGCTTCGGAATTTCTTTCAAACTTGCTGTTCAGTTACCATTTACTGTATTTCTGTACAGCCCTTTTCCTGATAATTATTCTGTCCTCTAATCACCTTCACAAATCAAAAACACTCAGTCAGCTGACACAGTGCCCGTTCGCGGGCACTTTCCTCTTGTTTGTAATACCATGTTGAACAAAAATTATTATGAGACTTGTTGTCATTTACAGAATGTAGACCAATCCAGGGGGCATTTCCAAAAATTCTGGATTTTTGTTTCCAGACAATGATCCAGATCTTTTGCAAAATTTAATGACTCCACCCTTTGGCCAGGTCCTACCCACGTAAAAAGTTGCATTAAGATCCATCCAACATAATACAGACAAACAACCAACAGACACACAGACAAACCCACCCAAAAACATAACCTCAGGTGTAAGTAGAAATGTGCGATCTCATTTAGCAATAAGAAATCTTTATGTTACGAAAGGATTACTTCCCTGTTACAGATTTACGTGGACTGACAATCCAGTTACACCACCAAGATGGCAGTTCTTTCAGCAGCACGGAGTCCAATAAGATGTCACCAGTAAACAAACATGTACAGCAGGTGAGTCAAAAGCAATAATAATAGCAGGGTGTATGCAGTCATAGAAAACCTGGAAAAGTGATGAAATTCCATTATTTTTTTTCCAGGCCTGGAAAAGTCATGGAAATTGGCTCCAGGTTTTGGAAAATTCATAAAATATCATGGAAATTAAAAGGCATCTTTTCGCGAAACAGCTTTGTTCCTTTCTTTCATCCAGCATTTCAATTCAAGGATACGTTTATGTAATCAGATCAAATTTTGGTGTCTTCCACATCTTCCAGTATTATGTCTGGAACCTTGTGAATGGTTCTCAAAGGAAAAAAACTGGCGGGAGATTGTGGCCTCAGTGGGAGCTCGTGGCCTTGGCGGGAACTCATGGCCTCGGTACATATCTCTTTCATGGGACAAAGCATGTGAAAGGTCTTTAACTTTAAAGCTTCGGTCATGGAGAAGTCATGGAAAAGTCATTGAAAAAATATTGAAATTTAGTGGATACACCCTGTTAATAGCAATAGAAAGATTTGTACAGCGCAAAATTGATGAGGAATCATCTAATGTGCTAGAATCCAAAAAGGGAGAGTGACAATTCTTGTCTTGTTACCAGTTTTGAATATCGCATTATATCATCCACCACACTGTTTGTTTTCCTACAGGGAAAGTCTTAAAAGCTGTGTGGGTATGTTTTTCACCCATATTGTCCAGCTGGTCAGGTGGGTGGTAGGGACATTGGTTGGGGGATGTCGATGTGCATCATCATGGTATGACCCTGTTTTGACCTTGCTGTAGTGACCCCAAACTTTAAATCTCATCTGAGCTATATCTTGCAAATGACAACATGTTGTTCTGATTTATGGTGGCCAGGCCTCTCAGATGGCTGTGGAGTTGAGACGGCAGCGGTCTCAGAAACAGTCTGAGTGCAGCAACAACAGTGATGATCTGAGTCTGTCTCAGCAGCCACTGGGAGCAGGGAGAACCAGACAGGCTGGTTCTGATAGGTCAGTGGATTTATGAAAAAAAAAAAAGAAAAAAAAAATTTTTAGTTAGATAAAAGAAACAGCTACACCAATGTATTAGTTAAAATACAAATTTGATGTTCATGTTGCAATGCATTTACACTAACTTGTAAATTTTGGCTAAAGGACTCCTAATATATTTTCAATAGGTATCTTGTGGGTCCACAAGTGGGCCTACAAGAATTTTGCAATCTTTACAATGATCTAATTATTTTTGGGACCTGACAAATGAAGTTGTAACTCTTAAACAACTTTAGAACAATGCTTTACCTTCTTCTGCTGGGTCATATGACTCCATTTGTATGCACTAATATGTCAAAATGCCGAATAACTGATTAAAAGAGGGTTTAAAATGTTAAATTCTTCACCCTTTATTTATTATATTGTATTATTATTTAAATATAAGGGTGCGATGAGAGGTTAAAGTCCACCCTGGTATCCGAATTTGTCTCACTGTTTGATATTCGCGTGGTTAGTATGCACAATTTTTCCTCCATAAACAAAATGGTGGTTTCCGGAAACAACGTTTTGCATTACAATAGTGGTGAAAGGTGTCCAAAACTTATTATATTGTTATAAAATGAAGAGTATGATATAAAACTTCCCAATATACAAAGAATTCTGACATTTTGCAGTGTTGTCATGTTTTGTCGTACTAAAAAACGTGACCAAGTGGGTGACAATAAAATAATTAAGCATCCCTGAAAGGGCGCTTATTTGGTTTCGCATCAGTTTCCTCACCGCCGCCGCCGCATTATGGTCTCCCTTGAGTATCTCCCTTATTATTGCAAGCTTTTTAACCATATTTGGCAGTTATATACCTTAGGCGTGGGAAAATTTTTTCCACATGCTTAAATTTGAACTTTATCAAGGTCACATGATCAAAAAATAGTTTTTTCGGGTACACCTGCCCGTCATCGCAGTTCAGGAAGATCTACTGACCGAGAGGCTGGTAACTTCATACACATGTTTATACTATCAAAAACGTGAGCTGATTAGATTTTGGGAGCAATCCGATGAAAATTGACCGATTTATGAGTGATTTTCTCACAGGTACCAATCAGAAAGCTTAAAATTCATGAGAACCCCCCCTATTATCTTCTTAAGTATTGCATTTAGAGCCATAAAATGTATTGGAAGGTAGTAGGAAGAGTCCCCTGATGGGGAGAGTCTAGAAAGCAAGTCAAATTTTTCCCCCGCCCCCCCTGTAGGGGTCAAACTGGGGTCATAAAATAGCCAATTTCATCTTTTCCGCTTATATCTCCTTTATTCTTGCTTGTAGAGCTTGAGAATGTAATAAGAGGTATTGGGAAACCATATGTGAAGAGTCTAGATAGCCGGTAATATTTACCCCCATACCCTCCCTTATGGGTCAAACTGGGGTAATAAAATAGCCGATTTTGTGTTTTGGCCTTTTATCTCCTTTATTCTTGCTTTTACAGCTTTAGAATGTATTAAGAGGTATTGGGAAACCATATGTGAAGAGTCTAGATAGCTGGTCAGATTTACCCCCGGACCCCCCCTTATGGGTCAAACTGGGGGTCATAAAATACGAGGTCTGCATTTGAGCCAGTGAAGGAATCCCCGTTGCCTTCGCCCAAAAGATCAAGTTCATTATCTTTAGTACTAGTTTCCGCCTTTTGTTTTTTAAGATAGCGTTTCCTGTGCTGAATTTTCTTCATCTGTTCATCTGTAAAAGATGCACAGATATCACAGGGCGTTTCGAAGGTGACACAGGGGTCATCACCCTTGCCAGCCTCCCTATAGGTAGGGCAATAGTTGTGTAGGTCAAAACTAAAACAAAAATGGCGGCATTTCTGAGCTCTCGGTTTGTCTTTATTCGTTTGGTGGAGAGACATTTTAAACGCAATCAAAGACGTACAATGTAAATTGCCTGAACCGAAGAAAACTCAAAACACGCGAAAACAAGAAATATATTTATCCTGTCAAAATAAAAATTTTACAGAATGATCTATGTTATATAATAAAAGAAATATCCAAAAAAGAACCTCCAACAATAAGTAAAAGCTGAGAAATAAATGAAAATGTCTGTATATTTACAAACTGCTACCAGTTCAACGTGGCCAACGAGAAAGTAGGACGATTGGTCAGAAGTTATCACGTGACGACAACGAGAGGCTACGGCCAACTACAAATGTCTTTTTTTCTTAGACGTTGGCCATGATGCCTTGTGGCCATCCGAGTACAGCAATGAGTCCCACATGGTAAGCTTGTAGCTTATAAAAGCTACATTTAAGTAATTAAAATTTTCAATTTTGTGTTTTTGCCTTATATCTCCTTTATTCTTGCTTTTAAGAGGTATTGGAAAACCTTGTGTGAAGAGTCTAGGTAGCTGGTCAGATTTACCCCCGGATCCCCCCTTATGGGTCAAACTGGGGTTATAAAATAGCTGATTATGTGTTTTTGCCTTTCATCTGCTTTATTCTTGCTTTTAGAGCTTTAGAATGTATTAAGAGGTATTGGGAAACCATATGTGAAGAGTCTAGATAGCTGGTCCGATTTACACCCGGACTGGGGTCATAAAATAGCCGATTTTGTGTTTTTGTCTCTTATCTCCTTTATTCTTGCTTTTAGAGTTTTAGAATGTATTAAGAGGTATTGGGAAACCTTATGTGAAGAGTCTAGATAGCTGGTCAGATTTACCCCCGGATCCCCCCTTATGGGTCAAACTGGGGTCATAAAATAGTCCATTTTGTGTTTTTGCCTTATATCTATTTTATTCTTGCTTTTAGAGATTTACAATGTATTCAGAGGTATTGGGAAACCTTAGGTGAAGAGTCTAGATAGCTGGTCAGATTTACCAGATTCCAATTCCAATTCAACTTTTATAGCGCTTAATCTCTGCCAAAGTGACAGACTCTAAGGTGCAACATCATAAGCATAATCACAAAAAATCATTGTCCTTATCCATAGCAATGGTCGACATCACGGAGAACGCCACATGGGGTGGAAAATACTAAGGAGGATAAGCTTGGCAGAATAGGTATGCCTTAAGTTTTTTTGATGAAGGAAGCAATAGAAGTGGCAGATCGTACATCATCCGGGAGTTCATTCCATATTTTGGGAGCATCATATGCAAAGCTTAGACCAAACTGCTTTGTGGATTTGTAAATAGATGGTTGGTATTGAGGAACATGTAGAATTATACCATCACATTGACTCAACCGAGTATTATAGGCACATTGTCTAACTTTGAGGAATGGGCTGAAATATTTTGGACAGTTAGTATGTAGGTATTTGTATACCAGCAAGGCAGTCTTGAAGATGCAACAGTGCCTTATGGGTAGCCAATGAAGGGCTTTTCTTAGTGGAGTGGTATGAGAAAGACAAGTCGCTCTACAAACAATTCTGGCCAGACTGTTTTGAATGCATTGTAGCTTGCGTAGGTTAGAAACAGATAGACCCCTAAACAAGGAGTTACAGTAGTCAAGTCTACTCCCCACAAGTGCGTTTGCAGCCATAAGAGCAGCATCACGAGTCAAGTACTGTCGAATTTGTCTAAGATCCCTCATCTGGATGAAACAAAGTTTACATACACTTTTAACATGTTTGGTGAAGGAAAAGTCTGAGTCAAATTCACACCCAAATTCTTAACGGCATCTGAAGGTATCAGTGATTCACCCAATATGTTTACTGGAAAGAATGGGTTTAACTTATCTTGTTGAGACTTGGAGCCAACTATAATGAAGTCGGTCTTATCAGCATTCAGCTTTAGTTTATTTGCACACAACCACAGTTTGACATCTTCGAGACACTTTCCTAGCCGATCGAAGGCAATTTTTGCATTTTTGTGTGTCAGGTGAATAAACAGCTGGGTGTCATCAGCATAGAAGTGAAATTTGACATCTGGATGTTTAGAGATTACTTTGCTCAAAGGTGTGGTATACAACGAAAAAAGAAAAGGACCAAGAATTGAACCTTGAGGAACCCCAAACTTAAGCTTACTAGTCTCAGAGAGAACAGAGCCAATCTTGATGCATTGGGTACGATCAGAAAGGTATGACTTGAACCAATCAAGGCATCTACCCCCGACACCGAACCATTTTCTTAAGCAATCAAGGAGTTTGTCATGATCAATCGTGTCAAAAGCTGCAGATTGATCAAGCAGCACCACAGGTGTTGTCTCACCTCTGGCTAGAGATAGGTGAATCTGATTCTTTATAGACAGATAGATGTGTTCAAAGCATTGTGTCATAAACTTCTTGCCTTTCTAAAGGCTCACATTTTACTATGCCTTTTTCTAAAATGTAAATAGATATATGGCATTTATAAAGCACTGTTACTCTTTAATTAAGTAGTTTTATGGTGTAACTTTCGACCTATTATAAGTATTGATGCTTTATGCATTCTTAGCCAGAGCATTTATTCAATTAACTCTTCGCAATTTATGACCATAGAAAACAAAATAAAGCTTAGATTTTTCTTTCATGTTAATACATGAACTTCCACACTGTCTGCTTAACTTTCACTTCTTCTCTCAGCACTGCATGTTTTTATTTTCAAAAACCTTTTTCTACTGTATATTATATTGCAGTGAACCTTTTTGGGACGCTTAGTTTTTGTTAGCAAAAACATTTTTCTAGTTATAGCAGTTAACAACTATCGAGTAGCCCAGGAAGCACTCGAGATCTTCCCAAATTGACCCTAATCATGGATACTGACCACCCCGACACAGCCTTATTTTCTACGTACATTTGGATACTGACAGTTCCGGATTTGTTTGTATTTCAGCGGGGGTGAAGGTGGGAATGTCAAGGTTCGTGCTGTTCCATCTCACCAGAGTACAGACTCCATCCTTTCAACCTCAGAAAAAGATATGTGTAAGTTAGTTTTCAAAGGAAAAATATAGCTGAATATTTGGTTGTTAGATAGATGGCCTTTTTTCAGTTAAACTTTCCCTGTGGATTTTTGTAGTTAATCATTAGAGTGTATGTAATCAATCAATCAATGTATGTAATCTAATCTATATGCTTTTCATGTGCTTAATCTTTGTAAATTAATCTAAGGCAAAACAGTAAAAATCAAAGTTTAATAAACATATTCCAGGGTTGTTACCAAATTAGAGAAAACTGGCTATCAAGGATATTTTGGTGGAAAAGCTAAATCGAATGGGTAAAGTTTTGAGGCATGAGTAAAATATGCTTAGTCTGGCAGCACACCTAACATGTTCCAACAAGGTAGGAGTGTCAGTAGTGTTACTGAATGTTACACTTTTGTAGTTGTTGCCTTTGCTAAAAATTTTTAAATAACTAAATACCTCAAGTACATGCCTATAAAATATACGGATATCTAAAGAACTTAACCTTTTAAAAAACAATCTAACATGTACCAATGCTGTAGTCTAAGAGTGCAATGTTTGCCTTGCTAATACCATGGAAAAAAGAATTACAATAATCATCCTGACTGTTTCAAGCTAAAACTGCACCAAATAATTCTAACCGCAGCAAACAGGTTATATGACATTGCTGCCTGTATGTAGACTGTATCTTGGTTTCTATTGTGATAAAATTATATAAATACAGTAGATTTGGTATAAGTAGAACTGCCGTAAGTAGAATATTGCCATAAGTAGAAGTAGTTTTTAAGTCCCAACAATTATTAATGCAAAATATAAGGATAATTAGAAGTTTGACTTACAGAAAGTGGCCATAACTAGAACCTAATTTGATGCACAAAGTGTTACTTTTCAATAGGAATAACAAGGTATAAGTAGAACCTATAAATGTTGTGTGTACAGAAGTGTCAATCTCCACAAAAGCTGTGACAAAATAGTATCATTGTGACACTCTGTACCTGATTCCTCACTTTTGTGTTAGTAAGTCTGACCAGCAAACAAATAAATTTCAAAGTAGAGTGATCACACTTTTATTGCGTTAATATATCTTACCTAGTGGACCAGTGCATTTGTCCGGCGCGCAGCCGGTCCCGCCAAACGTTAGACAAAAACGTCCTGAGCTGGGCTCTGACCGGGACCGGTAGTGTACTCCTCATTCGCCAGGTGTCGTGACTGCACCCAGCTCCCCTACTGCGCGTGCGCGCGCATGCGTACTTCCTCTTTTTGTTTGGCGCCATAGTGTTTTAGCGGATAAATCTCAGTAAAATAAACTTTAAATTATATTGTTTCTTTGCAAACGTGTTAGAAGGAAAGCTTTGGATATTGCAAAATATATTTATCATGGCATCACCAGGACAGAGGCGTGGTAGTTGTGGCCATGTTATGGCGGGGTTTGACCTTCATAAAAAGTGTGCCCGCTGTAGGGACAAAAAGGTGGGAGATGACCCTTGTGTCAAAGGTCAGGACTGTGAATTGTGTGATGCGTTGTCTGACTCCCAGAAAGGTATGCTAGCAACCCCACAATATCAAATCCGAAAAGACAAAAAAGCAGGGATTTTGATTTCTCCCAGTAAGGTTACGGTTGTGGGTCCGGTGGAGGAACAGGATGAACTTGAGATGTCTCCGGACACTGCGCATGCGCAGGAACGGCTTGTTGCCGGTGCTTTCCCGGTTTCTGCCCAGACAAGTACTGGAGACTTTGTCTCCCGTCAGGATTTTGAATTATTGAACAATCAGTTGGAGGAAAAATTCGCCCGTTTTGAGGCTCTCCTTACTAGAACCAACATATTTTCTACTCCAAAGATGCCTGTTTCAACGGGTCAAGCCCCTATCTCTGACACGCCCTTTATCAATCCCTCTCCTGACCCTAGAGCCACCGGTCCGGTGAGGCCTCCGGGTCAGGACGTAGAGGATTCTGCTTCTTCTGTTAAAAAACAGAGAGGAAAATCAAAACACAAGAAGTCTATCAAACCGGCCGCTGCTGCCGGTTCTGCAAGTCAGATTGCTAGGGACCCTATTCCTCCCAAGACAGTGGTACCCGGTCCGGGTTTACAAGTTCTTGGTGAACCGGAGGAAACTGTGCCTGCTGTCACCAGTGTCTCCTCCCTAGGGTCCGCCTCTCAACCGGTCATCACCGGTCCACAGTATACCAGTACTTCTGCTTCCTTTACACAGGATAGTTTTGCTCAGCCGGATCCGGCTCTGTCAGACGGGGAACCCCTTCCGGACCGGTCAGATAAGGAATCTGGTGAGGAAGGTGAACTTTCAGATACTGAAATCAATGAGAAAAACGAGGAAATGAACTACAGAGAAACGGTCCGGTCGGTCCGATCCTTTCTTGGCTGGTCTCACATACCAGATTTTGAAGCTTCAGCCAGTGATGCAGACAACCGTTCTGACAACCCTTGGAAAGGAAAGCATCCTCGTCGCTCAGGCAAAGTTTCAGTAGAGTTACCAGCTGACGACTGGCTTTGCTATAAGATGGAGAAACTGAACACTCGTGTTGCAGAAGGTTACCCTTCTCGTTCCCAAGAAGCCGCAGGTCTGAAACAAGACCAGTTTGTCAGAACACCCAAAAGCCAGGCAAAGTGGTATACACAGTCACGACTCAAACAGGATATAAATCAAAGACCTGGGCGTACAATCTTTGGCTGGTCGGGTTCCGAAGCACGCCTGAACTCTCAATTCTCCCGTATTGCCAAGACTTCCTCATATCCATCTTCAGGACCAGCATCTAGGCCTATCCCTCAGGAGATTCTTAGAAGGTGGGAGCAATGTGCTAAGGAAGGCTCTTTGATTACCAATCACGCAGCAGGATTCAACAGGTGCGTTAGTGAAATTCAGGACAAAATGAATCAACATATTTCATTTTTAAACGCTACCATTGTTCAGGGCAAGGCCCCTAAGGAGGTCACCGACGCCATCAAGGACTTGAAAGACTTGTCAGCTTTCCACAGTAGTGTTTCTGTTGCCTTAGGTACTGCTTTCCAGCACCTCGCAGACAGCTTATTTGTTCAGCTAGCCAACTTCATTTTGTTGAGGAGAGATTCTTATCTCGAGTACGTTAAACCAGGCCTGAAACCTGATACCTGGAATAAACTACGAAATGCTCCCCTGTTCACTTACGGGCTATTCCCGGATGATGTACTGGCAGTAGCGGAGCAGGATATTCAAAAGTATGATTCAAACAAGAGTGCTACTGGTCCCGGCCCGGGCACATATCAGCACTCAAAGAAGCATCAATTCCGGTACCAACCATATGAAAAGAAAGAGAGTCGTCAATCCGGCTTCTCCTCTTCCCAAAATCAACAACCTTGGAGGCAATTCTCAGGCAGAGGCAGGGGTAGAGGTCGTGGTAGAGGTGGATCTGGTTCTACTTACTACTCCAAGCCTGCCCGTGGTACAAAACCGTATAAATGACAATCAACATCTACTGAGTCCCCCAGTTGTGTTAAGTTCAAGTTTAGGGGATCTCAATCTAGTGTCATCAGCAAACAAAGAGACTTTTCAAGAGACTGTAAATTTGCATGTTGTTCCTCCTGCACCTTCTGTAAAAGGGCTGTTACAAAAGAAAAACGTAAGACCCTCTCATTCTCAAATAGGAATAAAATCTGTGAACAGTGCTTTGTCTGTAAATCAGTGTCTTTTTGCCCCAAATGTAACAAATGCCCCATGTGTTGCAAAAGATCCACCTGTGGGAGGCCGTCTGCAACTGTTTTGGCAGGTTTGGCTCTCCCTGGGTTCAAATCCAAGGGTAGTCTCCATCCTCAGGGAAGGGTATCAACTACCCTTCAAGGAGAGACCACCTCTGGCAAGATTTCCTGTGATTATCAGTGGTTCATCAAATCCCTCTCGAAACAAAAGTCTGAACGAGGCATTGCATTCCCTAGGTCAAAAACAGACTATCGAAAAGGTGGCCGTTCAGTCATCTCTGGGTTTCTACAACCGGTTGTTCCTGGTGCCCAAACCCAACGGGAAATGGAGGCCCATTCTAGATCTAAGCCAACTGAACCTTTACCTTGCCCCAGCAACGTTCAAGATGGAAACTCCGGAGACCATCAGACTCTCCCTGCAACAGGGGGAGTGGGTCACTTCGCTGGATTTCAGCGACGCTTATTTTCACATTCCCATAAACCACAGGTCGCGAAAATATCTCCGGTTCCACTTAAAAGGTCAGACTTTTCAGTTCACAGCACTTCCCTTTGGCCTGTCGACGGCTCCGTTGGAGTTCACAAAGGTGGTCAAGGAGGTAAAACTCATGGCTCAATCGAGAGGTATTCGCATCCACCAATACCTAGACGATTGGTTACTGAGAGCCCCATGCCGGGAAATTTGCCTACGTCATACCCAGATCCTTTTGGACCTTTGCCGCTCTCTAGGTTGGGTAGTCAACATGGACAAGTCAGAGCTGGTTCCCCAACAAACCTTCGACTTCGTAGGTTATCATTTCGACCTATCTCAAGGGTTAGTCAAACCAACTCAGGACAGGTGGAGGAGTCTATCTCAGAAGCTCAACCTTCTCCTGGGTCTGGAATGTTGCACGGTCAGGCAGTTCATGTCTTTAATCGGCCTTCTGACAGCAACAGAAAAACAAGTAGTATCGGGGCGACTACATATGAGGCCCATTCAGTGGCACCTAAAAAAGCATTGGCATGCCCCGGAATCTCTGGAAAAGGTCATCCCAATTCCTTCATCTCTCCATGTACATCTAAGGTGGTGGTTGGACCCGGCCAAGGTGCTCTCCGGTCAACCCTTACACCCTCTTCAACACACCCTGCAACTGTTTACAGACGCCTCAAACGAAGGTTGGGCGCTCACTTAGGCGATTACATGGCAAAAGGAGTTTGGTTAGAGTCAGAAAGCGCCTTGCACATAAATTTGTTGGAACTCAAGGCAGTACTGCTGGCCTTAAAACGGTTCGAGCGGTTATGTTGCAACCAGATAGTTCTTGTTTGTACAGACAACACCACTGTGGTCTCTTACATCAACTAGGAAGGGGGTATGAAATCAGGCTCACTCTGTGCCCTCCTTTGGAGACTGATGCTTTGGTGCAATCAAAGGCAGATTGTCCTGAGGGCCAGGCATATTCCGGGTCACCTGAACGTCATAGCCGACAAACTGTCCCGACTCAATCAGGTGATCCAAACGGAATGGTCCCTCCTCCCGGAGGTGTTTGCTCAAATATGCCGGCGTTGGCACCGCCCGTCTGTGGACCTGTTTGCCACCCGGTTCAATCACAAACTTCCCCGGTTTGTATCCCCGGTTCCAGACCAATCAGCGTGGGGAGTGGACGCCTTAAGTCTCCCTTGGGAGGACCTGGACGCTTATGCCTTTCCACCGACGGCCCTTCTTCATCAGGTGGTAACGAAACTCTTGGACCACGGATTCCGTTGTCTCATTCTGATAGCACCAGGTTGGCCCAACATGCCTTGGTTTTGGGACCTGGTCAACATGTCAGCTCAAGTTCCCCTCCTGCTCCCTCAGGTGTCGAAATTGATCACTCAACCGTTCAATCAGTGTCCTCACCGGGACCTGCCCAATCTGAACCTTCATGCGTGGCTCCTAGAGCCTCTGCCATCCAGCAGGCCGGGTTCTCGGCAGAAGTGGCAACAAGAATTGAGGCTCCTCAAAGACGCTCTACCAGAGCCATTTATGAATCAAAGTGGGCCGTTTTTGTCAGATGGTGTGAAAAGAATCAGGTGGACTTCAGAACTCCCTCTATAGAGCAAATTGCGGATTTTCTCCTTTCCCTTTTTCAGGAGAAACATCTTCAACCTAGTACCATAGAAGGCTATAGGACTGCCATAGCCGATAAAGTGGGGAATTCCAGGATTAACATCAGCAAGGATGAAAACTTGTCCAGGTTGTTGGACAGTTTTCATAGGGACAAACCAAAAGGCAGGCGTGGGGTTCCTACGTGGAATTTGTCTTTGGTCCTTCACCAACTTACACAACCTCCTTTTGAACCTCTCAGGAAGGCTTCGCTGAAGTACCTCACCTTTAAGACTGTCTTCCTTCTAGCCTTGGGCTCTGGGAAACGGAGGAGTGAAATTCATGCTTGGGTCCACAGGAACATTAGGCACCAAGAGGATTGGTCGAATGTTTCATTATCGCCTTCTCCTAGTTTCATCTCTAAGAACCACCTGGCTAAAGAGGGTCCCACTTGCGTGGCCCCTGTTATCATTCCAGCCTTGGCTCCTTCATTGGACAAATCCCTCAAGGAGGATAGGAGTCTGTGCCCGGTCCGGGCACTACGTTATTACTTGGACAAAACCAAAGATCTCCGTTCAGGCAAGGAATTGGTTTTTGTTTCCTTTAGGAAGAGTTTCCAGAAGGATATTGTCCCTGCTACCGTTTCCTCCTGGATCAAACAAACCATAGTCCTTTGTTACCAGATGTCAGACCAACAGGCTCAACAGTTGCATCAGGTTCGGGCTCATGACGTTCGCGCGTTCGCGGCGTCCAAAGCCTTTCAGGGGGGTGTTCCCTTAGACCAGATTTTGGCAGCCTGTCACTGGAAATCTCATAACACCTTCACCCAATTTTACTTGAAGGACTTGGCATGGGCAGACTCGGATGTGTACCATTTGGGTCCTGTGGTAGCTGCCCAACAAATTAGGGACTAAGTAGAGGCTCCCATGTATATAGTGTATAGTGATGTATATATGTATTCATACATGTACATAATAAAAAAAAAAAAAAAAACAAAAAAAAACGTCCCTGCAGTCTGTCTTGCGTTGCAAGAAGATGGGGGACCATCTTAATCTTCAATTCCCCTTCTTCACTTCCTCGGGAACTCGTCAGCTACAAAACAAAAGGGGGGGGGGGGGGGGGGGAGAGACTGTACCCTCCAACCACTGGGTAGTTATTCTGCACTGGTCCACTAGGTAAGATATATTAACGCAATAAAATGGAAAATTTAATGGTTAAATTAAATTTTTATTAGTTAATATCTTACCTAGTGGACCAAGAGAGTCCCACCCTACCTGCCCCGCAATAGCTCAAAGGGGGACATTCTTAGGTAGGCCACAAAAAGAGGAAGTACGCATGCGCGCGCACGCGCAGTAGGGGAGCTGGGTGCAGTCACGACACCTGGCGAATGAGGAGTACACTACCGGTCCCGGTCAGAGCCCAGCTCAGGACGTTTTTGTCTAACGTTTGGCGGGACCGGCTGCGCGCCGGACAAATGCACTGGTCCACTAGGTAAGATATTAACTAATAAAAATTTAATTTAATCATTAAATTTTCCAAAGTGTTGATTATTGCAAGAGACTTAAATTACATAGTATTTTTAGTACCTCATATATTTCTCAAAGTGGGTATAACTAGAAGTTGCCATAAGTAGAAGTAAATGGCTGACATTTTGCAACTTCGACTTAGACCAAATCCACTGCTGATAAATCATGTTAAAATCTACAAGATAGACCAGAGGTATATGAACCAGGCATTACTGAAGTGTGCACAGTGGTGCTGTGGTGAAGATGAGTTTTGTTAATATCTGGATATTTTGCAGAAAGGATTGTTTACTATCCAGACTACTACCTCTTCCTTTCAGCACTGAGTAACTCTGCAGGTGTGAGACACATGAACTATTCCTTTAGTCGGTCATCCAGTGTCCACAGAGAGGTCACCGACCCTTCCATCAAACAGGACGCTCACAACTGGATGTTTGGAGTAACTGGGGAACAGGAGTGGACACCTCAAGTACATACAGGTAAATAGCTGGACATCAAAAGTACAAAGAGGTGAATGGATGAACCTCAAAAGTACAAAGAGGTAAATAGATGGACATTGATAGTACAAAGAGGTAAATAGATATCAATATACATAGAAAATGAGTGAACACATCAGTAACATACAATACAGGTAAAGAGATGGACATTGCAGGTACAGACTTGTGAGTAGATGGACATCAAAAGTACACAGAGGTAAATAGAGGGACATCATAAGTACAACAAGGTAATTAGATGGACAACAAAAGTACAAAGAGGTAAATAGATGGACATCATAAGTACAAAGAGGTAATTAGATGGACATGAACATACATATAAAATAGGTGAACAAATCAGTAACATAAAGGTAAATAGATGAACTTTGTTAATATACACAGATAAGTAGATGCACATGGAGAAAAATAAAATGCATAAAGGTAAATAAATAGGCATTTCAAGTACATGTATATACTTGTGATAAACATCATAAGTCCTTTCTGATGGACATCATAAGTAAATGAACAGAGACTGGAAGTATATACATGTAAATATGTGGACATCTAAAGAACCTACTGCTAACCATTATGTGGACACTTCTTGTATAAATAGGCAGAAATGTGGATATCTGAAGCACATATAGGTAAATCTCAACTCTATAAAATTAGTGGACACCTTTTATGTTTACTTCACCAGTCATCCCAGATTTATTTGTGTGATTGTACGAGTTGAATTTAACAATTTGAAAATATTTACAACTGTTAAAATCTTGGGACAAATTGTGGAAAATGGTTGCCAGAAAAGAGGGCTGAGAAGCAGAAAAGCCGACTGTATGTAAAGAAAGCCTGGAGGACCTTTTAGGTTTCACCAAAAATTCTCGAATACCTTTATTTTAATAAATTAACCCATGCAAGTTGCTTCAAACAGACTAGCAACATTCAAAAGTTTCTAGACTGACCATGAAGTTAGTAGCATTGTGTTTTGTGAAGACTTAGTGTATTACTTCTCTTTCTGCAAGGTATGGACTGGAAGTCTCTGACGATGCCTGCTTCACTGCCCATCACCACAGATTTCTTTCCAGACCCACACAGTCTGCATACAGGCTTCCTCATCAACCAGTACACCCTGCTGCCTGAAGACATTAATGCTGATGTCTCACACTGGTAGGCAATTTTATGCCTCACACAGGTAGGGCTATACTGATGACATACACAGGTAGGAAGGTATCGATGACCCACAAGTAGGGTTATCTCTTGCACAGGTAATGGCTAAACTGATCTCTCATACAGGTAGGGATATACTGATGCTTCACTCTGATTTGGGTATACTGATAACTAACACAGGTAGGGCTATTCTAATCTCTCACACAGGTATACCATGATGCCTCTCATGGGTCATACTGATGTTCAAAAAGAACACCATGCCATTTCAGGCTGAGAAGAGTTCTTTCTAAAAAAGTAAAGGAGTGCTTGAAAACAAAATTTATTGAACATTCCAACCTTAATTTTGTCTTGCGCTGTGCTTGCAGGTACAAGCACTGTATAAAGGCCAAATACCCTGTGATTTTTGCAGTAACAATGTATAAGTTGTCTGTAAAGTATCAGATTTTTTATTCTGTTTACAGTAGCATCTAATCTAATCAAATCTAATATAGTGTTTAATCTCTATCATTGATGTACTGTAAAGCACAACTATCCGTAAATGTTCTGAATAGTCATAGGTCCATTTAACATAGCCAGGTCATACCCAAGAAGACATAGTAGTGATGAGGTGGCAATGAGGGAAAGGTTTTTGCAAATAGGTAAGTGTTGAGCTTTTCCCTGGAGGAGGCAATAGATGTATTGTGTGCATTGTCCGGAAGGTCATTCCAGCTCCTAGGAGTATTGAAGGCATAACTGTTTCCAAAGTGTTTGACTTACATGTAGAGAGAAAAGTGTAAAGGAGGAACTGCCAGATACTGATGATCAGGGTAACTATGTCTGACTACTGCTCAGTGACAAGAATGATCTAAAAGAGCTCCGCTAATCATTATGCAGAAATTTATAAACCAATGTTGCGGTTTTGAACATTCAAAGGTACTCAAAAATGTAATATGATGTTTGCAGTAGTTAGTGTATAAAATTGCTATATAAATGCATGTAACTGAAATAACTTGTAACTGTTAGCAGTTAGGTGGTATATAAGCTGTAGTATATTAATTTAATGGCAGATGTTATGTGATGGAAAATTAGCATTATATAACTGTAAATGTGATGGTATGTAAGCATTATGTAACTGTAAAATGTTATGTGAAGGTATATAAGTGTTATATATCAGTAAAATAGCATGGTACATAAGGGTTACAATAACTGTAAAATGTGATGTGTGGGTATATGAGCGTTATATAACTGTAAATGTTATGTGACGGTGTATATTAAGTATTACATAACTGTAAAATGTTATGATGGTATATGGGTGATATATAAGTGTAGTGTGATGGTACTGAAATGTTATATAACTGTAGAAATTGATGTGATGCTTGCAGTAACATGAAGTCACTGACCTCCAAGCAAGTGTACGATGAGATGGTGTACCAACGCATTTCTCAGGGGTTTCAGATTGTTTTTCTCCCCAAAACCAGCTTTGTGTCTGAGCTCTTCTCTGGTTCTAGTCCATATCAAGGTAAGCATGGTTGACTAATATCAAGGTACACATACTTTTCAGTGAAAAATTTCAAACTAATTATTGTTTTAGTGTGGTTTTTAAGGGGCAGTAATACAGTTGCTGTTTGATATCAGCAACTCAGTATGGTTATGACCAATCAACATGCAGCTTACAAATCAAAATCAGGCGTCCCTTGAAAAGGGGATGCTTATAGGTTTCATCCCCAGTTTTTAGACAGCCTCTGTCGCTACTGCTGCTGCTGACATAGTAATTTTCTAAGTTGAATATCTCCCTCAATATACGACCTATCAAAATGGTATTTTTTGACAGATACAGATTTGACCTTTGACTTTTATCAAGGTGACATGATCAAAAACAATTTTTTTTTCATGTATTTTTTTTCACCAGATTTTCTCAGAAAGTACAACCTGTAGTTCCACAAAATTTGGCAAGCACGTTCCTCACATTCAAATATAGGAGACAACACCATTCATGTGTTTTGCTAGCCTGTTTACCTTTGCCATAATTGTACCATTTTTCCCGTTCCTTGTTAAGGGGCGCTAGTTTTTGCCTTATCAAAAACCTTTTTCTACTTTTACTTTGGCAGTCCTAATTGGTGTTTCGATCAGTGGTTGGGTTCAATTTTTGTGCCAAATTAAGCCATTTGACAAAGTGTTGGACAAACAGTATATTCACATCTGTTTGTGTGACTTTCAGGCAGCAGTTTGATGCGCAAGTTCAAGCAGGAGACTACAGAAGAGACAGTTCTAAGTATTGGGACAATCTACCACAAAATCACACTCAGTGGACCTTCCATCAATGTCACCATACTCTGGCCAAGGTATTGATTCCATTGACAGTTGCCATTTGACCATCCTATCATCTTTTGTGTTTTTCAGTGACAGTATATTCAACTTACCCACTGTGCTTCCCTTGCAGGCAATGAATATTGATTTTGATAAATGTACCTTCTTAGTGAAAGCGTTGTTCCTTTCTTTCATCCAGCATTTCAATACAAGGATATGTTTATGTAATCAGATCAAACATTGGTGTCTTCCACATCTTCCTATAGAGTGACTGGAACCTTGTGCGTGGTTCTCAAAGGCAAAACCGGTGGGAGCTACTTGTAGTTCCTGGCATGTTGAACAGTGGCATCTTCCCTCATGGCCTTGGTACATGCCTCTATCATGCCACAAAGCATGTAAAAGGTCCTTGATTTTAAAGCTTTGGTCATGGAACAAATATTGAAATTTATTGGATATACCCTGACAGATGTCTCCAGGCCCTGGTTTAATATCCCAAAAATTGTTTTGAAGGATAGTCCAGTGATAGGAGCTGCCACAGCTAAAGCATCTAGACTGTGGGTTTGCTAGGCTTAAACAGAGTTTGTTAATAACAGTAATGTAGGAGGAGTTTTGTAGTTTTTATAGCCAATAGGAATTAGCTGAATATACAAAAGAGAAGAGCTTCTGAGTCAGATTTAATTTAAAGATTAGAAATAACTCCGTATGGATTTCCAAATGGTAACTTATGGTAATCCTGTCTTTTTAATGGTTAACTATTGTGATGCATTGCAATTGAAATAGTCCTTCATTGTTTGGTTATGGATAGTAAAAAGTTTAGACACATTTCACATTTGTCTGGAATTGTACATACAATGTTTTTCTATGGATTAGGTTAAAGGATAAACTTTTTCAGTAACCATTATATATTATTTCCCGTATCTTCTGCAGACACCCGTGTCCTGAAAAGAAGTATCACTACACCTATCGCTTTGAAGTTCCAGACTCGGTGACTTATGACGTCTCTTGGACAGAGTTCAAAAACGACAAGCTGGAGAAATTCAACTGGAATCATTTAGACCAGTACATCTGTACAAAAGGAGAGGATTACTTCAAAATATCAGAGGTACACTATTTTCACAGTGTTTCTGCCCCCTATAAGATCGATGGGAGTAATTCAAAGGGTGAACTACTAGTATTCCACTTTTTGTTGTGTTGAAACAAAAGTAACAGACATATGTTTAGTACGAACCACGGAGACGTCGTTTTTCTCGAAAACAAAATTATAAACTCCAATTGTAACAACAATCCAGCATATTAGTACACATTTCTCAGTCCAATTATGTCAATTATTGTTTTACTACACCATGTTTTCATTTTTTTACCACTTATGTAGTCTATAGCAGTCTGCTCTTTTATTACCCCATAATCGGGTATTATCACCCATTTACCGGGAATTACCGTGTAACTGTCCAAACTATTGGTGTATCATCCCTATTATTTATCTTTCACAGAGTTATTCCAGTAACCTTTTTTGCTGCTTTGTTGTATGGTTCTTGTGTTATATAAGTTATTGTGGCTATCTTGAGGGCAGTTTTAAGGTTCTGAGGCTTATTGGGGTGAATAGGGTGCCCGTGAGTCGCCCACGGGACGAAGATCGGAACTTGAGCTTACTAGGGACATTTATCATGAGTCACCCCAACCACTTAGTTTGCTAGGTGTCTATTACTCTGTCTTGCCTGCTCCTTAGCCATGATGTTGTTGGGTTTTCTGTGCTTCAGTCTCCTCTTTTGGCTGAAAGTGGCTGACCAAAGTCAGTTCTTAGTCTCTCCCTGTGCCCTTCATGTTCCTGCCCCGATCAGGGATTACTCCTGTAAAATTTTCTCAAATAAGTTTCCTGCATATGCCAGGGTCAAATGTCTTTTGATTCTGTTGTTGTTATCTGGTGACATCGCCCTTAATCCAGGTCCTGTAAACTTTGGCTTTGTGAATTGCCGTTCCATCAGGAATAAGGGTCCCTTGATCTGTGACACAATTGTCTCGAATAATCTTGATATTTTGGCACTTGCAGAAACTCACATTCACATTTCTGATACCGACAGCCTACTGAAGTCAGTAACTCCGCCTGGATTTCAACTCACTCATAGGCCCTGGACGATTGGTCGCGGTGGCGGAGTGGGCTTCCTTTCCAAGAAAAACTTACCTGCTAAGACTTGACGCACCAACACATTCCACTTTCGAAAACATCGTCATATCAATTGTCACTAACTCAAAATCATTTGTTATGGCTTGTGTCTATCGCACCCCAGGTTCATGTTCCTCTGCCTTTCTTGATGATTTCCTGCATTTCTGTGGTTTTCTGTCATCTCTCACTTCCTCCTTCATCATCTGTGGTGACTTCAATGTCCATGTGGACACAGATTGTATTGACCAAAGAAAATTTCTCAATCTATTAGATACCTCTAATCTTGCCCAAAATGTTAATAAAGCTACCCACTTGCATGGTCATACACTGGATCTGATACTTAGCCCAAGCGATTCCTCCTTTGTCAGTAATGTGACAGTTGGGGAAATGGTCTCAGATCATGCACTGGTGAAATGTCATTTGGATTTTGCATGCCCTGCAGTACCGAAGGTTGACAGTATTTCTTACCGCAGGTACCATAAAATCAATATGAAGAGCTTTTGTGAGGATCTTGCAAACACATCCTTTGTCACATCTCCTGCTACAGTGGCTGCAGACCTGTATGACCAGTATATTCGTGACCTTGGTGGTGTGTTGGACAGGCATGCACCATTGATTTGTCGAAGAGCTAAGAAAACACCAGCTGGATGGCTGTCCGATTCTTACCGTAGGGCCAAATCTATCAGGCGTCAATTTGAGCGCATGTGGCGTAGGGATAGGTCACAGTTGAGCAGAAGTAGATTGCGCAGACAGATTGCCCGGTGCAATGCAATCATAAATAGAGACAAGGCTGAATACTATAGCACCATCATTAGTGATAACAGCCGTGACCCAAAGAAGTTATGGCATACACTTCGTCAAGTCCTCAATAGTGGTCAAGAGAGTACTCTCCCTCCTCATCAGTCTGAGAAATCCTTAGCAAACAAATTTGCTTCCTTCTTTCATAAAAAAATCAAAAGGATTCGTGATATGTTCACAGCCTCTTCGGCAACAGTCATATCACCCATGTGTACACCTCCCAACCTACCTTCCTTCAATGAGGTCTCGGAGGACGAGGTACTAAAAATCATCAAAAATTCCCCTACAAAATCATGTCTTTTAGATCCAGTCCCTACTTTTCTTTTGAAAGATTGTGTGGAAATTTTACTCCCGTCAATTACAAAACTTGTCAATCTGTCATTGGCTGAGGGTGTATTTCCTCAAAAATTCAAGAAGGCAGTTGTCACTCCTCTCATTAAGAAAGCATCACTTCCAAATGAGGATTTGCAAAATTATCGACCGGTATCAGGACTATGTTTCATGTCAAAATTGGTGGAGCGTGTAGTTGTTAAACAGCTCATGCAACATATCAATAGTAACAATCTTGATAATCCTAGGCAATCTGCATACAAAAGTGGTCACTCCACAGAAACCGCCCTGCTGCTTATCAAAAATGAGATCCATCTCTCACTATCACAGGGCGAGCCTACTGCATTGGTCTTACTGGATCTGTCAGCTGCGTTCGACACAGTTAACCACCCGACTCTTCTTAATTGTCTTAAATCATGGTTTGGTGTGTCTGGCACAGCCTTGAAGTGGTTCACGTCCTATCTCAGCCACCGTTTCCAGGCAATTAAAATTGGGTCAACCCTCTCTGATTTGCATGAGCTGTTGTTTGGAGTACCACAAGGCTCCGTCCTTGGTTCTCTGCTGTTCTCCTTATACACCACTCCTTTGAGTAAGGTTATTGGAACGCATCCTGACATCAAATACCACTTTTATGCAGACGACACGCAGTTGTTTATTCATATCTCTCACAAAAATGCAGCCCTGGCTTTTAACAAACTGAATTCTTGTCTTCTGGATGTTCAAAAATGGATGTCGTCAAGTATGCTCAAACTAAATCCTGACAAAACAGAGTTTATCATCTTTGGATCCCATGCACAACTCAAGAAATTAGATCCCTATCTCCCAGTTAAGATATTTGGTAATTTCATGCATCCTGCAGTTGTTGTTAAGAACCTTGGTGTCTGGTTTGATGCTAATTTTCCTTTGCTAACCATGTCCGCAATATTTGTAAGACATGCTTCATTCAAATTCGTGATCTCAGGCGGGTTAGAAAGCACTTGACTGATGAGGCTGCTATCCTGGCAGCCAATGCCTTGGTGAGCAGTCGCCTTGATTACTGCAACTCTCTCTTCAGGAGTCTGTCCAGTCTCAATATGCGTAAACTACAATGTATTCAAAATACACTTGCCAGGATTGTCACAAACTGTAACAAATACACGCCGCCATCTCCTATTCTCAAACGACTCCATTGGCTCCCAGTTGAATCTCGCTGTATCTTCAAAACTGCCACTCTAGTTTATAAGTTTCTTCACAGTGGTCATCCCAGTTACTTTGGTCCTCTTCTGCCCACTCGTTGCGGAAGATATAGTACAAGATACAACCATCCAGATAAAAGGTTCCTGGAGGTTCCTCAATTCTGTCCATCTGTACATAAATCCAAAAATCACTTTGGCCACAGCTTTGCTTTTGATGCCCCCACAGTCTGGAATCATTTGCCTAATGAGGTACGTTCTGCCCCAACTCTCACCTGTTTCAGGAAAAGGTTAAAATCATATCTCTTCCACAAGGCATTCCCACCTTAGCTTACACTCTATCCGGCGTCTCCGTGGTACTGGACTTGGCAACGGCTATGGACAGATGATTTCTTAAACTTGATTTTTGGTGTTGCGCCTTAGAGTCTGCCTAGCAGAGATTAAGCGCTATAAAAGTACAGAATAGAATAGAACAAAAACAGCAACAAAAATATTTAATAGTCAGTTAATCAAAATGCAACATTTTAGGCTTTCTGAAGACTGACATTTCATCCGAATTATAGAGAACATTATTTTATGTATCTGTATTTAAAAACAAAATATCATATTAATTAATTATGACTGAATTTGACTAAGTATAACTCAAACTCAAACTATTTATTTGCTGTACTTATACAATAAAGTATTTTCCAAATACATTATTTAGTTTTCAGTGGTAATTGAGACAATATTATGGGTTAACAATTAACAGGGGTGTCATCTTCGTGTCGTGTATATGTTACAGTAAATATGTCAAATCAGTAAATCCGCGTTTTTACTGACATTTTCAGTAAGTACACATATTTACTAGTTTTTTGGTCCAGTAAATATGCGTATTTACAGAAATTATCGTAAAGATTTATATCTTAAATAGTTGGGTTTTGTCTGCTATGTCTTCATATTAACAGTAACTGTTATTAAAAACTTTAAATCACTTTGTCATATTCAAAGTTTGATACTTGTTAACAATCCAGCAATGGGATAACTGTTTAACATCACTTTATAATTTCAAAAGCAGTTGCATGTGATATGTGATAAAAACTTGTAACATTTTTTTTTCATTTAAAATAAATTGCAGTGTAAATAGGCAAGTTTATATATTTAAGTATCCAAATATTTATCAAATTATGACACTTTATGTATGAGGAACAACATGCAAGGTAATAAGATTAAGATATATTTTTTGTTCAGGAACTGAATTTCATTGTAGTTTTAACAATGTATTTTAAAATGTATTTCTTTTCTAAAGGTCACCAATAAACTTTAAACATATAATTAAGGTTAAATAAAACTTCCCCTTTATGTTGTCCCTTCAATAATGGAAGCCACACCATAACCATAAATGCCTTAAAACAGTTTAAGAAAGACTATGGTGAATTCCAATTAGGGGCTAGCTGGCCTTTTCATTGTTTCTAACAACAAATCTTTGATAAAGTAGCCAGTACCTACATTAAAGTCATAAATCTAGCAGAAAATGGCAAAATATTAAGCCTTGATTGAAAAATATAAAAGAAACCACTGACTAAAAATAAGTTGTTAACAATAGATTCTTAAAGAATACTTACAGATTTGTTTGGGTGTAAATCATTCTGCCTTAAATGATAAGGTAAAATTTCCGCTGAATGAAAGTATAGTTAAAATATGTTAAAATTTTGAAACTCAAGTTTAAAGTAATTTCTTAAACTTTTATTTATTTCCAATAAAAACACTTTTTATGTATCAGTCACAGAGAAATAGTGAAAAGTTAAATGATCTTTAATAATTTGTAGGGATGAAATAGGTCCTTAGTAGCTGTGGGATTGAAAATAATATAAGCTAAAATTAAATATCTAAGGAAGGCACATATACTTATTATCTCCCGCCGGGCTTTAGCCCGGGAGGGAGATTATGAAATGATGCCTGTGTGTTCGTGCGTGCGTGCGTGTGTGCGTGCGTTAGTTAGTCACGCAGATTTCTCCAAAACTACTGCAGCTACAGATTTTTTGTAAATTAATAGTCCCAATGAATTTTCATGCCCTTGAAAATTTTTTTGGTTTTATGGACTTAGGCCTAAAGATAAGTGAGTAATAGCAATCATAGCTACTTGGAGTAAAGGGCTCATAACTCAAAAACTATTGCAGATACAACTTTTTCTTGAAATATGTTGTTCAGCTACTTTGTCCTTAGCTATAAGATGGTACATAGTTTGGGGTTCTATTGCATACCGTAAGTGAGTAATAGCTATTTTCTCATTTGTAGCTAAATAACGACATGAGTAAATGTCAAATATCTTCAAAAGTATTAGAGTTACAGAAATCTTTTCAAATATGTTGTTCATCTACTTTTTGGTAAGCTATCACATAGTAAAGTTTCAGACCTCTCGCACCTTGGATAGCTGAGTAATAGCTACTTTGAAATTCTGACTGTTGAGTAAAGCCATTGTAACTCCAAAACCATTGCAGTTAGAGTGTTTTCCTAAAATATGTTGTTCAGCTACTTTGTCCTTAGCTATAAGATGGTACATAGTTTGGGGTTCTATTGCATGCCATAAGTGAGTAATAGCTATTTTCTCATTTGTAGCTAAATAACAAAAGAAGTAAATGTCAAATATCTTCAAAAGTATTAAAGTTAGGGAAATCTTTTCAAATATGTTGTTCATCTACTTTTTGGTAAGCTATCACATAGTAAAGTTTCAGACTTGTTGCACCTTGGATAGCCGAGTAATAGCTACTTTGAAATTCTGACTGTTGAGTAAAGCCATTGTAACTCCAAAACTATTGCAGTTAGAGTGTTTTCCTTAAATATGTTGTTCAGCTACTTTGTCCTTAGCTATAAGATGGTACATAGTTTGGGGTTCTATTGCATGCCATAAGTGAGTAAAAGCTACTTTCTCATTTGTAGCTAAATAACAAAAGGAGTAAATGTCAAATATCTTCAAAAGTATTAAAGTTAGGGAAATCTTTTCAAATATGTTATCCATCTACTTTTTGGTAAGCTATCACATAGTAAAGTTTCAGACCTGTTGCACCTTGGATAGCTGAGTAATAGCTACTTTGAAATTCTGACTGTTGAGTAAAGCCATTGTAACTCCAAAACTATTGCAGTTAGAGGGTTTTCCTAAAATATGTTGTTCAGCTACTTTTTCCTTAGCTGTAAGATGGTACATAGTTTAGAGTTCTGTTGCATGCTATAAGTGAGTAATAGCTATTTTCTCATTTGTAGCTAAATAACAGAAGGAGTAAATGTCAAATATCTTTAAAAGTATTAGAGTTAGGGAAATCTTTTCTAATATGTTGTCCATCTACTTTTTGGTAAGCTATCACATAGTAAAGTTTCAGACCTCTTGCACCTTGGATAGCTGAGTAATAGCTACTTTGAAATTCTGACTGTTGAGTAAAGCCATTGTAACTCCAAAACTATTGCAATTAGACTTTTTTCCTTAAATATGTTGTTCAGCTACTTTGTCCTTAGCTATAAGATGGTACATAGTTTGGGGTTCTATTACATGCCATAAGTGAGTAATAGCTACTTTCTCATTTGTAGCTAAATAACAAAAGGAGTAAATGTCAAATATCTTCAAAAGTATTAAAGTTAGGGAAATCTTTTCAAATATGTTATCCATCTACTTTTTGGTAAGCTATCACATAGTAAAGTTTCAGACCTCTTGCACCTTGGATAGCTGAGTAATAGCTACTTTGAAATTCTGACTGTTGAGTAAAGCCATTGTAACTCCAAAACTATTGCAGTTAGAGTGTTTTCCTAAAATATGTTGTTCAGCTACTTTGTCCTTAGCTATAAGATGGTACATAGTTTGGGGTTCTATTACATGCCATAAGTGAGTAATAGCTACTTTCTCATTTGTAGCTAAATAACAAAAG
Source organism: Sabellastarte sp. h YS-2021 (assembly GCA_964017235.1). Lineage (NCBI taxonomy): Eukaryota > Metazoa > Annelida > Polychaeta > Sabellida > Sabellidae > Sabellastarte > Sabellastarte sp. h YS-2021. The sequence goes on along the minus strand of OZ024933.1, from coordinate 23,937,496 downwards.
GAGTAAATGTCAAATATCTTCAAAAGTATTAAAGTTAGGGAAATCTTTTCAAATATGTTATCATCTACTTTTTGGTAAGCTATCACATAGTAAAGTTTCAGACCTGTTGCACCTTGGATAGCTGAGTAATAGCTACTTTGAAATTCTGACTGTTCAGTAAAGCCATTGTAACTTCAAAACTATTGCTGTTAGACTGTTTTCCTTAAATATGTTGTTCAGCTACTTTGTCCTTAGCTATAAGATGGTACATAGTTTGGGGTTCTATTGCATACCATAAGTGAGTAATAGCTACTTTCTCATTTGTAGCTAAATAACAGAAGGAGTAAATGTCAAATATCTTCAAAAGTATTAAAGTTAGGGAAATCTTTTCAAATATGTTATCCATCTACTTTTTGGTAAGCTATCACAGAGTAAAGTTTCAAATTTCAAAGTTTACAACTTTTGGTGGCCATCTTGAATTTTTGCGGAAAATGAAAAATGGCAAATATCTCTGAAACTGTCAGAGAAAGAGTGATTTCGAGCAAGTTTTGGACCCGCAGTGTAGTAGAAGGGTATTCTGTTGAAACATGAAAGTTTTCAATTTCACATGGTGAAGTTTCAGACCCATAGCTAATTACTCACCTACTCAAAATGAGTAAATGCTAATTATCTCTAAAAGTATTGCAGAGAGCCAATTTTTCTCAAATAACTCATTCACCTACTTTTGGGAGAGCTTTCACTTGGTGAAGTTTCAGACCCATAGCTAATTACTCACCTACTCAAAATGAGTAAATGTGAATTATATCTAAAAGTACTGCAGATAGCCAATTTTTCTCAAATAACTCATTCACCTACTTTTGGGAGAGCTTTCACTTGGTAAAGTTTCAGGTACGTAGCTAATTACTCACCTACTCAAAATGAGTAAATGCTAATTATCTCTAAAAGTATTGCAGATAGCCAATTTTTCTCAAATAACTCATTCACCAACTTTTGAAAGAGCTTTCATATGGTGAAGTTTCAGACCCGTAGCTAATTACTCACTTACTCAAAATGAGTAAATGTGAATTATCTCTAAAAGTATTGCAGATAGCCAATTTTTCTCAAATAACTCATTCACCTACTTTTGGGAGAGCTTTCACTTGGTTAAGTTTCAGACCCATAGCTAATTACTCACCTACTCAAAATGAGTAAATGCTAATTATCTCTAAAAGTATTGCAGATAGCCAATTTTTCTCAAATGACTGATTCACCTACTTTGGGAAGAGCTTTCAGTTGGTGAAGTTTTAGACCCATAGCTAATTACTCACCTACTCAAAATGAGTAAATGCAAATTATCTCTAAAAGTACTGCAGATAGCCAATTTTTCTCTAAATAACTCATTCACCTACTTTTGGAAGAGCTTTCACATGGTGAAGTTTTAGACCCATAGCTAATTACTCACCTACTCAAAATGAGTAAATGCGAATTATATCTAAAAGTACTGCAGATAGCCAATTTTTCTCAAATAACTCATTCACCTACCTTTGGGAGAGCTTTCACTTGGTGAAGTTTCAGACCCATAGCTAATTAATCACCTACTCAAAATGAGTAAGTGTGAATTATCTCTAAAGGTATTGCAGATAGCCAATTTTTCTCAAATAACTCATTCACCTACTTTTGGGAGAGCTTTCACATGGTGAAGTTTTAGACCCATAGCTAATTACTCACCTACTCAAAATGAGTAAATGCGAATTATATGTAAAAGTACTGCAGATAGCCATTTTTTCTCAAATAACTCATTCATCTACTTTTGGGAGAGCTTTCACTTGGTGAAGTTTCAGACCCATAGCTAATTACTCACCTACTCAAAATGAGTAAATGCTAATTATCTCTAAAAGTATTGCACAGAGCCAATTTTTCTCAAATAACTCCTTCACCTACTTTGGGAAGAGCTTTCACTTGGTGAAGTTTCAGACCCATAGCTAATTACTCACCTACTCAAAATGAGTAAATGTGAATTATATCTAAAAGTACTGCAGATAGCCAATTTTTCTCAAATAACTCATTCACCTACTTTTGGGAGAGCTTTCACTTGGTGAAGTTTCAGGCACGTAGCTAATTACTCACCTACTCAAAATGAGTAAATGCTAATTATCTCTAAAAGTATTGCAGATAGCCAATTTTTCTCAAATAACTCATTCACCAACTTTTGAAAGAGCTTTCACATGGTGAAGTTTCAGACCCGTAGCTAATTACTCACTTACTCAAAATGAGTAAATGTGAATTATCTCTAAAAGTATTGCAGATAGCCAATTTTTCTCAAATAACTCATTCACCTACTTTTGGGAGAGCTTTCACTTGGTTAAGTTTCAGACCCGTAGCTAATTACTCACCTACTCAAAATGAGTAAATTTGAATTATCTCTAAAAGTATTGCAGATAGCCAATTTTTCCCAAATGACTGATTCACCTACTTTGGGAAGAGCTTTCAGTTGGTGAAGTTTTAGACCCATAGCTAATTACTCACCTACTCAAAATGAGTAAATGCGAATTATCTCTAAAAGTACTGCAGATAGCCAATTTTTCTTAAATAACTCATTCACCTACTTTTGGAAGAGCTTTCAGTTGGTGAAGTTTCAGACCCATAGCTAATTATTCACCTACTCAAAATGAGTAAATGCGAATTATCTCCAAAAGTACTGCAGATAGCCAATTTTTCTCAAATAACTCATTCACCTACTTTTGGAAGAACTTCCACATGGTGAAGTTTCAGACCCATAGCTAATTACTCACCTACTCAAAATGAGTAAATGTGAATTATCTCTAAAAGTACTGCAGATAGCCAATTTGTCTCAAATAACTCATTCACCTACTTTTGGGAGAGCTTTCACTTGGTGAAGTTTCAGGCACGTAGCTAATTACTCACCTACTCAAAATGAGTAAATGCTAATTATCTCTAAAAGTATTGCAGATAGCCAATTTTTCTCAAATAACTCATTCACCTACTTTGGGAATAGCTTTCACTTGATGAAGTTTCAGACCCATAGCTAATTACTCACGTACTCAAAATGAGTAAATACGAATTATCTCTAAAAATACTGCAGATAGCCAATTTTTATCTCCCGCCAGGCTTTAGCCCGGGAGGGAGATTATGAAATGATGCCTGTGTGTGCGTGCGTGCGTGCATTAGTTAGTCATGCAGATTTCTCCAAAACTACTGCAGCTACAGATTTTTTGTAAATTCATTGTCCCAATGAATTTTCACGCCCTTGAAAATTTTTTTGGTTTTATGGACTTAGGCCTAAAGATAAGTGAGTATTCCACTATCTTTAGTACATCTTATTTATACGGCGGGAGATAAATGCATGCGTCAGAATGCTTGTATTCTTATACCACTGTGTTTACATTTAAAATAATGTTTGAAAAATAATTGCATCTTTGGTAAAAGCTTAGTCAAAACACTGAATACCACAAGTAAAAAATATCTGACGTTTTTCATCATTATGTTTTCAAAAAACCCCACATTCATATTTCAGACTTCAAATTGGGGCAAGGTCTCTCAGTATCCATATCTCATAAATTCCTTTACCACACTCGTCAACTGGTATCTCAATTGTCAACACTTATAATTGTAACATCACAATATCAGAAGCGACCCCCTAAATCTAAAGAGATTATAAACTTTTATCTCATATTTTTTATAGATATTAAGCCATCTGTAGCAACTGTTTGAGCAGAACTGCTGTTTGGTCTTCATTAACTTCACTTCCTATAAGCGGGTTAATGCGATTGTGGATATGTTACAACACTAGTTTGGGTTTCCTGGTTTTTTGCAGTGGCAGTGTTAAACAAAATAGACAATATTCTACCAACTCTGCATTAGTGTTGTGGACAAATGGGGTGAAAATACTTTATTGCACATTTATACACTTTCCAGACTGAGAAGTACTGGCGCTCAAGGTTTTTCTTGCTTCCTTGCAACAATCCAGGCACAAAGCAAATAACTGAAGGTGCATCCAGGTAAGAGCAATCGAATGATTAATAAAGCTGAAACAATTACCCGTACTAATCGATTATTAGGTTATCAAAGCTCTAATCAGCGCCAATATTGCTAAACCGAGTAACTGTTTTCTCATGTATATCACCCCTAATAGGATTTTACGCGACCGTTAAAACTATGAACATTTCGAGTTAAGACCTTAAAAGGTATCAAATTAAAGCATTTTATTTCTATTTTAGTTTAAAAATACCAAAATATTATATTATTAGCTAATTACCCAACAATCTGGTGAAGTTTTGGCTTTTCTAGCTTCTCACAATCTGCCGTTTTGTATATTTACACCTGGAACACATGTCATGTGACGTTTTCGGTATTTTCTCAAACCAGCTTTCTCTAACATGCTAAACAGTCAATTAGCTAACTGACGGTTAATGCAAGCAACTATGTGGCTAGCAAATTTTACCAATTATTTCAGCCTTAATGATTAATGTGATTTTTCACTGGCTTTCAACACAGTCCTTGGGTGATATTAAGAAGTATAGCTTGGGGAATAGGATAAGCAGTGCAAACTGGATTGCCAAGAATTTGCACTGAAAACCAGCAAGCAGCCACCAGCTTTCTAACTTCAGATATGCCAGGGTTTGATTCCATGAAATGTATAGCCTCCTGGAGATGTTTCTCAAACTTCCCCTTCTATACCTCTTCAGTTCATAAAATTTAATCTAAAGTTTATTTCAACAAGTGCTTCTCATATGATGCTCCAAAACTCTGGAATGATTTGCCACTGCAAATTCAACCTGCTGATACACATTCATCTTTCAAAAGGTCACTTAAAACTTATCTGTTTCAGAAGTCTTTCACTCCCTAGTTTTTAAGCCCAGCCCATAAAGGCTGGGGTTATAGTTGTCCCCTGCTCTGTCCGGGCGGTGGGCAAAAAGTTTGTGGGTGTTCCACAGACTAAACCCTCAGACGGATTTTCACCAAATTTTCAGGTTATGTTTACCGCAAGAGGATCTAGAGCTGATTAGGTTTTGGGGGTATCTGGTAACAACTGTTGCCATGGCAACACTTTTAAGATTTTCAGGTCTTAAAGTTTGTGGGTGTTCCACAGCCTAAACCCCTGTACGGATTTTCACCAAATTTTCAGGATATGTTTGTCCCAAGAGGATCTAGAGCTGATTAGGTTTTGGGGCATATCCAGCTACCACTGTTGTCATGGTAACACTTTTAAGATTTTCGGGTCTTAATGTTTGTGGGTGTTCCACAGCCTAAACCCCTGCACAGATTTTCACCAAATTTTCAGGATATGTTTGTCCCAAGAGGATCTAGAGCTGACTATGTTTTTGGGTATCAGGTGGCAACTGTTGCCATGGCAACACTTTTAAATTTCGGGGTTTTAAAGTTTCTAAAATCTTTGATATTTTTCTGTAACTAAAATATTGAAGTTAGCTTAATCAGATTTGCACAAAATGTAAATGGATATGAAAGCTTGCCTGAGAGTAATTGTGTCCTTGTTTTGGAAACAAAGTGACTGCCATATCACATCTTTAATACCAAACAGGACGGTCATCATATCAAAAAAGCCTCATATCTCCCTTATAATTGCTTCTAGGGCTACAAAATATGAAAACTACTTGTAAGAAATCATGGCCTGTGAATCTTTTGTACAACATCTCGTGGGTTCTCTGTACTTCTTACAACAGAAGTTGTTCCTAAGATTTTCCCAAATCTCAATGTTGTTTGCCATTTAGCTGTACCTGCGGGCTGGGGTTCTTGCCTGCCGAGACTGGCTATTTTTCGAATTACTGAACACTGATGGTCCCCTTGGTGACGTCCCTATTATGTTTTATTACTTTGATTTTTGTATTACGATTTGGATGGTGTGCCTTAGAATCTGTGAGTTTGGAGATTATGCACATGGATACCTATTGTTACCTCCGTGATGGAGATTATGTGTTCAGATGCATTTGTTTGTCTGTGGTCACGATTACTTCAAAACCAATGTTGCATGTTTTTGAAATTTGTTTTTATTGCGCTCCAATAGCTTACCATCTGGGACTCAATGCTTATCTCGGGTCGCCGCAGCCGACATGGCCAACTCTCGAAAAAAGAGTTCTAATGACCATCTGAGTATTAGTACCCAGCTTCTGGTGACCCGGTGAATGAGCATGTGCAGTATGTCCTTCTTCTTGTTGGCCACCATATTGGAGAGATCGTGTTTATTTTGCTAAGACGTTTTTTCTGTTTTTCAACAGTGAAATATTCAGTGTTTCTCATCAGATTTCAAATAGTTTTGTATATATATGTGCAGTGAAGACTTTAATACGTTTTTGTGTGTAGAACAACAATATTGAGGTTTAAAATCGGATATCACTCCGTCGGATACTGTAAATACTGCAACATGTCCACCATTAGTGCTGGCAATAGATCCAGAGCCCTTAACTACTGTCGTCATTTTTGCAACCCTTGGGATTTGCACAACTACTGCCCTACCTGTAGGGAATCGTCTAAAGGCGAGGACAATTGTGTTACTGGCAAGGGAAAATGTATGGTGTGTGCTTCATTTACTGAAGAACAAAAGCAAAAGATTATAAATAGAAAGTGGTATGTAAAGAAAGACAAGGCTGGGGTATCCGACGTTTCCAAAGATGAATCCAAACTTCTGGGAGAGCCAGATCAGGGTGATATCTTTGAAGGTTCCCAGCAAGAGCTCGAACAGGCAGCTCGTAGTATTTATCAATCCTCAACAAAACCCAGCAATGTTGTGCTGGGAGATCCCAGAGCCCAGGTGCTGGGACTGGATAACTTATCTTTAAGAACTCCCCAGCATGTGCCCGAGACCCCAGGTACTGTTTTACAACGGAGGATAGAAAAATCCCTGGGTGATCAGTTCCAAGAACAAATGGGTTCTTTTCAACATTCCATTATGGACGCCTTTAATAAACTTGCTGCCACAGTGACTGTATCCAAACATCCCCAGGACTCCAGCTTCCCACAGGGGGGATCAGAGTAAGTCAAATCCTAAACCAGGTCCGTGCTCAGCTCCCAGTCCTCACAGACCTCGGTATCAGCAAGTTCCCAGCCATGAACCCATGGACACTACCACAACCCAGGTAGGCCCAGAATTACCTCCCAGGTTGAGGGCCCAGTATTCTGATATCTCCCCAGACCCAGAAATGGAGCCACCCAGACCTAAAACAGTTGAAAAGGTCAAGAAACATAAAGACAAATCTAAATAAAAGTCCACCTGTTATGTCAGCTCCTCATCTGAGGCATCCCCTCACCGCTCCAAACCAAAATCGGGCAAATCTTCCCCTAAGCAAGGGAATATTTCTAGTGATAGAGATCAAGAACAGTCAAAGCAGCCAGCTTCCACTATTGTATATAGGGATGTGCGGGAGTTGGACAAAGAAAGAAGGAGGTCTCATGAAGTCAGGAGGGAGTTACCCCCTGACCCAATTTATTCACAGGAGGTGGACCTTAGTGACTTACCATCACAATATACTGAAGACACAGAAACCTTCAGACAGGTGCTGGGTATTCCTGACCCAAAACATTCAATGCCAGTGTCAAAGTTAGTTATGGGTCTTAATGAGGAGCAAGAGAAACAGGAAGCCAGACCAAAGGGTCCATCTTGTGTTCTTCTGTCTTCTACGTTAACCTTGCTAAAAACAATTTCTTTGGTCATGCATTGTTTTAAATAAAGCTGTAGTGTATAAAAATAATAAAAAGAATTTTTCTTTTTGAAGTACTTAATTGTTCCAATAGCAGACTTAACAGAAACATTGATTGCAATCATACAAAGACAATTCCAGTTTTATTATGTTAATACATCTTACCCAATGGAAAATTGCTATACCGATCGGCACCGACCAGTCACGCCAAACGCCAGAAAAAGACGTCCTGTATTTCCACTTGCAGTACTGGTCGTGAAGTGCATTCACCAGGTGGCCCACAAAAATTTTTCAATGTTATACATAACAGTATACTGTTACACAAATATGACTCAATATCCGAATGTATTTTTTCCTCTGAAAACACTCTTCATACCTCATTTTAAAGCCTGAATATATTTAAATTCCGTAAGTACACAACTGAAAATGTATTTTTTTGTGGACAGTATTATAAGATTTAAAAAAATAAAAGGATACTAAGTATATACTTATTAGTTAAGCCTTTCTATCTTGGGTATTCATTTGAACCAGGCTCTTATTCAAACCTGGGTGATACTGTGAAAATCTGTGACAATTATAACAATGATTATTTCATAGTGTGGGTTTCTTATTTAAACATATTTTATTAGCAATCGGACAACAATCATACAAGTACTGTGGGTTTCAAATGAAAGTCAATGATGGGCCTAGTGTGGAACCCCATCCATAATGAACTAATTAACCTGGACCACCCTTGTCACTGGGTAGATGTTTCTAGAAGGAATTTTATGATGAACATTTTGCTTTTTCCTATTCAAATGTCATATGTATTCAGAAGTGGTATAATGATGTTAAGTATTGTTAATGGACTTTGCCACAGCTGAATATCTTCATTAAATTACTGACCCGAGCAATTGCACTGTATTTTGAATAGACTACTTGATAAATTGTGAAAAGAATAACTGAGTCTTGGTCGTGGCTATGGTGTAACAGGTACTGGCATTCTATCAAGTACAAGTAATAAAAGAAATGTCACACAAGTGAATGTCACACAGTGTTGATTCTGACACATAAGAAATCACGCATTGGCTGGAAATTAGAATCATGTTTTTCTTGAATGGAATGGGGAGCATTATAAGAAGAAATTAAAGAAGTTACATAAAACAGAAATAGATGGTGGAATTACATAATTTTACTGATGTTTACATCAGTACTTGTTTACATGTTTACAAGTTGACATTCTGAATACATAGTTAAATTGTTTGTGAAGAGACCAGATTAATGAATACTTGATGGACTAGCAGATAAAACAGGCTAACTTTCAGTAACAAAGTAGCAAGGGAGGACCCAATTTTTTAGTTCTTTTGAAAAGAGATTTCTTTATTAGAGCCATCTAATGAAAGGAGACTGTCAAAAAAACTCAGATAAAACCAAGTAGGCTTGAAATATTTAAAGTGCGCTGCAAATGTCATCACAACTGCAAAAATTGTCTTGCAAGGACTAGCCCTTGAGTTCTTCCTTACAGATAATTTTTCACAACAGAGTCTGTCTTAAAGGAGTTTGCTTGACATTTGCTCCAAAGGACTCATCTTTAAGTTCTGCTTAATGACAACTACAAAATCCTATTTAAGGAATTAAAGGACTGACAAAAAACAGTTAGAAAACTGTTGAAACAGGGAAGCATGGATTTCATGGAGTTCTGCGTTGTTGTCATTGCTTCAGTTACTTTGTTACTGTTTCTTCTGGACTTGTGGTGGAAGCCAAAATTAAATCTGCCTTATCCAAAGAGAATTCCTGTTCTTGGTCATCTGCTTTACTTTGTCAAGAGTCCACACGTGACACTGACATCTTGGGCTGAGACCTGCGGGGAAATCTACTGTGTACAACTGCTGAATAAATCCATTGTGATTGTGAGTGGTTATGAAGCAGCTCATGAGGTCTTGTTAACCAAGGGTAAAGAATACGCGGGCCGGGCACACAGGTTTAGAACTGACATGATAACAGAAAATGGGAGTAATATTGTTTTCCAAAGCATGAACCCAACATGGAAGAAAATGCGGCTGTTTACTCAAAGGAAGATAAAACAGTATGGTGAGGGACTTGGTCGCGTAGAAGAGATTGTGCAAGAATCAGCACAGGAACTTATTGAGTGGATCGGTGAAGATGCCAAAAAAGGACTTCCTGTTGACCCAGATGACTATTTGTATTTAACAATTGTTAACACTATGACTGCACTTATCACTGGCAAAAAACTGACTTTACAAGATCCAGTTTTCAGGAAAATTAATAAGTTGATGGAGCTCTTAGTTCCAAATATGACACTCTCCAGAGGGGCAGAATTAGATGTCATGCCTTGGCTAAGATATTTTGGGAACAAGACTTACAAGGATCTCTCCCAATATGTGAAACTTCAATCAGAAGTATACCAGACATTAAAGATAATGTACAAAAATGGCAGTCTGAATTCTGATGGTCTTGCATTTGCCCTGTTCAATGCAACGGACAGCAATACTGCTGGCATTTCTGACATCGTGGATGATAAGGTGACAAAGGTTGTCATGTTTGATGTTCTTCTAGGCGGTATTGTAACATCTGGAGCCTCACTCTATATCCTCCTTCTGGTGTTAGCATCTCACCCTGACATTCAGCAGACTCTGCATGAAGAGGTCACAAAGTGTAAACAAAAAACCAGTGGTCCAATGTCTTTGACAGATCGTCAGAGTATGCCGTTTACAAGAGCATGCCAGCTTGAACTGATGAGGTATGCCTCTGTTGTTCCAATGACCATGGAGCATACAGCCATGGTTGATTCGGAGATATTAGGCCATAAGATACCAAAGGATACAGAAGTCTATATTAATTTATTTGGACTACATCACAGTGAGAAGTATTGGGAGGAACCATGGAAGTTCAAGCCAGCAAGGTTTCTGGATGATGAAGGTCAATTGGTAACCAGTGACCATATTAACCGGAAGAGATTGTTACCCTTTGGAACAGGTCCAAGAGTTTGCATTGGTCAAACCTTTGCCATGTCAAGGATATTCATCTTTGCCACATCTCTGATTCAGAAATTCGAAATCAGACCAGCCCCAAATCATGAGATTGTATATGATCCAAGGAAGTACAAGTTGAATGCAGTTTTGAGTCCACCACGGGTGAAACTGTTGTTTACAAAAAGGCAAAGTTAAAAATAACTGCGTATTATTTGTTCTATTGACTTGGATGACTTTATCTTTAATCCTGGTAAATTTAATAATACACTCCAGCAATTTCCTGTAAATAACAGTTATAAATAATGAAAAAAACAAATAATGAAACAAAGATAATTGTTTTGGTCATGTATGCCCATTTCAAGACAAAATTCTAATAATAACTCACTCATAACCCCATTACCTGTAATGTTGGGAGTGGAATGCAATGTAAATATCAAATCTAATTTGGCTTTGCTAATGGATCAACAAATAAATATTGTATTACCTTGTAAAGTTTATCCATTGACAGATGTATAAATGTTACTCCACATAAGTGTATATAATACACCTTTCACACTATAGGCAGTACACCCTGTGGTTAGAGATTTTATTCAGTGGTGGAACACATCCTGGAACACCTCATAATGTATGATTTGTACGGCCACTGATTAGACACAGTGTGTAACCGTCTATAACAACAGTACTACAAACATTGGTCACCAAGACATAACCTCAATTAACCTCCATTCACCTTTGGTAGCCATCGGACAAACGTGCTACCAAAGCACAACCGACACACATCCTTATATAAACCATGGGCGATACCTTCAGTTACCATATAAAAATTGATTGTGGAAGGTCACTGAAATAGACAGATGGGGACAGAGACTTAAGTAAAGTGGGATGGTGATAGGGCATAAAAGGGATGATGGCCGATGGTGAATAATGGCGACTGATGTTGTGACAGTCAGAGGCGGAAATTTTGAACATTTAAAAATTTTCCATAGAATGCTCAAGGAATGGGGCAGCTGGCCACTGTATCACAAGTTTACATACAGACGTCAGACGGTAGTTCAAGGACAGGGACATTTTGCCAAACACCTATAATTGTGGGTTATTCCAACTGCACTGTGAAAGGGGAACTACTATTTGCATGGCTTCCGAGTGTGACTTACATGCCTCCCAGTGAAACCCATGAATGTATAAAACCTATACCCAAGGTCATAAGAATCCTCAAGGAATGCTACATCCTCCCCTTACAGAACCGGGCACCATTTACAATGTATCCTATCATCGTAAGTGGTTATGTATATCCCTTCTGGCCACGGTACGAAATTAAGCCAAAATATTTTCAGGACCACAGGACTGACAACTTGCCCAAGTTACTGGTCCGTCAGAAATTTTAACAATCCGATATGAAAACATTTCTGAGAATGAAAAGTCGATAGAAGGCTATAAAAAATACATTATACATGGCACCAATTATCACACACTGTAAGTGATGGCATTTAAATTAGATTTTAATTTACTTAATGCATATTTAGTGACAACATTAGAGGACAATTTAGAAAGTTTCATGGATTTTGATGTATTTTTTGTTATACTTTGCATTCAACAGCAAGGGTCATATTGCGATGGGTAGTTTATGCGTGGAGGAACCAGTACATACTAGTTGGTCAAGATTCTGCACTGTAAACCACAGGGCATCGGCAAGTAACTAGCAACTTTCCAACATGAACTGCCCAATGAAATGCCAGAAAGGAAGTGAATATTATCCCTAGATGTATGTTACAGTGATTGCGAAGCACCTCTAAAATGGGAGTCCATTAATTCCCAGCAAATTTTTTTTTGAGTCCTATGTTACAGATCGCAAGATTTTGGCATTTTAAGTATTATCCTACCTTCTATTATCTTATCTAGATATTGAATTCTCTGACCTCAGACCCACTCTCCCAACTCCATTTAAAACTGTTATTTTATCTCTTCTATTACACAACCTTTCTATTATCCAAACAATTTGTTACTCCTCCAATAGGGTCGGATAATAGAGGTTCTACTGTACTGCATTATTCTATTTAGGCTGTGCTACTGTATCACTGTATTGTTTATTGCATTGTCTGAAAATAAAATTATGATTTTTATGTTTCCCTTAATTCTTTTTACTTGAATCTTGGTTGTTGCACCTTTGGGTGGCTTTTTATGCAGATCAAGCACTGTTAAAGTCAAATTAGAATTCAGTGAAGATTTTACTTTTGCAACTTCCCATTGTAACAGATAGGATTTCATTTAGTGAGCCACTGGTTTTGCCCCAAAACCACACATAAGCATTCATTGACTTAATTTATTATCATTTCTGTATGTATTGTAATATTCAGAACATGCAAATCATAATTCGACCATGCACGCCGTTTATAAACACAAGAGAAGTGAACTAAAACATGTGTACAGCTCGACATACATGTGTGGTCATTTTTGTATGTCTGGATAACATTCCAACCATCCAAACGATAATTAGACCATGCACAGTGTGCTTATATGATGCTTTAAAGTTACCAGGTCAAAGGGAGTGAAAAGGTCCAAATCTTTTTGACCCAGAAGCATTTACTGTTGGGTCATGGACTGGTGGACTGGCGCTAGTTTCGAACACTGCCTCTGGCACGGTTACTTGTTGGAGGCATTACATGCATTTATGTAAAAGCAAGCAGCAGAAATGGTCAACACCCAGCATCTCTAGCTTTGTTCAACTGACTCTTCTTGAGATTGTTAGGACCTCCCCGTAGACAGGAAAACACACAGTCAGCTGACACAGAGCCTGTTCACGGCACTGATTGCTTGTTTTCAGATACATGTTTAATATTCCTCACACTGTTTTCTTAAGGAAAGTTGTCTGTGTGCATTAGATAAAAGTGTATATTCTAAACAGTTTTCACCAATTTTCTTGATGGCTACAACATTTTATTTATTATTAGTCCTTAGTAATCAGACTGGTACAATTTACAGGAGACCAGAATATTGGGTTCAATGATCCTGAAACAATATCCATTTAAAGTCGTAACCTGCATTCGAAGTCCTCGTTGACCCAGTGGTTACAAAGTTTGACATCTAATCACAGGCTGTCGTAGGTTGGACTCTCACAAGTGGCAGTGCTGTGGTCCCATCCAAATATGGTACTGGCTATTGAATGGGACATAAAACCTTAACCTTTTCATTTAATGCTGTGGACTTTTCCTGCAAATTTCTGTCTAGCAGATGTGACATCTACAGCCAGCGTAGTGTGTCGGAGCAGACCCAGCTGACTGAGGGATTCTTGAAGTTTCTGGAAGCCATCAACAAGATCCGGAGACCGGTTCCAAACAGGATGCCCAAGGTGATCATTCTGTATTGTTTTAAAACCTTAATAAGTGGGACTTTTGTTGAAAATATGCCACACGAGATGAAGGACATGGAAAAACACAAAGCATTCCATTCCATGTTCTTGAGCAGGTAGGGCTGCTCAAGAGCTTGTAAGTACTCCCTAAAAATTACAGAAGTGGTTTAATATTTAGAGTAAATACCCAGTTCCACTTGTGCAACCTGTGGTAAGAGGTTCGGGATTTTAAAGTTGACCCTGCTTTGAGTTTTCGTGTAAACAAAAACGTTTATTTGACTGAAAAATAGATCTTATAACATCTTCTCAACTGAATGGTGCAAGAAGATAACTCATTCCACCAAGTCATAATGACTCTTTGAAAGCAGGGAAGTTTAATTAGGAAATTCAGCAGACTTATCTTCTTGTGGGAAATGAATGCACAGCTCCATCTTAACAGGAAGGTAGGTTATGTAATGAATGGTGTAATGAGTGGTTTTGATTTTACGGCATGTTACTATTATAATGAATTGTCATGCTCTCAGCTTGTTTAAATAACAGATGTTATGCATTAAGTGTTTTCCGTTTGTTTGGCTTTTCAACTTTTGTGCCATTTATTGTAGAAAATAAGTAGACAAATGTATATAAAATCATTTTCCCTATATTTTAGTCATCAGAGCGTGAAATGAAAAGACGTGTCAGTTTACCTGTTTCCCCAATGGCTGGGAGTTTATCTGTAGACAAGTCTAGTGTTGAGTACCAGGGCCTTGGCTCCAGAAACATCACCAAAACCCTGGATTTCCCAGATTTATCTCACACAGGAAGCACTGGGCTGGGAACTATTGGTAGTCCAGCCGGTCTACGAGTAAGTCAGTAGTGCTATACAAATAATAGGGGAAAAGGTTATTTTATTTATTTCATTTTGTACTGACAATCAAGTTGCAGTGTATGACATTTGGATTTGGTATTAAATTAACCATGTTTACTCGAGTCATTTCCAGTGAAATTCTTTTTTTTTTAAGTTCAGGAAATTGAAATCCTATTAAGTTTCTCTTTTGGTTTATTCAGAGGAGTTATCATCAAGAAAAAAAACAAACCCAGCTCTCTTCTGAGGTTTTGTATATTATCTGTGAGTGTGAATCACTCTACAATAGGTAAACTTCTCAAATGATATATACAAAAAAAATATAGCACGAATGAAGATAGCAATATTATATGTGTACATAACACAAATATAATTTTGTTAGTTAATTTACGAGTGTTTATTTTTTCACATATTATATGTGTACATAACACAAGTATAATTTGTTAGTTAATTTACGAGTGTTTATTTTTTCACATATGGCAAGTGAAAGATGTTTAACAAAATAAATCCTGAATTTTCAACAGTACCATTTTCAGTGATTTTAGTTTTGTGGTTTAGTTGCTCCAAAATAAATTGCGTGAAATTATAATATGGAGTTACTTGGCTACCTTGGCGGAGGTGTGTGCTCTTGGGAGTGCTTCTTAGTATTACATATATTTTTATAGGGCGATCCATCCATAGGACAAAGACTTGGTGAGTCCCTGAACTTACCTGGTTCCCCAGGTAGTGTGACCTCAAGACTGACGACCTCGTCTAGCCCACCAGATATCATCGAAGCCATGCTTGACCCGGGGTATGTCTTGGACTCTCGCTGAAGCTGCAGCTAAAGACAATATTTTAAATAATCAAATCTGTATAAAATGTCATAAAGACTAATACTAATAGCATGAAAAACCTACGTTATGAAAATATCTTGTGGTGCTGTGAAGAAATTTTTCTGTCCTGTAGACAAGTGTTTGTAGCCATCTAAATTACTGCCATATTGACACAGTAAGGCCAAAATAGCCTATTCTTGTTTCTCCTTTTTACCCCACAGCCCTTAAGGGGCTCTTGGGGTATTGTTTTCACCCATGGTGTCCGGATGGGCGGGTGGGCGGTCGGGCGTGCGGCAGGAAAAAGTTTGTCTGGGCTGTATCACAGAAACCTTAAGGTGTAGGAAGTTGATACTTAGTAGGGACATTGGTTAGGATGTGTAGGTGTGCAACGTCGTGGTCTGACCTTGATTTGACCTTTGCTGTAGTGACCTTGAGTTTGAAAATCTTGTCCGGGATATATCTCGGAAACCGTAAGGTGTAGAAAGTTGATACTTGGTAGGGACAATGGTTAGGGGGTGTAGGTGTGCAACATCATGGTCTGACCTTGATTTGACCTTTGACCTTGCCATAATGACCTTGACTTATAAAATCTTTTCCGGGCTGTATCTCGGAAACCGGAAGGTGTTGGAAGTTGATACTTGGTAGGGACATTGGTTAGGGGGTGTAGGTGTGCAACGTCCTGGTCTGACCTTGATTTGACCTTTGACCTTGCCATAGTGACCTTGACCTTTAAAATCTTGTCCGGGCTATATCTCAGAAACCGTAAGGTGTAGGAAGTTGATACTTGGTAGGGACATTGGTTAGGGGGTGTAGGTGTGCAACGTCCTGGTGTGACCTTGATTTGACCTTTGACCTTGCTGTAGTGACCTTGACCTATAAAATCTTGTCCGGACTATATCTCTGAAACCGTAGGGTGTAGGAAGTTGATACTTGGTAGGGACATTGGTTAGGGAATGTAGGTGTGCAACGTCATGGCATGACCTTGATTTGATCTTGCTGTAGTGACCTTGACCTATAAAATCTTGTCTGGGCTATATCTTGGAAACCGTAAGAAGTAGGAAGTTGATACTGGGTAGGGACATTGGCTAGGGTGTGTAGATATAAAACGTCATGGTGTGACCTTGATTTGACCTTTGACCTTGCCGAAGTGACCGTGACCTATAATGCCTTGTCTAGGCTGTATTTCGGAAACCATATGGTGTAGCAAGTTGATATTTGGTAGGGACATTGGGCGGGGGTTATATGTGTACAACGTCATGGTGTGACCCGGATTTGACCTATGATCTTGCATATCTGATGCTATTTTATCTCTCTACGGGGATATCTGATACTATTTTATCTCTATTGTATCTCTCCTATATCTTTTTACTTGAATCTTGGTTGTTGCACCTTTGGGTGTCTTTTGATGTAGATTAAGCACTGTTAAAGTCATGTTAGAATTCATTAACCGTTTTACTTTTGCAACTTCCCATTGTAACAGATGGTATCGCATCAAGTGAGCTACAGGTTTTGATGTCTCAGATGTATTGCCACATCTGTATGTATGGGTAATATTCAAAACATTCAAACCATAATTCGACCATACAAATGAATATCAAAATGGGAGAAGTCTTAAAGCTTCATAATTTTTAGTTTACTGAATTGTCCTGTTTTAATACTTAATCTTTACGTGCAGTTTCTTTCTCTTACATGTTATTTTCTCTACTTAAACATTATTTGGACACTGACACTGCTCTGAAAGTATCCCAATCTGTGTGCTGTTTCACTACTTCTATATCTCATGGTGTTGAAAAATATTTCCCCAGGCTGTGGGGTACAGGCATCTCTGATGCTATTTTTCAGACTTGTATTCCGACCATCATAACTGTCTGTTCCCTATGAATGCTTGTTTTGGTATGGACCTTGTTATTGGACAGTCCCTTTTTGGACAATCTGAACCTTAAAGAATGTTCACATCAATTTGGCATTATAAAATGTTTCACACCAAAAGACCACCTCAAATTATTCTATGTATAATAAGATTAATTTCTCAGTAGCTTACTTTATAAAGTATGGCAAAGTAATGAACATGTGTTACTCCATGAAGTATCTTATTCCTATCCATCTCAGTGAGGGGCTGAACTTCCTCACCCAGCAGCAGGGTCACCTCTCCCTGATGCCTAGTTACTGCTTTGTGGCTGCTGAGGCGGTGTCCTGGGTAATGAGCAAAATGATGGGTGTTCACCAGACATCACAGGCTGTGGGCTTTTTGCAGGTGAATTTATTATCTCATGCCGGCCCATTGGACTGGAGATTGTAAAATGAAGTCTCTGTGCATACATTTATGTCGTTTTCTTATTTGGAAAAGTATTCTAAAATTACATGGTAAATTTCATTGATATTTGGTATGCCAGTGTACTTAAGCCTCAGGAATATGTGGACTTTATGGTAACTTTAAAATCCTAGCGATAACTTCATTACAGCGGCTTCAAGTTTTCTGCGGTTTTGGCTAATATTCCATTACAAGATGAATTTCATTCATATTTCCTGGATTTGGACTGTAGGAATACCTGATGGAAGATAACTGATACTACAATGGTCTATTTTATTTCATAAAAATGTAAATATACTATACCATATGAAAACACTTGGGTAAGCTTTGCTTGGCATTCGGTGACCGCCACGTACACCGTACATAGAATTTAAACTATGAGGGGAGACCCTCTTTAAACCTATATACTTGCTACCCTTTGACCCCTGGTGACCTAGTTCACTCTGCCATGCGCATTAATGCAGAAATAGTTTATTCTTTTTGTGGCGGTTGAACTCTCAACTCGGCATTTTTGCTGCCCAAATTTTTTAAGACCTGCGGGTGTTGTGGTGCTCTGTAAGTACGTTTATGCTGTTTTTAATCACTTTTCCTTCATTCTTATTCGATTTTATCGATTTCTGGTGTTTTTTATTGCTTGTTTTTGCAATATTTCTTGTCTTCTTCGTAACTTAGCTCATGTGGTCACGTGGTACAGATGTGGGTTTCCCTTCGGAAATAGTCATTTCCTTGGTGGTTTGCATTAGATTTTTAGTTCTAAATGTTTATTTTCACCTATTCAGGGTATTCCTTCATTCATTCTTCGAAATTCTTCGAATCACCGCAATTTTCACATTTATTTAGCTTTTGTACGAAAACTTCACCAGATCACGTGACTGTGACGTCACATCCAAAATGGAGGTTAATCGTGAACTTTCTGAAGAATAGTCATTCTTTCAGTGAGTACAGCATATTTACTTACTCATTTGCTTTATTATACATCTTTATATTGTGTACTTTGTTTTCAGAGCAATACTTTTTCACAAGTGTCACAAAATTCAAATATTTTTGTTTTTTCACAACTACCTACCATACTCGGTTCCTTATGGATCCTCCCCGAACTACCGGTACTTCAGTTTCTTCTGGCTCGTGTTTTTCCACCTTGCCTTCGGGCTTACTGCCTAGTATGACTTCTTTAGAAGCATGCACTAGTTGGCTTTTGGGGGTTACTCAATCCCCACCGGTGGATTCACGTCCAGTTACTGGTGTGCCTTTACCCCCTCAATCCTGTGTTATGTCATCTTGGTCTGTGAATTCTTCGAATTCTTTGGGTAGACCAATTTCCCAGCAACCGGGTTCTGTGGGTAACTTTCCCTCAGCTCAGCCTATTCAGGCTGTACCGGTGCCGGCAGGCTACCCTGTTTATGACCAATCTTTTCACAGGCCCCCTTATCAGCCTCAGGCTGATTTCTTCAACTCTTTCTCATCTCTCATGTCTTCCATGTTAGATAGGGTACAGGGTATTGCCAACCCTGCTGTTACTCAACAGCCAATGGCCAGTCAGGATCTGTCACAACCTTCGGGTGTGACTTTTAATGATTCCCAGGACTCATTTCAGACTCAGTCTCAGGTTAATCTTGAGGCTGAGCTGCAGGTCGTAGATTCAATGCCAAACATCCCTTACGTCCAGTCGGTCAATAGGGACTACAGGGAGGCTTTAGACTCTGTCTTTGAAGTCTTATCAGATAAGATTTCCAGGCCTTCTGTTCAGAATCACGATCCCGAGGATTGCTCGGACCTCTACCCCGACCAATCAAAATCCTCACCCATGAGTCTCCCCATCAGCTCTAGACTGAGGAGTTCCTTTAAGATGGCTGATGCGTATCTATCTGATTTGCATTCATGCTCTTCTAATTCGGGAGCTTCCCAAACTAAGTTGAGGAAGTTGGGAATTTTCCCTAACAAACCCTCAAAACTTAGCTTTGCCAAGTACAGACCCATGGCTTCTGATGTCTGGACTGATCTTTTGAAGGATCCAGATCAGGGGTCAGGTTTGCCATCTCCTAAAAAGGAGATTTACTTGTCCAGAAGTACAGCTCATGCCCTTGAGAAGAGTCTTAGGTCAGATTTAATGATTCTGAATTCCCTAGACTTCTATCGAGAGGCTTTAGCGGTCAATCATACCAACTTAGTGAAGTTGGTTGACCAAACTGAGTCTAATCTTTCTCTGGACATTCAGCAGGCCTTGGACGTCGATTCTTTGCTGATCAATCAGGTGAAGTTTCACTTAATTGATTTGTTGGCTTCCATCACCCATTCTATCTCTACTGTGACCTTGGCAAGGAGGGATTCCTTCCTTTGCTCAGTCCCTAAACATGTGCCAGATCATATTGTTAGGGACCTTAGGTCTCATCCTATCTATGGTCCTTCCCTCTTTCGTGAATTTGCCCTGAAGGCTCTTTCTTCTCACACTAAAGAGTATAAGCAGGAACAGTTCCAGACTGTCTTGACTAAGGGAGTGTCCAAACAACTTTCTGCTTCTGCATCCAGGGGCAAGTCTTTCAAAAGACTACAATCCCAAGATAGGGATTCTCAAGATAGGAAATTTCAGAAGGGTTCTACTTCTGGTTCTGGTTCCTTTCGAGGTTCCAAGAAACCACGTGGTGGAAAGTCTTCCAGGGGTAGGGGCAAAAAGCCCCAACCTCAATCCCAACAATGATGTCCTACAGGAGGTAAGAGTGACCTTGGAACTCTCCAAGGTCCCACTCATACCTCCAGACCCCACCACTTTGCCAGTGGGAGGTCGACTGGGTTATTTCCATCTCAATTGGAAGTTCCTAGGGGCCCATCCTTCTGTTATCAAGACCCTGGAATTTGGACTTCAGCTTCCAATAGGTTCAGTTCGAATTCCGTTATCCAGGGTCCCTTTGATAAACAGTCACTATTCTTCCCTAGAGAAGAATCTAGTTCTTTACCAAGCTGTTGTGGATATGCTGCTCAAAGGAGCAATCCAGGAGGTCAGGGGTTCCTCATCCCTGGCTTTCTACAGCAGACTTTTCCTTGTGGCAAAGAAGACTGGAGGATGGAGGCCAGTAATAGATTTGAGTCATTTAAATCTTTATCTGGACTTCCCCACTTTCAGGATGGAAACTACTCAGTCCATCAGAAACTCCCTTGAAGTTGGCCAGTGGACAACTTCTCTGGACCTCAAGGATGCATACTTCCACGTTCCCATGGCTCCTACGGTTCACAAACTGCTCAGATTTCAAGTCTTGGGCAAAGTGTACCAGTTTGTGGCTATGCCTTTTGGCCTAGCCACAGCTCCCAGGGAATTCACTACCTTAGTCAAGGAAGTGAAAAGGATGGCCTTGAGGTTGGGCATCTCAGTTCACATGTACCTAGACGATTGGCTTATCAAAGCCAACAGTTGTCAAGAGGCTCATTCTGCAACTCTAACTTTGTTGGAGTTGACTCACAAACTGGGGTGGATTGTAAACAGGGAGAAGTCAGATTTGCTTCCAAAGCAAGTTTTCACCTTCCTGGGCCAGGTTTTCGACCTGTCCAAGGGGGTTTGTTATCCAACAGAGGCCAGGTTCCTGTCCATTCAGGAGGCTATTCATCCTCTGCTTTTCAACCCCCTTACTACTCCATGCCAGGCTATGCACCTTTTGGGTCTACTAGCTTCCACAGAGAAGTTAGTACCTCAGGGTCGCCTTCATATGCGACACCTTCAATTTCATCTCAGGAGAAATTACAATTGCCACCTAAAAGGTGCCCTGGATTCTCCATTCACCTTGGACCCTTCAGTGAAGGTTCATCTAAGGTGGTGGTTACTGAGGAACAATGTCATGGCGCAAGCTCCACTGCACCCACCCAAGTATGTAACATCCATTTACACAGATGCCTCAGCTCAGGGTTGGGGAGCTCATTGTGCTCACATGATTGCCCAAGGTCATTGGTCGACTCAGCAGTCCAAACTGCACATCAGTGTTCTGGAGCTCAAAGCTGTGCTCCTGGCTCTCAAGACTTTTGTACCTCAGTTATCCCCTCATCAAAGGATTATTCAGGTAGCCTCAGACAACACCACTGTCTGTGCTTACATAAACAAACTAGGGGGCACCCGCTCCTGGGACCTGTTTGCCCTGTCTTGGCATCTGTTTGCCTTCTGTCGCAAGAACAAGGTTGTTCTTACAGCAAGACATGTTCCAGGGGTCATGAATCTTGTGGCAGACCAACTCTCCAGGTCTCAACAGACCCTTCATACAGAGTGGTCCCTCAATCCCAAGATCTTCAGGTGGCTGTCACAAATAGACTTCCAACCTCAAATAGATCTTTTTGCAACAAGATTCAATCACAAGCTTCCCCAGTATGTTTCTCCAGTGCCAGATCCCAAGGCTCTGGCAGTAGATGCCCTGGAGATGAATTGGTCCGAACTTCATCTCTACTCCTTCCCTCCTACAGCTCTTTGTCCACTTGTGGTCAAGAAGTTAATCAACTCTCAGAGCTGCAGGATGCTTCTTGTGGCCCCTCTCTGGGAAACCAAAGAGTGGCTTCAAGATCTATTGGCACTGTCAATAAGAAGACCAATCGCTCTTCCTCTAAAAGAAAATCTCTTAAAGCAACCTCATCTCGATGTGTTTCATCAAAATCTAAGGAGTCTAAACCTTCATGCCTTTTGGCTGAAGTCTCCTTAGAGAAAAAAGGGTTTTCTCAGGAAGTGACTTCTAGGATTTTGAGTCCTATTAGAAAGTCTTCTAAATCAGTGTATGAAGCAAAGTGGAACGGCTTCTGCACTTGGTGTGAGGAACATGGCTTCTCTGCCATGCACCCTACTGTCCCCATCATAGCTGAGTTTTTCCTGTTTCTTTTCTCTGAAAAGAAATTACTTCCTCAGACTATAGAGGGATATAGGTCAGCTCTCTCCATGAAGCTTGATGCAGATTTGGAGTTGGGTTCTAATAAGGAGCTCAAAAGACTCATTCAGAGCTTTTACAAGTCCAGGCCTAAGACTTCTCGTCACATTCCTTCCTGGGACTTGACCTTGGTTTTGCAGGCTCTTACCAAGGCTCCTTTTGAACCTTTGTCTCTTGCTGAGCCAAAGTTCCTCACTTGGAAGACGGTCTTTCTTATTGCCCTTGCATCTGGAAGGAGAAGGAGTGAGATTCATGCCTTTACTTTTAAGGGTTGTTCTCACTCTAAAGGATGGTCAAAGGTCATCCTTAAAACAGATCCTGCTTTTCTGGCTAAGAACCAGTTAGCTTCAGAGGGTGCTTCAATTTTTTCGGAAATTGAAATTCCTGCTTTGACTAAGTGCCTTGGTCAACAGGATACTGAAGATAGGTCTCTATGTCCTGTCAGAGCCCTTAGACATTATTTGTCTAGGACTTCTGACCTCAGGCAGGGTAGATCTCTTCTCTTTGTTTCACTCTTGAAGTCAAAACAGGGTGATATCGCTGCCCAGACGATTTCTAATTGGATTAAAGACTTAATCCATTTCACCCTTAAGAACTGTTCCACTGAGAATGCATCTCTTCATGGTGTCAAGGCTCATGATGTAAGGGCACAGGCTGCGTCCTGGTCCTTTAAGGGTGGAATTCCACTCCTTGATATCATGAGATCCTGCACGTGGAAGAGCCATTCCACCTTTACATCCTTCTACTTTAGGAATGTGGCTCTCAAGAATCTTGAGGATACCTATAGATTGGGAGATATTGTGGCTGCACAACGTGTAGTCTCCCTTTCTACTTGATCTTCCTTTTTCTTGATCCTTTCTGGGGCTTCTTAGCCTCAGAAAAGGGGGGGGGGGTATTCCTTTTTTGGGGACTTCCTTTTTTGGGGACTGTGCTTGGTAGTGTACTTTTGGCACATCTTCTGGGTTTTGACACTTTAGTGCTTATCCTCTTAGAGCTGACCTCTTGGGTATAGACAGCAGTGCTGAAGGTAATAAGTAGTTAACTACTTCACACTTAGTCAAGTTGCACCTTCATCACAGGGGTTTCGGTTATGCACCAGGAATTTTCCTTTTTTAGTGCACTTTAACCATGGGTGGTTTCCTCCTTAGTCTGTCTTTTTTCCCACCATCCTTCCATGTGGGCATTCAACCCAAGTGTTTTCATATGGTATAGTATATTTACATTTTTATGAAATAAAATTTCATATTTTTAAATGTAAAATCCATTTTTATGAATAAAAATGTATATACTTACCATATGAAAACAGCAAATCACCCTCCCGCCTGCCCCGCTTTTAGGCCTTTTTCCAGCATCTAGGTTTATTCACAAAAAGAATGAACTATTTCTGCATTAATGCGCATGGCAGAGTGAACTAGGTCACCAGGGGTCAAAGGGTAGCAAGTATATAGGTTTAAAGAGGGTCTCCCCTCATAGTTTAAATTCTATGTACGGTGTACGTGGCGGTCACCGAATGCCAAGCAAAGCTTACCCAAGTGTTTTCATATGGTAAGTATATACATTTTTATTCATAAAAATGGATTTTACATTTAAAAATATGAAAGTTTTTCATTTACTTGGATCAAAATGTTCCTGCCAACATATAGGCCATCTCGGGTCACAAAAAATACAAAGCGTTCCAGAATATTGTAGAATATGAGTTAATTCTTGTCATAAATCTCAAGTGACTAGCAAAATATGTTGGCCTGTAGTTACAAATATTCTTAAACCTAAGAATTTATGATTAAACTCAAAACTTTTCTCAATATAGAAAATTCTTAAACTTCAGCTCATCATAAATAAATTAAAACAGTCAACTTCATGACCAGAAATCAAAATAAGTGCAGACTGAGCTGTTCATCAAACACACGAGTGTAAGCATGAACTCTGAGGTTGAGTTTATGCTCACATGAGATTACATTTGAATATACCATTTATTGCATTAATAAAAATCTTATCTAACAGACTTTAGCCTTTGGTCCAGCAAATATACCAATTTCAACATAATCCCTGGTGGGACAAAAACTAAGATTATCTGACTGTCTGAGTTTAAATATGAGTTGAAGAATCTTTGTAAATACATTTCAAGGAATTGTAGATAACAGACTACATTTCAATGAGAAAAACCTTCTGTGGAGTATAGATTCATCTCTTTTCAAAGAGGATTACCTTTTTATGCCCTGTTCACACTGTTCTGATTTCTACGGTATATAATTCTAGCTGTTCGATTCAACTGTCGTCACAAGAATTACCTTGTTATGCTTAAATATGACTTTCCATTTCACATTGCCTTGCAGGGTCTGATCAAGGAGAAGTATATCTGCCATGCTTCAGGAAATGTGAACCAGCCTTTTGTGCAAGGATTCTGTCTGTACTGTATTGTATACAATAAGGAGAGAAAGGGTGAGTGAAATTCTCAAAGTGGTTGTGAACATGGGTGTCAGTAAACTTCTCTGTCAGGATTCAATCTAAACACCTTCTCAGTACTGCATGCAGAAATACAAACTAAAGCCAGAACACCTGGAATTCGGGGGATTCACTTATGACATGGCTAGTTAAAGAGTAAGGCTACTGTTTATTAGCTCCACTAAGAAGATATTATTTTGACAGATAAGTCTTGGTCCAACTTAGATCTCATTAGATTTTGAGAATGATCTGGATCACTGACGATGCAAGTGAAATAATCCAAATTTTCCCATTTACTTTTTATTACGTACCTTGGCGGTGGTATGCATTCTCTGAGTGCTCCTTTTTACTTTTGAATGCGTTTGTTTTTCTGATTGAACAAATGTTGTCCTGTATGAATACAATATTACTCCTAAACTCGCTTGCTTCTGATGGGGTGAAGGTATAGGGGAAAAGGGGGAGGAGAATATACATAGAAACCACCAAGCCTCTCCTTTTCAACCCTTTATTTGTATATATGAGCTTGTAGTTGTGAAACCACTCAGTGTAAACCATCAAATAGTTTGTTCTTTGAACATCTCTGCTTTTCTCACCATTAATACTTGCTTCAAGTTCATTCAGGGTCTTAATTAGGGGTGGCACGACTAGTCGACTAATCGACAAGGGTTAGAATAGTGTTATTAAACGGTTCATATTTTTGAACAATTGCTCAATGTAATAAAAGATGGTAGAAGGTCTGAATCTGTCAAATATGTCCATATTGTCACATAAAATATGTTAAAATCCAACAACAACCATGTTTTCTGTACTGTTTAGACATTCATGTAAAACCGGAAGTACCATATACCTCTTATATTGCCCACTTTCTGTATGAGAAAAACGCATCAGAAGTCTCAGGAAAACACCGAATTTTATAGATTTGAAATTTTACACATTATATACATATATTTTCATTTTATTTCACATATTTATTGTTTTCATTGCCTTTTACAATATGAAACTTAAGATTTGTGGTAGTTTTATCAATTCGGCGGTTATTCGGTGTCGACATGAATAATACTTGGCAATTAGCAGACATGAAATATTTGGAGGTGTGACGTCCCTAGTTTTAATACCAAAATTGCCTTTTATTGTGTTAATACATCCTACCCAATGGACAATTTCTAATCCAGTTGCCGCAGACCAGCACCCCCCCCCCCCACCAACAGAGTGTTTCTACCGGCTAGGGCAGTGACGTTCTGTGCATTCGCCAGGTAGCGCATCATACTTCCTTCCTGTCTAGACATCATTACGCCATAGCATCTTTTTCCTTTGGCACCTGTTCTGTGCAGGCCAAAATTTTGTAAAGTTTTAAAAGTGAAATAATGCCTTTTGTCTCCATTATTATTGGTCCTGCAAGCTTTAAATATCGAAGCAACTTTTGGGGGGATTTGACCTTTAACCCCTGCTTTGAAGTAAACTGGGATCAGCTTGCCAAAAGCTGTTTCAGACTTTTAGTCCCATTATAGTTGGTCCAGAGCATTTGTAATGTGAAAACAACTTTTAGGAAATCATTAGCCGTGAGTGTTTTGTTGGGATCAGATTTAACATTTTCTATTTAATAGTGCTTAATCTCTGCCCAAGGTAGACTCTGAGGCACAACATCACAAAGCGAATCAATAATCAGTATTCCATAGACATATAACCAGGTTGTTTATGAGCCATGGTTGGAAAGCCTCTATGAAGAGATAAGACTTTAGCGTTTCCCTGAAACAACCAAGAGTTGGGGTAGAGTGAACATCATCAGGTAAATCATTCCAAATTGTAGGAGCATCAAAAGCAAAACTGTGACCAAACATTTTTTAAATTTTTTTTGATTTATGTACAGATGGGTAATTAATAACTGAGAACCTCCAAGAACCTTTTATCTGGTCTTTTATACCTTGTGCCATATCTACCACAACACTTGACCCCAGTTTCACGTACCATAAAGTCCTTGTATCTCCCTTACTAGTGATCCAAAGGGTTTGGAATGTGAAAAAAACTTACAAAATTACTTCATTTTATTTGTTACTCATAATTAAATTGAAAACTGTTACATGGAGTTTCTGGTTAGGTTCAAATATGTTTCTGGTCAATATTTCAGAAAACATCCCGCTGGGCTGCTCGAACCAAGAGATTTCTGCCTTTCTCAATGAATGGTGTGAGGTTCATGTACATCACAAGTCATGTGACTCACCCAACAAGTGTCCTGTGTTTTTGTTGCCTCGGTTACCATACGATGGGCAGACAAATGTGAAATCCAAGAAACAGCACTCGACACATGCTCGCACTGGATATTTAGGTATGTATTTTTTGTTAGATACAGATTCTTATCCAAGTGTCATCACATAAACTGGAAACTTTTGGGACTTTCCCATTTCGTGAATTGCTAAAAGGCAAGATTTTTTGCATTTAGTTCATCATAATAAAACCATCTGCCATTGTTGTAAATAAAAGTAACAACCAGTGAAATATTTAAACAGAAATCCTATTGTCTTCTGATTTACATGATTAGCCAATTGGAATCAATCTCACATTCGCAAGATCATGCATGCTTTGGTTTTTGTCATATGTTTATGATGCGGTGTGAAAACTCACACAGTTTTAATCTATTCTACATGTTTCTTTGCATTCCCGTCACCTTTAGTTGTTTAAAGAATCATGAGTAACACAATGTTTGTACTGCATGTAAAGAATTAAATTCATGTATGTAATTAACACCAATTTATTACATAACTAAAAATTGTATAATTGTAAATTTGTCCTGAACACCTTGTAAATACAATAAATCTCTTTAACAGTAAATCTTAACATGTAATGATTTGTTTGTCAGTATTAAATGCATGATAAATGTCAGTGAGCTTGATGTGTCAGTTTCTTTTAATATCATTCATTGAGCATTTTCACTAGGATTGTCATAAAGTGGAAGATATTTAATTAACCATTTCTTTTGCAGACAATTTTCACAGACAGAATATAAATTGAAATGCAGATATACTCTGTTAATAACAAATATTTTCTCATGAACAATAAATTTTTAAATGAGAAAGTACTCAAAGGGTACAGACCTGCACCAGGATACATTTCTCAAATTTCTCGAGCTTTTTTTTTGTATAATTATGAAAATAAGATCTCTTCTTTGGTCAGGCACCCATGTAAAAATATGAAGATTTGCTCATTACCTTTGGGGCAGTTTCAACCAGAAAGCCAAAGTCACTGAATATTCATTGAAAATGACACCTTTGAAAATACAGGATTTTCTTGTGTCCAAAATATGATCCAATCGATCATCAACTGTAATCCCTTCTTCCTTTGGTTGGACCATACACACAAACAATTTCAGAAAGATCTGTATATTACTTTTGGAGTTAGCATGAACACAGACAGACAGACACATCTTTTGTGACATATGGACTTACTGTACTGATTGTTGATGCAAAGTTGTTGATAATAAAAGTAAAACTTCTCTCATAAGATATATGCAAAAACAAACTCATAAAGACGAACAATACTTCGGAGTCATTCGGGAAGTTTTCCTACTGTGTACAACTGCATATAACCACAAATAAGGATTTTGTAATCAAGTTGTACCGAGTTACAACATCAATCAATAGTCAGCCCATTTTTCAAAAACCTTGGGCTGTATTCTTCAACAACACTTGTCCCTTCCTAACTTGAATTCTAATTTTTTTTGTAAAACTTTTACTAACTTAGATCAAAGTGGGGTTCATCAACATTCCAAACTCTAAGGTCACCTTAGACCTCTACTTAGATTTCAAGTTATCTGCAGAGGTACCTTAGAGAATAGAATATTTTTAAAATATACAATGATTACAGGGAATCTCGTGTTTTATTGATACTAAACTGTGACACAATATTAAAAACACGTCAAGAAAATGAGCTTTTTTACCATTTTCAACAAAGCAGATGATTTAGATGTAGTAAAAATCAAATTACACCTTGTGTAAAAATTGTTGTGGAATAAGACTCTTCCTAACTTAGATACACTGGTTTCCAAGTTTACCGTTACAGTAAAAAGTATATGGAATTTTCCTAACTTAGAATCTAAGTAATACTTAACAAAGTAGAGGTTGATGAATACAAAATCTAAGTACATGTAATACTTTGGTAAGTAGAAAGCCATTCCTAACTTGGATCTAAGGTGACCTCACCAAAGTATTGTTGAAGAATACGGCCCCTGGTTTTTCTGCTGGCATAGCCCAGGCAGAGTTCATCTACATCCTCCAAGGTGTAAGTTCTTTAAGGAAGAATTACGTTGGCTTCTTAAAATATACCATAAATGGGCTGCTGTACATTGACAGCTTGTCCAAGAATATGTGCTGAAGAAGATGAGTTATTGAATATTGTAAGGAAGATCTTCCCATATATTTGTGATTTTGTATGAACTATTTGGTCCTTTATTGCCTTGTTTGATGGGCCAGGCTGGCACAGTGGTGACACACTCACCTCTCAACTGTGAGAGTGGAGTTTGAATCCTGGGCAGCCCTCAAGTGGGAAAGCTGATAGTACACAGTACAGAAACTTGACCATCTGTATGTATTAGTTCCCTCTGCCCTTCTGACTGTGGTTGAATTCACTACAAGTAGTGTTTATTTATTACACGATTGTGTGTGTCTTGAGTACATGTCCAATAGTTGTGCTTTCTGATGGAATGTTTTAAAGAAAATGTTTTTGTACTAATTTCAGCTCCACAAAAACATAGGATTTATGATGATCCATTGCTTTATATCAAGCTTTCTGCATCAAAAAGGGGTATTTGATAACAGTATACATATTATGTGTGTAGACATGCATTGCTTGGTGTGAATGTTTGCTTTGCTTTCACACTTGGGGTCCTATGCACAAAGAATGACTACTAATCCAGTATTAACTTCACAAAAGTCTTAAATCATGTAATGTAATTTTATAATATATGGGAATTTGGTCATAATATTTTAAAATCAAATTTAAAACAAGGCAGGTTTGGTCCAGTGAGGTTCTGTTTCTGCACTTGTCAGATACTTTAAGGATCCATCACACTATTCATGTTTCAGCTGAGGATGGATTCACTTATTCGGAGAGGTGTGAACTGAGCATAACTGTGTATCATATTGAATGACTTCAATTATATTGAAGAAACAGCTGCACAAATTCTGCAAGTGTTCAGTGTTTGTCATTTTTTCTTAATTTTTGTTTCTCTCTTGTTCTTGCTAGAAAGTAATTTAATCAGATTTTCATAAATGTATGAATATAGAAAAAATCCTTGTTCTTAATCGAAGTCGAATTCTGAATCGTAACTTGAAGTTAAGACTGACTGAAAAAGTCTTTGTGAATAAGACCCCTAAATCCAGATCAGCACCCATATTCAAGTGGATTAACTTTTGAGTTGCAATTATATTTGTAGCATGATGAAATATAGTTTAATGGTTAAGCTGTCACTGAGACATATGTATATCACCAGCCAACTCCACCACTGCAACCATTTTGCAAGTACTGGACCCAGATTCACAAAAGATCTTAAGTCTAAGTTTCTTAAAATTGTCTTAAGACTTGAATTTTTTTTTAAAAAAAAAAATTGTCATTCTCTAAATCTCCTATGGAATTTTAACTTAATTTCTTGGCTTGAATATAAGACTGTTAGGGGGTGATATGAGTGTTTCACCTTGTAACAATAGTAATGCAAAAACCTTCCAAGGTTTTGATTGACAGGTTAAAATCTCAGCCTCTATTATTGTCTCAGGTGAGTTTTGTGAGCCTCATTGTAATGTGAGCCAAAGCTCCAGTGACAAACAGAATCTCAAACAGAACTCAACTGAGGTTGGAATAAGACTGGAGATATACAAGGTGGATCTGAGCCCAGTTTTGAGAATCTCGTTCACACTCATTGAATTTTAGTGAATGGGAGAAGTTGCCAAGAGAATTTAATTGTTTTACAGAAAACAGACGTAATATTGATTCACACAAACTGCTTTTCATGTTACTCTTTTTTGCCTTTTTCTGTTTTCCCGAAGGTAAAATGACTAATTTTTGTTTCAAACATTTTGACAAGAAGCATGGAGGTTTTCCATATCCTGAGGCAGTACCTGAATAACTGTGCATGCATCCTACCTCTGCAACTCTAGCATCAATGCATAATTATTGTCATTTTCCTCCCTTCTCCTGAGCCAGAGCCTGGTCAAGAACCTAAGTCTTATTCTCATTAGTCTATGTTTTCACCTCTCTCCCCTTGCCTGGATCTGTCTCAGCCTTAAATCCTTGCTTATAGTTCTGTGATAGCCTCCATCTGTATTTGCATTTAAATGTAATGAGCCTAAAGCCCCTAATCAACCCTTTGTGCGATCCTGTCAGTCTGTGCATGGATAGGACTAATTATTTGGATCATATGGTGGTGTTTTGCTCACAAGAATATTTTAATGTTTTAAATTAAAGCATGGGCAAGGCTTCATATTAACGCCAATGTCTAAATATAGCCTACTGATGTAACCTTACGAATCTGTCAGCTGTCTAACTTTGGCTAGTTTTCAGTTTCACTTTCTGCTTCATTACCTAATGTATAGAGTCCTCTTCAGCAGCCAGTAAAGTACTAGATATGACAGCAATAACAGTCAACGACGCTAATTAGTGTTCCATTGTTATAATATATCTGCTGACATAATCATAAAGTCTTAAGTCATTGCTATAACTTTAAGTGTTTGTATTGATTGATTGATTGAAGTAGCAGCACCCACGGTATTTATTAAGAGCCTAAAACAATGGCCTTTCAATCAAAAAACTTTTATAAATAGCCCAGAGATAAAATGTTAAGATTGTCGTAGTTGAAATGGATTTGCCAAGTGTGAGAGCTGTGTTAATATTTTGGCTTTGTTCTTTTGTAATGTCTCTATACGTAAAAGCACAGTTGTGTTTACTGATTAAACTACAAGATACATTCTAAAGGGCTATGCCAACTAAACCATCACAATCAAATCTAATCTAATCAGAAGTTTTATGGTGCTTAATCTCCATCATTTGACAAAAAAATAATTGTAGGTCCATTGACGTGGGTGTCAGGGTGGATAAGGTGATTCCATATGTTTAGATACAAGCTCTCTTTAAAATGAAGGCAATGGTGATTAAAAACTTTAAAATCACTCCAGAAGTAAGGAACTCCAGTAATATGCTAATGATAATTCATTGAACCTCATTGTGTTCAAGGCATTAAAGCAGATGCCCCGGACTCAATTACATTCTTGCTTTCAACAACCAAGATCACTATAAAAGGTTTGAAAATTGGTGTTCATATTGTCAGTGTTATGAATAGACAAGGTATATCATTTCCAATTTTATCAGTGAATCATATCAGAGTTGTGTACTTGGAAGTTTGTGTATCTCCTGTGAAGACACTCAATGAGGTTTCAGATTAAGGGTACATTAATAAATACACGCTATTTTATTGTGCTACAATAGCTTACCATGTGGAACTGAATACTATCTTGGATGGCTGCAGGTATCTGGCCAACCTGAGGTAATCCTTTGGCTGTGTGGATATCGATATTGAACGTAAAACTATTTCAATATCAGCTGATATTGGAGTAATATTGCCTACCAGATAGACCAAATCCAGGATACCCAAAACATTTTTGTTCTAGCATATCCCCAACTGCCAACAGGAAGCAAAATTTGCCAAAACAAAACAAGACAGGTTTCATCAATGACACAGTGAAAACTGCAATAACGTCAGATAAAAGTCTGCAACTTCTTCAAATTTAGGCTTCATTTCAAATATTTGAAATGTAAGTTCACAGTTTTATTAGTCGAATCTTTGATTCGAGTTATGTACTGAGTTGCGGTCACGATTTTAAATTGGCCGTTTAAGCCCTTAAATATCAATTCTGCATAATATTTTCTTCACATATCTGTACATTAAGGTGTATAGTATACACTCTGCCATTTTGAAGATTTTTAATGCTTTTGTTCAATTATATTTGATAAAGTAAAAAGCTTGTCTGGCACTTCGTCTGGCTTTCTCTAAGGACCCGTATGTCCTAGAAACTATTGTGTTACCCATTGTTATGGTCTACTCGAACGAGTCTTTTTTAACGGTTTTGTCTGCTACTTTCTAGACGTGAACCCCCAATTAATTTATCTGTCTGCTGGTTTATCACGCAGTCACTGTTAATGTAAAATTGTTGTCTGCGCATCTACAGCCTATTACTCATTTGTCAAACAAATAAACCGCAAAGAAATTAATGAATGAAGTGACGTCACGGTAGTACTACACATTTGTCGTTCAGCCAATCAGAATCGAGAACACCTCTGGCAGAGACAATGAAAATATTCAAACTCCGTAGTTTTACATTCAACCACTCGAAGGCGCTTTTGTATGTCCTAGAAGTTATCAAGTGATTTCATTTTTCTGTCAATCCGTTTCTTATTTTGGAAGAAGTTGTTTTACAGTATATTTACAAAATAAACCAGTTCGCTAATCTTATTTCCTCACAATATTTTATAAAATGGACGTTTCGACAAAGATCAAATACTTTAAGCTACAGAACTCACGGCCATAGCAACCAAGTCATTAATATTCTGTGTCCTCGATTGAAAACGTGAGGCTACGATGGGGTTTCTAACAACATTTTACAAATATATAATCCAGCAATATTTTACTGTCACCGCACCTCACTCTGTCTTCTCGCAATATTTAAAACAAATAAAATATCAAATGCTGGTAGTTGTACACCCACAGAGTGATGAAAACGTGAGGCTACAATGGTGTTTCTAACAATATTTTACAAATATATATAATCCAGCAATAGTTTACTGTCACAGCACCTCACTCTGTCTTCTCGCAATATTTAAAACAAATAAAATATCAAATGCTGGTAGTTGTACACCCACAGAGTGATGAAAACGTGAGGCTACAATCGTGTTTCTAACAATATTTTACAAATATATATAATCCAGCAATATTTTACTGTCACCGCACCTCACTCTACCTTCTCGCAATATTTAAAACAAATAAAATATCAAATGCTGGTAGTTGTACACCCACAGAATGATGAAAACGTGAGGCTACGATGGGGTTTCTAACAACATTTTACAAATATATAATCCAGCAATATTTTACTGTCACCGCACCTCACTCTGTCTTCTCGCAATATATAAAACAAATAAAATACCAAATGCTGGTAGTTGTACACCCACAGAGTGATGAAAACGTGAGGCTACGATGGGGTTTCTAACAACATTTTACAAATATATAATCCAGCAATATTTTACTGTCATCGCACCTCACTCTGTCTTCTCGCAATATTTAAAACAAATAAAATATCAAATGCTGGTAGTTGTACACCCATGAAAACGTGAGGCTACGATGGGGATTCTAACAATATTTTACAAATATATAATCCAGCAATATTTTACTGTCACCGCACCTCACTCTGTCTTCTCGCAATATTTAAAACAAATGAAATATCAAATGCTGGTAGTTGTACACCCACAGAATGATGAAAACGTGAGGCTACGATGGGGTTTCTAACAATATTTTACAAATATATAATCCAGCAATATTTTACTGTCACCGCACCTCACTCTGTCTTCTCGCAATATTTAAAACAAATAAAATATCAAATGCTGGTAGTTGTACACCCACAGAGTGATGAAAACGTGAGGCTACGATGGGGTTTCTAACAACATTTTACAAATATATAATCCAGCAATATTTTACTGTCATCGCACCTCACTCTGTCTTCTCGCAATATTTAAAACAAATAAAATATCAAATGCTGGTAGTTGTACACCCATGAAAACGTGAGGCTACGATGGGGATTCTAACAATATTTTACAAATATATAATCCAGCAATATTTTACTGTCACCGCACCTCACTCTGTCTTCTCGCAATATTTAAAACAAATGAAATATCAAATCCTGGTAGTTGTACACCCACAGAGTGATGAAAACGTGAGGCTACAATGGTGTTTCTAACAATATTTTACAAATATATAATCCAGCAATATTTTACTGTCACCGCACCTCACTCTGTCTTCTCGCAATATTTAAAACAAATAAAATATCAAATGCTGGTAGTTGTACACCCACAGAGTGATGAAAACGTGAGGCTACGATGGGGATTCTAACAATATTTTACAAATATATAATCCAGCAATATTTTACTGTCACCGCACCTCACTCTGTCTTCTCGCAATATTTAAAACAAATAAAATATCAAATCCTGGTAGTTGTACACCCACAGAGTGATGAAAACGTGAGGCTACGATGGAGTTTCTAACAATATTTTACAAATATATAATCCAGCAATATTTTACTGTCATCGCACCTCACTCTGTCTTTTCGCAATATTTAAAACAAATAAAATATCAAATGCTGGTAGTTGTACACCCACAGATTGATGAAAACGTGAGGCTACGATGGGGTTTCAAACAATATTTTACAAATATATAATCCAGCCATAGACTACTTTATTGTACAAATATATTTACCGCACCCCTCCAACCGCACCTCCGGAGCTCCGAGTTTCATAAGGCATCATTAATATTAATGAGAACTGCCATGACTGCGCATATTTGCTCATTAATATTAATGAGGCAAGTCAGTGGACAGGAAATATGCTGGGGTCGGTTTCACAAAGGGTCTCAGACTTAGGCTAAGTCAGGGACTTAAATCTGAGTCTTTTGCCTTTGCCAAGTCCTGGAGTTAAATGGATTTCACAAAGGGTGACTTAGCTTGTCATATAACCACGGTGGTTTTCTAGGTCATGTGACCCTTTATTTCTACTCAAAATATTTTAGTGGTAACATATATCCCTTGTTTAGCTCATTTTATCTTTGAAAAAATGCTGTATTTTTAAATGGGAAAGTTAACCTTATAATCACACAGACATGTCCAAAGAATAATTTAGGGAGGTGTTCTATATATTTATTCTTTATTTTCAAGCATTTCAAATTTTGAAGTGAGAAAAATATATGGCGGCCATATTTAAGCCTTTGTTTACAAAAGTTAAGCCCACTCTTGGGTAGACTTAGCCAAAGCCTAGATTTAGCAGCTTTGTGAAATCCTCCAAGTCTAAGATCACAGACTTAGCCTCATTTTAAGACAAAAGTCTTCAATTTAAGTCTAAGTCTGGGCTAAGTCCTTTTGTGAAATCGACCCCTGGTGTTTTTCATCTTAAACCAGCCTTGTAAAACTGCGTATCTACAGACCCTTTATATTTGTAAACCTTTCACATCACGTCACTGCAAATAGCCATCTCACTACACAAATCTGAAAACAACTTCTTTGGAAGCGGTTTGCAAATGCAGGCAATAATACCAAGTTTACAGATTTCAACACCCAGTGCTGTCCTAAGATTCGACTCTGTGGTTGGTAGAAAGCCAGTCACTGCACCCTTGTTTAAAATTATGATATTGATATACATCTTTATGCATCAATATCGTCAAACCTACCCCAGAACAATAAATATCACTATTAATGATAAACAATGTACCCACGATTAATTAGATATCTTCAAAAATATGCCTTTGCTACTTTTTGTGAAATGCCAAAACTGCTTTTAAAACTGACTGTTCACATGTACTAATATTAACGCTGAGTTTTGTATGAAATAGTTGTTGATATTTTTTGGGAGACAATTTATCATTTACATTATAATTTAATGGCTGATTTGACATGATTGATTAAATCACAGGCTTTGTGGGTTCACTTCTGTGGGTGTTCGACTCCCACTAGTGATAAAGCTGAGGACTTGTCCCAAAATGACCCTTGCTGTAGAATAAGATGTAATACCCTGACTATGACCTTTGACTTGATTGCTTGACAGATTCATGCATTGCAGACTATGACTAAGCATCATAGCAACATCATAGATAACATTACATGTCATTTAATGAATAGAAGTCAACAGAAAAATAATATTAATGTAACTTCCCTGGGTGGTAAAATAGCACATTATAGATTAACCCCCCCCCCCCCCCCCCCCCCCCCCCCAACCACCACCACCGCACTCCTTGTTTCTTCAGCCCACCAGACAATGGAATATAATTATGGCATTCTAAAGGTCTGTATGCACTCAACCAATACCATCTAGTAGACTTAGTGTTATCTCAGAAACCAGCCCTTTTGAATTTGCAGATACTGGTGAAAACGTTTAATGAATTTAAACCAGAAAATGGGAAGCTATGATGATTTCAGATAGACATGTATGCTATGTGTGTACATTATAATAATACATTATATTCAACAGAGTTACAGGATCATTTACATTTGTATAATACTGGTATAGTAATAATAGGGAATGGGTCAGTAGGTCTGTTGTCTTGGTATCAAGAGCACATTACTGAGATGCCTTGATGAGATTTTACAACCGTCACTTCACTTGTCCGCACATATAAAGGAAAGAAGAGTTAAGATACCCAAAATCTGAAGAAATTGTAATCTTTTAACCCATATTTTTGAATTTTTCTGTGTATTTGCAGACTTTTATAGCAATTACGTTGAGCAGACCTGATATATATTGATTACAACACTTTATACCCTTTATCTTGCTTATCAACACATATAATGAAAAGTAAGAATATTGTAAACAAAGCACCAATTCGAAGAAATAGCACATTTTTTATCCCATGTTTTTGTGTATTTGGGGACTTTTGTTGTAATTTCCCTGACAGGAAATGTCCATGTTTGATTGGGGTGTACTAAAACACAGAGTCCAGGA
Organism: Sabellastarte sp. h YS-2021; assembly: GCA_964017235.1. NCBI lineage: Eukaryota > Metazoa > Annelida > Polychaeta > Sabellida > Sabellidae > Sabellastarte > Sabellastarte sp. h YS-2021. The sequence goes on along the minus strand of OZ024933.1, from coordinate 23,899,514 downwards.
ATTCGAATGGTTTTGCATTGGTCTACACCTTTCTTTCATACTGACCCATCCTTAGTAATAAGTATAAAAATTACAGAAACAAGTTATACCATCGTTTACATCTAAATAACAGTATAATAGTGCAGTTAGATATATGGTTTTGGCGCCTCTCCATTCATACAAGCACACATATGGACGACCTCTTTGTAGTACGTGGTGGTTGTCGGACTGCTTTCACTGCCTCTTGAATCACTTCCTTCAGTCCTTCCTGTGTGAGTGCTGAACACTCTAGGTAATTGACTGCCTTGATCTCCTTGGCTAACTCCATCCCTTGCTGAGTGGTCAGGGGTTGTTGTTTCATATCACTGAGACTTGTGAGGGTCTGCATATCGTCCCTCAGATCCAGTTTGGTCCCTACTAAAATCACTGGGGTGTTGGGACAGTGGTGTTTCAGTTTTGGTATCCATTTCATGCGTACGTTTTCATAAGACTCCGGACTGATGACTGAGAAACAGACAAGAAATACTTCAGCTTGTCTGTACAGAATATCTTGAAGACCATCGTAATCGCCTGGGCCATCATTTTCTAAGAGATGTAAACTAACAGATTCATTATCTTCCATCACAATCATCCAGTTCTCATCAAAAGCAACAGGGATGTACTCTTTTGGGAAAGCATTTTTCATGTAACTGACACAAAGACAGGTCTTACCCACAGTATCATCCCCCACGGCTAGACAGGTGACATGCTTCATTCTTTATAGTCTCCCATAGAATCATACAAATTTAGCATTAAATACTCCAGCACTTCTCACAGATAATATATATGTGTGACATTAATCCTTGTGTGAGGTCCTATTATTTTAATATTTGTGTCATTGATCAATATTACAAGTGAAAAAAAACCCTGAAAACAGTGAGCTTTACCCTATTTGTGTGGATGACTGGTGTGTCTGTGAAGAGTGCTTGTAAAGTCTTGCAGTGTAAGATAAAGCTATGAGCTTATGAATGACAATACTAATTAAAGGTAAATATAGCTTAGCGTTATAAGACATGTAATTATTGCATTCATTTTGATTTTTTTTGTTGAAATAGGGTTACATGATATTTTCTGGTAGGCTAGAAAAGGATGAACATAAAAATAAATTATAGAATGTAAAATTGCAGAAATAGATTTGTTTTAAAATATATACGGTTATCGTTAACTTGAGGTAACCTTTAAAAACAGCATTGATTGACAAAGTTCTTCATACATTGATTTATTTGGTCATAAAGCAAAAAGGTCAAATACTGTCTTTTATAATAAAATAAGTTAATTGTTGTTTTTATTGCACCAAAATGCATCCACAGATAAGGGAAAAAAAACGTTATAAAATGTTAGTACAGACAATTATTTACTTATATCTGGTGTACTCAACATTTTGTCCAATATCTTAATGAATACACAATCAATTTTCTTCGAATAGAATGGTCCCAAATTACAATAAGTCAAAGTGGTGTCAAAATTGTATTTTAGCTTCAATACTTACTAGGATATGACTGCCTCATTTCTGTAATTTAACTGCAAAAAAATCTTTTTTTACCAACAGACTGAGTATATTGTCAATTATTTAACCACACAAACTTTAGCATGCATCTGCATATTATGACATAAAATATATTGGAAAATTTTGAAAAATATATTTGTTGTGGCAGTGTCTTCAATTTATATCAATGCAAAATGGTTGATATTTAATAAAAATTGTCAAATTGACCTTTTTTGTATATTTTACTTAGTAAATCTGATAAAATCATAAATTGGCTTTAATGGGTGATTAAGGAGTTTTTATCCCACAGCCCTTAAGGGCTGTCGGGGTATTGTTTTCACCCATGGTGTCCGGATGGGCAGGCGGATGGGTGTCTGTATCTCAAAAACTGTAAGGTGTAGGAAGTTGCTACTTGGTAGTGACATTGGTTGGGGGTGTAGGTGTGCAATGTCATAGTGTGACCTTGATTTGACCTTTGACCTTGCCATAGTGACCTTGACCTATAAAATCTTGTCGGGGCTATATCTTGGAAACCATCAGGTGTAGAAAGTTGACACTTGGTAGGGACATTGGTTAGGGGGTGTAGGTGTGCAATGTCATGGCGTGACCTTGATTTGACATTTGACCTTGCCATAGTGACTTTGACCTATAAAATCTTGTCAGGGCTATATCTCGGAAACGGTAAGGTGTAGGAAGTTGATACTTGGTAGGGACATTGGTTAGGGGTCGTAGGTGTGCAATGTCATGGTGTGACTTTGATTTGACCTTTGACCTTGACATAGTGACCTTGACCAATAAAATCTATCTGGGCTATATCTCGGCAACCATAAGGTGTAGGAAGTTGATACTAGGTAGGGACATTGGTTATGGGTGTAGGTGTGCGACATCATGGTGTGACTTTGCTTTGACCTTGCCGTAGTGACTTTGACCTATAAAATCTTGTCCAGGCTATATCTCTGCAACCATAAGGTGTAGGAAGTTGATACTTGGTAAGGACATTGGTTGGGGGGTGTAGGTGTGCAATGTCATGGTGTGACCTTGATTTGACCTTTGCCCTTGTTGTAATGACCTTGACCTTTAAAATCTATATCTCAGAAATGGTAAGATGTAGGAAGTTGATACTTGGTAGGGACATTGGTTAGGCGGTGTAGGTGTGCAACGTCATGGTGTGACCTTGACTTGACCTTTGAGGCTTTGACCTTACCGTAGTGACCTTGACTTATAAAATCTTGTCTGGGCTATATCTGGGAAACTGTAAGGTGTAGGAAGTTGATAGTTGGAGGGGATATTGGTTAGGGGTTGTAGGTGTACAACATCATGGTGTATCAACATCATGGTGTCACCTTGATTTGACCTTTGACCTTGTCAGTGACCATGAATTTTAAAATCTTGTCTGGGTTATTTCTTGGATTCCATAAGGTGTAGAAGGTTGACACTTGGTAGGGACATTGGTTAGGGGGTGTAGATGTGCATCATGGTGTGACCTTTTTGCTCTGCCAAAGTGATGACAAAGATACCGGTATATGGATTGCTGCAACTGATTATTATATGCACTTTTACATAATTGTGTTATTTCCATTGACAGCTATTCTGCAATTAATAAATTTAATAGCTTCATATTTTAATTTTTAGTTTGCTGATTTATGCTGTCAGCTTGTTATTGAATTGTCTTGTTTTAGTACTTTATCTTTGTATACATTTTGTTTCTTGTAGATGTTATTTTCTCTACTTGAACATTATTTTGGACTATATATGATTGACACTGCGCTGAAATTATCCCAGTCTTTGTACTGTTTCATTACTTTTATATTTCATGGTGTTGAAAACCATTTCCCCAGGCTGTGGGGTACGGGCATCTCTGATGCTTTTTTTCCATGTTGCAGTCTGTACAAGGACCTAATAGTACCTCTTCAGCAAACCGAAATACAAAATATATGGCTTAATATATTTTCCACACTAGTTATGTGGACAGATTTAAAATACACATAATATTTTTCGGTAAATCTTTGTAAACATATGAGTTTTCAAAGATATTTCTGTTTGGCAATAAACATTATATGCAATAACCTAATAGTATACAAGCATTTGCAGAAGTTTTCACCGAAATAAAAGTCACTGTGGTTTAAATTAAAAAAAGACATTTTATTGCGCTACAATACCTTATCTGGAACTGAATGCTTATTCGGATGGCCGCAGGCAATCGTCCGATTGTCCAGTATGGACCATGTTCGGATGATTGTTTGTATCCAAATTCCGAGCAGTTCGGATGATTGTTCGGATCCAAATTCCGAGCAGTTCGGATGATTGTTTTAGATCAGAACTCCAAACAATCCTAGTTCAACCACATACTTGGACATATAAGAACATAAGTCAAAAGTCCTCAAAGCCCAAAAGGGCTTCTTCTGAACAAGGTACATCTATTCAAACCCAGACCCTGTACTTTATAGGGAAGTAGATTTTTCTGACTTGCTCTCACAACATACCAAGGACATTGAAACTTAGGCAGATTGTGAATCTTCCTCACCCCAGGGACAGTATGCCTTGGTCCTCCACCACAGTCTGGGCTCTGAATGATATAGCAGGCCAACAGGAGCTTGGGCCAAAGGGCCCTTCAGCTATGCTCCCATTCAGTCCTCTAAGATGTTTTTTATAAATTTAAACTGGATATTCAGGCTGCTAATATACCTGAAAATTAATCTATAACCCCTTGGTTCCACTAGGGGTACAATTGGGACAACCTTGTTTTGAGGACAAATTACAAGATTGCAAATCTCCTACCAGTAGTCAAAGAGTTTGAGCTTCAGGCAAGGCAATCTCTGTTCCCTATTTTTGACTGGCCTTAGCTAGGTCATTTTAGAATGCAACCTGGTCATGAAATTTATAAAGACAGTATCAAGGCTACTGGCAGACAGGTCTACTTTAGTTAAAAAGGGTGCAGAATGATTTCTAAAGACCTGTGACTAATATCCGATAAGAGGATCCTTATCCAACAGAGTTCCTTAGCCTATCAATAGACCTCAGCCATCTCCTCCAGGGAGACCCTATGGGGAATTCTTAATTAATTCAGGAGGGACAAGAGTTCCTCCTCCAAGGTGCCCTTGAAACACTTAGGGTTTAGACCCTATCAAATCAGCCTTTTCATAATCCCCACAACCAAGAGACTCCTACAGGAAACACCCCTATGGGGGTCAATCTATTCCAAGCAGTAATCATTGTTTTCCCCAGGTGGGGGAAATCGAGTAGCAGAGGCTCCAGAGGTCTTTTCGACCTCACACAAGGTATGAGGATGTGAAAACCCCTCCTCCCAATGACTCCTTAAAAGCCTCACTCAGTCCACCAGTAGGAGGTCTCCTCTGTTTATTCAGAAGAGATTCATGCACAATGCACATGCTTCAAAACATTATTACTGTGGTTAAGTGCTACCATTCATCACAAACCAAAATTAGCCAGAGTTTTCCCTGATTCGGTCAGGATACAAGGCCCTTTCAAAGTCCAGCTCTGGCTGGTTGTATTCAGTCTCTCCTGTGAAGAAGGTCAGAGAAAGGGTGGAAAATGTTCAATCTCTCTGGTTTCACAGTTGCCTGTTCTAGCCCCCAAGCCTCACCCAAGGTGGAGGCCAGTGATAGGTCTAAGCAGGCTCAACCCCTTTCTTCTTATATGAAAGTTCAAATGGATAACCAATCAGTAGAAGTCCAAACTTAAATTTACTTTTCGTTCGTGGGCTACGAATACCATCCTATAAATCCCACTCATGAGAAATGGCTCAAACTTCAGGATTTGATCCTACACTTTAAGTCAAACATGTTTTGACTCCAAGATGTTTGATATCACTAATTGGGTTGCTTGCCTCAACGGAGAAGAGGTTCCTTGGTTGCAGACCATTTCAGTACACCTAGGTTGGTGGCAGAATCCTCCAATCATGATGAAGGGTGCAGACCTTTATCCCTAAGACCACAGTATCCAAATTTTTACAGAAGCCTTAAACAAAGGTTGGGGCACTCATTTAGAGCAAGCTCTGCAATGGTCTGTGGTCAGACAGGGATAAAAGGCTATTCATAAATGTTCCAGAGCTGAAGGCGGTCTCTGGCCTTGAGAAAGTTCAAGGACCAGTGTCAAAATCAGACAGTGTTGGTTGCCACGGACAAGTCAACAGTAGTAGCCTATATAAACAAACAAGAAGGAACCCACTCAGCCGAGATGTGTGCTCTCCTGTGGAGACTCATGACATGGTGCCATCCCTACAAGATAACCCTCAGGGCCAGGCACATTCAGGGTGCCTGAATGTGATGGCCGACCTTCTGTCCAGATCAACCAAATCCAATCTACAGAATGGTAACTGCATCTGCTGGTGTTTAAACAGATCTGTCAAGTGTTTCACTCCTCATGTGGACCTATTTTTCACTCCTCTGAACCACAAATTTTCCATTGTACGTATCCCCTGTCCCTGATCAACATGCCTCGGACATAGATGCTCTGAACATAGTCTGGTCGGGTCTCACTGCCTATGCTTACCCTCTCTCGGCTCTCCTTTACAGGTGATCCAAAATCAGGCAACCCTATTGCCTCATTATTAATAGCCCCAGGCTGGCCAGGGACGCCCTGGTTCTGGGACCTAGTGTAGCTCTCTCTGGAGATCCCACTCCAATTACCAGTGTCAACAACACTTCTCAAACAGTCCCCCAACCAAGTATTTCTCACAATCCACAGTTTCTCAACCTTCACGCTTGGTGTCTAGGAGTGGCCAACTCCAAGAACAAGGCTCCTCTGTGGAAGGGGCAGAGAAAATTGCAGCCCCTCAAAGATAGTCAACCAAGACTATCTACCAATCAAGTGGCCTCTGTTTGAGAGATGGTGCAGAGATAATTTAGTGGTTTTCTCCTCTCCCACTGTAAAACAATTTCAGACTTTTCATGCATCTTTACCAAGATCTAAACATGCGCCCTTTGACCATTGGTTAAAACTCTGACCTTAACAGGTTACTCTCCAGCTTTCACAGGGATCAACTCAAAGTTCCTGGAACCTTCTCAAGTGGAACCTTCTGCGGTACTTAATGAGCCCACACAAGCATTCTTTGAGCCAATGAAAGACACAGACCTCAAACATCTTACCCTCAAAACTGCTTTCTTGCTAGCTTTGGCCTCCAGCAAGCGCCGCAGCGAAATCCATGCTTGGGTTGCAAACAAAGTATCAAATTTAGGACCTTTGTGGCCTCTAAGGCCTTTTTTGGTGGGTTTTTTCTGTGGACCAATCATGCAAGCTTGTCACTGGAAAGCTCACGATACATTTACCAATTTTACTTTTAAGACCTTGCTTCGTCAGATTATGACAACATATGTATCTGGGTCCACTTGTAGCGGCACAACATGTCCTAAACCCTTCCCCTCAGACTCGTCATCCTTGAAAAGAAAAGAGGGGAGGAGGGCACCTCCGCTGCAGTCAAGTCTTCAGGAGTCTAAACCCAGGGTCTAGTTATAAGCATAACCTTCGCATGATGTTTGGTAAGGTGTTTTATCCTATTTCTTCTGTTACAATAGTGTTATGTACAAATATTATGTGTTTCATCTAGGTAACTCATAATCTCAGGTTTTGTTCTTATCGTATGTTGGTTTCCAGTAATAGAGATTTCAAGCCCAGGGCTTGTAATGTTGTAGTGAAACTCTTGGGCAATACATACCATTTAAGTGAGCATGGCTGCACTTTCCCATTCAAAATTCAGACATCCTAACAATATCCGTACTGTTCTTTGATAAAATTCTGGTCTTTCCGAAACCGGGGCACTGTAAGCGGGACTCAGACTGGTAATTTGGAAAATACTTTGGTATATATGTATTAGTTCAAAATCAAAAAAAAAATTGACAAAATACTTCCAGTCTGTAACCCCTCCGCCTAGTGGTTGGATTCAGCATTCAGTTCCACATGGTAAGCTATTGTAACGCAATAAAATTGAAAATTTTAATTACTTAAATTTAGCTTTTATAAGGTACAAGCTTACCATGTGGAACTGAGGATAGTCCCACCCTGCCTCTCCACTGTGTTACAGCTGAGGGGGTATGGCTAATTTCAACTCGCAAAAGATGGGGAGCATGCAGTATTTCACTTTGGGGTACAAAATACTTCCAGTCTCAGCTGTAACCCCTCCGCCTAGTGGTTGGGTTCAGCATTCAGTTCCACATGGTAAGCTATTGTAACGCAATAAAATTGAAAATTTTAATTACTTAAATTTAGCTTTTATAAGGTACAAGCTTACCATGTGGAACTGAGGATAGTCCCACCCTGCCTCTCCACTGTGTTACAGCTGAGGGGGTATGGCTAATTTCAACTCGCAAAAGATGGGGAGCATGCAGTATTTCACTATGGGGTACACCTACAGTACTAAGGCATCGAGCCATCATTATTTCGTCCATTTTTATGTCAGCTGACTTGTCAGTCAGCTGACATTATGGCATCACTCTGCGGCGTCCGCGTCTGTCCGCGTGACAAACTTCTTCTCCAAAACTACAAGACCCAGAGACATGCTGTTTTTTTTAAAAGATACCTTAACTATCGAGGATGATAAATCGTAAAATTCATGCAGATCTGTCTGTTCGTCTGTTCGCCAGAGCCATTACAAGTGAGGTACCTCCACCAAAGTGTGAAAATTTCAACACTTGATCACAATTTTCTCAGTGACTATTACAGGGATTTCTCTCATATCTTGCATATATGTACTAGACCACTAGTAGATTCCCCTGTGTGAGTGTCAGACCTGGATCTTTCTTAATTATTTTTTTATGAATTTTTTAAATAATTTTTAATACATTAAAATTCATGAAATCATGCACTAAATCAATTATAACTTGAAAATTATTGCAATTAGAACATTTTGTTAAAATATGTTATTCAGCTACTTTTTTCATAGCTACAACATGGTGAGTAACTTGGGTGTCTATCTCAATAGCTAAGTGAGTAATAGCTACTTTTGGACTTTTCAGTAACTTCCATCATGAGTAAAATCACTTGTAACTTGAAAAGTATTGCATTTAGAGAATTTTGTACAAATATGTTATTCAGCTACTTTTGGGTCAGCTATAACATAGTAAAATTTCAGACCTGTAGCTCATGGCATAGCCGAGTAATAGCTATTTTTAGGTTATCACTGTTGAGTAAATCACTCATAACTTGAAAAGTATTGCATTTAGAGTATTTAGTTTCAATATGTTATTCACCTATTTTGGGGTCAGCTATAACATAGTAAAATTCCAGAGCTGTGGCTCATTGCATAGCTGAGTAATAGCTACTTTGAGGTTCTTACTCAACACTAAATCATTTATAACTTGAAAAGTATTGCATTTAGTGAATTTTGTGTAAATATGTTATTCAGCTACTTTTGGGTCAGCTATAACATAGTAAAATTTCAGACCTGTAGCTCATGGCATAGCTGAGAAATAGCTACTTTTAGGTTATCACTGTTGAGTAAATCACTCATAACTTGAAAAGTATTGCATTTAGAGAATTATGTGTAAATATGTTATCCAGCTACTTTTGGGTCAGCTATAACATAGTAAAATTTCAGACCTGTAGCTCATGGCATAGCTGAGTAATAGCTACTTTTAGGTTATCACTGTTGAGTAAATCACTTATAACTTGAAAAGTATTGCATTTAGAGTATTTAGTTTCAATATGTTATTCACCTATTTTGGGGTCAGCTATAACATAGTAAAATTCCAGAGCTGTGGCTCATTCCATAGCTGAGTAATAGCTACTTTGAGGTTCTTACTCAACACTAAATCATTTATAACTTGAAAAGTATTGAATTTAGAGACTTTTGTGTAAATATGTTATTCAGCTACTTTTGGGTCAGATATAACATAGTAAAATCTCAGACCTGTAGCTCATTGCATAGCTGAATAATAGCTACTTTGATGTTCTTACTCAACACTAAATCATTTATAACTTGAAAAGTATTGCATTTACAGTATTTTGTGTAAATATGTTATTCAGCTACTTTTGGGTCAGCTTTAACATGGTAAAATTTCAGACCTGTAGCTCATGGCATAACTGAGTAATAGCTACTTTTAGGTTATCACTGTTGAGTAAATCACTTGTAACCTGAAAAGTATTGAATTTAGAGACTTTTGTGTAAAATGTTATTCAGCTACTTTAGGTCAGATATAACATAGTAAAATCTCAGACCTGTAGCTCATTGCATAGCTGAATAATAGCTACTTTGATGTTCTTACTCAACACTAAATCATTTATAACTTGAAAAGTATTGCATTTACAGCATTTTGTGTAAATATGTTATTCAGCTACTTTTGGGTCAGCTTTAACATGGTAAAATTTCAGACCTGTAGCTCATGGCATAGCTGAGTAATAGCTACTGTTAGGTTATCACTGTTGAGTAAATCACTTATAACTTGAAAAGTATTGCATTTAGAGTATTTAGTTTCAATATGTTATTCACCTATTTTGGGGTCAGCTATAACATAGTAAAATTCCAGAGCTGTGGCTCATTGCATAGCTGAGTAATAGCTACTTTGAGGTTCTTACTTAACACTAAATCATGTATAACTTGAAAAGTATTGCATTTACAGCATTTTGTTAAAATATGTTATTCAGCTACATTTTAAATAGCTACAACATGGTGAGTAACTACTGTATCTATCTCAATAGCTAAGTGAGTAATAGCTATTTTGGACTTTTCAGTAACTTACATCATGAGTAAAATCACTTGTAACTTGAGAAGTATTGCATTTAGAAAAGTTTGTGTAAATATGTTATTCAGCTACTTTTGGGTCAGCTATAACATAGTAAAATTTCAGACCTGTAGCTCATGGTATAGCTGAGTAATAGCTACTTTTAGGTTATCGCTGTTGAGTAAATCACTTGTAACTTGAAAACTATTGCATTTAAATTATTTAGTTTTATCCACCGGATAGCAGGATATGTTCTTCATTATAAAATCTTGACTGGAAATATTTTTGGCCTCGTTTTGAACAAAACAAGATGGCCGCCACAGGTGTTTCTTTGTCAGTCATGAAAAGTGCTGATATCTCCCTTACTATTGGGCCTAGAGGTTTGGGATGGTAAACCAATGTATAGAAAATCATGGACTGGGAATCTTTTGGTGTGGTCAAATTTGACCTTGGACCCCTCATTCAAGGTCAAACGAGGATAGTCAAACTTAAAAGTGCCTATAAGTCGCTTATTACTGGTCCTACAGGTTTGGGATGGTAAACCAACCTATAGGAAATCATGGGCTGGGGATCTTTTGGTGTGGTCAGATTTGACCTTGGACAACTCCTTCAATGTCATACGAGGATAGCCAAACTTAAAAGTGCTTATAACTCACTTATTATTGGTCCAACAGGTTTGGGATGGTAAACCAAGCTATAGGAAATCATGGGCTGGGAGTCTTTTGGTGTTGTTGGATTTGACCTGGGACCCCTTCTTCAAGGTCAAATAGGATAGCCAAACTTAAAAGTGCTTATAACTCACTTATTATTGGTCCTACAGGTTTGGGATGGTAAACCAAGCTATAGGATATCATTGGCTTGGATTCTTTTGGTGTGGTCAGATTTGACCTTGGACCCCTCCTTCAAGGTTAAACGAGGATAGCCAAACTTAAAAGTGCTTATAACTCGCTTATTATGGGTCCTAGAGGTTTGGGATGGTAAACCAACCTTTAAGAAATCATGGGCTGGGAATCTTTTGGTGTGGTCAGATTTGACGTTGGACCCCTCCTTTAAGGTAAATGAGGATAGCCAAACTTAAAAGTGCTTATAACTCGTTTATTATTGGTCCTAGAGGTTTGGAATGGTAAACCAAACTATAGGAAATCATGGGCTGGGAATTTTTTAGTGTTGTCGAATTTGACCTTGGAACCTTCCTCCAAGGTCAAACGAGGATAGCCTAACTTAAAAGTGTTCATAACTGGCTTATTATTGGTTCCAGAGGTTTGCAATATCAAATCATGGGCTGGGAATTTTTTGATGTGATCAGGTTTGATCTTTGGCCCAAATTAACCATGCTTATATCTCGCTTATTTGTGTTCCTAGAGGTTTGCAATGTCACACCAACCTATAGGAATCATGGGCTAAGAATCTTTTGATATGGTCAGATTTCACTTTGGGCTTTTCCAATTCTTTTAATGGCTTTGGTGAGGATTCTTTCTGGTGCATACAATTTGCATCAGTTCTCCGATGTGATAGGTCTAATTTCAGTATGTTATTCACCTATTTTTCAGTCAGCTATTACATAGTAGAATTAAAACTATTGCATTTCTTTAAATGTGTTTTAACTTACTTTTTACACCTTAAGAGTTACTTCTTACTTTCCTTCTGAACACCATTTCCAGGGCACAACTTTTGTGTCCTTTTCTTCTGTCACTTCTATTCTGAAACTCAAAACACACAGTCAGCTGACACAGAGCCCGTTCACGGGCACTGATTGCTTGTTCTTGGATGTTGGCCGATTGCCTGCGGCCATCCGAATAAGCATTCAGCTCCACATGGTAAACTTGTAGCTTATAAAAGCTACATTTAAGTAATTAAAATTTTCAATTTTCTATTTCTGGTGGACGAATTGCTTGGTGATTGGTTGGTTAGAGACAAGTTGGCTGTGGCGGCAACTTCACTGTACACCAAATTGCTTTGACATTGTCAGACAAAGTTACCACAGATGAAGCTTCATTGTTGTGAAACTTTTGTCAGTAGTTTATGGTCATGTGTAATTACTTAAGACCACTAAATAATTTAGAAATTTACTCCAGCTTTAATTTGCTGCCTGATCCCCATTGTGGTAAAAAACACTCAAAGCCAGATACGAATCTGAAGGTAGGTCCTAAGATTAATATATAGGATCATGTGCTGGTCAACAGTAGAGGTGAAGTTAACTGCAGGTTAAGTTGGGGCCATTTTTCATCTGAGGTATTTTTCTTGTCATAATTTGATTAACTAGGTAGCTTCTGCGTGTTTTTATAAAACGCATTCCGTGCGTGCGTGCGTGTGTGCGTGTGTTCGTGTGTTATTGAGTGTCACGCTTTTATAAAGGGCTGTACATCACACTGGTTGTTTCTCCATGGCCTTTTCAATGTTTTTTATGACCTTATTGCTTATGTCCTTTCATTTGATGCTGTTATTTCACACCTAGGACCATAGCTAAGTGAGTAATAGCAATGGTGGCTACTTTGAGTAAAGTGCTCATAACTCCAAAACGACTGCATTTAGAGTGTTTCTGTAAAATATGTTGTTCAGCTACTTTCTCCATGCCTACAAGATGGTACCATTTTTAGGGTTCTATCTTCATAGCTAAGTGAGTAATAGCTAATTTCTGTTATTATCAATGAGCAAAATGAGTAAATTGATTTTGTCTTTGTAACTGTTACTTACAATATTGGCCTGAAATATGTTGTTCAACAACTCCTTCATGTACTATATCATGATGAGGTGTCCAAGGTGTAGCACCATAGCTAACTGAGTAATAGCTATACTAAGTTTAATATTTGACCGTTGAGCAAGTCACTTATAACTCAAAAACTATTGAATATGGAGGATTTTTGTCGAATATGTTGTTCACCTATCTTTTGGATATACTGTATTGTGAATTTTCACAGCTGTAACTCCATAGCTAACCGAGTAATAGCTACTTTGATGATAACCATAATGAGTAAATGGCTTATATCTTCAAAAGTATTGCAGCTACACAATTTTGTTCCAATATGTTGTTCTGCTACTATCTCCACAGCTACAACATGGTCACTAGTTTGGAAGTGTATCTCCATAGCTAAGTGAGTAAGAGCTACTTTGTCAATTTTTAATGATAACCATAATGAGTAAATGCCTTATATCTTCAAAAGTATTGCAGCTACACAATTTCTCTCCAATAAGTTGTTCATCTACTTTTTTGTGAACTGTAACATGTTTAAGTTTCACAACTGTTGCTCAATGTACAAGTGAGTAATGGCTACTTTATTGCTACTTTTGGTGAAAATGTGAAAAATCACAAATATCTCGCAAACCGTATTAGCTACTTTGTCAATTTTTAATGATAACCATAATGAGTAAATGCCTTATATCTTCAAAAGTATTGCAGCTACACAATTTCTCTCAAATAAGTTGTTCATCTACTTTTTAAGTAATTCATCTACTTTTGGGAGAGCTTTCACATGGTGAAGTTTCAGACTCGTAGGTAATTACTCACCTACTGAAAATGAGTAAATGCGAATTATCTCTAAACGTATTACAGATAGCCAATTTTTCTCAAAGAATTCATTCACCTATTTTTGGGAGAGCTTTCACTTGGTGAAGTTTCAGACCCATAGCTAATTACTCATCTACTGAAAATGAGTAAATGCGAATTATCGTTAAAGTATTGCAGATAGCCAATTTTTCTCAAATAACTCATTCACCTACTTTTGGGAGAGCTTTCACTTGGTGAAGTTTCAGACCCATAGCTAATTACTCACCTACTCAAAATGAGTAAATGCGAATTATCTCTAAAAGTATTGCAGATAGCCAATTTTTCTCAAATAACTCATTCACCTACTTTTGGGAGAGCTTTCACTTGGTGAAGTTTCAGACCCCTAGCTAATTACTCACCTACTCAAAATGAGTAAATGCAAAGTATCGCTAAAACTATTGCAGATAGCCAATTTTTCTCAAATAACTCATTCACCTACTTTTGGGAGAGCTTTCACTTGATGAAGTTTCAGACCCATAGCTAATTACTCACCCACTCAAAATGAGTAAATGCAAATTATCTGTAAAAGTATTGCAGATAGCCAATTTTTCTCAAATAACTCCTTCATCTACTTTTGGGAGAGCTTTCACATGGTGAAGTTTCAGACCCATAGATAATTACTCACCTACTCAAAATGAGTAAATGCGAATTATCGCTAAAAGTATTGCAGATAGCCAATTTTTCTCAAATAACTCATTCACCTAATTTTGGAAGAGCTTTCACATGGTGAAGTTTCAGACCCATAGCTAATTACTCACCTACTGAAAATGAGTAAATGCGAATTATCTCTAAAAGTATTGCAGATGGCCAATTTTTCCCAAATAACTCATTCACCTACTTTTGGGAGAACTTTCACTTGGTGAAGTTTCACACCCCTAGCTAATTACTCACCTACTCAAAATGAGTAAATGCGAATTATCGCTAAAAGTATTGCAGATAGCCAATTTTTCTCAAATAACTCATTCACCTACTTTTGGGAGAGCTTTCACTTGGTGAAGTTTCAGACCCATAGCTAATTACTCACCTACTCAAAATGAGTAAATGCGAATTATCTCTAAAAGTATTGCAGATAGCCAATTTTTCTCAAATAACTCATTCATCTACTTTTGGGAGAGCTTTCACATGGTGAAGTTTCAGACCCGTAGATAATTACTCACCTACTCAAAATGAGTAAATGCGAATTATCTCTTAAAAGTATTGTACTTAGCCAATTTTTGTCAAATAACTCATTCACCTACTTTTGGGAGAGCTTTCACTTTAACAGCAAAACTATTCAATTTAAAGGAGTTTTGTCAAATATGTTGTTCCCCTACTTTTTGATGTAGTGCGGCGGGAGATCATAGCATGGCAGTGGTCTTGTTTATAATAATTGTATCCACCAGATAGCATCCGGTGCAGGATACTTGCAGGATATGTTCTCATTACTAAATCTTGACTGGGTATATTTTTGGCCTCATTTTGAATAATAAGATGGCCGTCATGGGCGTTTGTTTGTCAGTCATGAAAAGTGCTTATATCTCCCTTATTATTGGTCCTAGAGGTTTGGGATGGTAAACCAACCTGTAGGAAATCATGGAGTGTGAATCTTTTGGTGTGGTCAGATTTGACCTTGAACCTCTCCTTCAAGGTCGAACGAGCATAGCCAAACTTAAAAGTGCTTATAACTTGCTTATTATTGGTCCTAGAGGTTTGGGATGGTAAACCAGGTTATAGGAAACCATTGGCTCGTAATCTTTTAGTGTGGTCAGATTTAACCTTGGACCCCTCCTTGGAGATCAAACGAGGATAGCCAAACTTAAAAGTGCTTATAACTCGCTTATTATTGGTTGTACAGGTTAGGGATGGTAAACCAACATATAGGAAATCATGGGCTGGGAATCTTTTGGTGTGGTCAGATATGACCTTGGACCCCTCCTTCAAGGTCAAACGAGGATAGCCAAAGTTAAAAGTGCTTATAACTGGCTTATTATTGGTCCTAGAGGTTTGGGATGTTAAACCAACTTATATGAAATCATGGGCTGGGAATCTTCTGGTGTGGTTAGGTTTGACCTTGGACATTTCCTTCAAGGTCAAACGAGGATAGCTAAACTTAAAAGTACTTATAACTCGCTTATTATTGGTCCTAGAGGTTTGTGATGGTAAACCAACCTATAGGGAATCATAGGCTGAGAATCTTTTGGTGTTGTCAGATTTGACCTTGGACCCCTCCTTCAAGGTTAAGCAAGGATAGCCAAACTTAAAAGTGCTTATAACTCACTTATTATTGGTCCTAGAGGTTTGGGATGGTAAACCAAGTTATAGGAAATCATTTGCTGGAAATCGTTTGGTGTGTTCAGATTTGACCTTGGACCCCTCCTTCAAGATCAATTGAGGATAGCCATACTGAAAAGTGCTTATAACTCGCTTATTATTGGCCCTCGAGGTTTGGGATGGTTAACCAAGTTATAGGAAATCATGGACTGGGAATCTTTTGGTGTGGTCAGATTTAACCTTGGACCCCTCCTTCAAGGTTAAACGAGGATAGCCAAACTTAAAAGTGCTTATAACTCGCTTATTATTGGTCCTAGAGGCTTGCAATGTGAAACCAACCTATAGGAAATCATGGGCTGGGAATCTTTTGATGTGGTTGGATTTGACCTTGGACCCCTCCTTCCAAGGTCAAACGAGGATGGCCAAACCTAAAAGTGCTGCTAGCTCGCTTATTATTGGTCCTAGAGGTTTGTAATGTGAAACCAAATTATAGGAAATCATGGGCTGGGATTCTTTCGATGTGGTCAGATTTGACCTTGGACCCCCTCCTTCAAGGTTAAACAAGGATACCCAAACTTAAAAGTGCTTATAACTTGCATATTATTGGTCCTAGAGGTTTGCAATGTGAAACTAACCTATAGGAAATCATGGGCTAGGAATCTTTTGATGTGATTAGATTTGACCTTTGGCCCCTTTTTCAAGTTCAAATGAGGATAGCCAAAATTAACATTGCTTATATCTCAATTATTCGTGTTCCTAGAGGTTTGCAATGTCACACCAACCTATAGGAAATCATGGGCTAAGAATCTTTTGATATGGTCAGATTTCACCTTGGGCTCCTCCTTCAAGGCTAAGCAATGGTTGATTGGCTTTGGTGAGTTTTCTCTCTCTTGGATACAGTTTGCATCGGTTCTCCACTAGGTCTAGTTTTATATTGTTAAAGTATCTGACATTGGACAAATTTAAGTAAGCATGTACATGTAATTACCATGACAGACTATGTATTCTTGAAATATACAACTGGCATGCCACTCTCTGTTTTCTATTCAGTGGAAATGGATATGTTATGCAATATTCTGTTGTTTCACTTTCAGTTTGTTCCTCTCTGATTTCTGGGCTAAATATACCCAGTATTACACCAAATTATTTCTCTCTGGATTTCAAGGAAATAACAAAGATGAACAGGTTCTCACTGTGGAATTGATGCAAAATTATGTAAATGTATAGATTTTGTTGACAATAATATGTCTTTATTAAGCTATGATTATTATTTTGTGGGAAATGTTTTTTTTTTTTTCATTTTTGATGTTCTGTGTGAAGAATGTATGTAATGAGTACAAATGTAATTAAATTTGTACTCGCCTTTATACCAAGAGCACAGAGAAATCCACCACTGTGGCTTTGTGGGTAACTCACCTAGGAACACAGATGACACACTATGGCTTGGATGACCACTTAAGGTCATTGTGGTTGTTCTTTCTTTCAATTTAACCTAATATTAAGTTAAACACAATGACCTTGTTTTTGTTTTTGACAAAATTTGTCTTAGTTGGGCAGTTGTTTCACAATTTATTTCCAGTTTGTTTCTTGTCAGTTTACGCTAAACTTTGGGTAATTAGATTCGAATAATTTCGTCAGTATACCCAGCACAGTTTTATTTCCTTTAATTGCCCAAACTTTTATGGATAATAGGCATATCAGGTATAGAGAGCAGTGATGGGATTTTGAAGCCATCTGATCATTTAGTTGAAAACGAAAAAAAATAATAAAAAGTACAGGTTTTGTTGTGTACAATTGAAGTAGGTGTTCATTTAAACCAAGTGATACTTTTAACTTAACAACTCGTGACATTTCATCAATACACCACAACCTCTAAGAGAGAGAAAAGTACGTAATTAAACATGCCACTATAATCATCTAGAAAGCACTTAGCGAGATCACACCTCCAAGTACCAGTACCTCCACTAAGGCCTGTGAGTGCAATAGTAGAAATTCCTTTGAAAATTGTCTAGACCACCATCAAAAGTCATTTGTTCCTTGTATCACTGTCATTTTAATAGGAATGAACTGTTTGCATATCAAGAACTCAGTTACCTTATAATGCATTGAAATATTTTTTTACATAAATCAAATACTTCTTGACAACTCTGTCTCACTGCCAGCTTCTGGTTCATTTTGGCACTCATACATTATGGAGAAATCTCCCAGTGTATCATGATACTGTCATGATGTAACAAGTTCTCCCAGGTATAGATTTTTTCTGCAATCAGTAGTTGAACCTTATTAAGTTAGATGTCACAAGACTTAGTGTCTGCTTTGCCAAGAATTCCTGATAACTGAGTATGTTTAATGGATAACACCCCGAAATGATCCTGTGTACAGTAAGTACTTGAAACAGTATTTGAGAGAAGATAATTCTAAATACACTTTTTTTGGTGAATGTGTCTGTACTCTTCAGAGCGAGGTGAGATGAAGAATGTATTTGTGGATGTGGACAGCAGTGGACACAGTGATCGCATAGAATGGGGTTCAGCCCTCTACCACACCCACTACCACCCACAGGCTGCGTTTGAACTGGAGCTCCAGTGGCTGGTGGCTACTGGCTGTGTACTGGGTGACCTTGTAAGTGTAACCACAGTGGAACTACTAAGCGTATTTCACAAACAAAAATCTGCATAATCTGTGTAATTAATCCAGATTCAGATTTGGATTCTTTGGATTAGCTAGATTTGTGAAATGTAATTTTCTTTATTTCCAAGTCCAAAGTGAAAAAAAGAAGATAAACCACTGTAAATATAAAAAGAGTAACTAATTTTTAAAAATTTGCTGGCACAATTTGCCGCCATTATTTTGCAAGGTATTTTGGGTAATCCAATGAGTCTGAATCCATTGATCTAACTCTGAAGGTAGATCAACAGATGCGTAATCCGGATTAGGATTCGGGTCACATCACAAGTGAATCTGTTAATCTGAAGAATCTAGATTCGATGGATTATGGTTGTGAAATATGCCTACTGGCTGTATGCTGTGCGACCTTGTGGGTATAACCACAGTAGAATACTGGCTTTATACTGGGTAACCTTGTGGGTATAACCACAGTAGAATACTGGCTTTATACTGGGTAACCTTGTGGGTATAACCACAGTAGAATATTGGCTTTATACTGAGTAACCTTGTGAGTATAACCACAGTAGAATATTGGCTTTATACTGGGTAACCTTGTGAGTATAACCATAGTAGAATACTGGCTTTATACTGGGTAACCTTGTGGGTATAACCACAGTAGAATATTGGCTTTATACTGGGTAACCTTGTGAGTATGACTGCAGTGGAAATAACAGTTGTATACTGAGTGACCTTGGGAGTATAACCACATTAGCCATATTGGCTATATATTGGGTGACCTTGAGGGTATAAATGAAGTGGAATTCGGACTTTATACTGGGTGACCTTGTGTGTATATGAAGTACTGGTTGTATACTGGTGACTTTGTGAGTGTAACTAAAAGTTGAAATACTAACTGTAAACTTGGTGACCTGATGAGAAAAACCACGATGAAATACTGGCTGTATTCTGGTAGGCTTTTTGAGCATAACCACAGTTAGAATAGTGGCGTCTTCAGAGTGACCTTATGAGTAAAACTGCAGTCAAAATCCTAATTGTATATAACAGGAACTTGCGAAATGACATTCTCAGAAACTTGAATCATCTCAGCTTAACACTGGGTGAACTCGTAAAAAGAATCAAAGTTCCACCTATACATTGAAGAAGTTATCAGATAACCTAATCACTATTACAAGTTAAGATATTGGTCTAATATAAACATAGTTATTACAATTGTGCTACTGAAACATTTTGTTACTATAGTTTCAATGGGATGATCACAGAATTTATTCATGAAGTTAGTGTCCCAGATAAGTGAAAAAAACAATCAATTCACAGATAGGAATGCTCTATTTTGGTGTCAGTGACCCTGATTGGCTATAGATTTGATTGTTTACTCCATTTTCTGTGTATTTTTATGTTTCTTATTTCCAGGTGTCAGGATGGGCCAGAAAAGCGGGTCAGAATGGCTTCCACTTCCTGCCAGTACCTGGCGATCCTTTTGCCTTGCCATTCACTCCTAATTCGGACCCACTAAGGGGACCCATATTTGTGCCCTTGAATGTAGATGCTTTAAAACAAGGGAAGGATCACCTGTTTGAAGGTATGAGTGCTACAATAGCAAATTAAAGTAGCAACCTTGTTTGCCTTTGCCTTATATGTATTGTGTGCCATTAACTTTGGGACTTTTTTCAGCAGCTTACCAATTCAATGTTTGATAACATTTTTGCAATAAAATGTACTCTTCTTTTGTGGAAAACCATAAGTTTTAACTAAATTTTTCACGTAATATTTTCCAGGAAATATTTTAGAATTTTCATTTAAATTTCAGATTTCCCAGAAGACAGTAGGGAAGATAGGATGTTACTATTTAAAGAAAGCATTTTGAAGAGGTATGCCAGCAGGTTATTTATTGAAAAGACTTGAAAAGATCTATAAGGCACCCATATCAATACCCATGAATATCTAGGTACTCATTTTACTGCCAAAGTAAAAAGGGCTTAATACAATGTTTTCACAGTAACATTGATATAAATGTTGTGCTTAAGGATTTGGATGGCTAATGTTGCTGTATGGGGTGAGAATGAGGGATGTGCAAATTCAAATTTGACTTCAAAACACTCTTGAACTCTGCAGAACATATTGCTTATATTTTATTTCAGACATAATTACATTTAGTTTGTACATATTAAGAGTGCACACACTTACTTCATTGAATTGGCTCGCATGACACAAGTTGATCATACAGTACACAAGTAATATTGGAAAACATATATAAGATATAAGATATCGTAAGGGTTTCTATTTTATCTTATAAAAATGCATTAAACACGAAACATGCTGTTAGCAGCCTTTTTTACACGGTGATTAATTTGATGTGTACTCAGATTCGGGTTCATGACAGACAAGTACCTTCCTCATCAGACCCTTCCTTCCAGTAGAGACGACTCACAGCCGACGTATGTACACTGCTCCGGAGGCATGTTTGCCATGATCCCTGACAACCACACCCATTTCCCTGGTAACCAGGAGAGCAACCAACACTGCAGTACAATTCACTGTGCATCACATCAGCAGTACTTCACGCAACACCAGCAAAAGGTGAGACAGGCGTGTATGGTCAACTTGAGTTCAATATGTCTCTCCTACTGGATGTGGAAAAAATGTAAAGTCATTCTTTTGGTCTAGCGGATAGTGGGTAACTTGTTTGGCTGTGTGTATATCAATATTGAATGTAAACATATTTCAATATCAGCTGATATTTAGGGGTTATATTGTCTACCAAATATTCTGAATTGTGGATACCGAAAACGTGCTAACAGGAAGCGAAATTTATCAAAACAAAAAAAAAGTCAGTTTTGATTAAAAATGCATTGCGAGATAGAAGTGTACAATTTCTTCACGTTTAGGCAATATGTCAAATATTTGCAGTGTAAGATTACAGTTTTACTTAAAATGGCCATATTGATATATGTCTTTAGCCATAGATATCAGCACCCCTGTCCCAAAACAATAAATATATATATTTTTTTTTATATTTTTATTTCTTTTTTGAGTATATATATACAGTAGATATTCAGAAATGGCAGGTGATACACTAGCTGACATAATCTTTTATAATATTCTCCTCAGATAGTATTTTAACACACAAACTTTACACAAAATTGTTGATATTATCCATATTTAAGTAACTAAAATTAACACATTATAACTAGAAAATACACAGCCTTAGTAACAACATTGGAATACTTTATTGCTTTGACACATTTGCACCTTGAAAGATAAATCTGCTGGTTTTAAACAATGAGGTAAGGATCATTGGAAATATTGGGACTAGATACCATCAAATAGTTTGTTCCATATATTCCATCTTCTGTTAAAAATATGTTCCTTCGAATTGATTTTTTGTAGCATTTGCTGCTCTAAGTTTTCATTGCGTTAATACATCTTACCTAACAGACGATAGCTATTGTCCGGCGCCAGCCGGTCCCGCCAAACGCCAGAAAAAGACTTCCTGAGTTTCACCTACGGCCGGACCGGTACACTCCACTCCACTCGCCAGGTGGCCTAGTTCCTGCTTTATTCGCCAGAGGGACGTGACGTCATAGCATCTTTTTCGTTTGGCGCGAGATTGAAAGTTGTGTTTTTCGGAAGTGCTTTCTTCTTTGTGGATATTCTGTTTATACTTATTATTGTGTGGCTCAGTGAAGTTATTTACTAGTGTTCTATCATTATGTCTTCACCGGGGCAAAGGAAAGGTGCATGCGGACACATAATGGCTAATTTTGACAAACATTCAAGATGTGCCCGCTGCCGTGACAAAGGTCATGGGGAGGATCCTTGTATAAAAAATCTGCAATGTGATTTCTGCGATTTGCTTACTCCAGAACAGATTGTTCAACTGTCAACCCCTACCTACAAGCTTAGGAAGGAGAAACAGAAAGGAAAGGACGTTTTAATAGACCCTAATGCTGTTACCGTCATATCTCATGTGGAACAGGAAGTTGTAGATCGCCCTGCTTCCCACAATTCTTCTGTTGACCTCTCTCTACCAGCTCCCTCTTTTCAAAAGGAATTGCAGGACCTGGACGAAAAATGGTCGTTAAGAATGGCCAGACTTGAGGCTCTCATCACCATGGGTCACAAATCGTCTCCCCTCAGCCAGCCTTTTCTGCTGTCAAAGTTCCGGTTTCACATCAGTGTTATGCAGTCTGCGGCTCTTTCTGGCCAAGCCGGTCCGGCTTCTGGCCCGGATAGAGCCCAGGCATTGCCTGTGTCTACTGTCACTAGATCTTCACCATTGGATAATTTATACCCGGACAATGACCCGGAGCCGGTCTTTCAACAGCCCGGTCCGGTGCCTTCTACTCAGTCCTCCACCGGACAAGTTCTTTTCTCAGCCCGGGATGCTATTCCACTGGATCAAACGGAAGAAGGAGAGCTCTCTGATCCGGAACAGGAACCGGAGGATCCACAGGACTCTGACTCCGGCGAAAAGGACAAGATTATTAGTGAGGATCAAAACTATCGAGAAACTGTGAGAGGAGTTAGGGCTTTTATGGGATGGACACATATTCCTGATTTAGAATACTCTCCCACTTCTCGTACTGACAATCCATGGACTGGGCATCACTCTCAGCCAGTAGGGAAAGTGTCAGTCTTACTCCCGCCAGAGGACTGGCTGGGCAAAAAACTGGAAAATATGAACTTGGTGTTGCTAGAAGGCTACCCATCAAAATCATCAGAACCAGGGGGACTCCACATGGACCAGTTCCTCCGTCCGCCCAAGTCCCAGAGTCGTTGGTATGGGATTCACCCTGCTGAGCCCAAGGACCCTACCAGACCCGGGAAATATGTGAATACCTGGCCCAATGATGCGGCAAAGATTAATAGTGCCTTTCCCCGTATTGCTAAACAAAGTGTGGCCAATTCTCAACCTGCTGTGCGCCCGTTATCCCAAGACACCGTCAGGAAATGGGAGAAGTCCGCCAAAGAGTCTAGTTACATCTGCAACTAGGCAGCTGGATTTAACAGGTGTATTACCAAACTGCAGGATTCCGTTCAGGAACAGGTTAGAATTTTACACCATGAAATGGGAAAAGGGAAATCATCAGCTAAAGCACAAGCAGCCCTGGACGAGCTTCACTACCTAACAACATTTAATCAGAACGTGAGTTTCGCCAGGGGCAAATCTTTACAGCATCTGTCAGATTTTACCTTCACACAAATGGCCAACCTGACTTTGGTCCGTAGTGACTCGTACCTGGAACACTTAAAGCCAGGCGTTAAACCTGACACTTTTGCCGCCTTGAGAAATTGCCCGCTAAACGGCTATGCCCTCTTCCCAGATGCTATTATTAGAAAAGCGGAAGACGACATCACCCAACATGAAGCTGCCAAGCGTACCTCCCAGCCCGGTCCGGGCCATGGGGGGTTCGCCGGGGCACAGAAAAGAGGTCAAAATAGATATCAGCCTTACTCCACAGGGTGGAGAAGTCAGGATGCTACTAAACCTTCCGGCAACTCTGGCAAGGACATGCCGGCATGGAAGTCTTTCGGTGGTAGAGGCAGACCACGCGGTAGGGGACGTGGGGGTCCTGCTAATCGCGGCTCCCGAGGCTCCAAGGATGTTCATCCTTATAAATGACAATTATTGTGTAACAAAACCGGTCTTAGAGAACCGGTGTTCAGGGACAGTAACAAAAAATCTAAGAACTTTAAAGTCACTTGTAAACTATTGTGCTGTCAGTCCTGTACCTTTTGCAACAAGAAATGTAAGGCAGCCGCAAAAGAAAGGCTTAAGTCCTCGCTCAGAAATCAGAGAAATAAATTCTGTGAATTGTGTTTCTTTTGTCGATCATTGTGTTTGTGCCCCAAGTGTGACAAATGCCCGCAATGTTGTTCATGCCCCACAGGTAGGAGGGCGCCTTCAGCCCTTTTGGCAGACTTGGGCCCTCCTGGGTGCAAATCCGAGAGTAGTGTCCATTTTGAAGGACGGCTACATTCTCCCATTCAAAATCAGACCTCCTCTGGTAAGAGACCCCTTGATAGTCAGTGGTTATGCAAACCCCGTCAGGAACCTCTACCTGAAAGGGGCTTTGCAGGCCTTACTGCAAAAGGAGGCAGTAGAGATGGTGAGGGTTCGAACATCTCTAGCCTTCTTCAACCGACTGTTCATAGTTCCAAAACCAAATCAGAAATGGCGACCAATCTTGGACCTCAGTGCTCTAAACAAATTTTTGAGCGTAAAAACATTCAAAATGGAAACTCCAGAAACAATTCGGTTGTCCCTGCAACAAGGGGAATGGGTGACATCGCTGGATTTCAGCAACGCCTACTTCCACATTCCAGTTCATGTAAAGTCCCAGAAATATCTCAGGTTCCATTTTCAAAATCAGTCCTATCAGTTCAGGGCCCTTCCCTTTGGCCTCTCCACAGCTCCAATGGAGTTCACTTGTGTGGTCAAAGAGGTCAAGTTGATGGCTCAATCCCGGGGTATAAGGATCCACCAGTACCTAGATGACTGGTTGATTCGAGCCCCTACCAAAGAATCCTGCCACCAGGGCACTCATGCTGTGCAAATCTTTACAGACGCCTCAAAAGAAGGCTGGGGTGCTCACTTAGGAGACTTCACAGCAAGAGGCGTTTGGTCAGTTCCAGAAAGTCATCTTCACATAAATTTCCTGGAACTAAAAGCGGTCTTACTGGCCTTGAAAAGGTTCCAGCACTTGGTACAAGGCAAAGTAGTTCTAGTTGCCACAGACAACACCACAGTTGTGGCATACATCAACAAGGAGGGCGGTATGAGGTCAGGCTCACTCTGTGCCCTTCTATGGCGACTCCTGTGTTGGTGCAATCTGAGACAGGTAGTGCTAAAGGCCAGGCACATCCCTGGTCGTCTCAATGTGATTGCAGGCAAGCTGTCTCGTCAAGGCCAAGTCATTCAGACGGAATGGTCACTTCACCAGGTCTTCGACCTCCTAGTTCAGACCTGGCACCATCCCCAAGTGGACATGTTTGCAACAAAATACAATTGCAAACTAGCCCAGTACGTGTCTCCAGTGCCGGAGCCAAGTGCATGGGCAGTGGATGCCCTAACAGTCTCTTGGGAAAACCTGGACATGTATGTTTTTCCCCCAGTGTCGTTACTGGGCAAGGTGGTCAGCAAACTGTCGGACCATCTTTACAAAAGAGTGATCCTCATAGCTCCGGGTTGGCCCAACATGCCATGGTTCTGGGACCTGGTGGAACTGTCGTCTCAGATCCCTCTTTGCCTACCCAGTCATCCCGACCTAGTGACACAGCCATTCAACAAGGCGCATCACAGGAATCTGACCAATCTAAACCTTCACACCTGGCTCCTAGAGCCGAGGCTATCAAGGAGCAGGGGTTCTCTAGTCCAGTGGCGTCACGAATTGAGGCTCCTCAAGTTCAACCAGAACAGTCTATGAGGCAAAGTGGGCCGTTTTTGTCAGATGGTGTGAATCAAGTCAGGTGGACTTCAGATCTCCATCTGTCAAACAGATAGCAGATTTTCTCCTACATCTATTCCAGGAGAAGAATCTCCAGCCCAGTACCATTGATGGTTACAGATCAGCCATTGCGGACAAATTAGGAAATTCTTCCTTGAATGTGAGCAAAGATGAAAACCTAACTCGCCTTTTGGACAGTTTTCACAGAGATAGACCAAAGGGTAGGCGAGGAATTCCTTCATGGAATCTCTCTCTCGTTCTACATCAGCTCACCAAACCACCATTTGAGCCTCTCAGAAAGGCCTCATTAAAACATCTGACCTTTAAAACGGTTTTCCTCCTCGCTCTAGGTTCTGGAAAACGTAGGAGTGAAATACATGCTTGGCTGAACAAAAATATTAGACACCAAGCTGACTGGTCAAAAGTGTCCCTTTACCCGTCTCCAAGTTTCTTGGCTAAAAACCACTTAGCAAAAGAAGATCCAGAGTGCGTGGCGCCAGTGGTTATACCAGCCCTGGCTCCTACTCTGGACAAGTCCTTGAAGGAGGACAGGTCACTCTGCCCAGTGAGAGCTCTGCGCTACTATCTGGACAAAACTCAAGATGTCAGACAAGGAAAGGAGTTGGTTTTTGTCTCCTTCAAAAAGGGTTTCACGAAGGATATTTCTCCTGCTATGATCTCGTCGTGGATCAAGCAGACGGTTATCCTTTGCTATGATCTCCCAGATCAGGAGTCTCTAACCCTTCACCAGGTGAAGGCGCATGACGTTAGAGCCTTCGCGGCTTCTAAAGCCTTTCAAGGTGGCATCTCGCTAGACCAGATCTTAGCTGCATGTCACTGGAAGTCCCACAACACCTTTACTCAGTTCTATCTTAAAGATGTGGCGTGGGCAGATTCGGAGCTTTTTCACTTAGGTCCAGTGGTGGCTGCACAGCAGATCCACCAATGAACCTTCTTGGCTCCTATTTTGTAAATAGTGTACATAATAATTAAGGTTTTTTACTAGGTTGCCTGAGGCACTGAGTATGAGACCATTATTCCACTCTTACAGGCTAAATGGAATCTTTAGGACTGAACTCTTCTCTCTTCCTCCTCTCAGAGCAGAAAAAAGGGGGGGGGGGGGGGGAGTGGCACTGCTTGGTAACTTAAGGAGCAGTTGTTAGCTTCTTTATCAGCCGGGCCAGAGGTTACGTGCCTATTTATAGAGTTCCTTCTAGTCCTTAGGAAGCTGCCCTCCTTCCACTCGGTAGTTATTCTAGCTATCGTCTGTTAGGTAAGATGTATTAACGCAATGAAATTGCAAATTTTAATTAGTAAATTAAATTTTTATTAGTTAATACCTTACCTAACAGACGGGAGATTCCCACCCGGCCTTCCCCGCTTTTCAGCTTCAATTAACCTAATTTGGGACGAAAAAGATGCTATGACGTCACGTCCCTCTGGCGAATAAAGCAGGAACTAGGCCACCTGGCGAGTGGAGTGGAGTGTACCGGTCCGGCCGGAGGTGAAACTCAGGACGTCTTTTTCTGGCGTTTGGCGGGACCGGCTGGCGCCGGACAATAGCTATCGTCTGTTAGGTAAGGTATTAACTAATAAAAATTTAATTTACTAATTAAAATTTGCAAATTTCTTTTTAACCTGTAACTGGAGGGCAAAAATATTTAATGCACAGTTTTTTCTAGAAGACTGAAACATATAGCTTCTTGCTATCATAAGAACAAAGTTGAGGGGCCAGAAATGGACATCATGCACTAAGTATCCCAGAATTTTCATTGATTTACTTATGATAATGTTTATTCTCAGCTTATTTATAATCCAATTCTGTAAATCATCCCACAGCTGGGATACAATTTGACATTCTGAAAAAAGATGTTCAATAGACTCTGGATATTGAGAGCAAAATGAACACATCAGATCTGGATGCAGTTTAAGTTTGTATAAATATTTTTTTGTGCCTAATATATTGTAGAGGATTTTATACTGGAACCAAATAATGTAATTATCCTCTATGGCTTTAAAACAAACTTTATATATTATGCTCCAAATATCTTTAGATAAAATTGCATCATATTGAAGAATAGATTTCCAAGTTCGTTCTGGAATACTTTTACCAATGTTATCT
The DNA here is from genome assembly GCA_964017235.1 of Sabellastarte sp. h YS-2021. Classification (NCBI taxonomy): domain Eukaryota; kingdom Metazoa; phylum Annelida; class Polychaeta; order Sabellida; family Sabellidae; genus Sabellastarte; species Sabellastarte sp. h YS-2021. The sequence continues at coordinate 23,871,343 of OZ024933.1, read as the reverse complement.
TTTAGTTTTAAAATATTATATAAATCCTTACTTCCATTTTGAGAACTTACAATAGATTTCAAGTGAGTTGGAACACATGGCCTGAGATAGTTGAAGTTGACAAGGCCTTTACATCAGAAATTCTTTAAGAAATCTTTCAATCCAGATTTTATTGTGAAGTAGTTTAAATAATTAAGCGTCCCGCAAGGGACGTTTGTTTGTGTATGGGAGAGCTTCTGGCTCCGCCGGCTCCGCATTTTGTTTTCCTTATAACTCTGTAACCGTTAGGCGGATTCTTTTCAAATTTGGCAGGTTTAGGCAGTAGCCTTGGGGAATTTTTTTGAATATGCTGCAGTGACATTTCAACCAATCAGAGAGGTCACATGACCAAAAATGTCTTTTTTCGATGGGGAAGCTTGTCCGGATGATAACTTGAAAGGAATTTTATCAATTCACCTGAAACTTGGCAAATACATTCATTCTATTAAAATCTGGAAATCATTAGATTTTGGCATTGATTGGTCAAGAAATGGCCGAGTAATTAATGATTAATTAATCATTACGAATTTTCCAAATAAGGAAAACACAAAAATGCTTATATCTCGAAAACCGTGCTAGATAGAGCGATTATGACGAAATTTTTGACCCGCAGGGTATCTCTGTGGAGTAGTTTTCCCAATTTTCAAAAAATTTTTGTCTCGCCCAAAATGGCGGCCATTTTGAATTTTCGAAATTTTCGCAAAAATTGCAAAACACAAAAATGCTTATATCTCAAAAACCGTGCTAGATAGAGCAATTTCGACAAAATTTTTGAACCGCAGGACATCTCTGTGGAGTACTTTTCCCAATTTTCAAAAATTTTTGTCTCGCCAAAAATGGCGGCCATTTTGAATTTTCGAAATTTTCGCAAAAATTGCAAAACACAAAAATGCTTATATCTCGAAAACCATGCTACATAGAGCGATTTCGACGAAATTTTTGACCCACAGGGTATCTCTGCATAGTAGTTATCCCAATTTTGAAAAAATTTTTGTCTCGCCAAAAATGGCGGCCATTTTGAATTTTTCGCAAAAATTGCAAAACATAAAAATGCTTATATCTCGAAAACCCTGCTAGATAGAGCGATTTCGACGAAATTTTTGACCCGCAGGGTATCTCTGCAGAGTAGCTGCCAATTTTCAAACAAAAAATTTCTCGCAAAAAATGGCGGCCATTTTGAATTTTCGAATTTTTCGCAAAATTGCAAAACACAAAAATCCTTATATCTCGAAAACCGTGCTAGATAGAGCGATTTCGACGAAATTTTTGACCCACAGGGTATCTATGCAGAGTAGCCATGCCAATTTTCAAAAAAATTTTGTCTTGCCAAAAATGGCGGCCATTTTGAATTTTCGAATTTTTGCGCAAAAATTGCACAACACAAAAATGCTAATATTTCGAAAACCGTGCTACATAGAGCGATTTCAACGAAATTTTTTATCTTCAGGGTATCTCTGCAGAGCAGCTATCCCAAAGAGCTTTCACTTGGTGAAGTTTCAGACCCATAGCTAATTGCTCACCTACTCAAAAAGAGTAAATGCGAATTACCTCTAAAAGTATTGCAGATGGCCAATTTTTCTCAAATAACTCATTCACCTACTTTTGGAAGAGCTTTCACATGGTGAAGTTTCAGACCCATAGCCAATTACTCACTTACTCAAAATGAGTAAATGCGAATTATCTCTAAAAGTATTGCAGATAGCCAATTTTTCTCAAATAACTCATTCACCTACTTTTGGGAGAGCTTTCACATGGTGAGGTTTCAGACCCATAGCCAATTACTCACCTACTCAAAATGAGTAAATGCGAATTATCTCTAAAAGTATTGCAGATAGCCAATTTTTCTCAAATAACTCATTCACCTACTTTTGGGAGAGCTTTCACATGGTGAAGTTTCAGACCCATAGCTAATTATTTACCTACTCAAAATGAGTAAATGCTAATTATCTGTAAAAGTATTGCGGATACCCAATTTTTATCGAATAACTCATTCATCTACTTGTGGGAGAGCTTTCACATGGTGAAGTTTCAGACCCATAGCTAATTACTCACCTACTCAAAATGAGTAAATGCGAATTATCTCTAAAAGTATTGCGGATAGCCAATTTTTCTCAAATAACTCATTCACCTACTTTTGGGAGAGCTTTCACTTGGTGAAGTTTCAGACCAATAGCTAATTACTCACCTACTCAAAATGAGTAAATGCGAATTATCTCTAAAAGTATTGCAGATAGCCAATTTTTCTCAAATAACTCATTCACCTACTTTTGGGAGAGCTTTCACTTGTTGAAGTTTCAGACCCCTAGCTAATTACTCACCTACTCAAAATGAGTAAATGCGAATTATCTCTAAAAGTATTGCAGATAGCCAATTTTTCTCAAATAACTCATTCACCTACTTTTGGCAGAGCTTTCACTCTGTGAAGTTTCAGACCCATAGCTAATTACTCACCTACTGAAAATGAGTAAATGCGAATTATCTCTAAAAGTATTGCAGATAGCCAATTTTTCTCAAATAACTCATTCACCTACTTTTGGGAGAGCTTTCACTTGGTGAAGTTTCAGACCCATAGCTAATTACTCACCTACTCAAAATGAGTAAATGCGAATTATCTCTAAAAGTATTGCAGATAGCCAATTTTTGTCAAATTAATCATTCACCTACTTTTGGGAGAGCTTTCACTCGGTGAAGTTTCAGACCCATAGCTAATTACTCACCTATTCAAAATGAGTAAATGCGAATTATCTCTAAAAGTATTGCAGATAGCCAATTTTTCTCAAATAACTCATTCACCTACTTTTGGGAGAGCTTTCACTCTGTGAAGTTTCAGACCCATAGCCAATTACTCACCTACTCAAAATGAGTAAATGCGAATTATCTCTAAAAGTATTGCAGATAGCCAATTTTTCTCAAATAACTCATTCACCTACTTTTGGCAGAGCTTTCACTCTGTGAAGTTTCAGACCCATAGCTAATTACTCACCTACTGAAAATGAGTAAATGTGAATTATCTCTAAAAGTATTGCAGATAGCCAATTTTTCTCAAATAACTCAATTCACCTACTTTTGGGAGAGCTTTCACTTGGTGAAGTTTCAGACCCATAGCTAATTACTCACCTACTCAAAATGAGTAAATGCGAATTATCTCTAAAAGTATTGCAGATAGCCAATTTTTCTCAAATAACTCATTCACCTACTTTTGGGAGAGCTTTCACTCTGTGAAGTTTCAGACCCATAGCTAATTACTCACCTACTCAAAATGAGTAAATGCGAATTATCTCTAAAAGTATTGCAGATAGCCAATTTTTCTCAAATTAATCATTCACCTACTTTGGGGAGAGCTTTCACTTGGTGAAGTTTCAGACCCATAGCTAATTACTCGTCTACTCAAAATGAGTAAATGCGAATTATCTCTAAAAGTATTGCAGATAGCCAATTTTTCTCAAATAACTCATTCACCTACTTTTGGGAGAGCTTTCACTTGGTGAAGTTTCAGACCCATAGCTAATTACTCACCTACTCAAAATGAGTAAATGCAAATTATCTCTAAAAGTATTGCAGATAGCCATTTTTTCTCAAATAAATCATTCACCTACTTTTGGCAGAGCTTTCACTTGGTGAAGTTTCAGACCCATAGCTAATTATTCACCTACTGAAAATGAGTAAATGTGAATTATCTCTAAAAGTATTGCAGATAGCCAATTTTTCTCAAATAACTCATTCACCTACTTTTGGGAGGGCTTTCACTCTGTGAAGTTTCAGACCCATAGCTATTTATTCACCTACTCAAAATGAGTAAATGCGAATTATCTCTAAAAGTATTGCAGATAGCCAATTTTTCTCAAATAACTCATTCACCTACTTTTGGGAGAGCTTTCACTTGGTGAAGTTTCAGACCCATAGCTAATTACTCGCCTACTCAAAATGAGTAAATGCGAATTATCTCTAAAAGTATTGCAGATAGCCAATTTTTGTCAAATTAATCATTCACCTACTTTTGGGAGAGCTTTCACTCGGTGAAGTTTCAGACCCATAGCTAATTACTCACCTATTCAAAATGAGTAAATGCGAATTATCTCTAAAAGTATTGCAGATAGCCAATTTTTCTCAAATAACTCATTCACCTACTTTTGGGAGAGCTTTCACTTGGTGAAGTTTCAGACCCATAGCCAATTACTCACCTACTCAAAATGAGTAAATACGAATTATCTCTAAAAGTATTGCAGATAGCCAATTTTTCTCAAATAACTCATTCACCTACTTTTGGCAGAGCTTTCACTCTGTGAAGTTTCAGACCCATAGCTAATTACTCACCTACTGAAAATGAGTAAATGTGAATTATCTCTAAAAGTATTGCAGATAGCCAATTTTTCTCAAATAACTCATTCACATACTTTTGGGAGAGCTTTCACTTGGTGAAGTTTCAGACCCATAGCTAATTACTCACCTACTCAAAATGACTAAATGCGAATTATCTCTAAAAGTATTGCAGATAGCCAATTTTTCTCAAATAACTCATTCACCTACTTTTGGGAGAGCTTTCACTCTGTGAAGTTTCAGACCCATAGCTAATTACTCACCTACTCAAAATGAGTAAATACGAATTATCTCTAAAAGTATTGCAGATAGCCAATTTTTCTCAAATTAATCATTCACCTACTTTTGGGAGAGCTTTCACTTGGTGAAGTTTCAGACCCATAGCTAATTACTCACCTACTCAAAATGAGTAAATGCAAATTATCTCTAAAAGTATTGCAGATAGCCAATTTTTCTCAAATAACTCATTCACCTACTTTTGGGAGAGCTTTCACTTGGTGAAGTTTCAGACCCATAGCTAATTACTCACCTACTCAAAATGAGTAAATGCGAATTATCTCTAAAAGTATTGCAGATAGCCAATTTTTCTCAAATTAATCATTCACCTACTTTGGGGAGAGCTTTCACTTGGTGAAGTTTCAGACCCATAGCTAATTACTCGTCTACTCAAAATGAGTAAATGCGAATTATCTCTAAAAGTATTGCAGATAGCCAATTTTTCTCAAATAACTCATTCACCTACTTTTGGGAGAGCTTTCACTTGGTGAAGTTTCAGACCCATAGCTAATTACTCACCTACTCCAAATGAGTAAATGCAAATTATCTCTAAAAGTATTGCAGATAGCCATTTTTTCTCAAATAAATCATTCACCTACTTTTGGCAGAGCTTTCACTTGGTGAAGTTTCAGACCCATAGCTAATTATTCACCTACTGAAAATGAGTAAATGTGAATTATCTCTAAAAGTATTGCAGATAGCCAATTTTTCTCAAATAACTCATTCACCTACTTTTGGGAGGGCTTTCACTCTGTGAAGTTTCAGACCCATAGCTATTTATTCACCTACTCAAAATGAGTAAATGCTAATTATCTGTAAAAGTATTGCAGATACCCAATTTTTATCAAATACTCATTCATCTACTTGTGGGAGAGCTTTCACATGGTGAAGTTTCAGACCCATAGCTAATTACTCACCTACTCAAAATGAGTAAATGCGAATTATCTCTAAAAGTATTGCAGATAGCCAATTTTTCTCAAATAACTCATTCACCTACTTTTGGGAGAGCTTTCACTTGGTGAAGTTTCAGACCCATAGATAATTATTCACCTACTCAAAATGAGTAAATGTGAATTATCTCTTAATAGTATTGCAGATAGCCAATTTTTCTCAAATAACTCATTCACCTACTTTTGGAAGACCTTTCACACACGAAAATGAAAAATTGTGAATATCTCGGAAAAGCTATTTCTTCTGCTTTAATGCTCGGCGGGAGATACACACCACGGGAGTGGTCTTGACAAAAAATTTTGTCTCCCCAAAAATGGTGGCCATTTTGAATTTTCAAAGTTTTTGCAAAACACAAAAATGCTTATATCTCGAAAACCGTGCTATATGGAGCGAACTCAACAAAATTTTGGACCTGCTGGGTATCTCTGCAGAGTAGCCATGCCAATTTTCAAAATATTTTTGTCTCGCCAAATATAGCGGACATTTTTAATTTTTTTATTTTTTGCAAAACACAAAAATGCTTATATCTTGAAAACCATGCTAGATAGAGCAGACTGCGCTGACTTTGGTTGCCACAGCAGTATAAGGCTAGAAACGAAGCATTTTCTTAATACTTTAGCACTCACCTTTATATCCTTTTCGGGACGCTTTGTTTTTGCTATGCAAAAACATTATCTTTTTTTTTTGCGAGCGATCCTCTAGTTAATTTTAAAGTCATACTTTAGTTCAATTTCATTTCTTTCCATGATGTTTCCATCAGATGAAAGAATGTCTCCAACAACATAAATGCCTTTCTTTACCCAACTTGGAAAAAAAGACACCGCTTTTAAATATTTTGGAATTATACCACAGACACGAATGAAGAATATCTGAATATGAAGTAATTGGTTGTTTTTGGCACATAAGGGTCCAGTCCTCAATCACATCTTTCCAAAAAGGGTTTTTTATTTCGTGTATTTTTTTACGGCACCACTGATCACCAAATTTTAAAACAGCATCTGTGATTTTATATGTTACATCAAATAGTTGATTCCAAAGGGATTTCTTTTGATACATTAACCTTTTTATCCAACTAACCTTTAATGCTCTTTCAAAGTTATATATATCAATCATTTTCATTCCCCCTGAGGTGTAGTCACCCATTAAACAAGATCTTTTTATTTTATCCGGTTTATCATCCCAAAGGAAATTAAAAATTGACTTGTGAATGTCTTTCAAAAATGTTTCAGATGATTCAATTGATGTTAATAAGAAACTTAACTACTCAAGTAACAAATGTATGGAACTGGGCCTTTGGAAGGTTACTTATCACAACATCAACCACACTGTACTTGGGATTTATAGAGCTCCTTATTCCCCTTCAAATAAAACTACAGACAATCAGTTTGTTGATGAATTTTTAAATGTGCTAGCAGAACTTCTACCCCATCACAACAACTTGGATATTCTAGGTGACATAAACCTTCATCTAAATCAAAAAGATGATCCCCTGATAGATGTGTTAGACCAGAGTCTGTCTGCACTTGGCTTAAAACAACATGTGAGTGAGTACACCCACAAAGATGGTAATATACTTGATGTCATTATAACAGAGCTGGATAATACATACACACACAGCTGTGAAGTGAGAGACTTTTTATCTGATCATCGTTATGTGTTGTTCAAAAGTACTAGATGCAAGGATAAAATAGAGCATCACAAAGTAGAGCACAGAAACATCAAATGTGTTACACAATCAACATGGAGAGAAAAACTCAGTAACATCAGTATAATAGATAACTGCTGCATTACAGAGCAGGCCAAAGCCTTTGAAAATGATCTTACAAAACTCTTAAACGAAGTGGCCCCGATCAAAAATAAAATTGTCAGGAAAAGAACACCAAAGCCATGGTTCTCTGATAATGTGAAAGCTGCCCGCCTAACCTACAGAAGATGTGTAAAATCATGGGAGAAATCTAAATCTGAAGACTAGTGGAGAGCTGTAAAAAAATCCCGCCATGAATACTGTAAACAACTAAAACATGCAAAGAAAAGTTTCTTCACTGAGAAAGTGCTATCTTCAAAAGGAAATGTAAAAGGCCTATACAACACCATAAATGGCTTAATCAAAAGGGAAAAAGAAAATCTAATGCCAACTAATCGATCAAATCATGATTTAGCTCAACATTTTGCTGATTTCTTTAGCAATAAAGTCAGTAAAATTGCCGAAGCACTAAAACAATATCCTGATTTTGTTCCACCAGAACGTCAAGTTACAAAATTAGAATCATTTGATGTTGTATCAGACGATGACATTATCAGCATTATGACCAAGCTAGGAAATAAGCAGTGTGAACTTGATCTTTTCCCAGTTAACATTCTGAATGAACACAAGGCATCCATTGTCAAAGAAATAACAAAACTAGTCAATTCATCTCTTCAGAGTGGCAGTTTTCCTGAGAACTGGAAAAGAGCAATAGTAAAGCCGTTGATCAAAAAACTATCCGCAGGTCCAATCGATACAAATTACAGACCAGTTTCAAATCTAAAGTTCCTAGCCAAAATTGTTGAATGCACAGCCTTAAAACAAATTGTCCACCACTGTGAGTCAAACAAACTACTTCCAAAATTCCAAAGTGCCTATCGCAAAGGCCTTTCTTGTGAAACAATGCTTGTCAAACTGGCTGACTCTGTACTAAATGGCATGGAGCTTGGAAACATCTCTGCTGTATTGCTTATGGATCTTAGTGCAGCATTTGACACAGTAATCATTCAATTCTCCTTGAGACTTTTGACAAATACTATGGTATCAATGGTCAAGTTTCTGCATGGTTGAAATCATATCTGTCTGAAAGATCATTTTGTGTGTCCATTGATAAATGCTTGAGTGAAGACAAGCTTTTAACTCTCTCTGTCCCTCAAGGAGGTTGTGGGTCAACCTTTTATTTTATCATGTATGCAGCAACACTGTTCTCATGCATCCCTGATGACATCAATCTCTTTGGTTTTGCAGATGATCATGTGCTAGAAAAAAGTTTCAGTTCAACATCGAGTAAGGATGAGTTAAAAGCTATTAAATTATTAGAAGACACATTGATTGATGTACAACAGTGGATGAATGCCACAAAATTGAAGATGAATCCAGACAAAACTGAATTTATATACTTTGACAGTAAAGCTCAACTTTCAAAATCACGGATCAATACTGTGGATGTTTGTGGCGATAAAATAAAGATATCTAACAGTGTGAGATACTTGGGTGCATTCCTTGATGAAACACTATCATTCAAAAGTCATGTCAGTAAAAAATGCCAGGCTGCAATGATCAACTTTGTCAAAATCAGGAAAATTCGCCAGTTCTTATCCCAAGAAGCCTGTGCTACTCTTGTGTTAGGATTAATTATGTCACACCTAGATTACGCCAATGCTCTTCTCTGCAGTGCTCCAAAAACAACTATTCAGCCATTCCAGCGAATACAAAATATGTGCGCTAAGTTAGTACTGAAAAGGTCAAAATATGAGAGCTCACAAAAAGCACTAAGAGACCTACACTGGCTTCCCATCCAAGCTAGGATTGAATTTAAAATACTGTCACTCATGCACCAGTGCACCTATGGATGTGGTCCAGAATACCTGAAAGAGTTTCTGACAAGGAAAACTGTCACTAGAAGTTTGAGAACTAACGCTGATGACCAAAATAACTTTGTGATCCCGTTTAACAAACACAAAACTCTTGGAGACAGATCTTTCAGCTATTGCGGCCCACGTCTCTGGAACAGCCTACCAAATGAAATCAAAACAATACAACAGTACTCCTGCTTCAAACAAAGATGCAAACCTTTCCTTTTCAGAAAATACTTTAGAAATGTTTTATAATTATTTATTGTATATGTGTGTATATTTGTAAAGCATAGATAATTATTCTTTAAAGAGTACCATCTGCGCTATATAAACTGTACTAAGTTTAAGTTTAATAAGTGAATACATTTCGATAATATATTTGTTTTAATTACAGTTATTTTTCCAAATTTCAAGTTTCATTTTTGTCATTGCTTTCGTATAATTTAAAGAAGGAATCTTTTCTAAGGAAGTTGAAAATTCAAGACCAAGTAAACTGAACTGTGTTTCACCCCATGACAAATTTTCAATAAATATTTTGCTAATATTGATAAACGATGTACCCAATAATAGCGGCCCATGTGGCCAGGGTTATTTCTGGAGTCTTTGGCATGAAGCAACTCAGTGTATGTCTACTCTGGATGTCAGCCTGTCACAGATTTACCACCCGGACAATTGTCAGTACCCATTTGTAATCCTGGGTAAAGAGGCAAACATATATGTAAAGTACCGTGTTCAAGGGTACCATCTCCATGACCCAGCTAAGAATTGAAGTCCAGACCTTCTTCTCTATTTCTAGGCGTAAGATTTTGTAATGATGAACATATCCTCCGAATTTGATCTCTACCTATAAATACCTTTTGCTCTAGGGGGTAAAAAACTCTTTGTTGAAAGCCAAAAAAAATGTCTGTGACAGCCATATTCTTTTTCAAAATGAAGGCAAAAGATATTCCGAGGCAAGATTTGGTTTTGATGAATATATCCTGCAAATTTGACAGCTCTACCTGTTATACTTTTGCTAAAGGTGTAACAGAAAAATCAATGCACACTGCGGCAGCGGCAGCGTACCCATGTGTAATCCATAGTATCCACCAGATGCTCTCCAGTGAATACAATGAATTCTATCAAGCAATCATTTGTTGTGAAAAATCATGATACACATTCACGCACACCAACCCCCCCTCCCCCACATGCACACACATACCCTAGAATAAGCTTCATTTTACAATCTCTTGTCTAGCTAGGAGATGGTAACTCTTATTATAGAACATGTGCTGTAAAATCATTCTTCAGGCCTAGCAACCTATCTGGCCAGGGCTTACTTCTGGTGTCTTGGCATGATGAAACTGAGAGTATGTTGATTCTCCTGTACAGGTTTACATCCCAGACTTTTGCCAGTACCCATTTGCACCCCTGGGACACAAGTGTGAAGTGTCTTGTGCAAGGATACAATCTCCATGACCCAGTCAAGGATCGAATGTCCAATCTTCCTTACTTAAGCCCTCAGCACCCCTGCTTTGTGTCGACAATATTTATTAAGTTATTTGGGTAAAATTATTGCCTATTTCACAAAATGGGCAATTTCATGGATTGGGTGTAACATATACACAAGAAAGTGGCACTTAATAAAAGTTTTGTGGTTGTGGAGCAATTCAGGCTTGTCCTGAGGTGCTGAGGTTGCAAGAAATTGAATAAAATACAATTTTCAACTTATCTGTGTTGGGGGCTTATGTGGTCATTGATCATTGCAGTATTAACTGTTACAAAGCAATGTTGAATGAAGTAGTTCTGTGTTTTACCACATGCATGCAAAGTTTAAGTACCAGTTTCTGCCCATTCTTTATGTGTATTAACATCTTCCAAATGCTAATTAAAATAATACCCTTATAGAAGGGCATAAAATGGTCGCTAATTGTCACACTGTTTAAAGGACAGATAATAAAATGTGTCTTCACAATTTTTTTAAAAAAAAAATCATTGTTTCTTCAACATCCAGCAGACACCTGGTCAATCCACATCTCCTGTGGAAACACCTGATAAGGACATGAGGATGCAGTCATCTGGATACTATCAGGACGGATTTCTGTGGTCATGGAACTTCATGTTGACAAAAAGATGGCGCTCCAACAACACTGGAGATGAGGCCTTTCAGGTACGTATTGTATTGAGAAGGTTCTGATTAGTGTGTTGGAGAACTGACCCTGATTTTCCTGATCGATAAATTCTATTTTAGGCTCATATAATGCAACAGAAATGAGGAGAAGCTCTGGGAAAATAGCTGTCTGATGATGATGGTGCAACATTTTTGTAGCGCATGCAGTTTCTTTAACAAAAATATTTGCACTTGATCACAAATTTAAGCACTGGCTATACATTAGGAAGACTTACTGAATGACATACACAGAAACAACAAATGAAAGCCACAATGTTATATGATTGCGTAGGATGAGTATTATATTGTTAGTCTTCATGAGTGATATATGTATTCCATATTTGTCTAATAAGGGAGTTTTACTTTATTGTTCACCATTTTGTGTGATTTTTGAGTTAAATAAATCCATAATTAATGAGAAAGTATGAAAGATACTATCATATAGACACGGGCTACAGAAAACATATAAAAACATAATAATTAAGTTGCATTTCTCAGCTTTTTCTGCATAGATTTTTATGTAAAAATAAACAGTTGAAGAGCTGTAAAAGTACTTTCTAATGATATATATGTGTTGGTAACATAGTTTTCGAGATGTTATTGAAAACGGTGCCACTTGTTGATGCTAATTAACCATGATACAGAGGGCTGCTTTGTGTACAAAAAAAATATATCCCTCTCTGTATATCCCCCTAAAAAGATCTGACATGATACATGGTAGACAAATTATTATAGTAAGTGGTGCCAGTCAATTACTTTGTCTTCAAGTCCCTCTTTTTAGACTAAATACAGCTTGTGGTGGATAATAAAAGCTATTTATATACATGTATCATCTTAGAAAGTAGTAATTCTTACAGAGAAGAGTACTGGAATTGAACAGTATTCATCATGTCCCAGACATATTCCTCACTGTTTAATATGTTTTTCTCACAGGACAAAATGTTGGCAGACTTCAGAGCTTTCTGTAGTGATGAGGACAATAGATTACTTCAGTATTGGGAGGATTGTCTCCGTGTTTATAAGCAGCACCACGACAGAACAGACCCTATCCAAGTGCCAAGTGTGGACACACACGTGACAGATTCCAAGCAGTGATCAAATCACTACCACGACTTGGCTAACAGAGGGATTTTAATTCTTCTGCTCTACAGGCACAATATTTTCACACAAATGGGAAGTTGTTGTGCTAAAGACATGAAAATGATGGATAAAAAATCCTAGTGGAGGAACATTCTGAGTCAATAATTCAAGTGTGTGATCACTAATAAAAGAAAATACCCGGTGGGGATGGAACAATACACCCAATGATTTTGCTGTTTTCTCTTCGTCACACCAATCCGGATTTGTGAAAGTCTGGGGACAAAAATAAATTCCGACTCAGACACATCCGATAGTCGGTGTAGAATTCTGCCGGTCACCCATCCAAGAACCAATGTAGCCCATTGCTGCTTAACTTCAGTGAAGAGACAGATACTCCTCTCACCATGCCAATTCTCATGAAAGTCTGGTGACAAAAATTAACATGACCAAAAGGGTTTTGGTCTACTAGCACTAGCTGCAAAGGCATCAGAGACACGAGTAGTGCACTGAAGCGGTCACCCATCCCAGTACTAACATAGCCCATTGCCGCTTATCTTCAGTGAACATACAGATACTCATCACCGTTAATTCATGAAATTCGGAGACAAAAAATTAGCAAGGCTGAAAAGTCTTTCAGTCTACATGCGAAAGCTGCACAGCCATCATTGACACGAGTGATGCACTAGAATTTATGAAATGCAGGCGACCCAAAGAAATTCCAACTCAGACACATCCTATAGCTGGTCTAGAACTCAGGCGGTCACCCATCCCAGTACTAATGTTACCCATTGCAGCTTAACTTCAGTGAACAGACAGATACTCATCACACTATGCCACAATTTATGAAAGTGTTGAGACTAAAAAAAAACTGATTCCCAGGAGCACAAGCCTCACTAGAACTCACACTTAAAAAAAATAATCTCTAGAAGTGTGAGCCTTGCAACAGCTTTCGCTTAATAAGGTAGCTGTGGTCATTTTGACTGTATATCTGTTTGCTATGATAATACCTACCTATGACATGGTGGATATGGAAAATTCAAATAAAACCCCCTTTTCTGTTGGCTTGTATTATGTCTTCAGCAGAAGTTAAGAACGGTAGTGGTGTTTATCAGTGAGCATATTTATTGAGAACTGAAAAACTGGGTTGTATTTACTACAGAAGCCTCAGTGTCTTTCTCTTTGTGTGTTTCTGTGCACACAGTCAGCTTATACAGAACCCATTCACAGGCACTGATTGCTGTTTAGTCGAATCTTTGATTTGAGTTATGTACTGAGTTGTGGCTGCGATTTTAAATCTGCCTTTTAAGCCCTTAAATATCAAATTTTGCAGAATAATTGTACACATATCGGTACATTAAGGTGTATAGTATACACTCTGCCATTTTGAAAATTTTTAATGTTGTTATTAAGGTATATTTTATAAAGTAAAAATCTTGTCTAGCACTACATCTGGCTTGCTGTAAGATCCCGTATGTCCTAGAAACTATTGTTTTTGCTATTGTGATGGCCTACTCGAACAAGTCTTTTTTAACGGTTTCGTCTGCTGGTTTCTAGACGTGAAGCCCAATGAAAATATATATATTTATCCGTCTGCTGCTTTATCACACAGTCACTGTTAATGTAAAATCGTTGTCTGCGCACCTACTTGACTTCATTCATTCATCGAAGCATGACAATTAATTTAAAAAGTATTTGTTATGAACCAATCACATCGCTTGACAGATATTTGTGTTTAAAATAGGTAGCCACTACCTTACTCATTTGTCAAACAAATAAACCGCAAACAAATTAATGAATGAAGTGACGTCACGGTAGTACTAGACATTGGCCAATCAAAATATGGGGTGACTGTGGGACACTTGGTGGTCATACGACAGTGAAATTAATTTGCTTTCTACATCTCTATTTATTTCCATTTCTCACAAAGACGACCTTAATAATTGCAAATATATTCCGTGTGCAGTGCCCTTCCAATTTCAAAACCTGTTAGTTGTTAAGTCTTCTAATATTGGCCTTCAAAACAGATAGAAAAATGAGTGGATGTTGTTTTACTACAAATTGATCAGTGACAAAAGCCTTCAATGAAAATATGTGCACAACTCCGTAGTTCTACATTCAACCACTGGAAGGCAGTATTAGGGTTTTTATTTCCTAGAAGTTCTCACATGATTTAATTTTTGTCAGCTGTTTCGAAGTGTTGCAAGAACTTCTAAAATATTTTATATATCTGGAAAATATATTTAATTTTTGGAGTAAACAAATGCTTGACAAATGACGATTAGTTTATAAAGGTTTCAAAGAAATCTATTTGTTAAAAGATAAGGTGCATATATATCATATCTGAGATTGAAATACTGATAATCAACAGCTTGTATAAAAAGAAGACAAAACAAACTAACTTGCCACGGAGTAAATACAGCTGTCTATTCGTGGACTTGTACATCTCATTAATATTCATGAGCTTTCTGAAAGTAAGGTAATTTTATTTCACTTTAAAATATTTATAAATGTTAAATATGACCACAAGAAATACTGGACGAAGACTGCAATATATTGCCTACGTACGTCTTGTTCCTTCAAAATTTCCTTATTTTAACCGAATATTATTGAATATTTGGTAAAAATACATACAGTGTGCTTCTGTAAAATATCCATATAACACACTACATACATAATCCAAATATGTTTTATATTTATTAAATGAACTAGTTCGTTAATTTTATAAAATCCACACTTCAAATTTAAAATATGTCTTCTCTTTTCAAAATCCATATTCATACTGCGCACTTACACAGGGATCCCCTGTATTTATAAACCTTTCCTGTCACGTTTCTGGTCACTACAAATACCCAAAAATATCTCACAAATATCTACAAATATCTCACTACACAGTTCTGTAAACGTCTTTGCAAGCGGTTTGCAAATGCGGGCGATAATTTACAGATTTCAACACCCATTACTGTCCAAAGATTCGACTCCGTGGTTGGCAGAAAGCTAGCCACTGTACCCTTGTTTTTGTTTTGAGGTCACTCTTGTGACCCTAACGTGGTCCTTTTAGGAGAATTTCTCTTCACCAATAACATTTACCTTTTCACATTGGTCCTTTAGCATTTTATATAAAACTTAAAAGCTGTAGGGAAGCTTTGTTTTTGTGTACAAAAACCTTTTGTCTAGTTTTTTTTTATTTTTGTGGAAGCAATTTTTTTGTGATTTAGTGTGAGAACATTTGGATATTTTATCTTTTTATTGTGATTATGGGTATTTGTCGGTATATAGTACAATATGTCCTCATCAGGCCAGAAGAGAGGAGCGTGTGGCCATGTTATGGCGATTTTTGACAGCCATTCTGTATATAGTAGATGCAGGAACAAAGACAAAGACCCCTGTGTGGAGAGGCTGCAGTGTAGTGATTGTAAGTTCTGTAACATTCTCACTCCAGAACAATAAACTCAACTTGCTACACCGTCATATAAACTTAAGAAGGAAAAGCGTGAAGCAAGAATCTCTTCCCTCTTCTACTACTACTCCAGTTAAAGACAACGTACTTTCACCCAATCCCTCCCTTGTGGACCCTGCGTCTGTGCAAGTAATAGGGGCTGTGGATGGCCAGGGGATGCTGCAGTCCCCTGGCTCTGGTGAACCAGCTGGAAAGAAGAAAAAGGTTGATAAAGACAAAGCTACCACGTGTTAGACCAAGTCTCACTCTGATAAACCGGTGAAATCTTGGCAGGACAGCAAACCGACCAATGGTACTACAGATCAGAAACTTGATTTGGATTGGAAATGGTCGAACCAGTTTAACTGTGTGGATGCCTTACTTCTGGCCAAGACACTTGATAAAAAGACAACCTTCCAAACAGTCAAGGTAGCCCCATCTCTTTCTCCACCAGCCGGTGCTGTGAAGTCGACCCAGCCTTTCACCATGCCGACCCGGCTACTACATACTCTACACCAGCCTCTTCACATTTGCCCAGCACCAACTCCTCTGCTGGAAAGCATCAGTCTGCCGGCAAACCTCAAACCGACCAATCTGACCAACCAAGATCTATCGAACCAGCTACTTCTCAACCCTCTGCCTCTCACTGACAGGCCTCCAGTAAAGACAGTATCTCGCTCTTGGAGTTGGAGGCGGACAGTGAGTTTTCCGACCGACCACCTTTAGATCTGTACGTGGAGGAATGGGTATTGTGAGACAACCAGGATGTTACTGTCACCAACCAGGATCAGGCTGCCTCTTAAGAGCAGATGTAGAGAAACTCTGCCAGGCATTCACTCTTACATGGACTGGTCCCATATACTTGACATTGGCACATCCACAAACTCTTTGCCAGTCCAAAGACTTAAGTGCCCAGTAAAGTGTTGGTTCAGATGCCTGTTGACTGGCTATTCAGGAAGCCCAACAAACTGAAGATTACTCGGTTGGAGGATATGCTTGCCGAAGTTCAGAGGCCGGTGGCCTGTTGAAGGACCAGTTTCTGAGACCAGCGAAGACCCAAGCCAAGTGGTACATGCTGCATTCTGACCACAAGAGTGACTCTACTGCTGTGTCGACCTGGAATACCGACTCGTCACACCTCAACAGTAATTGTAGTAGGATTGCCAGACAGGCCGGTTTGTCATCTACTCCATTAACTTCACGTCACATTTTCCCAGGAAAACTTACATAAGTGGGAGAAGTCGGCTAGAGAGGCTACTATTGTATGTAATCAGGCTGCGAGTGCAGCAAGACATGCAGTCCCAACTTAAGACTCTAAGAAGCGAAAGCAAAGGCAAGGGTTCTTCAAAGGTCTCAGCTGCCACTAGTGAACTGCAGTACCTCATGGATTTTAACTCCAGCATCACCCAAGAAGTGGCAAAAACCATGGACCACCTAACAGATGTTTTTGTTTCAATGGGGAACTTGACTAGCCAGGAGAAACTCTTATCTGACACATATAAAGACCTGTAGGCATCAAGTCGGATACTTTTGCCGCAATCAGGACTGCCCTACTTCAAGTTGGTACTCTGTTCCCGGACAGTATTTTGACGAGTGCAGAGGACGACATTGCTCTCTGTGAGAGCAAGGCGCAGTCAGGTTTTACAGACAGGACTGCTGGCCAGGAGCAAGCAACCGACACTAGGAAAGACAATGAACACTCTTTCACCAAAGACACTTGTAAACTATGTTGTTGTAAATTTTATACTTACTGCACCCTGGCTTTTGCAAAAGAAAGATATAAGTCCTGGTTTGTCAGGTTGTTATCAGAAATGCAAATTAAAATATGTGAAAGATGTTTTCAGTGTCAATCAATTGTCATTTGTAAAACCTGTAACAAATGTCCCAACTGTCTCTCAAATCTGCTTGTAGGGGCAAGACTACAAAACTTTTGGGAAACTTGGCTGGATCTGGGTGCCAGTTTGAAAGTAGTTCAAATCCTGAGAGAAGGCTACACCCTCCCCTTTCGGACCCGGCCGAACTTGGCAAGGTCACTGAATATCATGAGCCGCTATGTAAGCCCTCACAGGAACCTGTACCTGCATCAACTTGTGACCAAAATTGCAGTACAAATTGTTTTCTTGGTTGCCCAGCCAAACAATTGTTGGAGACCTATCCTAGATCTGAGCAAACTAAATCTTTCCTCAAGGCGGAAAAATTCAAAATGGAGACACCGGAAATCATCAGAACCAGAAGGGGAGTGGGTTACCTGAATAGACTTCAAGGACACCTACTTCCATATACCAATACAGGAACAATCCAGGGAATATATGAGATTTCACATCCAAGTTTGGACATACCAGTTCAAGGCTGTGCCATTCGGTTTGTCCACAGCACCCATGGAGTTCACTGTGATAGCAAAAGAGGTGAATCTGATGGTCATACACAAGGGTATAGCAATCCACCAAAACCTAGACGACTGGTTGGTGACAGCCAGGTCCCACCAAAATTGTCTCCAGCATACACAGGATCTAGTAAAAATGTGTCAACAACTGGGTTGGCTGGTGAATTTAGAAAAATCAGAGGTGGAGCCCAAACAGGTCTTAGACTTTGAGGGCTACCAGTTCGACCTCAGGTCTGGTCGGGTCAGACTGACACGGGACTGGTGGCAGAACCTTCAACAGAAAATACTGACACTGCTATCCCTACCTGCTTCTCCGGTCCAGCAATTCATGTCCACTAGGTCTACTAACAGCCACAGAAAGCAAGTTCACCTCGGCCGACTACATATGAGACCCATACAGTGGCATCTCAAAAAACAACTTGGAGGGTACCAGAAATGCTAGAAAAGACGATTCCTATCCGCTGGTTCCTGCAGCCCCATCTACTAGTGTTGGTATCGAATAATAATATATATATCGATATCAAACCATATTTTTACTTCTGTATCGATCGATATTGAAATATCGGGTCATGGGTGTTTTCCGAGAAAGAACTTCCAAACGCTTTCACGAGTTTTAGAAGTTTCCCGAAAACCTATATATTTCTCAAATTTTATGTTTTATTTACATGGAAAACAGCTTAATTGCATCTATTCAGTAGTATGTTTCGATATTGATATTGTACCCTACATTATCGATATCAGTATATTTAGCATGGATCGATAAATATTTCAATATCAATAAACAATACCAGCACTACCATCTACAATGGTGGCTGGAAGAAGACAATGTACTTACAGGCCAACCATTAATCCCAATAAAACATGCTCTGCAAATCTTTACAGACACATCAAAAGAATGGTGGAACACACTGCAAGAGGAACCTGGTCCCTTCCGGAAAGATGGTGCATATAAACTGTTTGGAGCTAAAAGCAGTTTTTCTGGCCTTAAAAGAGTTCCAAGACCTCTGCTCAGACAATATATTTCTCACAGCAACTGACAACACCACAGTGGATATGGAAGTAGATACATAAACAAGGAAGGAGGCATGAGGTCGGGTCCACTTTGTGCCGTACTATGGAGATTCTTGATCTGGTGTATCAGGAAACAAATAACTCTCAAAGCCCGACACATTTCAGGCCAGCTGAATGTGGTAGCAGACAAGCTATCCAGGCTAGGTCAGATCATCCAGACAGGGTGATTTCTCCGTCCAGAGGTTTTTCAAATGATATGCAGCAGGTGGTACCAACCTCAAGTTACCTCTGTTTGTGTCACCGGTGCTGGATCCCCTGGCCTCAGCAGTGGATGCATTCAGTTTGTCATTCAGATGCATATGCCTCCCCAGCAGCCATCTTTGGCAAAATGGTGGAGCAGTTGCACGACTACCCATGCAAGAGAATTATTCTGATTGTCCCAGGGGGGGCACATGCCTTGGTTCTGGGATCTAGTGACCATGTCCAGCCAAATCCCACTGAGCCTGCCCAATCTGCCCCACCTGTTGGCACAGCCCTTCCATCAAATCCCTCACAGAAAGCTGACAAACCTAAATCTCCATGCATGCCTCCTAGAACCTCAACAATCAAGGAGCAGGGCTTCTCTGAGGCAGTGGCAGCAAGAATTGAGGCTCCTCAAAGAGGATCAACCAGATCAGTCTATGAGGCAAAGTGGACAATTGTTAAAAAGTGGTACCTCAATAATCTGGTGGACTTCCTGATAGCCAACTTCCTACTAGTTTCAAGTCAGGAAGTTACAGCCAAGCACCATTGGTGGTTACAGATCATCCATTGCTGACTAACTAGGGAATACGCCTATCAATGTCAGCAAAGATGAAAATCTCACTCGTCTCCTGGATAGCTTCCACAGAGGCAGACCTAAATGTCAGAGGGGCATCCCCTCCTAAAGGCTCCTTTCGAACCCCTTAAAGAGGCCTCTCTGAAGCATTTGACCTTCAAGACTGTTTTTCTTTTGGCCTTTGATTCTGGTAAATACAGAAGTGAGAATATCAGACATAAAGCAGACTGGTCTAAAATATCCTTGTACCCTTTTTTCCCAAGAGCAGCTTGCCAAAGAGGGTCCAGACATTGTGGCCCCAGTGGTAATATCAGCCCTGGCCCTTACTCTGGATAAATCACTCAAGTCTGACAGGTCTGTCTGTCCAGTCGGAGCACTTCGCTACTATTTGGACAGGACTTCAGACCTCAGGCAGAACAAGGAGGTGGTCTTTGTCTCCATTAAGAAAGGCTTTGACAAAAACATCTGACCTGCCACTATCTTCTCATGGATCAAGCAGACTGTGATTTTGTGCTATGAGCTCTCTGACCAAAGAGGCCCTCACTGTTCATCAGGTTAAAGCCCATGATGTGAGGGCATTCGCTGCTTCTAAAGCCTTCCAGTCAGGAGTCTCATTGGAACAAATTCTGTCAGCCTGCCACTGGAAATCAAATAACACCTTCATTCAATTCTACTTGAAGGATGTGGGTTGGGCTGATTCTGAGCTCTTTCACTTGGGACCTGTACTGGCTGCTCAGCAGATCCACGAGTAGCCCATATAAGTACAAAAAAAATCATAAAAAAAAAATCATAAAAAGCAAAAAAAAAAAAAAAAAAAAAAGGGTGAGGTGCTTCCTTTGGTTTATTTCTTAACCAGCTACTGGTAACCGACCATGGCCATACAGGGTTTCCCGACCTTATAGTCAACCCAGGTCAGTAGTTATTCAGCAATTGTCCATTGGACAGGATGTATTAATTCAATAAAATTACAAATTTAATAAGTGCATGAAATATTTATTACTTTATACCCTATCCAATGGACATACAAGACCCTCCCAACCGACCCCACTATCAGCTTACTAGGGGTCTTATAGGTTTAGACAATGAAAGAGATGCCGTGATGTCACGCTGCCATGACAGGAAGGAAGTGTGATGTGCCATCTGGCGATTACACAGTACTGGACCGGCCTGGTGGTGGAAATACAGAATGTCTTTTTCTGACATTTGGCGGACCAGTCTGTACTGACTGGATTAGCAATTGCCCATTGGATAGGGTATTAACTTATAAAATTTTGTTTACTTATTAAGTTTGCAATATTGTTAAATTTGGGAGTCACTTTATCATTCTTTAACCCCAGCCCTTATAGTCATCCCTGCACTGTCCTAGTGGCGATGGCCATAAAGCTTGTGGGTATTCAACAGCATAAACCCATGCATGGATTTTCACCACATTTTCAGGGTATATTTATCTCAAGAGGATCTAGAGCGGATTATGTTTTGGTGGGAATCTGGCAACAACTGTTGCCATGGCAACACTTTTAAGATTTTTGGATCTTAAAGTTGTTTGTGTTCCACAGCCTTAACTCACACATATATATTCACCAGATATTCAGGGTGTGAGGATCTGCTGATCAGGTTTTGGGAGATACCCTTTTAATGTTTTTGGGTCTTAAGTTTGTGGGTTCCACAGCACCGATTTTCACCTAATTTCAGGGTATATATACCCCAAGTGGTGTAGAGCTGATTATGTTTTGAGAAGTATCTAGCAACACCTGTTGCCATGGCAACACTTTTAAGATTTTGGGGTCTTAAAGTTTGTGGGTGTTACAGCCTAAACCCATGCACAGATTTTCACAAATTTTTCAGGATATATAAACCCCAAGAGGATCTAGACCTGATTAGGTTGTAGGTGGTATGTGGCAACAACTGTTGCCATGGAAACACTTTAAATACTTTTCAGTTTTAAACTTGTACTAAACCAATGTTACTGCTGTTTTGTTTTCATCTCCCATGGGCCAAGGCTGGGTTTAGAAGATTATGGAAACACATTGTGCGTGTGCATGCATGTGCATGTTGGTCACATTTTTAAATCAAGCTTTATATCATTCATTTATGAAGATATCTTTACCGAATTTGCGGGGAATGTTTATGACTGTAAAAACTTGTCTGTAAAAAATTTTGTACTTGTTATACTGCTCATTTTGTACTGCCGTAGCTGATTGTTGCAAAATCATTGATATGTTCTAAAATTTAAAATATTGCAGTTACCTGTGTCAAATTTGCACAAAATGTAAATGGCTAGGGAAGTTTTGCCGAGAGTAATTTTGACCTTGTATTGAAAAACCTAATGTGGGGGCATATATAAAGCCCTATTATCTGCCTTATCATTGGTCCTAGGGGTTTGGAATGAGAAAACAGCTTATTGGAAATCATGGTCTGCAAATATTTTGCAAGTGTCAAAGTTGACCTTTGACCCCTGGTTCAAGGACATGTAGGGTTAACATACGTTCAGGGCCTGATCTCTCCCTTTAAATTGGCTCTAGGGCTTCAAAATATGAAACCCAACTTGTAGAAAATTATGGCCTAAGAATGTTACTTCTGACAACATTTCGTGGATTCTGAGTGTACAATTTAACAACTGAAGCTGTTGTGAGGTTGAAGGTTTTTCCAAAGTCTCAGTATTGTTGACCATTTTGTTGTACCTGTGCACTGGGGTTCTTGCCTGCTGAGGCTGGCTATTTTTAATATATTCTAAAAAGATCAAAACAGAAACTAAATTTATTCAAGGTAACCGTTACAAAAGGAAAAATATCTCAAAAACCAGTTTCATATAGATTAACAAACAGTACCAAACAGATGAATAAACCGTAAATATCTTACCAAAATCATGGGAGACAAGACATCAGAACACTGTGGAACTGATTGGTAGTGAAAAGCTTTATTAAACATTTTTTGGAATGTAAAATCTGTTGTTTTTTTAAAAAAAAACAAAAAAGGTTGAGATTCGTGAACTACATTTTTGAGTCTGAAGAAACTGTGTGCTATAAACAACACATTGGTTGTAATCTTTGGTGTAGTGACTGATAACTTTTTAAATGATGTCAACAAAAAGTCTCCAATTTTATAATTTATTCAGTATAAATGAAATTAATCACCGTAATTGTTCAGAAAGGGCCATCTAACAATCTTCAACTGATTTTGTCTATTTTTATTAAGTTTTATGTGAAATATGATATTGCAAATTCATATTAAATTAATGATATACGTATCAAAATACATTACAGAATGTTATTTAATATACTAATTTTTTCAACTATATAAATTAACCAAATCTGAGAATGATGGATCAACATCTTGCCATCTTGCTTCAGTAAAACATAAGTTTCATAGGTGCCCCCTATTTTTCCACTGTTCTGGAAACACAACATCAAGATTAAGTTATTTTCCAACTTTGTTAAAATTCTTAATGTTAAAAGTATTAAGTTAGTGACTGTCCTTATATCCAAGGTTATATTATCAAAGGAATACTGGTACTCAAATTTCCTTTTGAATCTGTTGATTCTGGTTAAATTTGAATCAACTGAAGGGACTAAAGGTTTTCAACAATACAAGAAAGCTTTCCAACAAAAAATAATTTTAGTTGTAAAAGTTGGGAATTTTTAATCAAATAATTAAAAATTATTATCAGAAATGATGAAAGAGCCAATTTTTACATTTCTGTCACTAAAATCATGATCAGTTTATAGTACATGGTGTGAGTTGAATATTTTTGCCCTCTTTAGTCTTTGGTCTTGCCACAAGTGCATAAACATTGGTTTATTTTGGACAGACATTCAGGTATGAACAATGTGAGAACAGGTTTTATTAGTGTGCGTATATAATAGCACAGGGTTTCAGTGCTGGTAGGGGGAGTTTATTATAGGTTAATGGGTAGAAAAAATAACAGATCTATTTTGAAGGTTACAGTGTGAGTGAACTTGGGTGATTGAACTAATGAATATTCATAGGTTATGTCTGGCTGGATTATAGAAAGCCTTGCCAAGAAATACTGAATTACTCTCTAGTGGTTCATGAATATTCATAATAGAATATCACATGACGTCTGGTATTGAGGTTAAATAGTCAGAAAAACATTAGAATGGTGCAATTGAACCAGAGGGGGCTTGGCTTGTAAACTAGCATATAGACTATATAAATTTCAATACTAGTGTGGTAAAGGGAGTTCGTACTTCTTGACCAAACACGTGGTTTGAATATTGGTCTGCTGTTAGTAATACATTGCCAATATGGGGCGAAAGAAAATAAAGCAAAGTGAACCTAAAGAAATGACTGTAGTATCACACAGTACGGAAGCTACGGAAGGCAACCGTATAGAACAACTCGAGAAGAAGGTGGACAAGCTATTAGATGTGATGGCTGGAATGGACGATAGGGTTAAGAAGCAAGAAGCGAGAGCTGACGCGAGAGATGTATCTCCTATACCTTCAGCCCATAGTTCCGTACGTGACAGCAATCACTTGTTACCTTCATTTGAAGAACTACGCTCTGATGAAAAAATACAGGCAGAAGTTCAGAGGCGACTTCACCAGTACGACAATGTTTCTCGACCAGAAAGCAGAGGTAAAGTACATGATTTTCTAAAGTCTGGTAGATATAGACAGGGCGTACATAGGGTGAAAAAAATAGTTCATTGGCCTCAAGATCATTGTTCTGTGCCTTATGGCAGCAAGCAACCTATGTACGATGACCTTAATGTGTTACAGTGGTCGCAAGGTTTCATTCAATGTGTACTTGATGAAAGCAATGATAAAATCAAAGAAAACATGCTCAAATATTTTGTAAGTGCAATGCAAGATTCTATAGAGCTGTCCTTTGTTACAACTAAGCGAGCCCACGGGCTAATACTTCAAGAAATGGAAAAAGGTTCTCTTACATGGCTGCAAGCTGACAAAATTGAAAAAATTAGGAGTAGAAATACTCAAAGAATGGTTCCTAATGGTTCAAATGCGAATGTGAAGGGTCAAAATGAAGGTGCAGAAAAGACAATGTTGTGCAAACTTTATAACAAAGGGTCCTGTAAATACCAAAATCAAACTGAACATACAGATAAAGGTATGAGGTATCAGCATTTTTGCAGTAACTGTTTTGCAAGTACGGGCAAGAAATATGAACATCCTAGACATCAATGTCTTAGGTTGAAAAGTGACAAAAAACATTCTCAAAGCGACCAGAAACTTTAGCAAATATAAAAATGTCCATATTCCTTCCAAATGCGTCAGTTCGAATGTTTACCCTTGTAAAACCAGAATCGCAATCAAAAAATTTGGTTATAATGGAGGTGCTAACATTACCATAGAAGAAAATAGTTCTGACGAGTGTGGTAAGGAAAACAGTAGTACGGTCAAAGGAATAGTGTTGCTTAACATTGATGCACCAGCTTTTATTCCTGGTGAGAAACTATGTTCATTTATTAACATATACACCCCAGTATATACTGAGGAAAATATTAAAGGAAAATTGGGTAAATACACCAACAATGCAGGTTCTGTTCTTGATATATCATATAGTAGTAAACAAGAAATAAACAGTTCTGTAATTAGCGTGAATGAATTGCACAATGGATTTTTATCTGATAGTCTTTTGGTCAACAATGCTATTATATCTATAGACGGCCCGAACCCCCTCGGGGAGGGGTGGGTGGGTGGCCACTCCTGTCAAAGCCTGAGGCAGTTTGAGTACCAGGTTGATAACCATCAAATGTCAGACGGCATTAATTATAATACTGTATGCACGTATGTATCTGGCAGGGTGAATGAAAAAGAGAGTTGTATACTACATTCAGACTTATATATCAGTAATGATACAAAAGACAGGTTGATTCGTGAAGGTGGTAGTAGTTCCAGTTACAGTGCTGATAATAGTATTATGCACACAGGTGGCAAAACTAATATTCATGTTGATAGTGATAATACAAATAATATCAGTAGTTTGACAATTGAAAGTTCTATTAACACGTTTTCATTTGACAATATCAAAGAAAATATTTTATGTAATCAGTGGGACCATAACAACGATTCAACTAAACGGTTGAAGGTCATGGGCCCCCCCTTGGTTCATATTGCTTCTCCCTTGTATATAACTATTCAAGATTTTAGTGAAGATCCACTCTTAGGTACTTTTAATTCTTGTATCTTAGACAAAGTTACAACAAATGTAAGAAATACTGCTACAGGAAATAATACAAACTATGGTACATGCAGAAGGGAGACAGGGGCTGATGTTAACCAAAAATATAATAGACAATTTGGATTTTTACCTCTGAAAAATTATGTTTTCCCGGTGTACAGTAGTTCAAAGAAATTGAATACTTCTGATATGCAAAACTGGGTACGCAGTGTACATAATGTAGTTAGAAAGTCTGGTGTATTCAATTACAAGGAAGCACGTATAACTGTCCCTTCGGGATTAAATATTCTAAATTGGCGTCGGTATTTGAGTACCTATGATATACCAATACTTTTGGAATATTTACAATTCGGATTCCCACTAAATATAGATTACAATTTGTTTACATTCAATGAAACCACTACCAACCATGCTTCAGCAAATATGCATCCCTTAGGAGTTGACAAATATTTTAAAGATGAACTGGAGTATGGGGCCATAGTGGGCCCCTTGAAGGAAAAGCTGTTTGACAAATTACATTGCTCACCCCTTATGGCAAGAAAGAAACCTGATGGAGGCGTACGCGTCATAGTGGACTTATCTTGGCCTCTGGATGGTGGAGTTAATAGTTGTGTTCCCTCGAATTATTTTGACTTTATACAATTTCAACTCAAATATCCCAGTATTGATAATGTGGTAGAAAAAATTAAACAGTTTGGCCCCACATGTAAATTGTTTAAAATTGATTTACAACGTGCTTTTCGAAATCTAAGGATTGATCCCTTCGACTATAATGTGTTAGGCCTCAGTTGGCGTAGCCAAACGTACGTAGACGTAGCGTTGCCGTTCGGATTTAAGCAAGGGGCGTCTAGCTGCCAGATGTGTACCGACGCCATAACGTACCTCATGTGGACGCAAAAACACTGGGTCATGGCGTACTTGGACGATTTTGTAGCGGTGTGTCCTCCTAGTACCGCCAATAATGCTTACTTAACTCTTAAAAATTTGTTGGAAGACCTGGGACTACCAATAAATTTTAAGAAAGTCGAAGAACCCAGTTCCACAATTACTTGTCTTGGAATAGAAATTAATGCTAAGGAAGGAACCCTGGCAATCCCTGATCAAAAATTAAACGATATCAAAAATTTGTGTGTACAATGGCTGAATAGGCGCCACGCCAGCAGAAATCAGCTCCAAAAATTATTGGGACACTTATTATATATACATAAGTGCATTCCCCCGGCTCGACTATTTACAAATAGAATCTTGAATACCTTACGTAATGCTCCTAAGACTGGAAAAGTCATGCTACAGCCGGAATTCTTTAAAGATATTAACTGGTTTGTTACTTTCTTGGAAACTTTTAATGGTTCAGTTAAGATACATAGTGACCATCAACCAGCCAAAGTGTTATGTGTGGATGCTTCTCTAATAGCATTGGGGGCAAAATTTGAAAATAAAGTCTATTCTCTTCCTATTCCAGACATATTGAAGCAAATGTACACTATAGTCCATTTTGAAGCAGTTTATATTTTAGTGGCATTGCGTACTTGGTCCACATTATTATATAATAATAAGTGTGTGGTTTACTGCGATAATATGGCAGTGGTAGAGTGCTTTACATCTCATAGAATACGTGATCCTTTTCTCATGGCTTGTGTAAGAACTGTGTGGTTAATTTGTGCAAAAAATAACATTAAACTTCTGGTTAAGTTTATTCCTGGACACAACAACACGTATGCGGATATATTGTCCAGGTGGCATGCCTATAAGACCTGTAAAATAACAGAAGTAGAGATTCTAAATCAATGTAACTGGTATTCACCCAGTTCCCTGTTTGTTATTCCAGACTTTGAAATATAACATGTACAGGGTTCACCTCCTTTGTGGTGACCAGAATACTGCCTCTCCTTTACTTTGTAGGTAATCCTGTCCTCCTCTGGCTGATCAGACGGGCTTCTAAAAGAGCAGCCTCAGGTTTGAGGCCAAGAACCTTTATTGCCTACACTAGAGGATTTCAACTCTTCATCGCGTTTATGGTCTACACATCTCTACAGAAGCCCTTCGAAGATGCTACGGTTATTGCCTTCTTTGAATATCTTATCTGCAACAACCTATCTAGCCCTTCACTCCACAACTACGTGTCAATTCTGCACCACTTCTTTGGCATGTACGGATGGCCTACGACTGCTCTTCATTCAAGAAAGATCAAGCTTATGATGAAATCTGTACTGACAAACAATCCATTAAAACCTAAAGTTAAAGGTGTTCTATCTGTTACCAATTTAAAGCAATTGATATCTGTTCTAAATACTGTTGGTGAGCAGGAGGTATTTGGGGCCTTATTTTTGCTTGGTTTCTTCGGATTTTTTCGGTTAGCAACATTAGTTCCAAGTAAAGTCATAGATTTTGATGTAACACGGTTTCCATTAGTCAAGGATATTATTTGGACAGCTAAAGGTTTTCAAATGATCATAAAGTGTAGAAAAAATATGCAAAATGCTGATCAATTTGATGTTGTACATATTCCAAAGTTGAAGTCTGCAGATATATGTCCAGTGCTCGCTACTAGGCGTTTAATTAGGCGTTTGAAGTTAAATATGCAAGATCCATTATTTCAGGTTGAAACGAATGGCTCAAAGTTGCCAGTAACAGCTGTGCAAGTTAGGAAACTGTTGAACAAATATATAAAATTGCTAAATCTCAATCCAAAAGACTTTGGATTCCACTGTTTTCGACGTAGTGGTGCCTGCCTTGCTTTTGAACTTAATGTCCCATTTGAAAACATAAAACTCCATGGTAAATGGAGATCAGAAGCAATCTGGGCCTATCTTACTAGGACTCCAAAAGCGGCAGCACAAGTCGCCTCCACTTTTGCTCAGAAAATCATATAGCTGTTTTATGTACTACCCTACTTCCTACATTCTCTGGCTTGGCATTCTATGCTTCTCAGTTACTAGTATTCTGTTACATGCACCTTAACATTGACCTTGCAGGTCATATGCTTCCCCATGACCTTGACCTGAAGAAATTAAACCGTAGTTCACTTTAGCTGTTAGGTTGAGGCTCTTAGCCAAGCTAGTATATATAATCACTTGGAGTTGGGTCCTTAGCAATGGCTTGTTGTGTAACTGGCTTCATATACATTAATGTCAAGGTCAAATAGTGGGGCAAAGGTTAATATAGGTCATTACAGTTGGTAAAAGATGGAACTATGTAACTTGAGTAACAATGTAACAGCCAGAAACTATGTTAATTCTTGGTCTTAAAACATTGTAGTTCCTTACAGTTAAACTATGGCAAGCTTAAAAGGAACTGTTGTATATACTTAACATTGGTAGCTGTAACTCAGTTAATTTTAGTAAAAGATGGTGTTTAGTAAATGTTTTAACAATGTATAACATGACTAATGTGTATTAACAATAAAGCCAAAGTATGTTTAAAATAATGGAAGTTTTCATATAACTTGTACTCTCCCCCTTCCTCAGGCACTGATATTTGAAAATTGTTTACAAATGGTTGATTGATTGATGAGGGCTTGACTTTGAGTACATCCTGTTGAGCATATTTTAAGGATGTATGACCATAGGCAGTTGAGGAGGGGTGGGGGGCAAAAAAAAAGTTAAAATCCTGGCGGAGATAATAAAATGTAAAATGGCTGCTTATATAAGGAAAATATAACCTAGGTCAAACGTGATCTAATATTTGGTTTTAATGAAGTGAATTTACCCCACTGTGCATATTAGCAGTTTCTGCAAGATACTGACCGTGGCTGGGCATTTATGATGACACGAGCCTTTCAGATCAAAGGAATATTTATATGTGGTTAAGTAGCTGCAGTGTTATTCATGGGCAGTTTACTCTCCTGCCAAAGGTAGGCCACAGAACCTGAACCAACAACCAAGGAGCTGTGCTGTGGGCCATATAACACCTGCTTTCAAAATAATTGATACCCAGACAATATGCCAGGTTTTGGAAATGATTCACATGGCAATTGTTTCATATACTGTAACTCTGTGGTGATAGTGACAAAAGAAAGCTCCTTTAAAGTTACATTGATTCAGTACTTTTTAGGAACTTCATTATGGCCAGGGCTGCTAGGGAAAGAGATAGTAAATTCAAGAGAAAACCTTGTTTTTCACAGACAAACTTGTGGTTTATTATGCATGTTTTTTCCCATTTTTGACAACTGTGTTTGATAAATCTTATTTAAACTATTGGGATAAATTCATCGAATTGTAATGGTATATCTGAACTGTTGTAATTTCTATAATACCGTAACAAAAGCTGAGTGTTTGCAAAGGAAGTCAAGGGGCCTATTTCAAAACAACAGTCAGATATCAACAAATTTGTGCAAAGTTTCTCCTCCACAAAAAATTTCCTTGATGGATGGACAATCTCAATCGCTTCACCACGAGACCCTGTAGCACATCCATAAAGAATGCAGATCTGCAATACAAGAGATACAATACATAAATAAAACCAAAGTCGCCTGCAATACCGCACATATACACATTATTGCCCATGCCCAAAAACACACAAATTATGCATAAACCCCTACCCTTTCAAACAAAATGCAGATCCTAAATTGACGAAGGACCTTTTAATATATTTTACATAACATTGATACTTTTTCTTTCACAAAAATGCATGATTTTAGCATATTGCAAAAATATAAATATAACCACGTAATAAAGGTGGAAATTCCTCTACACAGAGAAATTTCAAGGGATTGATTGGGAATATGAGCAGAAATACTGGGATTTCATGCATGAATTGTTAACTTAAATACATTATTTTATGTGGTTTATGTTAATGTTTTATAGATTATCACCATTATTTATCACACAGGGGTGCTACTACAGATGATTTCAGTATCTATACTGGCTTAAAAGTGCATTCTGTAAGACATCTAAGCTAGCTCCTGATGAGTGCTTACAGCACTTTGTACCAAGTATGATAACTAGTAACAGCATTATACCCCTTTCACACTACAGGCAGTATACTCCGCAGTAGTAGGCATTTGGCAAAATTACCCCTATCCTTCAACTGTTGTCCGACGTTGGTAGACGAACTTGTGAGACAGTGGCCCAACGTCCCAATCCTTGAGTGTCCCACGAAAGTTTTGGTTGTGCTCAAAATTTCTTTCCCTGAAGGCCACAATGTCAGCTCCCATCAGGCACTGTATTTTTGTGCCTTATCTATGTCCCTATATCCATGCTTGTCCAACCATTTCATTGACCTTCTGCAGATAAATTTTTCATGTAGTTACTGATGGTGTCATTTACGGTTAATAAAATGTTGCGAGTTCTCGTTTTGGTAGCAGGTATACATCCGACAGCTGCTGAAGTTGTGTTGAGGTTAATGGAGTCAGTGGCTAAGGTTTGTACTACTGTTGCTCTACTGTTACTGACAGTTACACAACCATGTCCCATCATTGGCCATGCGTGTTATACTTTATGGATATCCAAAACCTCGGAAGATATGAGGCATACTGGAAAGTGGTTCCAGTGCCAAGTAAAACTTCTAACCACGAGGTATAAAGCCTGTTGTGTAAAGACATCCCAAGTAGCATTATGTAACAGTGACATCCTATAGTATAATACTTCAGTTTCAGAAGACCCGAGTTAAACAAATTGGGAATAATGATATTTGGAAAAAAGTAATGTTATTGTAATGTCTTAGGATTACATGGGACCATTATCCAGATTTTACTCCGTTCTATATATTCAAAATTTATGAAGTCAGTGGTGAGTGGCATATTTTCAAATTAAACTGAGATAAATATATAAGAATTTAAACAGTTATTTTCATTCACCACCCATGTGTTGATCTAAATACAAGGATTTTATTGGCTAGCAGGGTGGATTTCATGAAAGGTCTCTGACTTAGCGCAGGCTCAGGCTGAGCCACTGGCTCAAATCTGAGTCTTTTGGCTCAGCTAAGTCTTTGTCTCAAATTATTTTCACAGAGGGGGTCTCAGTTGAGACCAAGCTTATGAAATAACCACAGTGGTTTTCTGTGTCTTGTGACCTTTTTTGTGGTCAAAATATTCCACTTATGACAATATATGTTAAAAAACTAATAAACTGCTTCCTGCTAATTGTCAGACTAGGCAAAAAAATAGTGGTATCTGCCTGATATAATTAACACTTGGCTAATTGTATTTCGACTGCTCTTGATTTCTATCAGTCTCTTCAGAGGCTATGGGGTATTACGGGCCAAGTGTGGTCCCTAAGGTACTTTTTGGGATCCTGTGGTGCACCCCCGGTTCTAGACGGTTCAGAACCGGTTCCCCACTGTGGAACCTGTGTTAAAGAGGCGTAGGAGATTTTGGTCATGGTGGGGGGGCCTAGATTAATATTAGCCTGTCAGGTGTTAAATATACGCCTTTGAAGCTATTAATAGCTACAATTCTGTTATCAGCTAGGGTTGTTTGAGTTAGACACTCTTAGACCTTGCTCTTCATTGAGCATTGTTAAAGGAAAGTGGTCCAATATGATATGTAGTCTGTTTTTATTATGATTTTATATTTTATGTTTATTGTTATGTATTTATATGTTTTAGTACTTATATAAGTCATCAAATAAAACATGTCACAATTAGTTATGTGTAGTCTTTATTTATTATAATAAATCTATTATCCTTTCGATTTTACTTGAGTTAAAATAAATTTATAAATATGGTATTGATGCAGCATATAAATAAATTTAATCATTTTAAAATGTTCTAAATCAACCATGAATAAAATAAACTTTAGATACTGAAAGTTTATTTGGGCGCTCCTGGTACTTAAAACTTGGTGGTTCTGTATTCCCTGGCTCCATTACTGGGTGGTGGTGGTGGCAGAAAGATTTTTCTTTGTGAGGTGACCAATGTGGGCTGTGTTCTTTTCCTTGAACAAATTGCATTATAAGCTTCATTGTCCACAGTTAATGCCTCAGGTTTTCTGACATTATTGGTGGTCGGCTGGGGCTGGCTGGTGATTCTTATTTCAGGTTTAGTAAATTGGGGAGAATTCCTCTGTTTCTGAAATTCTCCTGGGCTTTTCAGTTTAATGTCTGGCTGAAACCTTTTTAACCATGAGTTGTGCCTGGTGGTTCCAGGGTGAGGTATCCTGTGTCTGTCTTCTCTAGAATTTGTTGGCTGGAAGTAATTACCACTAATGTTTTTGACAGCATCAGCCTTAATGTAGTTCTGCCTCTGTATTATTGAGTGTTCTTCATGAGCGCACATGGAGCATACAGAGTCATCAGCCTGAGTTTGATTATTTTTCTGGATGCTTAGTGGGACACAGCCAATCTGGGTGGTTGGTCTGGGTATGATTTTAAGGATCTGTTTGACTTCTGGGGGGAATTCATTTGTGGTTACAAACTGCTTTGGTTTAAGATCCACAATACCGAATAGGGATGTGTTACAGCCTATGTTCCTATCTGGATTCATTTTCAGTTCAGTAGAGACTCCAATGGACACTTTCAGTGTGGTGTCTTCTTCGTTACTACTGACCTCAAGATCTTTTGTAGGATTGTATACCAATCTGTTTCTCCTGTTAGAATGAAGGTGGTGTTCTCAATACAATGGGTGGTGGTATTGGGAGTTGATGGGTGGTTCTGCGCATGCGCAGAAGTGCTCTGGTGTTCAATATTGGAATTGTCCTGTTTGATAATAAGGGGCTGATGGTACTGGGACGTACTTTCCACATATGAACCTTCTGCTATTATGAACGCTGCTAATATGCCTTCTGATGTTTGATTTGTTCTTGTAGCCTTTATTACACTGGCCACACAAAAATTTAAAGTCATCCATGGTGATGGGGACACTTTTTTATGCACTATTACTAAACCCTCCATGACTTAGTGACTGTTTTGTGATGTCATAATGTTACTGGGGCATCATATATTTATGACGTCATTTACATATGTACTGTCATGAGTGCCATTAGTGTGTGATCTCATAAATTGGTTGATTTATGATTGAGACAAAAATAAAATTAATGATTTATTAATTTTTTGATATATTGTAATTTCCCAGCCTCTAAGTGATATTTTGGCTTTATTGTGGTGAATAAATTGTATTTATTATCTAATGCAAATCATGTATGCGTTTATTATAATTTTATTAATTCTTAATCGATTAATTTATTCAACTTTATGTGTTTTTTACAGGTGTGAATTCTGATGAAAGTTATGGCCATATACAACAAAAGGAAAGAATGGGGAGACTGCTGAGTGCTATTCAGTCTAAATAATAGCCATAAATATTCAAACAAACTGGTTGATATCAATTGGGGCCAGAGAGTGCAATTTAAATATCCAGCACAACTCAATACGCCTCCTTTTGGAAGTGCTTTCAGATTCAAATTTTGGTGTGCACCACTCTAACACACTGAACTTCATATGTTTATGGCTGTTTCCATCATTCTTGAAATGACGTGATACAGGTGTGATTTGTCCATCTTTTATAACTGATGATTTATGCTCATACATTCTTTTTCTAAGTGCTGTGGTTGTTTCATCAACATAATACATAATATGACACAAGTAATGTGTTTGGGTAAGTTACATTTGATATTGTTATGACTGGGGTTTTCACTGGTGTTTTCTTTATTACATCCAGTAAGTCATCCTGTTTGTATTTGAAAGTCATGGTTACAAACTATAACCCCATGAACCCAAACATAAAGGGAATCATCCATAGGAACTGGAGCATAATCTCCATAATCTTTTTCTGGAAAAACCAATTATTGGTTTTAGGAGACTCCCAAATTTAAGGGAATACCTAACCAGTGCAACTACTAAATACCCAACAGTTGCTATCGACAAGGGTACTCTTTATACTCCCATCTGCACACGCCTAGTCAAATGCACATATTGCCCACTTTTGAAAAAAAACTGGACAATATCAAATGTAACTTCACAAAAAATCATGCAAACCTATAGACTTACCAAAACACATCACATGTGAACTGTCCAATGTCATATATTTGATTTCTTGTACTAAGTGTCATATGCATTATGTTGATGAAACAAGTAGAGCACTTAGAAAAAGAATGTATGAGCATAAATCATCAGTTATAAAAGATGGACAAATCACACCTGTATCATGTCATTTCAAGAATGATGGACAGAGCCATAAACATATGAAGTTCAGTGTGTTAGAGTGGTGCACACCAAAATTTGAATATAACAGCACTTCCAAAAGGAGGCGTATTGAGTTGTGCTGGATATTTAAATTGCACTCTCTGGCCCCAATTGACATCAACCAATTTGTTTGAATATTTATGGCTATTATTTAGACTAAATAGCACTCAGCAGTCTCCCCTCTCTTTTCTTCTGACAATACATGTTCCTTGCTTGACACGTATTATCTCTGGTCAAATGTTATTTTGCAATGGGAAACCTTGTAAACATGTACAAACACCCAAACATTACTTTAGACAATTGTTTTATATACTTGTACCTTATTTTCATTATTTCAAATTTTGAAATTGAGAAAGAATCATGGCAGCCATATTTAATCCTGTCTTCACAAAACTCAAGCCCACTATGTACAAATTTCCGCATTTGAACCAGTGGCTCATCCAAAGCTGAGACCAAGACCTTTGTGCATTCTATAAAGGCTAAGCCCATGGGAGCAAGAAAAATATTCCAATAATTTGCGGCAAAAGTCACAAATTTGAGCCTGAGACTGGGCTACGACCTTTCGTGAAATCCACCCCTGATTCAGACAGACATTCACATTTATTAATCTAGTTGTATATAGTTCTATATATGTTACAAGTAAACTGTGTAATCAGGTTTTTCTTGAAATGCTTGGAATCTTTTGGCATTTCTTGAAATCCCTGATTCTCCTATGCCTAACATTTCCAGGTAGTTTGTATAATGCCTAGTTTTGAGTTCTGGCCATTTTGGAAAATGCCTAAATCGGGTGCTCTGAATATTTTTAGCTTGTCTCCTGTTACTGCCAGTTTATGATGGGCCTTTGTAGGGAGAGGTGTAGGTACATCATCAGATGATGGCACGAGTAGCTGAACGGGTTTGTCATTTTATTCAGAGGGTTCTGGCTCACTGGTCACTGGTTGCTCTTCTGTGTGAGTAAATGGTTGGTCTAATGCAGACAAGACGTCTCTTTATCTGTCCACGGATCTTCCAATAATCCCTTGCTGTATCAACCGGATAGCATCCGGTGGATACTGTGGATTATGCATGAGTACACCGCCACCACAGTGTGTAGAGATTTTCTCATTACCCCTCTAGAAGTCAGGATATTATAGGTAGACTTCTCAAATTTACAGGGTATAATCAAAAGTGTAAACTTTTGCCTGGGAATATGTTTGGCCTCATTTTGAAAAACAAGATGGCCGCCATGGGTCTTTTTCGACTTTCAACAAGGAGTTTTGTTGGGCCTCTAGAGCAAAGGGTATTTTAGGTATAGATTTCAAATTCACAGGATATGTTCATCATAAAATCTTGAATGTGAATATTTTTGGCCTCATTTTGAAATACAAGATGGCCGCCCCAGGCGTTTCTTTATCAGTCATGAAAAGTGCTTATGTCTTCCACATTATTGGTCCTAGATGTTTGATATGCGAAGCCAACCTATAGGAAATCATTGGCTGTGAATCTTCTGATGTGGTCGG
Source organism: Sabellastarte sp. h YS-2021 (assembly GCA_964017235.1). Taxonomy (NCBI): domain Eukaryota; kingdom Metazoa; phylum Annelida; class Polychaeta; order Sabellida; family Sabellidae; genus Sabellastarte; species Sabellastarte sp. h YS-2021. The sequence goes on along the minus strand of OZ024933.1, from coordinate 23,834,522 downwards.
ATCTTACCTTGGGCCCCTCCTTCAAGGTCAAACAATGATAACCAAATTTAAAAGTGCTTATAACTCTTTTATTATCTGTCCTAGAGGTTTGCAATGTTAAACCTTCTTATGGGAAATCATGGGCTTGGAATCATCTGATGTGGTCAGATTTGTAACCCTTAAGGGCTGTTGGGGTATTGTTTTCACGCATGTTGTCTAGATGGGCGGGAGGCTGATGAGCGGCAGGAAAAAGTTTGTCCAGGCTGTATCTCAGAAACCATAAGGTGTAGGAAGTTGATACTTGGTAGGGACATTGGTTAGAGGGTGTATGTGTGCAACCTCATGGTGTGACCTTGATTTGACCTTGTTGTAGTGACCTTGACTTATAAAATCTTGTTCAGGCTATACCTTGGAAACCATAAGGTGGAGGATGATGTTACTTGTTATAGAAATTGGTTAGGGGTTGTAGGTATGCAACGTCATAATATGACCATGATTTGATCTTTGACCATGCTGTAGTGACCAAGACCTATAATGTCTTGTCCTGGATATGTCTCAGGTTCTCATTCAGCTGGATTTGATCCCACAACCAAAGAGGTAAAAAGCAACTTACTGAAATGCCACATGAGTTTATCAGTCTGTCACTGTTCTGAAATTTCCGGATATAGAGTCTGACTTGATAAATCAACACAGCATGTGCAGAACTGTTTTATATGCTTTAATTGGATATTGTCATTTGGTCCTATCCCCAGTGCCAGGCTAAAGAACCTCAAGGACATTGATAAATGGTCATCCTTGAGCCTTTGTCTTTCAGTTACGGGAATGACAGTAACTTGAGAGTTGGGCTGTACTTGTGCAATCAGATCGGTCAAATAGCTTTTGTGTCCTGTAGTACAATGGAGATATTGTGCTGAGTATAAATACATTACAGTTGCTATTTTATCCCTGTTTGGACTTTTAAGATTAATACAATCACCATTGAATTAAGTCTTAATTGGACATGGGTACTTCGGACAGAAATGCACACTGGCAAAGATTTTTAAGTGTGTTCACAAAAAATTGGATAAGTGTCCATGATCACTGTCATTACACATCCAATTTTTAAGTGTAAACATAAATTGTATGATCACTATCTGTCACTGTGGTCTCATGGGAACAGGTACAGGCAGATACATTAAATATTACATTTGGAAATTATAATCCAGATATATAATGATCAGATTAAGAAGTTACAATTAAGGATAGTTCAGTGAAATAAATAAATTTTATTGGTGTTTGTAACATGTTTTTCAAAGTTTTTTAAAGACATTTACATTTGATTTCATAAAAATGAAATGTTCACATGAAATATATTGAATACTTTGATCACGCTAAAGCTCCATCATATGACAGAATTGGTGATTGAAGAACCACAAAGAGATAATTTTAAGGAAACGTTTAAAACATCGATTATTATTATTATTTTGTTGATATGTATATTAATAAATGCAAAAGTCTGTCCGTCCGTCTAAAACCCCTTGCCAGTCCAATCCTGCATAGTATTTACAACAATACACACTCATTGAATTGACCCAGCATGGTATTTTGTGCTCTGAATAAACATTCAGCATAATGTAAACACACAAGTAAATACACGCATGTACAAATATTAAATGTATACAGTTTGACTTGATAATTCAGTGCAGTTGGAATATAAAATAAATATTTGTTCATTTAACTCCAAATTCTTTTAATTAGAATACACGTTTGTGTAAGGATAACTTTTGAAACTGACTCAGAAAGATTCTTACTTTTGATAGGATGAAAGTGATGAAAGTAGAGTTTCCGCATAAAATTGGAATACAGCCAATCACAGCTTACAAAGGTATATTTTTTGTATCAATAATCCTGATTCGTTCACTTTTTCTATGTACATCCTGTTTGTGTTGATAAAAGCCGTTTACCCAGTTACCAAGCCAAACAATAAACACAAAATCTGATTCTTACCTCAAATTTCTTTGAATAATCCTTTGTAAGTATTGCAGGAGTAGTTTTGACTCCGTGGATAGTGAACGTATCTTCTGTTGCGCATAGTTTTGGTAGTGAATTGTTTTTAATGTCAAAAGAATGTGTGGCAGGATCGGTAATTATGTGTGTATTTCTCACATCCAGTGCTTCAGGGGTGACATCAACTTTAGTTGTCTTCTTAAACTGAAAAAAATGTAAATACTTGATCATGTAAACTAATATCTTATGAAGTCCAAGTGCACTTTGGTCCGTATTATCAGAAAACATAATGATCAGAGTTGGCTGAATAGATCAGAATTATATTTGTATTCACAATGAAGTTGGGATGATATTCAATTACATCAGCCACTCTTCCTGGTTCACAATGATACTTCAAGTTGATACCCGAACTCAGATCTGTTCTTGATATACAGAAAAACAGACTATTTTTTTCATCCCAACTCTGTTATCATGCCACTTTAATTCTACATGGACACTTGACCAATCAACACTCAGCTTTCAATGCAGTGCATTTAAATTTGATTGGTTTCTTATTCACTTTTTTCTTTGTTTCTCTTCCCATTTGAACTGAAGGTGTGTGATGTAAACCCAAGCAAAAAAAAAAAAAACAAAAAAAAAAACGAAAAAAAACAACAACAACCAATCAAGCAGTTATTAAAGAGCTAGTTTGGCTTTATCCATTTTCTTCATACAGACAGAGGACTATGAGTTCAAGCATACGTACTGCAATTTTTAAGGAAGTGAATGTTTAAAATGTTTAATATTATAAATGCTATAATGACATCAAGCAGATCTTTTTTGTGATTTTTTTGTGTAAAAAAATGCTATTATACCCAAGTCGCCATCTTGGAACAATGTGATCACCCCAGTAACCTAGAGGATGCTCAAAATAGATTCAAAGGTTTAATTCTGAGTAATTAGACTTGCGTGAGTAATTTGATTAAAAAATGAATATTTTTTTCTAATTTTGTTTAACTGTAAAAGTCATGTCTATGCTGGTCAATTAGTTGAACTGTTAAAATCAATCTAATGATTTTAGGAGATCTCCCCATTTTTTTCTTGGGGAGACTGTTTCAGAAACCTTATAGTGACTGCACTCCAATGCATAACTTTGCTTATATATATTTTTGCACATATTTTACAACTATACTGTACTGAAATAGATATAGCAAGATTTATTTTATATATCTAATATTTAGTAACATGATTATACTTATGTTAATATGGCAATTGTTTTATGTAGGTCGTATATAGTTAATTCCTAGAGTTCCTTGCAGTTTCTAAAAATTGGTTTGTTTTCATTGATAAACCTGTATGTGAATTGTTTGCATTTATTTTGTTTTACTTCAATTTATATTTGCCACTTGAAGGTGTAAACGGCACCAAATTACACCAGCAAGCAATATCAATCTTTTGTGTGATATTTTAAACAGACTAAATTTAATAAACAGCAAGGCCAAAGGAGTTTCGGTCTACTAGTCCGAGCTTTAAAGCCATCACAATATGATTAGTGCACTGAAGCAGTGACTCATCCTAGTACTAATGTAGCCAATCGCCACTTAACTACAGTGAACAGAGAAATACTAGCTATGCAACATTTCATGAAAGTCTGAAGACAAAAAAGTGATCTCCAGAAGCACGACCCTTGCAAGAGCTAGCGTTTAAAAAACTACATACATATTTTTTGTAGAAATCTACAATGGTAAATTTCTTCCCTTCTTTGCATGCACTGGTAAAAAAATAGGCCCGAGCACTCTTTGGTCGGTCAGCCATCACTGCGCATGTCCACCTCAGAGTTTTAAAGGTAAACAGACATGCTTGATACATCCTTGACTTGATTGCTGAAACACATAAAGTTTAATAAGAGAGGCAAGATAATCTATAATGCTGTTCATCTACATAAATATACTGGTTATAAGATGAGTTCAACTGTCAGATTCCCAGACAATTCCCAGATTCCAACAGGGTGCTTTCCTTCACAAATCTAGAGACCTCGGAGGTGCAGTGGTAACACACTCGCCTCCCACCTCTGAGGTCATCTGAGGTCTGATGGTCATCAATTTACAGTACAGAACCTTGACCATCTGTATGTACTGGTTTCCTCTGGCCATAAAACTATCCATTGTGATATGACCTATTCAGTGTTAAAAGCGATGTTAAAACCCAAATAAATAAATAAATCCTCATAAATATAGCTGGTATCTACTCATATCACCCCACATGATGAATATGATTTACCTATTGCATCTGCTGAACACCTTGTAAATTGAAAACTCAGTCCTTCTCTTCACACTGTTGCCATACAGAAATGGCAGTAACGGTATATATTAAAATACCATGATTTGAGAAACATTTAAAATGTGAGCATACAATTACTTCTGTGAAAAGGAATAAATTATAAAGACCGGAAGTGTGCATACTACAGAAAACAATGCAGTGCGCCTTTTTTGTGTCAATTTGATCAAGTAATAAATGGATGGTCATTGATAATAGAGAACCAAATGATACATACAACAGAACTTCCAGCATAATGGACTCACGCTGCCATGCTCGTCCATTATTCGCCGGAAGTACCATTCTTTTATAGAGGTCATAAAATACTCACCTTTGGACTTTATTTCAATACACAGCTTTGGCCTCAATTTCACTTAGTCAGAAGGTTAAGATGGCCAGGCTGGTAGTACCAAGCCCTAGTGCTCCAACAAAATAATGATGGTTTGATTATTCTAATGGTTTATACTGTTGTTTTTGATCGTTGTATTGTGCTGGTGTTTGGTTTTTGCTTTTGTTTGGAGTATCTAGAAGGTGGCTGCTTAACAGGTCAATCAAGGTTCACTTTTGTGTTCTTTGAGCATATTGCTAATGTTTCTCTGATATCAATGTGCAGGGCTCAGCTCCACACTATTATGATATCCCCTTGTTGGGCTTGAAGGGTGGGTGGAGAGCATTGGCAATGAATAACCACTTTAACATTATGGCTTCACAAAATTCCCAAATGACTGATAGAAAAAGGATTAGAACTTTGCCTGAATTCATGATTACGAACTTGGATTCTGCACAGATTTGTTCATGGCCACGATTCATGCTAGTAAAAGGAACAGACAATGAGAGACCTTTGTCAAAACTGTCACCATTTGCTGTAAACAAGGTCATTGTTGCTGTACTTGGGTCTGATCCCTTTAATATAAGGAAATTTAGGAATGGAGACATCTGGATTGAACTAGACAAGGAAACTCAATGCAGCAAACTATTGAAAACGACCAAATTAAGCTTGACCATGGGCAATGTGATCCCAATCATTGTATCTCCTCACTATAGATTAAACACGAAAAAAGGAGTCATTAGATGTTCAGATATAAAAGACTGCATTGGTGAGGAAATACTTAAAGGCCTAAAGGATGAGGGTGTCATCAAACTGGGCAGGATAACTGAATTCGGAGATGGTTTTAGGAAGCAAACAGAAACTTTTATATTGACAACCAAAATATATCAGGGTGGGTTACTACAGGGTGGTTGTGTCACAGTTTATCCTTAATCCAGTCAGATATTATAAATGTCAGAAATTTGGCCACACTAAATTGAACTGCAGGAAAAATGATGTTTGCAATAAATGTGGGCATGAAGACAACACTGACTCCCAAGAAAGCAAAAATAAACCAAAATGTGTTAATTGCCAAGGAAATCATGCATTGAATGATAGGGCATGTTCAAAATGGAAAGAAGAGAAATAAATACAGAGAATAAAGGTTGAAAGGGGAATTTCCTACATGGAAGCCAAGAGGCAAATGGACATATTCAATTCAGTGAAGACAACCTATGCCCAAGCTTCTGCAGCAACCAAACCTGTGGTGAAAACTGTAAACGTAGAAACAAAATGACTTGGCCAGAAGGCACAAAACAACCAAAAAAGTGTGCAGTTGAAAAAAACAAACAACTAAAGTGAATAAAACCAGTGCATCAAGTCAGACAATGGCATCTCAAAATGACCCCATTAAACTGAAAATAAGCCAAAGCAAATTATATTTGACCAAACAACACAAGGGCTCTAATGACCCTGTTAAACAATACAACAAATATGATGCTTTGAGGGATAGTGACAGTAAAATGAGTGTTGAAGAATCTCCAATTATAAATTCACAAGGGCGGAGTGGGAATAAAAGTGTAAATAATGGAACCAAACAAAAATAAAAGTATACTACATTGGAACTGTCGTGGATTTAGGCCAAACTTTGAAGAAATTGAAAAATTAATTTTTAATTTTAAACCCTACATTTTAGCACTGCAGGAAACTCACTTTAAAGATTCAGATATTGTACATATTAGAGGATTTGATTATTATTTTAAAACCTGTGTGTTTGACATAGATGGGAGAGCCACTGGTGGCTGCTCAATTTTTGTTAAGAAAGGTATACCCCATGAGGTACTTGAATTAGACACAGAACTACAGGCAGTTGCTGTTAAAGTTTCTCTACATAAAACTATAACTGTATGTAATGTATATCTTGTACACCATGTTTTAATGTTGCACAAAGTGATCTTAAAAGTCTAGTCAGCCAGTTACCTGTACCTTTTTTATTTTTTGGTGATTTTAATGCACATAGCGATCTATGGGGTTATTCCTCATCTAATAGTTTACGTAATAGGGTTGAACATCTTCTTGAATCCTCCAATATTTGTTTACTAAATGATAAGTCACCTACCTACTTTCATCCTGCATCTGGTTCGTTCACCTCAATAGATTTGTCTTTATGTTCTGCATCTTTTTTTTTATTTTGCATGGCAGGTCCATTCAGATCAGTGTGATAGTGACCATTTTCCTATTTTTATTGATACAGTTAAAAGTATGCTTAAGGATAATGCTCTTCGTTGGAATTTTAAAAAGGCTGATTGGCCAAAATTCAAACTTCAGTGTTCTTTAGATGCCAATAGGCATAGTTTTACTGAGATAACAGAAAAGTTTCCTGCATTTTTAAATAAATTAAATGAATTTGCAACAAAATGTGTGCCTAAGTCAACTGGACAGTCAACTGGTAGCTACAAACCATGGTTCAACAGTGAATGCAAAAAAGCTGTTAAAGCTGGTCAAAATGCAATGGATAAATGCCATACAAATCCTACATCAGATAACATAAATGAATATAAAAACTGTCGAGCCAATGCTCCTAAGGTAATTAAAGAAAGTAAAGGGAAATCATGGAATATTTATCAAAACTAAATGTAAAGACACCAGCAAAGAACGTAAGGGAAATTATCAGAAAAATAAGTGGCAAACAAAGTAACACCACAATACATCATCTGGAAAATAATGATGGAACCAAGATAACAGAAAGAGTAGACATAGCACCTATGTTGGTCCAAGAAATTAGTAAGAATTCCAGCAGCAACAATAAGCGTACAAAGTTTCAAAAATATCAAGTGAAAGCTGAAAAAGAACACCTGGATTTTGACAAAAACAACTGAGAAAATACAATGTACATTTTACCATTAGAGAACTATATGCTGTGCTGAAAAAGTCTCATGACACAGCCACTGGCCCAGATGAGATCCATTAACATCTACCAACTTACTAATATACTTTATATTAGACTCACTTACTAATATATTTAATGATATATGGCCTTCAGGTGAAATTCCTGAATGCTGGAAAGAGGCCACTGTGATACCTATTCCAAAACCAGGCAAAGACTCAAAAAACCCGTCCAATTATCATCCCATATCTCTGACGAGCTGTTATGCAAAACCATGTAAAGAATGATTAATACTAGATTAGTTTGGTTCCTTGAGAAAAATATTATTTTAGCAAAATATCAGTGAAAATATATTAATGATAAGAAACCATCTGCAATAAGATCTTTTGGGCATCGTGTAGAGGAACTTTTGTCTGCTGTCTGTCCTCAGCTGGATTTAATTCAGACTATATCATTTCCAGATGACCCACCCTGGACTTTTCAGAAGCCTTAGATAGACTTATGTCTCACCCATCAAAAGAAACATCTAGGTAATAATTGTCTTTTTCAAAGTCTATTTGCTCAGTTGAAAGTTTGTTATCCTGACCATAGGGCTATATATACTGATGGATCGAAGGCAGAAAATAGGTTTGCTGCAGCTGCTACATCTAATAACCTCAGTGCCCAGGTCAGACTTCCTGGCAATGCTAGTATATTCACGGCTAAATTACAGGTGCTTAAAATGACTTTTAATCTTGTAAAAAATTGTGATTGGGATCATTTTATCATATTCAATGATTCTTTATCTAGCATTCAAGCTCATGATAGCAACAACTGTGATCATGCTTTTATTCAAGATATTTTAAAAGTTTTTACTGATTGTTTGTCAGTGAATAAGAAAGTTGTTTTAGCTTGGGTTCCAAGTCACTTAGGCATAAAGGGCAATGAAAAAGCAGATGAGCTTGCCAAACAGGCCTTGAATTTTAATGTTTTAGACTTGAAAGTCCCCTATACAGACTTGACAGTGAAAGTAAATAGTGTTTTAAACAAAAGTGGGAAGCTCAATGGAATGTGTGTGCTGATGACAAGCTATTCCAAATAGACCCTACAGCAGGAGATTTTTATATTTGGATGGGTTTATCTCGTAGGGAGGATATAGTAATTACTCGAGCCTGTATAAGACACACCTATTTCACACACAGTTATCTGTTAAAAGGTGAAGAGATGCCCTGGGGCCATTCCATGTGATTGTCCTGATACAGTCAACCACATTTTATTAGACTGTATCAACCTACGTGACATTAGAATAAAATATTGTAGAGATATAAATACAATGGAAAAGTTATTTAATGAAAATGCTTCTAATATTATAAATTATTTAAAAGAATGTTGCCCGTTTAAAAAGTTTTAATTAATTTATTTGTGTTTTGTCCTTTGTGTTAATTTATTTGTCTAATCTAGTCTTGGTTAGAATTATACTGTGATATTTTCATACTTTGTCTCTGTTTTGTAAGATTTTGTTTTCTTTGTTGTTTATTGCTATTTTTAACCTAGTCTAGTTATTTCTCATAATGTTATTTTTCTTCGTCTTTTTGGCCACTTGTTAATTGTTTATTGTTATTTTTATATGTACGTTTTCTTATTATTGTAAATATTTGTTAATGTATTTATTAGTTTTTAATAGTGCAGCATAACACTTATGTGTTTTTGCACTTTAATTTTAACTTACTTAAATATCGTGTTCAAAAATGCTGTTTTAGTGAGAGCTTCGTCCAATAAACTCTCCCAATTAATATAACATATTGGGTTACTTTTAAATCTGTAACTATTTTTGCAAATGTTTAAAATAACGCATTTATTGGATAAAATATGAAATTGTTTTCTCTTGATAAAGATTTTACATATTTAAAATGGAATAAAGCTTCACTAAATTTGAATAGAATTAGGAAGAATTATTCTGTTGGGTTGACTAGTCTCAGAATCATTGTGCCCATAATATTCATATGTTCAGGTCAGTGTGTTTATCATTTGTGAAAGGACAACGGAACCTAGAGAGGATGTATTATTAACAGTTATGGCATAAATTTTATAGCTTGTAATTGGCTAGCAAACCTATGGCTACGGGTTTGACTCCAGCTTATAATTGTGTATCTTTGTGTCGCCAACACCACCATTAAAACGTTTTATGCACTATTATGTAAGCTTATGTTTCTTTAAAATGTATGTCAAATAGAGTACTGTAAGATAATTTGCCCTCCAATGCTAGCAATAGTCTTATGTAATTTAATGTTAGCAGGTCCTGTATTACTGCCACTGGCCGATTGGTCTTACAGTTGCTTAGGACATCATATAACTTGGGTTGAATGCCAGGTACAGGCAGACACAGAGTTGCTTGGGGGACCACTTAAGGTGATGGCCCTCTATGACTGGGGCTTATGCACAGTGACAGGCTAAAGAACCCCATAGACATTGATAGATGTCATCCCTGAGTGTCTTTCACTCAGGGAATGTCAGGGTTCTCCGTATTCTTAATGGACTTTGTTGTACCCCTCTAGACTAAATCTAATCTAATCTACTGCTTTGCAGGCGCAATATCTTCCCCACTAAGGGGAACTCAGTACGCTAGTTAACAAAAATCATTTTCTTATAAGGAGAGTTGAGGGGCGTTCAAGGTCAGTGTACCAGGTTTGTGGGTGAGACCGAGAGGGAAGGAGACTAAGTTGGGAAGCTAGAGTTGAACAGGTGGGTTTTGAGGTGTTTCCTGAAAGAAGCGACAGAGGGACTGTTTCTTATTTGGGAGGGGAGAGAGTTCCAAAGAACTGGGGCATAGTGAGTAAAAGAATTTGAGAAGTGTTTAATTGATTTATGAACTCTACGGTCAAAAGTGGGGGTATGAAGGAACTTGAGTTTAGGGGTACTTTGTCTAGTATTTCAAAAGGAAGTGTAGGGATGGATTAGTTCTCTTAGGTAAACAGGCTGACCTTGGTTGAGGATTTTGTATGTAATGAGGCCTATTTTGAATTGTACCCTATACCTAACTGGAAGCCAATGGAGTTTTTTCAGTTAGGGGGTGATGTGAGAAAATTTTGGGGAACGGGTGACAACCCTGCAGAGTGAGTTTTGTACTAGTTGCAATCTTCTTAGCTCAAAGTCTGTGAGTGATAGAAACAGGGAATTGCAGTAGTCCAATCTGCTGCTGACCAAGACATTGGCTAAAAGAACTGATGTTTTAAGGTCTAGAAGAGGGCGTATTCTGTAGAGGTCTCTTGCATGAGCTCTAGTGGACTTTATGACCTGTGACACATGGTCGGAGAAAGTGAAATTGGAGTCAAACACCACTCTGAGGTTCTTGACACTTTGTGCTGGTGAGACCTGATTACCAAGAATATTGATTGGAAAGTGAGGAAGGAGTTTTTTACGGTTGTAAACATGTATAATTGCCACATGCAGATATGCAAAACCACAAAACAGCAATTTGGCTGGCTTAATTTTCTGGGAACTTCCCAATCCAAACAATTTGCATCAGATTCCGATGGGATGCCAGTGAGTATGGCAGAAAGCCTGAAGTCATTCTCCTTCTATCTCTAGCACACCCCACCTCCCAATCCCATCTCAGATCAAGCCGTATATGACTCACCTCTTTCATTTGATAATGATGCGTACCCATCCACAGTTCTTTTTATCCGGTCACAAATAAACTGATGTTGTATTCTATTCAAAATGGCATGTTTTGCACATTCTTGCTCCATGACCTGATCACAAAAAAAAATTTCCAAGTTTCCAGACCCTTGCTTTACAGCAGGATAGATTTTGCAAAATAAATTGATAACCAATGCAAACATAAAGAACACATTATATACAAACATTGATTAGTTCTTTACTGATTTACGGTTATGACTTAATGTAGCAAATACATTATCAGCGCTTAAGTAGTCCTTAAGTGGATAATTGGCATGAAATTGTTACGCTGAACCAGTGTCAATTTATAGTCTAATCAAAAGAAACCTGATGGTTATTACAGTTTCAATTGATTTATTTGCCTCAGGTATTGTTTCGACACATTGCATAGATCACAACATGTAGTTGAGGAGATGGAGGAAAAGCAGTTCATACTTGTAGAATAGAAATTCCACTGAAAAAATCACAAGACTGCAGCAAGAAATTAACAACTTTTCTACTTCAAGTCATGCTGGGAATCAAACCTAGAACTGGATAGTTGGCAGACCAGTGTGTTACCACCCCTTGCATTCATACAGGAAGTGCAAATATCAATTTATGAACAACTTATGTTGAATTGCCAAGCCAAGAGTATGGCATTAAAACCAGCTCAGGATATAAAATTATGCAGATCTTTTTTGGAAAGTTCAAATCTATATAACTATTTTAGGTTCCAAACTGACAACAAATTTAACTTTAACTGGAAATCTGTAACTTGTGATCTATAACTTTTTTTTACAAATGTTTGATTCTGTGAATAAAGTAAGATATAAAGAAATATAATAACACCAACCCGAGCTATACTGGTACATATGTGCATAGGGCTGCTGCCATTGAATTTTTCCTTTGGTAGCAGGAATTCATAGTTTTTCTGACTGGGTACATAGCGTCCTGGTACGACAAAGGTCTTGTCAGTTTTTACCAAACACTTTGTCACCAAAGCATCATCCTCACACTGCTCCACATCAAATGGTAATCCAACACAATGATCGCCACTGTCCAGTTGTTCTATTGTGATATTAACCGGAACATTCTTTAACTCCAGTAGCTGGTCTAAGTCCAGTACTGTAATCCTTGTGTGGATCTTTATCTTTGTTGTTAAGTAGACCTCAAACACTACCCTCCGTTTTGCAATTTCCCATTTCAGACCGATGTATGTACCATTTGTCCATATAGAAGAGACCAGGTGGTGTTTGGGTTCTAGTGTAAACCATGTGTTGTCCCCGTCATTTCCGGTGTAGTCAGTCACATGGTACAACTCCGTTTGCTGCCAATTACCGACCTTATCCTTGCAAAATATGACATAAAAAGAGATTAATGCACTGAGCGACACATAAAACATTTTTCAGCTGGAGGAGGGCTGTTGTTATATAGTAGTTACACTTGCCTCCAACTACTACAATCTGAGTTCACATCTTGGATAGAACTCAAATGGGAAAGTGAGTTGTTTACCATTGGCTGTCAGTTTACAATAAAGAATCTTGACAGTCCTCCTACACTTATAAATACCCATCACAATATAAGCATGACATAAAACACAAAATAAACTCTGATCTGTTAGTGAGTAACGCTAAAGTAAAATTCTACCTTAAATGGCACAGAAAAATATACAAATAATAAACTGTGACAAAGAAAAAGCAGAGTAAGTTGTATGTGGATTGTTGTGTTAGTTTAGGATGCTCATTACTTGCAAAAATTACATCAGTAATAAGAGATATGGTACACTTAGAAATGTGCATCTAAATAGAAACCATGACAATTTAGGTGGACATACCTTCAGAGCATACACAGTTATGGTTTGACATCTTGGAGTTTTAATCACCAAAGATTTATAGTCGCATGGATGAACATGCAAATTGTACTTGAATTCTGGAATGGAAAAAAGTACACTACACTTGATGGCAAGTAATAATATCACTTACAATAATCCCTTAATAACATTCAATCTACAACTGCAAATCAGAGGTCAAGTCTCTGCATAATCATTTATCATTTTCTACATACTAGCCACATACTATAATGATCCCTACAGCCTGCCATGTCAAAGCCTGTTACTGTCACCATCCTGCCAGGAACCACCTCCATTTTAACAACTCCACGCTTGACATAAATGCCCTGGTTTCTTGGCCAGTATTGTGTTCTGTGCCAAACATCAATCCCACAGAATGATTTCTGCAAAACAAATACAACTGATCTTTTTTTACCATCTATCATAGACTGTAGTGAAAAATCAAAGTTGGAGATTTACAACCCATTCAACAGCTAGGGTTATATTGGGGCGGGCTTTCAGTATTGTCAGGGGTGAGAGCATGTGATTAGATTCAAAAACTTGCTAACCCACTAGGCCAATGAAGGACCTTTTATAGACTCTGATGGAACAACATGCTGCATCTTCTGTATTGTGAATAGGTTATATGATAAGCTGCTCCGAACTAATGGCATCTCCGATTAAAGGACAGTTAGGGTTTTATGTCTCACTCTGCATCCAGGATCATACTGGGACAGGTCCTCAGCATATTCATTTGTGGACGCTGAACCCATACAAAGGTGGCAGCCTATGATTAGATGCCAAACGCCACTGAACACCCTTTATAGACTGTAGTGGAAAATGTGTTGTATTATCTGCATTATGAAAGGGCTATGTGATAATGTGCTCTAAGCTTATGATATATCCAATTAAAGATCAGGGTTTATGGTTTTATGTCTCCCTCTACAGCCAAGGTTATATTGGGATAGGTAATAAACATATTAACATATTCACTTGTAATAATCAACTCCATGCAGCCTGTGACTAGATGTCATACTTGCTACCCAAATAGCATTCCGATGTTGGCACATCCGTCGGTCTGATGTTGGCTGCCAATGTTGGCCCAAAGGCTTTTTGACAGGCAGTCTGACGTTGGGCCAACGTAAAAAAATTTTACTCAATGTATAGCATCAGCCAATCAGGTTGCAGCATGGTGTTATGTGTTATGAATTTACAATGAGAAAATATTTTTATGTCTAAAGTTGTTAAATAGTTAGTTGGAATTTAGGGGCTCACTGAAATATGATTTTAGACATACCATAATAAGTAATTTTTTACTAAGTTTCACAAAATCCCCTATTATTGCTCGCCACCATCTTGCATAAAAATCCACTGTTGGCCCAACATCGGCAAAATATACAGATATATCAAACCTGAGTTGTGGTTGGCAAGCCATAGTTGGGCCAACGTTGGCCCAATATCAGCAAAATCTGCTGACAGTGTGACCAATAGCCAACGTTGGCCTAACGTCGGCAAAATCTGCCGACCATACGACTAACAGCCAACGTCGGTCCGATGGCAGAATGCTATCTGGGTATGATCACTAAGGTCATCAAGGACTTAACACCTCGTCATGCTACCTGATTTATACCCAGCTATTGCAACCAATTTTGTTATTCTTAAAATTAAAAGTTCTTAGTGTCAGTAGTTTTTGTCATTTGATATTTTTTCTCCTAAAAATGATTGTTATTTGCAAAATTTACTCATTTGTTTGTTTGCAGCATAAATCCAAAAGTACTGCACAGATCGTAACGAAATTTTTAGGGAGCATCAGAACTGGGAAAAAGGACTGATGCAAATTTGGGCATGATCGGGTCAATATCCATGATTTGGGGCAATTTTTTAGATATATTAGCATAGAAATCAATGACATCAATAATTTAATGTCCTGTAAGCAGATCGGTGGTCCACTAACAGAATGAGTAATACATTTTGCAAAAATTTCGCAAAGTATGCACTCGGCTCACATCTAAGTACTCTTGTTTTCTTAGCAAATATGAAGAAAGGGAATAATAACAAGAAAGCACAAGTAGATGACAGACTGCCACCACATCACATTTCCAAAAAATCCAGGAATTTTTTTTGTATCCAGAATAAGATCTGGATCTTTCTCAAAATGTAATATCGTCTTCCTTTAGCCAGGCACTGCCCACATAAAAAATTGTCATGAAGATCCGCTCGTCAATTTTTCAACAAAGTCAGCCAAAAAAAAGTTGAATGCACATAAAAAGACACCTGATCCTGCCCACATAAAAATTTCACAAAGATCGGTTATTTACTTTTGGATTTTTCTCTAACACAAACAGACTATTGAACATACCCAAGAACATAACCTCCTGGATAAGGGCATAGCTTATGCATAAGCCAGGATCCCCCAGACATACCATTTTGTCAGTGGAACTATGAATGGGATATACAATACCCTATCCCCTAACAAATACTACACATAAACACAACTTTCTGAAAAACCAAGGGGGTGTAAATTAAACAAAATACTAGCTTTTCTCCTCCTGGCAGAGGAAACAATCAACACTTTTTCACAAAACTCTTTAAATTAGGTGCCTTTAACAGTCACACACACCACCAGTAGTTGAAAAGTATTGATTTTAATTTTTAACAAGAACCAGATAGTCTTTCATGCCAGGTAATAACCCTTTATTGTTACATGTCACAATTGTTGCTTTGATGAGCTGGTACAAAACGTATTGTGATCCAGAGTACTGGCAATCATAAGGATACTTACTGATTGCGCATATGTGACTGTAGATGTCTCCATGATGTATGTCACCCTTGTGACATTGAAATAACGGCCGCTGACTGTCCACCATTCAAAGTTCTTGCCATCCTTTGCTAATTGTTAAATATTGGTAACACCATTTTTAGCATTAGATAAAATATGTAACATTTACTTTCTGTCTTACGAAATGTGTTTGCTTAAGATCTATCTTTTTATTGATTAGACTAAATGTAAAAATTCATTGGCTTGATGAATTTATTTAAAACAGTTACATAAAGCAAGGTGCAGTTTTCTGCATAGCTAAAACGTGACCCTATGCCGGAAAGTCGGTAGTTGCCTGGTCGTTTACAATGCAGAAGCTTAACCAACTAGAATAGGTTCTTTTGATTATTCACATTGGTTTTGTTCAGCTGCACCTAAGAGTCTGTCAATTGATGGAGATATTAAATGCCATTAAAGCCCACATTGGATAAGATGTACTAGTTTCCTCTGCTCTAAAAACTACTCTACACTATCATGTATACAATGTGCTGAAAGCAATATTCAACCCAAACAAAGAAAGTACAGTCAAAGCTACACAACGAATGATATTAACAACATGAGAAGGCTTCAATGGAAAACAGGTTGGGCAATTAGTAACTTAAATTTAATCTCTATGGTAGTGGATTTCAGTCCAGAGTATGACAATATGTGAGATTCTATACACATTGACCTCAGTAATGACCTTTGTGAAAAACAGTCTCACTTTAGAGTGCACTTCTGATAAACCTTTTTGGCTCATTTGTATCTATTTGTTATCTCCATCAAGGAGATTATATTTTAGTGGTGTGCATGTGTCTGTTTTACAGAATAGCTAGAAAAGTTCATTAAAGATTATTCTATGATGGTAGATCTAGATCATCATCTGGATCAAGGATTTTAATGAGATAATTGGTCTATACTTTAGCTCTCTATCATTGGACTCATAAGCAGTATTGAAATTGTGTGGGTATGGCTGAGGTTTGCACTCTCCGAGTGTTCTTGTTTTTCTTGGTATAGGTTTACATCACTTTCAACACATTAAGTCACAGCATGACGACTACTTCAGAGATGGAGGAAAACAGTGCATACTGTTTGCTTAAAATTCTGCATTGAAAACCAATGGACAAGTAACTAGTAACTTTCCCAATTTGGGGATTAGAATTGTACCCAGAACCTGAAAGGTTAGAGACGAGTGTGTTACCTATTATATACCACTTTGTTTATCTTTCTCAATGAATGACGAAAAATGTCCATTCACTTACCACTTATATAAAAATACACATCTTTTCCAGGTGCCCCTCTATATTCTTCCTGGGATCCTTGGAGTGCCGCTTTCTCATCCCGCTCTGGATCTTTATCGGTAAATTTGAAGAAATTCTTTGACTTAAAGGTTAAATTGTACCTCTCAACGCATATATCTGGTGAAATCTTCAGTGGTTCCCTATCTTTTCCTATATCTGGTTCTTCTCTGACTGTTTTCATGGAAAACAAACAGATGTATTAACTTATTATATTGTCTATTGTATTGTCCTGTATATTAGACTGTCCACCCCTGTATATACTTATTAATGGGAAAGTCTTTTTCATACAAAAACAAAATTGAATAAATTTTACCTTTGCTGTATTTCTAAATGTTATCTACAGAAATGAACAAACACAACTACCTTCTGAGATATAATTTGTCATATTTGTGACTGAATAATCTTGTACTGTACAAACAACTTTTTGCATGTCAGTATCAATGCTTTGATTTTTGTAATCTGGCATGCTATTAATTTGACCTGAAACAAATACAGGAAATACAGACTAGGAAATAATGATTCATTTTCCTCACACCTTACTATAGATAATTAATGTTAAAGCCTCCCCCCCAAAAAAAAAATAAACAAACAAAAAAAAACATTGTAGCCACCCCAGAAGACCCCCAATCTGTATGATTTCAATATGATTACAGTGATATCATTTGACATATTTATAGTAGGATACAACTGGGGTGCATTCCAACCTATAAGATTCAAATTAATGTCACTAAGATACGTCAGGCTGAAGATCTCGAGTTTAGGAGTTAGGAAGCAAAGCTGCAGATATTTAAAAAAATATTGACTATAAATGTTCTTCTCCTGACTCTTGTCAATCTTGCTGATTTTGCTTCCAAAAATATACTATTCCCAAAACTTTAGTCGCGTTTTCAAAATGGGCAAGCGTCAGAGCAATATTTGGGAATATAGAACCATCACTTTATTTTCACATTCTTTTTCTGGTGCAAAAAAAATGAAACGTACTTACTGTCTCTTTTATTAAATTTTGGATCGCAACAAGCCAACATATTGAATTTCCATATTCTCATTGGGTTAGTTTCGGGTGAAGATGCAAGAAGTTGAATTTTCACACCCGTGGACACAAACCAGTTGTTCACGAGAACACGTTTAGCTACTTCTGGATTTTTGATCTTGATCTTCAAAATAAAAACACATCAATGAACACAAAGATTAAGGAATTTATATGGATGATTAGATACATGATCTATTGAAAACTTCCCAGCATTGGACATTAAATTAGAATATGGCCCCCACTAGACAGTCCTGTCTTATTGTGGTCCGCCTTAACTTGTAACCAGTATAATCTGCCCTAGTTGGTTGCCTATGTTACCATTACCTATGTTCTTTCAGCATTAGTTTTAGAAAAAAATAGTTTATATTGGAGACATCACTGATCTAACATCAGGTACAAAAATGAAATTTGAAGACATAAAAATTATATTTAATCTGAGTAAGTGTAACTACCTGTAATATTATATTATACAAACCTTAACCAACAAGTATCTTCGACATCTGAATAAAGAGGACACTGACAACTTATGTCATTCTACTTCATATGAGACTCAAAATATGACAGTGATAAGAGTATATAAAGTACTAAATTCTTCAATGAAAGTTCACATCAGTGAAGAGTAGAACAATGATCTAAGCCTTGTTGTAAACAGTGATAGTTTGAAGCAGGCATTCAGAACATGGTTTAGAACTTTAGTGATAATATTCTAGCTTGGTAATAACACCAGATCCTAGCACAATGTCTCAGAGTTCAGCGTTTCCTGAAACAAATTAGCATTATGGAAAGTGATAATGGTATTACTGAAAGTGATAACTGTAGACTTCAAAGAGAAGGATTCAATCATTCATTTTCTTTGTGAAATGCAAAGTATCAGGCGAAAAATGTGTTTAAAAAGATGAAATTTGAATATATTACACATAATATGTAATGGGATATCCTTATCTGGATCAAAATTTTGTACCAATTAAGACAGTTACTTTTGCAACAAAATATTATCTCTTCCATTGAGCTACTCAAAATAGGAGAGTCCAGTTTCATATTTTACAAGGGGCAATGAAAAAAAAATGTATAAAGAGGAAGAAATTCTTTTAAAATTTGAATCAAATTTTGTATCTTTTAGCAGTATATAGGATAAGTGGAAAACTCTCCTTGTAAAATATATAGCAGAATATTATTGCTGTTTTATGTTGTGGAAGATGTAGAATTATGTGTTTTATCTACTGACAAAACGAGTTTTAAATGTGTCATAGAAATAATAATAATTATATATCATGCAAACATTTTGAGCTATTATTATATTTAGTGTATGCAGTAAGTTTCATTTGCTCTGATGATTGTAACAAGCCAGAGGAGCCTTTATTCCTTTTCCTACACCATGCTAAACAATGTTTACCAATAGGAAAAATAATAAAAGTATAAAAAAGATTATTAAAGGAGCAAGCTTTTGTGTACTTCTACATATATTTCTTGTATATTTCTACATGTAGTCATGTTAAAGAAGAATTGTCAAAGAGTCAGACTTGTATCTATTTCTATGTTGTTCTATTGTTAAAATGGACTTCTGTTATTTGTATGCATGATCTAATCAGATCAAAGAAGGATTAGTTCGGAGATAGACTTCAGTATAAATCTATATGCGAAATAGTTATTTCATAGAAGAGTTGCTAAAGAGACAGAATTGAGTATAGTTGCAATGCTGAGGACCTGTTCAAATGTTGAACGGGACATAAAACCGTAACTTTGACTTTGTCTGATTGAAAGTAAGGACCCCTTGTGTTATCATTAATCTCTATTGCTTTCAAATAATTACTCTGGTAAGGATACCTGTCTACTCGAATGAAACAAGATTTTGAATGATATTGAGAAGGTCTTATTCTTGATTGTTGGACCTTTCTATGAGTTATTCAACATTGACACAGACAATTGGATGGTGTGCCTTAGAATCCGTTGATACGGAGATTAAGCACCTGGACAACTGATTGAACTGATTGAACACTGAAATAATACTGCAAAATATGACAGATCAATACTGCTCCTTTCATTAAATTGTCGACTTGGTAAAAAAGCAATTTTTGTGTGACCAACACTGACATAACCTGTTGAGTTGAAGTATGAGTTGTACCTTTGTAAATATAGTCCAAGAAGTATATTTACCATTATGTGATACTGCAGATATTGAGCACTTTGGTTATATAAAATGGCTGTTATACTTACAGTAATGGTCTTTCCTTTGGATGGATTGGTCCAAATGGTGAAGTTGCGCATTTTACTGTCACAACTGAGAGGTTTGGTTTTAATTGGATGGTTCACATCACAGAACTTCACTATCACTCTCTCCACATACTGAGTCCAGAACCTGACGGCCCTCGCTTGGAATCTGTTATCATCCAGTTCAGGACATTTGCGTCTGACTGAAGATTGAAACCGCATCATCATTTAATGGGACATATGGGTTCTTTCTAGAATCTTTGGATTTATGGTTTGAGCCAGGTATTATCCCACTCTCAAAACACGTCTTAAAAGTATTTGGCAACCAATAATAACCAATAACAGTTCTTCATACAAAGTTAACGGCAAAGGTTGGGGTTTTACGTCCTGTTCACCAGGCAGGGTCATATTGGGACGGGCCCTCAGCATGCTCAATTTTGAGTGGTCAAACCCACACAGAGGTGACAGTCTGTGATTAGATGCCGAAACTGCTAACCCAAGAGGAAACCTCTTTCACCTCAAGCATAGTCACTAAGGTAAATGAATACCTTTTTTCTGTGTTTATCAAAGGTTAGGGCTTAAACAGATGAACTGAACTAGACAATGAAGAGTAACAAAAACATTCAAATATATAATCAGGATCTTTGGCGAATAGCTGGACTGTTGGACGGTTGTAAATTTTTTTTGCTTGTATAAAACAATATAGGTAATTCCACTGGTCATATAAATCAGAAGATTCACCATAAAATTTTGTTAATTCAATTGTGCTAAACATTGTTACACGGCATGCGTGATAAAATGACAAAAAGTTGCAAAGAAAACTAAGTAACACAATGCAAACAAAATAATAATAAAATTTAACATACACTTTTTAATATCCATATGAATGAGAGTTCAGCAATTGATATTTCAGTTTAAAAGGTAAACAAAGATTTTTTTATTAGCAAAGTGTGCAGCTTAATATAAAAACCTGAATTTTACAGGCAGTTAAGATTTGCCCAAGCCAGTCCTATGCAGAATAATACATGGTATTTATATTTCTACCTTAAAAATTAGCTCAGCGCCCGAATTCATTAATGGGGTGTTCCACTGGGGTCGTCTTGTCGGTAACTATGGATTTTTTTGAGTCTCAAGAACAATGTTTATAGGGTCAGTTAGGATCAGTTGGAGTTGGAGTTATTGGTTAGGCTTTTGTTTTTGACAAATGCTGCTTTTACAAAGAATATTGGGTCCTTAAAAGGCCAGAAGAGTGAGGAAGATATATATCACAACAGGCACTCCTACAGTGTTTGAGTTGGGGGATATAGCTGTTGATATACAAAAGACGAGGGAGGAGAAGGGGCAAAAAGAGGGGAGATTAGGCACAGAAACAGAGGGAGGAGAGGCCGAGGGAGGAAGCCATGAGGGAGGAAACTACACATTCAGAGACTGGATGAGAGACGGGCACATCTCATTTCATTCCAGGCACACAAAGGGGCATGTGAGTAGATGAACGACAAGAACAACAAACACTTTTAGGACAAGGCCAGGAAGGAATGCCTTTGATAGAGGTTCTTAGCTCATGCCAAGGTAGGAAACCACCAGCAGAGCCTTCTGCAACTACCTGGCATCTGAGGTGGAGGCCTTAGAAGATATAGACTTTCAAACATTCAGAAATGAGATAGTGAATCTTTATGTGGAATTCAGAGCAGGGCAAAGGAAAGGAGCCGTCAGCCCCAGCAACCACAGCAAACTACACTTTTTGGGAGCTCCAGTGCAACTTCCACATTTGTGCCACAGACTTTTTAACAGCCACAGCAACCCACACCAGCTGCCGGGGAACACAGCTTAACCATGCCAGAGACTCCGATGCCAGCAAGCCAGGTCATTAAACCTGCTAAGCAGAGCCAAGTGGTAACAAAAAGACAGAAGCAACCCAGAGGGTTCCTTTCTTAGTTGTTGAAAAACAACAGGTGGGATCATCAAGACAGCTTACTTTCACACTGTCAGAAGGCGCGAAGAAAGTTGTCACAATATATCAGGACTCTCAAACTTATTTGGGAATCCTCATCAGAACATCAGAAGCAACCAGTCCATTCTCAAACTCCAGAGCAGTCAGCCGATCCCAAACAGCAGCAGCACTAGAACCACTAATTTTGAAAAAAATACATAATTTTGGAATTATAACTTTAACAAAAGCTTTGGCCAAAAACATAAAAATTTGGCCAAAGACCCAAAATGAAACTTTGATTAAAATGGACCTCAAAAAGTGAGAAAGCGTTGCAAGAATCTTTGACATTTTTGTGAATGATTTTGACCTTTGGATCTGACCTTTTTAGTTTGACCTTTGAGAAAGATATTTTTAAAAACTTTTCTTTTAAGGTCAACAAATTTGGAGTTTCCAATGTAGAATTTTTTTTACAGAACTTGTTTTGAGGGACTTGTGATTTGGTTGTGAATAGTTTTGAAACTTGGAAATGTATTTCATTTTTCAAGAAATTTGTGGAAGCAACACCAGCTTAAATACAAGTTCTTGGAATAATCGGATAATCCTGAAAAGGACTGATAGATGACAGCTTATTCTGTCCCTTTGTTGCTTGCATCTCAGATCCTGTCCTCCTGCCCAGCCAATGAACTGACATGATTGAAGTAGTTTTTCAGCAGTTCTCACTGATGTTGGGCCTCCCTTGCAGGATTTGTGTACTTGACATCTGGCACATACACCATCTGTTGATTTTGTTGGTCCACTACATCATTTTCTTGGGTGGGTGCCCTGTCTGCTCTGCCCTGACATGTCCTCAGCATGTTGTGCAACACCATACAATGTCTCTGACAACCATTGGTCTTTGAAACATTTTACCCAGAAGTACTGTGAATCTGCTTACTTATATTCCAAACGCATTCTTCACCACCTTCCTGCCTCTGGAGATCCTGTAGTTTGTAGTGTCTTTTTCCCTTGTGAATAGTCTTCTGCTGCAGGCTTTCACCATCCATGGCATCAAGGCAAAGGCATCGTCACCCATCAAGAAATACTTGGAACGCCCACCCTCAGTGGTTCACATATGGTAGAAGGCCCAAGGTGCCATCCTTGATTTTCTCCCTCAAATTGCTTTGGTTAGAAATCTGTAGATCTAATGTAGATCCACTTGACCCAGCATTGGCCCGCAGGAATCTGTATTTTGCGTTGACCAGGGCAAGAAGCACCAGGGAAAAGAAGCCATTGTTGTTGTAATAGTCAATCCCAGATTTATTTGCCTTCTTCATGGTGATATACTTTATGTCTAATGCCCCTACAACATGGGGAACGTCTCCATTTTTTTAATCCTTAGGGTCAGTAAGGCAGCCCAAATACTTGACAGATCTGGGTCACAAATTTAAAGATGGTGGTTTGGCCAAAAAGCCAATGATACTGCAAGGATGTGTAGCTTTCTCATACCATAGCTCATAGCATACGACCACAGTCTGTCTGATCTATGAACAGATAAAGGAAGGAGTTTTGTCTCTGTTAAAGGCCTTCTTGAAGGAGACAAAGACTAATCTTTGTTCTGCCTAAGGTCTGAGGTCCTGTCCTAACTGGCCATTAAGGCCTGACAGCCTTGAATGATCTATCTACAGTTGGGGCCAGGCCTGCTGGTTCTTTGAAAGAAAGCTATGAGAGGGGTTGAGAAATACTTTGGATAAGAGTGTCTGATGTAATTGTAGAGCACAGCATGGATCTCACTCCTGCATTTGCCACAACCCAGAACCTAAAGGAAGTCAGGTGCTTCAAGAAGGCCTCTTTTAAAGGGTTGAAAGAGAGTCTTTGTGATCTGGTGAAGAACCAGAGAAAGGTTCCAAGAGAGAATGCCTCTAAGATCATTAGGTCTATCTCTGTGGAAACTATCCAAGAGATGAGTGAGATTACATGGCTGTAACTTCCTCTCCTGGAACAGATGCAGGAGGAAGTCGGCTATCAAGTTGATAGGTTGTGCCCTAAAATTCACACGATTACTGTGGCTCCATTATGTAAAAACGGTCCACTTTGCCTCATAGACTGATCTGGTTGAGCCCTTTTTTAGAAGCCTCAATTTGTGTTACCATTGCCTCAGACAAACGCTGCACCTTGATAGCTGAGGCTTTAGGATCCAAGCATGGATATTTAGGTTTAACAGATTCTTGTGTGGAATCTGAGTAAACGGCTAAGAAAGCAGAGTGGACAGGATGGGGAGGCACAGTGCGATTTGGCTTGGCATAGTGACCAGGTCCAAGAGCCAAGGCATGTTAGGCCACCCTGGAGCAATCAGAATGAGTGTCCTGCATGGATAGTCCCTTAATGTTACAGACTGAGCGCATATATTGCCCAGGCTAGGTGTCTGGAACTGGTGACACAAATTGAGGTAATTCGTTCTTGAACCTCGTTGCAAAAAGGTCTATATGTCGATGGTGCCACATTGTGCATATCAACTGGAAGACATTGGAAGGAGAGACCACTCTGTCTGGATGATCTGACCTAGCCTGGGTAGCTATTTGCTACCATATTTGGAATGTGACGGGCCTTATGAGCACACAATGTGCCAAACTCTCTCCTTGTTTATGTAGGCAACCTTGCCCTCCTTGATGTCGAACTTGTAACCTACAAAATAGAAGATCTGCTTCCGATTCAGTTCTGATTTCTCCAAGTTTACTATTCAACCTAATTCCTGACACAGAACTACTAGGGTCTGAGTCTGATGGAGACAAGTTTGGTAGGATGTGGCTCAAACCAATCAATCATCTAGATACTGGTGGATTCTTGTGCCTTGTTTTTAGCCATCAGAATGACTTCCTTGACTACCATTGTGAATTCCATGGGGGGTAGTGGACAGACCAAATGGTACAGCTTTTAATTAGTTGGTCTGACCTGGACCTGAAAACACAGGTATTTCCCGGACTATGTATTTACTGGAATATGGAAGAAAGAATCCATGAAATGAATGGTACCCATTCATCTTTCTACAAGGAAGTCCTAATGCTTTCTGGTATCTCCATTTTGAAGTTCTCTTATTTCAAAAATGTTTTTATGGAGCTCAGATTAAGGATAGGTCTCCATTTGTTGTTAGGTTTGGGAACCAAGAACAGTCTGTTAAAGAAAGCCAGAAATTCCAAAAATGTTTTACTTTTTCTGCTGCATTCTTTTACATAAATGAATGTATGCGGTAGCTATTCTGGAGGGGATGTACATAGTCACTTGATTATTTGAGACCTGGTGAAAGTTTGTTGGTTCTGGAAGTGCAGGGTGTAGCTCTCCTTGAGGATTTGTATAACCTTGGGGCTGTCACCCAGTAAGGCCCAAGTTTTCCAAAACTGACTGAGTCTGGTCCCTATAGGCAGGCTTTGTGGATATTCTTGGCAGATTAGACAGAAGATAACTGATGTACACAGAAAACACCTTTTACAGATTTTATTGCTCTTTTAAAGGGACTTATCCCTGTCATTTGTGACAGCCCGATGACAAAAGGTACATGATTTACAGCAATACAATCTACATTTACTGATAGTCTGATAATTTACAAAACTGTCCACAAGAGAGTCTTGTCTCCTAACCGGCCCCCAAAGCCACTCTGGGCTACACTATTGTCATGATTTAGAACTTTGCCACTTTGCCGGTGACTTTGAATAGTCGGAAGCCTTGCATTTACCTCATTCGTATTGAACATGGGAGCTAAGTGTTTTCTAGGGTGATGGTCCGACTTTCTAAATGACTTCCGGTGCTTGCTTGGATGGCTGACTGTATGGATTGTACCAGCCAGATGTCTTATGTGAGCCACCAGAGTAGTCTTTCTGTGCTTTCAAGATCACAATGTCACAGAGAAGCCAGAGGATGAAGGGATGAATTTCTACGAGCAGCTTACTGTATCATACTGAACGCCTGCCCTCAGAAATTCTAGGTAGCTACCATGTCTGAGCAGAGTGGTGTTTACTATGTTGATAAAAACAAAGTCAGACAGATCCTGCATAGTTCTGACCTTGTCGTGTGTGATATTCTGGTTGAATGTTGTTAAGTAGGCTAATTCATCAGCTGCTTCTTGTATCTTAGTATCCGACTTCTCCTTGGCTTTTTTGATGAGTTGAGTCACCATGCTGTCCTGATCCTCAGTTTTACACCAACTAAAGCTTGCTGCCTGATTGTAAATAAAGATTGAGTGTCTTGTACTGGGAGTACTGGAATCTTACCAGAACTGGTAACTTACTGACTTGAAGTGATACGATATTTTATTAACAGATTGAAAGGCTGGTCGACAGATTGCTTGGAACTCTTCAACAGAAGCATGGCTTCAAATCTGGAGAATCTCTCAGACCACTTAAAGTCCAGTACCAAAATTTCACCAGAGCTGGACATTTTGGAAAATAACTTCTCTTGTCAGGTTCTGTAAGTCGTCTTTCTCTTTTCAGTGGACACTTTCTATGTATCTTCACTTCTGCTATCGACCTGCCCTAAATTCTGGACAGAACCAGATCTCCAAGCGAGGGCTGCGGACTGGTCGTTTTCTTGTCCTTTCATGTCTTATAGGTCGGGGTAGCTTCCTTGGATTTCTGGTCACTAGTTATTACATTATAGACCTGTTTTTTTAAACACATGGATCACTACCCAGACCCTTGTTACCATACTCTAACTGTTTTGGTGAAAAGTGACCATAAGATATCCCAAACTTTCACACTTCTGTCCTGGTGAAGCCATGATCTATGTGTTAAACTTAAAAAAATCGAAGTGGCTGTTGATCCGTTGCCGGTCAAATAAAGTAAACAAACGGAGAACCGTTGATGATATATTTCATTAATTTGGGGGAACCGTTGACGATATATTTCATTAATTTGGGGGAACCGTTGACGATATATTTCATTAATTTGGGGGAACCGTTGACGATATATTTCACTGATATAACAAAAATAGTTATTTGCAGAAATATGGAGTATTTATAGAAAATTCAGCAATTTTCTTTCCACTTTCAAAAAGCATCTGAATACACATGCCCCAAACAATAAAGATGTCATGATGTCACATCTCTAACCAGGAAGGAAGTACTGCATGCCAAATATCGAATGGTGGCAACATGACTCGTCCTGTCGGTGGAGACACAAAATACCTTTTTCTGGCATTTGGCAGGACAGGCACTGGCAATATAGCTAATTGTCCAGTTAATTGTAATGTGTATTAACACAATAAAAATTGTTTTGATAACAATAAAGAATCATAGACAAATCGGCCCTTTGCCAAATCGGCCCCCGTCAAATCGGCCCCTAAAATTAAAATACCTGGTCAAATCGGCCCCCTACAAAATAATTTATGGTCAAATCGGCCCCTTGTAATATTATGTATGGTCAAATCAATACTCTGACCTTCTCATAGATTTAAATTCTAAAATTTTAAATGATAAAAGTTATAATAATAATATGTGAGTTTTATGTATCTATTCACTTTACTCTGACCTTATCATAGATTTAAATTCTAACATTTTAAATTATAAAAAAAATTTAACAGTAGTAACAATTATGGGTTCACAATTACATTTATTTGTATTACATTTGTTTCTTCATTTATCCTGTAATTCAAAGGGATAAATACCCACAAGGGGGTAAGTGATATTATCCTCTTCATGGACATCAAAGGGAACAATTATCTTTTAATGTCTAAGACTGTTTCTTTAACACTTTAACTAGTAATTCCCATACTAAGCAAATACCAGAAATCACTAAAGTTATAATCCCATTAACAGAGCCTGTACAGGCAGTGTAATTGCAGTTTTAATAATTCTAACATGAAGAAGTTTTGTTGCACATAAGTTACAAGGGATTGATTACAGTATCTTGACACCTTTCATATGTGTTAATTACACTTTGTCAAACAACACATAAGCAATTGACATTATTGTCATAACATTGTCATGTATATTTATCCACACATGATTTCAAAATGAGCCTGATTACCATTAAATGATACATATCCTCTATAAAAAGGCTTTTTATTTCTCCAATTATCATTCAGCTGTGGAAGTCCTAAGGAGAATGATACCATTCTGATAACTAGAGAAAATTCTGGCTACCAGAGAAAAATAACTTTTATTAATGAAAGTTTTCTTGTTTTCAGCTTAGTGCTCCTTAGAGTGTTTACTATAAAGAAATAAATGTTATACTTGTTTTCCCTGTTTGTTATCACACTTATACATAATTATAGCCAACGTTCTTACCATTATACATAATTATACAGAATATCTCCATTCAGTCATTATTAACATGGACCAGGTTATAATTCAACACAATTTTAGAGAAGGTATGTAGTTTGTGTTGAAAAGGTCCCCTTGTGTATCTCTTCAAATATCTTTATAAACCCAGTCAAATGCTTTCTGCAGATCTACAAATACATTCTAATTTTAAAAGTTTTCAACTGGGGGCAGATATACCCAGGGCTGACTTTTTCAGGGGGCCGATTTACCCAGGGCCGACTTTTTTAGGGGGCCGATTTGCCGGGGGCCGAATTGTCAAAGGGCCGGTTCGTCCAGCTCCCACAGTAAATAGCACTATAAAGTACTAAGACAAAGAAAAATACCCATACTTCACAGTCTGGGGAAATAGCGTTAGATACCATGAATTATTGAAGTGGTAAAACAATGTAAGGATCAATGCACTTTCAAAACAATATAAATCAAGGTCACTCCATGACTTGCAACTACCCTTGTAACAACTTGACATTTCTAAAATATACAGCATTACAGCAAGATCATTAAAGCAAGGCCAATAGTCAAAGTCTTGCCAATACGTTGCACACCTACACACCAGACCAGTGTCTCTACCAAGTCTCAATGTCCTACGCCTTATGGTTTCCGAGATATAGCCCCAAAAGAATTTAAAGGTCTAGATAACTACAGCAAGGTCAAAAGACATATCAAGGTAACATCAGGACATCCCCAATAAATATTACTACAAGGTATCAACTTCCCACAGCTTTGGCGTTCCAAAGACAAGAATTCACAGTCGTGGTCAAAGGGTCAAAGGTCAAATCTAGGTCCCATCATGATGTTGCGCACCTACACTTCCCATCCAATTTTACTACACCTTACAGTTTCTGAGATATAGTCTGAACAAGATCTTTAAACTCAAGGTCACTACAGCCAGGTCAAAGGTCACACCATGACATTGTACACAACATGCCCGCGACCATTGTTTCCATCAAGCATCCACTTCCTACACCTTATAGTTTCTGACATAGTAATAGCCCTCACAAGAATGTTAAATTCAAGGACATTGTGGCAAGGTCAAGGGATTTTTTATGAATCTTATGCATAAAAACAAGTTTCACTTTCATGAGTCATAGTATCAGTCAGCTGATTTCAAGTTTGGCTGCTATGGCTTGTCCTGTTCAAATTGAACCAGAAAAACGGACACATGAGTTATTTGTCCTGCGTGAATAGATAGGCAGTACATCTGAAAAGAAAAGTCTCAATAATGAGCCTCAGTAATTGTTGTGCACTACTCAGGAGTCTCCTACTACAAGAGTTCACCCTGAAGAAAATTGTAGGTGACTTAGGTTCAACAAGATATGTAGTGTCCCCACATGACAGAAATGCTCATATGTCACAGTTTTCAAACTTGCTTAAAATGGGACAAGCATTTCAAGAGTTTCCTATAAAATCCATTCCACGTAATTAGTTTTTTTATAAAAAGTTGTCAGTTTGTGAAAAATTTGTTTGACGTTATTGATACTTAAAAGCAACTATCTGACAATAAGTTGTAGAATCCAGATCTCAAGATGTGTATTATTACATTTATTCTGTTTATATGGCTATAATTGCGTGTTATCTTATTTACAGGTTGAGATTTGTACTTCTTTTGGTTATGTAACTTGTAACTTTCACAATCCCCCCAAATCTAACAAATAGTAAGGTTGATAAGATATTTGTACATGTTTGTTCTTGCCATCAGAGAAATGAGTAGTGCACTGAAGCGGTCACCCATCAAAGTACTAACATAGCTTATTGCTGCTTAACTTCAGTGAGGAGACAAGCACTCATTATGCTGCCCCACAATTCATGAAAGTCCGGAGACAAAAAAAAATGCAAAAAAGGTGATCTGTTGAAGCACAAGCCTCACCTTAAAAAAACTAAAAATAAAAAAAGAATGGGACAAACATTATGGTACATGATCAATAAGATTAGAACTTGCATATAACATACGTGTGTATATGAAGAACATGTGTTCAACTCCTTTTTTAGCAATGACTGGGTCCCTGGGATGCACAGTTTTCCAGGCTCTACTAGTATTGTGTTTTGTTTCATCATCAGAAAAGTCAAAGGGACTTTGGAAATCTGTCAGGTGTTTGGGGCCGATTGAAATCAAATCATCGCATATGTCTGTTCTATTTACAGCATCCCGACATTTAATGGTAGCTGGTCCAATGCGCAGCATGTCTCCTGTAACTAGAAAGTGGAAAAAATATTCAAGTGAAATTCACCATTGTAAAGTAAGCTTGTAAATTGAAAAATAATTAATGTTTTTTTTAAGTGTATCTGTCTCTTGGTGTTCACAATAACTCCAGAGGTAATGAATGTATCTTTCCGAATATTGTTATGTAGATGGGGCCATATCAAAGGAAGAAGTAATTGTAATATTATAGATGAAGCATTTCTACTGTGGCAGCCTGCACTATAATATCTTGCTTGAATAAAATTGGATGGACATTTATATTTGTGTGGTATAATCACAGGGTTAAAACAAAAAGAAAATATTACAAAGTGTCAGGTCTAAAGGAACTCAGATTATTATTCTGGATAACAAGGTCAAAAGGGATTTCAGTCTACTAGTGCATGTGGCAAAGCCATCAGAGACACGAGTAGTGTACTGAAGCGGGTCACCCTTCCCAGTACTAACATATTCCATCACCACTTAACTTCAGTGATAAGACTGGTACTCATTACACTAGACCAAAATTCAAGAACGTCCAGAGACTAAAATAATTTTAAAAACAAGTGACAGCTCATGCATAAAAACATAAGTAGATTAATCACCTTAATTGCTCAAGGTTTATCCTGTGAACATTGGATTGGGAAATGAAAAAGTTGAAGTTCATCTTGTCACTCCAGAGCACTCAAATTGTCACATGTCCGAACAAAATCAAAGACATGGGCCTTGTCCAAATTGTGGGTCTGTCGATGAGAAAACAAACACATGCCCAGCCAATAGAAAATGTGTAACTTTTGCCACAAATACAATCACTTTGGCTAAAGTGCATAGTGCACACAACAACAGAATCTGTTGACAGTGAAGACTCATCCACTGATCTGAAAAAACAATTAGTTCTTTGTTGAAAGGGTGGAAAGAGATCACTGTAGGAAATGACTGACCAGGTGGTCATGGTATAATCATCAGTGCAAAGTCAGTAAACCTCAGACTTGATTCTGTTAGACAGGTCAATGTCATGCTAATAAACCTCTTTGAAAACATATTTCCAAGTGTGCAGTTGTTCACAACAGATCACAAGTTATATGGCTAACAGTGAGAAACCTCTTGATGTACTTGTTAAGTGCTCATTGCCCTGCTCCCATAAAGTGACAAAGCTGAACTTGGACTACTACATTGATAAAAACCACAGCACCTCTCAGCTTGAGTGCATGTACTGGTCTCAAGCTGATCAAGATAGTCCTGCTGTAACAGATACAAAGGACAACATTCTAGAGAAGTTGCTTAGTGTATTTGATGGTCTTGGATTACTTCCAGGTGAACACTCCCTGAAAGTCGTTCCAACAGTAACTCCAGTAGTTCACCCACCTCGAAGAGTACCATTTGCTCCAAGATATCTCATACAGAAAGAACTCAACTGGATGAAAAGCCAAGGGTTATTTCAGAGGCCACATAACCCAGTAAATTGGTGAATTCCACCAAACAACAAAGATAGCAGAGTTTATTTGGACCCAAAATACCTTAATTGTGCACTGAAACATGAACATTACAGGTCAATAACACTTGAGGTGGTGACAGTTAAGCACAAAACAGCAAAATACTTCAGTTACTTTGACTGTTGATGTGGTTCATTGATGATAAAGTTAAACAATGAGAACTCTGTGCTGACAACGTTCAACACCCCATTTGGAAGGTACAAGCTTAAAAAGACTTCATTTTGGCTATATAAGGCCTCAATGGTGTGCAAAACCATCGCCAATGACAAACTTGTGAATGGGTCATCAGTTGAGGAACATGACAGAAACTTTGTTAGTAGGCTTCAGAGATCTCAGGAGCATAGAATCAAGCTAAACAGTGATAAGAGTGTAGTCAAGAAAGCTCAGTTTCTTTGGCAATCTGTTTAACAATATGGGTTACAAGCAGATCCATTAAAGATAACTGCTATATGTAGCATAGACCCACCCAAGAACACAAGGATCTAGAAACTTTATTGGGAATGATTAATTACCAGTCCGAATTCCAGCCCCATTTAGTCAAAGAAACTCATCCATTGATAAATTTGCCAAAGGACAAAGCAGAGTTTGAATGAGACTCCAATATGGAAAATGTGTTTCAGAAAGTCAAGGCACTTATCACAGCAGTATTAGTACTAAAATACTATGTGCCACAATATGGACTTGATCCTTGACACAAAGTAAACAAAACTATATGCCATGTGAGTATGCCAGTATTTGCATGTGAGAAGTTCCATCATTACATATATTGCAAATGTGTGCATGTTCAGTCTAACCTCAAGCCACTGGAGTCAATTCTGAAAAAAAACTTTGGTATTCAACCCAGCATGATTGCAGAGAATGATGCTAAGGTTCCAGAAATACAATATCCACATAGTTTACAAACCTGGAACAGAACTTCATGTGGCTGATGCCTTATGGAGGAAGCTACTTGTATATAGATTTGCTCGATCTCCAAGAATGCATAGAAAGGAAAATTCACACAGTCATCAGGAGCCTCCCTGCCTCAGATGAGAAACTGAAAATGATCATAAGCTTCACACAGGAAGATGAAATATTGTGTAAACTACAAATCTGAATATTATATGGAAGGCCAACAGAACAAGAGCAGTGCTCCCCACTAGTACAGTACTATTGGAATATTCATGATGAATGGCCTTATTTTCAATGGATATAGAATTATGATCCCATTAGTCCTATGCTCTGAAACTGCATGATACACCAGGGTCATCTTGGTATAGAGAAATGTCAACAGAGAGCAAGACGAGGGCTGTTCTGGCCAAATATAAATAAAGACATTGAGAACATAGTTACCTCTTTTGCCACTTGTCAGAGACATGCAGTGTCAAATCCAAGACAGCCCATGATACCAAACCAGATCCCTGATCACCAATGTGAAATAGTAGGCACTGATTTGTTTGAATGGGATTTAAGCAAGTTCCTCCTCATTGTCGACTATTTTACCAATTCATAGAGATAAAATGACCACAGTGTTACTGTCATCAAGAAAATGAAGTCAATTTTTCCCGACAGGCATACCAGAAAAGGTAATTAGTCATAATGGTCCATGTTATGCAAGTCATAAGTATGCAGCATTTGCAAGGGATTGGGATTTTAAACACATAACCTTGAGTCCCTTATATCCCAGATCAAATGGCATTAATAAAAAGTTGCTTAAAGTGATGAAGCATCTCCTCACCAATGTCAAGGAGAGCAGAAATGTTACATGTCTCGCATCACTGGAGCTTAGATGCACACCTGTAGACAGCTTGGAATCTTCAACCAAGTTACTCATGAGTTGAAACCTTAGGTCAGTTCTCATAGTAACTGTCACACATTTGAAGCTGATAGTGGTAAATCCCTCCAAGGCTGTTAGACAAAGATCCATATGCCACGCGAGACAGAAAAAATATTAGATAGGTCTGTCTGACCACTGAAACCATTAAGCTCTATCCAGAGGGCTCATCTGCAAATGCCAACAAGTCAGTGGCTACCAGTCACTGTCAGTGAGAGGAGGCCTGATGAGCATTCTTATATCATTGAAAGTAAAGATGGAGGCTTATACAGAAGAAATAGGAAACATAATGTACCACCCCAGTCAACTGCAAAATGATGGGTCCCCATGAAAATAAAAGTAATCAACCCAATTGGAGATCCTGTGCCACAAAGATCACCCAAGCAGCATTCACTTGATACAAAATCTCACCCTATATGTGACCAGGAGTGGTAGAGTTGTAAAAGAACCATCATGGTTTAGCCTAGTAGTCAGTAGAACAACTACCAGATTGTTAAAGCAATAATGTGTGTAGTGTTCTGAATAAACTAGTGAACAAAGTGTGCACCCAAAGAGTTAGGTCAAGTGATTATTACATTTAACAGTCATCATTGTAAATAAATACACATTCTCTGAATATCAGCCAAATGAAGGACAGTTACTGTATTTGTATAAAAGCTCAGTACACATCACAAGGGAGTGTCTGAAAGTATAGATACTTTATGGATTTCATATATATATTAGTAATAAATGTATAAACCTCCCATAGTGTCAACAATAGTTAGAGTTACATGATGTAGAATTCTGTTTTTAAAATGAGTTGTAAAATCTCCTAGCTTGCAGTGACCCATCTATACTCAAGGACAGCTTAAACAGAGAGAATAATTTCTTATTTTCAACTGTAATTGATATGCTGGGAAAGGAATGTGTTCTGAAGAATTTATGTTGTGAAGTTACATGTAAATTTAATCGCTAAGCTAAATCAATTCTAATCCTGATTCTAATTGGACTTTTATGGTGCTTAATCTCCCCATATAAAGAAGACTCTAAGGCGCAACACAACCAAAAAAATGGTCAATCAATTTCAGAATCCAGAGACAGAAGATAGGGTCAAGCACCACAGAGAACGCCATGGGATGGCATAGGCTACAGTGGGTATGCTTTGGTGTACAGGGAGGTTTTAAGCTGTGTTCTGAAACAGGCTAGGGAGGGTGAGGCACGAATCACGTCTGGGAGAGCATTCCAAATACTGGTAGCATCATAAGCAAAACTAGAACCAAACTGTTTTACAGATTTATGAACAGACGGGTGGAACTTTAGTATGACAAGGAAATTACTACCACTTTGACTGTGCCTGGCACTATAAGAACTGCTGTAGGAAGAAAGATATGGAGCAAACTACTGAGTAAAACCTGTGTGAAGGAACTTGTAGACAAGTGTGGCTGTCTTGAACACCATGCACTGTTCAACTGGTAGCCAATGCAATTTCTTAAGCACAGGAGTAATGCTTGTGTATCTACCGGTGTTTGATACAATTCTGGTAGCACTGTTTTGGATGCACTGTAATTTACTTAGATTGAACTTGGAGAGGCTCCTGAAAAGTGAGTTGCAGTAATCCAGAAGACTACTAAATAGAGCATAAACCACAAGTACAGAAGCATCATGAGTAAGAGACTGTCTTACGTGTCTGAAATCATGGAGTTCTACAAAACAACTTTTGCAGAAATTCTGAACATGCTTGGACAAGGAAAAATCTGAATCGAACCACACTCCCAAAGTCCCTGAATCAACAGGTCATAGTGGACTTCCTAAGATATCAATTGGAAAACATGCATTCAACTTGTCCCTCTGTCTTTTCAAACCAAAGATGATAAGCTCTGTTTTGTAATGATTCATTTTGAGCTTACTAGTTGATATACACTCTTTAACATCGTCGAGGCACCTGTTCAAGTTTTCAAAGGCAGCAGAAGCATTCTTATGGGATAAATACATATAAACTTGACTGTCATCTGCATAAAAGTGAAACTTTATTCCTTTATGTTTACCGATAATCAAACTGTAGTGTACACTAAGAACAACAAAGGGTCCAAGACAGAACCTTGGAGTATGCCAGAAAGGAATTTGCAAACATCGGACAAAGTAGAACCAATGTTTATTGACTGATGATATTCTGTTAGATAGGAAGTGAACCATTTAAGAACAGAGCCACTGACGCCAAACCAAATACGGAGGCAACTTAGAAGAATTGAGTGGTCGATGGTGTTGAAAGTGGCAGACAAGTCAAGCAATACCAAGGCCGTGGCTTCACCTCTAGACAAAGATAAGTGAACTTCATTTTTTATGGAGAGGAGAGCTGTCTCTGTTGAGTGACCAGTTTTATATGCCAACTGGTACTGGTTGTCTAAGTTATTGACATGAATATGTTCTAACAGCTGCTTAGCAACCACACATCAGTAGCGTAGGAAGCGGGGGGCCATGGCCTCCGCACTTTTAAAAGTGTGGGGGGGGGGGCCATCACATTTTTTGGCCCCCCCACTTTTTGACATTGGAAACACATGATATCTGATAAATTTTAGAAACTTTTTCAAGAAATTCACAGTCTATCAAGGTTAAATATATTTTGAGATTAACTATTTAAACTATTTTAACCAGATGAATCCAACACAACTTAAATTTATGAAAAATAAAACCTTAAACATATAATATTAAGAAACATGTACATGTAATTTAAAGTACAATGACATACTGATGTAGCCACTGTATGTTTTAAATATGTTGCTAAATTTATGTCACAACCTTTACTATTGCTAGGGACTTTAAGATGTCACTGCAGTGTGTAATAGGTAACTGAGACATAAGAGCATGTGCTTTTGAAAATGTGTTAGTGTCCCAAATGTAGTATATATAATATTAAAAAAAACTTTGAGTTTTGACAGAAACGCCTGTCAGACAGCACTATACTTCAACTAGAGTGTTTTTGGTGTGTATCCTGAGCAGTTTCCTATCTACATTTTCTTTTGCAAAGAGGGATACATTTAATGAAAGTTGTTAATGGTATTTTAATTACATGAAAGAGTTTTTTAAGGGATGTTATAGATGGGTGAGGGGATTTTCTACAGCCAAACTGAGGTGTGCATACCTTGGTTACATATAGTGTCAATTTCTGGGAGATGATTGTAATTGAATCTTTGAATATTATGATGGAAAAAAATATGATCCATAAAGCCCGATCATGCGGCCGTCACCGCCACATAGATTTGTTTTGGCATGTAATAACTTAGAAAATATTTTACTTAGAACTTTTAAATTTGTTTGGGTAACATAAGAAACATTGAAAGGTCAAAATATAGGTCATCAAAATATGAATGCATTCATATACAGCTTTATTCTTGTTTCTATAAAAGGCTTTGGGCCTTATTGGAACCATATTGCTTGTTATTCAGTGCTACATCATGATGCAGTGAGTTTGGGTATGTTGTGCCTAGTGGTTGTTTTCATGGGATACCAAATCCAGTCATTCTGTAGCCCAATCACATTGATTGCATTTCATTGTCCAAGCCACCTAATATGTTTTAACCCAATAATCCATTGACACTATTAATGCTCGACTTAAAACCCAGGTTGACAAATTATTTTTAAAGCACTTTATTCCCATAAATATATAGTAATTTAAAGTTTGTAATACAACAAAGGTTAAAGTATAGGGTTTTATGTCCGATTCAATAGCCAGAATCATACAGGGATAAGCCCTCAGTATCCCCACATGTGGGATTCAAATTCATTACCCCAGACATGGCTGCCTATGATTAGATGCCGAATACAACTGTAACAAATTTTTATACAGTTTAGGTTTAACTATTTGCAGATTAGGGTGGATCCAGAATGGATATGAGTTTAGGGACCCTATGGCCTAATGAAGGTCTTCTTTGAGCAATTTTTTAGTTTCTGAATGCCCTCACCCTCCAACTGCTTCCCGAATTGGGCTTATGTTAACTTGCAAGTTGGAATATGATCATTTTGTGTTTAATCATACTGGTGTTTTAAGCAAAATTAACCATTGATTTTTTTTGGTATTTTCTCAATGATTCAGTAACTTCTGTTAGTGTATTTATTTATTTATTTATTTGGGGTTTTATGGTGCTTTCAACACTGTACAGGTCATATCACAACGGGTAGTTGGAAGGGCAGAGGAAACCAGTACATACAGTTTGTCAGGGTTCTGTACATTAAACTGCTGGCCAATGGCAAGCAACTACGAGCTTTCCCACTTGAGACCGTGCCAGGAATCGAACCCCAGCCTCAGAGGTGGGAGGGGAGATTGTTACCACTCTGCCACCATGGCCCCCCCCTTCTATTAGTGTAAAAGTTTGTTGTATATTCATGGAAGATTCGTTTAAGATTAAGACAAATTCTTCAAATTATTTTGCAGTGTATGCCCACTTTACCGTTGTTCCACAAAAAATGATACAGTAACTAAACGTTTGAAATAATAGTCTTAGGACTCGCCCCCTCCCCCCCCCCCCCCCCCCGCCCCTACAAATTACAAAAATATTTACATTTTAACTTAACATTCCCTTGACTCCTTGAGAATGGTATCACTTCAACCGGTGTCATAAGTTAACACAACGGCTGAGTTTAACTTTGGCCCCCCACTTTTCATACGCTTCCTACGCTACTGCACATTCAACCAATTTTGATATAAAACTGAGGCCAGATACAGGGCGATAATTCTTCAGATCATCTGAAGGAAGGTTAGCCTTTTTAATAAGAGGAGTCACCACAGCAGATTTGAAAGCCTCTGGGACGCATCCTTCCATGTGTGAGCAGTTAACCAGTTTTGTTATTGATGGTAGCAATATTCCTTGATAAGAAATATCAGCCAAGGACCCAACAGGCAGGATTTAGTTGGTGAGGTTTTAATTATTTTATCAACATTGTCTTCAGAAACGTGACTAAAAGCATAATTTTTTTGGAGGATCAAAAGGAGGATGAACTTCATTTTCAGTGCAAAAGGAAGTGAAGGTGTCTCCAATTTTTTAAAATTTTGTTCAAAAAAAGGGATGCAAAATGGTCAGCAAAATGGTCAGCCAATTTACATCAGAGACTTTGTTCAAGGTTTTGTGCAATGCACGCCATAGTTTTCTAGAGTCATGACTATTGTCTGAAATCAGTTTGCTGTAATAAGCTGACTTATCCGTATTTACAAATGGATTGCACCGAGCAATCTGATGATGAAGCCAACTTCTGTTGAGTGGATTTTTGACCCTATGCCAAGTTCTCTCGAATTGGCACCTAAGGGACTTTGCACGTCGATAATAATCAGACAACCAATCCGCTGAATCTTTCTTTGTCAGTCTAAATACAGGAGGTGCATGCTTATCAAGAACGTTACCCAGATTGTGTGTATTTTGTTCATAGAGGTCAACTACAGTATTTGCTAGAGACTTGACAAAGAAAGCGTTTTTGAGATCTGAGCAGAAGTCAGACATATTTATGCTGTGGTACCTTCTATACTGAACTTTATTTGGGATGTGGGCCACTTGAGGAGGGAAGGTAATTGAGCATTTTACTAGTGCATGATCTGATATCAAAATCACAAATTTTGACATCATGAATAGTATCTTGATCGCTGGAGGATAGAATGATATCCAATATGTGACAATATGTGCAGAGGAGTAGGTTGACTGACTGATTGTTTCAGATCACACGAAGATCAAAAATTTATAACCATCACTATCAGGAACATCAACATGGATATTGAAGTCACCACAGATGTAATATGAAGACTTAATAGATGACAAGAAACAAACAAATGACATAAATTCTTCTAGAAAGTTGATGGTACATGTTCCTGGAGGGAGGAAGATGCTGGCAAGCAACAATGAATGGTCTTAACGCCTGATTGACACCACCAAATATCTTAACAATATAACATAGCTTTTTTGTCTTTCCAAATTATGACAAATATATCCCTAAAAATGATTAAAGCTTTGGAAACTTTGAAGATACTTAATGCAATGTTATTTAAAATATGCACTATTATTTAAAATCCGTTTCAATATTTTTCACACTTAGAAGAACGCATAATTGAAATCAACACAATAGGAATAAGAAAACTGTTGAAGTAATAAATGAATAAATTAGAGGCTTACTGCACTTGTATATTGTATTATATTTGCATAGTACAGTGATTACATTGGGATAGATCCTGATCATATTCTGGCTACAAAAAATGTCTGAATT
Source organism: Sabellastarte sp. h YS-2021 (assembly GCA_964017235.1). NCBI lineage: Eukaryota > Metazoa > Annelida > Polychaeta > Sabellida > Sabellidae > Sabellastarte > Sabellastarte sp. h YS-2021. The sequence goes on along the minus strand of OZ024933.1, from coordinate 23,794,348 downwards.
TATGAAACCACTGGTAGACTGGTGGTAGTTCTGCACTCTATGAGTGTTTTCTTGTTCGTCAATAATAATGATAATAATAATAATAATGGCCCCCTAAAACTCGGCAGACGGCAAATCAAAAAATGTAATTCAAACAAGAGTATTTTTATAGTGATAACTCTCCATCATATGAAAAACTTTAAGGCTGACAGATATTTACTATGCACCGTACAACAGAAGAGCATATACTAGGTTAATTCTTTGTGATCATGTTATGCATATTTCACAAGGGTCACAACTTCCAGAGTGATATTTGTTAAGTGTGATTATGATTTACATATATCAAAGTTAATTGGATATTTTGTCAAAACACAAAATTAAAAAAAAATCTTTTAACTTATTTGCTTTAGACACTTGCTTATGTTAGAATAATTAAAAATCTAATTAGACAATCATATTATGACAAGGGTAATAACTGTTTTAGTGATATTTAGCAGAAGTGCAATTAACATATATTAATATATTTTGGATGCTTTAATCAATATCCTTCACCCTCTGTCTTTTATTCACTTGTTTTCGTTAGATTTCTTGAAAGTGCAATTGATTTAATAGATATTTTTACTAGATCAGATTATTGTTATATTCTGACCTTTGTGGGACCGATTTGAAAAGTATTTTCTATTTTGTGGGCCGATTTGGTAAAAGACTAATTTGTCTATGGTTTTAATGATGGTGATAATCTGGTGTATATAGTCAAAATTCCAAAGACTGTTTAATCATGCCCTGGCAGAGTACAAATTTCACTCTTGTAAATCCATATAGGCATCTGAAAATAGATATGTTTTCATATCCCTCTTAATTTTTTCTAATTGCTGGATATTTCCAATACATCCAGAAAGTATGTTCCAATATACAGGGACAATACCAGCATAGGTCTATATGCTTTGAGTACTTTGTTCTGGTAACTTTTAGGGTTCATCTTTTTCCAAGCAAGACAAGATGTGTATGGTTTCAGCAGATTGCTAAGATACTTTGGACTTTGTCCCTCTAGTGATTTGTGGGCGAGGGTCAAAAGTTTATTTTGAATACGGTGGTGGATAAGAAGCTAATGCACCGCTATTCTCATTTTTGTTGTACTGTCAAATTTTGGAGCTTGTACAAGGAGTTTTGTTGCTGCATTTTGTATATTCTGTAGTTATTTTTTATTTTGAGGGCTTGGAATGTCAGCTAAAATACTATTACATGAATTCAATTTTCGTGTAACAAAGGTATTGACAAGTGCTCCTGTGGTCTCTTGTTCTTTCACAATTTTTTTTGCACTTTTGAAACTTTGGAAAGATGATACCAACCACTGGGCACCAGTTGCTGTTTTCATTAAGTTAAAAAAACGGTTATACACTTTCAAAACAAATTCAGTATTAAATATATATAAATGTTTGTGTAATTATAGTTCAGATTTTAAATACCATTAAAGTTTATGAAGGCTTGTTATTTGATGAAATACTATTTTATGTTTTATTCTTTAAGACTAGATTTTGCAATTTATTAAATGCTATATGCTATCCTTGTTTGTATTTTTGAAGTTTTGAAGTGATGAGATATTAGCACATATTTTTGTTTTACAAAAAAAAACAAAAAACAACTACAACAAATTTTTTCATGAAATGTCCACAGTAGGTGGGGTTCATATTGATCTGATGTAAGTTTCTTAATGATCCGCAACCAATTCTTGATTCAGGATTTTCGGGCTTTGGCAAAGGTATGTTCTTTCTGGATGCTCTTGCTGAAATTGGTTTAGTAACTTGTTAATGCTTGGTTTTGGAAACTAATAATACAACTGGCTATTATTTGCTTTTATCTAGAAAAGAGTTCTATTTTATTTGAATTTTTAAAAATATATCTTCACACTCGAGATTTTTGTTGGGCTATTCCTGGTCATATTTCTGATCTTAGGTATATTGTATTTCAAACATATTTCTAGGAGACATGTGGGTGTCTCGGGGCTCAGTTCTGATACAACCTTAATTTCAATTTTTAATTGTAGGTTCGTGTCACCATGTGTGAATTACTATCACCTCTGTGATTGACCAGTAAGGCTTTATCTGTCCTTTAGCATCAGAACTGGTCACTTTGAATTTAGATGGTGACCTGTGAACATCAAAAATCTTCTTCCATCATTTTAGTGTTTAATTTTTACTTTGCTTTAGTTTTTACCAGTTTTAACTATGAATGAGGTCAGATATAACTTGCGGTGGAACAGAGGGGAGTGCCGTATACCAGTCCAGCTCCAGTTGGCGTCAGATGCTGAGTTTTTGACGGCGTTGGGAGACCAAGCAGACCTTTCACCATCCGGGCAAGTTGGTTATACTGATTTATCTGATAGTTGCAGATCTGACATTGACATATCCACTTTGCTTGAACATTCTGATCAAAATTTGTCCCCATGTCCCATGATTTGGACCTCGGGATCAAGATGCTAACAAAGGTCATGCCTCACAGGCATCGGGTTTGAACCACAGTTTGACTGATCAATCTCATATTAATAGCCAGATTTTGGCCCAGCTAAGTGCTCTGGGAACCAGGTTAGATAATATGGAAAGTTCTATGAATCAGTGAAAAGACTAGTGATAGTACAAACATTAAAAATCTAGAGCGAGTGTTGTCCACACTGGATATGGGGGGATTGGGGCAGTCTCTGTTCAGCCAATTCATAACATTCCCCCACCCAGTCGGTTTAGGAAAGAGGCTATGATTCAGAAAGAAGTCCAATCAAGGCTCAGGCACTTGGCAGATAACGTCAAACCAGGTATGATAAAGTCCCAAAGGGGTGGGGCGGTTGATGTATTTATCAACCACAAGGTCACATGAGTTTGTCTTATTGGGTCAAAACAAGGATATGGTTACCTATAACCAATTATCTCCAGTCCAATGGATGGCTGGTTTTTGTCAAACCACCAGGGAGGAGTCAGACATCAAAGTTCGAGAACACATGTTAGATTATGTTATTGATTTGTTGGATGATGCTACTGAATTCTCCTGGTCTTCAGCAAAGGCCAGCCATGCAGTCCTCTTGTGCCATATGGAACAAGGAGAGATTAACAGTTGGTTGGAAACTGACAAATGTGATAGGGTATGTCGGGCCCATGCCCAGAGACACAGTACCTCTCAAGGTATCTCTCAAAGAACTCAAGACAAATATTCCACTGTAAAACCTACCACCTGTGTGTACTTTAACAAGGGTGTCTGTTCACAAAAGCAGACCCACGAGACCAAAGGGGTATTTATAAGCATGTATGTGCGTCATGTTGGTCGTCCAAAAATGGCAACTCATTCACAAACTGAATATCGTGACTATCACAGACTATAAAAAAAAAACGATTAGTCCTGGACATGACCTTGGATTCGAGTCATGTCCATAAGGAAAGAACCATCATAAATTCGAGTTATTTGAAGAAAGAATTGCTTTCCTTATATGGTTTGTCTAAGTCACAGATAAGACTGAGGTTTGAATCTTCTCTTGCTTTCACTAGACATATGGACCATTGAATATAAACACAGTACCCACCAAATGGTTCATAATAATGGTCGTGGCTAATACAAGGCCTCAGAGGTTGACCTTGTAGCATCAAAACATGTGGGAGATAATACTGAATTTAGTACAATTAAGGCCAGGGATAGTACTGTTAGTAAACATAAACGCTCCCAGTTACAAGTTGATTGGATTAATAACCATAATGTTGTCTTGCTGGACAGATGTAAGTCCACTTCGGATCCGGTTAACAAATGTAGGAAGGAAGGTAGTACCCACATGGGTGAGTGTTGCTTTTTACCATTGAGGAACAGATACCAAGTACTGGAATCTAACCAGGAGGATCAAGTAAGTACTGTGGATGCTAACAGTCTCAAAAATGGCCATATGCAGGACAGTAGAGCTAGGTACCCCATTATGGCCACTTGTGCCAGAAATATCTGGCTTCTGGCTGCTATGTTTAATGATAATATTGTTGTTAACCACATCAGGGGTTTAGAGAATACTATGGTAGCCTTTTTGTTCAGGTGGCACCAAACTCCTGATAATTTGCAAAAAATGTATAACTTGATATATTCCCCGTATGGATAAGTGCAAATTTGGATCTTACTTTGCTTGATCATGATATTTAGGCAGTTGTGTTTGTTTTTCAGATTCCCAGGTGGCGACAGCTCCTCTGTGTACTGAGGCATGCAGGAGAATTTGGTCTGGCTTCCGAGCATCCACCTTGGCTTCATATCAGAAAATGTTTCAGTTGTTCCTGGCTTTCCTTGGTGGCGGTGGACCTGTCGCTCCCCGGGATCTCTGCATTAGATATACTGGCATTTATGGAGTATTTGGCACACTCTGATATGTCTCCGGATCATAGTACAAACCATCTTACTGCTATTAGATCCATGTGCATTGTATATGATTGCAATACAATTCCATTCAGGAATCAATGGATTCCTTTGTTTTTTACCATCTTGTCTTTTACTCTTAGGTTTCCTATCCTTATAGATGAAACTTTGTTATTGCAAATTATTATAGTTTCTGCTCAGTTACAGTATCCCCTTGTATATAAAGCTGTTTATTTGGTGGCATTTTTTCTCTTTTCTGAGGCTTTCAAACATATTGCCACATTCGACTATTAGTTTTGATTTGTGTGTTGGGGATGTTATTTTTTCTCATCACAGTGCAATTATAGTAATTAAATGGTCGAAGACCTTATAGGGCCGTGTGAAGACCACAACCATAAATATTTCAGCTTTGGGTGCCTCAGCCATTTGCCCTGTCACAGCATTGTCGACTATGTTGACCACAATTTCTACAAATGAGGATTCTCCTTTCTTTTAGGTACCACATGGCAAACCTCTAACAGACTCTGCTGCCATGAAGCACCTTTAGAATGTGTCTGCATTGTTAGGTCTTTCCAGGTCCCTTACATTTCATGATTTTCGCAGAGATGGAGCTTCTTGGGCCATTAGAAGGGATGTTCAAGATATCCAGGCCCAGGGAACCTGGCCCTCTAACTGCCCCCTACCCATTCTTCGCAGTTCTTTCATACTTGCAGGTCTCACCTCTATGCCTAACTTTCTCTTCCTACCTCATCTGGGGCCCTGTACATCTTCATATTATCAGTAACTTATAACTCATTTTACACCCTTTCACTTTTTTGTGAGCTTATAACCTTTTGACCTTTACTATCACTTTTAGCTAACCCCTTTTCACCTGTTACTTGGGTCCTTGAATTGTGACCTCAGTGTTAGTTATAACCTTTCTTGTTGTAACTCACAATTCATTGGAAATCTTATTAATCCCTTTACTTTGGGGGTCAAGGTTCATGATATGTGGGTTAAATAAAGTTAATGCTCTGTAGGTTAAAATTCACCTTGACCTTACCAATGTAACCTTGACCTTGATAGGTTATGTTTTCACCTGTCACTTGGTTTTTGCAAATTGTCACTTTACTTGGTAGGTTCTGACCTTCTAATATTTCACCTTAACCAAGTAATATTGCCACGTCACAATTTAACCTCTGGGGTCAAGCTTATTTATGTTTGGGGTCATTGGGATTTAGGGGTGGAATTGTAGATGTATGATGTATGTCATCTTCTATCAAAGTTAATCATAAAGTATTTTATTATGTACTCATTTAATGTGTTTGTTATATGATAATGCCTTTACAATAATTTTAGTAGTAACATTTATTATTGTATAATAAATATATAAAATCCCATTGCTTGTTTACTGGGGGTGGGGGGTGGGGGCAGGGACTGTTTTCATCAATTTCTTTATAGTGACCAGTTCATTCTCTGCTTTTTTGTTATGGCTATTGTTATAGTTATGTATTACAATGATGTTCCTATGGTACAAAGTTGTGATCACAAGAAGAACTTATGAGCCCAACGTATACTGCGATGATCACCAAAAAAATCTTCTTGGCAATTGTAGATGATTTTATGTAACCCGTGTCTCCCAAGGGATCTCGGTAAGTAAGAATCTGCGGTATACACATTTCTACACAACAAAATCCCACTGCCTGACCTGTCAGATGAAAATTATGTTAGTTGTCATACTATAATATAATATGTAAAATAATATCCAAGAATAAAAAAAAAATAAAATAAATAAAAAGCTACTCACACTGTGTGTCAAAGCAAGCCGTTATTGACATATCCTTTATCACAATGGGTGTGTCTGAATCAGGTACAGGCTCAAATATGACACTTCCTTTCTCGATCTCATCAAATCGGCCCCATGGGTGGTAGCATTTCCACAGGTAACTTTGAGGATCACATACATCAATCTGTAGAGGTTAAATAAAAACTGGGATACACTAATAATACAAGAGCACTCAGAGAGCACGTACCAACAAGGCATGTATGATTTTTTTGTTACAAAAATGGCTCAATAGTAAATAAATCTGAAAGCTCTGATTTTTCGTATTCAGAAGGTAATCTGGGTTCACAAAGACCCAATCTTCTCATTCTCAGGAATATATCATCCTGCTAACAAAGAAATGCATAAACAGATAACAAGTACATAAACAGTGGTGAATTTAATATCTCCTTGGAGAGAGGTAAAAGTAGCAGCACATATTAAGGAAATCTGGTAAGATGATAAACTACGTTATTGATAGCATGATTTCTTTGACCTAATATTTGTGATGCTTCAAATGTTCAACATAGGTTCTGATCATGGCATGCAAATCTACAGTGTAACGTTTTGGTACTAAAATATCTTTGGTTGATTGATTCAATCATCCATTCATTTTGATTTTAACACATTGTATAGATGAAACCAGAATAGGTAGTTGAGTAGATGGAGGAAAAGAGTGCATACTAGCTGGTCATCATTCTGCACCATAAATTATTGGAGCTCAGCAATTCAATTCTGACGTTCCCCCTTATGGTCGGGATCTAGTGAAACCCATAGTGCCAGAGAGGGTTGCCACACTTCTGCACACTGACAAATAGGTTTCAGTGTATGTACGCATGTATGCCCCTCCCGGGACCTGACGTCCACTTTGCAACAACAATCTTTACCCTCCCTCAAATTGGTGTTTAGGTGTTTACTTATGTTTGGCAAAGGGGCTCGGTAATTGTCTTCAAACTCTGAGGTCGCTGGTTTGAATCACGGCTTGGGCACTTCATGTTAAAATGTTGGTAGTTACTTGCCGATTCCTGGTGGTTTACAGTGCAGAATTTTGACCAACCAGTATGCACTGGTTTCTTCACCCGTAAACTACCCATTGCAGTATAACCCTGGCTGTTGAATGTGACGTAAAACCAAAATATCAATAAATACCTTATGTTTGGCAGTGATTTGTATAACAAGATTGTCTGACAGTGATTTTATTTGCTAAATGAATGAAAAACGACAGATGAAATGTAAAATCGTAATCCAAATATGCTTTGCTTAATGCATATACATATGGTACTAATTCTCATATTTACTATGAGTTTAGCTTGAAGTTAAGGGATTGTATCAGGACAAAATTTATCAGCTTGTTTGTCTTTCTGGGCTTGTCTTTGAATAATTGCAACAATACTTTGTGTGTGCATAGACTTACTCAGTTATAAACTTTAACTAGCAAGCACTTGTAGAGTGCAGACCTCAATCAGTGCGTGTTTGTGAAAAAATTGGGATTGTTTTGTTTTGTATGTACTTTTAACACAATCAGACAGTCAGACAAATACACCCAAAACACAACATTCTAGCCGAGATTGTAATTTTTTTTGTTTAATTATTTACTATTTTTGAAGAGTAGTTATTATTTTGATGCTATCTCCCTGATACACCAACCTACTGATGTTGAGTTATCTAAATTACCTTAACTAGCTAACACCATGCATAACAAGTCACATGGACAGAATTTCCTTCATTGTTTTTTTTTTGGACAAGTTAAACTAGCTGTTTAGTCTGTTGATCCAGCAATGGGTCACATAACCATTTTTGCTTATGTCCAGTTTTACTGGTCATGAGACGTTCGACGAATTTTACTGCCGGTGTTACCATATCACTTGTTTACATCATTGTGTTGTTGGTTATTATAACCTATGGACCTTTGGTGATAATGTTTATCAAATAGTATAGATCAGGAAACCACAGTGAAAGTATGGTCACCCGACCCTCCTAAGTAGATTTCCAATGAACTCACCGATTGGATCCATTTGTTGACTCTCCCTTCCATTTCAAATGTAATATTTGTGGCATATCTAACCAAAAAGCACACTTTCCACCAAGCAAACAACAAATTTATGCCGTCTGTAAAGTACATAAAATACAGCAAGAGTTCAGGAAAAATGTATATCTTCAACCATATTTTATTACTGCATTGAAGTCTTTCAGAATGATAGAGTCCAAATATCCTTTTTGTGATTTTAAAAAACCAGACATTGCCTGTATACACAGGGCATTTTTAATGTATTATTTTTACAGAAGGATGCTAACCCTATCGATTTAATATACATCTTCTATGGTATTAGGCCTTTCTGAGATAGAAATTGGTCATCATCGGCAGGACATCAGCTGTGAGAGATTCAGCTGTTGCAAATGGAGGTGAAATAGTAAAAATATTTAAAATTAAAGGCCAGTTCCATTATGTCGAAGGAGTCATAACGTTACCACCTGATTGGGAAAACTAAAAACTGTATGATAGATTTCGATAGCTTTCCAATTAACATTTTCACTGGGTCTCAAAACCTTATTATTTGTTCTCAAAAAGGTTTAGGTCGGTTCCCAATTCCTCAAATGGGTAAGGCATCTCACAAAAACCTATAAAATCCCATGCATGATCAATTTAATATGGAAAAGATTATGTTACAAATGTTAATGGGCTCTTACACACTACAGGCAGTTGTCCTGCAGTTAGACATTTTTCTAAGGTTCGCCAAGGTTTGCCTCTGACTGGCAAGGTTGTCTACCGACGTCAGACGGCAATCCAAGGACAGGGACATTTCCCAAAATGCGGCCTACCGTGGGTAATACCACCTGTAGTGTGAAAGGGGTATAAGATAGCTTTAACATTGGTTATTGATTGGGTTCTGGTAAGCAAGATATGATAAAGATTGATAAAGATAACAGTTAGAATGCATCTGCTGCCTTTGAAAAGTTGAACAGGTGCCTGGATGATATTAAAGAGTGGATATCAACTAGTAAGCTCAAATTGAATCCTGACAAGACCGAATTTATCATCTTTGATTCGAAGAGACAGAGGGACAAGTTGAAAGCATGTTTTCCAATTGATATCTTGGGTAGCCCACTCTGCCTAGTTGACTCAGTCAAAAATTTGGGTGTGTGGTTCGATTCAGATTTTTCCTTGTCCAAGCATGTTCACAATGTCTGCAAAAGTTGTTTTGTTAAACTCTGTGATTTCAGACATGTCAGGCGGTTTCTTACTCATGATGTTTCTGTGCTTGTGGCTAATGCTCTTGTTAGTAGTCGGTTGGATTACTGCAACTCACTTTTCAGGAGCCTCTCCAAGTTCAATCTACGCAAATTACAGTATAACCCTTGTGCTTAAGAAATTGCATTGGCTTCCTGTTTAAGACAGTCACACTTGTGTATAAGTTTCTTCACACTGGTTTTCCTAGGTATTTTGCTCTATATCTTTATTCCTACAGCAGTTCATATAGTACCAAGTGCAGTCAAAGTGGTGGTTATTTCCTTGTCATTCCAAAGTTCTACCCTTCTGTTCATAAATCTGTCAAACAGTTTGGTAATAGTTTTGCTTTTGATGCTCCCACTGTGTGGAATGCTCTTCCAGGTGAGATTCGAGCCCCTCCTTCCCTGGCCTCTTTCAGAAAGCAGCTTAAAACCTACCTGTACAACAAAGCATACCCAACTTAGCCTGGATCATCCCCTAGCGTTCTCCGTGGTGCTTGAACCCCGCTCATGTCTCTGGACACTTAAATTTTGTCGACTGCTTTTATGTTTTGTTACGCCTTAGAATCCTCTTGTATGGGGATATAAGTTTATAAGTGCTATAAAAGTCCAATTAGAATAGAATAGAATCTGGACACACACAATTCACTCCTGAGAGCTCCCGATCCACACTGATGGTCCTAAGTCGGTCTCACATGCTCCGAATGTGATTTCTAATGTTCTGAATGAATAGATCGACCTGGCAATATGTAATTTCTCATATAAAGATCAAGTTTTATAAGACAAAGTAAAGAAAACACATTTTTAACTTAGAAGATGTTAAAAAGAACATTTGAAATGTTCATATGAATAATTGACATGAACAATATCCCTTATGTGTTTAGAAGTCTGAGGTGGTTACAAGGACTTTTCTAGGCATTGCGCTACAGTACTTTCTATAACAGGTTAGAACAACCTGATTTTGTGTTAGGGAAATTTTAAAAGTTTCTTCCTTGTTAAACTATCAGTTGTCACAAGCCCAGCATATCAATTTACTTTATATAAAAATGTGTGGCAACAATATAATCACCAACTAAATTAGCAGCCAACAAACCAAAGTACAGCTTAGAAAATATATATATATTTTTTTTATCAGTGGTTCTGATTTGAACTTATGTGTAAACTTTCTATTTTTGTGCCAAATTAAGGTATATACCAAATTATGACAGGAAACCATTTCTTACTTCTTTCTGCATTGAAGTCCAGTCGGATCTTCTTCCCTTTTTTACCAGTGTAAGATTTTCCTGAACCTTCCAGTATAGCCCTCTCAGCATTTGGCCGCGTCCCCAAAGAGAATGAGATCATACTGAACTGACGGTTATCATAATTCAAAGTATGTTCATCAATGCACTCTCCATGTCCCTTTTTCCTGTTACCCTCTTCTTGTTCTTTCAGAGTCTCGTCTGGAAATGTATTGACTTTGCCTGTTCCTAAATATATATATATATATATATATATATATATATATATATATATATATATATATATATATATATATATATATATATATATATATAAATCTTATATTTCTACAAAGCCAAGATAGCAAATAAAGAAAATGTATATATTTTAGTCAATCAAGAGCCAAAGATATATATATTTGCAGAATATGATGTTTAAAGGTTCCTATGATAGATACAAATAACTGATTTATTTATTTGGGTTTTAATTTCACATTTAACACTGTATAGGTCATATAAGAGGAAACCAGTACATACAGTTGGTCAAGGTTCTGTACTGTAAACTGCCGACTATCGTTAAGCAACCACCAACTTTCTACACAAGGTCTGGGGTTTGGACCACAGACCTCAGAGGTGGGAGGTGAGTGTGTTACCACTGCACCAAGGTAGCCCATATCTATGACTGAAGAGCCTGAGCCTGTATATATTGTATATATAAGATTGTATTTTAATAACCAGGCACTGGTACAAAGCAGTTTTTCACAGTTTCTTTAAAGGTGGATAGATCAAATTTTGTAACATTCTACTCACTGAGGCATTTCAAATTAAAATTCTGATATTTCGTGCTAGAAAAGTAATGGCCTGTCATCATAAGATATGGAAGCTGTAAATGTCATACGTTCATCTAACCTGTGATTGCATTCCCTATAGCTAACACCTGCATTTAAAAAGGGTCACGTGATAAGATTTTAACCAATCAAATTCACAAATAAAACGCCGAGGCATGATTTAATAGTCAAGTAGGTTGAATTATAAACGGACACGAAAATTATCTTTACCTAATTCTTATTACTTTAATAATAAAAATAACACTTTCCAACTAGGAAGAAATAAAACTGAAGTGACAAAGATACACAATTAAACTCCGCCATGCCGAAATTTGGGACTTTAACAAGACATTGTGTTTTTTTTCTATTTGCTTTAAGTAAACAAGCATGGCTTTCTTTTGACATGGCACAAATGTTTCTCAAGCAATAATATAAACTTATTAATCTTCTAGAGACTGGTTTGTGGGAAAATAGTATTAAGGTGTACATGAAATTATTGCCGAAAAAACGTCAGTTTACCCATCAATGTCTAGACTAGAAGAAATACCTTTCTTATATCAGACATTCTGATTGGTTAGAATACGATATTATTGTTACTTCATATTTGTACCAAGTTCCGGTATGTGCTGAAATGTGTCAAGAAATAGCTATGGAATAACACAAGTTTTAAAAGCCAAGGAAACAGATATAATTTATAGCAATGAAGACATAGCAGTCACAGTTACCCGTTATATCTCCACAGGCGGCAAATGACAGAGCTATTTTCATGACTTTTTTCTGCTGAGGGATGTACCTCAGGCTGACTGATCTCACTACTTCATGATCATCCAGGAGCTTCTTAATGCAAAATCTGTATTTTGTCGTCGTTGCGTGCATACCTTTAGCCTAAAAAAAGAAAAGTTGTCCATGAACTTTTGATTCATAAATATAGCATGTATGTTGAAAGTATAATACCTAACAGACAAAACAATATAATAATAAGACATTTAAACATTCCTTGTTTATATATTGACAAAAGTTAAACACACTTTTAGTCAGAAAACAAACCAAAGACAGTGAATTTTTGTACGGGAAAGACTTTACATAATTTAATTTAATAATGTATATATATATATATATATATTAAACATTTAACAAATTCAAACAATTATTTGCCATGTAATGTCAAGAGCCTCATAATCTGATCTTCTGATTCTGATAGATAAATGTCTTAAAATATTACAGAACACTTATTGTAAACTAATTTTTTTAAATTGATATCTTGGACAACTTACAATAAAGAGTAGTTCGCCTTCCATTGCCTATAATTGCATAATACACAGAATCATCAAATAAACTTCTGTTTGAATGCTTCCTTTACCTACTGCTAGTGGCAGTGTACTAGGGTCTAGATTCACTAATGGGCTTATGTCTATTTTGGGCTTACGTTTGAGGCTAAGTCCTATACTGGACTTAAGTATTAGCTTAACTTTGAGCCTGACGCAAAGGAAACTTTAATCATTCAATTCTGAATTCACTAAAGGACTTAAAACCATTTTAGTTCAGGTTAAAACTTATGGTATAAGTCACACTCTTGCTTATGGATTCATAAAAGGGCCTGGGCCTATGTTGGACATCAGTTTTGGCTTACCTTTAAGCTTGACAAAAACGGACTTGAGCCTTCCAATATAGTTTAAGTATTAATATATTGTCCCCATATTTTGCTATATTATTTGTTAAGTGTGGTTAAAATATACCTTAATAATGCATTTCAAGTTCTGCTTTTCAAGCATATTTTGGAAAATAAAGATTTTGTGAAGACAATTTTATAGACTTATGACTTCTTTGAAGATCGCCAAATGCAATATAGAATACTTTTCAAAAGTCCAACCTTGGGTTTCTCTTCCATAGATACAGTTTTAATTTCTGGATAAAAACATTACGTTAGTGGGTGACTGTAAGTATATTAATTTAAGCATTAATCAGGTAGTACTTGAGTTATGTAAGGCAAAAATTTGAGAGCTTAAGTACTGTTGTGAATCTGAACTGAGGCCCACAAGTAACTAGGACAAAAGTCTAAAATTAAAGTCAGTATTAAAACTTTAGTCTGCATGGATTTTTTCATTGCAACAAAATCAGTAGAAGCTACTTACACATAGCCCGGTGGAATATAAAGTGACCCTGGGGAATATAAATATGTCCCTCTCCATATGTCCCCCAGGTATAGAGAGAACATACAGTGTGTGGTGTATAAAACAAACAACTATTATCCAATCTGTATGTCCCTGTATTTTGGTGAAATGTAAGGTGTGCTGGCTAGTCAAATGACAAGATATAGCCCTCACCTGAAACTGTGTTGTCCCTCCAGATATACGTACGTATGTCACAATGATGTTCTTCACATTTTTTATTTCTGTGCATATCTCTCGTACCTCAAACACAGGACCTGTGGTGGGAATGACACATACTACCTATCTCATTATCATAAAATATAAATAATAATAATAATAAGGCCAAGAAAGTCTTTTGGAGCACATGCACCAGCTGCAAAGCCATTGAAAACAGAAAGAGTGCATGGGAATTTATAAAAGTCTGGTGACAAAAACATATTCCAAGTCACATAAATCCTATATCTGGCCCTGAACTCAGACAGTTACCCATCCAAGTACTAGCATAGCCCATTGCTGCTTAGTTTCAGTAGAGAGCTGGGTATTCATGGAATTATGACAATTCTCATTAGCTTGCACTTAATAATAATTATAATAGACACATTCACACAGTGCTAAATTGAAACAGATCCTATAATGTGTCAGAATCTAATCAATCCAGCAAGACAGTATAAAACCAGGCAGAGGGCATAACCCAGTAAGTAGGCATCAGGGAGGGATGACTATGCTGGTGTGTATGCCAGGCTGAACAAGCAGGTCTTGAACTAAAACTCGAAATAGTCTATTTGTGTCTCTAGTTCTTACAGAATTATATAAATCAGTAACTGAACAACATTAAACTCTTTTGGAATTGCTAAAGATCATATATAATATAGGATCAAACAATTTTTATGTGTTATAATTACAAGGATGGGAATAGTTAAAACGACTGTTAATCCTATATTCTGATTGGCTTGGTGATGTGACACAGAACTCAACCAATAGAATGAAAGAAAATCATATATTCAAACTCTACACAAACACTGATAACAAAAAATGTGATTTTTAAGCTGCATTTCGATTGGTCCTGGTGCCAATTTAGGGCTCCAATTTTATATAAAAATTGAATTAGGATTCCTTAAAAAAGGCTGCTGAAGAGATACTCCGAGAATCATCCCAAGTAATTACAATTTTGGAAAATTATTGGGATACTCAGCCAGTTTGTCCTCTAAGAGTGCTTTCTAGTTTGACACAAGAAACAAAACATTGCTTAGAGTAAAAAAATGGTTGCCATGGTTGCGCAGTGGTAACACACTCTCCTCCCATCTCTGAGGTCTGCATTTCAAACCCTAGATCCTATGTGGGAAAGTTAGTAATTGCTTACCTATGGTCAGCAGTTTACAATACAGAACCTCGACCAACTGTATGTATTGGTTTCCTCTGCCCATAATATGACCTATACAGTGTTGAAAGTGACGCTAAAGCCCAAATAAATAAATAGAGTAAATAGGTCTGAACAGTCTTTCGGCCTACATGCGTGAGCTGCACAGCCATCAGTGACACGAGTAGTGCACTAGAATTTATGAAACTCTGGCGACACAAAGATATTCCAACTCAGAGACATCCCATAGCTGGTCTAGCACTCAGGTGGTCACCCATCCCAGTACTAATGTTACCCATTGCTGATTAACTGAAGAGACAGATACTCATCACACTATGCAACAATTCCTGAAATGTCGGGGACAAAAAAAATAATTTGCAGAAGTGTGAGCCTCACTACAGCTACCAAAGATAACATTTATTCATTACTAATCTATTGATTTCTTAATCCATCACATGTCTTATCAACCCTTGTAGTGTAATTCCCCCTCACCTTCAATTGTTAAAGTCTCTGATACATTCTTAGTTCCTAATATTTGTGAACAGACTGCATCCCAAGGATCTGTGCTGGATGCATTGAAAGTAAGAACTGGTTTCTTTTCATTTCTGTCTTCACATTTCAGAGACAAACTCCTCTCACAGAAGTTGGACACTTGGCATTCTGAATTCTGCCTGTCATTGATGTGAAACACGTCAGCTATAAACATGTAAAACAATTCATTTAATAATTTGAAGTAATACTGGCCAAAAGTATAGCATAAAATGTTTATTTCTGCTCGTCTCACATATTATATTGCATTTATCTACTAATATATATATTTTTAAAGTGCTTTCAAATGTCCAATTCACATTTAACAGCCATCATACAGCACCAGCTTCAAACTGAGAAGTTAAAAACACTGTAAGTCAACTCAAATCATCACCTAATAATCTCTCCAAAACCTATTACCTCCTTTGTACAGTTACTGTATTTAACTGTTTTCTTTTCAAAAGCCTTTAGATTTTCCCATAAGTTGTCTCCCGTCAATTTGAAAAAATCTTGGGACATCCATTAACAAGGGACAGTAAAACCACCTGATAAATAAAACGCCTACATCATCAGAGGATATTGCCTTTATTTTTTGTCATCATATATGAAGATAAAATGGCATCAATAATATTCTGATCAAGTTGGAGAAAATGGTGGGGCTGGGTGTTTTTGTGGATCAATAATTATTTCTTAAATGAAATATGTTGGAATGATTGTTGGTGGCTTGAAGTTTAGATAAAAGAGTCACAGGACTGTATAAAATATGCAAAATGTCTTAATATTGAATGATGTAAGATTTTTTTTTTGTTGGTGAGTCGGTTTGTTTGTTTGTTACTACATTCTTGGTCACAATTCTAGGGCTAAAATTCTCAATTTTTATATGACATTATCATTGGTCAGAATAGAGAACGACGAAATTTAGACAAAATCGGTACAATAAGTAGCTGCACTATTTCTACCAGTTTTAAATTGTTGAGACAAATCCATGTAATTAAATTTATACATACCATGTATTACAGAACACAAAGCTGTTAACAAGAATATTCCTAAGTACATGCCTCCTTGGTTTGAGTATTTAATCCACGCACTGTTAAAGTGAAATACTTCAAGTTGATATAGTGAGACAATTCCTACTATCTTTTTAAGATCTCGCTGAAAATATACAGAAATATAGAAAAAAAGCGAAATTCATTTCAGTAGAATTAGAAACTGATTTTTATTTTTTATTATTGAGTTTTAAAGACAAGATTAATTCATCACCTTGAAGGAAATGATTGTGTGCTTTCTTGTAAATCATGCACATGTGTTGCACTGATTCGTGGGAACAATGAAAGACCCAATGATAAAAACAACAAAAAAGTACATCAGAAACAAAAGGTTTTCCACTCAGAAACTAAATTAACAAAGTGACAGGCCTTTGTTCCAAGAACTTCTGCAAGAAGAGAGTTAAAACAATGGTAAATGACAATACTACACTTTCTGAGAGAACATATTAATCCTTGACAATTTCCATAAATAGTTAGATGTACAGTTTTCATACAAAATTAATTTCAAACAAGATTAGTTAGAGAGAATAGATCCCAAGACAAATATTTTGATTCCTTTATATAGAATTGGTTGTGGACCATCTCCAGCAATAAATCAGTTCTGTGTTTGACCAGGACCATCCTTGTGTCAAAATTGGATGTAAATCAACAATCATCTCTCCTTGGCCGTGGTAATTACAAATCTTGCATATCATATAAAATAAAGATATTTTGTTATATATTTTGGATAAAATCACAAAATATTACTAAAGGTTTTCTGATAAAATCCGAGATAGTGCATAAGGCTCTAAACCAGGCTTCTGGGGGGGGGGGGGGGGGGGGTGCTCCAGACAAGATAACTGTGAAATTTGGGAGTCCGACCATGTGACTGGGGAATGAGGATATGATGATATATATTTACATATGTTTGTAAAGCTAAGGTCATATCTGGAGAGACTCACAGTGCATCCCACATGTCATAATAGTTGCTTGGAAGAGTACTTGAAATGAAACATAGACAAATCGGCCCTTTGCCAAATCGGCCCCCGTCAATTCGGCCCCCTAAATAAAATTACCTGGTCAAATCGGCCCCCTATAAAATAATTTATGGTCAAATCGGCCCCTTATAAAATAATCGCTGTGACTATCGATCCGTGTGTCACGGTCCGATAGTTTAATGCTCTATCGGTCTGTGTAGTGTTTTAACGGTTCAATAGTTCATTAAATCCGTGAATCCAAGTAACCAGTGACAGAAATATAGCTATGAGTAATATATTTGTGGTATACATCGATTGAACAGCACATTAAAACAATGAAACACTGTACATCTTACGCAAAATAGCACTGAATTTAACTGACTTTTTTTTACAACCGGGAATATGACAACAATATTGTTACTTTAATAACCAATCAGTAGAACCTGGGACTTTTGCCAGGTGAAGAGTCACACAGTGTTTCTTAGTGGGGTATTCATCACGATTTTTGTTTAATTTTGGTCTTCCCCTCTTTTTGGCCTTTTTTTCACCACTTTCTTCTTTAGAATTTTTTTTGATTTTTGGAAGACCAATGACTCTGTTAGCAGCACCCCTAGGCCTCCCACGTCTCCTTGTCTGAGCTGAGAGAGAAACACTACTCAAATCAAATGCAAGTTCATCTTCATTTATTTGAAGTCCCTCTGGAACTGGATCTTGAGCTAGATCTTCAACAGGCAGTTCGTCTGCATGTGTAGCATCCTGTACATCTGCCATGTCTTCCATGACAGGTCCATCTGTAACTGGATCTGGAGCTGGATCTTCAACAGGCAGTTCATCTGCATGTGTAGCATCCTGCACATCTGCATGTGTAGCATCCTGCACATCTGCCATGTCTTCAATGACAGCAACATTTTCTTCTATATGTAAATCTCCTGTAGCCAATATCTCTGCTGTATCACCAAGTGGCATGTCTTTTTCAAGTGTCAGGGTTTCTACTAAGGTACAAGTTTTGTTACTGCTCCACATGTGGATAAGTTCATCAATGAATGCCATTTTTTCTTTGAAGGAACTCATACCCTGCTCAGCCAAAATAGTAGCCACTTTTTGTAGTTTACTTGATGCTTTTCTAAATTTCTCATTGGATGACATGATGCGCCTGTTTTTCTGAGGTGTTTCCATGGATGCAGATACATCTGAGCAGACTCTAACTACATTCAAGATTGAATTGTGCTGTTGAGTCCAGCGGTTGGCTATTAAATTGGGAGCAAATAGATCAAACCCATGTTGTTTCAGATGATTGAGTATATGTCTGCAGGGAAGCTGCATGCATCTGAAGAAGGAGCAAGAGCACTGATCACCAGATGTGTCATAGTTGTCAGCATGGCTGTCTCCCATTTTTTTCATTTCAGCCTCTAACATCTGAAAGGCATAGCTTGTCAGAACCTCCTTGTATTTTGATTCATGACCAGATAATGGAGAATCAGCAAAGGCCACTTTCACTTTGTTTAGACACCTGACCTGTTTGTATCTCCTCTCTGTTCTCATTGCTTCAATACATGAGAAAAGCCCAGAAAGTGTATCCTTCAGTGAAGAACGAGGTGAAAAGAAGGTCTTCAACTTTGAGAAGAATGATTCCACCCTGTTGGTGGTGTCATTCTTCAGATGGTAACTTTTCAATCCCTTGGCCCATTCTGTAGAAATATGATGCCACTTTGAATTGTAATATGCAACCACAGTGCCTGGTACACCTGTGGTGAACTCCAAGTATTTCTCATCATAGTCTGTTTTACTGTGGGCATAGGCAAGTTTCTCAAGGTACCCCAGTGCACAGGATCTTTCAGCTGAAGTGATTTTCATCTTGTCCATGGTTACCAATTGTAATCAGTTACTCTGTTAGCAGAGTCCTGCCATCAGTTCAATGACAATACCTCCCAACCCACTCATCCCTAATTTCAATCACTAGTTACTCTGTTAGCAGAGACCTGCCATTAGTTCAATTACAATGTAATGCCAGCACCCCAATTGATATAACCGGCTGCTAATTGCAATTTTCAGTTATAGAGACAGTGGCAGTGTTGTGAGTTGACAGAAGTCAGGTAGGTTCAATTAATATATTTAGATTGAAAGGGTCTTGTCATTGTTATCCCATTGTTTTACATATGTATTGTTCTTATTTATATTACACGGACCGATAGAGCAGTGTTTCACGGATCTATTAGTGTTATTTGCCTTACACGGACCGATAGAGCATTAAACTATCGGACCGCGAAACACGGATCGATAGCCACTTCGTAAAATTATATATGGTCAAATCGGCCCCCTAGATATAGATAGATAAGTGTATATATGATTTATGTATGTTTTCTCACAGATCAGTTGTAAAATTAATAATAATAATAGTAGTAATATTAATTGCTTGCATTAAGTTGTGGATATATGAACTATAATGCCTATTGTTGTCTTTGATGCCCACAAGGGGGACATAATATAATACTCTGCATTGACATCAAGGGGAACAATTACCTTTTAATGTCTAATAGTGTTTGTTTAACACGTAAGCTTGTAATCCCTATACTAAACAAATACCAAAGATCACTAAAGTTATAATCCCATCAACAGAGACTGTGTAGACAATGTAATTACACTTTTATAATCCCAACATAAACAAGTTTTATTGCACATTACAGTATTAATTACAGTATCTTGACATTCATATGTGTTAATTACACTTACTAAAACAACACATAAACAATCAACACTATTGCCAGAACACTGTCATACATATTTAACCAACCCATTATTTTAATAAGGTCCTGATTACAATTAATTGATGCATTTCCTCTATAAAAGGGCTTCTTATTTCTCAAATTATCATTATCATTTGGAGTCCAGAGAAGCATGATATCATTTTAGAATGGATCTATGTATAAGCTGCAAGTTGCCTATTAGGGTAAGGCAACACACTCTGCAGTGTCAGTTGTGTAACAATAAACAACACAGGACATGTGGTACAGGCATATCTGTTCAGATTTTTAGAGCAGCTGCTAGAGGTAAATATGTTTTTTTTCTTAGAAATATTATTTATTTTTTCACAAAACTGGACCCTTCCAGTGTTTCTAATTGAGGCTTCTAATTGTTTGTAAAAACAACCTTAGCTTTTTCAGACACACTCTGGTTAACATCGTTTGATATGGGATTTCTTTATATCTTTCTTTAACCCTCCATTAATTCTGATAATTAGACTTACTTCTTTTGTTAATAAATGTGGTTTTCTTGTTTCCAGCTTATAGATGTGATACTTGTTTTTTCCAGTTTAGTTCTTCTTACTGTGCTATGTAAATAAATATATGTGATAGTTGCTTTTTTCCTGCTTGTTTCTGACTTGGGGGCCGATTTGCCGAGGGCCGATTTGCCGAGGGCCGACTTTTTTAGGGGGCCGATTTGCCGAGGGCCGACTTTTTTAGGGGGCCGATTTGCCGAGGGCCGATTTGGCAAAGGGCCGATTCGTCCAGCTCCCCTTGAAATACTATTTATTCGTGGCTCATTTAGTGTAAAGGTTTCCAGTCATGGGCTATGTCCCTGAAGTTTAGTGTCCTCACTTTCACTCTTTACCCTCGGGGACCAGACCCCAAAATAAATCTTTAAAGAAGAGTAAGTATGTTTGAACGTATGCCACCCCAGTGGAGCATCTCACAATGATAATATAGGCAAAATTCATTTACAAGAGATGTAGTCATAGGGTTGACCCTGAGGATGTTTTAAAGATGGGCAGAATATGGGATGATTTCTACCACTCGATTATGCAATTCCTTTGACTAGAGGTATGGCAAATTCATGTTCTTTATGGTTGCCTACAGGATTACTTACATTATGGCTAAGAAGGAAGGCAAGATTATCCTGTATATGGATAACTTTGTTATCATGACAGACATGAGTGAAATGGATGATGTTTATTACATTTGCTAGTCTTTTCACAGAAGTAGGTCTCTACAGGAATCGTGACAAGAAGAAACCTTCTTTTACCTGTCCCTTACCTGTCTGGATATTACCTTAGATATGACCAATAGCAGCTTTAACATAGAACATAAAAATTTGCAAGCCTTTTACGATTAATGTGTTTGTATTAGGGCTAAAAATATCCTCCCAAAAGCTAATTTTATTCAGTCATAGGTAAGCCGATATACATTTATATATTGTTGCTCCTTTAAAGAATTCAATTATTGTATTTTATTATCTATAGAGAAAAGTCAAAAGGAACATATCAAACTCAACCAGAAATCATTCCTTGATGATATCACCTGATTCCCCCAAATTCAATAGTATTACTTTTTCAGCAAGAGTCCCGTTTCTTTCACTGACAGTTTGTACTTTGACATCTCTCTGACTGGAGTGGGATCCATTTAAACAATGGAATATATGGTACCTTAGTTTTTGTCCATACCAGGCTTTGTTTATAGTCTGCTAAAATTATAGGAATAGGGCTCTGGGAAGCAAGTCTGTAGGCATTTTTTGTTAATACGTGACATCCATGCCTAAGTTAAGGTTCTATGTATATGGAACAATGTTAGGTAGGATGTCACTTGATAGAGGTCATTTTAAGGTCACTACAGGGTCAAAGGTCAACTAGGCGCAAAAAACCTGAAATATGCATAGTTATACATATGTAACATTATTTTAATGCGCTAAAAAGTTGTAAAATAGTGTTTCTTTTAACTCAATTGTGTTTCTAACATATACCAAATGAATGATAGTATGCAATTTTTAACCCCAGCCTATAAATGCTATAGTTTTTGTTGTCCCCTGTGTCGTTCGAGCGTCAGCCGCTGCAGGCATAAAGCTTGTGGGTGTTCCACAGCCTAAACCCATGCATGGATTTTCACCAAATTTTCAGGATATGTTTACCCCAAGAGGATCTAGAGCTGATTAGGTTTTGGGGGATATCTGGCAACAACTATTATTACATCACAGTGCATGTAGAGGCATTGGTGATGTAATTATCTGTGATGACACATAGTAGTGATTTATGACATCACAGTTTGTAGCATCTCTGTGTAAAGGACTGGAGTGTTTTTCACACAGGTTATGAATACATAATGGATGTACTACATTATAGATGCAAAATGGCTTGTGCACAGTTTTGTCAAACTCATCAGAGGCCAGTGTTTTGGGTGTGTTTGGAATCGAATCCAAAAGGAACAGCGACAGTCAAGATGAAGAACTGAAGCTTTTATTCATCACAACTAAAGATGTATGTGATAATGACATTGTGTCTGATTTCTGTCTTGTGAAGCTAGGAGACATTGTAAAATCATTTACAAAGGAAAGACTAGAAAAGAAGAACAAAGACTTTTTTGCCCCAATGTTGTGTTCAACAACTTTAGCAACCAGACAACAAGAGTAGATGTTGTTTTTGATCGATACTTGAGGAAGAAATCAATCAAGGCTTTCACACAGTCCACACTGTCATTTGGTGGTTGGTGGTGGCTTACCAGACCCTGGCAGTGCCCAAGCAAACAGTTTTGATGCTGACGATTGGTGTGTTGACCATGAAGAGCCAGACACATGACTCATGCAACATGCAAAACATGCTATAAATTTACAGTTTGGTCGGGTTGTCTTGAAATGTAGGGACACAGATGTTTTATTAACCCTTCTTTATCATGTGGGTTCAATGGATGTGCAAACATGGATGAAATCTATTCTGCATAGATACTGTTCTACAACTTGTTCCAAAGAGATTCATGATCCGGACATTGATATTTGCAGGTATCGGCTCTTCATGAAAGCTAGGAAGGCACTGGACCTTTTACCACCACCAAGGGATGCATTACAGCTGCAATTAGCACACTGTAATGAACAGGCAAAGGAATGGATATTCACTGATGATCCAACATTCACTGCACATGATCTCCTAAGGTCTGCTGGATAGAAAACAATGGTGATGGCCTGAATTATGTGTGGATGCAACTGGAAGCGGTTCCCTCTGTGTGTACACTGATTTAGTGCGGATGTAAAACAAAGTGCAGTATGTCGCGTTACAAATGCTTCCATTCAGGCCAAGTGGCTTTTAAGCCAGAGACTCTGCTAATCCCACTGGATTAGAAGATGTCTTCCAGAGTGCTATGATTTAAATACCATTCTATTTCAGTGCATTTACGAATAATTATTGCTGGGAGATCGCTTGGATTTCCCCTGTCGATGTTCGTATCGGACATTTGTAACCAAAGTTCGAACATTTCCGATTATGGAGTCGAAGTGTGAAAAAGACAGATAAAATATTAATATTAAATTATATCAAGTAAAATACACACAAATTACCACAAATATGACCAAAATATAATCTAAAAGCCATTCACAGACGTCTCCCTCACTAACAGACCATGCTTGATGTATCCTCACTTGTGATTGGCTGATTTTGTGATTACCTTGACAACAGTTGGAAAACCCCAAGGTGTTTCTATTTACGTTATTTTTATTGCATTCACGGCTAGTTTTGTGATTTTAACTGATGGATATTTCAGATTTTTACAAAATATTATTAAGGTTAGCATTTTATTGTGACCAAAAGGCTGCAAAGAAATGGATTTAGCAAATATCGGTTTTACTTAAATTTTACCGATCATTGATTGGCAATGAGCCAGCGAGCGATAATACCGAAGTTTGCGAACATCATCCCAGCACTACGAATAATAATTGCTTTTCACTATGTCAGAGTTAGAATTACATTGTAAACTCTACATTGTTACATGTATCACATTAAGTTAGATTAGATAAGGCAATACACTATTTTGCATTGGATGTTTCAGCCAGGGTTAATCAATACAAGTGACTGTGAATATCAGTGTAGTTATATTATGAAGATTGCTTTTTGTTTATGATGGTTGTTGATCAAAACTGAACTGAAGTTTAAACTACAACGACTTTGCTCTGTATGAATGTAAATCACCATGTCAATTACACTGTATGTATGAAACATTTTACTGACATTTAACATTTGAACCATGTTTTGTTATGAAACATTGTGACAAGTGCATTAGGGCTTTAAACTTTTTTACTATATTTTAGTAATAATCTGTCACATGAAGCAACATTTGGAAATGTTTTTTCTCTTCTATTGAACTTTAAAATGGAATTTTCGATAATAATTACACTCAAATGGGATGAATTTGGTCTTTTCTGATACCCTGTAGATACCCAAGTGCAAACTATCTGTGCTTATTCAGTTTAATTCAACAGTGTAACATTCATACTATCGATTGAACAGAATTTTAGCAAAGACGTATGCTAAAAACTGCAATTAAAATTGCAATTTTCATTGCAAATATTGACAAGTGCACTTATTTGACCTTTGACCTTCACATGACCTTGAAATGACCTTGACACTATGACATCATACCTAGATTGATTCCAAATACTTTGAAGAACATTAAAAACACAAAAGTTGAGCATTAACAGAAAATGCCTACAGAAGTCAAAATTTGCCTGACATTTAGGCAGGCTATTATATAATTGTTCACCTTTAAATTCTTAATACTGTCATAGCCTAAGAATATCGGGGTAAATTCTGGAAGCATTTAGAAGTTGCAATATTCTGTGACTATATCTCATTAGTCAAGGTGGTAAGGTCATCGAAAACCCAGACAAATTTTTAACTATATCTCATTAGTCCAGGTGGTAAAGACAAAGAAAACCAGATAAATTTTTAACTATATCTCATTAATCCAGGTGGTAAAGTCAACAAAAACCAGACAAATTTTTAACTATATCTTATTAGTCCAGGTGGTAAAGTCAAAGAAAACCAGACAAATATTTAACCACATTCATGCAAATTATAGGTTAATCTCTTTTTGTGGACATACCATAGTCATTAATCATATAAAGTAAAATAAAAAGTAGTTGTTGATTCTCTTGCCATATTATATTCCACCAATGAGACTTACCAGAATTTTCTTCATTTGTCTCAGAAATGAATAAATATGAAATAGAACTGATATTCAGAAATCTGTCTTGAATTAAACTCTAAATTTTAGGGGTTATCTGCTCTTCAGTAGCTCTCACCTGGACTCTGTACGACTGAGGATTCAGACGTCTTTTAGAACTGTTACATCTCGTGCCCATTGCACTAAATTCTAAACTTTCTTATCTTATTTTATGACTCTTCCTCTGGTATGTCCTTACATGATATCCTTGTATCCTTAGAACAATTGTGTATAATTACAAACCTGGTTGAAGACATACGTTTTCTCAAAGGGTGGGCTTTCAATTGAGATAATATTTTTTCTGAGAGACTTTTCATCCAGCTTTAACATTTGTCAGTTTATTTATGGTCTTAAGGAACATAATCCTAGAAATGCGGTGACAGAAAAGGCAGATTTTGTACGCTTCTTGAAAGGTAGTCACTATGTACTTTTTTATTTTACATAATTTATTATTATTGTAACAACCTAATCCTATATTTGTAGCACTGTATCCCCAGTAGCCTGGTGGTTAATTATTTTGGCATCTTTCTCCGGCTGTCACCTCTGTGTCTGTTTGATTCCCACAAGCGGCAATGTTGTGGGCCTGTCCCGATACGGCCCCGGCAGTGTTAAAGACCGGCAGTAGTGACCATTTTACAGCACTACTGAAGTAACAAAAAAGTTACTTTGTGAGTTTTTCATATTTTCCCACAAGTAAGATTTCTTTAACAAGTATGCCAATACATTATATCTCAGATCTCTTAAAACTCTTTAATAACAGAACCAAAGAAATAATGAACTGTTGAATATTATTCATGAAAATGGTGGGTAATAAAGGTAAAACACCCCCCCCCCCCCCATTAGACATGTATAAAAAAATATATGTCATTCATGAAGATAGAAATATAATTCTCGTGTTACTCAAATAATATTGTCATTTTCATGTTATGATATATTTTTCCTGTACATCATTTGGGAAGTTTTCTTATTTTATGTGACCAAAACCTTAAATCTGTGCAACCATTGTCCAAGTAAAAATAGACCAAATAAGAAAATCATTTCTGCACGAGTTGAGAAAACAGGCATTATGTTCATATTCTGTATTTACAACAGCAGACTTCAACATGTGGTACTTTATATATATATATATATATATATATGAAATATTCAGAAAGTTGGTATGATTTCTTCCTGCTGCAATGTTTTGGTTTTGCCATCTGGGAAGTAAAACATCATGACAGAGTGCAGGATCTTTTCCCGCAGTCTCCGCGGCATTTCCACACAGCACTTCTTTGACTGGAGATTTTTACAGATGATGCATTCAGTGATGGCATTAGGTGCAACCCTGGGCATCACCTGGAGCTCTTCATCTCTTGCACCATTGGGGCACGCAAAATTGATACACACCTGAAATTGTGAAAAAAAAGAAAATCTAAGGGCCTGTATAAAGTGGGATACATCATACCAGATACAAAGGTGAAAGTTGAGCTTTTACATCCTGTTCAACAGTCAGGGTCATATTGGAACAGGTTCTCAGCATTGCCACTTGTGGAACACGAACCCACACAGAGGTGACAGCCTATAATTAGATGCCAGACTTGCTAACCAATAGGCCACTGAGGCACTCTCCAAAACCAGATGCAATGCATGAATACATTTATAATAATATTTACCGCCATCAAGGAGATTATGTAATTAGCAGCGTAAATTTGTTAGTCTGTTTGTTTGCTAGCAAAAATAACTGTAAATATTATGGACAGATTTGGATGAAATTTTCGGGACGTGTTGAAGATGGCGCGAGGAACAGATGATTCAAATTAGGTGGTGATCTGTAACACCTTCTCAATCCAGGCCTTTTTTGAAAGATTTTTTTAATCATTGCAATCATAAGCAATATTTTGGTGTTTGTTTTTTGTGCTTTTTCAGGTGATTTTGTTTTCAACATGTGTAGAGTAGAATATATGTTTTATAAATTTAAACATAATGATGAATGATTGTAAACAAGCTTAAAGACCCCCTTGAGACTTATAATGACATTCCAAAGCAAGTATGTCACATTTGTGGAAATTTATTCTAATAGAAGATTTTGTTCTGCTTGGCTCAACTGCTGTGCATACAAAACTTTTCCCAAATTTTTCCAAGTCAATATACTTGGTATTTTACTTTCACCTGCTGAGGCGGTTAGAAAACTTGGTGTCTGGTTTGACTCAGATCTTTCCTTCTCTTGCCATGCCAGCAAGACCTGTAAGGCTAATCAGGGATTTTAAGTGACTCAGAGCGTATCTCATGCGTGAAGCTGCTCTTTTCGCTGCAAATGCATTGGTCTTCTGGACTACTCTAATTCTTTGTTTAAAAGTCTCTCTGCTCTTGATTTTCACAGGCTTCAGAGAGTTCAAAACAGTCTTGCTAGAATTGTATCTAATACTACCAGTACTCACAAATCCCTCCTGTAAGAAAGACTCTTCACTGGTTGGCTATCATTCTGTTTTCTACATAATGGTCATCCAAAATACTTTCAACTTTTCACAGACATAGTGTGTACAGAACTCATGGAAGTCAATGTAATAGAATGCTGCTTGAGGTCCCCCATTATATAAGTCTAAAAAACATTTTAGCCTCAGCTTTGCATATGATGCCCCAAGGATTTAGAATGATCTGCCTGATGATGTATGCTCAGCCAATTCTCTCTCTTCATTCAGGAACCCTTTGAAAACCTATCTCTTTGCCAAAGCTTACCCACCCTAGTTTTTCTGTTCTTATCTTGATCTTTCTCCGTGGTGGTGACCCCTACAATGTTTCTGATTTTAGCGATTGTGATCTCTGATTTATGGCATTATGCGCCTTAGAGTCTGTCAATAGATGGTCATTAAGAAATATAAACGTAGTATTAGAATTAGAATAACAATGGTCTGTTTGGTCATAATTTGAGAATACAGAACAAAATAAATAGATACTACACTCTTATATTTATAAGAAATATATTTTAACATAATTGTTATTGATTTAAATGCCATAGACAAGGCGTGAGGGTCTGGGATTAAAACTTGAAATATCTCCTTGGTGAGTTTTAGGTTAAGCTGATGACTCAGCCAAATCTTTAGAAGAGTCTTGAAATTCCTTGAGTCTGAGTCTGTTGACATATGAAAATAGTGTCATATATCCGAGATTTCAGATTTGAGTCTGACATCAGACAGAAATCTGTAAATATAAACAAGTACTACATACTCGTACAGGTCGTACAGGTAGACCTAAGACATGAAATTTTACTTCAAATGAGGTCAATTTTTTACACCGAATGTGTGCATGGGTACCAAGCATTTTCTGCTCCTGTACCAATCCTAAATATCAAACATAGAACTATATTATGCTATACATACCACCAGAAAGTTCACTCATTGAGCTTTACTTTCATATGAAATATCACTGTCTGAGTAGCATATACGCTGAATAAACTAAAATTCAATCCGGTTT
The DNA here is from genome assembly GCA_964017235.1 of Sabellastarte sp. h YS-2021. NCBI lineage: Eukaryota > Metazoa > Annelida > Polychaeta > Sabellida > Sabellidae > Sabellastarte > Sabellastarte sp. h YS-2021. The sequence continues at coordinate 23,765,462 of OZ024933.1, read as the reverse complement.
TGATACCAAATTCATTATTTTTTTCTGATAGAAATTTTGAATCCTCATTCAAAACGTTATCTGAAGGAAAACCATCTGCATGATGGCTGGATAGAAAGCTTGTCTTTAAAATGAGGGAGCTGTGTGCTTTTATTTGATATGTTTGCTGTGTTTGTATGTAAAACAAAAATAGTTGAAATGTTTCTTTTTATGAGTACACCCATATAAGCTTGACTCTATGAGACAAACATTTGGCACACTACAAGAATATATTAAACATACTACTCTTAGACAGCCTAACAATTAGAGATTTATAAGTTACTAGAAAATTTAGATAATTAATTACAATTAAATTTTTTATAGTTAATATCTTATCTAACAGACTACCTCCATTGGTCTGACACAAGCTGGTCCCACCAAACATAAGAAAAAATGTCCTGAGTCTCCTCCAGCAGGACCAGCAATGCCCTCATCACGTGCTAGAGGGCTAATGATTCCTGTACTCACTAGGTGGATATGCTGTCACATCCTCTTTTTCACAGGTTTGAAAAGGGGACTGAAAAGAACTTAAGATGTAGCAAATCCCATTACAGGGTAGTGGGTGGATGATGAGACCAACATGCAATTAATTGTCGGTGTCATGATACAATCGCCTTGTGTAACTGACACCTTCTAGAAATTGCTCAAATCTTACCTTTCTTTATGTATCTAAATAACTACGTATTTTTATGTTTCCTTTAATAAATCAATTGATTTGTCATGAATTTTGGGATTGTTTATAACTACCGTAATATTAACCAGAAATGTATGCTTTGATAGATACTAAATGTCAGAAACACCATTATTCTTGCCGGATTGAAATATACTTCATCCCGGAAAGTGTTTCATGATATATTGACGAACAGTAGAGTAAAAAATCAATTATGGATCAATTATCGTTTGGAAAAATTCCACTTGATGTGATAGCTTTCACTTACTATTATATGGGTCCCAAGGACTTCCAGGTTGTACTGGTTACCAGACCAGTACCCCACCCCTTCTTTTTCTCCCCTGATATGGGGGAGGAGGAGAAAGAGTTATGTCCCTAAGGATTTCAAGAGGAAGGAGCCAGGAAGGCTAAAGAAATTCTTTTTGAAGGAGACAAAATACCCGCTACATGTTAGCCCTGAGATCCCCAGTGTTGCACAGGTTATAGCATAAAGCCTGTGCTGGGCAAAGTGACCTATCCTTAAGAGAAATTTAAAGAGTGGGAGCTAAGGCTGGGATACCACTCCGACAAACACTCTCCTTTGAAGACTCCTGTCCTAATGCAACCTCTAATTTCCCTGAAGGTTTGCCACATATCAGGCCATTTAAAAAGCCTTGGAAAGGAAACAAGGAAAATTTCAACCAGTTCAGCCAGGTTCGTATTTTACTCATTCACTTGCCCAAACCCAGGGTGAGCAGGAAAACAGTCTTAAAGGTAAGATGCTTCAAGGAAGCCTTCATGAGAGATTCAAAAGGAGGCTTATTTTGATGAAGCAGTAAGGACAGGTTTCAGGAGGAAAAGCCTCAGCACTCTTTGGGTCTGTCCCTCTACCTGGTGAGATTCTTGTCTTTGCTGATACTGAGGGAAGAGTTTTCTTACCTTATCAGCAATAGCAGACTTATAGCCATCTGTGGTACTGGGCTAAAAATTTCTCTCCTAGAAAATATACATGAGAAAATCTTCTATCCATTCTATAAATTGTGAATGGAAGTCCACCTTACTCAATTGACGGCACTGAACAAAACAGTCCACTATGCTTTAGAAAAAATTCTGGTTGAGCACCTCTGTGGAGCTTTTGTTCTCTCTGCCACCTGGTCAGAGATGTCTTATCTCCTGATAGCCAGTGCTCTAGGAGTCAGGCATAAAAAATTGAGTTCAACCGGTCCGTGTGAAGATTGCCAGCAAAGCGCTGGGAGAGCAAGTTAGGTAGGTTGGGTAGGCACAATGGTATCTGGAATGACAGGTCTACCGGGTCCCAGAACCAGGGCATGTTGGGCCATTCCGATATTGTGAAGATCACTCTCTGAGAACAGTGACTGAGAATCTTTTTTATCACGCTGGTTAGTAGAGGATGGAAGGGAAGCATCAGAGGTCCAGATCTTCCCAGAACAGGCTCAGATTGGGGATACTGAGGTAACTTGTTGCATCTGGCGGTGAATAGTTAAAAGTGTCTGAAGCACAGACTATTCCATCTGAATGACCTGCTGGAGAGATTGTCGGCTATCATGTTTAAATGGCCTGATATGTGGCAAGCCTTCAGGCAAATTTGAGTTTGCATTAGGACAAGAATCTCCACAGGAGGGTACAGAGAGACCCTGATCTCATACCCCTTCTTTGTTTATGTAAGTCACCACGGTACTGTTGTCCAGTTGTCTTTTGCAAAAAGACTCAAATTCCATTAGGGCCAAAAGGGCCACTTTTGGTATCAGGAAGTTTATGTGCAGTTTGCTTTGTGAAATGGACCAAGATCCTTTCTGAAAGAATTTATGAAATGGGTCTATCCCTTTTCAGGACTCTGGAATATGTCAATTGTATTTAGATGCCATTGTATGGGCCTCATGTGAAGATGACCTCATGGCACCTAGTTTTCTATTGCAGTCAGCAGATCTATCAGGGACATGAATTACCTGACTTAACAACTGGAATTTACCAAAATCGAATTGATTTTGAAACCCAGGGCCTGCCACCTGTCTAAGCAGCTCTGTCTTGCACCCTAATCATGAGTCATCTAGGTACTGGTGGATCCTTGTTTTCCTTGCCTGAGCCATGACTTTGACTTTCTTGACCACTGTGGTGAATTCCATTGGAGCTACTTTCATCTGTGATCTGAATGTAGGCATTGCTGAAGTCTGCTAGTAAAATGACACACCCTCCCTTTTGAAGGAACAGCCTGATTGAATCTGGGGTTTCCATGTTGAAAGTTTGATCTTTAAAAACCAATTTAATGTACTGAGGTACAACCATTTTTGGTTGGGTTAGGGAGAAGGAAACAATCAGTTATAGAATGCCACAGAGGAGTGGATTTTGTCCTTTTTCATAGTTTGTTTTTGGAGGCAGGAATGCCATGACTCCTCCATGTAGCTGTTCCTGAGGGGATTGGCATGTCCACTCCTTATTAGAGGTTACCTAGTGAGAGGAGGTTTGGTTTTGAAATTTAGGTAAGACAACCCTTGGATTCAAATCCTTTGCCTCCACGACCGGCCAAAATGTTTGCGGTTGGGCCCCTACAAGAATACCTTCTACAACACTGAGGACACTTGTCACAGGATGAGCAGAATGAGATAGATCTACAAAAGAAGCATCTTTCTCAGGCTTTATTTAGATTTTCTCTGTATTAGGATTGACGGCTTTTTTGTTGCTGTCCTGTTGAAAAACAAAGGTGCAGGATTCACAATAAACATGAAATTTGCATCTCTCAGAACATGAGCATTCAAGGCAAGGCAACATTTCAGTCCTGAGAACAAAAGAAACAATCTAACCTCTGTCCATCTTTTAAACAATTGCTGGTCTTGGTCAGATGTAAGAACCAGACATGCAAGGCAGCCCAATATACAGGTTTCGTTTCCATACCCCTTATCATGGCAATGAGCACTAAAAACTCGCCATTATGTGCCCACACCCTCCTTTCTTCTGTCCATATGAGGTGATGATATCTGTACAATATAATACCACACAGAACCACAGAACCAGCACTTAAAATAGTCACAAACATATCAAATTTGTTGATTTATTTAGCATTTTATGTCACGACTAGTACCTTATCAGTTACATTGTGACAGGTAGTTGGAAGGGCAGAGGAAAGCATTACATGCAGTTGGTCAAGGTTCTTTGAGCTTAAGACGAACTTCTAATCCTTTTCACACATAACAAAAAGAGGATGTGATATCATAGCCACATAGTGAGTACAGGAAACATTAGTCCTCTAGCAAGTGATGACAGCATTGCCTGTATGGCCAGGGGAGAGGAAACATGTTGTTCTGATGTTTGGCGAGACCAATTCGTGTCAGACCAATGGCAGTACTCTGTTAGGTAAGATAATATCTAATAAAAATGTAATGTACCTATACCTACATTTTCTAGTTACTTGTAAATCTCTAATTGTTAGGCTGTCAAAAAGTTATATGTTTAATATATTCTTGCAGTGTGCAAAGTGTTAGTCTTACAGAGTCAAACATGACAACTGAAGTTTTCAATAATGGACATGTAAAATTTATACACAAAAATTGTGGACTGCTGGCATTATTTATTGCACTTAATCTCTATATTGTTAGACCCTAATACCTAGTTTAAACTTCTCCTATTATTTTAATAATGGCCTACAACCAAATGGGTTTGTTTAACCCTCCTCATATTTGGGTAGAACTTCTTCATTGAAACTTACATTTGGATCAGATGTTTTCATTTGCATTCAATGCAATGAGGCTTTACTAACTGTATAAAAATCTACAAACTCAAGGGTTGAAGGACGTGTGTTGGGATAGATTTTCAGGTCAGCTCTTTAACACATACTACCCAGCTATGAAGGTCTCTTTTTGGAACCCTAAGGACGAGGTCATCGAGCAAAAAACAACAACAAATACATATAGAGATAAGGAGTCAGGGAAAGAATTTGCTGGGCCGTAAGGCATTTAAAACAGAAGCATTAGTCAGAAATAATGTAACAGTATATCATATTCTTTTGAAACCTTTAAAAAGACGATATTTTGTTATGTCTATTTTATTGTGTATTAACCTACCAATTATGTTATATAGTGTATCAATCTGTCATGGTACTTTTTAGGTTTTGGCTTGACTGATACTTATTTACTTGGGCTTTAACGTCACTTTCAACATATTGTATAAGTCATGACTGTAAGTTGGTCAAGGTTCTATACTGTAAACTGCCGACCAACAGCAAGCAGCTACCAGCTTCCCCACTTGAAGTCGGGCCTGGAATAAAACTCCGATCTCAGAGGGGGGGGGGGGGGGGGGGGGGCGCAAGAGTGTTACCACTCTGTCACTGTGGCCCCTTGATCATGTGTTGTGTGTATTTGTTTTGACTGATACTCATGTACACATTATTTTTCCTCTGTTACTTGTGTTTTTTCAAGTCATGCAATATTTGCTGGTGCAGTTAGCTTGGCTTTAAAGCCTACAAATGTACATAGCATATTTGTGTACTTGCTTGTTTTTGTTTTCTTTAGTAGGGTTCACTGTGATGACTATTTCCTATTTTGTACATGTTTTGGCACACCTGGGCATACCTTTTTGTTAATTTTAGTGTTTTTAAAAATAAGGAGTTTAGTTCAAAATAAAGATAAGAAAGAATACAACGAAGACCACAAATTATATAAAATAAACAATACTAATTGGAATAACAATATTTTTGCAAAGTATTATGGAATACTGCCTGTGGAGAATCTTTTCATAGCTATTGATGTCGGTTGTTGGGAATAACATTTGGGTATTGTCCGCAAACTGTCAAGGATTACAAAAGTTAGACAAGAGGCGAGATGTCCTATCATATTTTAAAGAAATAAATGTTAACATTTTATGTTTGCAGGACACCCACTGGGTAGACAGCGATATTCAAACAGTTAAAGAATTATGGGGTAATGATTGCTACAAATTCGCGTGGAGTGGCAATACTTTTAACGAATAATTTTGAGTATGAAGTACTGGAAGTCAATAAAGATACACAAGGAAATTATCTTCATTTGCTGCTAAAATTAAACTCTATGACATTAAGTTTAATCACAGCCTATGCACCTAATAATGATGATCCTGCCTTTTTTAATGAGTTACAAAATATTTTAGAAAACTATATTAATTACGGATTATTCTGTAATACGTGGTGATTTTAATTTAGTTTTAAGCCTGGACAAAGACACCCACAATTATAAACACATAAATAATCCAAATGCATGCAAAACAGTTTTAGATATGATAAGCCAATTTGACTTGCTTGATATATACAGATATCAAAATCCTAATAAACACTGTTATACCTGGCGAAAACGAAGACCTTTAAAACAGCACGTCTTGATTTATTTCTAATATCAAACACTATGGCAGATCTGATAACAAATTGTGATATTAAAGCAGGATATAGATCAGATCATTCCTTAATTGAAATTGATATATTACTAGATTGTTTTAGAAAACACAAAGGGGTTTGGAAATTTAATAATAGTCTCCTTAGCAATATGAAATACCTTGATCTTATCAATAAGACAATTCAGCAGGAAGTTTTAAAATATGCGATACCAGTTTATGATTATGATTTCTTGAAAAATCCAGAAAATTATGGTTCAATTACCTTTACAGTGGACAGTGATGTTTTGTTAGAAATGATATTTCTCCAAATTCGGGGAGAGGCAATAAAGTTTGCTTCTTTTTTGAAGAAAGAAACAAATTTAAAGGAGGAAGAGCTTATTAGGGATATTGAAGAAGGTGAAAAATTAAATATAACATCAGATGTACATTTTGATGTATTATCTGATGAAAAAGCTGAACTTGAGAAAATACGACAAATTAAAATCAAAGGAGATTATGATAGGAGATCAGATAAGATCCAGAGTTCAGTGGTTAGATCAAGGTGAGAAACCCACAAAATACTTTTGCAATCTGGAAAATAAAAATTATGTAGAAAAAACAATACGAAATATACAACTAGATAATGAATCCTTCATTACTGATCAAAATCAGATATTGCATCAAATTAAAAAATACTATCAAAATTTGTTTTCCTGTTGACTTGCAGGAAGTTTTTAAAAACATCCCCTACAAAAAAGTCAGTGATACAGGCTTAGGCAACCCAATAACACTGCGAATTAAGCACAGTTCTTAAAACTATGAAACATAACAAAACTTCGGGTATCGATGGTATTACTTCTGAATTCTTGAAAGTTTTTTGGGTCAGATTAAAATATTTTGTTGTTAATACAGCAAACAAATGTTTTGAGAAACAATGCCTTTCTATATCATTATGGCAATGTATTATAATTTGCCTGCCAAAAGGTAAAAAGGATAGAAGATTCCTAAAGAATTGGCGACCTATCTATCTCTTATGTGTTGTATATAAATTAATGTCAGGTGCTATAGCAAATAGACTAAAAAAACACTTAGTGAGATTATTTCACAATCTCAATCTCACTTCATATTTGGTAGACAACTGAGTGATAATACAAGACTCATTTATGACTTAATAAATAAAACAGAAAAAAGTAATCTGGTTGGACTACTGATGTTAATAGACTTTGAAAAAGCATTTGACTCTATATCGTGGAATTTTATGTACAATATTTTTGAGTTTTTTGGATATAGTGAAAATTTCATCAAATGGATAAAACTTTTTAATCATGACATAACAGCATACATTTTACAGTCTGGCAAATTGTCAGAGAAGGTATTTATTGGGAGAGGATTCAGGCAGGGTGATCCCATATCCCCATATCTGTTTTTAATAGCAGCAGAAATTCTATCAATGTTAATTAAATCAAATGCAAATATTCTAGGAATAAAAATAAATAATGAAGAATTTAAAATATCACAGTTTGCAGATGATACCACACTCATTATTGATGGCTCACAGGGCTCTCTACAGGCAGCTCTTAGTACTTTAGAAGTATATGGAAGTTTTTCAGGTTTGAAGATGAATAAAGACAAGACAAAGGTAATTTGGATTGGAAGGAAGAGATACTCAAAGGACAAATTAAAGGTCTCTGTAAACCTAGACTGGGGTGATACAGAATTTACACTATTGGGACTGAAATTTTCTGTAAATTTGAGCCATATGCCAGAGATTAACTACCAAGCAGCTTTGGAGAAAATGAAAATAGTAATTAAAAACTGGAAGAATAGAAACCTAACACCTCTTGGAAAAATAAGCTTGATCAAAACAAATATAATCTCTAAGATAATCCATCTTCTCACTGTTCTGCCTACACCAAAATCATTCTTAGAAGCAGTAAATAGTTTGCTTTACACATTTTTATGGGATAATAAACCAGATAAAGTAAACCGAGAAACAGTCTGTATGGACAACTTAAAAGGTGGTTTGAGGATGATTAATATTTATAATTTTGAGGAAGCCATAAAAAAAAATTGGTTAAAATAAAAACTAGTCCAAACAGATGCACAATGGAATAATTTGTTTTCAGGAATATACAAAAGTTTTGATAAACTGTTCACCCTAGGTGGTGAATGGTTTGCACATAAAAATAAAATAGTAGATAACATGTTCTGGCAGTGTGTTATTGATTATTGGAGGCCATTTTGTAAGAATCAAATTCCGAGAACAAACTGTGAAATATTGCAATCATGTATTTGGTATAACTCTCTTATTTCTGAAACTCCATTTTATTACTCAACTTGGTATGGGCAAGGTATTCTTTATGTTGGAGATATTGTTAACTCCAATGGGGAAATAATTACCCTTGAGGAAATAAGGAATACCTATCATTTCAATCCTAATATTCTACACTACTATAGCGTAAGACAGTTGATCAGTAAATTTATTAAAAAGTATAAACAAAAACAATCCTTTTTGTTCCAGAGACCATGTTATCCACTGTGTATTAAGCCCTTTATCACCTCTAGACAAGGTTGTCAGGCATACTATAACATTTTCAATAGTAAACCAAAACCTAGTAGACCACCTGCTTGTAAAAGAAAATGGGAAAGTTTTGTGGAAGCTGATGATAAAGATGAGACATGGACACATATTTTTAAAACCTGCTTCAAGTCAGTAATGGACAATCAATTAATCTGGTTTCAATATAGAATTTTATTTGGAATCTTACCAACCAGTTATTTTCTATATAAAATAAAGCAATCAGATAGTAGCCTGTGCTGTTTTTGCAAAGAAAGTCCAGAAACCATAGCACATCTTTCTGTCAATGCCCAAAAGTTACTCAACTTTGGCATAACATTGAACACTGGATCTCCAATAAAGTTAAAATAAAATTGACATTAACAAACTCTTTAAAAATTCTAGGGCATTGCAAAATGAACAGAAATTATTGGCCATTAAATCTTGTTATATTAGTAACAAAAAAGTATGTATATTCATGTTCCAAAAGAGATTTTCAATTAAATATCTTTCATTTGCAAAATGAAGTGCAAAAAGCCTTCTTAGAACAAAGATACTTGTCAGAGATACATTCAAATCAGCCAGTATTCTGAAAAAGATGGGAACTTTTGGTAGATCGGTTCAGTTAAAAGAATATAAACAGAAAACTATGAATGAAAATATGTCATGCAATATGCATTCTTACTGTTTGTCATTGTCCAATGGTTCCCTAATCCTGCATAGACAAACATTATACTACATTTCCATTGGGATGTCAAACCTTACAGAATATTGATGTGTACACCCACCTGTTCTTTGTCCAGTTTAACAGGAGATGTTTAAGGAAACGGATCTGGTTATCCAGATGATATGCATTTAATTTTGCTAAAGCTCACAAATTGACAAAGGAGTGCATTCTTACCGTATAGTTATAGGAGTGGACTTCTGGAACTTGTTTCGGTTTGGTCGTGATGCCTGTGATGACAAATGTTTTACTGTCCACTTTAATCTCGTCAATTTGTGCCCTCAGGTTCTGGATATTTTTAATATTTTTTCTTACTTTGTGGTTATATGAATCAGTAGCCTCCACAGTAATGTTTGTGGGCCCACCCTGTGCGATATAAAGAAACAGCAGAAATAAATACATATTACATAAAATTAATACATTAATACGTTTCTTTAAGTAATATTACTGTAATACTTACATTACTCAACATTTATATTACTTATATTTTTTTATATTTGTAATTACATTATAAAAGTCATTATTCGTTTACAATTGTCAACTACCTAACTTATTAAATGTCTAAAAATAATTTTTTATAATAACCAGTAATTAAAGTCATAAAAGAATTCATACAAAGTAGTTTTTCAACATTACACATGTTACTGAAGTGTTATGTATTGATACGTAAGATTCTATTTTTCTGTTAAAACATACAATTGGATGTTCATGCATATTTTTATTTAAACATATTTTATCAGCAATTAATCAGCAATTATATTGTACGTTTTACAGAATGGGAGAATTACGGATATGGATATGGAAGTAAAATGAGGGCGAACGACAGACAAACACTGGTATTAACTAATGTAAAATGTTTGGATTAAGAAATAATCAAAAGGACTGCATCAACACGGTACTATAGATATAGATATTAGATCTCAGTGCTAAATCTGTCACATTCGATTGCCAAAAACCAAATCACATGATTCATTAAAAACAGAAATATATAACCCACAAAGTGGACTTTTAAGCAAACCAGAGGTCTATATGATATTTAATGGCCCCCACTCTACAGAAGATCAGCAATTACATTTCTCACTTGACACATTAGAATGAGTGTAAATAGATACATGATGGATACAATATAGTTTGGATTGTACACATATTAAGGAGAAGAGTCTTACTAAACAATAAGATGTCACATAAGGATTCAGTTACTCTTGTAAACCTTAATAAAACACTTTCATTATCTTCCTGCTATTACAGTTAATGTTTTTTGTGTAAATTCTATTTTTAAACCTTTGCACAGTAAATGCTGTCAAGGCAGATATAGACCTGTGGTTGGGTGATAAATCCTGATAGGGTCACCTCAAATATCTCATGTTTTATAACAGATTAGTCTAATTACCAGTTTGTTATCCAGGTGATTGATAGAAAAGTTCTGTTGTTTCAGGCATGCTGTGGTGAAGAAGAAGGGCTGGTCACTTGCCGGTCTGTCAGCCATCACAGCACAGACTGATCTCAACGTTTTATATGTAAACAGACAGGCTTGATACATACCAGATATCTCCACTGGAAGAAAAAAAACTAGTACAGTAAGTGGTAGTCAGTTTTTAAGCATGAGCTGTTGCGCGACTTAGGCTTCTAGATATCACTTCTTGTCACCAGACTTTCATGAATCCTTCATAGTGATGAGTACTCGTCTCATCATTGAAGTTAAGCAGCAATGGGCTACGTGAGTACTTGGATTGGTGACCATGTGAGTTCTATGCCAGATATAGGATGTGTGTGACTTGGAATTTGTTGCTGGTGACTTGCAGCTTGAACAGGAAAACCAAAACACTTTTCGGCATTGTTGTTTCCAATTTCTTTGTATGGCACTATAGATTAAATTGTTGGAGTAAATGCTAATATTTCGATTTCATCTTTCAGTTACTTTTTGTCAAGTGAGTTACCCTCCAGTATTGTCAAATAATCCTTTCATCCTTAATGTCCTTTGTTTTACCTTGCAAAGTTTCAATAGTAAATGCATGTACCACATGAGTGTTGACTATTAAGAGTCGTTATCTGCATTTAATCATTTCACCCAGCCAAATTTTGCATTTGTATTATTGGCAAAGATATTGGGGATTCTTAGTTCACCATCTTTTTTAATGTGTTTATTGTATATATATACCACATTACAATACAAGAAGTCAGATTACAAGACATAATACATTACTTGAAGTGCCAAGACAAGAACACACAAACAGACGACTACAAGTACTCCAGTAAACTCAATAAACTTTTGACTTTAATACATTGTAAATACCAAAGCAACATTAAGGTGATATTAATAACATTATGATGTTCTTGTTGTACAAAAAAGGGTTTTCAGCTTAAATGAAAATTATGGGGACCAGTTTATGTTTTCTATCCTATCTAATAACTTTTTATCATTATAGGCAAAAGCCTTTTGTAAAATTATTTTGTAATACTTAATTCTTGACTTTGCAATACTTAAAAACTCCACAAAATTGGTATTTTTTCTGTCTGTTCTGCAAAAATTCAAGTAATGTTTTCCAAAGAGGATGAAAATATTCAAAAATCTAGAACAGGATGTTTTAAGCTGATTTATTGCACATTTACTATACATGTGTATATTTAATTTCCAGTCAAATTTATGCTTTAATTGTTGGAATGTTTGAATATGACCATTATGATCTAAAAAACCTTTTAATCTTAAGTCCTCATATAAAATCCTACTACTTTTAAACAATTTATGGTCCAATGGTTTACCATTGCAACTGATATATTTATTGCCAAAAATGTATTCGTTCATTAAATCTTTTTAGTATTGTGACAGAGGCTATTATTGACTTCATGTTACTTACAAATAATGTGGTGTGATCTGCCAATTGGCAGATTTGAAATTCTTCATTCATATGTTTTATTCCACAGATAAATCGGTTTTCCCTTATTTGTATTGCAAATATTTCAGCAACGAGGATGAATAGCAGTGCTGAGATTGGGCACCCTCGTCTTACTCCACGACTAAGATTGAATGGTTGGGATAGGTATCCATTGTTTGTTACACAAGATTCAATATTTTTATGTAGGAGCTGAACCCAGTGTATAAAATTTTCTCCAAAGTTATAAAGTTTTAAACATTTAATCAAAAAGTTCACCATCTTTAAAGTTTGCTATTACAGTGTCTCTCTCTATTCTAACATTTGACCAATGTACCTTCCCTTAAAAGGTTTTGGTCAAGATTTTCTAATCTTTGTTTAACAGATTCACAGTTTCGTAAACAGAGATTCTTCCTTTCTTTTTGGAATAATATTTGCTATTCCTCTTCATCATATTCATCAGAAAGGGGCTGTTTTTTAATGTATATGCAATGGTAACATGCAGTCACATTTTGATAAATGTAAATGTTAGTAGTGAAGATATAATTACCGGCTGTTTTGTAATTAGCGATTATCTCAAAGCTATAGTAATTTCTGAAATTGTAAGATTTTCATCACATATTTTTTCTTAGCAATTTAATTTTGGAACTAATAAGTCATTTTAGTGTTACCGGCACCATCATTTGTTCTCAAATTTAAGTTTTTTGGAGCTATAGCAATCACTGTAGATTTTTTTCTGTTCAATGAGTATTTCTGATGAGTTAGTTAATTCCAACCCATTTCCAATTACTAGTTTCTTTATATACCTTTTGTTACAATTTTGCTTTTCCATATTGAGAAAGTACTTGATAGTTTTTTCACATTGTTCTGCCCATCAAGCTCTTGATCTCATTATAATTCTGATCTTTCATTCTGTATGTTTTCCCATTCCTGTTTTTTATTGATAATATTCGACTAATTTATCTTGATTATGATGCATTTCTTGATCTAGATTATCTATTTTTTCTTTTAATGCCTTTTTCAGCCTTTTTCTAACAGCAATGTATGGAATAACTTATAGTTACAGAATGTGTTGACATTAGGTAAAACCCAACACACATCTCAGAACCAATTCCCATCCAAACCTGAAGTTGCTAGTTGTTTGCTCGTTATAAAATAATTTATTGTACAGGATTTGGACCAACTAGCATACACTGCTATAATAAAAAGCCCCTTACATTGCATGGACTCCTATTATTTCATGTCTTGTGAAACCTTTGTCTGTGAATTGTTTCCCCATACCCTTAACTACTTAATCTATCTAATGTAATAAGAACATTTATAGCAACTAATCTGTTATGGCATGTCATGTGAAAATGTGACAAACAATCCATCTATCTTACACAAACATAGCATATCAAACTTAAAATAAAAATTGTAGCTAAACCAGTGTAGTGAAAATGGTTCTACTTCTTTGTTGTGATTTATGATCTGTGTTGAATTCCTGAGCAAAGTACTATAAACTGAAAAACATTGATAGCGCCCACCAGCGTGCATTTCCAAAATTTGAGATTTTTTTTTGCAGCCGGAACTTTTTCCTCTGACCAGGTCCAACTGAGAGAAAAACTTTAAAATATAACCCTATAAAATTTGTGATTTTTAGTATCGTAAATTGGACCCAGTTAGTTCCCAAATTAATTATTTTTTTCTTTTTGTCAGGTCCAACCCACATAAAAAACTCAGATCCTTTCATCGATTTTTCGAAATTTTTATGCAAACATAGACATAGAGAAAAACAAACTCACTCAAAAACTACCCTCCTGTTGAATAATGTAAATCAAATCCAATACACAAAATATACTTACATTTGCCCACCGTATCATATTTAGAGAGGACATTTTTCATACTGTCACAGATAAATTGATGCTGGATCCTGTCAAACACAGCATGCCTTTCACATTCTGCCTCCATAGCCTAAATACAGCAATAATCTCTAGAGACAGTTTGACTCTATTTATTCAATGGATGTACAGTAATAAGAAGGCACTGGGGTTGAATCCAAGCAGTGAGGCAGTAATTTATTCACATGGGAGAGAGGCTTACATGTTAAATCATACCTATGACCTCAGTCCTAATCTTTATGACTGAAATTTATTCCAAATAAGTGTGTCCTTCATGTTGACAGACAGTTTTCTGGTTGAATTCACACTTGTCACATCATTTTATGAATTTTTGTTAATTGATTTTCAGGATGGCCACAAAACTGCACTGACAGAAAGTACCAGAAGAAAGGTTGACAGGCCACCACTTCACTTTAGAAGAAAAAGATTGGTGTTGCCTATGGTTACCATTACCTTTGTGTGTGAGTGTATGATTGATAGGCACTGTTTTTTGGTCATGAATGAACAAGTAGGGAGATATTTTTAATAAACAAATTATTTATATATACTTTCCATATACGTTTGCTTTATGTTTTGAATAATAACATTTACATGAAATAAAGTAATATTAGTTTTGGTTTTTGTTTAAATCATGTTATTTTAAGAGTGGCAATGAACGAGTTAAACTTATAACTGATGCACATTTTTATATTCAAAGTTTGTTTAAATTATCATTTGATAACTTGACACAGTAAGATGGTCTCCATATAAGTTAAGCAAAAATTATGTAACTGGTAATATTAATTATCCAAAATGGTTTGCTGATGCTGGACCCTTTCCTGCAAAGAAAAAAGTACTGAACCATGCTAACAGAAGGGTAAAGGCACAGAGAATCATGAATGAAGACAGTTCAACAAGAATGGAGAGGAATTGGAAAGTTGATTTGCATGACTGAAATAAGGTGTCTGTGTTTAACAATATGCTCTTCAAAGGAAACATGTTGCTGGGTAATAAATAATAATTTTTTGTTAAGACCCAATTGAATGGATTGCTACTCTTGCATGTCCCAGGGCATTTGTCAATAACTGACTGTTCAAAAGTGAAAAAAAAACTAATTCACACTTACATCTGCTATACTGGAACAAATTCCTTCCATTTGGTTGTTTGTTCTGCTCCCAAACTTCCTCTTTGGTAAAATGAACTGATGATTCTCTGTCTGATGTACAAAATGAATTGGGACATGAAATGTCCTTTTGGATTTGACAGCTGCATTTGCCTGCAAAACTGTCTCTTTCAATCCACACCGTGTAAAGCTGAAAGGTATCAAATTACAGTGCCTTATGGCTTTGACATCCTCATCAGGTAATGGTTTTTTAAATGTCCTCACTGTATATTGTTCCAAATCTTTGAGATTGAGCAGGGTTACGGTGGTGTGTACTTTATTTTCCCCAGTGATGTAGACTTGGAAGACAACTTTATTATTGACCACATCCCAGGCCAAGTCCATGTAGGTGTTGTCAGTCCATATGGCTGACACCAAGTTGTGTTTTGGTTCCAACATAAACCAGGTATTATCCCCATCCCTGCCTGTACCATCAGCAAAATGATACACTTTTGTCTGTAACCAGTGTCCTGCCTTATCCTGGAGAGGAAAAAAGAAAACAATAAATAGTTTCATGATTATTTGTCCATCAGAATAAAAAAGTAAAGGTTTTATAAGAAATTAGGAAGGGAAAAAAGGATTGAAAATTAAGCAATTGTAGTATATCCAAGGAATTTAGCATGGCAAGTGTGTTTGAAATATACTGAAATGGCTCAAAACCTCTTCATATCTGTGAGTGAGTACACTAAAATCAACAGTCAAATAATAAAACTGGAAGGCTTCACAAATGACACACACACAATAAAAACTTATTTCAAATTAAGGTGATAACAGATCACAAATTATATTGTTCATTTTGATGAATGATTTTATTCATATATGTCTAATGAGGGATTTTTCACTTTTATAATCCTTCACCATACTTCAATCCCATTCAAAATAAGCCGATATTTGCCAAAACAGTATGAAAAAGTATGAAATTCACCCATAATTACAGCCAACATGCAGTTTTAATATATATATAAAAAAAATTTTTAAAATTTTACCCAGAGACTTTGCTAACATTTCTACATTGATTTTATTACAACCATAAAGAGTAGCAGCTCTGGAGCAATACTTTTCGAATGATCTACACAACATGTTTTATGCTTACACAGCCAATGGAATATTTATCAAAATCTACATTTGTTTATTCTTTTAATAACACTAATTATCCAGGGAAAATGGTACAGGGAAAACAAAACAAAAATAACACAGTCTGTATGTGCATGTATTTAGGCCACATACAGTGTGTGGTGGATAATACATACTTACTTTTAAAGAGTAAATAGTAATCTTCTGATTTCTTGGTGTTTCTATTACAAGCGATTTGAAGTCACAGGGGTGAATATGAAGAGTGTACTTGTAAACTGAAATGATTGAATCATAGATTTTATTGACCAGCTGTCGACACTGACATAGTTACAGTTTGAGGAGGATTGACTGAATAAAGTAAAACTAAGATCAGTTTTACAAATGACCTAACATAATGACTTTGAGGTAAAGGGTTTATGTCACATGAAAACTTGTAAAATTGTCTGTTTTTGTACAAATCATTTACCAAACATAAAGTAAAATGTGGATTAAAAGCACAGTGTAATGACTGGTGGCTATAAAATGGTTTGGCATTACAGATCATGGACCACACTGAATGATATGCTTCCAAATACTTGAAATATGAGAGTTAGGAACCACAATGGATTATGTATGATCAGCCGGAGAAAGATTGTGATTGATGAAACATGGTCAATATTGTGTATTGTGTGAATGATATAACACCCCCATAACATCGAATGAAACAGTTTCACATTAAAACCTTTGACTGATACCACATGTGTATAAAAACGACACCCCTAAACCTTAAGTTTTTAAGTTGGCACATGAAAGGTGGACCTCTCACTACTTCTGAAGGTACATATAGGCATACCAGTCAAAGGGAGAGCAGAAAACCATTTCTTTGGCTCATGATATAAATGCCTAATTTCCCCATTGTTGGGTATTGGTTTGTTTGCTTCAGAATGCTCAGTAAATTTAACCTCTTATCCTTTAAATTGTGAAAGATATGGTTACTTTGGTGTGGCTCTTTTCTTCTCCACTTTCATCTGACGACCATATGTCATGTTCTTAGGGTATATTTGGCCATGACTATGTCTGGTCTCTCTCCTGGGGGCCCTTTTTGCTGCATCCAATCTGACTTGAGGACTGATGATTTTATGATTTATTTATTGTATTTTAGTTTAACTCGTCTTACATTTCATATATTTTTCAACTATACAACTGTTACCTTATGAACTCAGTGGACTCTAGATTATACATTGTTGTGGAGTTTATGTTTTATGCAACTAGTACGCTGTTATGCACATGTAATGTATTAGTGATACTTACCTATATTGTTATTGTCTAGCAAAAAGTAGAAATGATAAATAATTCACCCTTAAAATATACTGTGAAAGGTGAATTGATTGTACTTTATTGCAGGTAAAGTCCATAAATATCAATTCATATTTCAATCAAAACACATTCACAATATTTACACACAAAACAAGCGCAAAATAAGGTTTTTGTGGTCAATTGGTACAAGGTTGTAGGGTGGAGTAGCATAGCAAGTGCTCAATAGTTAGGCAATGGACACATGATGCCCGAATGGAAAAAACTCTCACCAAGGTCTGAGAAACATATTAGCTTACACAATCATCAACATAATTATTATAAATTTTCTTACAGAAGCGATCCCTACACGCAGCTGCCTCAAAGCCTGTAATATGCCCCTCTCTGCCTGGTTCTACTTCAAACTTCACAGCAGCCTTCTTCACAACAACCCCTTTGTTACGTGGGTAAAAGGTTGTCCTTTGCCACACATTTATACCACAGAAGGTTTTCTAGAAATTGCATATGATGAAAAGACCAACAGTTTAAAAATATATGCTATTGTTTTTTTATATAAATTTCTTTTGATATATATACATACTTTAGAAAGCTTATACAAGGATAATTGGATAACCTATGAGAAATAGTGTCACTTTATCAATCCGAAGGTCAGTTAGTCTTATAGACAGGATATAAGTTAGGGTTTAATTGCCAATGCAAAAGGTGAAATCAAGTGAAATAAGAGTTTAATGGTGGCATGAACCGGTAATAATAATTCTCAAACCAGGCCATTAATATAATATGCATTACTTACAGACTGGATGAATGTCTTTCTTGGAGTCTCCATCACATATGTAAGTCTTCGAATGTTCAAATATCGCCCTGCGAACTTCACCAATTCAAAGTTCATTCCATCCTTAACTGTTAAACATATAATTATTGACCTTGTATATAAATAACATCCACATAATACCTAACCTCACAAAACATTTAAGTCATCCAGATTTTTTCATTTACTTATTATTATATGTCTCAGTGGAGGTGTAAATCATGACGTCAAGTGATGATAGAGCAACAGAGCCATAATATTTACTTAGCTTGAGCTTAGTGTGTTTCATGGTACATTTTCATGGAGATTAAAAATTATTCTGACTTTTTGCTTACTTTTAGCTTAAGATACAAAACAAAAGTTAGGGAATATTTTTTTTACATATTTAAACAATCATAAGATTATTTTACAAAAACTTGTCTAGTGTTCTATTCCTTGCTATGGATAAAATCATAAAATGACTCACGTCCAACTTTTGTCTTTTTTTATAACACTGACTTTAAAAGTGATGCATTGTGTCACCAAAATGTTTGTTATATGTCTTACAAAGAGAATTACCGACCTGATAATACTACACTATACATATGATTTACTTTACAGTGAAATATACTTGAGATGTATTAAGTTTCACATCAAAATGAACAAATTAAGTACGAAGCTATTTGGTATATTGGGTTTTAATATTGCTATTCCAATGTCCATTTCAATGTCACTTGTCTGAGATAAGTAAGCAAATGTTTTCAACACTTTTTGGTTGGCGTAGTAACTTTGAATTCACCTTAATTTGGCACAAACCCAAATGCAGACAATGATCAACAATTAACTTGCCACCAGCAACATTAATTTAACCAGTTAATATCAATCTGTCGTAAACAGGTCAGTAACTAACACTGATCAAAATGCCTTAATAATTTGGTAGATAATTTATTCTGTTGTATGAAAATAGGAAGTCTCCTCTACTGTTAAAAAACACTTAAATAAGGCCACGGTAAAATTTTTTTTTCTCCATTTCATAATTCGAAATGCCTGAAAAGAAACCATAAATATATAGAATATTTCCCTAAATTAGTTTTAAACAGTTTTATATGGTTATATTTTCCATAGGAAAGTCGCATTTTTTCCAAAGATAAAATGCGTTACACAAAAAATACATGTCACAAATAAAATATTTCACAAGAAATAAAGGGTCACATGATGTAGAGACCACTGTGGTTGTTTGATAAATTTGATCTTGGCTAAGTCGCCCTTTTCTGAAATCCATCTAAATCCCATACCTAGTTAAGACAGAAGACTCAGATAAAAAAAGACTCTTTGTGAAACCAGGCCCCATTCTTTTAAAAAAGATGCAGCCGAAGTTAGTGGCTTCGATAAAGTGGAACAAGTTAGGTAAATTGTTTGCTTTAGGTTTACAGTTAGGCACACAATAACTAGAGGCTAAAATGATACATATAGAACTCAAGCATACTCACAGGAAACATAAAAATATATGTTTCTACCCGGTTCGCCAATGTATTCTTCATCAGACCCTTGAAGAGCCAAGTTCTCATCCCTTTCTACATCTCTGTCATCAAAGTCAAACAGTCCACTGCCTGGCACATTCTTTTTTTTGGGATGTACCAATGTGAAACGATGTGCACATTCATCTGGACTCACTTGCGGACGAGTGGGGTCTCTGACTGGTGGAGGAGGGTTTACTGTTGATAAAAACAATGCTTTATATTATACCCCAATTCAACATTTGTTAGTGCACCTCCCTGAATACATCAGCCCAGGAGGTATTAAATTCATGATTGTCTAGTTGTCTGTTTTCGGCAGGGTTATACAAATACTACTAGTCAGATCGTCATGGAAAATGGAGACTGGTCTTGGTCCAACTTACATCTCCTTAAATTTTAAGAGAGATCCAGATCACCATCGGGATACAAAAATATCAAAAATCCAGATTTTCCCATTTATTTATTAATAAGATGCTTTAAAAATAGCATGTCTTGGCGTATGTAAGTGCTCTCTGAGTACCCCTAGTTTATATTTGATGGGGGGGACTTCCATGACTGGTCCTGTTGAAAAAATGTAGGAAAACTGACAAAGCAATTTGTCCTGAGTGAAAAGATAAGTCTTACAAAAAATTGTCGATATGACCAAAAAAGATTCATCTTATAAACCCCACCTGAATGCCTAAGGTTCATGAAGCAAAAATCTTAATAATAAGCCCAGATATTTCTTGTATAAAACTAAAAACTAGCCTAAAGGTAGGTCGTAATAACTTAAAGATAAGCTGTAAGAGGGATACAACAGACAGAATTACTTGATACTTACTTTAGAAAACGGTGTCCGAGACTTATCATGGCAGCCAAAAGATAGTTTAGTAACCTAAAACCAAGTTGTAAGCGATTTACAACAACTACAATATTGGTTGTGGTTCACTTAAAGAGTTTTAAACAGCATGTTTAAATAAGATTAGAATTACCCTTATCACCCCCAGTGTGTTCCCAACCTTCATGACTGAAAAAGAAAAGTCATACAATCTCCTCAACTTCCCACAAACTGGGGGAGGTCAGAAGGAAAAATGTTGTCACAGTGGCCCGCCTTCAGTGTTTTAAACCTCCAAATTGAATTTGTTTTTCGTTTTGCAAGTAAGAATTAGTTGTTACTCTTCAAAGCAAACACCAGTACAGTACTACAGAAAACTGGGATACGAATTGGGTGAACACAGTAAAAAGAGCCTTGCAAAGATGGACTTTGTATTTGTGTCATGTGATAGATTTTTTAACACAGTGTGGGTGTGCTATATGATATCTGAAAATACATGTTCCAATTTATGAGCCAAAAATCTGTTACATTGGCTATTTTGGTTTTATCCATTTTACTTTGTAGGGGGTAATTGTTGGGATAGCCTTAATGAGTGATAGTTGAGAAGGAGAAGTTATGATGATTTTACTTAGGAAATGTTTCCTTGATTAGCCAGTCAGATTCACTGACACATAATGTTATGATTTGAAAACAGGCTTCATTTGAATTAGTATAAATTTTAAGTTTTGGATATTAATTCACTGTATATTGACAAAATGTAATGCAAGCACACATTATCAATCGTTTCCGTGCAATTTCTTGTAAAAATTTTTGGTTATGAAGTAACCAGTTCTTGACATCTGTAACCAGATTTTGTTTACATCTATATAAATCCAATAAAAAAACATTTATCCAGTTTGCCACCTTCAACGCTTCTGACACAGCTATGTCATGTTAGAATTTGCTTTAAGATACACCAATTCCCTTATAAATTGTGTACAATAAACAAAGTTATGGAAAGACTTGACCTTCTTAGACAGCATAACAGTAGGTTGATAGTTCGCTGGATAAACTACTCTGATGATAGATTCCCCAAGTCGAATAGAGCACACCAAATGCAGAAAACTGGATGAACATCACAATATTTTTCACAAATTTCAACACAGTATTAACATCCACAAACATACATATTCATATTCATGTTACCCTTGCTTGACCTAAAAGCAACCAGAATAAAGTGCACAACTGCATGTCTGATCGGATTAGTTTGAAGGGAGTATGAAAAACAAAATGAAAACACCTACAGTCTCTCTCTGTGTGGGCGGGTTCACAGCAGGCAAACATGCGGAAATCCCATATTTTGATTGGCTGGTCTGTTGAGGCGGCTTCAAAGAGAAGTCTGACTCCCGTCACCACGTGCCAGTTGTTTACCAAAACGTCTGTCGTTTTAGGGATATTCTGCAAAAGGTCAAATGTCAAGCTTAGGATTTCACGTACTAATCTGGTATTTGAAAAACAAAAGATTATAAGTTAACGCTAAATGATGATAGTATTTCTATATGCAAAAAGTCTCGTAGAAATAACACATTTTCATACATTAGGACAGACTTGAGTTAAAATTGATTACAAAAATACAGAAAATATTTACAGACATGGATCACCATACTACAGGGCCCAGGAAGGGACATAGAACTGTTTTAGAATCATTCCAACAAGTTAGCAAGTAGTTACCACAAGAGAGTAAGTCGTTCCTATAAGTTAACAAGTCATTACCACAAGATATTAAGTCGTTCCCACAAGTTAGAAAGTTCTTACCACAAGATATTAACTCATTCCCACAAGTTAGAAAGTCGTTACCACAAGATAGTAACTAGTTCACACAAGTTAGCAAAGTCGTTACCAAAAGATACTAACTCGTTCCCACAAGTTAGCAAAGTCATTACCACAAGATACTAACTCGTTCCCAAAACTTAGCAAAGTCATCACCACAAGATACTAAGTCGTCCCCACAAGATAACAAGTCGTTCCCACAAGATAGCTAGTCGTTCCCACAAGATAACAAGTCGTTCCCACAAGATAGCAAGTCGTTCCC
This sequence comes from Sabellastarte sp. h YS-2021, assembly GCA_964017235.1. Taxonomy (NCBI): domain Eukaryota; kingdom Metazoa; phylum Annelida; class Polychaeta; order Sabellida; family Sabellidae; genus Sabellastarte; species Sabellastarte sp. h YS-2021. The sequence goes on along the minus strand of OZ024933.1, from coordinate 23,742,712 downwards.
ACAAGATACTAAGTCGTTACCACAAGATACTAAGTTGTTCCCACAAGTTAGAATGTCTTTACCACAAGATACTAACTTATTCCCACAAGTTGGCAAAGTCATTATCACAAGATACTAACTTGTTCCCCCAAGTTATCAAATCGTTCCCACAAGTTAGCAAGTAGTTACCAAAAGATAGCAAGTCGTTACCACAAGATATGAAGTCATTCCCACAAGTTTTACTAAGTCATGCTTTGATACCAATGTACAGGCAATTTCTTTGTCTATGATACCTAACTTATATAGAGGTCACCCATCCATCCAGTGTTAACTTCCATGGTAAGCCTATGCACAACTTTACTTTATACTCTGACTTTGATGTATTTTCCCATAAATGTTCTTCATATATATAAAACAACAGATATTACACATATATTATATTTATTTACATACATATCCGACTATTATTTGTATATGAATAAAACAATTGTGATAAATAGTTTATTGGTATAATTCCCATTATTCCTCGTTGCTTCTTATAACCATTTGTTTTCACTAAAAAAACTGGCGTGAGGTTGCCAATGTTTAAACAGAACAACATATGTTAATGATAAGAATTATTATTAACATATAAATTTTGATATATGTATTTTTATTGCCCCACTTCCCCTCTATTTATGCAATTGGAGTTTTACAAAACCTTCGTGTGAAAAGAAACTCTCTAGCCATGGAAGAGTCCAAAAAAAGGTTGCCATGCCGACACAGACTCTTGCTCTTTGTTTATTTATTTGGATTTTAACGTTGTTTTCAACACATAGGTCATATCATGACAGGAATTTTATGGGCAGGGAAAACCAGTACATACAGCTGGTCAAGGTTCTGTACTGTAAACTGCTAAGCAACTACTGAACTCCGAACTTAGAGGTGGTAGGCGAGAGTGTTACCACTCTGCCACCTTGGCCCCGACTGTTGCTCTAGATATACATATGTACTTACAATTTCCACTACTCCAGTGGAAGGGTTGTCCCATATAGTGAACCCTTGGGCATTTGTGTCACAGTACAGCTGTTTGTTCTTCAGTGGATGGCCAGTATCACAGAACTTCACTATCACCCGTTTTACATTCTCTACCTTAAATTGTATGGCGCGGGCTTGAAATCTCTTGTCGTCAAGGAGATCACACTTTTTTCGTACTAAAGTGAAAAAAAAAAGTTTTTCATTAGGTTTTCAGCATTGTTTAATATTCAGCATAGTTGCATAAATAACATGAGTGTGTAAGGTTTTATGGGTTTTAGCAACACATCATGTATAATAAACACCCTAAAAGCTGGCAGGTTATAACATACTGATAAGAGAAGTCTGAAAAAGTGCCTATATTTTGGCAAATAAAATATTTCACTCAGAAGTTTGGTGCAAATATTTTGATTCAACTTAATCTTGTATTAGGAAACATCTAAGATAAGAGCAGGTTAAACATTTAGTGTAAGACTAAGCTATTTGTAAAAAAGAGCACTCGTAGAGTGCATACCTCCGCCAAGGAATGAAATAATGAGTAAATGGGAAAATTCAGATTATTTTTTTCTGCATTTTATCCTACTTTTAGGCATATTATTCATAAACAGTGTTACACAAAGGACATTTTGTCATTGCGTGATTTAATCTGAGGAAAGTGTTGTGTGTGTATGTTGCCATATAAGGTCATAGAGTTATTAATTTTTCTGTATTCTACAGAACTGGTCAAGTTAATACTGATGTTTGTTACACTATGCTAGAGTGGTCTATTTTTAGATTTGGTGCAATGTCCTAGGTTTCTAGAACCTCTTTGGTAGTTCTTGTAACAGTGTTTACTATCAAACTAGTTCTATCACCTTCTGGACATTTCACAAGCTATATATACATGCTGTACACCTGTCCGCAGAATTATTATAAATTTTGCTTGTCATAAGGAAATTTAATTGTGCCTTATAGCTGCTATGCCACAGTAGCCTATGAACTGCAATATTTTATTTGTGGATTTATCATTTGATTAAGTGGATAAATATTGCTATGTATATAAATTTTGTGGCGAACTCTTATTTGAGTTAACTGGATATAGTGTGTGGATCTACCAGATAGTGGATTTGTTGCGTTTTAGAGATTGTATACATGTTGCAGACTCTCTGAATATCTGGATAGAGGTTTTTTGTGTAGTGGACACTGAATGAATCACAGGATAATAATATTTTATATTACTGCACGCTGAACGGATCAGAAGATACAGATATTTTGTTACTGGATGCTGAACAGATCATAGGACACAGATATTTGTGTTAGTGGACACGGAATGAATCACAGGACAGATTGCTGGACACAGGGGACAAATTAACTGTTACTTAAGTGGATAGCACTGTGGTGGGATCAGATTGGTTTCATTATTGTATTATTGTATGCACTATTAAGAGCATCTCCATTGACCATAATCATTATTTTAATTGTTAAATAAATTTGTTTAGTAAGCTTTTGTCTTTTTCTGTCACAACTTAAAAGCAACCAGTAATTGCTACCGTACCTGCCCTGTAACCGTAACAGCAGTAGTCCAGAACTTACCTGTCCAATGGCATAGCAATGGCTGTTACCACAGAAGAACAGTCTGCAATTCCCAATACTACATTTCATATCTCCTTTTATCAAGATATTTTAAAATTTATTATTAAAGCGACAACCATAAATACAATCCACTTAGGGTTATGATGTAGGGCAGCTGTACTGATTAAATTTTATGTAAGAGAATTCTACCATTCAACTATTGAGCCTTTTAATCAACAAAAGCAACAAAAGTGCCATTTTCCTTGCAAAATAACGTAATTGTCAATTATGTCAATTCCTGTGTGAATTTTCTGAAACTGCCAATGATCAAATGAAACAAAGCCACTTCAAATTACCTATTTTTTAATTTATTTATTTTATTTATTTTGGGTTTTACATCGCTTTTAACACTGTACAGGTCATATCACGATGGGTAGTTGGAAGGGCAGAGGAAACCAGTACATAGAGTCCGTCAGGGATATGTACTGTAAACTGCCGACCAATGGTAAGCAACTACCAGCTTTCCCACTTGAGGCCATGACGGGGATCGAACCCCAGCCTCAGAGGTGGGAGGCGAGAGTGTTACCACTCTGCCACCGTGGCCCTACCTATTCTTTAACTACTAAGTTACATTTGGTTGATGAGGCGTTTCCGTGTAAATAAAGGTGATGTTTTAAATGTCCATTTACCCACAGTTGACAACCTATACCTCCACCAAGAGGTTATGTAATCGGTACCATTTGTGTGTTTGTCTGAAAAATAACTAAAAATTAATGGACAGATGAAATTTTTTAGGAAATGTCGGGATAATGGCAAAGAAACAGATAGTTAGAGTTTGGTATTGATCAGGATCACTGTCTGGATCCAGGAATTGTTAAGATATTGAAGGATTTTACTTTAGTGTACTCATAAGCAATATTTGAGATGTTGGGGCTTCGCAAAGGAATGCACTCTTCGAGCGCTCTTGTTGGTTATTTTATTTCTTTGTAGAATCTTGGCCAACTAGTATGCATGACTTTCCTCCACCCGATTAAACTCCCACCATCCTATGGCCGGTTCAGTCTGTTAATAGTTAACTTAAACCTCAAATGAATCGATATTGTTGATGTGATCTGCTTCTATGGTATAGTTTGACCAGTTCCCGTGTGATGACTGAAGTTAAGAAACACTGGGCTTGGTTAGTACTTGGATTGGTGACCATTTGCGTTCAGAACCAGGCACTGGCAGATACACAATGACTTTGATGATCACTTAAATGCTGGGCCCAGAGCAATCTAACTAAAACAAGGTACTATACATGACGTTAAATAAATGAATGATTTATTTGAGGAAACTTTCATTATTTCATTTATGGATGTGAACATGTGGTCAAGTTAATATTATCTTTAGTTACCTTTTTGTAAAACTTGCAATGAAAGTCCTTAATATAACTAAAGAATTATTTCTTCTCAACTTCCTCTATATATATTACGCCCAATCCACGAAATTGCCCATTTCATGAAATGAGCAATTTATTCAATTGTGGCTTGCCTATTTCATGAAATAGGCAATGTTGTGCATGGAATTATAAATTTCATGCATAGATGAAGAAAAACTTTGGTATCGCCTTTAAAAATATGCTTTTGAATACTTTATTAACAGAAACTTTACAGATATGTAAGAAATATTGAAACTATGTTACTTCAAATAAACTTTAAAGAAAGGTAAATAAATAATGCTTATTTCTGCATCAGTTGTCTCAAATATGTTATATATTTGTTGGCACTTTAATACAACTAGAACATTCAGAAATCTAAGTAGAACAATCAGAATATCTACTTTATAACAGTTGACTATTACTGGGGTAGAAATTTACATTATGTCATAAATATATAAAATAATACATCCCACCCCCACCCCCAGCCCAGAGGGATCAATATAAATATCTAAAATGAAAGGATATGTGATCAAATGTACATGAATTTATCTTAGATACTCTAACTATAGAAAAGGTTAAATGTCAACAGAAATGACCTCTTTTTTGTAAGATTAGCATTTGTTTTTTGTGGAGTTAAGGTATAACTGTGTAGTGTATTATACTCAGCCATTATGCCCTCTGCAAGCACTGAACCTGAGGAGCAATTGCAATTGGATGCTGTAGCTACAAATGTTTAGCTAGCTTTTTGATCATACTTGTGATCTATTTTCATAAAACCTGTACAAAGGAGTTTTACACAACTGTCACATTCATGACCTCTGCTATAAATTACCTGAGTGGTCAAGGTGGGTTAAAATACTTCAAAAGTACGAATTCTCTGACAATATGGTTATACAACAAAGATAATATACATTGAATTGTAAATCATAAAAAAAAAACAGAAGACACTGTTCTAATACTGTTCATAGACAATAAAAATGTGTGTTTTAATATCTAGTTGATGTTTGAGTTCAATAATTAATCCTAAATAATCTTAATGTCTAATTGTGTGAAGTATGTAGTGTTACGACAAGTGTAGCACTATAATTAACAATTTTTGCAGTAAAATATACTATTTTCCAGCAAAATATATAAATAAAGTGGGACTAAGTGTTTACAGTAACATTAAACCAATAAAATACTTATATGTATAAAACTTTATTTTTCATACATGCTATTGCCTAATTCATGAAACAGGCAACACAATATTAGAAAAATTGCCTATTTCATGAAATGGGCAAGTCACTTAGCCATTTCATGAAATTGGCAATTTCATGGACTGGGCGTAATATATACACATATCTTACAAACACGTATCTTACAAAAAGACTACAAGCTGCCCATGATTTATTTAACAATGGCCAATTCGTTTTCGTTTCAAAGGGAAAAAAACATTTATTTTCAATACACTGAAAGCATATTTGTTAGAAGACACAGAGCCTCCATTCAGTGGCAGTTGTTTCTATTGTTTACAATCAGAAGGCCTTAACAAAGACAAGGTGCTGCTTCCTAAAGAATTGGCATTGATCAATTTGTACTTAAAAGCATTTACCTGAATGCTTGTCATAATATAACTATGCCATAAAACAGTAACTTTTATGCCTATCCCAGATATTAGTAACTTTTCCAAATATTAATCAACCCACTTAAAAGAACTTAATTTTGCAATTTTGTAATTGCACTTACATAAGTTGATTCTTGTTTCAAGATTGCCCTTTGCCTCTTCTCAAAACAATTCACTAAAGTATAAGTTTTTAATCTGTGATATTTGAAAGGCATGTACCTTTAAATTAACAAATTTATCTATTCTATTTGGAAAAAAGTCAGAAATCCATCACAAATAAATATTAAGAATATGATGTGAAGTTCAACTGTTATCTTGCAGTACGCTGATTACCTACAAGGTACTTTCTTGCAATTTTTACAGTTGCAGTGCATCATTTCCACATAAAGTGGGTATTAAATTTCAATTTCTATCCAAAGCGTGCAATATTACAAGATATTGCCTTCAAATAAGCATTCTGATTGGCTGCAATTCACTTCTGGCACACGTGATCCATCATAAGTGTATCGAGTTAGGGCATGAGGTGTTACAAATATATTTAATTTGCAAAACCTTGCCTCCGAGAGCTTCCAAAAATGATATATGTATACCTACATGCATAGAAGAAGAAGACAGACTTGGTTCCTGGTGTGGTAACAAATGGATCATCTTCATCAGATATGATCTTCCAAGCCGTGGTAGTGTTCTTCACATTCTGAGTGTCTGACAAATCAAAGGGACTCTGGAAATCCTGGCGGTCTCTCTTGAATATCCCCACCGTGTCACAAATGTCAGTCCGATTTGTCGCCGGTAGGCCTATAGGCTTTGTGGGACATCGGATTGTGGCTTTGCCAATCCTTTCTATGTCACCCTCAACTAAAAATTATATTAGAATGTACTGGCTATAAATTGACTCATGCCCAGTAAACATCTAAAAGGTGACAAAAGTAAATAATAAATTCAATCATACTGCTTAAGCATTGTAAATCTTAAAGCTTAAATCTATAAAAAGCAATATGCAAGTAGTTAGTTAGCTAAGAACCCCCCTTCTTATGAAATGAATACAACAAACATATATATCCATACAGGCATTAATGCCCTCGTAGAAAGCCTACGAAGATGTTCATTAGTTCCTCAATCCATGAATCAAAAGTTCACTAATCAAGATATAACAAGGCCACTGCCGCAGTGGTTATCTCCCACCTTAGGATCAGTAATATATCAGAACTAAGGGAGATATAAGGCCTTTGTAGTAAGATGGCCCCACTTGACACTGAAGAAGGGGTCAAAGGTCAAAGTCAGCAATTGGAAAAGATTCCCAGCCTATGACTTCCTATAAGTTGTTTTCACATTCCAAACCCCTAGTGGCTATGATAAGGGAGATATAAGGCCTTTTTAATCGGAAAATCCCATTTGACATTAAATGTGATATGGTGGTCATATTGTTTTCGAAACTAGGCCAAAATAGCTATCAGACTAACTGTCCTAGCCATATATCTTTTGTGCACATTTGATGAACCTAGCTACAATATTTCAAGTTTTACAGCTTCTTAATGATTTTCAAATAATTGGCTATTGCGGCCGTGTTGTTTTTCAAAATGAGGCTAAAATTGTTCACAGTGAAACCATTTGCAGACCAGTACTTGCCATGGGCTGGTTTTACATTCCAAAGCCTTAGCACCAATAACAGGGAGACATAAGGAGGCGTTAGTATGGTGACCGCATTTATCCTTGAAGCAAGGGTCAAAGGCCATTCCGACCCCCTAGGAGCAATGGTAAGGGAGATATAAAGCATTTTTAACAGGATAAGCCCACTTGACATTAAACATGTGCTATGTCGGCCATTTTGTTTTGCAACCTAGGCCAAAATTACTCTCAGACTAGCTTTCCTAGCCATATATCTTTGGTGCAAATTTGATGACGCTAGTTGCAATATTTCAAGATTTAGAGCATCTTTATAATTTAAAAAAATGGCTATGGCCAAAATTTTGCAAAGATATTTCATAGCCATAAACAATCATTGCAAATTAGGTGAAGATATCTTTATAAATGAATGATATAGTAAGGTTTATGTAAAAATGTGACAATCTGATGGTCAGACAGACGGACGGATGTACAGACGCACGCACGTACAGAAGGCATTTTATCTCCCAACCATGGCCTTTGGCCACTGGTGGGAGATAGTTATAGCTACATATTCATACTTACACTCATTGGCATATGAATCTGATGTCAATGGATTCAATTTTAATTTATATATAAATGCATATTGACATTCATTGACATATTACTGGGATATATAAATAGGTATCATTATGGTTGGATATATACCCAATTATACTAATATACATTTCCTCGTGAGATGTAAGAAGATATTACCATAGTAACATGTATCCATACTTACACTCATTATCCAGGCAGACAGTTACAGACATCTCCTGGACAGTAATGGCCTGATCAGCTCCAGGTTCCAGTATTATCTCACCCCTTTCAATCTCTTCAAAGAGATCCCAGGGGTTGTAACATTTCCACTGATAATTCTTTGAATCACAAACTTCAATCTACATAAAACAAACATTAACTGAAATAGTACTGAGCAGGTTTGTAAATCAGCACACACCGTAAAATGCCACAAAAATGAAGTAATCATTATCTGCTAAGGTCAAGGTTGGGGTTTTACATCCTGTCCAACAGCCAGGGTCATATTAGGACACAAGCATTGCCACTTGTGGAAGTAAAATCCACACAGAAGTGACAGCCTGAGATTAGATGTTAAACTTACAAACCCACTAGGATAAAGCAACGAGTTAATAATAGCATCAAATAATTGGAGTTGCTAATATTGGATTTTTACTAATCAAAAATCACTTTGTTTTGAGTTGATTGCCTAGAATGGGAGATTATACAATAAATTCAAACATACACCAATCAGGAGCCGTGATAGAAAATTACAGTTTTTTTTTGTAAAACTGATATTGACTGGTTTAAAACTGTGATTTTTATACAATGGTAGTCACCCTCACCATTAATTCCTGCCAATCCCCCATTTAACAAGTCAGTCATACACTAGGGAAACAGTTCAGCCTTCAATGCCCCTTCAATGCTCCTAAGATTTTGAATACGACCTTCCCAACAATGTGTTTAATGCAACATCCTTTGCCCTCCAAGGAAAATTTCAAAACTTACCTGTTTGCAAAAGCCTGTCAAAGCTACCCTGGTGTCTTCTCGGGTATGACCTGGCAATGTTTATTGACCTCTGACTATTCAGTACATTAATGTATAGTTGCACCTTAGAGTCTATCAATGATGGAGATTAAATCTAAATTAGATTATACATTTATGTATAGTTTCACATAAGAGTCTATCAATGATGGAAATTAAATCTAAATTAAATTAGATTAGATTTGATTAGATTTTGATTGATTGATTGATTGTAAAAACATAAATCCAATAATAACGGTCAAGGTAAAATGATACATCCAAAGAAGGCCATTTTTCTAACTTTTGTTATTTTTGGGAATCCATTATAGATCTATGTTTCAATTGAGATACCACACATATATAACAAATTTTTTCTCAAGTTTTTTGTTATGTTTTGTCTACCTTGTTTAACTGTCGCTGTATTAAAAATGTTCACATTGAATTGGAGTTATGAGACTCCCCCTTTGAGTGTATTCCTTTTCAAATATCGAACTGGGTGTCAATGCTTAGTTGTGTCAAAACAAATCACATTAGCTGCCAAAAACAAGTGCAGACAAGCAGTATAGACCTTTTCAACATCTCTTCACGTGACTGATCTGAGGTAAACACACACACTCCTGCAGATACTGTTTTACTGCAGTGTGTGCACAAACATGCTTTTTTTTCTCTCAGTACACATTTTTCAGGCATAAATATCACTTAAATTCTGTGATATTTAACAGTGTAAATTATCTTGTGTTCAATGTTAGCTTTAAAAAGATTTGATTATCATTTAAAGCCAGTGTACAATATTGTCCTGCTTTCACATAGTACCAGGTGTTTCAATGGGGCAGGAACGCAATAAAGTTGAAATTATTTTGACATATTTCCCAGAAGAAAATGTAGACCATGACTAAAAACAAAGTTTATCATGGTGTACCTTACTTTGTGGACATTCAAAATGAATGCAATAATAAAGAAAATATATAACAAGAATCCTCCTTATCTGCATAATTTTTGTGTTTGATCAATGAAGAATATTTTAAATTCATATTTTTAAATATTCAGAAACATTGCCTTATATTTATATGTGTTATCAATGCTACCTCCATAAGGGGGATATATTTTTGGATGTGTTTGTTTGTCTGTTTGTATCTCTGTTTGTGATTACTGCAAACAAAATGAATAGATCTTTAAGAATTTTTTTATGAACCTGGGGTCTGACCAAAGAGATAAAACTTTGTGAAAGATCCAGATCCAATTCTGGAAACCAAAAAACCCTGAATTTTCAAAGGTTAAATTGTCAATGTATTTCAAATGATTGTTTGCTTTCTGGTTAATATTACTCAAAAATAATAAGCAGATCTTCATGACATTTTTCAAATAGGTAGGAAGAAAGGAATACAGTTTTGCAAAGACCGGATCAAATTCATAAAACAAAATAAATTCTTGAATTTTTGGAAACACCCCTGATAGACGCAATTTTTAGTTAAAGTTTGAAGGTGATCTTAAAATTTGAGATTCAAGGACAAACATGTAATACCTATCTACCTGTCTTTCAACAGAGTTGTGGCATTGTTCCAAATAATGAATTAAAATGGAACAAGTCTTTAGACTGTAATGTTATCCCATGGAGGCCATTGTATAAGAGTTGTTTTTATTCAATATTAGACAACCATTATGCATGGTTCCAATACCGCATCTTACACAGAATCCTTGGCGTTCAAGATCTGTTGTTTAAAATAAAGATATCGGATACAAACAAATGTAGACTGTGTGGAGAACAAAAGGAAACAATTATTCATCTTTTCACCGAGTGCAGAAAGTCAGTCGTTTTATGGGAAAATCTTCTATCTTGGATACATTCTAATGTTACTATTAGAATTGAATTGAATAAAGCTGATAAAATTTTGGGCTATGTGCAACCAGATTCAAATTTTTGGTCATTAAACTTAATACTCACAGTTACAAGGTACTATATTTTCACTTGCGCAAAGGCAACTCGCCAATTGAATATTTACCACTTGCAAAGTGTAATTAAACAGAAATATCTTGAACAAGAAACTCTATCAAAGCTAAGTAATAAAAATGATTTTTTTGAAAAAAATTGGTCTGTTTGGAAAAATATATTTATAAATATATAACTTAACCTTATCTTTAGCTTGTCTATTTTCCATATATCACTAGAATTAACGAAACACAGATCATGCAGGTGCTATACTGAACTGAATCATATATCAACAGTTTCATCCAAAATCAATGCTGAAGAGAGACATACATTTATCTTTGGGGCCTTTGTTGACTTACCTACCCAAACCATAAATCAGTGGAGTAAAGAAACTTTGAACACTAAAAAAAAAAAAAAAATACCTATCTTTATCTGATTTATTGTTTACAAATTATAATTGGCATCTTTAAGATTTCTAAAGCTCTGAATGGCTTGGTATACTGAGAATCTGGATGATGGGAGTTAAACACATTCAACCAGTTTATCTCATTTCATCATGAGATATCAAACTTTAAAATATAAGCTTTAAAAATCAGTCTTCACTACTCTTTCACATTTTTATCAGGAGTAAAATGTATTATCTGAAATATACATTTATCACCATAATATTTGAGATCAGTACACTAAGAATAAACTTGTGAAGCTGAAACTCTATGAAGGAATAAATTAATTGAATAAAGTTTCTTTCAAATTAAAGTAACTCTAGCTTTTTTGAAATTTTCTGTTAATATTGATGCCACTGGTTAGAATTTCTGGGAATTAAGTGAGCTATAGTAAGACAAGGAAAAAACTTAATTTTATATGTCTTTGTTCTTTGGGACACTTTGTGAAAAATGCATCTATGTTTGCATTAATTAAAAATTTGACATTAAAAACCCATAGTTAACACATGTAGCATTCAAACATATGTAAAGTTAAATATATTCTTGCAGAAATATTTGTTGTATTTTGCAAAAATAACCCCTCATAAAAAAGAACAACACACAGCAAACACTAGAGTCAATGCAGAAATCCACACACAGTAAATCTCTGCTTACCTCAGAAGGATCACATGACTGAAAACTGCCTTTGTTTGTTGAAAAGGTCTATTCAAACTCTGACAACTAACCGTGGGAGCAGTATCTTTCCCCATATAACTGATAGTGCTTTGAAAACAATGTTAAACCTAAATCATTAATGGTCAAATTTAGAGTTTTACGTTTTGTATAAGTTGATCAAACAAAAATCAGTCATCAATTAATTGTACGCAATGCTTCCCAATCTCTTCAACAATTCCTCCAAATAAAACTACTACAATGTATTAAAAGCAATGTGATATCAAAATTAGTCTGAATTAAAATATATGGTTATGTCCCTTTTAGCATCTGGCCAAATCCAAGTCAGTCAGTATAATTCACTGCTTGTCATCATCCCCCTTATGGATTAAAAGCAATTGACCAAATTAATCAAGCATAATTAAAGAGTGATATCTATTTGAACAAGGCAGTCAAACACTTTTGAAATAGTTCTGCCTTTAATGCTTCAAAGATTTGGAATGACTTTCCCACCAATGTATGCAATGCAACATATTTTGTCTTTCTTCAAAGTTGGGGTTTAACGTCCCGTTCAACAGCCAGGGTCATATTGGGACAGGTCCTCAGCATTGCCACTTGTGGGACTCGAACCTACAGAGGTGACAGCCTATGATTAGATGCCAAACTTGCTAACCACTAGGCCACCGAGGACCTCTTGTCTTTCTTCAAGAAAAAGCTCAAAATGTTAAACTTAAACCAACAAGAGTCACATGCAGAATTTTACATCCTTTCAGTTGCTGATCAAACCAAAATTAGTCATCATTTGATACTAAGCAATGCATCCTACGATCCCTACTCCGTATGGGTTCCTCTCACACAAGTGACAATGATGAAAACCTGTCCCAATATGACCCTGGCTGTTGAACGGGACATCAAACCACCAACTTGACCCTTGATTCATCATCCATTCAACAATTCCTCCAGATTGACTGACTGACTGACTCACTGACTGACTGACTCACTCACTCACCAATCAATTAATTAATCTCATATCAATCAATCAATCAATCAATCAATTGATCAATCAGTTTTCTATTATTATGTAGTGCCAAAGCTAAACTTACAGTCTGTATCCAATTGTCTGTATCACCTAACATCCTGAAAGTCATCTTTGTGACATTTTGCACTAAGAAACACACACGCCACCAAACAAACTTCTGTTTTCTTCCTGCTAAAATATTTATATTAAATATTAAGATTCCTTAATAAATATTTTTGGGAAACACTAAGAACCTCTCCTGACCTCATCTTTGACCTCAACTAGGTATATCGCAATATGAAACCTTAACTCTGCCTTTGCTTTGGACCATGTCCCTTTATGATGCTTAGGCATATATTTGAATACATAAAAACATGATAAACAAAATCAAGTCAAGGCACAACAATCTGGAGCGGGTGTTCCTTAAGGTTCCTTATTATAGTTCCTTAAATCACAAATCAAAAGTTCATTTTGACAATAGTCTGTCATATGTTGCTCCTATACTACAGAATGATTGTTGCTGGAAATACTGGACTTGCTCCTATTCCTTCATGTTTGAAAAGACTTAAATCCTGTCTGTTTCAGAAATCTTTCTGTCCCTAGTTTCTCGACCTACTGAACACGAATGATCACCTTGGTCAAAATGCTTTATCACATTTAAATTGAGTTCTAATTTTTGCATCCTATTCATATTACAGGCCGTATGTACTGCAGTTTCAGGTTTTCCCAGGCGGAACCACCTCTAAGTACCCCACATACTATCCTAGATTTGGTGTAGCATTTACACTGCAGGTAGTATAATTTGTGGCTATATATGTTTGGCGAAACGCTGAAATGTGCCCCGAGGTTTATATATGACCTTGTGACAGTGGCGAAATGTCCATTTACCTGCACAAACTTATTTCACCGTGTTACACTGAGAGATGATCGAGACACAACCTTATATACACTATGGACTACATCTCCAGTTAACATAGCAAAAATATTTATTTGTGCATGCATGCTTTCGCTTGTGCATGTCCACGGTTCTGAAATCAGATGCAGAAATATTAAACATTTGAAACATTTTATGGGGCCTTTACGAAACACTGGCTTCTATGGGGGTACCACTTGTTGGGTGAATAGGGTATCAGAGAGGTCACAAGGGGTTTAAAAAGTTCTGTAAAAATTACCCTTCTAATGATGCATATACCATATTTGTAGCTTACAAATATGGCAAAAATTTCAAATATGTCAAATATTTATCCTCACAAGATTTTAATATTAAAGACATACTTTACCAACTTAACATTCCAAATTAATATATCAAGCATCAGAAGAAACTAGGGATGTAGCACTTGCACAGTCCAAACATGAGCAGTAGTACAGACAAGAATATTTAAAAAAAAATTAAGTTTATTTATTTGGGGTTTTATGTCGCTTTAAACACTGTACAGGTCATATCACAACGGGTAGTTGGAAGGGCCAAGGAAACCAGTACATACAGTTTGTCAGGGTTTTGTACTGTAAACTGCTGACCAACAGCAAGCAACTACTAGCTTTCCCACTTGAGGTTGTGCCGGGAACCGATCTTTACTGCAGCTAGTAGATAGCACTTTTTAGGATAAGGTGAGGGTATTTCACCCAATAAACTGGCTCTGTGGCCTAGTGGGTAACACACTCGCCTAGGAAGACAGGGGACATGGGTTCAATCCCAGGTACAGGCAGATACATAGTGGGTCGGATGACCACTTAAAATGGCAGACCTCTGTCATTGGGTCCTAGCACCAATGGCAATTTAAAGAACCTCAAGGATGTTGATAAATGGTCATGCCTGTGTCTATCAGTCAGGGGAATGTCTGTATTATGAGAGTTAGGCTGTACCTGTATATTTGAATGGGTCATATGGTGCTTTGAGTCCTGTAGTACATGGAGATATTGCATTGGGTATAAATACAAATACAAAAATACAATACTTGTCTACCCATGTGTAATGCTAATTATTCATAGGGCTAATGGTGCTGGTGAGGGGTAATGGTATTTAGGTCAAATGTGTCTCCCAGTTGAACATCAAATGCACTGGATTTATTATTACCTATACATGCTGGGTAAAGAAAATTTTGTTCACAAATAGAAGAGATAATTCAATATAAACAAATTAGGAAAGTGACGATAAGTTAATATAAAAATGTTTTTTTCCTTAAAATGGATGTTTTAGTGTAAATATCTGTTTCACTCAACTCACTCAGTTCAACAGTAAATTCAAACTTGATATTCTGATTATTCTGTCCAGTGTAGACTTTCCCAGAACCATGCAAAGCTTCGTCTTCACTTCTTCCAGGTAAACCATCAGACAGGGCAATAATTCCAGCTTTGCGGTTCCCATAATCAAGCGTGTATTGGTCAAAACATTCCTCATGGCCCTTGGCAGGTCGTTCAACTAATCGCTTGGTGCTGTTGGCATCAGGGAAGGTATTTACCTTTCCAAGATCTGAAACAACCTTAATGGTATAACTTGGCATGGTCATTCAGCACAAGTTGAAGCCAAAACCCTAATTTGTACTAGGTTTTCATGTGTGCTGAAGTCAAAACCTTAATTTGTGCTTGGTTTTCATTTAATGCCAGTTTTCATTTAAATAAAATATACATAAACAAACAAAAACAAAACTGACATTTAACTGATTCATGTTTAAGAGGTGATTAAATAACTTTACCGGAAATGAAGTTATGAAAGCAGTAAACATAAGCAATAAATCACAAATTTTGCATTGGCCATATTTTTTACTTTATTTAGTGCCAATTTTTGGGCAATTTCAGATTCAATAAAGCCAAGCGCTATCTGCCCAAGTGCGTGATGTGGGACTAGTAATTGACATCCTTAATTTACAAGATTTACAGTATTTGCAGTGTACTAACAATAGTAACACAATAGTAACAATAGGACACAGAAACAAATGCAGAAACTGTAAATAGCCAATTGGTCTTTTGCTGCTGAAATTACAAAAAAAAAATCACAAAAGGAAGTTTGTTGTCAATATTTGGATATTCCAGTTAGTGATATGAACCTTTTACAGTTGGCCAAGATTTTTCATTAAATAAAAAGCCATCAACTATCAACTTTTCCACTACAGGTCAAGGATATTACTATCTACAATATCATGCAGTCATTGAAATGAATATGTAGTTAATGTAAGACAGTTGATGCAAGGATAGAGATCACGTTTGTCTTTGTTGTGAATTAATCCTTACCAGTTTGGTCTCCACATGCCACAAACCTAAGGGATACTCTGACTTTTTGGCCTGATCGTGGCACCACAGTGATTTCCACTGACTTCCCCAGTATGTGTTCATCATCTGCATGCTTTATGCAAATCTCAGTTTTCTCTGCAGTGACAACTGTCTGCAAAATGTGGTTAAGTAGAACACTTCTATACTGAATGACATTTTAGCTAGAATTACAACAGCCTATATAGACTAGACTGAACAAATTTCTGCGATATTGTAATTTCATGACATACATGGAATAACTCCAAAAGTAAGTAAGTAAGTAGGAAACACTTATAAAGCGCCGGATTGATGTAAACATCCTCTAAGGCGCTGATGTGCAAAAAGGGATAGTCCAGTTCCAAAACAAGGTCTGTTACCATATTAGCGTCCGATAGGGGATGGAGGATAGGCTAATCTGAAAAGATGTGTTTTCAACTGTTTTCTAAAAGCAGAAATGCTTTCTATGATTCTAATGGCTTGAGGAAGCTTGTTCCACTCTGTGGGATCCCCTACTGTGAAGCTGCGGAGCCCTGAGCATTTATTTGGTCTGGATGAGGAAATTGATAGGTGATTGCCCTGTGTGAGATCGCTTCACCTAATCAGAGAGGAAAGATATGGAGGTTGGCTGAAATGTATTGCTTTATAAGTAAGGAGATTATATTTGAACAATATACGGTAATGAATGGGGAGCCAGTGTAGTTTGTGCAGGAAGGGTGTGACATGACAATATTTATTTAACTTGCATACTGTATGACATAAGGCATTTTGAACTCTCTGTAGTCCGATAGTATATGCTTTTTTGTGTTGTAAAGTAGCTACAGTAATCCAGGCGGCTACTAACCAAGGCATTTGCCACCTTTACAGCTGTTTCATGATTTAAGTACCTACGGACCCTTTGTAGTTCCCGGAGATGGTAGTAACTTATGCGACAAGATTAGCCACGTGTCTTTGCATTGAGTTTTCTGCATCCAGGACAATACCAAGGTTTTTGACTGATTCAGCTGGTTCCATGCTGTTGCCAAGCAAACTGACTGGGAAAGAAGACTTCAAAGAGCTTCTAATTTGATCATCACCAATCACTATAAATTCCGTTTTGTCAGGATTTAATTTAAGTTTATTATTTCCCATCCAAGCCTGGACCACATCAGGGCAAGTTGTCAGTTCAGTGATACTGGAGTCGAAGTTCCTAGAGTCAAGGTCCAAGTAAATTTGTGTGTCATCTGCATATAAGTGATGGGTCACATTGAATTGAGATATAACTGAACTGAGAGGGGTTGTATATAGGGTAAAAAGGAGTGGTCCCAGGACTGAGCCCTGGGGAACCCCATAAGGGAGTTGAAAAGCATCTGAAAGATGTCCATCTATTTTAATCCGCTGTTTCCTTGAATTGAGGAATGACTGAACCTACTTAAGCACTACCCCATCAATGCCATACCAGTGATGAAGGCAGTTGAATAGGATTGTGTGGTCTATTGTATCGAAGGCTGCAGATAAGTCCAAAAGGACTAATCCAACTGCTGCACCCTTGTCCATTGAGATGGCAATGTCATTTTGTATTTTTAACAATGCCGTTTCAGTTGAGTGAAAGACTCTATATGCTGACTGGTTTTCATTGGATATACCCTCTTGAGCAATGTGCTCATTTATCTGCCTAGCCACAGCTTTCTCTATGAGTTTGGAGATGTAGCTGAGGTTTGACACTGATTGGTAATTCTTGAGAATGTTTCTGTCAAGACCAGCTTTTTTCAACAAGGGTGTAACATGTGCAGTCTTAAAACAGGATGGAAAACTGCCCTCCTGTAGCGAGTAGTTCACAATATTTGTAATAGGAGTTAAGAGCACACTGATACAATCAAGGACCAATGATGTTGGGATTGGATCCAAGTCACATGATTTATTTGGTTTGGACTTAATAATTTTAAGGACTTCTTCCTCTGACATGGTCCGGAAAGAAACAAACTTATTTTTGTAAGAACATGAGACAGGGGCATCAACATCAGTAGATAATAATCCAGATCTTAGTTTAGCAATTTTGTCTGTGAAATACCTGCCAAAAGTGTTGATTAGACTATTGATAGTAGTATGATCTGGAAGCACAATTTTTGGTGATCTATGGAGGACTTTCTTTATGGAATTCCACACGGCCTTCAGGTTATCCTCATTTTTCCTAACCATATTGCTATAGTATTTAGTTTTCGCACATTCCAAGAGGCGGTTGAAATGGTTCACTGCGGCTCTATACCTACTGCGATTAATGGCAGAGTTGTCCCTTCGCCACTCCCTTTCGAGTTTGCACTTGCAACTCTTTGCTGCCAAAATCTCGCTGTCTATGAACCCTTTCTTGACATGTTGTGGAGTTTTGCGTTCATGTTCAGGTGCATGTTTGTCCAGTAAATTTCTAAGGGTATGAAAATAATGGTGTGATAGTAAGCTGGCTGTATTGTAAGGAGCCTGGATAAGCTCAGAATTGGCAATATCAGACATGAAATCAGTTTTGTTTATCTTGCCAATTTTTCCGATTTTTAAGCGTTTTACTCTGCAGGAATTTTTGACCGGAAAAGTTGTGGTGAAAAAGACAGCCAGGTGGTCAGATATGCCGTCCTTTACATAATGGTGAATTGAAGAAGTTAGGGATTTACTAGTGCAGAGTACATCAAGGATATGTCCTTGTATGTGCGTAGGTGTTGACACATGTTGAATAAAATCAAAATCCCACAGAACTGTGTTGAAATTATCTGTCCAGCAGTTTTGACTGTCTAGCTGGATATTGACATCTCCCAGGACAATGTTTTCATGCGGTGACAAAGCAGCCACTTCCATAAAACAGGTAAATTCCTCAATGAATTTGCTTTTGCTGGTGTTTGGAGGTCGGTAGATGATGTGTACCAGGAGCTGGCTTGACTGTCGCTAATGTGTTCAAACGTGTCCCGCTGATCAGTTTGATAAAGCACTCCATCAATGCCATTCCTGACAAAGACAGCAACTCCTCCTCCTCTCTTGTTCCTGCGTGGGACATGGTGAAGCTGGAAACCTGCAGGGGTTATCTCATCTGTTAGGCCCTGTGTGTCTGACGGCCTTAGCCAAGTCTCGGTCACACCAATCATGTCGAGGTCATTTGACGAAACAAAATCGCTAAAAGCCGATGTTTTGTTAGGGAATGACCGGGCGTTCAGCAGACAGGCTTTAATATTTCTGGCCGATGGACCTGGGTTCAAGCTAATGTCACCTGAAAGAATCAGGATGATGGACCACCAAGGGTTGACATTTCTGAAACAGTGCATCACATGACGACAGTGGGCCTGCAGGGCGACAAAAGCAATGTTGCAACTGTCCAGAGAGGATGGTTAACTTGGGTGAATAATTTTTGGTGATGGCAATCCACTTTCACTAGTGGGGGCTGTTGACCGAACAGTCAAAAGGATGGAAAAACAGAACCAAAAAAGTGCAATGCATGACCAATGAAAGCCAAAATTTAAAATTTAAAAATAGGTGCACCTACCTTTTCTGCATACAAACCTTTCTATTACAGCATCACAGTACCAAAATCAAAAGATACTAGGTTATGAAGGAGTAGATTGGTGCATGTGTTAGATAGATGTATATGAGTAAAATTTAACAAACAATGGACAGGGAATGTGGATTGCTACTAACAACCAATATTTTTAAAATTATGGTATATATCTATTTTACATATGAGGTGAACCTTGTAGATTCTCGCGGATTTTTATAACAAGAATTCGCGATTGCGAGTTACTTAGTGTAGACGGTAAACTCACCATATTATCGCTCACGATAGAAGACGTTTTTAGGAAGTTGTAAAGCCATTTTACAATAAAATATTGCAGAATATTGGGGTTGAGATGTTAGAAACAAATATATTTGTCATTTTATTTTATTCTCGCGAGATTCACGTTAGGCAGCGAGATTTTGAAATACTTGCTCTCGTTGTTTATGGTGAACACCGGCAGAGTGTGACGTCACACTTTCCTGTGTAATACGGTGTTTTTCGGTGTAGTCCGGTGCTTTCGCAAAGCATTGTGGGATACTTTAAACGTCTATATAAGAACGTCGGATCCGGAGATTTACGGAGTTTTTGGTTGCTTGACAACCTTGAGAAGGAGTTCCAAGAACTGTTTTTAAAACAGCTTAGTTGCTTGGACCAGTTTGTTTGTCTGGAAGATACTGATCATCTGTGATTCACTCCAAATAAGCATCTTGCTCGAGGCAGAAAGGTGATTATTTACTTCTAATATTTACCGGTTGATTTTCGGTAATTTATGTTGATTTTGAAGTGACCTTCACCTCATCATTCCTTATTTGGAAATCTTACTATGATATTTTGATTTATCTGTAGTAGCTGGGAAGAAGTAGTTCATTTGTGTTGAATTATTACAATGACTTAGGATTAGATTAAAAATATATTGTTGATCTGAACACATATTTGGGCTATTTGGTTTTTGATATTTTACTGAAAGATAGAATTCATGCTTATATAATAATTTTTGTGAGGTATTTTCAAATGTAGGATTATAATTTATGAATAGCTTCAGGAAGTAAATTATTTATTAAGTGGATTTGTTCTAAAGAGATATTGGCTATATTTATTGTGTGGAAAAACACTGAAATTGTTTATATTGTGGTAACAGCTGGTTAAACTAATTTTTATATTGGTCTGATTGAACCGGTGCATTTTATTATAAAATATATTTTAACCAATTTTAATATTGGTGTGTGTGTAATTTATTAAATAAATTACATTGTTGATTTTAACTCATATTTTTCTATTGCAACTGAATATTTAACTGATATAGGAGTCCTTTTGATACCAAGCCTCATTGTCAGTGGCTCTTATTTTGAAGCCTTTGAGCCTGGTTCACGTTTTGAATTTCTGAACACAACGCGAGACTTATACATTTTGAACTGGCCATACAAATCTGACCCAGCGACCTGACTGAAATGTCGCCACACATATAATATACTTGGTGTACTATGTGTGTGAACCATTGAAAGTGTTACCGCGGGAATTATCGGGTGGGTGATAATACCCGCTCAATGATAAACAATACTCTAAGCTAATAGCTTGACACACTGACAACCTCTAATCTGTTGGTTTGTGATTTTTCCATCCAATGCAAACAGTAACAGTAAAATATTGTAAATACCAAAGTCTTTTGCAGAAATAAAAATTTTAATCGAGATTTTAAAACCATGTCTCCCCCTGATAATGCTAAAACCATACTATAGTAATTAACAGATATTTATGAAATTGCTATGTATGGCTTGACCAAAACTAATGAAGATATATTTATGAAATTGTTATGTACGGCTTGACTAGAAGAAAGAAATGATCACATTTTTGGAAAGATCCGGATCATACTCTGGATACCAAATGGTAACACTCTCGCCTCCCACCTCTGCGGTCGGGGTTCGATCCCCGTCATGGCCGTCAGTGGGAAAGCTGGTAGTTGTTGCTGTTGGTCGGCAGTTTACAGTACAGAACCCTAGCGAACTATATGTACTGGTTTCCTCTGCCCTTCCAACTACCCGTCGTGATATGACCTGTACAGTGTTGAAAGTGACATAAACCCCAAATAAACAATAAACAATCAACAGTACACCAATGTCCATAAAGTAGGACAGCATTAATGTGAGATGGGTCATCGTTGTCTTGTCCGTGATTTCCTTAAAATTATATTAATACAATAAGTAAATCCTGATATACATACACCAGTATTTATCATATAAACAGATATGGCTACCTATTTTTTATCATTATGGAGATACTACTTTGGCGTAGGTCTGTGATCTAGGAGTGCTTCTTAGTTGAAATAAATATCTTGCAGGGACTAGATATAGCTATCTTGCGTTTACAAGACAGTGTGATAATTCATGTTTGAGACATCTTTATTCCCTACCTGATAACCTTTCCATTTTATTAACCAGATAGCCAATGGGTTGAATATGAGCTTAAACAAAAAAGCGTTTCTGTCATCAACAGAAGATAATGTATGCATATTTCAAAGCAATCATAATAGCAATACATATGGACCAGAATCTACAGCACTTGCAAACTAGGGGAATGGGAGTATGTCAGTATGGCTGGCAGAGTAATAGAACAACAAAGTGAGGCCAAGGGCTTCTTGGAGTGACGCATTAACCTGAAAGCATATTACATCCATTAGTGTTCAGGAACTGCAAAGCAACAGCTGAAACATGTAACAGCTTTTGCAGGAAAGGCAGATCCCCTCAGTAATTTCTACCCTTGTGAAATCAAGGTCTTCGGGATGTCACACAGGTCCTCTGAGCATGCCTATCAGTATTCTAAGGCAATCCAGACTGGAAAGGATAAAATTGCTGAAAGAATCCTTGAGGCAAAGAGTGCATATGAAGCCAAAGTTGAAGCCAGCTTTCTTCCTTTCAACCCAAACTGGATAGATGAGAAAGAGAAGGTTATGGAGCAGGTTCTTCGTGCTAAGTCCAATGGCTGTCCAGAATTCTGTGAGGCACTTCTGAACTCTGATACGGTGATTGCTGAAGCTGTTCCAGGGGACTTGTTTTGGTCTACTGGACTTATGAAAGAGCAGTGCTTGACCGTCAAAAGGGGTGTATGGCCCGGAAAGAACAAGATGGGTAAATTATTGGTAACTCTGAAGGAAAGCATAATTGAAAAGAACAATGACAAATAATCTACAAGTAATATCCTATAATTGCCGTGGTTTAAATGATAACAACAAAAGGCAAAAGCTGTTCACATGGCTAGAAAATGAAAAATATGATATAATTTGTTTGCAAGAAACTTTTTGTACAAAAACTTTTGAACCCTATTTTAAGGCTAGTTGGAAAGGAAGTGTTTTATTATCTCTGACTGATTTCAGTCATAGTAGAGCAGTGGCTGTAATGATCAAACAAAACTTTAAGGGTGATGTTATCAGCAGTTTTTCAAGTAATGATGGTAGAATCCTACTTATAAATGTCCAAATACATGATACTATATTTACTATTGTCTCGGTCTATGCACCAACAAGTGAAGGGGAGAAGGGGTGTTTCTTTGAAAAATTAACCCAATGGATATTGAAATATGCAGATAACCTACAAAATGTTATTGTCGCAGGGGATATGAATTGCTGTCTACATGGATCAGACAGATTTCCTACTGCTAGAAAAGTTGACAAAAGTGTTGATCTGTTTGAAAAACTACTATTAAAATGTAAACTAAAAGATAGTTGGTTACTTACCAATCCAAACACACCTGGCTATACTTATTATGACAAAAAATCAAGTAGCTACAGTAGGATTGATTACATCCTTATATCCCAAGATATATGAAATACAAAATAATGCAGTGACACAACCCATTAAAAATCCAGGAGTCATAGATCACTCCGCCTTGAAGATAATCGTTCAAAATTAACCTACATAAAAAGGGTCCAGGTTACTGGAAACTTAATAATAGCATCCTAAATGACAAGGAATATAATGATAGAGTCAAAGAAATCATTGCTGAAACTTCGCAAGAATATCAGTATCTAAAATCATATCAGCTTATCTGGGAACTGGTAAAGATAAATATTAAAGATTTCTCTATGTCCTACTGTAAGACAAAATCTAACCAAAGAAAGGATATAATCAAAGACATTCAAAATCAGTTAGACAAGGTTAATAAAACTATCCTTACCTTGGATACCAAACATAGTTTAAATGATAATGATAGAAAGCTATTAGAATATAATAATTTACTCAAGTCAGAACTTGAAAGTAAACAAAGGAACTTTTTTAATCTAAAAGCAAAAGGCTCATATATAAGAGCACGAATTAAATGGGTTGAGGAGGGTGACATCCCATCAAAATACTTTTTAAACATTGAAAAGCAACGGCAAACTGGCAATGTTATCACAAAAATTTGTGATGAAGGAAGAGAAATTAAAAATGATCGAGAAATTTTAAAAACTGCCTTAAAATTTTACAGCAATTTATATAGCAAGACAAACATATCTGTTGACACAATAAATGAATATTTAAACAAATTTAACGAAGTGAAATCCTTAAATGACAAACAATTTAGATTATGCAAGAGTCCACTTACAACTCAAGAAGTGCGTCAAACTATTAGTAATCTAAAAAAGGATAAGTCACCAGGTAGTGATGGTCTCACTCCTGAATTTTATCAAGTTTTCTGGAATCAAATTGAACCCCTTTATATGAGAATGATTGAGGAAACTTACCAGATTTTATTTTACCAGATAGTATGCGGAAGTCTATAATCACACTAATTTTCAAGAAAGGCAATAAGGCTTTATTAAAAAACTACAGGCCGATTAGTCTTACAAACTGCGACTATAAAATCTTAACATTTGTCCTTGCAAAATGTCTCCAAAAAGTTATTCCTAAGCTAATTTCCTGTGATAAAAGTGGATATATTAAAAATAGATACATTGGTTTTAGTGCAAGGTTAATAGATGATATTATACAAGATTGTGAAGATGGTAATAAACCAGGTGCAATAATCTGTTTGAATTTTAAAAAGGCTTTTTATAGTCTTGACTGGAATTTTATGTTTGGTTGTCTGAAAAAAATATGGCTTTGGTAAGCAGTTTATTCATTGGATAGAAATTTTATATAACAAACCAACATTTAGTGTGAAAAATAATGGGTGGATTTCTAGTGAATCACAAATGGCCAGAGGTATCAGACAAGGTTGTGCTGTCTCAGCACTGCTATTTATACTAGCTGTGGAATTCCTAGCCATTGAAAAAAGAGAAGCAAATGATATAAACGGTATCAAACTTTTTAAAAAAGCAACAAAACTTACCCAATATGCAGATGACACAACTTTGACCCTAGAAAATGAACAGTCAGTAATCAATGCATTGGAAAGAGTAAAAAAATTTGGAACAATTTCTGGGCTAGAGCTGAATGTAGACAAATGGGAAGGCATATGGCTTGGTGCTTTAAAGCATAACCCAAATATATTTGAAGGAGTTAAGTTTTCCAAATGTCCAGTGAAATGTCTAGGTATCTATGTAGGAACAGATCAAAAGGAGTGTGAGAAATGGAACTGGGAGAAGAAAGTAAGTGAAATTGAAAAGCTTCTGTTAATCTGGAGCAGTAGGACATTAACATATTATGGTAAAATAGTTGTGATCAACAATCTTATTGTTCCTACTAGTAGGTTGATATACAACTTGACAATATTATACACACCAACTCATATAATGAAAAAATTAGATGGAATGCTTTTCAAATTCTTATGGGGCAAAACTCATAAATTAAAAAAAACCATTGTTATTGCTACTTCTAGGGATAGAGGCCTAAACATGATAGACATTGTTACAAAACATCATGCTTCGAAAACCTCCTGGATTCCAAAGCTTCTGAATGAAGAAAGTTCAATAGCTGAAATACTTAACATGTATCTTGCAGAAATGTCTATTACCACAAACCTACTTCTAAAAATGAACTTTCGCAAAATTGACGAGTTTGGGGTATTCTTAAAGGTACCACCTTTCTATCAGCAAATTATAATATCTTACAACTTGTGTAAAACTATAAGACCAATTAACAAGTTGAATACTGTAGAAATTCTGTCACAGCCATTATGGGGTAATGAATATTTCAAATCAAAAGGCAAATGTCTTTATTACAAAAACTGGTTAGAAAGTGGGTTTTTACATGTAAAAGATCTTGTTGAACATGATGGATCTTTTATATCAGAACATAACATATTACAGAAACTAACAGTTAAAAATAACTGGATGAGTGAAGTCTTTATATTGAAAAACATTATCTGCAAAAATGCCCTGAGGCATTGTGACACTACTGTATGTAGGTTTACCCAAGTTTCACTTTACCAAAAATTAACATTATGCACAAAGACAAAAATTTTCAATCCAAATGAAATTAATTCCAAAGAAATGTATGTGGTACTTTTGGGCAAAAAAACTGACAGACCATACACAGAATACATGTGGCAAAGGAAATTTCAGGCTGAAATAAATAAAAATGACTGGAAAAATATTTATCTCACCAATTTTAAGACACTCAGATACAAAAAATTTTCAGAGTTTAAGTACAAAATATTGCTAAATATACTGCCCTGTGGGGAAAAGCTAGGAAAATTGGGGAAAAGTTCCTCAACAAATGTACTTTCTGCGGTGAATCAGAAGATATTAGTCATCTGTTGTACAGTCCAAGGATTAAACATATTTGGTGTATACTGAGCAATTGTACAGTCCAAGGATTAAACATATTTGGTGTATACTGAGCAATTGTCTCAAGCTAAATATTACCCTTAAGCATATAATATTAGGTATACCTTGTCAGAATTATTGAAGTGAAAATAGAAACATATGTATAGTTATTGTGAGTTATGCCATTTTCAGTACGTGGTCTAAATGTAGTTGGAACAATTCAGACTATAAATCGGTGAATATTGCAAACACAATAAAAGAACGGTTATCTTTTTATGGAGAGGTTTTTGATTCTTCATTGCTTAATAGTAACCAAAGAAAAAGCATGAAAAATATGATTAAATGTATGCTGTTTCACTTGTGATAGCTATAAAACTGCTTATTTTTGGTCCTTCGTATTCATTTTAACTGTCAGACTGTTCCCAAATGACTAGAAAAGGCTCTTGCAAATATTAATTGGATGTATTGGTTTTTTGAAGTGAAACAGTCGGAACAGTTTTCCCTACTTCAGCAGCAAAAGGCTTAACTGGGGGTAGGACTATCCTGCTGTGCTTCACTTCTGTGTGAATTAGAATGTACACTGTACTACAAGTTTTATAAAAACAGTTTATGTGCTAATTTAAAAACATTCTTGTAATTGTTTATCTTTTTGTAAATCTTTACAATTGTCTTAGTTTTAGAAAACAATCTGTCTTGATATACATGGTATATTTGGTAACAGTTATTAAGACCATGTGAACAGGGTTTTCATTTATTAAATCAATTTAACAAACACCCTACAAAGTATCAATTTAAAATATCTTTGTTAGTATTCTAAAATTCATTTTTCATATTGTGTATGAAATGGCACTGGAAATACACCTTGATGGAGGGTTTGCTACCCTCGCCCTCCCAAGGTTGTCTTGCACTAATGTTGTTACAAAAGGGTAAATAAATTTTTATTGTTTGAAAAAAAATATATTACATTCATTAATCATGTCCAGTTGACAGAGTTCTCAAAGATCTGATCCATTAACAGTCTGACAATGTTTTAAGTTGTTACATTACAATTCAAAGTAGCTCCACCCAGTTCACATACAAACATACAATAGAAAATAGAATACAGAGTTAAAATGTGAATTATGCAGTGGTAATTGGGCTCTTAGAAAAACAGAGACAGCCCTGCAACCAAAATTTGTCTTATTCTGCTTTGAGCAGCACCATTTTCAACAGTTTAAAATATATCTGAGGCATAATTCAAAATATATCCGAAATCAAATAGTTCCTAAACACTATAAGTCTATCATGGTTGGAGCATGTTGCCTGTTCTATCATGGACAACATTGGGTTATATTCACTGACGTGTGAATGCCGCAATATCAAAGAACTTGAAAATGTAATAATTTTAAACTTTTCTCTTACTATTCACAAGCGAGTGAATAACTGGGTCATAACTGATTCTCCATCAAAAAGATAATTTATGAGTTTTTGGCAGAGAAAAATATTTTTAAACATAATCATTGCTGCTTGCATCACTGCAAGTAAACTACTGATTTTCAATATAATTAAATATAATGATATTAAATATCAATTCTACAACCAATAAGGTAATGTCTGGGACAACACAATCCGGACAAATATCGAGTTCAAGTTTTCTTTTGGGTACTCATGTGATAAGGTAACAATATCAATTAAATTAAAATTAGTGCTGCAATCTGGACTTTATAAATAGTATCAAGTAATATTCAGAATGTTCTAGAGATATAATTTTGCATAACAGTCACTATAAAATCATAGCTTTGTAATATGTATTATGAAAAATCCAAAAAATATTAATGTCATCTCATGAATACTTGTTCATTATTTGCAATTACTTGCCATAAAATCCAAATAGGGGAATTTTCAACTAACATTAGCTATGACTTGCAAGGTACTAACCTTAGATAAAAAGAAAGCAAATTTATTATGTTCAAACCTACTGTATCTTGTTGAGTAAAGTCCGCTAACTCATAGCCCCAGTCAATTCGATATCCCCTGGTCACAACCAAACACATCTCTCGTACTTCAAAATAACTACCTTGATGACCTAAACAGGAAACAAAATAACCAAAACCATTAGCTGATAGATTGTGCTTACTCTGTGATCAAAATTGATTGAAGATGAATACCACTTTTTGTGTCAGTGTCAATTATATCAGGTTGAAAGACATACGTTATATAACTATATTCCTTATTTTGAATCATTAGTTCCAAATGAACAATTCATCAAACTAATTAGCATATTGAACAAGATTTCTGGCTAAATATGTTGAAAATTGCTGGAATAATAGAAAAGATTTTTTAAATATTACTCTGGATTAAAAATCAAAATTTTTATAGAGTTGTTGCTGAGTAAATGTTATTATTTACATGAAACAGTAAATCCAAAGTAAAGAAAAGGTTTACAATTTGTGTAGTAATTTTATTTGTGTGATTAAACTACTCACACTTGCTTTTTTATAATGTGTAAAGTAACATAAAAGCCCAACAGAGGGCTGAGTATATTGTGAGAAATATTTGATTATGTACAATTTATGAATGCATGTCACTATAATAAATAAATAAAATATAAACTAACATATTGCAGATGGGTTGCTATTTAAGAACAACTGACCACATATTTTACTAATCTTATTAACACTGTGTGGGAACAAAACTCCTGTAACTCCAGTGATATATCATTAGCAATAATACCTAGTAATTTACTGTGTGTTTTGGATGGAAATCATAGACGCTCATGCATATAATTTCCTCCAAGTGGTAAAAAAACCTACTTGTAGAAGTACTGGAAAAATTCTACATTACACACCCATATAAATACACAGAAGAAGCTTTGAAGCAGTCAAAATGACTTAATGATAACAATGATAAAAATATGTAACCAATTTAAATGACTAATGAAAACACCAATAGATTTGTCACTCCTTATTCCTTATATCATTGGAAGTATCACTAATAAAGTTGCCAAGATGATTGGCACAATTAGCACAATTGCTGTAGAATTGTAGGATTAAAAGACAAAACCAAAAATAGTATATAGTTCATAAGATTGAAGGACTCTAGATGAAAAACAGGTGTTGTAGACGAGGAAACCTGCTGTATGGAAGCAAGCCTGTAAGGTACTTGGGGAGAGTGATCCCTGATATAGCACTGAATATATGAATAAGTGCTGCACAGTGTATTAGGGGCCATGGTGGCAGAGTGGTAACACTCTCGCCTCCCACCTCTGAGGCCGGGGTTCGATCCTGTCACGGCCTCAAGTGGGAAAGCTGGTAGTTGCTTGCCGTTGGTCGGCAGTTTACAGTACACATCCCTGGCGAACTCTATGTACTGGTTTCCTCTGCCCTTCCAACTACCCGTCGTGATGTGACCTGTACAGTGTTGAAAGTGACGTAAAACCCCAAATAAATAAATAGATGCACAGTGTGTTAAAATATTGCAAAGATCTCCACATTACTTTGAAAGTTATTGTAAGCACAAAGTGAGTGACAAACCAATCCACACAAAGATATAATCTCCTTGTGGAGGTTAATGTATATTAGAATGAGATGATATACTTACCCTGCAATGTATGTAAAGGTATCAGTGTTTCAGCAATTGATATTTTGATTCTTCCCCTGGATGATCATGAGTTTTTACAATTTGCAAGAATTTTCAGCTCATAACTTTGTATAGATACCTTCTTCAGACAACTCTTGGATATGTCCAGTCAGAGCCATTATAAATATTTGGGCTTCCAGGTATGTGTCACCCAAACTCCCACTTTTTGTTCATGCTAACCCTCCTTTTAACAGTTATTGATACCATTCTAAGAAATGGTTTGAGACATGTACTACCCGACCTTAAGATTGACTGTCGAGGTTATGAATATCACTCTTTTAGAAGGTCAGGAACCACTTTGGCCTTTGACAACATTTAGTTACACCACATAACACCTCACGGTCTATGGAGGAGCTCCTCGGTTTGACAAAATTTAGAAAAATCATCTGTGGCATCTTCAGTTGTTCCTACCACCTTCTCACACATCGTTCCCTCCGTACTATAGCTTTTGAATTGGTGGTTTTTCAGATTTACATTTTCGAAAATCGTGAAAATTATAGCTTTAATGATAGAATTTTAAATAACTTGTATGTAATAAATTTTCTTCAAACTAATTCTGAGATCAAGTTTACTCCCGTTGACCTTTAACCTTCATGGACAGCTGGTGATTTGACTTTCAATCAATCAATCAGTTGTCCAGGTGCTTAATCTCCGTATCAACGGATTCTAAGGCACACCATCCAATCCGTAAGGCATAAATCATGAGACATTAGACATGTTCCGAGTCGTTGCCAGGGAGGCGGTCCGGTGTTCGGTAGTAAGAAGCTATGGTGGGAATGATTTCTCAAATAGGTAGGTTTTGAGTCGACTTTTGAAACTGGAGAGATTTGGAGCACTGCGTATATCATATGGAAGATCATTCCATAACTTAGGGGCATCATATGAGAAACTATTGTTAAAATGGACCTTTGATTTATGGATGGAAGGACAGTAAGAGGGAACCAGAAGGAACAAATTTTTGGGATTGGAACGTCTTGTATTCACGGCAGATTTGTACAAGGGGAGATATGGTGCAAAATACTTAGGCTGGCCAGTGGTGAGGTACTTATAGACCAAAACTAGGGTTTTGAAGATAATACGTTGTCTAACGGGTAGCCAATGGAGTGTCCTAAGGGTGGATGTAATGTGAGTGTACTTTGAAGCACCAGTGACAAACCGTGCAAGCGCATTTTGAACATATTGGAGCCTTGTAGCATTTCGGGATGACAAACTGCGAAAAAGAGAGTTGCAATAATCCAAACGACTACTGACCAGAGCATTTGCAATCACCACTGATGTATCCACTGAAAGAAACCTCCTGATACGATGAAGGTCCCTGAGGCTGATAAAGCAGGATTTGATAACAGAATTTACGTGATTGGTGAAACAAAACTTTGCATCAAACAGAACACCCAGATTGCGTACAACATCTGCGGGAGAGAGGCAATTACCCAGGATATTGACAGGTAGTGAGTCACTGAGCCATTTGTGTCTGTCTTTGGCACCGAAGACTATGAATTCTGTTTTATCAGGATTTAGCTTGAGTTTGTTTTCAGACATCCAGACCTGAATATCATTCAAACATGATTTAAGACGGTCAAAAGACTTGAAACTATCATCAGGGGATAAGTGAATGAACAACTGAGTGTCGTCCGCATAGAAGTGGTAACGGACTCCGGTATATTTTCTGATGACTTGACCAAGAGGTGTTGTGTAGAGGGAAAACAGAAGGGGACCTAAGACAGAACCTTGGGGGACTCCAAACTTCAATTTGAACAAATTTGAAAGACTAGAACCAATCTTGACTGACTGAAAACGATCCTGGAGATAGGATCTAAACCATTTTAATGCCGATCCAGCAAAACCAAATCTAGACGACAGACAGGATAGGAGTGTGTCATGATCGATAGTATCAAATGCCGCAGACAGGTCGAGTAGCACTAGTGCTGTAGACATGCCCTTGGACAGAGATAAGTGAATCTAATTTTTGATGCACAACAAGGCAGTTTCTGTCGAGTGCCCCACCATGTAGGCTGACTGGAAAGTATTACCAAGATCATGAAAATCCATGTGAGATCTAATTTGGGCAGCCACAATTCGCTCGACCAATTTTGACAAGAAGCTAAGACCGGACACGGGTCGGTAGCTCTTCAAATCCTCTTTTGAAAGGGTGGACTTTTTGAGGAGGGGAGTGACAATAGCCTGTTTGAAAGGATTAGGGAAAATGCCGTTTTTGAGGGACAAGTTAACTAGTTTAGTCAATGAAGGGAGAAGAATGTCAATACATTGTTTCACAATGTGAGTGGGGCATGGATCAAGGGAGCAAGTTTTAGAAGGGGATTCCTTGATAAACTTAAGGACTTCAGTCTCAGTGACAGCTTGAAATGAACAGAAAGTCGGCGGCTCCTTGTCTGGATGAAGAACCTGCGATCGGGTGTATTTAAAGGTGTCTCGAATCTTTTTAATTTTATCAATGAAAAACGAACCAAATCTGTTTGCTAAAGATTTTTCATCATCAAAGGATGGGAGGACAGTAGAATTTGACCGACTCAATGTTCTGTTTAGTGCATGCCATAACCTCTTGCTATCGCCGCAATTTTCACTAACTAGATCACGATAGAAACACCCCTTGTTTCTATTTAGGATGTGGTTACATCTGTTTATCTGCCATCGAAGACGGGAACGATTTTCAGGGGATTTGTCTCTTCTCCAGGCACGCTCAAACTGCCTTCTCATGCACTTGGCAGTTCTATACTCATCAGTTATCCAGCTTGGGGCTGGTTTGATGAGCTGTTTAGTCTTCACTGGTGCATGAATATCTAGAAGGCCAGACAAGCCAGACATGTACTGTTCATGCAATAAATCTATGTCATCAGATGGTGAGCTAACAAACGGAATAGTCAAGAGGTCACTTCTGAATTTATCAATGTTCAATTTATGGTACTGACGGAAGGTAACAACTTTCTGAATTGGTGTATCCAAAGATGGAAAGTCAACCACACAAGAGATAATTTTGTGATCACTAATGAAGCCTAAACCTTTCACATCAGAAATTGCAGAGAACTCAGATGGAGCCATCAACAAATCTAAGGTATGACCATGAAGGTGAGTTGGAAAATCAATGTATTGGGACACACAGCAAGAATCCATGACTGATTTAAATTCAGAGACTGTTGGAGACATAATGTCGACATGAAGATTAAAATCACCACAAATGACAAAGGAGGGGGATAAGGAAGACAAAAAACCCACATATGACAGAAAATCTTCAAAAAATTTTACTACAGATGAAGCAGGGGGCCGGTAAATGACCCCAAGAAACAAGCGACGCCCATCAAGAGTGAGACAGACAGTGTGATTTTCAAAGGAGGAGAACTCAGGGGAATGAATGGTTTTGAAATCAAGAGCAGATTTAATAAAAAAACCAACACCGCCACCACGTTTGTTTTCTCTATTGGTGTGAACAAGGGAAAAATCTTCAGGCGTTAACTCATTTAAAAATGAGGGTGTGTCTAGAGCTTTAATATGGGTCTCGGTGAGACCAAAAACATCAAAATTTCCAGTTTGGATTTCATCACAGAGAATTGGACCTTTATTCCTAATGGACCGGCAGTTAGCAAACCCAAACTTCAATGGCCCAGGATTTAGAGCGACATCACCCGACAGTAGAACCAGAGCAAGCTGCCTGAAAGACGCCTTTTCACAAAAAGTGACTCTATGTGTCCTAACATAAATGAACAAAATGGATTTGGTAGTGGGTCCATCATATTTACGTCCATGCAGGCCGACATCGCACCTAGTCTGAATTCTGTTTTGACTCTTATGGTAATGTACAAAGAGGCCAACAATACAAAGAAGGAGTGTAACAGTCCACATCATAAGGAATTACAAACCACAGACGAAATGGAAACATGCAAAAATTGACAGCAAAAACATTAAGGACAATAAAGTACAAACCACAACCAAAAATGACTGAGTAAATCCCGGTAAAGGACAGTAATGCCCGTAATATCCACTAGCAGAATATTCAAAATATAAAACACAACCAAACAGCACCGAGTAACTCCCGGTAGTGGGTGATAATACCCGCAATATCAACTAGGACAACTGTTGTACAGTTAAAAGCATTCAGAACAATATAAAAAGGATAAATAAGTAAAGGTATATCATGGAAAGCAGTAATGATAAGAAAAAGTACGACTAAAAGCCCAGATTATTTGGTATTTTCCATCAATTGTATATATTGTTAAAATTACGCGTCCGTTACGGTCCTACCGAACACCGAAATCCTACCGAACAACCGACTTTATATGACCAGTGGTAGGAAACTTGATTTAAATACCAATCCAAACTGAAAATCAGTGATGTGCTGCTTGTCGGGCAGTTATAAGTATAATCCCCACATTCAAATTTCAATGTATTTCTCCCATCATGGGTTAGGTTTTGGAGTGTGTTTTTATGTCTGTATGTTTGTGTTGAGAATAACGCCAAAGGTAATGAACAGATATGTTCTAAGATATTTTATGCGAGTAGGGTCTGACAAAATCAAGAAGTGAATAAATTGGGGAAAAATCCAGATAATATTCTGGATATAAAAAATCCCAAATTTTCAATGTACTTTCAATTACTTTGGCTTTCTCGTTGACATTATTCTAAAAGAAATGAGTTGACCTTCATGATTTTTTGTGGCTACGGCCTGGCCAAAGGTGGAGGTGATTACATTTTGGAAGGCTCTGGATCATATTATTGACAAAAAATTCAGAATTCCCAGAAATTTCCCCGGCTGCTGGTCTGCAATGAGATTGCTTTCTGGTCCAGCATCAGATTATACTTCACTTAGTTGTCAAAAGTGTAAAACGTTTAACTGAGCTATAAATAATTGTTTCAAGCAAAGTACAGTTGTCCCTTGACTATGCTATGTCCCTCTGCTTGACAATAATGTAATCCACCTGTAATGTTAAGAACCACGGCTCTGTTTCTTTGACCATCCAGACTTCCACATACAGCATCCCAGCCATTGTCACCAGACAGCTTCAGAGGTTGGCCACTCTTTCCTCTGTCCTCACATTGTAATCCAAGTGTTTTCTCACAGAAGTTTGACACAAGACACTCTTGGTTTTGTCCGTCATTCAAGGTAATGGCATCCACTGAATTAAAAAAAATATACTAAGCTATACTAATGTCCATAATAAAATAATGGCGGGTTAACATGGAGTGTGTCAAATGATGAACTGAGTTGATTTTTTTCAGGATTTCAACCATACATAAGAATATACCACATGCATGTGCATTAAAACAGTTGGAAATGATTCACAAAACATAGTAAGACTGCAAGGTATTAGTTTTAGTTGTTTTGAAATCTGTTCCATTGTAAAATTTACATATATTTTATCTTCCATATCTGTGCCTTCCCCTCTTTCATGACAGGATAAATAAATGCAACGAAATTTTTCATAAATGTTGTGATAATATTAAAAAGGGAGAAGCAATTTTAGAAACAAACAACCTATTTAGGCACATTTGGGTAAAATTTTGTCCATTGCACTTGAAAGAGGCATGTTATGCTTAAAATATTTGTAATATTACAGTTATTAGTTTCAACTACATATCTGGCAAATACCATGTCCCTATATGATCCACTTTCTACAAACTCGTGTAGTACTTTTTGGGCTTTCAAAATTTCCAGGCAAAGATAATGTAAGCCTGCCATATATTTGCATGCACCTTAATTTGTCACAAACTGGAACACAGGATATTCATTGTTAGCTGGTTGTCTCTGACAACTGTGGTGCATTTCTGCATACCATTTAGGGTATCTGAAGTGAAGATGGACATAAATTAAATATTTTGGGAACTTCCGCATGGATTTCGAGATTTGGTGCTCTGATTTCAAGTAGAAATTATGTCATCCAGTAAGGAAAAAGACTGTTGAAGCTGTATTGATTAGATTTTGTGTTGGACAAAAAAAGTACGTTTTAATGAAAAGAAATTTATTTCACAACACATAGAACAAACTTAAATATTGCTTTTTGTGGTCAGGGTTCATTTCTAGCTTGATACATATGTATCATGATAGTATCCATAAACTTTAATAAGTTTGTATTTGTATTTATGTGACTGTTGTGTCGATGCATGCAACACAGACAGAGGTTTCAACACACAACAGATTTTCTTTAGATGTTTGAAAAACCCCCATAAACTCTCACAATTGCACCACCCACATATGAGGTACATTTATGGAAGGCTATGGACAAATTCACCAACCAAAATTTAGATATGTGCTGATGGCGCCGCACAGAACAGTGTGAACAGGGGCCAGTTTCATGAACAGACTTAAGCCTTGAGTCAGACTCAAAAGTTGAGACTTTCAAGGAGGTGTCTTAAATTTGAGTCCAAGCTTTGATGCCAAAAAACACACGCATAAAGTGATAGAATTTGTTCCAAAATGAAACTGATAAATCTTGAAATCTATTTTCATTTTATTTTGTAATTACAACCACATATTCAATATTTACTAATAACAAAAGTCAATAGAATTGACATGCGTTATAGGCTATTATCAAGTGACAGGCCTCAAGGGTAGACTCAAAGCCAGACTCAACCTCAGTTGAGTCTCAATCTTATGGATCACTTAGAATAATATATTATCATATAATTTCTTTGTATTATGAGTATTAAAGATATTTAAAATGATAATAATCATGAAATATAACTTCTTAAACTAAAAATAAGCCCACTAAATATATGTAATGAGATTAAAAAGTTGAGACCATAACTTGAGACTGGTCTCAGCTGATCCACCCTTTGTGAAATCCATTTGAGGCAAAAACTCCGCCAAGACAAAAGTCTCAGATTTGAGACCCTGACTCAGCCTTGAGTCTGGCCCAGTTTGAGACTTTTCATGAAACCGGCCCCAGGCCTTTTCTATCAATGACTTGCTTTGTATTATCTGACTGATTTTGTATTACCTGATTGATTTTGTATAACCTGTGTTCCTATATATTATCCGACTTGTTTTGTATTATCTGACTGATTTTGTATAACCTTTGTTCCATTGTATTACGTGACTGATTTTATATTACCTAACTTATTTTGTATTACCTGACTGATTTTATATAACCTGACTTGTATTACCTTTGTATCAAATGTTTGCTTATTTTGTATCTGTATTCTTGTACTTTTAGTTCGTGTTACCTTCTTTTAGTTATTATTGCTGAGATATATTTATGATGCCAATATTGATGTGCATCCTTCGAGGCACTGATTGTAAGAACAGATAAAGGAAAGGATAGAATGGGTTGGAATCCTAACCCAGTAAACATTAGAAACGTTTTTAAATGGTTTAATGTTTACAAAACGTTTTTAAAACCTAAGTAAACCCTGTCTCTGGTTTTCTAAACATTTCTAAGTAAACGGTTTTGCTGTAATGTTTAAAAAACGTTTTATAAACATTCTCTATAAAAACGTTTTTATTGAAAACGTTTATTAAACATTTATAAAATCACTCTAGAAGCTAGGTTTGACGTGAAACATTTTTAAAACATTTATAAAATAGCTGAAGAAATTAAGGTTTTGCTGGAAATGTTTTTTCTAACATTAATTATGAAACGTTTGATAAACAGTACACATAAAATGTTTAAACAACATTGCTTGTCAAATGTTCTAAAAACATTCTATCAAAAACATTTTTTAAACCTATAATTTTAAACCTTCACCTTCAAACATGTCCAAACAAAGATGGCGGTGAGCAATAATAGGGGATTTTAGAGGACTTTGCCAAAAATTGCTCCACATGCAATCCCTAAAAGTATGAATTCAATGGGGGCACAATTTCTAACCCACTATTTTACAATTTTAGACATGAAAATAATATTTTCAATAGTGAGCAACCATACAAAGATATTGAATTTGACCTCTGACCCCATTATTATTCAGACATTATTATGTTCATTTGTATCATTTTTCTAACATTTATCGTTAAACGTTTAATAAACGGTTTTCATAAAACGTTTTAGAAACATTCCATTACAAATGGTTTTCGTACCCATCATTTTTTAACCTTTATCAAATGTTTCCTTTCAAACGTTTGCAAAACCTAAAAAATGTTTACTGGGAAGGATGTTCAAGTAAATTGACCTTTGGAAAGCAAAGTATAGAATGAAAATCTAAACACTGTAGGGTAATGTAGATAAAACAACTATTATTATCACAAACCATTTTCAAATTTCTCCATCAAGTAAATATATCAGCACACACAATCATCTGGTCAAAAGATTAAGGATAACTCTATTGGTCTCATCCTGTTTTACAATAAATTGTAGAAATAGATCAATAAAAACTAATACATACCCTTTATAATACTTGCAGTAATTGACAATAATGCAAATATAAACGTTAAATCCATATTGAATATGTTATTGCATATTGCATGTAATTAACCAAAGCAGAAATTCACTGGAATGTTTTTAAACATGTTAAGACATGTTTTGTTTTTGATAGAAAACAATGTATGGTTGTAAACAATAAAACACTAGATGCACTTTTTAAAAATAAATAAAAATCAATTATGGTTCACAAGTTTGACGGCTAAAATATACGTTGAACATGTGCTGCAGATTTTCCAAAACAAAAGAGCAAGTACAGTTCTCCGAAATTTCAAGCTTGTAAGTTATTCATTGGAGGCACAATATTTCTCGCACTTGTCTGTTGTGCATGTGTAGCAGTGAATAGAAGTTTATCAAAGAAAGTCTTTCTTTTCAAGCAGTAAGCTAATTAGTGATGAAGCAATGGCGGACAATTGTAAAGCTTGAAGTCAAATAATGTTCCATTGTGGAATGTTCGCATGTCTCACTTACCAGACTATTGTTTTATACATATTATATTTATCAATCGGCATAACTTTACGCCGTAACATAGTATGATATAGATTTCAGGGGCCGATTTCACGAACAGACTAAAGTCTGGTTTTGGGCTTAAGTTTAAGACTTTGGTCTTAAATTCTGTCAAAAATGTGCTACGTCAGCGGGCTTAGACTTAGTGGATTTCACAAAGGGGCTAAGTCCATGGATTTGCTAAGTCAGTGGACTTAGATTTAAATCTGCAAGGTAGTGGGCTTAAATTTTGTAAAGAGGACTTAAATATGGCCGCCATAAACTTTTCTCCACTTCAAAATTTGAAAGGGCTGTAAATCAAGCATAATTATACAGAGCACCTAACTAAAGCAGTCTTTGGGAATTTATATGTGGTAGCAAGGTTTTTCATTTCAAAAACAGCACCTCTCCTTAGATAAAATGCATAAAATAAAGGATATATATCACCAATAGGATAGTTTGAATAGAAACGAAAGGTCAAATGACACAGAAAACCACTGTGGTTATTTAATAATCTTGGACTTAGCCTTTATGAATATGGTTTTAAGACAAAACTTAGCCAAGATAAAAATCTTAACTTTAAGACTGGATTCAAGCCTAAGACCTGGCTTAGTCTAAGACCTTTCGTAAATACGAGCCCAGTAGTCTCATTTAATCTTGTGATGTATAATAAAAGTTTTAATCCCATTCTTTTAGTTTTTTGTTTGGGCTGGGGAATAAGTTGAATTTAAGCTTATTTAAAATCAAGCTGTGTTTTTTAACTTAAGCTTAATTGTGAACTTTTTATTTGCAAAAACAAAAAGAAAGAAACTAATTAGGATTATTGAAGCATAGTGAGGGGGATTGGCTAGACTTAACAGGAA
Organism: Sabellastarte sp. h YS-2021; assembly: GCA_964017235.1. Taxonomy (NCBI): domain Eukaryota; kingdom Metazoa; phylum Annelida; class Polychaeta; order Sabellida; family Sabellidae; genus Sabellastarte; species Sabellastarte sp. h YS-2021. Next base: position 23,703,166 of record OZ024933.1, on the reverse strand, counting down.
ATTCTTCAACTGTTATCTAAACCGAGTTACACTATATCCTTTGATTTAGCAGGAGGAACAACTGCAATATTGAGCATCATTATGCTTCTATTGATTCTAAGGCAGAAAACAGAAAGGCTGTTACCATGTGTGACATCACAAGGTTGGGTGCTAGATTAAGAGGATTAGATGGGAATTGGTTAGGAGTGATTGCTTTGTTTGTGAGTAGCTTGGATTTGACAGCATGCAGTACTCCATGGAAAGCCAGTAGACTTTATTCAGGCCGGATCCAGCTTTAAATAAGGAATAGGATTCATGGGTCAGGGGTCCTGTCCCCCGGCAAAATGGTATTTTTACATCTGGTATTTTATACCTATAAATTTAACACCAGTCTCAACAATATTTCCCCAAGTTTTCATGTTAACACCTATCTAGTTAAACTGCAGAAAATTCTCGCATTAAGTAACTTCAGTATTTCTTTAAGATTTTATATTCAGGCATTGGGATTAATGTATATAGGTTTGATGTGCTAGTAATTGATAGTGATAGTGAGAAGTAACACCAGGAAGGGCACTTGCAAGTAGACAGAATTACTCAAGTAATTTGAGTTAGCTATGATATTAAAGGCTATGAAACTATTTAAATTTCTGTGTTGTATGTACTTAGACTAAATACTATGAGGCCATACTACTTTGTTTGTGAACCAGCCTGGCCTGTAGATAAACACTGAATGTTTAACATTGGCGTCCTAACTTTTGTGCTGTTTAATAATAATAAATCCAAAGATTGTTTAGTATGCTTAATGCTTTTCCCCAAACTGACTGTTTGTACAGTATATTGTACCAAGAAAAAAACCGGTCATACATTTATCATTATTAGTTGATTTTTCTTATTAGTTATTATCTCTTGCTATTATACCACTTGTGTATTCTACTCTATGGTTATTATACTACTTGTGCATAAAAATACACAAGAAGTATAATAACAATCTTTCTTGTTATTGTACTACTTGTGTATTATTCAATATGGTAATTGCACTACTTTAAATAATAATAAAAAATATTTCTGTTAGAATGTGAGCCAAATTTCGTAGATTTATGTTAGAATCAATGGTTGACATTTATTTATGTTTTAGGCTTTTTGGCCTTGAACAATATAAAAAAAAGAGAAATATCTTATCATTCAGATTACGCATCATATTTAAAACTTTGCTTAGTGAATTCATTTACAACACTTCTTTGTAAAATAACCCTCAAAATTTAAACCAAACTAGCAAACTGATTTTAGCCAACACATTTCACAATCTTATTTTGATATCAACCCTCTCAATTTAGGTGGATAAAACACTATGGTTCGATTGGATGACAGACATGTCTTGCTACACTACGTGTAAACTAAACACATTCAGCATTGGTCACTAGAGGATCCAGAGCATGCATGGAGGTAATCTTAGCTAATTCTCTAAATTCTAACATATAAAATAGGTGTTAATTTAGTAAATTAAGATTGCTTGAAGTGAATCATAAAATCTAAGAGTATTGTCTCAAGCATAATACAAAACAATTTATTAAATACGATTGAAAGCTTATGGAATTAATTTGTCTCATAGAATGTTACCATAAGTAAATGATTAAAATCACATCAAATAAGAAAGTAGGTTAGAAGAACTCTCCAAACCCAAAGTGTTGTTGTTTATGTAGATATTATATGTTGGAACATTTTGGGTATAGTCTCTGCTGTCTTGAGGATAGAATTAGGATAGATAGATAGGATAGAAAACAGATTCGTTTCGCTAATTGCCATGCTGTTTGATATGGTCAAGTTTAACATCATGGTTGAAGACTTCACTACATCTGAAGGCATGAAAGCTAAAATTTTGGGGGTTAAAACCCAGTAACAGTACAACCACTTTAAAAAAAAGACCTAGCCCTACTAGCCGGTAGTGTTAAAGTCCTTGTTTTACTTTTAATCAGAAAAAATGGGCATTTTACTATGGACAATATTTCTGAGTAATTTTACTGGACATATCACAGAGCTTGGCAATTAAGGGAGCTGCACCACTTGCATAACCCCAACCCTTTCCATGGTCTTTGAGCAATTCTTCAAATATGAGCCAATGGGGAACCCCAAATAACATCACCCAGTACTGGGAACCTAGTATGGTCAAAGTCAGAGGCACAGCTGATAATCAGGGAAGCTAAATGAAGGAACCAAGAACAGGGCTCTGTAAACTAAATGTAACCACACTTTCAATCAATTTCTTGAACAAATCTAAATTAAAAATTCATTTTACTCTCACTTGTTACCTGGCATTGATCTGTGCTGATTTGAGAACACTTATAATTTCTTAGCATTGAATACATCTGTAGGCCGACCAAAGAGTGAAAAAATAATATTTTAATATAGATAAATGGTTTCATATAGATGCAGCTTTCAAATTATTCTGAGCTAAGAATATTAAGTATACAATTACTGTCTCTACTGAATTGGCCACTGGAATGTCCATGTGATGAAGGCAAGTAACAGTCAAAACCCAGCAAGGTAAGAGCATCTTGTCCGTTTGGTGCTGGGCTACTGTTATCCTTGATTCTGCTGCGATGGCAAAGTTATTCAGCACTAGCGCATCTAAAAAGACAAATGTGTACCACAGTCACTAGTTCAATGACCACACGCCGCCTTGGGGACATGAGAAGGCCCACCCATATGTCATTATTAAGGATAAGGTTAATTATTAAAGTCAGGGTACAGCATATTTGCAGAAGTGTCATACCAATGACATTATTGCAAGTATTTTACCTCTGTACAAGATATTTATCCCAATGTGATAATGTATAAGCATATGTATTATCACAACCCGATATATGTTTTACTTCTAAATTGATATTATAAGATGCTGTAAACTGCCATATATTTCTGACACAGGCCATCAACCATGCGTCTTCATTTTTTTAAAAGGTAAAGGCATGGACAGCCGCCAAATTATCACACCATACAGCTAATTTGCTATTGTTCCAAATGGTGAGCCCATAACTTAAGGGCTACCAACAGATTGGCTGCTTCTAGATGAACTATTGCAGCCACATTAAGAATAGCATCAGGAACATGTGTTGAATACATACAGTTATTAAAAATATCACCAACTCCCATTCGGGAAGAATCTACACATATTTGATGATGTACTGAATCTTTATTATGAATTTTTACAATACCATTGAACTTATCCAAGAAAGTATTGAACCAAGCAGTGTCTTAAAAAAACTGGAGGCAAAACTATGTAACCTTTGATTGGAGCTGACCCTAAAACTTTCAAAATTCAATTTTACAAATATACTGCCTGGTTGTACACATCTATGTACATATAATAACCTACCAGTTAACTTTTGCAGTTGGTTTCTGGTAGCAGTCTTATGTGTGGACCAACTAAGACATAATTCTTTTATTTGATTAACTTTTTCCTCAGTACTAGATAAATTAGCCAGTTCAAGCATTTACATTAATTCCAAGACTGGTTCCTCAACTTTCTTTGCATATAATGGTAGTCCTGAAGATTTCAAATTAAGTATTTTAAAGACAAAAATTTGCGCTAAGTGGATGATGGACTCCTAAAAATTCATCCGGATAAATCATAACTTTGTATTTGTTTTGTATACTCGGCGCAATATCTCCCTGTACTACAGGACTCAAAGCACTATATCACCCACCATACTGTACAAGTACATTCCAACTCTCAATTACTGACATTCCCCTAACTGAAAGACAGAGGCTCAAGGATGACCATTTATTAAAGTCCTTGAGATTCTTTAGCCTGCCACTGGGGATAGGAACCAATGACAGAGGACTGTCATTTTGAGTGGTCCTTCGACCTACTATATATTTGCCTGTACATGGGATTGAAACCATGTTCTCTGTGTTCCTAGGCGAATGTGTTACCCACTAGGCCACAGTGGCAAATAAAACCCCATATGCGACCATGTAAAGTCCATGTAACGATATCGGTACAAGACTGGAAAAGAGCTGCACATGTAGCAAAGCCGAATTATAAGCGTTTGTCAACATACAATACATTGTTTCTAACGTAAGCCAGGTACTGGATAATCATAAGGATCAATTTTTAAATTAGAGAAAAAACATGCTCCATATCAATTTTATATAACAAGGCAGTGGGGCCAATTTCACTAATCTTATGAACTAATAGATCAAGAGATGGGTATTTTAACTTAAAGTAAACATTATCAAACATATCAGGTCGAGTACAACTGTTAACACTTTGGTCTATATGCCAGAATACATCAACTGTAACCCTTACCGTACCATCCCCCCTTATCACGAGCCATAAGTGGTGAAAAATGTATCTGATCAAAAGGGTTTTTATTAAAAGGGCCTACAATATCGTTCTTTGAAGTTTCCACTAGTATTTATCAACCCCTTTTCTCTAACACATAGCTGAAAAATGGTTTTAACATTAGAATTATAAGCAAATTATGAATAACCAAGAACTAAAGGAAACCCAAACTGAATATATTCAGCCAAAGTCTTATAATCGTAGTCCTTAATTAAATATCACCAATTATGTACATTCAAATCAGAAATGAAGTTTGCATGTTCTGACTTTAGTCGCATGTTCTGACTTTGAACTCGATAGTTTCACCATTTGGCATCTTGCATTAATCGGGATAAGTACACTAACAATTAATTCCTAATTTCAACATAACTCTAATCTAAAATGTAAAACATAATACCTAGGACCCACAGTTCATTACTCATGTCATCATAGACTGGCTGCTTGATACCAGATACTGTACAAGAGGCATGAGGCCAGTTAGTTTGAACTTTACAGCCTCGCTAACAACTATCGCCACGCAGGACAATGAAAGGGCATACGAAGGAGTATATAAGAAGAAAATGAATGGACTGTTTTTGTGAAATTATGGATCCACCCATGTAGTATTTATAGCCGGAAATTGTTCCCACTGACAGGCATTCATTGGTATTTATATAAGACAGTAACACACAATTATCGCTCAAATAACGGAAAAAAATCACAAGCAATTATCGCCAGCACATTAAATTATGCAACCACATTAAAATATCGATAACTTACCATTAATATCTACTGATAATGTCCAGTTTGGGTGTAAATTTTGATGTAAAACCATCCGATCAACCTCACAAACAGAAAATGTGTCGTAGTTGCATTGTAATAAATAACGGCCTACTCTGCATAAATAAACCGTTTCACAAAAAATGTGTCTCAACTTGAAATAATTTACCACATACTATATATCCGAATCACCTACACATATGATTATGCAGTAAGGAATACAGTTTCACATGTTATGTATTAATGAGAATCTAACACTTGTAGTCAAAATTAAAAATTCATTATCAACTAAATTAAATACAAAATAACAAGTCACCTTTATGGATTGAAAATCTCCTTACCATATTTAGAATTATTCCTACTATGTTGAAAAGAGGTAAACATATTCAACAGACAATATGAATATATACTTTGTTAAGTATATAACACATGTATATGAACAATATCCTTTAAAAAAAGTTTTGACTGTTATTTGTAATATATGGCATAAGTGATTTTCTTTTCCATTCCCAATTATCCACCTTATGTAATTTCACTGTATGAAGTGTCCATTGCCTCTTATTCCAAACACAAATGAGAAGCAGGAGTGGGGTAAAATATATTTTATTATTTACATTTGTACACGAATTTTTTACAACTTGTATCATGATGGCCATTGTGTATGAGTACACTGTGATATAAAAACAAAATTAACTAACCATTTATATAACTGAAAGTACATTAATGAAGTTTACAGGTGACCGTTAATATGTAGTACCAATTATAAGTAAACTAAAATAAGCTTTACGTATTTTAAAACTATAAAACAATTTTTAGGATGATAAATAAGTCACACTAAACCTCTAAAGACGCCCAATCCTAGGCATGACTTTCAGTACCAGGACCCTTGCAGGTCCATAACTAACCGCATTATTATCTACTTTTATTGTGACTAATGGATAAACATCCAGGTTGCTACTTTCAACCATAAAGTTTATCTAAGAAAAATAATGTGAACTTTGAATGACACAAGTAATCAAAATGTTACCATCTAATCATGTAGGTGGTTAAAAATACTAAGTTTAAATTAACCATGATTCATTTACAGCAGAATCCGTGATAAAACATGAATATACGACTAGAGATTTTAACTTAAAATACATAAACCATTAAGAATAATGTACAATCATGTAACAAATAAGTGACAACCCAGAAACACTAAATGTAACAAAAATGCAAACACAGTGTTATTGACCTTGACCCGTCTAGGGGTCATATTATTATGATATTAAACCATGAAAGAGAACATTCTGCTTGATTATTGATGGTAAAATATAGAACTAGTGGCACATGAGTTTAACACTCCGAGTTGTCAGCCTGGAAAACATTCTGGCTTTGTAAAGTTTACAGAGTGAACCTTAACATACTACGAAGTATAACAAATTTGACAATCATAGCTGATGACATTATATTAATCATTGCTCTTCCAACATAGCTATGATTTAACCTCGGTATAAATAAAAATAAGCTATCACTCTAATGACTGTTAAATAACGTTATGTACACAAGAGGGACCCGACGTGTGGTACCCAGCTGAAATGATACACAACTTTCAATACCCTGTCATTTACTGCTATAAAAGGTGGTAACTGACACTGGTACTTTCTGTAAAAGTTACTGTTTACTTTGCAACCATTAACCAGACGTCACAATCGACTCTAGGAGAGGGAAGTCAAGCTTATACTGAATTATTTACACATACATGCCAATTAGACAGCTGGCTAACATCATTAATTAGCACTATTTACTTCCACCCACAGTGGTGCTATTGCACAATGCACTACATATCACAAATTCAACCCAGCACTAAGAAGCCTAAAGTAAAATTTATAGTTGCAAGCAACGTCCAACTAAAGAAAAATTTACAATGCTGTGATGATCTTCCTGCAGGTCTGAAATTCCCTGGATGCTCCTGGGTAGCCAGCAATTGAAGCCATAGTGAGAACCGAGGAGCCGAGGCAGTGGCAGGAGGGGCTGCTAGGAGCCCTGTGAGCTGAGGCCCCATGGTGGGGAAGTAACGCTGGGGAAGAATGACGCTGAGATGTGACTGTGAACAGGATGTTCACACATGTTGAATGGGGTGTTGTGGTTGGTGCTCTGACAACGAGCTTAGGCTTGAACGTGGAACCACCCATCTACAGCCCCGCTCTACTGGTTAGGCAAAGTCAAAGTCAAAGTTGGGGTTTAACGTCCCGTTCAACAGCCAGGGTCATATTGGGACAGGTCCTCAGCATTGCCACTTGTGGGACTCGAACCCACAGAGGTGACAGCCTATGATTAGATGCCAAACTTGCTAACCACTAGGCCACCGAGGACCTCTCTCTACTGGTTAGGAGCCACAAGATTTAATAAACTACTTTTAATAGAAATAAACGTTCAAAGTTACCCCAACGGTACTAAACCACACAATATGATTACCAATATTTAACCCAATTAATACTACTGTTTGTATGCAATGTAAGAAATACAAAAGAGTTGACGGGTTAAAGCCCCCACTCTACATATTACATAATATAACACACCATGATTATAAAAGAAACCCGTCAACTCACCTACTACACCCACATAAAACACAACAGAATAATACTGCGCTATATATACTGTGGACGCCAAAATAATTACAACTAAAAAACACTAAATGAAACTTTATAAAATCACTTGTAAAATCACGACAAAGAAAATATACAAGTTACATAATATTGTAAAATGGGGTCCTTTCAGTTTGACTTCCCTCTCAAGAGTGAGGAATTTGTACTTTTAGCAGGAAACATTTAATGAAAGGTGAAAGGTCAGCCAATAGAATGAAATGGGGACAACAAGAAAAGCTTATTTACAAAGAACCAGAGCAATGAATTGTGTAGAACCTATGTTCCCCACTCCCACATTGCCTCTTATTCCAAACACAAATGAGAAGCAGGAGTGGGGTAAAATATATTTTATTATTTACATTTGTACACGAATTTTTTACAACTTGTATCAAACACACATACTAATGTTTATTAACAATCAAAATAACATAGGTTTATAGACTAAAATACAATAAGGGCCACCTTAAGGAAGGCAACTACGTTTAAACTTAAAGTCAAAAGTGAACACAAGGTCACCATAACTGATAGACTTTTAAGATTACCTTGCAAAGGGGTGTACTTAAGGTCATCCTAAAGATTAGCAAAGCCTTAAGACTGAGGTAAACTAAGATAACCAGAAAGTTGTCCAAATTTAAGGTGGCCCTAAAGAAGTAATTAAGAATTTTGTTGACTTTAAGGTTAAGACATGGTGAACTGAAATATTTACACCATTATATGTTTCAATTAAAATATTAGAATGGAAATAGAGTATTATTGGTTAAAGATCTGAACGAGGCAAGAGTCCCCAAACCCCAGTTAGGAGGTAGTAGGTAGGTACAGATTTTTCTTGAAAGCCAATGCTACCTGATCAGCAGCATTATGGTCCAGTGTAATATATCTCCAAACACATTCCGACGTCCAGGTGCCATGGCTCTGGATATGCTGTAACTCTACATTTGAATTAAAGGCGTAGGTTGCACCTGAACGCCGGAAGGCGTGGAAGGTGAGGTTTGAGTTATGAAGGTTTAATCTCTTAAGAATAAGATGAAAATGACGCCTGACCTGGGTATCTTGTTAAGGGGGCCCAACCCTTAAGGGTTTTATATTGAAACAGGGGGTCATTTTTTGATCCAGGTGTTATGGCCAGTAACTTTCTAATGGCTTTTACAGGACAAATAGGATTTGCACCTAGAAATGGAATTTTTAAAATTTTGACAACATTTCGGGTTTGAAGAGTTTTTGACCACTTAATGAGCACATGCATACCTGGAGGTGCAAAAATGATATCGGCTCTGGCCAAATGGTAGAGGGGAGAAAAGTTATGAACACTGTGAGGGACTAGGTTGGACAACCTTAAAAATGAGAAGAAAGCTAAGGTGTAAACGGCTTTAAAAACCTGAACCATATATGTAGAGTCACAGGTTCTAACTAATAAGTGGAGTGTGTCAATATCTATAATCTTTTTCAATTGAACTTTGAATGGTGATGGCCTTGTGAAAATACTTGATTCTGGGATCTTGAAAGATATGAACAGAGATACCCGCTAAGGACAACTTCGCTTTAACTGCTGATAAATGATTGGCCATGGCAGAGGCAGAAGTGTTATTGCATTCAAGAAACTGCAAGTATGCTACTAGCATCAAGGGTGATAATTGAAATATGTTCAATTTCATGAAAATGGTGAAAGCTATAAATAATCTGAACATACTATTGTAGTTTCTATCCGTGGAAGGTCTAAAGGCCACGGCAGTCTTCTGAAGGCCAAGGTGAATCAATTTGGACATGGATGGGTAGAGCCCTAATAAAATATGAAATTATATAGACCAATCTATCATAATGTGACTTTCATTGGCAGTAACCCACGTATGTGAGGGGAGTAATTGATGTAACAATGTGTTTGCATTTGAACGGGTACTCCATCGAGATAGGAGGTCTGCTATGGTGTTAACTTTACCTGGTATATGGGTGACCTTAAGGTTAACATTTATAGTGGCAATATGAAAGCCCAAGTTAAGGACCTGGACTACAGCCAGATTGTCACATGCTATAGCTACTTTTTTGTTAGCCCAGGGCTTCTGCCAGACCGTTAAGGCAACTAGGATGTTTAGCATTTCTAAGTGAACTATTTGCAAATCCAGATAACCCAAGGGAATGGTCAAGGCATAGAGATCAGCCCCCCATCTGGCGCCCAAGCCTTGCAGGCTAGCATCCAATTCTGTGGAGAAATCTATCGGTTTTTGGTCAAAGAAAGTAACGCCATTATACAAAGGAATGAATTTCAGAAACCGATTGATATCCCTTTTTGCTTCCCTGGTAATAACAGTATATTTTTTGTCTTCCATTGATCTTAACACATCTAACAGTCTGTTTAAAAAGAATCTTGAAGATTTGATGCATTTACTGATATATAACAGACTGCCTAGTAAAGATTGAAGCTGACGTTTACTACACTGTGCTTTATGACGCCACTGTAAACACATATCCCAAATGTCTTTTAATTTTTCCGAAGGGATTGACATTGTAAAGGACTCAGTGTTTATATCTATACCTAGACAGTTAAGGCAAGTAGTGGGAGGCTCAAGCTTCTTTTCTGAGATTTCAAAACCCAATTTGTGCAACAGGTGACGTAGGGTGTCATAAGAGGCGTCAATTTTGCTCGGCAAATCGATTCCAAGGAGATCATTAATATAATTTGTAACGTCAAATTGACGTTGACACATTATATGACGCACAGCGTCGCTTAAATGCTGAAAAATCACGCTTCCATTACAATACCCGAAGGGCAGGCACGTATCGACGTAATATCCGTTGTGACGCAAGCCTAGAAGGTCATATTTCTTAGGGTCTAACTTGATGTGTCGAAAGGCTCGACTGATGTCAACCTTATAGAGTTTACAACCTCTACCTAGGCTTTTAACTTGATCAGTGATAGTGTCGACTGTAGGAAGCTTCAATATAAAAGGAGTACTGAGGTACTGGTCCTTGAGTATGCCAGCATTAACAGATTGACCTTGAGAGAAGCTTAAATCGACAATAACCCTGCAATGTTGAGCTTTAGATTTTTCCCTAGTCATCATGGGTGAGATATGTAAATTTTTTACAGGTACTTGCTGAAAGGGACCCAAAATTGCTTTATGTTTGATTTCTTCCTGTAAATAGGCAGAAACGTCATCGGGAAACTCTAATGCAGAGGTAAGATTAATATCTTGACTTTTGAGAGATCCCTCTCTTCTATAATCCAAGGGAAATCCGAATCGAATCAATAAGGGTAATTGTTTGTCCCAATAATCCTGGAGATAATGATCCCACATGTCAGGATTCAACTGGGACCTGATATTGATTTGACTTTGTAAAAAATTGTACTGACTAGCCTGTGAAATAATGTTATGCAAAGCAATGGGATCACTATCTAAGTCCTTAGCCCTAACAGCATCCGGCATAAGCTGTCCACCCAAAGGGATAAAACCAAACTTGTACTTGTTTTGGGCCTCCCATAATTGAAGGGTGGGGCAAGAGGGTAGCACTTCTTTATATGAAATGGATTTGCTTTTAATTCTCAATGGCAACTCATATTTTGTGCAAGTACTTGGTTTTGCCTGTGCTGATGGGGGGGGGGGGGCAGTACATGAATCTTGAAAATCAGCATCATTTGTTGACGCAGTGCTTTTGTTAGTCACAACTTTACCTCTGCTATGAGAAGGTACTGTTTGACGGGACTTTACAAAATTTTTAGTGCAAGCCTGTTGAGCAGATTCTGTTGCAGGGATAATGGCGTCGGATGACAACAGTGCAAACCTGTTAACACATGCAACTGGACTTGAACCAGCTTGTTGTTGTCTTACCTTGCTATGATAATCATTGTAACCCTTAGTTTTGGGTTTGTACTGTGTTTTATTAACATAAGACACATTGTTCACGCCACAGTCTTGATAACCAAAGGATCTGTTAACTTTGGGAGGAACCTGTTTAACAGTCTTTGTGGTGTGATCTTTGCCTTGATTATTACTAATGACTGAGTTTTTAATGCTTTTCTTAAGTACTTGGGCATAGGTCATATTTTTGGATTTGTAAAAATCTAATCTCCAATTAGTACTTGGTAGGGAATTGTTGCTTGAATTGCAAATAATTCTAGGCCTGAACCTATGACCTGGTACTTCGACTGTGGCCTTATTATAGCGACTGCTACAATTAGGCACTGGATGAGGGCATGGGCTCCTTTAGCAGCAGCCCAACCGAAGTCCAGTGCATCTTCCATGATGTTGGTTATGTATTCTAACATTGCATTCTTTACTTTTAGATTTTTTTCCTCTCTAACTATGGAGCAGAAACCTGCTATCCACTGAAATGTGGACAGACTATCATAAGTTGTTCTTGCCTTAGAGGTACCTGCTAGTACATAGTTCTGGGGCCAAGGTACTTGTTGCTTTACTATAATCTGATCATTATTACCTCTTTGAGATTTGAACTTACCTTGTTCATTTATTCTTGCTAACTCTTGCAATCTTTGATCCACTGCCTCTTGTATATGTGTGGACGTTTTCAGAAACTTGGTTGAGGGAATAACGGCGTCATCCGCAGCGTCACTATCCTCGTCAACACCTTGAGAAAGAATGTTGCTCACGTTCAGGGAGCTGGCTGCTTCAGATCCAGACCGCATGCATCCCTGTAGCTGTTCCTCGGTTCTTTCTATTCTGTTTTCAATTGCTGACAACCTGCAACTCACAGCATTAAGAGCGCTAAGTATCTGAGAATTTGGATTTTCATCAACATTTGGACCACTAAAAGTAGTGGAAGTACTTGCAGTACCTTCTGCATATAGTTGACATTTGCTGCCTACAGGCCGCCTATGTTCTTCCCCGCACTTCGAACAGTGAAACAGTTTAGGCATGGTTATATATAACGTTTGTTTTCAGAATCTGAGATATTGCAAGATTTAATAAACTACTTTTAATAGAAATAAACATTCAAAGTTACCCCAACGGTACTAAACCACACAATATGATTACCAATATTTAACCCAATTAATACTACTGTTTGTATGCAATGTAAGAAATACAAAAGAGTTGACGGGTTAAAGCCCCCACTCTACATATTACATAATATAACACACCATGATTATAAAAGAAACCCGTCAACTCACCTACTACACCCACATAAAACACAACAGAATAATACTGCGCTATATATACTGTGGACGCCAAAATAATTACAACTAAAAAACACTAAATGAAACTTTATAAAATCACTTGTAAAATCACGACAAAGAAAATATACAAGTTACATAATATTGTAAAATGGCGTCCTTTCAGTTTGACTTCCCTCTCAAGAGTGAGGAATTTGTACTTTTAGCAGGAAACATTTAATGAAAGGTGAAAGGTCAGCCAATAGAATGAAATGGGGACAACAAGAAAAGCTTATTTACAAAGAACCAGAGCAATGAAGTGTGTAGAAACTATGTTCCCCACTCCCAAACACAGTTCTGTCCCATCAAATGTTATTATTTTATTTTACAATGACCATAGCCTGAAAAAACAATGTTAAATGTAAGAGATCAATGACACAAGAAATTGTTTCACACCTGGCACATTATGCAATAAATTAATGGAAATTTTTGCTGGTTTATCTAAAAGGTAACATTATAAACTGCTCAATGGATTTTGTTTCTGTTGATCAGGCAAAGCTGTACAAAAGTAAACATGTACATATCCCACATTGTGTGATGTGATAATAATGGTTTCACATTATGCCTTCAAAATGGCCAAAACAAAAATAACTATGTTTAAGTTGAGTTGTTATTGTAATGTGTTATCTTCTGTAATGTATTGCCATTAATATTTCACACTGGGAGAAGTACAACTTCACATTACATTTTCGTATCTTTCCCATTGTGACTGTGCAAGAACACAGTTCTAAAAAAAATAGAAATTTATGCACCCTGAAGCAGAGCCATGCAATATATATTTGTACAATTTATATTTCCATATATAACATTTAAGTTATCAAATATGTATCCCATTTTATGTATGTGGCGAGTGAAGAAATTGATGTCATTCCCCCTTTTTCCACTCTTTTTCACTTGCCAAAATGGTGAAAAGATGAGAAGTATGTGGATGAGCAGAACACCCTTTAATGTAGAAATGAAACACCAAAATACTGTAATGTCATGAAATATGTACAGTTGTACTGGAGAGGGACTTAATTTGCATCATGCTTGGACTTCAGCACAACCACTTTGATGTAGGAATGAAATAGATGAGTCACTTGAATGTAGTGAAATGTGTTAAAGTTAAGTGTGCAGGGTACTTGACTGTCACATCCATGAATTTTATTTGTTTTGGGTTTTATGTCACTTTCAACACTGTACAGGTCATATCACGACGGGTAGTTGAAAGGGCAGAGGAAACCAGTACATACAGTTCGAAAGGTTCTGTACTGTAAACTGACGACCAACAGCAAGCAAGTACCAGCTTTTCCACTTGAGGCTGGGGTTCGGTGGGAGGTAAGAGTGTTACCACTCTGCCACCATGGCCCCCTGTCATATCCATGAACTATGTAATACCCAATTAATGCACACTTTACTGACACATCACATTCTGTTTGGTTTTAATTTGGTGATTCTCCATGATTTGTTTATTCATTTGTAATTGATTTTTTTGGCTGAATAATAAATGACTTCTCACATATATTTTGTTTCCATGTTCTTTTTACATTATTTTCGACAATGCCCTTCTGTCCAAGAGTATCTATTATCTTACAGATGTGATTATGCAAACCTTAGGGTGTGGAATGGTCTTATTTTTATTATCAAAATCATTTCAGCACATCATCTATTGGTGACACACTTTTGATAAGATGGCAAACTTGTAAACCACTTGGCCGGTGGAACACCTCAGGTGTGAATACAAGAGAAATGTATTATCCCATATCAACATACTTAGGAACAGAAAATGATAACAAATTTCTAGCAGCTCATTATTTATTTGTCATATATACATAATTATATCATGAGAATTTTTTTTGTGTATAATTATGTTATCAATAGCCCATCATTTACAAAATGTACAAATAAAAGCATCATCTTCCATTATGTTGCTGCCAAAGCACAGACAATGGTACCATCTCTCACATTTGTCACAGCCTGCACATTTGACTTTTCTGCTTTGTCATTCAGTTGCAGACTTCCCTTTCCCCTTCCCCTTTCCCTTTGGAGGTGGACACTTCTTCATACAGATATAGCAGATGTTTGTCCTTATAGCTGTATCAATACCATCTGCTTCATCTTGGTCTGCATTTAGTTGTTTGTTCTTGTTGACTAGAATTGAATACACATAATTTATAAACTTCAATAATAATGTAGCCTTCATGCCAGATTATTGAAATATTTATATTTGCCAATGTATATGAGATGTCACAAAACTTTGTAATAAAAAAGACAAGTCAACAATGAATCACTTTCACATAAATATTGCAGTTTGACATTGGTGTGTGTGGAAAAGGTGTTCATTGCCTTATCCTATAGTTTACAAGTTAGACTTAGAAATCATAAATTATCACGTGTCATACATATAGGCTGAAGTGTCACATGTGACTAGATTGGAAGGCTATCATAATATGTGCTTATGAATGATATACAAACTACCAGTCTGACCTGTTACAATGTAGAAGGGTTGTTTTGCATGACTGAAATATTGTATACCCATATTGCTGTCATGAAACATACCTCTTGGACTTGTATTTGCAGCATCAGCCATATCAATGTCATCATTATCATCATAATCATCCTCACCATCATCCTTTTCATTTGTTTGGTTTGGTGTTTTATTTCTTTTCTGACATCTTTTTTGACCAACTTTCTACGTCTTATCAAACAGTTTTCCTCCTTTTCCTTTATTTGTTGCATAATATCTGAATCAGTCATGGTTCTAGCACCTTTGTTGATTTGACGTTTGGGTTTGTCACTTTGCAGGTTCAGTAGGTCTGGTATAACGAAACAGGTCTGTGACACTGGGGACAACTTAGTTACAGATTGGATGGAGTGATCAAACCTGCCACATGCTGGACATGGGTTTTGAGTACTTTCAGATTTCAAAAGGGTAACAGTGTGGGATGTGGGATGTTTTCATGTGAAGTGTTGCTGATGTAAGCATTCAGTTGTGAAGTTCCAGCATTCACAGGTTCAATAACAGGGATGTCATTGGGCAAAGGATGAGTCATAAGTCTGAATATAAACAGCAGAAGATAATTAATACTTGAAAGAATTTCTGATATTCATAACATATTTATGATTTCACAATATGGAAATAATTGTATTAATAAGATGAATAAACTTTGTGAATGTCAATTTCTAAAACATGCCTTGAATTAAAAAGTGCTTTGTAAAATTATATGCTGAAAAATTTAGTTATATTGAACTTTATATCTTATAAACAATGTCATAATCACTTTATATATATGGCTACTTTTCACTACCAGTTTATTGCTTGTGAGTTTGTGTTTATTATTATGTAGTGCTAATGTACATATGTACAATAAAATTTGGTCACATGCACACATACCATGTGTTATCATGTACTTGACTACTATCAACTGCAGTAGGATCAAAAGGGAAGATACCATTTCTTCTGAATGCACTCTTCACTATGTTTGGAGTTGCTGCCTGTTCTATGCAGTTCCTCCATACTGCTGGGAAGCAAGCTTTTGTGATTGTGGCCCTAGCAGAAGTCATCCCTGATGCTACACAAATTTCATGAAACTTCTTCTTTAAATGATTAAAAATACCCACATCTAGGGGTTGGAGTATGTGGGTACAATGAGGTGGTAGGCCAAGAATCTCAATCTGTAATAATATCTTCATGACAATGATATATTTTTAATTACAATTAAAGGGAATTTATTCAAGGTACACATAGGGTAGTTAGTGGTGTAATTAGTTAGAATGTTATGAATATAATCAGAGGATACAGCAAGTGGTAAGGCTGAGGACCTTCCCCAATATGACCATGGCTCCTCAATGTGATGTTAAACCTCAACTTTGACCTATGTCCAGAGAAAGTGAAATATTTTGAGTTGAGTTGTTTAAGGTTAGTGTAATTTCAGGTATATACTTGTGAGGCAAACATGTTCATATGTGTATGAAACAGGTGAAGTCAAAGAAACAACAATGTCAGTTGTGCAAGTGAAAACAAACAAATATTATATTTTCTATTCCAAAAAATACAATACCATTTCATATACAGTTACAATTATCGAATGTCATTCAAGTGTGCTGGTTGTGTGCAATCAACATGATGACAAACTCATGGTACATATCCATTGTGTGCTCAGGAATGTGCTGAAAAACACTCAAAAACAATATTTCTCAGAAATTGAACAAATTGAAATTAAACAAAATATAAACTCAATTTTATATGCATTTTCTTTGCAAACCTTAATGTTTTTTTCAAATACACAAACTTATGTAGGGTACAAATGTGTACTGGCCTGATTTTCTTTTGCTGTTTCCAATAGCTCATAAGAGAAGTTGCTGTTGTGATTATCTACTATCAAAATCACTGGCGTTTCCTCACCACAATGTCTTAAGAAAATCTTTTTAAACCATGTGGTAAAGAGCTCCTTATCCATGTGGCCTGTACAGTAAAAATTGCAGGCTCATTATTGCAGGTGAAGGTTATTATTCGTATTTATGTTTATTCGTATTTACTTTAATAGTATTTGTACAGTATGAAGTATCTGATTGGCACAATTACAGTGTGAATGTGTTTTACAGATAATCATTAATCAGCAATGTTTTAATCAATTAAGTTTAGCAAACCGTATGGGGGAATTCTGAAAAGCCAATTCTTGGGCAGTTTGAGTCTAAGGATAATGTGGGAAAATTGTTTGGATGTACCAAAAATGCTGGTGCCACTTTCCCACTTCCAGCAACACACATGAGTGCTGTTACATGTTCAATGTTGCACATCTGAAAATGATAAGGTAACCTTCACCATCTTTGATGCATTCACTTACATGTGCTTAATCAGATTTCTGTATGAAAAACCTTGTGTTGTACTGTACCAGTTGAAATATAATGATGCATCATTAGTACTATTGTCCATTGTTTAAATTAGGCCATGTTGAAATACAAAATGTCATTTGGTGTTTCTTCTTTAATGTGTAATTGATCAAAATCTGAAAAACAAAGTGGTCGGAAGTGAAAGTCGCCAATCCCAATACTTCCGATAACTTTGTTTACAAGGGTGGCAATAATTGCTGCATGGCGATAGTTTTTAGCGAGGCAGTAACCTTTGTACTCCCTACCCCATAATGACTTGACTTATGTGAGCCTACCTGGAAACTAAGTTCATGAGACGTCCTGATACACTTGTAGTTGCCTCTCAACTTACGCTTGAACTCGAGCATCTTCATTGAGCATTTGTACAGAAGGCAGCTTCTGAATGCCATGTCCCGCCTTGGGTGAACTCTGAGCTGAAGGTACCACAGACAAGTCACTTGAACTGCTTCTTTCTTCTTGCTTCCGTAGACGCTCGTCCTGTTGCTTAATATAATTGCCCATATTCTCAACTACATCAATCCAAATATCAAATTTATCAGAGGTAGTATCTTTAATTTATCTAAGGTAATCAACTGTGAACTATCAATCAAACGCAATATTTTCCACAGAATTCTATAACCTTTATTGGGAAAGTTCCTCTCAGGTCATATGCCAATCCCACAACGAATTCTTTTAGTCCTTTGACCCCTGTTTTATAACCATATATGTTTGGCAGCCAGTCCCTGATCTTTACAAAAAACACCCCATGTCTGGCCACTAAAATAGTTTACTATGAGAAATTCACTATTTACCTTGGTTCAATATTTAACTATTTTTAAACTTTTTACAAATATCCAGACTATATGATTCTACCTTTCACCAAACTAACAATGTGTGCTATTTCATTACATAACAAACACATCACCCCTAAAAAGACATTATAAGCGATTCGAGTTAGTCTTACATTAAATGGTTCTACTGTGGTGCATCAGGTTCAAAAAGTTTCCTGAAACGAGATTTTTCCTAAATTCCTCCTCTTTGTGTCCATGCTCAGTGATCTTGATAACATAATCCACCTTTAATTTCAAGCAAAGCTCGTTAAAAGCTGGGGAATTTTGAATTTCCTGTACATACAAAAATGTAATATTTTGTTGCAGATATAAACGTATTGATAGGGATGAAGTTACTGCAATTGTTTTTACGGTCTACAAAGATTTGAAGAGGTGATAGATTATAATATTTATTTAAGTTCCAGCCAATTATTTAATTCTCTCCATAGTTGTCTCATACAATTTCCCATGACATGATTATGTTGGTGGTAGTTTCAGAGTCTGATTTGTTTATCCAGCCTGCATTGTTAATCTGGTGTAGCCATATATTTGTTTGCAATATCTGGTATATTAATATTTGTACTGGAACTAAATTAGTTTGTGGTTTAGTATGGTGTTAAAACATATATGGGATGTTCTCTTCCAAGTTGCGTTATCTATTGTTATATTTAGTTCATGGTTCCACTGGTTTCTGTACTTATTATCACAATTCCTATTGCTTCAAATATTGTATATATTTCACAGACCTTTTCCTGTCTGATCAAGAAAACGTGTGCTTGGAAATACATGTTTTTTGTGGTCTTTTACTTTCGGAGTCTGTTCTAGTAATTAATTTCGAATAGCATCTCCTAACTCCAAGTAGTCAATTTTTTTGCATTTTGAAATTATAAATATTTTCAGTCGCAACTATTTATATTTTTTTTTCTTTATTAAACTTATTTTCTTTATTATTTCTTCTTTCTCTTTATTTTCAAACAGGTGTGAATAGAAATTCTAATCTTTTTTTGTTTTCACTGAACCATTATTAAGTGTAATAATCTTTTTAATAGTATTTTCAGTGTATTTAAATTGTTCCCGATTGCAGCATTCAGGGGTAGATTCTAAACTGACAACTTACCATTTGACCGTGCATTTGAGATTCACATAAATGTGTGATGCTCCTTGCTTAAGTCTTATAATTTCCACAGTATAGGTTTATTTGTCTTTTTCATGGCTTTGCACCAGAATACATCAGTGACCTACTGAAACCACAAATAAGTACCCACAGTATGACTCGAAGGTCAACAAAGCAGGATTTGCTGGCAGTTCCAAAACACATTCTTATGGCTGTTGGACATCACGCATTCTGTGTTCATGATCCTCATCTTTGGAATAATCTGTCTCAAGATATCACAGTCAAGACTAACATGCCACCCCCCCCCCCCCTTTAAAAAGACACTGAAAACATTGTTATTTTGGAGAACTTACAGCTATTAGGATAACCACATGTCATAGCCACAGTCATTGTAAAACAGTTTTAAGACACTTTAAAACTTTAATTACGGACTTTTGTCAAGTCCTATAAGTAAAATGGAAGAGTGCTGTCATCTAGCACCACAAATGGGAAAGCTTTTATTTACCTGCCATTGGCCAGCTGTTTACTGTGCATTACAGTACAGAAACTTGACCAACTGTGTTCACTTGGTTTCTCTACTCTTCTAACTACCTGTCAGAATGTGACCAATACAAATGTACTGGTCATAACATAAAACCCTCAATAAATAAATGCAATGACAACGACACATATCACATGGTTATTGCATTTACAGATAACAATGAAGTATTTGTTTCTTACTAAGTTAGTGTTTACTTTCCCCCATAATGCACACTAATATATACAACTCAATCATATCTGAAAAACGCATATATGTGATAAATGGTCCAAGAAAACACTAAGCCATTCATAACGATAGGTAAAAGGTCATAGCAGTGTGAACATCACAGGGCATGGTAATACAGTGCACCAGGGTCAAATACATCCCAACAAGCGGCCAAAGATCACTGAAGTCGCAAGATCAGACCAGTAACCCAATTACTGAAGCCAGACCCTATCAAGTTTAAGAGGTCACAAAGTGCAACGCCAATGAGAGCAATGTAGATAGCACATAATCTAGATACGGTGCCCCAAACACCCAGTAGAGGTAGTCAAGTAGTGACTTAGGCACAAAAGGAAGAAAATGTGTAGTAATATGTAAAGAAGCAGAAGGGAAAGGTGTATGGTCATGATCATGGGCAGTCAAAGTAAAATCAGCCAGATCCCGTTCACACATTTGGCCAGGACTTCCTTCACTGATAACAAACTTAAAGTCCTGACTACATAATTTTGGAAGATGGAAGATTTGAATAAGTGTGGTGTTAAACCAATGAAACCCAAAGAGACTGCAATCATGAAAAGAGTAGAAGAGACATTGACTCTGCAGAATGGCAGTATAAGGTGAAAATTCCATTGAATGATAAGTTTTTAAACAATTATGACCTTGTAAGAGACAGCACAGAAACAAGTTGAAGAAAACATCAGAAGTGATGTATACTGAGACAATAAACAGATATTCAGGAAAGGTTACATCACAAAGTCAGAAAACAAGACAGAGCCTGAGAAAGGCTTTTAAATCTAAAGCAACCAGAACAAGAATTAAATTTGATGTGTTAGCCAACGAAAAATATAGTGAAAATCTATCGCTAGGTGACACTATTTACCAAGGCCCAAACCAGCCAATTTGATGTTCTTCTGCATTTTAGATACAGACCAATAGCTCTGACAGGAGGCATTTCCGAGATGTACACACAAAATTTAATGGGCAAAGGAGACCAGCCTTTCCAAAGATTCGTTCGAAGGGGACGGACCAGTCTCCAGAGCCTCAAACAGATGAGTTTACTAGCATAGTTTTTTGAATGAAACTGTCCTGAAAGGTGCACATGTGGATGACTGGACTTTTTGAAACTGAAAGTGAGGCAAAAGAAGCACATAATCAACTGTTGCAGTTATGGTCCAGTTGTGTTTTGAATGCAAGAAAATGGCTATAAAATACTACAAAGGTGCTAAGTGCCATTCTTCAGGAGGACAAAGCTAAAGAGATAGAGCTGTGAGATGAACTGCCCACAGCAGAGATCTTATGAATGTTTTGGATGGCAGAGCAAGATGTAGCAACATTGAAAGATGATAATATTGACTTAGGCAGAATAGTGACTAAAGAGGCTTCCCAAAAAGGTTGGCAGCCAAAAAGGTTTATTATCACCATTTGTGGTCCAAGGAAAAATGCTCCTACAGGAGTTGTGGGTAGTTGGAGTCGACTGGGATAAACCATTGCTGACAGAGTTAAGTTAAAAGCTGAGAAAGTGTATTGCTCAGTTTTATCTATTCAGCAGCTTTAGAGTCCAACAAAATTTACGTAATGAAAATGCCATTTAAAAGTATGTTTGCCTATGTGTATAGGTTCATTGAAAATTGTCATTCAGAAGTTGCTGGCAAAAATACTGGTCCGTGAACAACAGTAAAGCTAGACAGTATTGAAAGAAGCATTTTTGCTAACACTGGGAAGACTTTTCCAGAGGAGTATGTCAACTTGAGCAAAAGAAGACCACTGCCACAAAAAAGTAAACAACTTCCATTAAAACCAAGACTTTATTAGGATGCGCTCATTCAGTGAGATAGAAGACTGCAAGATGCCACTTTTCTTCCACATGAGACAAGGTTTTCAATATTTTACCTTCAAAGAATCATGTTATTACCCTCAATGACAAGGATCAAAGACTGCCATGAGAAAATCCACTCATACAATAAGGACAATCCATACTCTGAGCTTGCTTACCAGAAATTTTGGATAGTATCAGGCCAGAAAGATGACATGTAACACAAGTAAGAAATAGAAAAAATGCAAACCAAGTGATGGCGTTACTACCTGCATGTCAACTAAGAGAACCTCTACACACATTTTAAAAGTGTCACTGTGGACTACGCTGGTCCATGACAGTACATGGGGAGAGGAAAACACCGTCAAAAGAGGTAAATGTGTTCGTTTACATGCCTAACATGACAAGGGCAGGACACCTATCTTGGCACATTAGCTGGATGCTAATACTTTTCTAAATGCATTTTACAGAATGGTGAACAGAAGAGGTCTACCTGAAATATTTTTTAACAATGGTACAAACTTTGCTGGTGCAAACATAGAATTAAAAGAACTAGCTGCAAACCTAGATGGACAAACTCTCAAAAAATCCCTGGCTAACAGAGGTGTAAAGTGATTCTTTAACCCACCAATAGCTACTCATTCCGGAAGTGTCCATGAATCTATGATGAAAGCAACAAAGAGAACAGCTCTGGTAAAACTAAGCAATAGTGATGTCAAAAATGAAAAGGTGATCACAACATTTGCTGGTAAGAAGCTCTTATTATTAACTCCATGCCACTGAAATATCAGTCTGCCAGTATAATGATGATGTAACACCAACAGTATCGCATTGTGAAAAGATGGAGATGTGTCCAAGAACTTGGCTAGCTATTTTTGAAATGATGGATAAGATATTGGCTTCCTACCTTTAACGCAAGGAAAAAATTGGTTTAGCGAAAAGGACACAGGGGTAGATGAAATGATGTGATAATCCTTGTTCCAGACCCTCTAAGAGGACATTGGCTATTGAGTAAAAGTGAGGAAAGTTTGCTTTGGGCATGAGACATGTTAGAGTTGTTCAAGTATAAGCAGGGCAGTGATAAATGAAGAGACCAATTGCAAGGGTGTGTCCATTCAAACGATTAGACAGTTTTTAGTCGAATCTAGGATTCAAGTTATGTACTGGGTTCTGATAGTTATTTAAAAAATGCCATTTCATCCTCTAAAAGCTAAAGATATATGCAATATCTTTACACATATGTTAAATATAACAGGTACTGTATATACTCTGTCATTTTGTTTTTTGCTTAATATTTTCATTATTGTGCAGTTTATGAAATGAATACACTATCTAGTCTTTGTCTACCAGGATGTTGAAAATCTTTTGTCATTGGCTTTGTAATCTGGTGCTCAGTGCAGTTATTTTCCCCAATATAAATGTCTGGTTCTTCAACACATGACTTCCAGACATGCTAATAAGTTCAGTAGACATTATTCAATAAACAGTCTTTTATGCTTGTGTTGGTGGTCATTCAAAACACTGGTAGAAACACCGTTTACATATTTTTAAATTACACCTGAGAGTTTTTCTTTTGTTAAAAGTGTCCAATATCTTTCACTATTGGCCACTTTGTAATTTTGACCATATATAGAAGTCTTTTTAGCACATTTCCAAAGAACCTTTTCACATTTATTTCAACTAAAATTATCATAAAAACCAAAAATGTAAACAACAGGAATATTGAAATGAAAAATAATGATGTTAAACAATATCTTAAAAATTATAAATTAAAGAAGAGGTGTAATTTAAATAGGTTAATAGCCTCGTAAGTGTCCAATATTGGAAAATAATGGACTGTTGACTCGGTCCCTCCGAGACCTCATAAACAGGCCATTATATTCCAATATTGGACACTTACATGGCCATTAACCTATACTTAAATTACACCTGAGAGTTTTTCTTTTGTTAAAAGTGTCCAATATCTTTCACTATTGGCCACTTTCTGATTTTGACCATATATAGAAGTCTTTCTAGTAAATTTCCAAAGAAACCCTTTCACATTTAGTTCAGGTAAAATTATCATAAAAAATGCACACCAGAATGAATAGCAAGGATGTTTAACAACAATTTTTTAAATTAAAAATTAAGGGAGGGGTGTAATTTAAATAGGTTAATAGCCTCGTAGCCTTCGGGACCTCGTAAGCAGTCCAATATTATCCAATAGTGAACACTTACTTGGCCATTAACCTATATGGAAGTGGCAGGTTCAGAAATGTGGCCTTTGTCATGAATACAAAGTCAGAAACTTATTTGAAAATGGTTTACATGTGAATGGCATCAATGTGTATGTGTGACACATGTACTCTTAATTGGTTTTTCATCAGTTTTACAAGCCACATACAGTACATAACATGAACTTTTTCTTACCTGTTGTGTGTTTAAAATTTGCATTTTAGGGAATGTCTTTTGTCCTTGACAGTCTGTATCTGTCTCCTGGTAAAATATTCCAAAGGAAAAACCAAAGTATGTAGTACTTAATGTTGTGTGCAACATTCAGAGATGTGTATAAACCATGTGAGCCTCTTTAGATATAATGTAGAGTACCAATATTGAGAATCTCTGGTGCTTGCACCTGAAAGTCATGGGGTGTGTTATGTATAAAGTTATACATATATATAGAATTAGTTTAAATTGTTTCTAGTTGTTATACATCACACCTTGTCCTTTAAACTTGTAATTGATGAAATACCTTAATTCATTCAATTGACACCCAGGGAAATTCACTTAATTATGGGGAGGCCCCAGATAACATTCTACCTTCTACAAAACACTAGAGAATAGTCATAAAACATCAACATGATGTTTTTACTTTTGGTGAATACTAACCTAACAGTGACTAGAGTAGGCAACATACTTTCTTTGATCAGATTTGTTTTAATGTCAAGTAAAGTTTCCATCATATATGTCAACCACGGTAATATTAAGCAGAACCTTTACAATGTCGACCATTTGTCAGAGTTAAAACAGTAGAACCAAAATAGTGACACTAGTATTGGCCCTAGCTCTAGCACAAATGTAACTTTAACAACAGACAAGGCAGTAAATCAGTCTTTGTTATGTCACAACATGTAATTTTTTTGCAGTGGCAAGTGAATGTGAAGATGTAAATTGTCTTCTGTTTTGTGCAAAGTTAAGGCATTTTCCAAGTTATGATTTAAAGTATTAGACGGCCCCATAATCTGTCTTTCATCAGCCTTGTTAAGACAAATTTAATACAATTTAAGTACTAATTTAAATGGTGTTATTCTCATATTCACTCGCACCTTTCTATAGGTAATCTTTGAATGTGGAAAGGGAAGTAGAACATATGCCCATGAATGCCAACACGGCAAGGCAAGCAAGTACCAACCTTATGACAATACATGATGAAATGAGTTAAACCAACATTTGTGGTGATGTAATCTTGGAACAAGGCCTTCATATTATTGGCTTGCTAATCATACAATATTTATATATTCTGCTTTAATGAGTAATTTTAAGTCAGCTATATTATTCGTGCAAGTTTAACATATAGAAATAAAAGACAAATTTCTCTTTAATCTTGTATCAGAAATCTACTTATATTTTTGATATTGAGAACTATGACTTATAGCTCACCCACCATGTCTCCTATAATCTTATTTTGCAAACTTGAAGCTTACTTCACAACCTTCAGCTTTTCACCTGCAATGTCTCATCCTTAATAATTGTTGATGTCTGAGTTTTTCTCCTCAGAATCTGGTTAATGTGTCTTGGAATCTGGGGTCCAGTCCATCCATACTTCAACCCAGTAACTGTCTTTTGATAGAGATTAAATACTAGAGAAATAATATTAGAGTTAGAATTACCTAGTGTTGATTACTCTGCAAATAGACGCAACAGAAACTGAGCCATCTATATGTCTTGAAAGTGTCATGTAAACATACAAACCTTAACTGTATCAATGAAATTCCATGCATTCAGCATCAATTTCTACCATAAATTAGGCAGAAATTAAAACACACAATTCAAATAATTTTGGCTCATAGTGAATCAGAAGTTAGCATGGAACAGTTTTGTCTTATGTATTAATAACAGACACTCTCATTATAAATTTGGTAGTATAGTAAAGGGGCATGAATTAGAAAGTATATGGTATATGTAATGATCACTATTTATCTTTATTTGTAGGTCAGTGTTAAAAATGTATAATGAAAAAGCCATGCATGGGCATTATTACATGTCTTTATGATGAGATACAGTTTATTTTGGATCACAAAAAGAGTATTCATCTGGTGGCTCTAAACATGACAGCATGTGGACGGTAACAGTTTCATAGATGGCAGACACCACATGACTAATTTAATCAATTTGTTTGGGTTCTGCAAATCTATTTAGAATTTCTCCCTCAGAAAAGGTTGTAAATCTAGCATAAAAACACATTTTAAATGACATTATTCTATTCAAAAACACTATTAAACATCTTGAAAGTTATTGGGTGCTAATGAGCTCTCTCCTTGTTGCCCTTGTGGTATATTGTTATCTAAACACAATTATTCTGGGTTTAACTCAACTTTAATCTAAAGATTCGACTTTGTGGTTGTCTGAAAGATAGCCACTGTTCCCTTGTTTAAACTTGGGACAATAAACCCATCTCTTTTTTTAAAGTAACCAATACTAAAAGTGCATTATTTTTTACCATCAGAACAGCAGCCACATACCTTCCACTATGAGCTGATGGATACATGGAATGGTCACGTGAAATAGATTTTTACATGAAGGAGTACTTTACAGGTATATCACCATTGATACAAAGGGTGAGAGTAGAACACAGCAATACTAATCAGTCTGATGGCGACATTATTTTAGAAAGCACAAACATATTGAGTTTCCATGGACTGACTTGTTTCATCATCTGGCATACAACAGTTTCAAATTTTTTCTAACATAATGCACTTTTTCATACATTCCACAATACCAGCATATTTATTGCCTAAACACTCATAGATATCTTTCTGAATTTTAATGCAGAGTTTCATATATCTTAATACACTGATGTTACACCAGGTGTTTAAATCTGTGTAATGGTATAACCATTCCTTATATGTACAAAATGATAAAAAAGATATGAACCAATCAAAATGTGAGCCTATAGCAGTAATACCAATTACTTCATGCAAAGTTATATTTGTCTCAAAGATTGTACCAACATGTTTCCATACTTCTCTTGCCTTAACACATGGAAAGAGTAAATGCACAATGTTTATCATGTTTAACATGACAAAGCAGACATACATTATATTTCAAAATTTTTAATTTGTTTAAATTAACAAGACACAGTAAAATACAATGCAATATCTTATAGTTGAATTTGGCAGCCTTTAGGTCTTTAATGCATCGTATTTTATTTATATATATCTTTTTAAAGTTTAGGTCTTGGCTGTGGATTGCTTTCCTCCAGAAAGCCTCTAAATAGGGATTTTAATTTTTTTGGTTGATAATATTTTTGTAAAAATATGTGGATGTCTTACCGTCTATTTGTATGATCTTATTATTATGTTGATAATAGGTAAAGGAAATATTTTTTCTCCGGAGGAGGAGTATATGTACCTGTTTTGTCCATAAACTGGGTCATTCTTTTATTGAGGATACTAATTTCTTGAAAAATATTTCTTTTATTCTTTACCTTTTCATATATATGTTCATAATATATCTTTCCATTAACAATTTGATATCTTGCACATGTGTATTTCCCCCCTGGTTCCAATTTTTATAGTAAAGCGTAACATTGTGTTTGAGTTCTTTGGACCAGTGAGTAATGTGTCTGTTACCCCAAATAACCTGTTGCAGCAAATCACTTTTAGCCAAAGGAAATGAACATGCTTTTGACTTGTTGAAACAAGTAATGACATCTTGATAAAATGAAGGTAATTTTTGTAAAAGCTGGAAATGTGAGTAAAGTTTAACTTAAGAATGTTAAAATCATCAAGTAAATTCAAATGGATCTTTCCTAAAAAACTCCAAGTTTCCTTTGATCTTAGCAACTTCACAACCCAAGAAGCTTTTGTGATTCAATATCCATAATTTGTATCCCACCTTCGCTTATGTCAGCAACTAATGTAGTTCTTCTGATTCTGTAATGGCTGTGCTTCACAAAAAATTGCATAGCACTTTGTTTACCTCTTTAATATAGTCCAGGGGAACAACTAAAATGAGCTGGATATAATAACTGGGGTGTTAGTATTGATTTTTTGATAGCAACTTTCCCCAAAAGAGTGAGTTTTTTCTTTTTCCAAGAAACTAATTTATTTTTTTTATGTTTTCCAATTTTTGGTCTCAATTTAGTTTATTGCATTCACTTTTGTGCATTTCCAATATATATTCCTAGGCATCTGACTGGTTCAGTTAGCCAATTTATTCCACTAAAATTGCAGTTTTTTGGTTTATATTTATTACTACCTAACCAGATACCTTCTGTCTTGGATTTGTTTAATTTTGGACCTGCTACTTTTGTAAACTGTGATATTGTTTCAAATACTTTGGGTAGTTTTAGAATTACCTGGAAGAAATAGACTTACATCATCTGCACATTGAAAAGATTTATATTCAAACTTCTCTTGACCCACACTTGCAACTACACCATTCAGTGACTTATCATATTTTATTTTATTTGACAATATTTCTATTACTAAGATAAGAAAGTGCATTATGAAAACTATAAAATGCTAGAAATTCCTAATGAATGATAAATATAATTTTGAATTAGTCTGTCAACATGTGTTTTAAAGTGGACATATATTATTTGCTGAAAAGGAATAGAGTATAATAGGACGGGCTATTTAGGAATTATCATAAGAGTGTAATACCAATTAAAAGAGAAGATGAATATGTAAAATGTTACTTAGATGTTATCTATGTATAACAAGTGTTTTTGGAGTAAATGTTTACCTCTTTGTTTGTAAGTACAAGTAGCAAATGCATTAGCAAACATCTTTTGTGATATTTACAAGTCCAAACAGGAATTATTATCAACAGTATATTGAGATCACTGTTGAGAAGAGAGAAATATTCAGAAGACTATACATAATATTTTATTTTAATATGGTCAACCAATTAATTTGTAAAAAAATGATCATAGCATTTAATACATTGAATAGAGTAATCAGAATGTTTAATAAGATCTTAAGGCTTGTTGGTTTTTTAATTTAAGTATGTTTATATTACCTGGAAACCACTAATCTGTGGCAGATATGGATATAATTCAGTGTAACCAGAAATGATAAGAATGTACCCAGTATTATCATATACATTAGCTTGATGTATTTGAACTAGCCAGTGGACATTTTGTTTGCCTTACACTATACCTTTGACTTATTAGCCTTCTATGTATTGCTTTAATACTCTTAGTTTCTACACCATTATTTTCAGCGTTGTACAGACAATGCTTTTGCATCCCAGATGTAGGATTTATGTCTCTTTGTTCAATCTCTCAAATGTAGATATACTACTTACTCTTGGTTCAGTTGAAAATAGGATATAGATAGGAACAGTCATATAGTAAAGGATAAATATTTATATATTGTTTTTTTCAATAGAACAGACTGGTAGTTTGCCATAATAGTTCAACTCAATATAGAATTGCTACATTGTTCAAATCGCAAAGTGTAACCTGGAATGAAAAGATTGAGAGTAAATTAAAATTATTGCAGTAAATAAAAATAGTAGATAACTAAGTGTGACATTCCAATTATTAACATTAATATCTGTTGGAAATGGTTAAATATATCCTATGCGTATATATTCTATAACCATTAAACATTCAAATTAGTTAACGGTTGTTTTTTATTCTAATGCTTGCACTGCATTTTTGACTCCTCACCACTGGTTGATCAACAGTCTACAACCAGACTTAATGATTTTATAACAATTTATCAACTTCATGTAAATACTGGTTGCTGTTGATTTTATACCAATAACTTATTAATCACGATTTTGTGGTCTTTTATGATTTTATAACAATTTATCAACTTCATGTAAATACTGGTTGCTGTTGATTTTATACCAATAACTTATTAATCACGACTTTTGTGGTCTTTTCTTGACTTTATACTAATAATTTATTAATCACGAAGTTTTTACTTATTGGTTGACCTTCACCTATCATTGTAAGAGATTTCACACTGATTATTGTGTATTCAATATATGTTGAATTTGTAGTCAGCTCGTGCTGTGATTTTGTAATGAATATCAGGGGCAGTGCTGAGTGTCGCTATTCAATAGTGGTGTCTGGATATCACGCCTCTCAGTCCCTCGCCTGGGGAGGTGTACATGCACCCTAAGTGATATTTGGGGGTGCATGCGCCAGTGTGGGTAGCCCCTTAGTGGTAGCCTTGGTTACCACACGAATTCTTGGCTGTGATTGGATGGCCCTTCATTGACCCCCATTTTGGAGTCAAAAAGTGTCAGTTGTGAATTTGAAATTGAACTGAAAAGACTGAATTCATTTATTTTGTGAAACAGAATTTTATCAGTGTTTATGTTCATATCTCGCTTTTACCATGGATTGTTTTATGCTTTGTTTTTAAAAGTTTTTAAAATGAACTGACTTTGCTTTTATTGATAATGACATTATATTGTGTGCTTATTGAACTCTGATTGCTACACCATTGATGCTGTGCCGTGAACTTTCATTGTCTTCACTGCATTGACAACCTCAGGCTTGAATTGGCAGTGTATGAGGGACGGTCTAACCTATTTTCTTGATCCCTTGTTGATACTAGCCAATTGAATTCTGAATCCTTGTCAGTGCAGTGAACTCAGGACCAGTTCCTGTATTTTCCAGATAATATTATATCAAATAAAATGGGAAAAAATAAGAGGTGGTGTAATGTGTGTGAGGATCGTCATTTACCACCCACAGGGAAAAAATGTACAGTGCAAAAGACAAACAAGAAGATTGTTTCTGATGTGTCGGGACTTTTGAACAGCAGTATTTCTGACAGTACCAGCGTCGATTCTGACAGCAGCAGTGAACAGATTGTTGTTAAGAAGAAATCTGTTGTGAGCAGTAAAAAAGCCCCTGCAGGAGGACAGAACAGTCATGTTAGTGGGGCCAATGGCCCGGGGCTTTCCAGGTCAGTGGAAGATGATCAGCTGAAGATGGGTGGCAGTGTGACTGGTGACGTCCAAGTGCTAATACTGCAGGAGCTCAGAAAGGTCAGCAAGAGGCTGGACATTATGGAGGAGCGGATAGAAGGACAGGGCTCATCACCAGCTGACACTACACATAGGAAAGGAGTCAAGTTAAGTAAAAACTCTGCTCAAAGTTCTGATGTAGTTGTAAATCAGAAAAAAAGGTCAAAATTAGTATCCAGTAGCGATTCCTCAGATGATGAACTTGCAATCCCAGAATTAAAAGTTATCAGATCTTCTAGGTCCATTCAAAAGGGAATTGACAAAAAACTGGCAAGCTTGCAAAAAGAAAAACATGATCAAGGTAATGATACACCAAAAATAAAGTCAAAAAGAGGGGGTGCAAGTGACATTTTGGTAAATAAGAGAGTTTCCTGGCCGCAGGATCATGTTTTGGGGGGTCCCACCAAGCAACGACTATCGTACGACCAATTAAATCTCACACAGTTTGTCCAGGGTTTCGCCAAAAATATCTTCGAGGAGTCTGAACATGATTGTAGGGAAAAAATGCTACATTATTTAGCTGAACTCATGGAAGACGCTAATGACTTCTCCTGGGCAAATGCGAAAGCTTCTCATGCTGTTTTGATGTGTGAGATGGAAAGGGGGGTAGTACGCTGGTCTGACACTACACGAATCGATAGAATTCGAAGGGCTCATGCACAAAAGCACAACCCTCCCCATCGTCAAAATTGGGCAAAAAATTGGGATCAAAGAAAACCCTGGTTTTGCAAACCTTTTCAATCGGGATCATGTCAGTTTGGGAAGGACCATGAGGTCAATGGTAAAACACACAAGCACATATGTTCTTACTGCTTGACCCAGGGTCGTTTTTTGGGTCACCCAGAGAAGGACTGCCAGTTGAAAAAGAATTCAAAAAACGAGCAGACAGCTGCTCAGCATTAAGTAAAAATCTGGGCAGCGTAATTTGTGATGAAAAGTGCAGTGGTACTGAAATCAGAGATGTTTTTAAACAAGAGACGTTTGTTGGCAAACCTGTAAATAGTGATTTATGTGTAAACAGGGGCAAAGTGCCCAAGAATGTTGTTACAAATGTCAAGCACTGGTTGCCTACTGAAGGTCATTCTCAACACATTCGTACAAGATGTTTCTATAACTCAGCTTTTGATAACAGAAAGTTACAGGGCTTGTTAGCTAGAGGCAACAAATACAGATATCTCAGTCAAGGGGTACATAAAAGTGCTTTTGTGCAGTATTCTGGCAAAAAAGGGTTTCCAGTGCTTGACAGAAAGGTAAACAATGTGTGTACAAATTATGACAATGTTGACATGCGTTCACAAATAAGCCTTGATGACAAAAATATCGCCCCAATGGGGCAGGGATCAAAAAATCAGGTAACACCAGTATTGAATGCAGGGGTGAACACTTGTGACACGCAGGGAGGTGATGTGAATCACCATAGTCCATGTGAAGCAAAGCTTCACATTGCAAATGTGAAACAATGTAATCCAAATACTGGCCATGGCCTGGCTATAAATAGGTGTGAAAAAGTGGACAATGGTCAGTCTGTGTTTGATTCTATTGTCCTGGAAGAGGTGTTAACAGAAGGTAAGGACACAATTGACAGTCAGAGGTGCGAAAATGTCATTGATAAAGGTGGCAATAGTGTTGACATGTCAAACAAAACTGTTCCCTTGTTTGATATTAAATGGTCTAGTGACGACAAGTTTGTCAACACCCTGTTTACAAGAACATTAAAAATCCCATCTGAAAATGTTGAAGTCCAACAACTTTTAGAAAAGTGGCAACAACAAACTGACTTTACTTTTGGTTTTGTGCCAGTTTCCCAGTTTATAATCCCAGATGTTCATGCAAAAGGTGGGGACACAATTGAATGTCCTATCAAAATGCATACAAGCATTAGAGATAGTGGTGCTCCGAATTTTCTCAAATGTCGGATTCCGGTTCAATCCCAGTTAAACATTGGAGTTTGGAAAAAAGTTCTTGCTAACTACTGGGACGCTCAGCTGATTCATTTGTTAGAATACGGCTTTCCCCTGGACTTTAACCGTAAATCTCCTTTGTTGTCTGAACATAAAAACCATTCCTCGGCAATTGAGTTCCCGGATCATGTTGACGCCTACCTTGACGTGGAGCGTCGTTTCAATGCTATACTAGGTCCATTTAGAGAAAATCCAATACCAGGCGCCCATTCATCCCCCTTTATGACCAGGGAAAAGAGTGACTCTGAAAAGAGGAGGGTAATTGTGGATTTATCTTGGCCAAAGCATGCATCTGTGAATGCTGGTGTTGATAAAGATTCTTATCTGGGCACAGACTTTATCTTAACTTTCCCTACAGTTGACGACATTATCCAAGAAGTCAAATCCCTAGGCAAAGGTTGCCATCTCTACAAAGTAGATATAAGTCGTGCGTTCCGTCACGTCAAAATAGACCCACGTGACTATGACCTCCTGGGTCTAGAATGGAGAAATGCGTCATATTTTGACACCTGTCTGCCGTTTGGGAATAGACATGGGACGCAAATTTTTCAGCGCATAAGCGACGCTGTGCGTTACGTCATGCGTCAGAAAGGCTTCAGAGTCCTAAATTACATGGATGATTTCGTCGGAGTCGCGACGTCCGACGTCGTTCTTTTGACGCCTTACGTCGTCTACTTGCTGAATTAGGTCTTGACGTCAGCGTCAAAAAGCTGGTTTTTCCAGCCACAGCTGCTATCTGTTTAGGCGTCAACATTGACACCTGTGCTGGTACTATATCAATACCCAATCAGAAACTGTGTCAGATTTGTGACATGGTCAACCAGTGGAGTGACAAAAAATTTTGTTCAAAGCGACAACTCCAATCACTTCTTGGTTACTTATTATATATCCACAAATGCGTCAAGCCATCCAGGACGTTTTTAAATAGGATGCTGTGCCTGTTGAGGGATAATTATGATAAGAAAACTATCACTCTGACCCCAGACTTCAAGAGGGATTTGCGTTGGTTTCAACGTTTTTTAACACAATACAATGGCATTTCATTTTTTGATCACACTTGTGTTGATGGTGTGCTAGAACTTGACGCATGTCTGACGGGCCTGGGTGGTAGGTGGGGCAGTTTTGTCTACCATCTCCCTGTAGCTAAGCACTTCCAAAATCTGGCAATACTACATATTGAAATGATAAACATCTTGGTTGCCATTAGAATCTTTGCAGGTCATTGGCACAGAAAACACATCCTGGTCCGATGTGATAATATGGCAGTGGTTCAAGTCCTCAGTTCAGGAAAAACAAAAGATCCTTTCCTAGCAATGTGTGCTAGGAATGTGTGGTTAACAGCTGCTCTAGCAGATATTGATTTGGAGTATAGGCATATTGCAGGTCGAAGCAATGAAACAGCAGATTTATTGTCTAGATGGTGTTTTACAGATCTACAATATCAAAAGCTACATGCTTTAGTAAGAAACCCTATTTGGATGAAAACTGACAGCACTTTGTTAGAATTAGATTACCACATCTAGTTGTGTGTTGTCCTTGGGCTGTGGCCATGTACTAATAAGAACTTTTATTATGCTTTGTTTCAGAAGAGAAGTCACTAACTCATCTTCTCCAGGATGCAAACACCAGAATAAAGGCTGCCTTTCGTCCAAAGACTAGAAGATGTTATGAGTTATTATTTAGGTTATTTCTGGGCTTCTGCTTATGTTGTGGTCTAAATGCAGCCTGCCCTACTCTTGCTGTGTTAATGGCTTACTTAGAATATCTGGTAAAAAATTCTGTGTCAGTAAACATGATCGCTAATCATATCTCGGCCTTGATGGCCCAGTTATCATTTATGGCCTTCCTTTCCAACTCTTGGAACACCCAGAGATCAAATATTTTGTAAAATCCTTAAAAATCAACAGACCTTTTTCCCCTGTCACAAGGAACATTATGTCCTTGGATAAGCTCACTGCGTTGATTCAGCAATGCTCTTTCATTCCATTTGGTTGTGTATTTAAATCCATATTTCTCATAGCCTTTTTCGGTTTTTTTAGAATTTCAAATTTGGCCCCTCATTCTTTAACAAGTTTTGATGCCACTAGACACTTAACCATGAGGGACATTACTGTATCATCACATTTTATGCAGATCAAAGTTAAGTGGTCCAAAACACTCCAAACCAGGGATAAGTTCCATGTGGTTACAATTCCAAGACTCCCAGGTTCTGTTCTATGTCCAGTAAAGGCTTTGAAAAAAGTCTTAAAGTTATATCATCCTGATCCTGATTCTCCACTCTTTCAGATGAAAACCATGCATGGTTGGGTAGTGATCACTGATAGTAAAACTAGGAAAGTCCTAGCAAGATTAATTACAAAATTAGGTTTGCCCCCAGGTCATTTCACCTTCCACACTTTCCGTCGTTCAGGGGCCACCCTAGCTTTCAACTCCCATGTCCCTATCCAGAAGATTAAACATCATGGCTCCTGGACGTCGGATTGTGTCTGGAGGTACATCCAGCAAGATCCCCAATATTCACAAGATATTGCTTCTGTGTTTGCTAATGTTATTGCAGCCGTATAAATGCTTCTGTTGGGTCTTTGAGGGCTTACTGTATTGTTATTTCTTTGTATATACTGAATTATAAACTCACCCTGAGGCTACCTTCTAAATTCTAACTTTCTCTAATCTAAAACATTTGTATTTTACATTTTCCCCTTATTTTCCCCCTTATCTCTCTATGTATTTATCTCAATTTCAATTTAAGGTAACCTCAGGTTGGTCATAATATTTTGACGTGTAAAGTACTTAGATTTAACTTAAGGTGACCTTAATCACTCTCTCATATGGTAACTGTGTTTTATACATGTAATTTAAAGGTGACCTTATGTCATTTTAACATATTTCTAATTGTATCAAAATGCTGGAGTACTGTATACATACATAGATGGACAATGAACTGTGTATATGTGTAATTGGAATTATAGGACTGTAAATAGTAAATCCAGTTGTATTACTTACATTACTTTAACATTACTATATTACTTTATTATGATTTGTTATTGTATTCATTGAATAAATCAATGCTCTGCATTCTGGCTTTCACTTCCCCAGGGGGGTGGGGACTGTTACTTGAATCTATGATTATTTTGTTGTGTTTTTTTTTTCGATCTTATTATGATTGTATAACAACTTAATTGGATTTTATCAGTACTTATATGTATTAATAATTTTGTTTCTTGTGCATATCTAACACTTGTATAATGATTTAGTAAATTCAAACAATGACTTACAAAGGTAGGAAACAATCATTATGAATTACTATGAGTACTGATCAAATGATCCAAACTGTCTAGTTCAGGTGTGAATCCAAAGACGAAGGCACAAAGGGGTGGTTCTGTAGAGGTGACTGACCATTTTGTCCACGATCATATGCTTGACTGCGTCATAAATCTCCCAGATAATTCAAATGACTTCTCCTTGCAGTCAGCTAAGGCAAGTCATGTGGTTATGCTGTGTAAAATGGAGGAAGGTGATATGAAACATTCGAACAAAGATGTGAAAATTGATAGGATTTAAAATTTCTTGAACTTTCTTTCTAAATTGGCAAAACAAAAAAGTTGGATCCAGGTTTCAAAAAGCTACAAAATCCATGCCTTGTGTGTATTATAATGAAATGCATGTTCACATCAGAAAAGTTATGAGACGAGAGGGGTATTTTACCATCATATCTGCTCTACCTGGTTTGCTATGGATGGTTAGGTTCATATTCACCCAGAAGCCTAATGCCAAAAGAAGTTGAAAACGAATAGTTTTATGTTTGGCCAGTGCTCAGAAAAGGGCTGACCATACATCACCTAGTATTCAAAGTACAAAAATTCTTTAAAACTCTTCTGCTAGTTTTGTGTGAAATGTTAATATCTGGATCCGGATTTGTTAGATTCAGTAATGGCTCCGGTAGGCACAGCACAAGTCAGTTATGCTGTGGTTATTAAGGCTAGAGGTTTTTAATCACCAGTTTGCTCTGTACGAAATAAAGCTAGTATAGATTCTGATTGTCACATGCCTACCAGGCAGATGTTTCTTGATCTGTATTCATGGCCTACTGGATCCAAAAACAAAAAAGTGCACAATGAGTTTCAAACTCCTTATCAACAACTTTTTAGTCATGCTGATCAAATGGGTAAACAGTGTGGAGCTCTTCCTTTGTCCCCTCTGATGCTATATGATGACAAACCGACCAACAATGATACAATTAAAATTATTTATACCTACACAAGTAATTTATAAATCTTAAGAACCCATATTGGCGTGTCTACTTAAATACTACTGGGATCAGCAACTAGCAGACCTGTTTGAATTTGGCTTCCCGCTTGACCTTGACAGATCTGCACCTTTAAATGACATTGTATTTCAGCTAAAAAGTATGCTGACCATGTACATACTTATATTGCTAAAACATTGTCCGTTTTGTCCATCTATGGATAATTTGGAGAACATACTTTTAAATACATATGAGCCCATTTATGACAAGAGATAAAGCTGATTCTAAGTTTTGATTCTTTTAATGATTGGATGCAAAAGATACTTACCTTGGGTCAATTGTTTGCTAAAAAGTAGATGACTTTGATTTGTTGGGGTTAAATATTGGGGATCTGTTCCTTGATAAAAGTGTCCCATTTGGATTTCGTCATAGATCACTATTCTTCCAGCATGAGTTTAATGCCATTTGTTATTTTATGAACCAGGCTGGTTATACAGGTTTGTTAAACTATGTGGATGCCCTAATATGTGTGGGTTTTCCATCTTTTGCATTTTAAAGAATTTATTGTAGGACCTGAGCCCTGAAAATGAATATTAAAACATTGATTCCACCTGCGACCAAGGTGGTTTGTTTCGGTGTACTGGTGGATTCAGTAAGTAAAAATATTTCAATACCCTCTGACTAGTTAGATGAGATTGTACATATCTGCCATCAGTAGTCAGATAAGGCCTTTTGTTCTAAGACTCTATTGTTTTAAGACTCTGCTTGGCTCTTTGCTTGTGCTATTCTAGTTAGGCAGTTCTTGAATCGTATGTGTAATTTAGCAGTATTGTTCATCTTGAGATGTTAAATATTGTGGATCTTGAGATGTTAAATATGTGGGCAAGAGATTGGCAAAATAAATATAATTCTAATTCTAATTCTAATTGGACTTTTATAGCGCTTAATCTCCCCAAACAAGAGGACTCTAAGGCGCAACAAAACAAAAAGCAGTCAACAAAATACTGTGTCCAGGGACATAACAGGGGTCGAACACCACGGAGAACGCCAGGAGGATGATTCAGGCTAGGGTGGATATGCTTTGGTGTACAGGTAGGTTTTAAGCTGTTTTCTGAAGGAGGCCAGGGATGGAGAGGCACGAATCACATCAGGGAGAGTATTCCACACAGTAGGAGCATCAAACGCAAAACTATTACCAAACTGTTTGACAGATTTATGAACAGAGGGGCAGAACTTTGGAATAACTAGGAAATTACCACCACTTTGACTTCGCCTGGTACTATAAGAACTGCTGTAGGAAGAAAGATGTGGTGAAAAATACCTGGGAAAACCTGTGTGATAATACTTATAAACAAGTGTGACTGTTTTGAACACAATGCGCTGTTCAACAGGAAGCCAATGCAGTTTCTTTAGCACAGGAGTTATGCTGGTGTATCGACTGGTGTTTGATACAATTCTAGCTGCACTATTTTGGATGCACTGTAATTTGCGTAGATTGAACTTGGACGGGCTCCTGAAAAGTGAGTTGCAGTAATCCAACCGACTACTAACAAGAGCGTTGGCTACAAGCACAGAAACATCATGAGTAAGAAACCGCCTGACATGTCTGAAGTCACGGAGTTTAACAAAACAACTTTTGCAGACATTCTGAACATGCTTG
Organism: Sabellastarte sp. h YS-2021; assembly: GCA_964017235.1. Taxonomy (NCBI): domain Eukaryota; kingdom Metazoa; phylum Annelida; class Polychaeta; order Sabellida; family Sabellidae; genus Sabellastarte; species Sabellastarte sp. h YS-2021. The sequence goes on along the minus strand of OZ024933.1, from coordinate 23,663,886 downwards.
GACAAAGAGAAATCTGAATCAAGCCACACACCCAGATTTTTTACTGAATCTGCAGGGCAGAGTGAGTTGCCCAGGATATCAATTGGAAAACATGCTTTCAACTTATCCCTTTGTCTCTTCGAACCAAAGATGATAAACTCAGTCTTATCAGGATTCAGTTTGAGCTTACTAGTTGTCATCCACTCTTTAACATCATTTAGGCACTTATTTAGCTTTTCAAAGGCAGCAGATGCATTCTTCTGGGATAAATGTATATAAAGTTGGCTATCATCTGCATAGAAATGAAACTTTATTCCATTATGTTTACTGATAATGGAACTGAGGGGGGTAGTGTACAATGAGAACAACAAAGGACCCAGGACAGAACCTTGGGGAACACCAAATAGGAGTTTACAAACATCTGACAAAGTAGAACCAATTTTTACTGATTGGTAACGGTCCATTAGGTAGGATGTGAACCATTTCAGAACGGAGCCACTGACCCCAAACCAGTTTTGGAGGCAACCCAGAAGAGTAGAGTGATCAATGGTGTCGAAGGCAGCAGACAAGTCAAGCAATACCAAGGCTGTGGATTCACCTCTTGACAATGATAAGTGAACCTCATTTTTTATGTAGAGAAGAGCAGTCTCAGTTGAATGGCCCGCCTTATATGCCGACTGGTACGGGTTGTCTAAGTTATTGGCATTAATATGGTCTAACAGCTGCTTAGCAACCACACGTTCTACCAATTTAGATATAAAACTGAGACCTGATACAGGGCGATAATTCTTAAGGTCATTTGAGGGAAGATTTGGCTTTTTAATAAGCGGAGTGACCACAGCAGATTTGAAGGCATCAGGAACGCATCCCTCCATGAGTGAGCATGATTTTGTTGGTGATGCTTTAATTATTTTATCAACAGCATCTTCAGAAACTTGCCTAAAGACAGTAATTTGGGGAGGATCTGAAGGAGGGTTAACATCATATTCAGTGCCAGAAGAAGCAAAATTATCTCTAATCTTCTTAATTTTGTTGATGAAGAAGGAGGCAAACTGGTCAGCCAATGACTTTTCGGACTCATGAGATGGAAGTGTGGCATCAGAAACCCTGTTCAGGGTCTTATGGAGCTCACGCCAAAGTTTATTCAGATTATTGAAGATAATAAAGGAGTAGTTAACATTCTCTCATCCGGTAAGACCAGGGATCCGGTACTAGTGACATGTGCTAGGAATGTATTGGGTTATTACAACTATAATTGTGTGGCAGACCTTGTGTTCAGATAGACTTATGACCTACCAACTTGTGAGAAAATGTGTCAACATATTCTAAACCTTTATTCTATTTATCCTCACACTGACTTAACTTTACATAAACATGACTTTTCATTTGTTTTCTTCACTGGCAGCTCAGCTGTCAACCAGTGCTCGTGTTAAATTAATAGAAGGGTTTAGACATGCTGCTCAGAAGAGTTACGCTAGGATGTGACATTCCTGGTGGTCACTGGGCTGGCAGTGTCTCAGGTGAATACTTTTGTTCGAGTATTTATACTGTAACCAGTCCTCAGTGGCTAATATTATGAACAACATGGCAGCAGTTAGAACTATGTTCATTGTATATTTTCTTCCTCTTACTCACTTATTTCTAATTTTTCGACAGCACCTACTTAATTAATTGGGTATGGGTTTTCACTTGCTTTTCACTTTGATATTTTCTACTATCATAATTATAGCAAATATTTGAAAAAGTGCCTACTTAGTAGCAAGTGGGGTATGTCGGATGGGCTAAATTCCTTATATTTTAAAGGTGGGGGATGGCTTATGGTCTGAAGTCAGCAGGTTATTTTTGGGTTTTGTCTACATTGAATATTTCTAAACTTACTTCCTATTGACCTTTATGTATCATCTCACTTTGTCTCAATGTCATTTGACCACAGCAGTATTATGTTTAAACAATGTATTTTATGCCATAACGTTAAAGACTGTGTATTTCGTCCTCGTTTTGAATGTCTTATATAAAACAAAGGTAGATTTAGAAATACTTTTTAAAGGCATAAGTGTATATAAAAACCCAATCTCTGCATCTGAATGAACCTTCAGGGCTGGTGATCTTAGCAGCATTTCATATTCTGAATTTGACCTATTACCTTTAATGACTTGAGGTCATTGTAGTGGTAGTTGTCTGATCCCAGGTCAGGGGTCGGATAAGGAGTTAATCTGAATTATTCCACTCCAATACTTCCAATTATTCTACTTCTAGGTCTGTGGCATCCTAGGGTGCTCCTGGTCAGTACTAGTAGCAGGCTCTTGAATTACCTTTAAATATTCCATTGGGTCAGATCGCTGGTAGTACCCCCACCTTGTGGTCAGTTCCATAATATTAGTCAGGCTCCTTCATGATGCTATTTTTATTATCTCTTAATCTTTTAACACATAAAAGTTTTGGGGTGGGGCAATGAATATATTTTTCAAAGATAAAATGAATAAAGCCAAGACACATTGATTTTCTCATGAGTCAACACTAGTTTAGTTTATTTGAGTTAATCAACAGTTGGAATTAGCTCTTCCTTAAAGATACTTTGACCCATCGGAGGTACATAGTTAATTGCAAGTCTGTGATTCTCAATCTTATTTGCCCTTTTCAAGGTGACACAGCATGGTCCTGATAAAGTTTTGCATGTTTTTTGTTTAGTTGCAAGAAGGGCAGAAGGCACATGGGGAATCAAATGAATCACCTCTTTGTTTACTCCCAGTGGACACTGATAGTCAGCACATACCTATCAAAACCAGAATTGTACAATGAAAAAAGTGAAAAAAATGATTTAAACTGACAAGTTTAAAATGGAAAAAATTATTACATTTCAAAAGCATGAATAAAATAACATTAGAATTCAACAGATGCAAATAGTTTAAAATGCATATACCTGTACATATACATTACATATATTTTATTCATATGGTAGTAGTTTCAAGCACATCACCCAGTCACAAAAAATGGGATTTATGGTTAAAACTTATATATACTTGAATATGGTGTTTTCATTTTGGATGTACATATATATATGCGTATATACTTTACTAATTTGCCTAATGAGGTAAGTTCTGCCCCAACTCTCACCTGTTTCAGGAAAAGGTTAAAATCATATCTCTTCCACAAGGCATTCCCACCTTAGCTTACACTCTATCCGGCGTCTCCGTGGTACTGGACTTGGCAACGGCTATGGACAGATGATTTCTTAAACTTGATTTTTGGTGTTGCGCCTTAGAGTCTGCCTAGCAGAGATTAAGCGCTATAAAAGTACAGAATAGAATAGAATAGAATAGAATTAATATCATTGATAGTCGTCCCAAAAACACATCACTCAGTCATAGTTAGGAGAGACAAAATAACACCCTTGATAGGATCACCAGAAGATAGCCCTTGTGATAGGGCTAAACAGGGCCATCCGGATCACGAATATACTGTACTCATGAGCCAAATGGCCAAACATAAATTGATTCAGATAGATGGATAGGGTTTGCCTTAGACCATTCTTAAAACACAATCATACCCTGAACATCCTATGGATCCAGCCTAGAACTCGTTTAGAAATAAGAGAGAATGTTTATACCTTAGAGAGCCAGAAAGATAGTAAGGTTCAAAAGGCCACCGGGAAGACCTACCCTTCACTGATGCACCACGTCAGGGTAGGCAAGCTAGCCACATATAAGAGGTGGGGTAGTGAATTCCTCAATTCCAAGGGCTTCCAATCCACAGTCACCTTGGCACTGATCGATGCTGAACAGAGGCACCTGGTCAGTTTTACAAAGATTCAACCTGTCAGTGCTTAACGAGAAGGCTGTATAGGCATACATTGGCTTTCCACCCATAAACCTCTCGTGCCTGATGCTACTGTCATTGACTACTTTGCTCTAGAAACCCCTTTTCAGAAGAATAGATTAGTAGTGAATCACTATACAATTATCTGAAGAATAAAAGGCCATTTGACATTCTGGTGCAGAGAAAAGCCTCTGTTCACTATGTAGCAGGGTCCAATTGTGGCAGCAAATAAAGATCTGACCTGTGTCAATCTGCTGACATCATGAGACAAAGATATCAAATCCCATTAGAGGAGCATCTAGACCCACAAGAAGACTCACCCTTCCCAGGTGATAAATTCCTGGGAAATGGCCTAACACTGGAAGGCGGAAACACAAAAAGGTTAAGCACCATAGGTATATCCATGCTGACCAGTTTAGAAAGGAGGGGTTAGTAAAAGCAAGCCAAGTCCCTTATTAGGTCGATTTAAATATTCAAAGAACTTTAATATGTTTGTGTAAGTTTGCTCTAAAGGAAAGACCTAATACCAAACCATTGTAGTTGGCCTCGAACCCAGACCCACGTGCCCCTGTCGCCAATCACAGAGAATCCCACATTAACATATCTCCCCTTCCTGGAAACAGTAAATGTCAAAAAAGCGGATGTCTTATAACATGTTTTAAAATAAATTGTGTCCTTATTTTAAGGCCAAATTGTTGCCTTTTTCCTTTTTGTCTTGTTCTGACGATATTTTACAAGAAATATTTACATAATGTTTTTGTGATTATTTTATTTTACTTTGTGCCAAACCTTTGTCATTCAATTTTGCCTCTTTTGCTTTCTCCCATTAGTCCCATTTGTTCTTTGAACTATTTTTCTTGCAATTTGACATGCAATATTGAGTTGTGTTTTCAAAAGCTTTTACTTTTCAAAAAAAAAAATTACTTTAACCTTTTTTATTTATAATGTGCAGGGGAAATATGGACTTTATGTGTATGAGGCAAGTATCATGTATCAATGCTTACCCTGCTGTTTGACTGTTTGGTCAAGATAAGGCCTGGTGGTTGGAAGAGGCAGCTGAGGAGGATGAGGAGTTAGTGGCTGAGGAGACCGAAATGGTGGTTGGTACTGTGGTGGCTGACATGTGGCTGTGGTTTGAGACATGGTCTAGTAGGCTTTGTGGTGACTGAAGCATCAGTGGTTAATGCAGTGCTGTTTTATGCTTGTTGTTTCACAGTGTAAGATACCCCGAGAGCTCAAATGGTGTTGTTAAAAGTTCATCCTTTATCCTGTGAATCTTCATTTGGTGGTGGCTGCACTGTTACTGTGTATACAAAGTGCAATACTACCAATTAAAGAAGAGGCAAATAACCTTTTACTTGAATCATCAACAGAATGTGGCTGTAAGGCTGAGTAACAGAGTTGTGATGAAGGCAAAATGTAAAGTATGGGGTGGCAAATTGGGGCCTGATGAAAGAATTACTAGATAACTGTGGAGGAAACCTGGTAAACTATAATATGAGCCTATGACTGCTGATACTGAATGTTTCAATTTGATTCACCAGACTGCATGGACGTTAGCAAAGCTGACTTGCGTGAAGGTGTATAATGAGTCTTCAACTTCTACAGTGCTGTTACTCAAACAGGAACAAACATAGTTGATTTGGCTGGATGAGAAAAGTTGGTGATCCCATTATATAAGATGTACTGGGCAGCATGTACTTCAATTGATAGGACATGCTGGGCTGAAGTTGGCAAAATCTGGTGACCTGCTGATTGCCTATCAACTGAATTTATGCTACATCAGCCTATTGGCTTGCTGAAGCCATTGCACTATAGTAAAAGTTTCAGGCTTTAAAGCACCTGAGTCATCATGGTTGACCTTATCCTATTCCAGAGTGAGCCATTTTATTTCAGCCGTCTTCAGGCTGTCACATATAGCTTTACTGCTCAAACTCACAGGTCCAATCATTCTGGTAGTGGATGTGTCAAATTCACTCTGTATGTGTGAAACATCTGGCTCATATTCTGCCTGGGAGTCCTGGGTGTGGAAAGAAGTGGAGGTTCCACATTCTTTGAAACCTGTCAAACTATGTTAGTCTTCCGGAGGTGGAACATCTACACAATCCACTGATGAGTGAATTCTTTAGGACCCAGCCTGATGGCCACCGCGGGCATTTCTTTGAAAATTGTCTTCCTTTTTCTACTGGCTGGTTCTCATAGGTAGATGGATGAATCTCTTCATAGGTGATATGTAAACAGATATACTCTACAAGCTTACAGACATTTGACCTTGAAGCTCTTAATTCAAGGTCATCCACAGAGTGCCAAATTACCACACTTAGCGGACATTAAAAGTGTCTATATCTCCCTTATTATTGGTCATAGAGGTTTGCATTATGAAACCAACCTTTTGGAAATCATGAGGTGGGAATCTTCTGATGCGGTCATATTTGACCTTGGACCCTTCCAAGGTCAAACAAGGATACCCAAACCTAAAAGTGCTTATAACTCACTTATTGTTGGTCCTAGAGGTTTGCAATGTGAAGCCAACTTAAAGAAAATCATGGGCTGGGAATGATGTGGTCACTTTTGACCTTTGGCCCCTCCTTCAACGTCAAACAAGGACAGCCAAAATTAGAAGTACTTATAACTCACTTATTCTTGGTCCTACAGGTATGTACATCCTATAGTACATTATGGGCTAGGAATCTTTTGATGTGGTCAGATTTGACCTTGGGTTTCTCCTTCAAGATTAAGTGATGGTTGATTGGCTTTGGTGAGTTGTCTTTCTGGTGGATACAATTTGCATCGGTTTGGTTCTAGGTCTAGTTTTGATAGATGTTTTCAGAACCTGTGATCTTTCCTAGATCAAAAAAAACACACAGTAAAGAAAGAAGAATTTTCTGGGAAATATCTCATCAGCTGACAATTTGCTGTGCTAAACCATTGCTCTATGTGAATTTGGAACTACATATTTAAGTTCTAAATATTTGGCAATAAGGTAAATTAAATGTAGAAGATTAGTATATGCATGATTTTGGTCTGCATAAGTGAAATGTTTGAGAGAAATTTACATATCCCATGGCGGGCTAACTGAAAAATGCTCCTTTCACAAATCATAAAAGTAAATATTTATAGTTCAAATGGTAGCATATACAATAGTATATGTGAACAGTGAACAGGGTCAAAGTGTAATTTGACAACATATTATTGAGTTAAACATTTAACTGTAAACATTTGCATAAATTTCAAAATTGGAGTTTAGTTCTATTTTAAAAAGTTGGGGGGGCGAAAAGATATCCCCGCCCCCCTATTATCTGGTTTGGGGGCGACAGCCCCCACTGCCCCCCAGTTCCTATGCCTATGATGAGTGATGTCTCTTGTATAACCACTCATGTTCTTTCAAACTTCCCTGGTGGCCTCCCCGTGTTTATCAGGGGGCAACAATCTTCATTTTCTCCTTTGCAGCATAAGGTAGACAAGTTCACTTACCCTGCTGTTGCCCTGCCATCCTGAATCTTGGTTTGTTTTTATTGGAGTCAGGTGCGTGAGTGACTTTTTTGTCTGGTTAGACACCCCAATGTTATTGTTGTTAGACAAGCTCTGTTATACCTGGAATTATGACTTACCATTACTCATACCCGACTTTTTTTGTTCACTACAACCTGTATTTCATCTTTTCTGAGTAATAATTGCCCTTAGGTTGGAACTTATGACTAATCTTTCATCATTCTTTCCAAAATTCAAGTAAATGACCCTGATAATTCTTGGCAAGACTAATGACTTAAAATACTTTGTATAGCTTGTTGAACACAGGTTATAAAGTGCTTTCAATGTATTTAAATTCCTATAATTTGTAGTACCTTGTACAACCTGTTGTAAACAGGTTGCATGGTGCTTTCAATGCATTTAGATACTAATGATTTGAAATACCTTGTATGGCTTGTTGTACACAGGTGATATGGTGCTTTCAATGGAAATGAAACCTAATAATTTGAAATACCTGGTATGGCAGGTCATATGAACGACATATAACACTTGGGATTGTAAAAATGCCATTTATTTTGAATGCTCCTTCTTTGGAAATTCCATCCAGCACAGGCATAGGTCGATTCAAGGTAATGTTAACTGTGGGTGGATCAGTTGTTAGCACACGATTTTCTCGGTCAATTGCTTCAGCTGTAACTTGTACATTACTTTTACCAATCTAAATTGTAATACAAATAGTAAAATATGATGGCATAGCCAATGACAAAGAAATGGTTATGTGGGGTGTTTACGGAGCCCTGTAAGGGACATAGAACTGTTTTCCTTGCATTTTTTAATCTCGTTCCCACAAGATAAGAAGTTGTGGCCACAAATTAACAACTCATTACCACAAGTTAGAAAGTCGTTCCCACAAGTTAGAAAGTCATTCCCACAAGTTAGTAAGTCATTCCCATAAGTTTGAAAGATGTTCTCACAAGTTAGCAAGTCGTTTGCACAAGATAGCAAGTCATTCCCACAAGTTAGCAAGTCATTCCCACAAGTTAAAAAGTCGTTCCCACAAGTTAGCAAGTCGTTACCACAAGTTAGCAAAGTCATTACCACAAGATACTAACTCATTCCCACAACTTAGCAAAGTCGTTACCACAAGATACTAAGTCGTTCCCACAAGTTAACAAGTCATTCCCACAAGATAACAAGTCGTTCCCACAAGCTAGGAAAGTCGTTACCACAAGATACTAACTCATTCCCACATGTTAGCAAAGTTGTTACCACAAGTTAGTAAGTCATTACCACAAAATACTAAGTTGTTCCCACAAGTTAGCGAGTCATTCCCACAAGTTTTACTAAGTCATGCTTTGATGCCAAGGTACAGGCAATTTCTCTGTCTATGATACCTAACTTATATAGAGGTCACCAATCTACTAGCATACCATTCAAGTTTACATATCCCTGTAGGCCTGGTTATCATTTTATAAATTTTAATGGTTGTTCTTCTAAGTTACCTAATTATTGACCTTCAGAGGTCATCTACTTATTGTTACAGGTATACTGAAATACTGTCTTTTAGAGATTTAATAGTAGTTGCGTTACAGTGTCTATATGTGGCAAGGGGGAACCAAGGTAATGGGTATTAAGATGGGGTTGAGAATGATAAGACTATGCAATTTACTGTATGAAAAGTCTATGCAATTTGCAGCACAGCAAACACGAGTTTTGCTGAACCCAGGTACATAGACTGTATGAGAATCCAGTGGTCCAGGAGTTACTGCAAGGTATGCTGTGCAAAAAAGCACCCATTCCAATATAACATACTGAAATATCTTAGAAGGACCCAGGAAAGTGCCATAAAACAGGCATTTTGCTATCTTGCTATCTTGTGGGAACGACTTGCTATCTTGTGGTAACAACTTTGCTAACTTGTGGGAATGAGTTAGTATCTTGTGGGAACGACTTTGCTAACTTGTGGTAATGACTTGCTAAGTTGTGGGAACAACTTGCTAACTTGTAGGAACGACTTTCTATCTTGTGGTAACGACTTGCTAACTTGTGGGAACAACTTAGTATCTTGTGGTAATGACTTACTATCTTGTGGTAACTACTTGCTAACTTGTGGGAACAACTTAGTATCTTGTGGTAACGACTTACTAACTTATGGGAACGACTTAGTATCTTGTGGTAACAAGTTACTAACTTGTGGGAACGACTTCCTATCTTGTGGGAATGACTTACTATCTTGTGGTAACAAGATAAAAAAAATACAAGGAAAACAGTTATATGTCCCTTCCAGGGCTCCGTAGGTATTAATGTTTTCCTGACAACATCATAAGGAACTGTTCTCAGTGTGGAAGTTTAAAAAGTTACTATTATATATTCGAGGTGTTGATGCAAAGATATTTACAAATAGTGGCAGTTACATATAAGGGTGGTGTGTACGTTCATGGTTGCAAGTGAGTACAGAGTTCTTTCACCAAATTAGAACATTGGATTATTGATTTTCTCTGCATTCTGTAGAGGGGGGGGGGTTAGTTGGTTTGGATCTTTTTGTACTGTGCTGGACAGAGAGATCTATTTACAGATTTTGGGAAAATGTCACTTAGTTACCAGAACCTTCTATGTGTTTCTGGTTTACTGGAAATGTCTGGATGTGTTTACATTTCTTTCCAGAACCTTCTGTAATCTCCACCTATATATAAAGGATGGAAAAGCCTGAGCAGTAAGTCTTGAATTGTTGCAAAGACAGAGGTCTTTGAAATTTTTTTTCTTATTTTATTTTGTTAACATATAACACATACAAGACAACAATTGTTACAAATAAAAACACAAGAACACAGGACAATGTACATTCAGAAAGAAATTATTACACTATTTATAGAAAGAAAATGATTGTCAAATACAAGAACAGTATCCATATATTATACCAAATTTTATAAAGCTAAGCAGTAAAGATTTGCGAAAAGTTTCCCCATATTTTAGTAAAGTTTATCGTTTTTTTAAAAAAAAGATGCAATATAGTTTCATTGTATTTTTTGCAAAAACTGCATTGCCATCATCATGTCTATTAATTTTAAACAATAAATCATTTGTACCTAGTATTCTGTACAACACTTTGTACTGCATCCAAAATTAAGTCATTGTCTTTTATTGTCTTAAAACATACTTGAAATAACCGTTTCCACATGTCTGCACAAATCGTAATACCCAAAGCTTGCTCCCAGAATGAATAGTAGGTGGTATCATGTACCATGTTTTGGTTAGCCAATATTCTGTAAAAATCTCGACTTCCTTTCTGTGATTTGCTAATGATTTTATTTGAATTGGGAGAGTAGGTTTTTATGTGTTTTAGAAGCATCCTTTTGCTTACTTAAGTAATTTTTGACACAGGCAATGACTGTGGTGCTCCAAAAAATTGGTTCTTATGTGATACACCATTTTCAAATCATTCTGGGATATGAACTTTCCATTTTCAAAAACAATGTCCGCAATCGATATAATTGCATTATTATACCAATCGGGTAGAAAAAGATTTGCCTTGGATACCATTGGATTATTCCAAAGAGGCCTACAAAGAGCATCGCTTACATTATTAATTGGAATACTATCAATAAATTTACTCCAACAGTATAAAGTTTCAGACCAGAATTTATTTGTTGTTTTTCTAGCCATGTTTAGACTATAATATGACCCAAATAAACCAGTTTTTTGGAGTGATCCTAGATACATTTTGGCAAATTTAGCCCATGGTGTTTCAGAGTTATTATATAGCCTTCGTAGCCAAGTCATCTTAATAGCAGATACAAAAGTGCTAAGATCTATCATGTTCAGTCCACCATCAAAATAATGTTTTGATAAAGTTTTTCTCTTTACCTTGTCCGGTTTTCCGCTCCAGATAAATTTATAGAACATTGTTTCTAACTGTTTCAGTATATTCTTTCCTGGTGAAGGCAATGATGTGAACAAATGATTAAGCTTGGACAAGGCCAAACGTTTTATCACTGTTATTTTACCAATTGGAGTTAGGTATCTATGAGGTCTTTGAAATTGCTATATCATGTATTACCTTTTCTGTGTATTAAGTGGATACAAACTGCTTGCAATAGATATTTTGTGGTGAACTCTTTGGGTCGAGCTGGATATAATAATTTGAACCTGATATTTAATAAAGCTGTAGAGATTTATTGGCTATATCTATCACTGAAGCTACAGTTATGTATAATGGATGACAGTTCCTCAAAGAAGCATGAAAATTGTGGAAATAAACCAAGACCATCTTATCAGAGGGTAAAGTAGGCGCTAGTGTTTAAAAGTGTTATAGTGATTGTGACCTTGTGTGAAAAAGAGATATTATCTCGAAAAATCTCCTTTAAAATCTTAATATCTCCAAAAACTCACTTACTATTGAGATATTATGTTGACAATTGACTTTTTCTCTAAGAAATGACTTAATATCTCGGAAACATTTTCACTTGGCCCTTATTCTCTTTCCTAATATTCACCATTATTCACTTGGTGAGCCTAAGATGAAATATTAATGTAGTATAAGCCTGAAAGTTTTTATCATCTGGTTCTGGCAATAAAAAATGTCAGGTTTGTATTTTTACATACCTAAATCAAGATTCTTCATTTTCAACATATACACGCATAAGCAATGACTAGAAAACAACATAAGTGTATCAAAGACAGCCTAAATTTGGAATTATTCTAATTCATCCAGTCATAACAATGAAAAACGACCCTCTGTTATCTGAATGTTGAGTTTTCAGTTCAGTTCAATCAGTTCAAAGTTATCCTTCCGTTCATGTTAATCACTTGTTAATTAAACTTGTTAATTACATGTTAATTACTTGTCTCAGTAATTTTTGTTACTTGAGCAATTTTTTTCAGTTTATTTTTACAGTAAAAAGCACCCTAGATATTTCAGAAATTCAAAAAAACATTCATTTTAATTTATTAAAGCTGTAAATAGTTAGGCACTCACATAATTCTTGTACAGTTCAACTTTGCTAACTTCATCTGGACAGTCTGCTGCAAAGAAGACTGCTTTATCAAACCTTGGCCGATCTGCCATTACGGAGCATGTCCATCCCAAGGTTTTGTATGTGAAAAGACAGGCTTGCAAGATGCGAGATAGATCCACTGTGAATGGAAAAATCTTAGTCATTAAAGAATTTTTAATTAAGTATATCAACTGAGTTCAGGAAAGGATATCAGTAATTCCTACAAGTTGCAACCAAAATCTGCACAGAAAATATTCAGTTGATTAAACAGCAACTTGTTGACCACTGTGGCAATCTGGGACATACAATTACATTGCCAGTACCCATGCCATTGGAAATTGAAAGGTACATTTTAAAAGTTATGGCCATGTTGAAACAGGCTGACACAGAAGCCACAGTGTATGATTAGTCTCCAAACCTTCTGATCACCCTGACACAGGGGACCCTACCTCAAAAATACTGTTTGTATGATTATCACATCAGTCTAAGATCAGTAAGTAAAAAAAGCCTACAGTATGTTACTAAGGTATTGTTTCTGAAACTCCTGAGAGTCCAATTTGTTACTTAGAGTTATTGTTTTCAAGCCTTGTATCGCCTGGATTTATTGAAAATACTAAAATTAAATTTTATAAAGAGTTCCCCAGTTGCCTAGTGGGTTAGCAAGTTTGGGATCTAATCACAAGCTATCATCTCTATTTGGGTTTGACTGACACAAATGACAATGCTGAGGATCTGTCCCAATATGACTCTACCTGGTGAACGGGGCGTAAAACCCAAACTTTGACTTGACTTGTATTATAAAATTTAAAAAAATGATGGCAACATTTTAGAACATTTTTTTCTTCTGCGTTCTTTGAATTCTAGTGTATTTTTATGCACACTCAAATGGATATATAATATCAATAATACTGTATTACACTTAGCTCACACGAATTAATCTGAAAAGAGTCCTACTTCCTCCAGAAAAATTTGAGATATTTCTGGATTAACAGCAAAAGTTTGTTTGGTATTATAATATGTATTGAAATTGTGTACTTACAGATGCGAGTTAAATCATAGGGAGCGATGACCCTTCTCATGTATTCACAAAGGAAATGATAGTGTATTCTGTTGAATACTGCATGCTTCCTGCATTCTTCTGTTTTTGTCTAAAATCATGATGGAAAATAGAGCAGACAAATGTATTACTCTGGTGCAATGCAGGTCTGACCAAATGTGTTTAGAAGCAAATGAAAAGATAATTTTATTATTTCTAAATTTTCTCTGACTTGACAACCTCTTCTCTTAATTAGTTAGAATATTTACAAAGTATGTAACTGTGATTAGTATAAATGTGTTACATCCATTTGTTGTTTTAGATGTATCAGTTTTGTGCAAGGTATAAACACTTCATTTGATGATACTGAACTACAAATAGAATTGACTTACACAAAATATCCTTGACTGAACTCTTTACACTATAAAGTCAGAAGGCACATAATCGGCCCCAAAAAAGAAACATTACTCCTAGATATTCCCTAAATTATAATAATAATGATACTGTAAGATTTTGTAGAATAAAGCCGGAATCTTATCATTACAATATACAATATATATGACAAGTTATGATAGGTTTTCTTATATTAGTATATATGAATACTTCAATTTTGTCTTAGAAAATGCCAAACTTTGCAGCTACATTTCACATTTTCTGCCAATTCCCTGGAAATAATGTTTGCTTCATGTTAATAAACTTAATCTTAATTTTTGGTTTGATATATTTTGAGTACATTAAAAACAAGAAATTGCTTAACACTCCTACACACAAGTTCTCAGATCAGCACAGATTGAGGGAACAAATCATATTTTCTTATCTCATTTCAGTTGGGATCAGTGCACTGAAATAACAATGCCCCAGTATCCTGTGGTTTATATTTTAGATAAGCTAAAGGCTAATAAAAAGGTATACTGATACTTATTTCTTTTCTCTAAAATTGACAGTTTAAGATTTAAGAAAGTATTGCTTGTGACACTTGTGATCCTTGCAGTTGAATGAAACAACTCAAAAGAAATTATAATTTCTGGGAATCTGCATCAGGTACATCTAGACAAAGGATACAAATGGACCATGTCATTAAGTGAAACTACGGTGATTTGAATTGTAAACCAGTATGTGGTATTTCATTTCATGGTGGTGGAAACAACTAAACCTATAAAGAATATTTACAACACGATAACTATTGTCGGCTGATCCCTCATCAACACAAATAAACTAATAAATTTGGTGAAATAGGTAACATTTTAACTTTAAACTGATTGCAAAATCGATATTTAATATCATCATATTTTGCAAAGGCCATTTCCAATTGTAAATTATGACTCATGTATGCTTGCAGTTAATTTTTGCCATCGTTATAAGGGCAGGGTGAACTCAACACCAGACTTTGATCGTTTTAAAGTCCTGATAACTAATTTTGAATTGAGTAAGCTTTTCCATCACTAGTTGGCTAGAGTTGTGATAGAAATGAATGTTATCAACAAATGTGACTTAATGTAAGACAATCTGAATGATGGAGCCACTGCAGAATGAATTTTGAATAAGCTGCAGTCTCCCAAGCAAAGTATGTGGGTGAAGTAAAAGTGAAATTGCCATTATTTTGACCATTTACCAGAGCCAAGGCATTTGCAAGGACTATTGTGTCAAGCAAATTTCAGATCTGAATGTTATATAAATCTTGATTATCACAAGAACAGAAAATAATCCTGCAATCATTCCCTCTCTCTTACAGACTGTTACATATTTCAAATATCACAAAAAAACTGTAAAACTATAAAAATTCAAGGTGGCTTTGCTGACTAGAAAAATAAAAATGTAAGATATTTAAAAAAAAATAAAAACCTTGCATTTGTATTGCATTTGAACTTTGACCCCTGCTTAAAGGTCAAGTGGGATCACATACTGAAAATGCTTTATATCTCCTTTATTACTGGTTCTAGGACCTCGGATGTGAAAATAAGTTGTAGGAGATTATGGCCTGTGAATCTTTTGCAAATATTAAACTAAACCTTTTACCCCTGCTTTAACATCAAATATGGTTATCATATGAAAAGGCCTTATATCTCCCTTATATTATTTGTTCTAAAGCCTCGAAATCAGAAAACAAGAAAGATAAATCGTAGTCTGCAAATCTTTTGCAAGGGCCTCTTTGATCTGTGTTTCAAGGTTAAGTGGAGTTTTATGTTAAAAAGGCTTCAAATCTCCCTATTATTTATTGTAGAGCTTCTAAATGTGAAAATAACCAGTAGGAAATCATAACCTACAAATCCTTTGCAAATGTCAAATTTTACCTTTGACCCCCTCTTCAAGATCTTGTGGAATTAACACACTAAATAGGCCCAATTTCCCTTACTATCGGTTTTAGAGTTTCAAAATGTGAATCAAACAATTGGAAATCATGTGCTGCAAATCTTTTGCAATATTGAATTTGATCATGGACCACTTCTTCAAGGTTTAGTTGGGTCATCATATTGAAAAGGCCTTTTATATCCCTTATTATTTCCCCTTGAGCTTTGAACCCTGTTTCATAGTAAGATAACCTCCAGTTTTGCTTCATACCTGGCATGAGATAAAAACCATGGTAGTGGTCTTGTTGTATAGTGTTTGGGTACTTTTCATTTGAAGTTTTCGCAATTAACACTGATTATCTACTCTGTTATGCATGATATAATATAAAAAATATTACCTTTAAGCTGGTAATAGAATTAACTTTATATATTTAGTTTTTTTAACAATTATAACTTGTCCCGGATTGAATTGTCCAGTAAATAACATAAATACACAAATTTTGTATATTTGAAAGCCCAAGAAGTGCTTTTGTTCACATTTGTCCCTTAATATTTTCTTGAACACTTTTTTGTAATTTATATCTTACTTGAAAAATAAAAATTTAAATGAGTGTGCTTTGCATACTGATTGAGGAGAATATCTGGAATGTAACAAAAACAACTCTGGTAATTTATGGAGGCTATAGTAGGATTACGTTTTACACCCTACCATGCAGCTAATTTTGAAGAAATATAAGAGTGCAGAGCAAGGCTCTTTTAAATTAGTACATGTGTGCAGAAGTGTAAAATTTTAGATTATTTAATAGAGCAAAATGCAAATTTTTATTTTCTTGGAGTGCAAAAAGCCAAATAGGGGAGGAAAGGAACATACTTTTTGGAGTTCAATTCATTTAATTCCTCTATCTTAAAACAAAACATCGATTTTGCTTTATAAAGATAGCATTTCTTGCAAATAAACTGTGAAATGATACTTAATATTATATTGAAAGTTAAAGGTCACATGTTCATCACAATAGCTTGCGTGATTAGCTCGTGTGTTCTTCGAGTGTTGGCTAATACCTCCTCAACATTCTAAGTTTATTTAGAATTTTGCTCCTCTGAGGATGGAGAAGAGGGGAAAAGAGTTCAGTTCTTGGGTTCAAGAGAAGTCCAGGTTCAGAGTGAATCAGGGTAAGTGGATCCCAAAAACCTGGTGCCTTGTGCACTTATTTTAAAGACTCCCAAATGAAGACTAAGTGCCTGACCTTTAAAGGACATAAACTTAAGAGAACAAACAAATTATTGTACACTATGATACACTAAAAACAAGACCCTGGACAAAACATTGGAATAGTGGCAAATTGTCTGAGCTGCCACCACTGGTCCCAGGTGGAAAAACTCAGGCGCAGGCCACATCTTTCAATCTAATCTAATCTAATGTGGACTTTTATAGCGCTTAATCTCCATCACTGATGGACTCTAAGGCGCATCTAAACATAAAGCAAGGCAGTTAGCGTTAATCAAGGGACATAGCCAGGTCGTACCAAGGAGACACAGATGTAACGGGAGAGGCTATGGTGGGTAGGCTTGTAAAATTGAGTGAACGTGTTGTGGTACTTTCACTGGACGGGTAAGTTGTCCTGGTTCAAGGTCAAGGATTCTTGGTAAGATAGCTGACAACCAGCGAAAAATTATTCTTTGGGAGAGGGAAAATATAACGAGAAACAGAAGCATGGATTTCATATGAAACTGAAGATCAGAAGGAAAACTGTTTTAATGCTAATATATTATGCAGATGCATCTTGAAAGCAGTTCAAAAGGAAGTTTTGTAAGTGTCAAGCTGGGATACCTCTTAGACCTTTTGGACTATCCGCAATCATAGACTTTCCAGAAGTCTATTTAGGGTTTCATCCCTACTAAAATGGAGTTAAGACTTACCTAACGTTTACTTAATGGTTGACCTGTATCAGTCACTGGTACTGGGCTGGAGATTCATCACCTAGAACAGGACATCGTCTCTTATTGATGGTTCTGTGAAGAGCACAGACATAGCTGATATCATCAGTAGATCTCAGAACCAGGACATGTTGGGCCAACCTGGGCTCTCAGAAGCACTCTTTTTCAAGTGTATGGAATTATCATGTTTTCAGCTCTGCTCAGGAGTGAAACTGGAGGAAAAGCAAACAGTTCAGGTCCTCCCTTGATACTAAGTGAGCGTCAAGTGACCAAGCCTTTTGACCTTGGACTGGGGATACAAACTGTAGCAACTTTTATCTGGTGGCAAACTTGTCTGAGGATGGTACCTATGTGCAAAGGGTGTTTTGAAAACCTACTGAAGGATTGAAAATTCTTTTTTATTAATCTGTCTGTTTGTGATAGCTTGTTACGATGTGATGGACTCTCAAACAAACCAACCCAGACTGTACCATAACAGGAGTCTCTACAATAGAGCAGAGAGATAGATCCCAATCTCATACCACATTATTCGTTGGTTTCAGTCTCAATAGCTCTGAAAACATCCAGCCTGAACACAAGTTTCCAAAATTCTTGAAAGCCAGTAGGACTACCTTAAGTTCCAAGAATTGAATGTGAAACTTGCTGGAACTGACCAAATGAATTTTTGGGTACAATCGCAGAAGTGAGTGCCCCAACATTTCTTTGATACATCAGTGAAGAATTGCAGGTTTGATGGAGGGAGTGCTGGAGATGGCCGGGAATGTCAATCTTCCCTGCATCCCCTTCAGAAGGGATTTTATATTTGTGTTTAAGGCCTGCCATCTGTCAGACCATCCTTATATCTAGCTTATATTGGAAATCTATCCAAAGATTAAAAATACATCAAATGTACTAGCAAGACCAATGGTGAAACATACAAGTTCAGTTTATATAATCCCACTGAATAAATTCTGCAAGTAATGTGATATTCTGTAAGTAATGTGATGTCCAATTGTCCGCCAAATAAATTCTGCAAGTAATGTGATATTCTGTAAGTAATGTGATTTCCAATTGTCCGCCAAATAAATTCTGTAAGTAATGTGATATACTGTAAGTAATGTGATGTCCACCTAGTGAGAGGTGGAGGCACTATCCCCCCAGGTTAGTGAAGGGGATATATCTCGTGGGCACAAAGTAATCCTCAGGACAATTTTACTGATGTTTGGTGGGACCAGCTCGCATATAAAGTATTAGTCTCTTGCATAAGCTATATGAGTATCAAAACTGAATGCAAAAAAGCACATTATCAAGGAAATATTCAAAAAAGATACAACAAAAACTTTAAGCCTTACCTTTATAGCAAATGAACACTGCTGTTCAATAACAGCTGGTGTGTTGTTTGTAAATCGTGCTTTTGGTAACACAAATTCATAACGACCTTTCTTTGTAAGATATCGAGCAGGCAGAGTAAAGTCTTTTGTAGCATTTATTGTGGCATTCACTACCAGTTTTGTCACTCTTGTGCCACACTGCGTCACTGTAAAAGGCAATCTGTTACACTCTTCATTTGGCTTGTTGTCTTTTCCAGTTATATTCAGGTCTAAGTTTTCAAGTACCATCAACTGAGATAAATCCACTAGATTAAATTTTGCGTGAGTCTTTCTATCGTCAGCTGTGATATGCACATCAAACTCAACCAATCTCTTCGTTATGTCCCATTCAAGGCCAATGTATGTATAATCAGTCCAAATTGCTGAGACCAAGTGATGCTCTGGTTCTAATGTAAACCAAGTGTTGTCACCCTCATTTCCTGTGTGGTCAGTAAAGTGGTAGAGCTCAGTCTGTTGCAACATGCCATTCGTATCCTGTGACAAATTGATGTACACACTTGTGTGATAAAACATAGAATAATGAGGTTTCATCATGACATTTTTTGCATTAATAAGTTAATTTATGGAGATTTTCCTATAAGACATAAAAAGGCATCCTTTCATTACAAATTATATTGTACCATAAAATGACCCACATTTGCAGTAGGTGTTGTTTAGATTAATATAAAGTTAATTAATATCTGACATAAAGTTTGCAGTTGAAATGAAAAAAGTGATTCCCAGTTTGTCAAGTTCCCAGTTTACACACAGTACAATCAAGTCCCATTTTTTCCAGTCATGTTTTTTTATATTGGACATAACTAGACCAATCACATAACACTGTACAGGTTACTGTGCTGCAATCTGCATTGAAATAGTAATAAAATGCAAATATATATCTAATTCAGAGTATCTTACCTTCACTCCATAAATGGATATTTTTTGATTCCTAGGTGTTTTGATCACAAGTGACTTATAATCACAGGGATCAGTGTGGAGGTCATATTTATAATCTGTAATATATAATTGAATATCACATTGCAATGCACAATACAGTGTCATTGTTTTTATGTTCCTCAAGAGAAAGTTTATTATTAAGCCTTAGTTAGTTTGACAAAATGAATATTAAATCTATCAGACCAATTGTGTAATGCACAAAACCTTGTGTTAGGGGAAAACATATAGGATCTAAAATTTATTTCAAATTCAGATATAAACTGTTAAAATGTTATATGTTAATCAGTGCAAGTTCAAACTACTTATCAAACTGCTATATCAATACTGCATCTATTTTCTGTGTGTACTGTCTCAAATGTATTTCTGAAAATGAAGATCCAAACTGCTACTGTCTTTAAAATATAATAAAAGAAAAATAATATGCAAATGAAACGCTCTGAAAGGTCATCAATACAAATTAGAGGATTAATAAGAATAGGTTAGCATTGCATCATTTTGGTGGATGTTTAACAAATACTTACTCTCAAGTTGAACACATATTCTTTACCATTGCTTTACTATACATTGCAGGGACCACAGTGACATAGTGGTACCACACTCACCCTCCATCTCTGAGATTGGGGTTCAGTTCCCGGCCCAACCTCAAGTGGGAAAGCTGGTAGTTGCTTGCCGTTGCTTGGCAGTTTACAGTACAGAACCTTGACCAACTGCAATTACTGGTTTCCTCTGCCCTCCCAACTACCTGTCGTGATATGACCTGTACAGTGTTGAAAGCGATGTAAAACCCCAAATAAATAAATAATTACTATACATTGCTTTATTGATGGATTGAAAAATGTAGAATGGCATTACTTTTTTATAATTATTACCACTGTGAACATTAAATTAATATGCAAAAGTAAGATAAAAATACATTGCAATAGGAATATATAAATCTATTCTTATGTGTACATTAGGGTTAAGAAAAAACTTTGTATGCCTATCTCTTTTGTATTTATTCAATGTACATAATACTACATATAATGTAATAATGTAAAAATGGACAATAAAATTTAGACGCATCTGTCACTAGATGACCCTCAAGTTTTTGACCTTATATACACATATGTATAGTGCATAGCATATGTACATACAGAATGTTTTACAAGTACAAATATGATATGTATTTAATGTGTAATATTCTGATGTAACTTACACGATACAATGTAATTATTCTTTGAAGTATATTTGTAACTCAATCATAAAGTAATAATTCATTGGTTACTTATTGATGATTGCTATTTTTATCTCCTTAGTGTGTTACATCGATTTGCTGCTATAAACAAAATTTTCAATATAACAAGAGGAATACCCCTATATCTGTCTGTTTGATAACTTTATTGGTATTTTATACAATGCAAGGTAATTGTAATGTACTTATAATGCAATATTGTACATGCGATGTTGTACATCTGTATAAAATAATTATTGGTAATGTTTATGATTACAATAAAACATCTGTGGATTATATTATGGGGGTGTTCCACTGGAGCCGACTGGTCAGTAACTAGGTATTTTTTGAGAGTTGGGAGCTTTGATTACATTGTCAGTTACAATCGGTTGCATTTTCCTCGCTTGTGGTGGATCGGCAAAATATCTAACATGTTCAATATTCCCCGACCCACCCCAACTCTGTTTTTGGACGTTGGACCTCCCCTTCTCGTAACCATCCAGTTGATATGTCATGGATCTCTATGGCTTGTCGGTCACACTTCACATCTTGTCCTTTACTGTTGCTGTCTTGTCTGGCAGAACTTCAAGGACTGTTGTGGTTAAATACCAGGACTCCAACTTGCGACAGGCCTTACCCACGAACCAACCATACTTGAAAGGAAAATAGGCCTGTTGGAAACATTATTGACCTGACAGCCTTCTTCAACAACCTTGCATCGGAGGTGAAGGGATTAGAAGAGAAAGACTTTCAGACATTTAGAAACGGGGCTGTAAAGCTTCTTAGCAGCATCCAAAGCAGGGCAGAGGAACAAGGCCGTCAGCCCAAGCAACAACAGTAACAGACACTTTCACACTGCTCTAATGCAACTTCAACATTTGTGCCACACTTCAACAGCTACAACAACCAGCACCAGCTGCAAGGAAATAGATCTTAACTATCCCAGACTCAAATGCCCCCAAGCCAGGTCATCCAACCTGCTCAGGAGAGCCAAGTGGCAACCAAAGGATAGCAGCAGCAAACCAGAGGTCAGCCAACTTCCTTCCTAGTAGTTGACGACCAACAGACTGGCCCTACAACACCACTCACCATCACATTGACCCATATAAAGCACTTCAACCCACCATCAGTTGCCTCTGCTACAGGCAAAGAAAGTAAACACAACATATCAGGACTCTCAAATTTATTTGGAAATCCTCAGTCTGTGATGAGCAACCAACAGATTGACACACCGCAGACATTTTTATCACCGGACACAACCACCAACTGCCTCTCCTCTAAGTCCAACTGCCGCACAGCAAGAACATCAGCAGCTCAGTCTCAGCCTCATCCACAGACAGCTGATGTCAAAGAGCAGCAGCAGTAGAACCACTGCACTTGCCTCAATCGGTTCTTTTCTGGACCACTGCTGTAAAACATTTAAAGGTTGTTTCGGGACCACCCAAATCTTTCAAAAACAATTAATAGGTGAATCAAAACAAGAAGCATTACACCACCCCACACATAACCCCAAACACAAAAACCCCCAAAAAATTAATGAATGAATGATTGATATGTGCTTGAAAAAAAATTTGAAGTTAATAAAAAAACTTAAATTTTTCAAAACTGAACTTAGAAAAAAAAAAAGTTTGGGAACAATAACTTATAACAAAAAAAAAATCCTTCGCTTTTAAAGAAGGTTTGATATTTGGGGAAAGTATTTTGATCTTTAAATTCGACCTTTTGACTTTTGACCTTGTGAGAAACTTTAGGGGTTCCCAAAAGATTTTGATGATTTTGCAATTTTGCAAGAAAATAATTTTTTTAAAAGTTTTTTCTCTAAAGGTCTGCAAATTTTCACTGTTAATGGGTGACATTTTTACATAGTGTGGGTGAAAGGTTTTCAACAGGGGACTTGTGATTTGGTTTGAAATAGGTATGAAACTTGTTAGAAATGGATTGGATTTGGTTTGGAAACTTGTTGGAATTTCCAGTGACACCAGTTTAAATTAACGTTTTTGGAATAATTGGGTAGTCCTGAAAAGGACTGATAGATGCCAGCTTCTTCTACCCCCAGGAAAGCTCCCATCTCAGCTCTTGTCCTCCTGTCCAGCAAATGCCCCCACATGATTGAAATAGTCTTTCGGTAATTTTTGTTGATGTTTGACTTCCCTCAAAGGATTCCTGTAGTTGTCATTTGGCTTGTACACCTCCTGTTCATTTTGTAAGGCCGCTGCACCACTTGTTGGGGTTGTTGCCCTGTTTGCCCTGCTCTGGTGTGTCCTCAACACAGGAAAAATAGTGCAAATCTGGCCTTCCTACCCCAGTGGTTTAGGTACCAGAAGTTCCAAGCTGCTTTCCTCGGTCTTCTCTCTCAAATCACCTCTGTTAAAAATCTGTGCATCCAATGATGATGATCTGCTTGACCAACAATGTATCTAAAGGAATCTGTCTTCTGTGTATACCAGGCATAGAAGGACCAGGGAAAAGACGGCCTTGTAGTAATAGTCACTGCCTCATTTCTTGGGTTCTTTGTGGCAATTTGCTTCCTGTCTAGGGCCCCAAGAGCATGGGGGATACTCCATCTGGTTCCGAACTTTTCCTCCACCCTTTTCCACTCCTCGGGGCTAGTAGAGCAGTGCAAATATTCATCATATAATTCAGCAAGGACGGTCCGGCAGACCTGGGGAACAAATTTACAGATGGTGGTTCAGCCAACCAACCAGTAATACTACAATTAGGTGTCAGTCTCTCGTGTTGTCTGGTGTCTCAGTGTTATTCCCAGTTTCAATCCCACTTCTAAGGGCTCCCTGAAATTGGTGACCTACTTCTTAAAGCACTGGTATATGGTTCTTTGGTGAGGACAAAAATGGCAGGCGGCATCCTGACAAAATTATGGTATCCTGGGATGTCAGTGTGTATGAGGTAAGCCAGGAGATTGCTGCAGCATTCTTTTTCTTGTATTTGAAGGATACAGGGCATAACCCAGGGGTTTCGTGGCCTTGTACTTCTCCTGGGGGCTGGCTTGGGCTGTGGCTGTGTTACTGGCTGAAGGGCTGGTGCTGGTCCTTGGTTCAGATGTGTGCTTCACTATCAGCAAATCATGATAAAAATAAAAAAAATATTAGACTCAATAAAAACAAAAGTACCCTAAGCTGCCATCTTTCCAGGACAAATGATGATTTATGACAGCCAGAGGTTAATATAGTGTTGTATGCAGACTCTGGATCCCTACTCCAGGATTTAATCAGTCCAGTTGGGGTGTCTGGAAAATACTGTCTGTTTGTCAGTACAGCTTGTCGGGGGTTGCTACGACTTGTCTGTTAGGGGTTTACGGCTTGCAACAGTAGTTTCCCATCTTGTTGAGAAGAAAATCATCCCAACCATAAGAATGGTCGGGATATTGCTCCAGAAAATGCCCCAACTGCATTTACTGCATCCTGTCAGGGATATGTAACTGACCCAACATTTTCCCGCTCTTTTTTCTGATTTTTTTAGTCTAGGTTACTTATCTGTAAAAAGTAGTCACTTTCGGCCACTTACTTTGGGTTGGATTCACATTACTACTATTAATGTAACAATTATAAAGATGTTGAATTTTCTTTATGCTAATATATTTTAGGCATTACTATGGTAAATTATTGCAACATTAATTTTAAGAAGAGTATTCAGTTTGGCTTGGTTGACAGTGACAATTTCATTTTGTTTCATGACATTGATATATATTTTATTTAGCTTCAATTTCTCATTCTTGAGAAGTAATCTATTATTGTTCATCTAATCTATTATCTAAAAGGGAAAACATTTTATAACTAAAATCAAAGGACAATGAAACCTTGTTTTAGAGTACTTCTGTAATACACTGAAAGATAACCGTTAATTAAAAATGTGATAATATGGAAAAAGCAAAAAAATAAACAATTAGATTCAACAGTTGAGATATTGAAAAATACTTGGTAACTTGTTTCTATGAGGCTTTGTTCTTCCATCACTTTTTGTCAAACATCTATCACTATGAGTTTTAATACAAAATTAAAAGGAGATGTAAAACTAGCTTACGAAAATGGTCACGGCAAGCTTCAACTTGAAAACGCTTTATTTCCCCAGCTTTACCTTCTTCAACTTCAAACTTTACAGCACCACGTCTAACTATCATACCTTGATCTTTTGGTAAATAACATTTTCTCGAAAGAATGTCTGTTGTACAAATTGTTATCTATATCAACAAAATAATAATTTTTGTTACAATTTAGATGTGAACACCAAGATAAATACATTTCTTGTAGGGGAATAATGTGTAAAACAATTTCCCAGTCCTGGGTTCTAACTTTCAGGTATGAGTAGCCAACTTGAGCGAACAAGTTATTACTTGAAAATGTCAGTTATTAATTTGACATTATTTTTATACTTAATAGACATTTTAGATGTACTCACAGTATATCATTACACATATTTTGCAAAACATATCTATAACATTGCATAATTATGTGTAATTATTATGCTTGTTTAATACCTTACAAAAATCAGTGAATTTCCTAGTTTCTAACTTACTTGTTCTGGTTTAAAAGATAAAGAGTTTAAAATGCAAAAGTCAACATGATGGTACATGTCTTTCATAGATACCTCATTACAAAATTGTCTGCAACAAATAGCATGTACAAATACTCACTGACTGTATGAATGTTACTGTTGATGTCTCCATAACATATGTTATCTTCTTTATATATTTGAAATATGCACAAACTTTCCACCATTCAAAGTTTTGTCCATCAGTGACTAAAAGAACAGTTTTCCATATACCAAAACAGCCTTCTAGTGAAATTCTACGTGTACAATACAGTTTTATAAATATGAAACAATTAAATGGATGTACACTGATAACTAGAAAGTTCTCGTAGAGCACAGACGTTCACCAGAAAGAGGGTGTTTCTAAAGTTCGAGATTTTTTCAGTATCCAACATATGATCAGGATTGTGCCCAAAACATAGCCACTTCTTCTTTTTGTCAGGTTGTACCCAAATAGAAAATTTCTGGAGTAATTTTAGGTTGGAAATCAAAGTCATTAAAATTACAATAAAAATCGGAGCTTTGAACATTTTGGATCTTTTTTAATCCACAATCTCATCCAGCTCTTTCGCCAAGTTTAATTTCTTCTTTCTATGATCAGGCCCTACAGGCATTAAAATTTCCAAAAGATCTGTTTCTTAATTTGGGAGTTATAATGGACACAAAAAAACCAGAGAGAGGTAAACAAGTTGATGCATCCAAAATCGTAACTAAGTCTTCCTGGTTGAGGTGTTACCTGTACTGATCTGAAGTAGACAGAATATCAACTCTATAATGTATCTTGTGGCTGTATTGTGTTAACATTTTGTCCACAAAAAGAATACTGCAAATTCTATGTGATATTTGTACATGAACTAAATTGTGATATTGTTTTCAATTTAATGTTGGGAACTCTGAAAGGCCTGAACTTAGTGAAAGCTCGAGGTTTTGAGTCAGTGTGAAGTTAAATGGAAAATATGCAACTACTTGGCAGCTAGAGACTCTGAATATGGTCTCTTGGGTTTGTACAGTTTGCCAAAATACAATATGTCATTCACATTAAATTTATTATTATCTTTTGTGACACATGTAAACATACATTAAAATCTCTGGGGATCAGAGTATTTTTTGGTATTACACTAAATGGGAACAACTCATGGCGAGTTGAAGGATTCATAGAGAGCTGGTTTTGATATAACCTTAACTCATTGAAGGGTGTGTGTTAAACTTTGATCATGCAAATACTTCTGTCACAATGCATAAAATGGTAAAACAATAAATTAAAGCAAATATTAAATTTCACCCACATGCAATGTAGAAATAAATATTTTTCCCTGGTGCTCCTGTATATATTTTGTCTGATCCCTCTAGTGCATCCTTCTCATTTCTCTCTTCATCCCTGTCATCAAAGCTAAATACATCCTCCTCTAGTTTATTCTTTGGATACCGCAAAGTAAAGGAGTTTTTACAATGGTTTCCTGTGATACGTGGCTTTCTTTGCTCTTTGCCTACACCTTCACCAATTTCTTTTAGAGCTGCAACAACGTCCACTTTAAATTGATGTTAATTTATTGTATTTTGCTTTTAGCCGGTGTTACAGTGAGTATCAGACTGAGTTTAGTTTTTTTGGCTAAGTCAGGGAATAAAAAAAAGAGCTTGATCTTAACTAGGACTCGAATTTGAAATGGATTTCAAAGAGGCTGACTTAACTCAGTCTGAACTTATCAAATAACCACATGATATTCTCTGTCATGTAACCTTTTATCTTATAAAAATATACTATTGGTGCCATATATCCCTTGTGTGATGCATTATGTCTCAGAAAAATACAATTTTGCAATTTGAAAACTTGTAACCACATAAAAACCTCCCAAACACTACTTCAAACAGGTATTTTTTATAGTTATACTTTATTTACAGCCATTTAAAATTTTAAAGTGGAGAAAACTTAATGACAGCGATATTTAAATCTTTTACAAAACAAACTTTGAGCTCCATACATAGCCAAAACTTAGTGTCTGCTACTTTGTGAAATCAACTTCGTCTGAAAGACTGAACCTAAATTTATGACAGAAATCTTAACTTTAAGTTCAGGGTATGTCCACTGGTAAAGCTGGCCCCAGGAGAAGGTAAATAGTCCAGAAAGAACACTTTTTCCCTTTTCAATTTTTATGCTCAGTACATGACTCACGGATGTACCTAAACCATGTGTGATGTAAAGAATAAAGATACACTGGTAAATGAGATATTGGATTTTATAGATTTATATGATATGTAATTTTAGTTTGATGTTTTATATTCTAAGCAATATAAACAAGAGCAATCGGAGGCAACCTAAATGCAGATTTTTCACAATTTGTGCAAATAATATTACTCAGTGTGCTGAGTATGAAGAATTAGAATCAAGGGCATTGACCCGATCATGCGCAAATTTGAATCGGTTCTTCCTTGTAACAGTTCTAATGCCTAAAAAATTCATAACCATCCGTGAATTACTTTTGAAGTTATGTTGTAGACAAAGAAAACAAACAAACAAACAAACAAAACAAGCAAACAGAAGGAGTAATATACTTTGCAAAAATTTTGCAAAGTAACATACAAAGGTAACAATTAGTCCCAAAAATCACAAAGTACACCAAAACAAATGTTTCAACAATTTCAGCGAAGGGAAAAGTTCAGTTCTAATGCATTTACAACCATATAGCAGTATGAATGTAAAATGATGCAAAGTGTAAAACTGTGTGGATTAAACATGATTTTTGGGTGGGGGTGGGGTGCAATTTAACTTGGAAGTTATTTTTGGTATGTTGTCTCCTAAATTATAAGCCAAACATATACGATCACAATGCATATATACTGGGTTTCAACTGTAAATTATATCAAATGATTTAAATAGGGCATTGTTGAATCTCATTTAGTGAAGTATACAAGAAAACATTTTAAACATTTTTCTGTTACTGTCAAGACAGTAAGTTATTTTTGGAACAGGTAACTGGTCGATCTGTAGTTTATGCCATAGTATTGATTTTATAGTGTTGGAGATACTTATTGGGTATATAATAAATATTTACTCTCGTATGTAGCATACCACCAAATATCTTGTCCAATATGATAATAATACATGCATTAGTAGTGGATCCAGAAGTCATTTCCCCATAATATCTATAATAATATAAAATAGAGACTCTAACTAAAATTATTAACTATACAAAAGAAACATTTATCATAACTTGTCATAGGGCCACTGTTGCACAGTGGTATGATACTCTCCTCCCAGCTCTAAGGTCGTTGGTTCAAATGGCCAACTATATGTACTGGTTTCGTCTGCCCACAAAACTACCTGTTGTGATATGACCTGTACAGTGTTGAAGTCACGCGAAACTCCAAATAAATACATAAACAAAACTTGTCATCTAAATCCATCTCATATTATATTACAATCAGCCATTTGTATTTAAACTTGAGTTCCTGTTTATAGCCCCTCAATAGTGTTTAAATTTGCTTACATCAGTACTGGCAACCACATGTTCAGTTACTAGTATTTGGTGTCTGGTTATATCTGTGGTGCAGTTCACTTATAAAGATAACCTGGAGGTCTGGCTTTGTTGTTTTAAAAAATATATTCAACAAAATCATATTTATTGCTGTTTCAATTTACATTTTGTGAAAACGTAAATAAAATATAAAAAAGGAAAACACAGTAGCTGTTTTAGAGTATATCTAGGTAAGGTATAATTTTTGTTTGCTTTGGTTAGTAAGACTTTAGGCGTGGTACCTTATCTCTTGGCACTAGTGTCAAGTCTTTAAAGAAGTATTGTAACAAAATATATGAATAATAGCAGGTCAAATTTGTAAAAACAAAATACTTACGAGGACGCGTGGCATTGCAGCATGCATATATATTAAAAAAGCTGATGCTCATCGTCT
The DNA here is from genome assembly GCA_964017235.1 of Sabellastarte sp. h YS-2021. NCBI lineage: Eukaryota > Metazoa > Annelida > Polychaeta > Sabellida > Sabellidae > Sabellastarte > Sabellastarte sp. h YS-2021. Next base: position 23,634,400 of record OZ024933.1, on the reverse strand, counting down.
CTGAGTTCTCGCTTGGAAAGATTGTGATTTTGACAGCTGTAACTGGATTCCAGTAATTAAGGGTAAATTTCTGATTACTAGGAGATTCTATCGTTCTCTGAAAATGAATAAAGGTACTTTTAATAAGTGTTATATCTTCATCATTTGCATATAAAAATCCAGTATTTATAATTTTACAGCAAGTAATTATCATTGAATGAGTAAATACAAATATTTCTAATTTCTGTACCTCTTCAGTTCTTCCTCTCGCCTTATCATCAAATATTGTAAGGCCATTGTCCCTTTTTTTACAAAATATATCTGGAGTCTCATTACTCTTTCCAATATTTATTTCAGTGTCACAAAACTTCACTACTATTTTCGAAACATTTCGACCCCAAAATGAAACTGTTCTGGATTGAAACAGACCATCAGGAAGTTGAGGACAAACCTTATTTACTGCAAAATAAATAAAAAAATACAATGAAATAATACATTTTAGCTTCTATTTTCCATGAATTTGCTTCAAAAATAACTGGAATAAGTCCATATATACTAAAATGATGCCAAAGAAATACTTGTGAAATGCGCTCATAATTACTTGTTTTAAAGTATAACAAAAATTACTGCATATTTCTCAGTCATATCTGCAACAATTTAATACAACAAAATCGGGGCCACGGTGGCAGAGTGGTAACACTCTCCCCTCCCACCTCTGAGGCCGGGGTTCGATCCCCGTCAGGGCCTCAAATGGGAAAGCTGGTAGTTGCTTGCCATTGTTCGGCAGTTTACAGTACAGAACCCTAACGAACTGTATGTACTGGTTTCCTCTGCCCTTCCAACTACCCGTCGTGATATGACCTGTACAGTGTTGAAAGGGATGTAAAACCCCGAATAAATAAATAAATACAACAAAAACTGTATAAAAACCTGTACATAGCACACTTGTAAGTTATATAATTAATGAAATATTTATAAAAAATGTACTACATTATATGAGCGTGTAGCATGAGTATTTTTTTGTCAATCTTCAGGTGTGATTTTTTTAACATGTGACTATTGAGGGATGTTTACTTATATTGTGTTCGCTTATATGGAATAACAATAGGTAAAAATGAATTAAAATAAAGAATTCAAGAGCATGCGTCATATTCCAAGTATTAATTTGCAATGCCATTTCTGTATGGATTTTAATGGAACAAAAACAAGAAGAAGCTATGTATATATACCTTTCTAATGGTGTGTAAATTTATAGCTTACACTTTTACTGAAATATGTACGAAGAATCAGCACTTGTTGACTATTTTATATTGCTATTTATCCATGGTAAGCAGAGCATCACCCTATACAGGCCATATATGGCTTGTGGCGGGAAAAAAACTATGAATGTTACACCATTAAGACCATTAAGTAAGCTATCTTGATGAAATAGTTTGGGTTTAACTCTGTCATCAAGTGCAACAGGAGATCATATTGTTCTCACAGCATATGAAACAACTGTTAAAAATTGTGATTTTTTTTAGATCCATTAATAGAAAGGCTAAACATGTTTGCTGATTCATTATGATGATGCACTGATTTTTCTTTTTGGTTTATATTTCATTGATAAGAAACCTTCAAAGTCAGAAAAATCGGCCAGCAGATACAGTTTGCTGATAAGAACTGGAGGGTGCAATACTTCTGTCAATCTTGCCATGACTTTTTGTTGGTTTGGTGTGGCTAGGAATACTGATGACAGCAGTTTTATTTTAAATAATATACAGAAATGGAATTACAAATACAGAATGGAATTATCCTTATACAAATTGCCCAATCATAACAATTTCTTTACTTTTGTAAAGAATGAAAGTAAGATATATATTGCTTACATACATGTATACGCTAGGACTATAGTCTTGTCAGGTCCAACAGTTAATCCCTCACGTGACAGTGCCCTCCATGCTCTGCTGGTGTTCCTTTGTGTGGTGTTATGAGTCAGATCAAAAGGAGAAGTAAAATTCTCTAGATCACTTCTTTGTATTCTCACCATATCAAAACATATGTCTGGAGGTTTTGGAATATCGACTCTACACTTGATAGATGCTTTTCCAATGCGCACTATTTCACCTTCAACTATGACAAATCAGATGACATAAAACATAGTGTTTCATAGCATTACACTTACAACTCCTATTTGAGTACACTAAGTCTATCATGGCGAGCCTAATGCCCCTGTTCCACCAAAGGATTAAGCCCCGATCCTGTCTGGGACCCTTAATCGTGGGTAGTCTTGGAAAAAATGGAAAAAAAATTGACCAATGGGGTGGAAGACAGAATCGGTATGAAGGTCTGGGATTAACTACAGATCGGCCTCAGGACGCCCCAGGAGGCCCCAGACTGTCCCCAACTGGTCTGGGACTAAGAACCGATTAAGCCATTTTTCTAGTCGTAGACAAACCGACTGGGTCCCAGGACGCCTCAGGCCTCCTGGGACTAAGCCCCGACTAACCCAGGATTAAGTCCCGACCCCACAAGGTGTCCTGAGGCGTCCCCAGACCAGGATCGCCGATTTTTGTCTGGCAATGGGATTAAGGGTCGCAGGAAGCCTGGGACTAAGTGATAGAGGTCTGGGACTAAGGGTCGGGGACTAAGGGTCGCAGGCGGCCTGGGACAGCATAGGACTGTGTAATTTTGGTCTGAGGAGGCCTGAGGAAGCCTGGGACTGTACATTTTGTTTATGGCGGGAAAAAATAATCGGTTGGGGTCGGGAGAAATATCAAACATGTTTGATTTCTCTCACGGCCACAACCGACCACAACCGACCCTTACAGGACGCCTGGGACTAAGCATATTTCTAAAACCGACCCTCAAAAACCCTTAATCGGGAGCCTTAGTCGTGTGGTGGAACACCCACATAACAAAAGGCAAGCAAAGCAGTAGCAATGCTAGATTTAGATAAAGTGAGCAACACGTAAACTTAAGTAATATAGAAATTTGAGAATGTTTCAAATATGTAACATATACAGCACATATAAGAAAGCTCTTTGATTAGTTATTGCATGTAAGAGTTCAAACCTGCAAACCAGATGATAAAGTTTCCTTGCTAAGTTTTAAGAATTGACACACTCTGGATATTTCTTTTAGCTCAGCATGAAATATGGTAAAAAGTATAAAACATGTTACAAACAAGCATGTATTTTATGATAATACAGCTATTTGGTTAATATTATGCAATTTATTAGCATGATTTTACTTACATTCATTGTCCAAACATATACTGATTGACATGGTTGAGACCATAATTTTAGCATTTCTATTAGCAGGTTCAAGTGTGATATTGCCAGTTCTTAATTCATGAAATCTTCCCCAGGGATTGTAACATTTCCACAGATAGTTTGATGCTTCACAAACTGTGATCTGTAAACAACATTGTTTCACAGTAATATTTTACTGGTGGAGACATGTTTGTGATTTGTATTCTCTTAACTAATGGATTTAATATCAAACTATTACAGTTGTTCTTTTTTCTCATTTTATTAATATCATGAACATTCTAATATTGACAGTTTTATCCTTAACCAGGTTCTCTGCCATTCAGTCTGAGAATTAACTGTTTCCAAAATCTCCCTAAATGCTCTGGGTCTATTCTCAGAAAGGTTTGTTCCCACTTCTCAAGCTTAGAAATCAATCTGCATAATTAACGCTCAACGATAGGAGAGGGTTATTGTAAACAGTTTGTTTCTGCCCAGATAGCATTCCACCGTCGGACTGACATTGGCCCAACATCGGCACATCCGTCGGTCCGACGTTGGCTGCCGACGTTGGGCCAACGGCTTTTTGACCGTCGGGCCAACATTGGCCCAACGTCAGCAAGCAACCGGTGAAAATTGTATTCTATGTATAGCATCAGCCAATCAGATGATGTTCATTGATAACTTTTGTAGTGTGAATTTTTAACGAGAATATTATTTTTATGTGTAAAATTAATTGTTAAATGGTTAGTTAAAATTTGTGGGCTCACTGATATTTTTTGCTAAGTTACCCCAAATCCCCTGTTATTGCTCGCCGCCATCTTGAATAAAAATCCGCCATTGGCCCAACGTTGGCAAAATATAGACATCTAACCTGAGTGTTGGTTGGCAAGCCAACGTCGGCCCAACATTGGGCAAAATATAGAGGCAAAATATAGAGACATCTAACCAGAGTGTTGGTTGGCAAGCCAATGTCGGCCCAATGTCGGCAAAATCTGCCGACCATGCGACCAATAGCCAATGTCGGTCCGACGGCGGAATGCTATCTGGGTGTCTGTCTGTCTGTGCACCGTTTTGCCCTTATAACTCAAAAACTTTAACATCAATCAATCTCAAATTTGGTGTTCAGGTATTTCATGGGGTACAGATGGATTCTTCCAAATTTGGTGTAATAATAATAATAATAGTAGGATTTATATAGCGCAAAATTGATACAAATCCTCTAATGCACTTGAGACCAAGAAGGGAGAGTCCAGGGACAGGCATGGGTCGACATCTAAAAATATTTTTACTTAAAGACAGCAAGTGTCACAAGCTAGGTTTGTGACCTCACAATAACATTGTGACATCACTTAGTAATGACTAATTAGAAAGCAAAATATTGATTCTTTACGTATGTGTTTGAAAATTAAAGTCAGGAGAGAGTTTTTTCTTATTTTTAATTGGGAATACACAGTGAAACTGCTTCTCTTCATCACATACGCAAAGAATCAATATTTTACTTTCTAATGATGTCATTACTAAGTGATGTCACAATGTTATTGTGAGGTCACAAACCTAGCTTGTGACACTTGCTGTCTTTAAGTAAAAATATTTCTTCTCATTTTATGTCTTGAAATTGAGATAAAGATAATAAAGAGGGGGTGGGTGTGTGTGTGTATGTGGTATTTCATCATTTTTATTAAATTATTATTTCTGCTTTTTATTTTCTCTTTTTTTCTTTCAATTCCTTGACAGTCCATCACAAAAAATTACCAAGCATGATTTTCACCAAGAAGTGACCTTTAAGCAATAATTTTACCTCCACCAGCAGTTTATGTTTTTGTGTGCTAATTGTTTGTCTATTTTTTTTGTCTTTTTTTCGTGTGTGGGTGTGTGTTTAGATTACTCCAGAACTAATGAACAGATCTTTATTAAAAAAATTGTGGGTAGGACCTGACCAAAGGAAGAAGTTACAAAAAAAGATAGAGATCTTATTATGGATACAAAAAATCATGAATTTTCAGAGGTCCCATTTCAATGTATTTTTAATGACTTTTACTTTCTACTTGATATTTCTATGAAGATTATGTAACATGTTTGGTTCTATTTTATTGTCTTCCTTACAATACTTTATATCATTTGAGAGACTGGTCACATGGAGTCGAGCGTTTTGCTCTCTCTGAGTGCATCTTGTTGTCAATCTGATCTAATCAAGGTCACTCCTGGGTCTTCAAGCACATCTGGTATTGCAGAACTTGTTTTCCAGCTCAGGCTGTGTGCCGTTGGTAGTTACTTATTGCAATTGCAGGCAATTTACACTGCAGAATTTTGACCAACTAGTTTGTGCTGCTCTCCTCTGCCCTTAACAACCCATTGTGATATTACCTATACAATGTGTTGAGCACTAATACCAAAATAAATCAATTAAAAAATCCTATAAATAAATAGCAAAACGTGTGACAAAGTATCTTACATACAATCAATTGGTTTATCCACTTACTGTTTCTACAAGATCATCAAGTTCCCCACCCAGTCTATATGTCACACTTTTAACATTTTTCATCAACATGCAAACTCTCCACCACACAAAGTCTTTTTTATTTTCCCCTTCGGCTACAAAAACAGTCCAGAACAAAATGGTCATACTTTAGTATTAGTAACAAATATAAATAATAACAAATAAACCATTACAAATATTTTTAAGTAAACTACACATTTTGTTGCCGCCTTCTTTAAAATTCGAATACATTATAAAGATATAGATCATTTAGGTGTTAATATTAAACTATTGAAAAAAAAGGATATTTGAAAGTATTGCCATTTAATCAATTTTACATCAGTGATTTAAGGAACCAAAGTAAGACATTTGTTAAAATTGTTAATGCCAATATGTCCATCATACATTGGTTAATAACTCTTAATAGATAATATTGCACATATAAATCAGATTTATTTCATTAAACTGGACAACCCCAAGTGGAAAAGGAAATCATGAACATCAAGAAATATAGATTGCTGTGTTCCATTATTTCTGCTTACCACAATTTCTTAGAAACAGGTGAAAGCAATTACCTCTTCAGGATTGTGTGATCTCTGGCTTGGAGGCTATTTTAAATTTTTATAGAAACATGCTGTGTGCCCAGCGAAGTGGAATAGCCTAATATATATACTATTTTATTTACTTTGACTTCCAAAATGGTTTAAGTCTTTATTATTTTAAATGTGAGCTCTAGCAAGGTTCGCGCTTCAAGATATCCACTTTTTTTCTTTTTCTTTGTCACCAGAATTTCAAGAGAATCAGCACAGTGTGATGAGCTCCCATCTCTTCACTAAAGTTAAGCAGCACTGGGTTATGTATCTGAGTCTGTTTTGTTCACCAGGATTTCATAAATGAATTTCATGTTTTTGATGGATTTGCGGCCCACGCATGAAGACTGAAACACTTTTCGGTCTTGTTATATACTTACAGTGAAATAGTATATCCATTATTGTTTGTGATGAGACAGTAATGCACACAATAGATAGTAAAAAACTTCAAACTATTTGTACTCAAATTATCACCTTCTAGTCAAAATTTATGTAAATCTGATATTAAATTCACAGGTATTAATTATCAGTTTATTATTATTATTATTGAACTCTTAATGCACTTAATTTGGATGTATATCAAAATCTATGGCACATCAGAACATAAAGGGTAGGAAATAATTCATAGTTGATGGATAAAAAAGTCGGTATCAGAAAGTGTTTGCACAACCAGAGGAGAGGATGCTATAAAGGATAGACTTCGTTAAAAAGACAAGCCTTATGCTCACACCTGAAGGATGAGGCACAGTTTTCTCTGTTGCTTTTTTATAAATCTTCAAGGACTATCTTTTATATTTAAAAAATATATGTATATTCTCAAATTATAGAGAATTACTGACCAATGGATAAAGTTAATACAGTTTGTGGAGTACAAATGTGATGGCATGTCTTGGGCGCCTTTGAGGTATAATTCTTGAAGCAAGTAGGGTAATAAATCATTGGGTGGCTATACTGGATTGTGGTAATATCAGTTTGATAACTAGAAAGTGGAGTATGAGGAATGACAAAGACATGAAATAGAGCTTCAGTCGAAGCTCAGGGAGTACAGATGGTGGAGGAAGTTAAGGTGACAAGAAGGTGACATAAGTTAAAGACACAGTTGGGCTAAATGAGGCTTTATTGACATCAATAAACATACAAATACTACACATATGTACTACTAAAATTAGTGTGTTAAAATTTACTTGACACTATGATAAAATGCCCCATGACATAGAATAATGCATGTATAAGCAAAGTATAAGGAAATGTATAAGCATTTAATTTCATAATAGTAGGATTTAAATAATAGTAGGATTTATATAGTGAAAAATTGATACAAATACTCTAATGTGTTTCAGTCCAAGAAGGGAGAGTCCAGGGATAGGCATGGGTTGACATTTAAAAAGCACCCGCCAGGGTATAACTAAGGGGGCAGGTTGAGGAGACAGATAGCCTATTGCTGTGAGTGAGACTGCTCGATCTTATTAAAGCTGAGAGATATGGGGGCTGTGAAAGATTGATAGCCTTGAATACCAGGAGATTATACTTAAAAAGGATACGATGTTGAACTGAAAACCATTGGAGTTTTTTCAGAAAGGGTGTAACATGACTCATTTTGTCAAGTCTGAAGATGATGCGGCAAAGAGCATTCTGGACTCTCTGTAGTTTAGCTATGTTGGACTTGCTAACCCCATAAGGTAAAGAGGTACAGTAGTCCAGACGACTACTGACCATAGCATTTGCCAGAAGTATTGCAGTTTCATCACTAAGGAATTTGCAAATTCATCGCAAATTTCGAAGATGATAGTAACATGCTCAGCAAACCTTGGCAAGATGATTGTCAAAGGAGTTGTCTGAGTCAAAGATAACACCCAGATTCTTTACTTCCACCGATGGAGAGATATTGTTTTGGAGGAGTGGGACAGGGAAATTTGATGCAAGCGACTCCCTGATGGTTTTTTGACCTATGATGATAAATCCGTTTTTTTTTCTGGGTTTAGTTTTAGTTTAACACCAACCATCCACTCCTGTACTGACCTGAGACACTCAGCCAGCTCTTCCATGCTAGAATCAAAGTTCCTGGAGTCAACTGCTAAGTAGATCTGGGTGTCATCAGCATATAGGTGATGAGTAACATTGAATTTAGAAATAACTTGACTGAGGGGACTAGTGTAAAGGGTAAAAAGGAGAAGACCCAATACGGAGCCTTGGGGGGACTTCGAAAGGGAGAATTACCGCCTCAGAGAAACTATCACCTATTTTAAATTTTTGTTTTCGGTTTGAAAGGTATGATTTGATCCACAACAAGACAGTACCATCTAGAACAAACCAGTCATGCAAGCAGTAATATAAAAGGGAATGATCAATCGTGTCAAACGCCGCTGACAGGTCTAATAATGTTAGGGCCACTGCCTGAGCCCACTGAGAAAGCTATATTGTTTTGAATCTTCAGCAGTGCAGTTTCAGTGGAGTTGGAACTCTTATAAGCAGACTGGTTGACATTTAAGAGACCCTCGTGAGAAATGAATTCATTTAGCTTCATTGCCACAACTTTCCTAATAAGCTTCGTTATAAAACTAAGGTTTGACACTGGCCTATAGTTTTTGAGGCTATTTCTATCAAGGCTGGGTTTCTGATGGAGGTTGGTGACATGTGCCACCTTAAAACAGTTGGGAAAACTACCTTTTTAGTGATGGGAGTGATGAGAATATCGGACACAGGTGTGAAAGAGGACAGTGTATTTTTAGTGGAGTTTGGTCCAGTGACTGAAGATGGTGTTGATGACTGCAGTGTGGATCTTATTTTCAGGATTTTGTCAAAGAAAAACTTACAGAAAGTGTGGTTTTATTTGTACAGTCTGGAAGAACAGCAACAGAGGACCTGTGTAATATCTTTTTGAAACAGTTCCACAAAGCCTTAGGATTTCCTTGATTTTCAGCCACAATGTTGACTTCTCAAGCAGGAAGTTATAGTGAGTTATAGTGAGTTTTCACGGCGCCATGCCCTTTCATATTTCCTCTAGGGTCGTTTTGCCTTGAGGATGTCACAGTTCATGAAACCAGTCTCGGCATGTCTCGAAAAATTTTTCTTCTTCATTGGGGCATGTTTGTCAAGGAGGCTTCTCAAGGTATTAAAGTATTGATGACTCAGAAGACTGGCAGTTTTATACGGGCATCTAATGAAGTCAGATTTCAGGATATCCCCTCTGATGTCTAGAATATTTATCTTGTGAATTTTTTATGTCTTGTTTATTAAAACAAAGTACACATAATAGAATGTCGATATACAAGTAATAATAAGAATTACTTCTACCTCTGATTTATGATAATGACACATCTTTTACATCCCTGTTCCACTGAAGCCGACCATACAGCCGACCCTGGGATTCTAGGGTCAACAGCAAAAGTCAGGGGTTGGGGACAAAAATCCACAAAACAGGGCCTGAAAATCTGGGTCAGTTTCACCTCCCTGACAGGGCTTGATACATCCAGACTTGTCTGTATCTAGAGGCTGATCAGCCTTGGGACATTTTGTACAGGACAAGTCTAAAAGCTACCAGAACAAGCCCTAAACCCCTGTACAAGCTGTAGCAGGTCCAGACTAGTCGTACTGACAAACAGACAGGACTGGAAAAACAAACAGAACCCCACACCCAGACTTCCAGATGGTATTGTCATTACAATTTTTGATCAATTTCTGAGAAAAAAGAGGATCAAGTGTCGACCAATAAACAAATCTGAAACTAGGTCAAGGCTGAATATTTGGACCCCATCATGTGACCAAAATGTCCAAATTTAATTTTTTGTTAGTTAAATTATTGTTTCGGGTTACTGCTTTAATATTTTATGAGAAATAAATCAATATATGTCAGCTCCAGATTATAAAACGAAAAAGCCATTTAAAATATATAATTTTCATTTAAAATGTTATATCCTGAGCAAACAAGCAGAGAGAGATGTGGTTCTAACAATATCTCACGTGACAATGAAAGCCCTCTTGCTGGTTGCTGCAATTTATACTCCAATTTTGAGCTTCTGGGAAAGCCCCTATTCTCGTAGAGGTAATAAACATGCTGTAGTTCTGGTCACGTGATGGGATCCAAATATTTACTGGTGACCTAGTTTTCGATTTGTTGATTAGTCAACACTTGATCGTCTTTTCCCCCGCAAATTCCTTATGGGTTTTACAATGAGGAAAATATGGAATGTGATTGAAATCGTTTTTTTTTTTTTTCAAATTTCTCTGGTGAAATAGGCTGAGAATTTAACTATAATGTCGGCCATAATGTCACCAAATGAAACACTTGTCCGGGTTTCTCAAGTATTTGTCTCTTGTCTTGCATGTTTTGTTACAAGGTTTGCATTACCGTATGATACACTCGCTTGTTTAAAAACCCACTGTGTGCCTTTTAGCCAGTTGTAGTCTGTTCTTGGATATTCAAGAAGTGACACCATTTTTGGGACAATACACCTTTTTTGCGTGTGCTAATCTTTACTACCCCAGTTACCAGGCGACACTCATATTTTTCAATAATATTTGTAGTACACTTAAGAGTGTATACACGTATGACCGGATGTAACAGAAGCTTTGGACTGAGGGGACTAATGGTACTCATGGCAGATGTTCTCATTAAGTTACACATTGACTTAACCCGTGCTTGCTTGAGACTAGGTCCAAGAGAAAGACTAAAAGTCAAATGTTTCTGTGTGTTTTCATTGAATGGTTTCAAAAGCAGTCTTTCTGTGTTGGTGAAAAACCAAGGAGACATTTCAACTTGCACACCACGGCTGACTTTAAGCCTTTCTCTATGGAAACTGTTTAGACACTTATTAATGATTTTCCCTTTTTGACTGATTTTGAGAGTAAAGTTAACTATTTTCTCTGCTATTGCTGTTCTATATCCATAAATAGCACTGGGTTGAAGTTTTTTTCTCCTAAATCATAGTCTTGTAGGGCTGATACAAGCTTCCTTTCCTGCTGGTGAACCCCCTAGCACCGGGTTTGGGGCAATGCCTGTTTTAGATTTGATTGCCTGGTAATGTCATCCTCAGCCCTTTTGAGGATGACAGTGGGAAAAGCGGCATGAAGGAGCATTTCTCAAGGTGAACCAGATGTCCTGTTTGACATCTAAGCTAATATACATCTCACCTCATGAGAGTTAAGTTTGCCATTGAAACCAAAGAAGCAAGTGTTATGTGTTACATTACCTTACCCCAATAAAATGACACATTTTGCACGAGTGTTAGCAAATCTTGGCTTCCTGACAGCCTAAGCAGGCTTAGACGATTTGCCTTTAGCCAACTCTGGCTCCCTTTTTTCTTATTCAGCCCAATCCGTAATTGACCCATACAGTGGGATATATGGAGCAGTATGGGTAATAATGAAGATTAACAGTAGAATACCCAGGCAATGCCATCGTATTGTTATCTTCATTCATGATATTTTTTCTGTATAGATCACTTGGGAAATTTTCCTATTATAGTATCAATGTACAACATGTTTAAGCCAAATTTAAACAAATATAAAATGTTTCTCAAACAGACTTTGTCCCATTTGTGAGTTATTTCCTGTGTCATCTTCCTCTTTTGGGGCTATCTAAGCTAGAAGAAGCAGCACTGTCAAACTGTGGCGATTAATTAGTTTTGTAGCTCCTTTTTAAGTACGAGGTCAGGCTTGTTCTGCTAGAGATCACTTTTGTGTCTATTTCAGTTTTTATTCTTTTTTTGTCACCCGACTTTATGGAATTGACATGAAAGTGCTCCACTGATGGCTTTGCAGCTTTGTTTACATAAGAAACTTGGCAACCAAACAGGAGAGTGGCAAACCCCAACGGAGGACACTGTAACAACTAATGTTGAAGGGTTGCAAAAACAAATTGTTTTGGTTTGGGAGGCTCAATGGAATCTGAGGAAGGTCTACTAGATCACAGAAACATGGCATGTTTGGCAAACCTGGTGCTGTGACAATTACTTTCTGACAGTTGTGTCTGAGAATCTTGTTGATAACGCAGGTTTTGGAGACTTTGGAGTGGGGGATAGGCTTACAGGTTCAGACAATTCCACGAGAGGTTAAGTCATCCAGGGCCCATGCAACTTATAACTGATGGCAAATAGGTTTATCTGGGAATTGTGCCACCTGTGGCATACCTGCTTGGAAATCTGAACCATAGACCATTCTGGATTAATAACTTGTCAATGACACGAAAGCTTTTCAGCTATTATGCTGAGACAGTAACTGACCAGAGACCCTTTGCAGTGTAATCCCCTAAATTTGCACCCAACCTTCATTTGGTGCATCTGAAAAGATCTGAACTGTGTGTTGAAATGGATGTAAAGGTTGCTTGGGAGGACATTCTCTTTCAGCCACCAAAGGAGATATACATGGAAAGATTTTGAGAGGAGGATCAGTTTCTTCAAGGACTCACAGATGTGCCAACTGTTTTGGCTGCCATTGGATTGTCACATGTGTATGCAACCTGAAGGGACCTGTTTCTCTGTGACAATAAGAAGATCTATATGTGACATGAGCTATCTGAGCAATGCAATCTTTCAAAAAGGGATTTTATCTTCAAACCGAGGGCTTGTCACCTCTCTGTGGTGTGTCTGACCACTCCTTGGGGTAAATCGTACTAGAGACATACAAAGTTGAATCCTAATGTACTAGTGAATTTATATATTTCCTACTTGAGCAATAAAATTGAACTTTTTGACATCTCTAGTGAAGTGGGACGGTCCAAAACTGAAATGTTTGGTACTGATAATGGAATCTGAGATACTGTCTGGAGTTTTGACTGATAGGGATGTGAAAGCAAGTACCACTGAAATCCAGCCAAGTTACCCATTCCCATTTCAGGGATAACTTAATTGACTCTGGGGTCTCCATCTTGAATGTTTTGGCCTTTAAGACTGACTTTTGGTATTGAGGACCAAAATTGGCCGCTATTTGACACTGGGCTTGGAAACAAGGAACAACCAGTTGTAGAACACCAGGGAGGATTGGACTTTAACCTTTTCTGTTGCTTAGTTTTGGTAGAAGAGATGTGATGCCTTCTTCATGTAGCTGTTCCTGAAAGGATTAGCATATCTGTTCCACCTGAGAGATTCCTGATAAGAGGAGGTTTGACCTTAAATGGTTGGTTGTAACCCTTCTTCAAGATCGAAACCACCATTGTACTCAAATCCTTAGAGGCCCATACTTACCAAACTTTTTGCAGCCTGCCCCACACATGAAGACATTCTACATCACTGAAGCCATTTGTCACAGGAGGGGAACAGAGGAACATAGATTTACAATAGAAGCACTTTTACATTTTTACTTGGTCTTTCTCTGTAATGAGACTTATATCTTTCACGGCTGCCCTTTAAAAACACAAAAAGGTGCAGTAGTCAGAAAAGAATATGCAGCTAACATATTCCTTCAGAACATGAACATTTTTTTGCAAAAAGTACATTAGGAGTCCTTAGAACAAATAGAACATCTTATTCGTTGCTAAGACTTTGAACAAAACCTGACACATTTATTGGCATCTTTTCCTTTGGAATCTTTGGGAAGACAGCTACTGTCTGCACAAGAACCTCTACAGCTTTTCTGTTAGACCTACTCATTACCAAAGGTGTGTCATGCAAGTGTGGCTTTGTCTTGATTTGGTTCAAATGTGGAATGATCTGAATCCTGCTTGCAGTTCCAGACACATTGATATGGCTGATAAAAGTATTGTTTATGAGAGTAGTGCCCACCTGAGCCCCCATCCTAGCTGGGAGGCATGACTTTTAGTCTCTGACCTAATAATTTCATCTTCAGCTCAGTGTCCTACATTATCTGGAAAGAGCCCTGAGGATTCCAAGGCACTGTTGCATAAAGAACCCCAGGTGTCAGACTTTACACCTCGCTTGAGATGTTCCAAATATGGGTCTCTCCTGATCAAAGTAATATTTTTAGCTGAACAATAAGATATCAGCAAGGTGTTGCATGTCTTTTCCTATACAAAAAGCTGACCTAATTGAATGGTGTCTAGTCCTGTATTTTTGACAAGACCTAACCTACTGCCTTTTGACAGTTCAGCATGCAGATATTTCATATTGTCCTGGATGTCAGTCTGTAACTTAGTGATACAATGGTTAAAACCAAACACCTAACTACAGAGTAAGTGCCTTTGCACCAGTATCTGTCCCACTTATAGAGCCTACAGTGCAACTGGTGTTGAAGCAAGCAGGTTGGAGACAAGTCTTGGAGGTGTAGCTGTACAGTTAAAGGAGGTATTCAGATGTGCAGCATCATTGGACCAGCATTTAATAGCTTTCCCTGGTCTAGAGTCTCTAGGACTGGGAGCCAGGTGCAATCTGTACCAATAAGCATCAGAGGCACCTTGAAAAAACTGATCACAGTCTTCAGCATGCCCCTTTCATTTGAGTGACAAATATGTCCATCATGATACAAGTTCATTCAGTCAAATTTTCAGTAAAACCAACCCTCCAGTGATAAGGCAGTGTCTTCTGTATGTCCTTAATCTGCATACTTATAGCTGTAAAAGCGGGGGTCAGGGATATAAGTGCTATTGAACATCTGATTATGGGGACTGGTTGTCACTTTCCCCAAGAGAGGAATTTACTCTCTTTTAACAAAGTAACATATGATGGAACTATGAGACACATTTTAAGCTTGCCGTCTAATTTCTGCTCTTTTCTCAGTTGACATTAGGAACAGACAGTATATCTTCTTGCTCCCAGTTAACAGTGTCACAGAATTAGAATGTATCTTGGCTAGGAACATAAGCATCAATACCTCCCACTTTGTATCATGCCTACCATACGTGAGGGTCATAGGGTACCGTGACACGCCCACGCGTAACCCCATTTCTAAGTCTATATGAAAACACTAATAATCCACTTTAGGCACATAGAATTTTAAGAAAAGTGATAAATAGCATATACAAACACACAAAATTATACCAAGCAAGTCATATGTCTTCCTATCCTTTGAAACCAAAAAGATAAAGACACATGATCACTCACCACCTAGTGACTAGTTCGGGACCTACCAATCCATCCACAGCTCAGGATGTCCATTTTAGGTTTTACATGGCATACTTTATTGTCTGTTGGGTAGGATATAGTTATGCAATAAAATCTATTTTAGTGAGTGTATTTCATAGAAGTAGGAACTGGGGGGGACAGCGGGGGTGGATATCTTTTCGCCCCCCCTCCCCCCAACTTTTTGAAATTGAGCTTAACTCCAATTTTGAAGTTTATGCAAATGTTTTCAGATAACTCAATAACGTGTTGTCAAATTACACTTTGACCCTGTTCACTGTTCACATGTACTATTGTACATGCTACAATTGGAACTATAAAATATATATTTTTATGATTTGTGAAAGGAATATTTTTAGTTAGCCCACCAGGGGATTTGTAAATTTCTGTGAAACATTTCACTTGTGCAGACCAAAATCATGTGTATACTTATCTTCTACATTTAATTTACCTTATTGCTAATTATTTAGAACTTAAATATGTTATTCCAAATTTACATAGAGCAATGGTTTAGCACAGCAATTTGTCAGTTTATTGCGTTTATTTGACCTAGGCAGTACAGTGATTGTACATCCCCCTCTACTTGGGGTTTAACCTTGCTAAAATAGATCTTATATCGGCATGTGGAGAAAAGGTCACAAGTTCTGGAAACATCCAGTAAAACTAGACCTAGCACATTGGAGAAGTGATGCAAATTGTATTCACCAAAAAGACAACTCACCAAAGCCAATCAACCATCGCTTAACCTTGAAGGAGAAGCCCCAGGTCAAATCTGACCACATCAAAATATTCCTTACCCATAATATACTATAGGATGGTTTCACATTACAAATCTCTAGGATCAAGAATAAGCGAGTTATAAGCAGTTCTAATTTAGGCTATCCTTGTTTGACTTTGAAGGGGGGGGGGGGCAAAGGTCAAATCTGACCACATCAAATTGCTCTACAATTATTCCCAGCCCATGATTTCCCATAAGCTGGTTTCACATTGTAAACCTCTAGGACCAATAATAAGGGAGATATAGACACTTTACAAGTCTGCTATGTGAGGTACTTTGACACTCTGTGGATGACTTTGAATTAAGGGCTTCAAGGTCAAATGTCTGCAAAGTTTTTGAGTACATCTGGGATAGATATCACCTATGAAGAGATTCAACCTTCTGCCTGTAGAGTGCTCTTGTTAGTAGTCGGTTGGATTACTGTAACTCACTAGCCTGTAGAAACAGGTAGATAATTTTCAAAGAAATGCCCGTGGTGGCCATCTTGTTTTTCAGAATAATTTCAGTACCAGAGAAGCTTAACTCCCAATAAAGATATCCTGCAAATTTGGTGAACCTATCTGCTGTAGTTTTCCTCTAACATTGTAAATCTCTGTATGAGCGGAAGCATAGTGAATGCTGGATACAATAAACAAAAATAATTTATAATAATTGTGAATCACACAAAATGGGTGTACAAGAATACCCAGTGAATACATGTGGCATAAGAGATGGCCTGTCTTGGGATATGTTTGTGTCGAGTCGGAAAAATCTAGTTCCTTCAGTCCTCGCCCCCCCCCCAACGAAAAATTGCTTCCTACGCCCCTGTATTTATATCTGATTTTTTGCTTGCTGGGTTTAACAATTCTAATCATATCAAAAGGACGCAGGCTGTTGAACTACTCAGTAACTGCTGTACAGTGTCTTAAACTTTCTGTTTGATCTCCATGTACCTTTATGAAGTGTTAGCCGAGTGCCTCTTTTTAGAGAGGAGAGAGTTTATATCCTGCTACATTTCTATGCTGTTGATAATTTTGATTGAAAAAAGTAGTGGCAATGTGAGTGTCACGTTGGTAGAACTGTGTAGATTGGTTTATAACTTGACATTGGTGTCAGCCTTTCTTATAATTTACAACAAAATTTATGCAAAAATTATGACACAAATAAAAATAGCACTTGAGGGAGGGTATCAACTGTTGACTTGTCAAGGTGCATTGATCTTGTGCAACATTCACTTTCTCAGTTAATGAGAATAAAGAATTAACAAAGTTTGGCCTAAGATGTCGACTCTGGCAATTATGAAGCATGTACAAAGAAGCAGTAAAAGGCATAACCCTGTGGAGATAAACCAAAAGTAGCAAGATATAAGTCATTAACATCTATAAAACCTGCCATCAAAGTATGACACATAAACAAACTTTTCAAAGTTAATCATAGAAATATTAAAGTACATAAATGACTGAATAAATAATAGAACAGAAAACTTACATTCCAAGTATGAAAATATAAACTGTACAATCTCTCCCTCCTCGCCACTGTAGGTTTCTCCTGACCCTTCGAGTGCATTGAACTCATTCTTTTCTGGCTTACCATCAGTAAAGTTAAATCGCTGTAGCTCACGGTTACCATAGTAATAGTACACTTGATCAAAACATTCCTCTCTGGCAGGGCGCTGAAGTGTTGCTTTAGTTGTGTTGATATTTGGAACTGTGTTCTTTGATCCAAACTCTGAATATCAATATTCACATGAATTCTAATAAAAGTATTAAGCAAAGAAAGAATTCACATCTAAAAATGCATCAAATAATTTGAGTTAAATTGTGATGAACAATCTAAATAATTGCAAAATGACAATTTTGTAATATTTTTTATGTTGTTAAATAAAGGCAGTCCATCCTCTAATGAGTATTGTACATAGTCAAGATCATCACAAATTTATATTTTTAATGGGTTAATGTTTATATTAGTTCTGGCTCATCAAAAAATACTCAGCATCCTAGATAATGGAAACCACATGAAGACTGATGGCATAAAGAATTATTAAAGCAGATCGATTACAGGTTTCCAGGGCTCTGAACTACAAGTCAAGCCAGCGAGGTGAGAGTTCAGATTGGAGGTCATGCAAGGTCAATCAAAGGTCAGAGGTCAAAAGGAAAAGAAGGAATCCGTTTGGGAATTTTATTTACATGTTAGTAAGATAGGTAAAATACAATTCTAGTTATTAAAAGAATTTACAAATTTTAAATCTTAAAATTTTTACGCACCCCACTCGGGGAATCAGATGACTCACATCCAACAATTATAAATTGCAGACGACTAGCATCAACCAGAAACACATGGTCAACATAATCTGTACCCACATCAACAAACATTAGAACAATGTAAAATTCATGATCGATAGGGGCTACCAGGATACTGCCGGGCCCTGCCTTGAAACTACAATATATGTATCACAGTTAGTAACATTTAGCATTGTCATATCTAGAGGGGGAACCATTGTCAGCCTGGCCCAACCTAACTCTACCTCACCCCGAATATTTGTATACCCTGTGTTAAGGAGGGTGGTGGGTTCAAATAATTTTCTACATGTGTATTCATCGCTTGCTACATCAAAAGTGAACCCCAAACTATTTGGAGGGAACTTTTGATTTGAACAATTGGTGGTGGTCAATAAACAATAATGGTAGAACTAGGACAATGTATTCTTAAGGTCGATTCACAAATGGTATTCCCAAGCATGCTGTAAACTGATCTGATAGGCCCCTACCCAGGCCATATCCTACACAGTTTCCAGGTCTCTGAACTACAGGTCAACTGCAAGGTCAATCAAAGGTGAAAAGGGAAAGAAGGAATCCATTTGGGAATTTTATTTACATGTTAGTAAGATAGGTAAAATACAATTCTAATTTTAATTGGACTTTCATAGTGCTTAAGCTCCCCTTTTCAAAAGGGACTCTAAGACGCAACAAAACCAAAACAGTCAACCAATTTCAATATCCACAGAATGCTAGGGGTAAGACTAAGGAGGGTATGCTTTGGTGTAAAGGTAGGTTTTGAGGTGTTTTCTGAAGGAGGTAAGAGAGGGGGACACACAAATCTCTTCAGGAAGAGCATTCCAAAAAGTGGAAGCATCAAAAGCAAAACTATAATCAAACTGTTTGACAGATTTATGGACTGAGGGTTGAAACTTGGGGATGACAGGGAAATTACCTCCACTCTGACTGCTATTGGTACTGTAGGAACTGCTGTAGGAAGAGATGTATGGAGCAAAATACTTTGGAAAACCAGTGTGGAGAAACTTATAAACAAGGGTGGCTGTTTTAAAGACTGAACGATGTTGAATAGGAAGCCAATGCATTTTCTTAAGAACAGGAATTATACTGATGCATACGATTCTAGCTGCACTGTTTTGGATACACTGTAATTTAGGAAGATTTAACTTAGAGAGACTCCTGAAAAGTGAGTTACAGTAATCCAACCGACCACTAACAAGAGCACTGGCCACAAATACAGAAGCATCATGAGTAAGAAACTGGTCGGCATGTCTAAAATCACGGAGTTGCACAAAACAACTTTTGCAAACATTCTGAATTTGTCTGTCTTTTTTAACCAAATACAATAAACTCAGTTTTATCTGGATTAAGTTTGAGTTTACTGGCTGACATTCACTCCTTTATATCATCCAGGCACCTTTACAACTTTTCGAAGACAGTAGATGATTTCTTCTGGGATAGATGGATATAGACTTGAGGGTCATCTGCATAACAATGAAATTTTACTCCTTTATGTTTACCAATAACCAAACTAAGGGAGGGGGGATGTTTCTAGTTATTAAAAGACTTTAAAAATTTTAAATCTTGAAGCACCAAGCCCAAATTCCGGGAAAAGATGGAAGCAAATGTGGTGGGGACAATAAAGGGAGCTGCAGAAGCGTTCTGTATACACTGCCAAAATGCAGAGCTTCTTCAAAGTCCATGGTGCTGTAATTGAATGTTATTTTCGAAAGCCAAGATCGCCCCAGATCTTCTGAATGCATGAAAACCATGGTCTTGTAAAGGAATGTTCAAATGCTTTAACACAAATTTCAAAGCATCTTTTATAGAGGTGTCAATGGCAGGATGATAAGGGTAAGATCTGTGAGAAAATAATTGATGTAAGAGGGTGAAAGGTCTTCTAAGACTGTACAGGGCACAAAGGGTGGTTAGATAAAATGGGAATTTGGACAAAATCGTGAGCTTTGAAATCTTGAAGGGTTTTCATCCACTTCAAGAGGACATGGGCCCCATAATGTTTAAAAATAATATCCTGTCGTATGAGATGTTTGTGTCAAATTTTTGTTTTGAATGGGGGGGGGGCAATATTAGACATCCTCAGGAAACCCCAAAAGGCTAATAGAAAAGCTGCTTTGTATAGGGGTGGGTCACTGAGGAGGTCTGAATGATCTGAGCCAAGGTTTTTATGTCAAAATTTCCTTTAGGGACTTGGGAAAAATGATTTTATAGCAATACTTCTGACATAATCCAGGACCGACTTGTGGTCAAAAGGAGAGATATTCCAATCCCTAGTTCTTGAAAAACTTTTGAGGGAAGACAGATACTTTTGAATAACCCGAGGTGACATGTTATTTATATAAAGAAACTCCAAGAAAGCCAAGGTCATAATACACATTGTAGAACATATTTTTCATTTGTGTTGTTTATGAACTCACCTGTGTATTTTCCTTGGCTTTCTTGGAGTTTCTTCACAGAAAAGGAAAGGATTTGTTGAGTTTTCCACACTATATTTTTGAACCAAAAACAATAAATTTGGTTTTATCAGGTTTCAGCTTCAACTTACTTGCAGACACCCACTTTTTGATATCATCCAAGCAACCTTTCAACCTGTCAAAGGCATGAGTCATATTCTTATTTGCGAGATGATCATATTAATTTGTATCATCTCAATAAAAGTGGAAACCTATGCCGGGATGATTTCGAATGACTTTGCTGAGGAGAGTAGTATATATTGAAAAGAGTATAGAACCTAGGACAGAGCTCTGAGGCACACCAAAAAAGAGCTTCTTTGCGACAGATGGGATAGAACCAATCTTAACACACTGCAAACAATCAGAGAGGCAGGACTTGAACCATTCCAAACTGCTCCACCAATGCCAAACCAAGAACTCTAACACTCTAGGAGTGTGCAATGTTCAAGTGTGTCAAATGCTGCCTATTGGTCAAGCAGCATGACAGCAGTGGCCTCACCTCTAACAAGAGGAAGATAGACATCATTTTTAATTGACAGCAGCGGTCGAGTGACATAACTTATTAGGTGACTGTTTGACATTCTCAAGTCCATTTGAACAGACATAGTCATTTAATTGGGAGGCAACCACACAAGCCTGACACAGGTCGGCAGTTCTGGACATCGTCAGGTGGTAGTGACGCTTTTTTTATCAGTGGATTAACCACAGCTTTTTTAAATCAGCAGGAAGAACACCTTCAGAGAGAGAATAATTAATGTCAAGAAGACATTCCTTAACCAAAGAGGCAGGCCATGGAACCAACAGACAAGATTTTGCTTGTGATTTCATAATTGCCTTTTGGATTTCTTCATCAGAAACTGTTTTAAAGGAGTCAAAGCTAGGTAGGTCTGAGGCAGCAGATAATCTGAAAGAGGCAGTGCTGGAAAACGAATCCCTAATCTTGGTAATTTTGTCTGAGAAATAAGTCACAAAACGATTAGCAAGACACTCCTTTGACTCATGAGAAGGGAGTACATTTTCGGGATCAGAATGTAATGCAGAATGTAAGACCTGCCACAATTTCTTTGAATCCTGAGCATTTTCATTGGCAAGATTTCTGTAATAATTGGATTTATCTTTGTTTACTAATTAATTACAGTGGGCAATCTGTTCTAGTTCGATTTTCTGGTGATTTATACTTGCGCCATAAAGACTGGCACCTGACAGCCTTTGCCAGAAGATGAGAGAGGGGAGCTAAGGCGAACGATTTAGCATGATCTTTGATGAAAGTGCCAGACACCTCAGGAGCGTGTTTGTCAAGCAAATCATTTAAGTACTTTGTATGTTGCTCGTAAAGAACACTAGCAGTATTACAACGGCATTTAACAAATGTACACATTGCCAGATCAGTCCAGAAACTGTCCATTTTATCTTGTGAAACCTCCGAAAGGTAACAGATTTGACCTGGTTACAGAAGCGTTGGTAAAATCAAGCTGACCCAGCACCAGGGCATAGTCTGAGATGAAATCACTGACCCAAATATTTGAAACAGTACTGGAATCATTGGGAGTGAGGATGAGATCGAGAGTGTGTCCTGCAGGTGAGATAGTTTATGAACAGGTTGATTATTATTGCATGACTTACAGCAATTTAGAAACTTTTCACTGTCCTTGGACGTTGTATCCACATGTATGTTAAAATCACCACATATCGAGAAATTTTGGCTCATTGAAGACAGGTACTCAAAAATATTGAAAAACAGAAAGCGTCAGAACATGAATCAGGTGACCGATAAACACAAGCTATCACAAAAGCTGGAGATTTTCAAATGGTTTATAGGAAGGACTATCAACTATTTTAAACTGGATGTTATGATTAACCAAAAAGCCTACACCCCCAACAAGACCATGAGTATGAGGTCTGTAACACAATTTGTATCCTGGTGGTGTAATTGAGCAAAGCAAACTGTCAGTGTCATTGGGTCGAATATGAGTTTCTGCAATGACAAGTAAGTCCAATGACCAAGAAGACATAATGTCAGCAATAGTCTAACCTTTATTTCTGACAGACAGTTGATCACACCAAAGGAGACAAGACCGGGATTCAGCAAAATATCCCCACATAATAAAAGTAAAACAGAGATGCCTCTGAACTTGGTTGTAGTAGGGAAGTTTTTCACATTACCTTGTACAAAAGGTCAGAAATTGTATCATTTGGAATACTCGCATGAAACACAGTATCGAATGCTTCTTTGTTATAAATACATTAACAAACATTACCACTGTTAATAACTTATGGATATTGTTAAATATCACCTCATTATTCCCTTTGTCACAAACAGGACATGAAACAACACACAACTGATTATAATCAACACAATTTACGCTAGAATCACTGGATTTAACGCCACATTGATTATGAAAGTGCCGAGATACAGTAGACTGGTAAAAACTCATTATAAGTTATTGTCTGGTGAATAACATGGTGTGGCTCCAAGTGAATCAGTGTCCTACCTCGAGTTGTTTGTGGCCTGTTTGTTTGTCTTTAAGTTGCATTTCAGGGTTTGAAAGAGAACATCCTTGCTTATAACAATGTGAACATATATGCTGGTTAAAATCGTGCACACAGGATCCTTCATTTAAATAACAACAAATCCTCACCTTCTGCTGGTTGGTGACACTCTGGCTGTTTAAAACTGCTACTTGTGACATACCAATTCTGTTGAGGGCCCATTGAGTGTCATTGGCCCAAGGAAGTTGCCCTTCTTCAACTTGAGTCATTGAAGCTGCCCAGGCAGATCGAACTGCAGGCCATGGGAGAGACACAGCATCAGTCAATGCCATAGTTACCTGGGTCAACATCAGTTTGAAATCCTGGATGAGTAGAATGTTCGACAGCTGCCTACTGGCCCACTGGGCCAAAGTAAGATCATCATAAGAAGGTTTCCTAGTTGCTCCTGTGGATACATACCGTTCATTCAGCCACCTCAGTTCTGGCTTGTCAGTGCAAGTGTCAGTAGTATCGTAATTAGCAGACCTTTTCTTATGAAGTCCTTACCTGGAACAATGTCCTGTTGTGTTTGGTCCTCATTTTGAGCCAGGAGTTTCGACAGCATACACTGATGGAATGATGGCGACCCTACTCTCTTCCATTGCTATGCCCAGTGGGAGCACTATGCGACAACGGGCGAGAGAAATCAGTGTGAGATGCATTGGGTAGAACTTGATGAATGACAGAAAGCTCTTTTTCTCAACACCCATGAGATACCTGCGGGTGAATCCTCTGAAGGGCAATTGGAGAAGAATCTCTACCCAATCAGGATCCCTGAGGCAAGTTAAAGTTTACTGTTTCCCTAGGTCGGGTGATAGTACAGGCGTGGAGTTGGTGGTAGCTCCACTCTCCATTCTTTCCATGGGACAGGCAAAATCCTGATTGGCCGCCTCCAACCTAGTCAGTGCTGATAAAATAGCTTTGTTCGCATATGACACTACAGATGCTTGGGAAAGAGAGGTAAATGAGTGAGATAGTGTACTAACAGTCACATTGCCAGATCCAACTTGAAGGCAAGAACTGTCCACCTGAGAATGCTTCTGTGAAGTTGTTTTCTTGGTTCGAACTGTCATGGCAGACAAAGATTTATCTTGCTTGAAGATATGGCTGCTTTAGATCTTGTTAAAGGCATTGTTGAAATCACTAAACTCTGATACTGATAAGATTAAAATAGTTAACATTACTAAAAACACTAATAAAAGCACTAAAACGAACTAAAAACTTCAAATAATTTTCTTCAACATGTGTATTCATCGCTTGCCACATGAAAATTGAACCCCAAACTACTTGGAGGGAACTATGAACTGTGACCTTATCCCTGATTGGTGGTGATCAATAAACAATAATGGTAGAACTGGGATAATGTATTCTAAAGGTCGATTCACAATTGGTATTCTCAAGGTTCCTGTAAACTGACCTGATAGACCCCTACCCAGGTCAGATCCTAAAATGTGTTCAATGAAATGAAATCCAATAGATGTTAATGTTTTGTGTACAACATGTGTAAATTATCAAAGACTTGTAGTGCTAGGACACATTTATTGTCAAGTCATTATCTTGTAATTATTAATAAATGACTGTCTTGATAAATCAAGATAATTTTGTATTTTTTCCAAGAGTGCTGACCTCGGTAGTCCCTGAGAAACACAGCTTGAACACTGGTTTATTGTAAACTACAAAATTGTTAATGATTGATTCACATTTTATTGTTCAAATATGGAATTACATATTACTTTTGTTACAGTAAACTGAGTAAGGCTAGATAACAATACACCTTTATACACCTAAAGTTGATCATAATTTGAGGTGATACAGAGAGCATAATCCTGGGATAACTATAAACATGATAAAATGTAAAACCAGTTTTAAATATCATAGATTAAATGCACAAGTATAACCAGCCCTCACCACGAAGCCCATGGGGACAAGGCCCAAAGGCCAGGAATCAAAGCTGGAGTTTTAGAAGTTAAAATAAAATTAGGACAGCCTCATTATCTTGCCATGAGCTAGGGCAAATCTGAAAAATATATATATGTCCCTTACAAAGAGTTTTGCTATAATCTAAAATCAAAGACACACAATCAAAACAGTCGATGTACAGAATACACATGAATAGCAATTTTTTAGGTTGATTTTGCAAAGGCCTTTGATTCAGTTGAATTGCTCTCTTTGGGAAAATGCACAAGTATAATCAGTATAACCAAAATACGAATGAATTATCAACTAAAATCTACTGGCAAATTATATGTTACGTCTTGGACTTAAAGAGATTTTATCAATATCCTAGAGGAAAAATGGAGCCATCTATATTTAATATTGTTCTCTGCATATAATTAAATAATTCCCCAAACTCTATGTATCATAAATTTTCTGTGTTGTATGTAACATATTAGGAGTGAACAATAGTCTTTATCATTACAATTGGTAATAGAATTGTGCTATTTTGATTAGTATATACATTTATATTAAAATTGTGGTTAAAAGTTAGCTTTGAACCGTTTTTGTTACCATTATGTTTATAAGTGCATTATCTTATTCTTTAGAAAAGCAAGTAAAAGTAAAAAAAATCACCAAAACCCCAGATGGCCAGATGGCAACAGCTTTAAATGTAATGGAAAGCTGGTAGTTGCTTGCCGTTGGTCGGCAGTTTACAGTACACAACCCTAGCGAACTCTATGTACTGGTTTCCTCTGCCCTTCCAACTACCCGTCGTGATATGACCTGTACAGTGTTGAAAGCGACGTAAAACCCCAAATAAACAATAAATGTAATGGAGGTGCTTTGAACAATGGTTACTTACAAAACTTTTCCAACAAAGCAATATCACAATGATCTCAGTCATTAGAGCAAATTGCACACTAAAGTCTTACGGAAAGAGCTAAATTAAGTATGTTGTAGGACAGATAGATATGAATCTCAGCAACTATGTTGATCTCTCAAGATAATAATGCAATATATAATTATCATTATTAAGATTAATTTATATACTATGTTGATAATTAAAAAAATATATCTAAACATTTTCCTAGTACTCTTCTGTAGTAAGTAGTTAATCTAAGTTAATTTCTGTGTGTAGTGTTTGGTTTTCATGTTGTGTAATAGCCTTAAATGTTTTTTGTAAGCCATATGAGTGAAGAATAAATAAATAAATGTATCAACTGATGTTTGAAGCTGTTCCCTTTATAATATTAATATATTTATGACACATTATATTCTACAGCAGTTTAAAGACAACATATATGGAATAATACTTTGCATACCTGTTAAATCTCCACATGCAACAAAGATGAGGGCAGACAAAACTACAGTTCCACTATCCCGAACAAATGTCAGCTTGATGGATGACACCAGTATATGTTTAGTGTTTGGCTCTTTCACACAAACTTGCTTCGTCACATTACTTGTTGATACAGGTATCTTTGTTTTTTATATAAATATGAAAGCACAAACATTAATTTTTACAGGTAAGTGTCAATTTAATAATGAATAGGTGATTTGAAATAAATACCATTTCCATTAATTCAAAAATACATTTTGTAGTAAAAGATGGATAAAACAATTTAAAAGAAAGTAATAAGATCTTTCAACGAAACATTTGCATAATAAATAATATGTTGAAACTATTTGAAAAAAAATCTTAGAGAGGTTTACAAATAATTATATAATTTAAAATAATATATTTCCAAAATCAAAATGTAAAGTGCATTTGTGACTTTGATTAAAACGTTGCAGTGTAAAATGTCTACTTCAAAGGAGTGTTAGTATGACAAGTCCTCTTGAGTATCAGTATCTTCTTTTTTAAGGCAGTGTTGCATCTACACTTATTTACAAACAGCAGTTCAATGCCTCATTTTTGAATGTTGTCGAGTAAGGAAAATATTGGTGATCTCTAAAGATGACAAATGAGATGAATATATTAAATACATTTGACAAAATTTACAAAACAATGATGCACTTAGTAAAAAAGCATTGATAAGCACAACACATTTAAAACATTTACACCGTTTATGGGATAGCAAGATGCCAAATTTTGTGATGGTTTTTAGTGATGTATAACAGCAATGTCTCATTCATTGAGTGCTACACATTATGAAGATCATCACTGATAGCATATTTTATATCAATTGTCAACTTCTAGGCCAAATGAGGCTCAATGTCCAAAACTCAATGTCCTAATTGATGATAAATGGATAATTATATACAGACTGGTAACAGCATATTGTAAGCTAGACATTCATGATTTAAAAATTCAAGTGTTCGAAATTTAATGAAAATAGTGAGAAAGTGCTGTTGGATTAACAGCATTCAAAATGTTTTCTATCATAGATTTTTAGATATTTTTCTAGTTTTACACCTTTCTGTGCAATTCCATACACAATGCTCTCCAGATGCAAATTTGAAATACCTAAGGCATTACTACTCAGTGGCTATCAAGTACTAACTGTCAAATTGCTACTTTATATAAAATCATGCATCATTTAATCTTAATTCTTAGATAGACATAAAATTTTGCAAATTTTTATAATTATAACACCCAAAAAGGTAAAAGTCACATGCAATCATTCAAAAACTATATTTTTGATATTATTGTAAATATCTTTAGAACATGAGCCAATTTTGCACTGTTTACTGTATAACCACTGCATATACCTACAGTATCTGTTCTTTGACGATTCTTTGGAAGACTGTATATATAATCAATGCGCTTTACATTCGTTACATTCACACATATCTCTCGAACTTCAAAGTTTTTTTCATTCCTGGCTGTAAAACAAGACTGAATACCAATAGTGAACATTAGAAAGATTCAATATATCTGAATAGACCTTTGCTTGCTGATGTTGATTAATATATCTTTTTTTTAATTTGAGCTAATTTTAGAGTTATATTCACTTTTTTGCTTTAATGTATAACAATGAAAAGCAATAATTCACAGAAAAAATCTCGTACTGCTTGGGGAATTGGTTGATATATTTTCTTTGTTTTCAAACAACATACATGAAATTTATTGGTGAAGTAAAAAGAAACATATAGAACATAAACAAAAAATATATCAAAACTTTCTTATGGCATTATACAGATAAAGGCTATTCAAAACAGGTATGATTCTTGAAATTCTTTTCGCCACTTTTTTGTCAATTGTACATTAACCCAAAAATCAAACACAACAAATTATGCTGTTATTATATTTTTTATTTCAATATTTTTTTTTTCAATTTTTTATTTAAACTAGATGTCTTTTTACCAAATAAGGTTTCCTTATTACAGTAAAGCTTGGATATTTAAATCTTCCTATGCTGAACCTCTCTAGTGTAGAGCTAGTTTGCCTCATAATTTATGCTTTTAATTACAAATGTATCTGGCAAAATCCATTTAATAAGAACTTGTGTAGGCCTTACTCTCCATCATCAGACAATCTAAGGCAAGCTTTTCATAAACATACTGAATTTGGATAAGTTTATTTATATAGTCATATTGTATCAGAGGAAACTTAGGGGTGACCAAAGTCATTTGCAAACAGACAAGGTTTGAGCTTTTTTTAAAGGCAAAACTAAGGCCAAAATTTGTGAACTGAAAAGTAAAAAGTGGAATTGCCAAACACTGTTGGTTAGGGTGACTACCTCCTGTGATGGAGTAGCAACTGTACAGAGACAAGGGCTTTCTAAATTAGCTCAATGAGCACCAATTAAGAAATTTGTAGAACAATGTAGTGATTTTGAGCACACAGTGGTACTGAACAGGCAACCAGTGCTGCTTTTTATGCTATGTGTGATGTGAGCAAATTTTCTCTGATTTGTGACTATACCTACAAGAGTGCTTTGTATACACTGGAAGTTATGTAGAGTATACTTGACAGACTTCTGGAAAGTGAGGTATTGTAGTTATGATAGGTGACTATTAACCAAGGCATTTGCCACAAGGACAGCTCCTTCATGGGTACAATACAACAAATGTGCAGGCGCAAGGCTTTACGAGTCTTACAAACATGTTCAAAAAGGAGAAGTCTGCACTGAACCACACATCTAGGTTTCTAACAGTATCAACAGAGAGGGGCAGGCTTCCTGGAGTATTTACCTGGAAGTGATATGACAACTTTTGAGGTTGAACCTTTTAGCCAAAGACAATGATTGCTGTTCTGTCACAAGTTTGTTTTAATTTACTGGAAAACGCACATGGTTGGCCATGTTGAAGGTAAGAATTCACTTTAGCCAGAGTAGAGGTGGTATTTTGGGATAAATGAACAAATACCTGAGTGCATGAAAATGAATTTTTTTTTTTTTGCATTTTAATCTGGATATTTGTTCTCTTCACTCTTTTTTTATTTATTTATTTTTATTACACTCCAAAAATAGACATACATCAGTATACAATATAAAGGTTATTGCATTATTCCAACATTTATATTATTCTGCTTACTCACATTAGCATATTATATACTTTTATTATAATAAAAGGTTGTTGTCATCTGGTATGAATGCTGCCTTGCCAACAACTTCCTTACTATATGTCCTCAAATAAAGGTTCCCATGTAAACCAGTTTTTTAGTGACAATATTTTTTCCAGTTTGTTTTAGTTTCAAGAGTGTGATCTGTTCTTGTACTTTTTTTGAAAATTGTAAATATTCAAGATTTTATTATTTTTTGCACATTTATTTATTTATTTGGGGTTTTACGTCGCTTTCAACACTGTACAGGTCATATCACGACGGGTAGTTGGAAGGGCAGAGGAAACCAGTACATACAGTTCGCTAGGGTTGTGTACTGTAAACTGCCGACCAACGGCAAGCAACTACCAGCTTTCCCACTTAAGGCCATCACGGGGATCGAACCCCGGCCTCAGAGGTGGGAGGCGAGAGTGTTACCACTCTGCCACCATGGCCCCTCTTTTGCACATTGAAAAATGTACCACTTTGCACAAAGAATTAACAAATTTATTTGGTCACAGTTTCTGTCATTAGACAGGTAGCCAAACATAACTTGCTCGTCATCAAAAAACCACAGCAGTTTAAGTTTAATTCTCATCCAATTGGAAACATTTTCCCAGAAGTCTTTAGTTTTGATACAGTTATAAAAAAGATGTAAAATGGTTTCTTCATTTTTGTGCACAGTCTGCATGTGCTAAGTTCTTCAATATTTGTTAATTTTAAATACTTTCTCACTCCTATAATCCTAAAAAGAATTCTATATTGAAACCATGTAAGTGAAGCATCACTTTTAAATTTGAAACATACTTTAAAAATCTGTCTCCATTTACTCTCCTCAATATCCTGACCTAATTCAATTGACCACTTAAGCTTCATCTTTGGTTGGAAATCAGTTTTGTTTAATACTTTATACATATCAGAAGCACCGCTCCTGCTCTTCAATAGAATATTCAAATGGGCTGATCTGCCTGGACCTATTGGGTTGGTCAGATTGGAACAGCCACATTTGCTTATAAATGTCTGCACAAATTTTTTTATTCTATAATACTCCAGTACATTTACAGAATCTAACTTAAAATTTTTTTTAAGCTCATTGAATGTGCAAAAACTGCCTTTTGTATCCAGAAGATCTCCAACAAAAATAATACCTTTTTTGTACCACTTTGGGTAGTACAATGCCGGTTGTCCTATTTTGTTATTAAACCAAAGGGGAGTGTACAGGATATCCAGGGTATGTTTCTCAAATTTTGTTTCTGTAATGTTTTTCCAAGCTTTTAGAACATCAAGCCAAAAAGGATTTTTCACCTTTAGTGGTAATGAGTTGTACCAATAGGGGCCAAAATTAGTAATGTAGTTCAAAGGACCCAGAATATATGCAGTAAGGTGAACCCATGGTGCATTTTGATCAACTAGCAGACGCCTGATCCAAGTTGATTTAATGGCCAAGATAAAATTTTGAAGATCTATCATTTTAAGCCCTCCTTCTATGTGTTCTTTGCATATTTGCTTTCTTGCAATTTTATCTGTCTTGCTACCCCATACAAATTTGTATAGGATATTAGATATCTCCATAATTGTAGTTGGGACTGGACTAGGCAGTGATATAAAGAGATGGTTAAACTTAGAAATCACAAATGTTTTGATTATTGTAATCTTGCCGAATGGTGTTAGATACCTATTTTCCCATCTATTGAGTAAATGTTTCGACCACAAGATTGCAATATCATAATTTATTTTTGGCATTTTGTCTAATTCGACATTGAATTCTATACCCAACATATTAAAGTCAGTGATGCCCCATTCTAGTCTCGAGTTAACATTTAATTTATCCTTACTATATCTTTTCCTACCAATCCAGATGATTTTTGTTTTTGAAGTGTTCATTTTCAAGCCAGACATAGAACCAAATACTTCAATCGTATTTAAAGCTGCTTCCAAGGAGTCTCAGGACCCATCCATTATTATTGTGGTGTCGTCGGCAAACTGAGTAATCTTATATTCTTTTGAGCCAAGAACAATACCTTTAGTAGCTTTTTTATTTGTAACAAGGATTGATAATATTTGGCCACAGAGAAGAAATAAGATAGGTGCACACGGGTCACCCTGCCTACAACCTCGTTTTATGTCGAAAAAACTTGAGAGAAAGCCACATTGTAGAACTGCTGCTTTAATGTTAGTGTTAAACAATTGAATCCACTTTATAAATTGTTGCCCAAAACCTAGAAATTTAAGTACATTGTAAAGAAATGTCCATGAAATGGAATCATATGCCTTGGCAAAATCTATGAGCATTAATAAGCCATCCATATTGTTCTTTTCAGTACAATGCATAATATCGTACACTAAGTGTGTAGAGTGGCCAATGTATCTGCCTGATATGAAACCTGTTTGTGTTTTGTCCACTAAGTAATCTAATGTAGTCTTTAATCTTGAAGCTATAGCAGATGATGCTATCTTATAAGGGACAGACAGGAGTGATATGGGGTGCCAGTTGAATGAAATTTAATGTCATAATGAGACACAATGATCTTACTTAACTGAGTTGTATAATGTGAGAACAATAATGGACCCAGCACTGGTCCCTGGGGGGCAGAGAATTAGCTGATTAATGGTACTCATAGCTGCTGATGAGTCAAGAAACGCAAGAGACTAGGGTAACATGTACTAGAGATTGATGAACCTCAGTTTTGATAGCAAAACCAGTATCTAAGGAAACTAATTAGAAATGACATCAAGAAATCTACAGTAAGCTTTGAAAAGCAGTCATTGAAAAACTAATTACCTTTTGAAACTCGTGATAAAACAAGGATAGTTTAGCACTATTGGTGTCCAAGACAAAAACATGACGATCCCACTTGGTCTCAGTGGCTTTTAACATGTAAAAATCTAACATTTTGTCTGCTTGATACCACTGTTGTGACACTTAACCTTGATCAGTGCATAAACCATAATTTAAGACAAGAAATATCTTCATGCAATATTTTGTAGGTTAATAAACTTCCTTGTTATTGAAAATAAAGTTAAATGATAATATTTATTTCCTAATTTTTATGTTTTTTTTTTTGCCCTTTGGGTCAAAAGTTTTTTTGGCAATATAAAAACCTACATGAAAAAGGACCTCAAATTTGCACACGACCAAATGAAACAGCTTTTAAAGATGTATTTTTGAAAACCCTATTTTTGTATCAATGATTTTGATTGATAAGATGGTGTATTATTATTTACATTATTTTTGTCCCAAATTAGAGAGGGGTTGGCCGATTTTTAATTGTTATATTGTATAAAAAAACAATTGAGTTGATAAGTTCATGCATGTTTGAACTGCTGTGCCAAAACTTGACACATATTACCCCGCATGGTGTTATACAACATCAATTAACCTTGATATAGTATTATTTTGGCCGTTTGGTAGTCATAGGATTATTAAATCTCTTTATCTTAATTTAGTATCTATCTGTGCAAGACTTACAATTTTTCATTAAAAAGTGGCAAATAAAAACATAGTGACTATTTAATTCACTTACACTTAATAATGAGATGAGTTCTTTTAGCTCTCTTCTTGTATTCTGCCCCAGGATTTACCACTTTCCAAGCACCAGGGACATTGTCCTTCATTGGATTATCACTGATATCAAATTGTCTTCTGTTTTTCTTTCTTTGGTTATATTTTAGTGTCAGTGTTCTTTCACAAAAGTTGGATACATGACAGTCTCTTCCTTGCTCACCGCTGATGACTGTATCAATACCTGCAGAAAATGTTTTTAAGAATTGCAGAAAACATTCTTGTTTTCATGATGAAAAAAATAAGAGATTGATCAATTTTATTTTAAGCAAAAGCTCATACATGTTTTAAAAAAAATGTTTCCATGCTAGAGAGTTTAAGTTGTGGGTCTTTATTCAAGAGTTTGTCCATGACTTATCACAATTTTGCAGTTGGAACTGGGAATAAACTTAGCAAGGACTATAAGAGTCAACAGAATGTCAAACATATTTATTATTTTTAAGGCACCCGGCTCTTTGAATTGATGGGGACATTCAATCCTATTGAAAGTATTTTTTTGTTTTGTCTTTATCTGCTACTGGGCATATGACCAACCATGGTCATAACTCTCAGTTCTGGCATTAAACTGAAGTGATGCATTGCGAGTTGTCATGGTCAGTTATCTCTAGTATAAATTGTTTGGATTTGGCTCCACACTCGCTTAAATTGCATGGAAGTTACATGTTTTGAACTGAGCATCGTTATTATCAAGTTTTTTTAGTATTTTAGTTACTTTTTCCTTGTCTTTTGAATTTTCTGTTACAATATGCTCAATTCTTTCACAAAATGCTTTGCTCGAAATGTCAAGAGGAACATGTCCATCTGGTGGAGCAGAAATGCATGAAGTCAGCAGGTGAGTGCTCTTCTAGTGTCGCCCAAGTGCCTGCACCCCTCTCTCCTACTAACGAAAACACTGCTTCTGATTTTCATACAATTACATCAATCTTGCGGAAAATGGAGGCTGTGGATAGGAGGGTGCAGCACACGGATGCTACACTGGAACAGGGTAGCTGACATGTACGTCTTATTCATACCACTTTCTTGGGCCATTCTGAACATGATACGGTATCTCACCGTATAGATATAGATTTGACTTCTTCTCCGAATGTGGTCCCCTGAATGACATACTTGAGGAATAATGAGTCGGTACAGACTTAGGTTGGGAAGCATCTGGTAGAGAAATCTTAACGAATCAGCCACTAAATGTAGGGTTAAATCACAGAGAGGAGGTCCTGGTGAGGTTTTTGTTGAAAAGTCAGTGGATTGGCCACAACACTTCATTTTAACAGGTGCATGTAAAACTCGTCCAAGCTATGACTATTACTCAATGGGTGTCCGACTTTGTATACTGCATGCAAGAAGAAAAATCAGAACAAAGCAGAACATGCATGCTTGACTATTTAGGCAACATTATGGAAGATGCTTCGGATTTTTCTTGGGATTCGGCTAAGGCATATCATGCAGTGGTGTTAACTAGTATGGAGGCAGACAGACTTAGTTGGACTGATGTGAATTGTGAGGCGTTCATTGAAAGCACACAGTCTCAGCTGAAGGGAAGTTCAAAACAACATTGGAATTAAACAACTCTGGCCTACAATATTTATTAAAAAATTAGTTCAAGAACTAGGTTACCTCATTAATATTCATGAAAAGTTGTCTGGTGAAGAATTTCTCATGTGTAGAGTGCAGAATTTCCCGCCAACTTTGTCTATATATATTGATGAATTAGTACTAGTCAGTGCTGTGGGGTTCATGAAGACCACGTGCATGAAAGCTGGACTGAATTCTGCTTGCTTGAAATAGAGAGATTTTCAAATTGTGGGAATTTTAACTGATAGAATTTTGTAGTTCTCTCTGTTTCGCGCATGCAGATAGCGGGCCAGTGTGTTTGATATTTTTCAGAATGGCAGGTGGTATATAGTGGCAAAAATGGCAGTACTAAGAATACAAGTACTAGCAAAAATTCAAATAAAAGCAGTACCAAAGACATTGCACAAAAATCGGGAGTGGCAGGTGGATCCTCCATGTTAGACCCTGCTGACCAGGAAAGTTCTATGTCAAGGAAACTGGACAATTTGTTAGCAGTTGTACACGAAATGAATGGTCAGATAAAAGATCAAGAGGCGAGACTTCGTAAACAAGAAGAAAAAGTGAGTGTGCACGAACTGTCTGTAGTACCATCAGCACAGAGCTCGCCAAAACAACACAGGGTCGTAGAAGGGGAGAATCCACAACCAAAGGAGGTGCCCTCGTTCGAGATCTTGAAGTCGGACTCCAGGATTCAGTTGGAGGTCACACGACGTCTCGACGAGTACCAGAATGCATCCCGTGTGGAGATAGGTAAGCCAACTACTGTTTTAAAGTCTGGTCGCTATCGAGCTGGAGTTTCTAAAGTAAAAGTACATGTAAATTGGCCCCAAGATTTTTGTTCAGTACCAGGTAATGCGAAACAGCCAACCTATGACGAATTGTCATGTGAACAATGGGTACAAGGCTTTTTGTATTGTATTTTGGAAGAAAAAGATCAAAATAAAAGGGAACATATGTTGTACTATCATACATTGCTTATGCAAGATGCCATTGAATTGAATTTTCAAACTGCAAAAAGGGCGCATGCAATTATTTTGCAAGAAATTGAAAAAGGCAAAGTTACATGGGACAATTTAGATCAGATAGAAAAAATAAAGAATAGATTTACCCAAAGATTGGTTCAAACTTCAAAAACCAGTGCAAACGTTGGAAATCAAACATGTGTTCATTATAACAAAGGGTTTTGTAAACTACAAGGTGATCATATATCTGGGGGAGTATTGTATCAGCATTGCTGTAGTTACTGCTTGAAAGAAATGGGGAAAAAGTACGAACACCCACTGGTGAAATGTTTGAGAAATAAAAATGGTCAAGGGGTCAAAAAATCTGAGGTTGTGAATCCAACAGTTAAAGATCAGAAGGTTTAATAAATGTCAGGGCCAACAACCTAGTTCTCGCATTTGCAGCAAAGTAAATGATGAAGATAACGGTTTAAAAGGCAAAAAATTACGTGCTTTAAAGCACTATTTCAATCCTTTGGCTGTACCATTTTGTCCAGGCAAAAAATGGTATGAAAAATATGAATTAAATCCAATGGTCGATACGTTTATATTTACGAAAACTAATGTGACACTTGGGACGAGCATTGGCAGTAATAGGGGTATAGTTAGCCATCCTTGTTCTGCTGAGTTTGATTCAGTTCAATCGACCAGCAGCTATTTACAATGTCAAGTAGTAGATAGTGGTCAGCAGTGTTGCGAAAGAGTAATATGGGTAGATACAAATAAGTTTTTCAATACAAACAGTTACACCTCTGAGAAACAGTATATGCAATGTGATAGTATGGTATTCCAGAGTAATAATTCAGCCATGCATGGGGGCTCCTTTAATACTAATACATCATGTAATCTCACAGTACATCCAGCACTAGGGTGCCAGGTGAGTAATTCTTGCTACAATACTACAGGGTTGTCGGGCCTAGGTGATTCTGTTGATACACTGGGTGGCGTTCATAACACTTACTATGCCCTCGTGCGTGAGCTTGACAATAGTGATGTACTCAGGTGTAACTTCTGTTATAATGAAAAATAGTATGATGGTGAACTTCATGAACCTCACGGCTTTATAGATTCATTTAGTATAAGTATAGATACTGTAGATCTTAGTACTTTTAGTCTTTTAAGTTTTAAAACTGGAGGGAGTCAGCATATAACCCCACAGGACGTGCCAGAATTAACGTGTACCTATGCTTATAAAGAACAAGAAGTCGTTATTGGGTATATACCCAATAATACGGAAAGCAGGAAGAAATCGAATGCACCAGTATTGCTAACGAGGGAGTTTGGTTTTATGCCCTTACAGATGGCCATGTAAAATATACCTTTGGAGGTAAACAATTTAGAATGTACTGATGAAAGTATGTGGGTACAAAAATTACATGCACAAGTTAAAAAATTTGGGCTTCCTAACTATAAAGGAGCTAGGATACCGGTACCATCTGGTTTGAATATACAGGCCTGGTTGCAGGTCCTAAAAAATTATGATATTTCCAAATTGTTTCAATATTTACAGTTTGGCTTTCCACTTGGGGTAGATTATAATTTGTTTGAATTTAAGTCTTTTACAAAAATCATTTATCAGCTGTTAAAAATCCAGTGGCAGTTGAAAAGTATTTCAACACGGAAGTTAGTAAAAAAGCTATGTTCGGTCCCTATCAGATAAAACCCTTTGAAAAAATGCATTCTTCGCCTTTAATGGCGCGACCAAAGCCTGATGGGGGAACTCGTATTATTGTAGATTTATCTTGGCCAGTGGGTGCTAGTGTTAATAGCTGTGTACCTTCAAATGTCTATGATGACGTTCCTTTTATATTAAAGTATCCAACTATTGACCAAGTGGTTGAACGTATTAAGCTGGTAGGCCCTTCTGCTTTGCTGTATAAGGTCGACCTAGAGCGTGCATTCCGTAACCTTCGAGTTGACCCTTTTGACTACCCTTTGTTGGGATTACAATGGAATACGGACATTTACGGACAGATGTATATGCTTTGCTGTATAAGGTCGACCTAGAGCGTGCATTCCGTAACCTTCGAGGTGACCCTTTTGACTACCCTTTGTTGGGATTACAATGGAATACGGACGTTTACGGACAGATGTGTACGGACGCATTGACGTTGACGTTACGTTCCCAAAAATTGTGGTTAATAAATTATTTAGATGATTACGTATATGTGACGTTTTGACCTTAAATGTAACAAGATAAGTTTTTATTGCATTTCCGTATATATTTGAGTTATTTCTTTTAGCAATGAGGAACGTTTTTGCGGTTATAATTTACGTCCACAAAAGCACAACTCTCAGGAATAAGGGGTCAAAGTAGATAACTTAAAAACATTACAGTGCATAGAAATCTAATATCAGAGATTTCTTTTTGTGTTTAATCTACTTGACAATCTAGGCACACATTGCACATATATCTTCAGCTAAAGTTTTTTCCAACTTAAAAACCTGTCCATATCGGTAATGACGTCAAAATTTCAGGATCACATTGCGCTGAATAATGGTGCTTTTAGTTTAGGGTGGGGGTGGGGGGTTTAGAACGATACATCAGGAAAGAATTAGAGTTTGTGAACACCAGCAGTTTATATCGAACATACCTTTTTTCTTTTTTAAACTGTTTAGCCACCATCAATTGATTATATATAATGTCATTTGCCATACCCAGTCGGACATTATGTAAAGATATGGTTATACAGTTAAAACAAATACTGTTTTAAACCTCCTCAAGATGTAATTAAAAAGAATACTTACCATATACATTTTCCAAGACTAAAAACAGCACAACTACAAGAAGTAATCTAAACATTGTTACTTGTCTGAGCCTCACTTCCCTTGTGCCTTCAACATAAACGGTGAACAGTACAATATTAATGCTTTTCATTATAACATTTCTTAGTAAACCTTAAAGAACACTCAATAATTAACTGAACAACAAAGCTCTGGCCTTTCACTTGAAATGGCAAAAAAATAACAGCCCACAGATTGAATGTTATTCAAAGAACTGAACATCTGTTGATGAAACAATTGTCACAAAAAAGATTACCTTTGTACACGAAATATTGTCGCTTTCTTTTACTCAATAATATTTTATAAAACAAAGGATTAAATGTTAAAACAAGCTACAAGAAGCTTCTCAAAGACTTTTGAATTAAGGAAGATATTAGTATTTTAAATATATTAAATTTAAAATGAACTTGTCCATATTCATTTAACACAAAATTTATTGCAAGCTTTCCAAAATGCTGGGATAACATTACCTTTAAATAAATGAGTCTCCTGTTTAAAGCTGGAAGGCTTATCATGTCAGGTACATCCATTAACAAACCCTTTTTTTATCTTCCCGCCAGTTTTCATCTCCAGTTTTCCTTCTTTGTATTATAAACATAGAAACAAAAAAACAGCAGGATGCTATTTTAAGCCATTGCTGACGTTAAATTTTGAAGTTTTAATTTACTTTGAAATGAAATTGTATTGGATCATAACTGAAAGGAAATTGTGTTTAGGAAAGAATGCACGAATGGTTGTAATACTAGTGTGTCTATGATTTGTAATACTAGTGTGTCTATGATTTGTGAAATATTAGCCTATTTTGCATGTCTGTACGTTAAAGGCCAAGAGATAAAATAGAATGTTTGAAAATCTTTAGTTACATGTTAATAGACTGTTACTTGCTAAGTTATCAAAAACCAAGTGTTGAACCCATGACCTAGAATGGTCTTCATTCCTAAGGTCATTCCTAAGGTAAGTGTCATTGACAGGTAGTAGGGTTAAGTTTCTGGGAACAAATAGTGGGTGAAAAGGAAAAAAAAAGATATCCTGACCTCAAATGCCCTGCAAGGGCTTAGTTGGTCATAGGGTCAGCTTCACCAGTTATGGTATGTGTTTTCAAAACGATTTGCAATTCTGTCCTGGAGTGTTTTGGTCCATTTGAAAAGAATATAAGCTCCAGGTGTTAAAATAATGACCTCACAAGGGCAATGCATGACACAGAGATTCAAATTTAGACCGTGAGTTGGGGGTGGAACGTTGGTCATCACCTGGAAAGCTAAAAGAAAAGCAACCCAAAATGGAAGAGGGTCAGTGTGTCACAAGCTTAAGATATCCGTGTATCCATAGTGAAATGAAAAATATCCCTAGAGATAGGTGAGAAAGTTGAATATTTAGATGATATCTACAGACAGGCAAGTGATGTTTCAGAACATTCGTGTCAGACCATAATTGAAAATAAACAGTGCTGTAGACCCAGCCAATGGGATCAAGAAAATAATTTTCCTTCTACTAGAATTTTAGGCTTTTTGTGGGGTCATCTCCAAGATTATGAAAGACTTCTTGTCGAAAATACTTTAATCCTGACAGGATTATCTTTGGTAGGGTCTGCAATATTGTCTAGATCTAGAATTGGAAATCTTAATCAACAAGCTGAATAGTTATAGTGACATCTATGAACATTGTGATACACCGACTTTCCTTTCAGATAAGATAATTGGGCATAACATGTCTCCAGTAACATCCTTTTGGTGTGTCAGTAATAGAAAACTATAAAAGTCCACATTTTCATTATTATTTTTTATTTCAATACTCTCATTTTTATTAATGGGGACACTATGGTGCAGCCACAACACACTCAGCTTCCAACACTAAGATCTAGTTTGAAGTCCAGCCCAACGTCAAGGTGGAAAGCTGGTAGTTGCTTGCTGTTTGTTGGTTGGCAGTTTACAGTACAGAACCTTGACAAACTGCATGGACTTGCTTCCTCCATTTGGTGCGATTCTGTGGAATCTGCATTTGGGTGGGACATCTTCGGCACAACTCACACCGTGATTTCGTTCAGGATCGCTTTTTAAAAATGTCTGAAAAACCTCCTGTGACCTGTCATGAGCTGCATTAAAATCTGCATTCTGGAGGGATGAGGGGGGGCGGGATGGGTATATGATAGCCCATTCTTGTAGACGTGGTGGCCAGATATAAAGTCCAAAAGGAAGAGACCTTGAAGTGGAAATCAAATACACAAAGAAACACTTGAATGAAAAGGTCTGCCCTCGGCATTACAGAGAATTTCTATCAAGGATTATGCTCACACAATCTAATCCGATGTAATAACAACTTTTACAGTGCTTACTCTCCATCATCTAGACTCTAAGGTGCAACTTATCACAATAGCAGACATTAAAAGCCAATTGCAAATTAAAAGCCAATTTCTTTGATGTGCAAGATAATGTGCTAAAGAAATAACAAGGTTATAACCCCATCAACAAAATCATGGATTTAAAGTAATTGCACTGTTAATAATTTTAGAATAAGAAAATGTTTAAAGGATATAGGGATATAGGATGAAGGGAATTGATTATGACATCTAAATATCAATTAATTAGCCTTTGCAAAATATTACTTTGGAAGTGGTTTTCCTTGTTAAAACATGATCGTAAAGAATATTGTCATTAAGTGAAACCAATTTACAGTAAAGGGATACAGTTTCTGAATAAACACTCTCTATTTATCACCATTTTGTAATTTTAACTGGGGCAAAGTTTTACAGGAAACCAAATATTTAGGGAGTCATTTCGCCAAGGGTCAAGTTTTTTTGGTGGGGAGGGGGCTGATTTGCTGAGTGTCAATAAGGGCTGATGTGTCCAACTCCTATGGTATTAATATTTCATTTTCTAGTCACTGTCAATGTTTTGTAATTTAAATATAAGCTTAACTAGAAGGCTTGGTGGTATCATTTAATCAGTAAACCTTTATTTGGTTTGCATTTAATGTGCTGCATGTCACTGCAATACATGAACAAAAGTCACAAACTGTATTTTAGTACCTTAAACTAAAATAAACCTATGAACCTTCAATATCATTATTTTCTGTTTTGACATAAATTGAAAAATCATTCAAACAATACCTTTTACTAATACCCCTATTCCACCTGTGCATTTCGTCCTAAAACCCTCGCCTGACATCAAAGGCAGACAAACCAAGTTATTTGTTCAGAGTAAAACTAACAGTGAAATAACCAACAAGAGCATCCAGAGAGCATAACCTCCACCATAGCAAATATTAATAAGTAAATGGGAAACTCTGGATTATTTGTTTGTATCCAGATGGAATCCAGATTACGTTTAAAAATTTAATGGGACCTAAGTCTAAGAAAATCAGCCATATGACTTGCTCTCAAGCCTTATAATTCATTAATGTCCCTGTTGCACCAAAGGATTAAGCCCTGATTGGGTCTGGGACCCTTAATCATTGATAGTGGGGCAATGGAATCCTGATCCAGGTCTGGGATCATACCAAGATCGTCCCCAGGAAGTGTCAGACCTCCTCAGACAACTCACGATTGGTCCCCTTCAGACTGGTGTGAGACTTCCTCAGACTAATAACAGATTTCTTCAGACAGCAATGGCCAATTTTCATTTTTTTCTTTCGCATGGGGGTCGTGGATGAATCTGGGACTAAGTCCAGACCTCCTGGGAATAAAACCAAAGCTGACCTGGCATTAACAGACTTAGGAAGTCTCAGATAGCACAAGATTGTGTAAATTTCGGTCTGAGGTTTCATGAAGTCTGAGACTGGAAAATTTGTGGGTAGGGGTAAAAGTGGATTGGTTACAGTTGTGAAAAATATCAAACATGTTTGATTTTTAAACCGACAAAAACTGATCCAAACTGATTCAAACAGACAGTCTGGGACTCTACATATTGAGGAAACAGATCCCCAAAAACCCTTAATTGGGCCCTTAGTCATGTGGTGGAACAGGGGCATTAGGTAAGTCAATCAATGAACACCAAATCCTGATAACTCATGTTCAGAGTTCAAAGGACTCGTACAGCTAACCTTTTCTTTGAACAAGATCGCTTGTCTCCAGTTTTATAGAGCAGTGAAGAAAGTTATTCATACCTCTATGAAGATAATCAACTATTGACTTATGTCCTAAAGATAGGTGATGCATACAAATGCTCACTCACAAACGTTTTAAAATATGTTGATATTTTGGGATACATGCATCTCGTGGCCATGAGAACTTCATTACCGCTAACTTGCACCCGCAACTCGTACACAAAGCCTTGTATTTTATGGCATTTACATCACCTCAAATATTAATAAAATGATATAATTTACATAAAATATGTCATTTATTGATAAGTTCAAGGAAATATTAAAGAAAACATTAAAAATCTAACAACATGTCATAACAAAAACACTTCATTAAACACCTAACTCATTAATATTAATGGCGAAATATGGGTCACAGGATTCCGTCGGATTTTCTTAGAATGTTTCATAACCAATATATTTCAAATTTGGGAACTGCATGAGCTGGAGTACCCCAAGGTTCGGTCCTCGGCCCTCTGCTTTTCTCTCTGTACACCACTCCTTTGAGTAAGGTTATTCAAAGGCACTCCGACATCAAATTCCATTTTTATGTTGACAACACTCAGTTGTTTGTTCGTTTGTCTTATGTCATATGTCTAATGCCACCTCTGCCTTTGACAAATTAAATTCTTGTCTTCAGGTTGTTCAGAGTTAATCATATTTGGATCCCACGCTCAGCTAAAGAAATTAGATTCTCACCTCCCTGTTAGGATATTAGGTAAACTTTTGCATCCATCAGCTGTTGTAAAGAATCAGGGTGATGATGCTAAT
Organism: Sabellastarte sp. h YS-2021; assembly: GCA_964017235.1. Lineage (NCBI taxonomy): Eukaryota > Metazoa > Annelida > Polychaeta > Sabellida > Sabellidae > Sabellastarte > Sabellastarte sp. h YS-2021. The sequence goes on along the minus strand of OZ024933.1, from coordinate 23,590,893 downwards.
TTTTCCTTTGCTGATCATGTCTGCAATATTTGTAAGGCTTGCTTCACTAAATTGCGTGATCTCAAGCGGGTCAGGCAGTACCTGATACATCATGCTGGTGAGCAGTCGTCTCAACTACTGTAACTTCCTTTTCAGTAGTCTATCCAGTTTCCACATGTGCAAACGGCAGTGTATTCAAAATATACTCGGAAGGATTATCACAAATTGTAATAGATACTCTTTGCCAGGACCCCCCAAGACAAGGACACATGAACTGGGATTAAATTATTTATTAAAATATATACCATAATATAATGTGACTACTAAAAGATTGTTTTACTGACAAGTAATACTCATTCATAATGCGTACATGTATACAAGTTTACACAATCATTGAAACCTACATGAAAACATTATTACATTATATAAAACCTGTATGCAGATGGAAGGGGTGGCCCTGAGCCGAAGGCAGAGTCAATTTGAGAATATACCAGCGAAACTATTCCAATATTGATAACTTAACGCCCACTAGGGCCAATACACCAGCACAGGGCCACTGGATTACTTGTGAAAGTTTTAAACTTTAAAATACACTTACAGTAAATAAAAGACCTTATTAAAACAAGTAAGTGTAGAAGTTAGTGACATTACTGAATAACTGATGACTAAATGAGTAATAAGCATAGAAGTTTCCCACCCATACTCTGGAAATTTTCGGATAAGTTGGGACATATAAAAAAAACTAAAATCACTTGGATAACATTGAAGAAGAACCAGGGTTCAAGCCTAGAAAAATTAAGAGATGGGACTGTAAAGTAGATCACCACTACACACACAAAGACATAAGAACACCACCGACTGAAGCATAAAATGCTGTACATAAAAGTGCAGCCAACAGTGCTCAAATAAAATGACTGTGATTGGAAATTACTTATTATGACTGTAAGGCCTAACTTAAAGGTGAAACCACAATAGATGTGGATATTAAAATGCCATAAAAGTAAGTTGCCACTAAAACTGACGACGACATACGAACACCATTAGCTTAAGGTTAAAAGAATATACACAGCCACAGCTAACAGCATCCATATATAATCACTGTGATTGGAAATTACTCATATAACTACATACCCTAACTTAAAGTTGCCATTCAAATGTATGTAAATAGTGAGACAAAGTACATAAAAGTAGCAACCTAACGATAGTTTATAGTAATAATACTATGAGTTTTATAAGGTAAATACTCATAACCACTGTGCACCAAAAAGATGCCCCAACTGTGATCAGAATTAGCACTACAAATCCAATAAAGCTGACACATTAAACTACCATTGTCACGAATCATAAAGAATGTACTTACATCATAATGAATGACAGCACCAGGTAAAAATAATAATTGTTACAAAGTAATTACTGAAAAGTAACAACTGTACAATTTTTCACCTAAGAACTATTCTCTAAAGCGAAAATATGATATACAACACTAGCAATACTATTTAGCAAATGCAAAACCACAATGTAATGTAGCCACTATACAAAAATAAATCAAAAAATTTTTAACATAAGATAAGTCCAAGGTAAGTCTCTGTACTGTTAAACCACTCCAGCAGCCAAGTCGTTTCCAGCAGACGATGTGAAAGCAAAGATGGCAGACTCCAATGCTACGAAACAGCATAAACAGAGGAAAAGGATAGGAGCCAACGTCCAATGTTCTACGCTGTCACATACACCACAACTTATACACTAGCACAAGCAAGCGCTCAAGGTGAAAGCTGGAGCCTGCTACATCATCCAGCTAGATCCCAGTCCACTGAGTATGGAGAACGTGAATTCCATTATGTGATGACCATAGAATGGAACATGGAGTTAGAAAACATCATTGTGAAGGCATAGGGTAACATATAAGATTCGTCATTAAGTTTCCAAACCAAAACTGTAGCATGTACCTGCGACAGCTTCAATATTGGTAGATCATCAGACAATGGTGACAAAGATGTAAGTGGAATTCAGCCATATAACAAGACTTTTGTTGATATGCAGTGTGAGACTTCTGATGTGAGTTACAAATACTGTTGTACCCCTGATATCACGGGTACTGAGACACCATAGGTAGATCACCACCACATTCTTGCTACCATCACATAACTACAGCAGCTTGTTGATCTTCACAGCACCAGTGGGACAAATAATGATGCCACAAGCACCACATCACTGATTGTGATTGGCACACCTCTAACGTCCATCTCCACAAACATCAGGGACTGTATGCGATATCATGTGAAGAGTATGCTGTATAGTTCCACTCCTGTACCAGTGAATACTGTATCTCCATCATATGACTCCAGCCATCAGCATAGGACTTTCAACCGGTAGCCAAGACTCAGCTCACCCCACACCCAGGCATCTGAAACTGACAACCAATCATTAGCACCAGAGTATAGCCAAAAAGGGGTGGGAAATTAAGGGTGGGGAATTTTTTGAAGTGCACACTGCCTGGTTCCAACTTCAATATGACAATGTATGATTCACTAGTATCACAAGTATCTGAGCGATTCACCTGTAAACCCAGAACAGGGACATTGAGGTTCACTTGTAGAAAGACAGCAAGTAAATAGACCTAGTCAGAAATACATAATGTTTAAGCTGGTCACCAGGAATGAGCCCACGAACACCTAGATGTTCGAAAGCACATTCCCAGGACCCCCCAAGACAAGGACACATGAATTGGGATTAAATTATTTATTAAAATATATACCATAATATAATGTGACTACTAAAAGATTGTTTTACTGACAAGTAATACTCATTCATAATGCGTACATGTATACAAGTTTACACAATCATTGAAACCTACATGAAAACATTATTACATTAAATAAAACCTGTATGCAGATGGAAGGGGTGGCCCTGAGCCGAAGGCAGAGTCAATTTGAGAATATACCAGAGAAACTATTCCAATATTGATAATTTAACGCCCACTAGGGCCAATACACCAGCACAGGGCCACTGGATTACTTGTGAAAGTTTTAAACTTTAAAATACACTTACAGTAAATAAAATACCTTATTAAAACAAGTAAGTGTAGAAGTTAGTGATATTACTGAATAACTGATGACTAAATGAGTAATAAGCATAGAAGTTTCCCACCCAAGCCCCAGTAAAAGTAGGAACTAGGCATAAAGGTGAGAAGTGAATGCAGAAGAGACGGCAGAGGAGGCTGAGGGGGGAAGTTGTATATACCTCCATACTGCATCACTAGACCAAGTGCCCTCCTCCTGTATGTCCTGTATAGCAACACCATGTCTAAAAGCCCAAGTGGCTCCGCCCCTCCTAAAGTCATGAAATGTGAAATGTCTAGGAAATTGTAACAATTGTGACACTTTTGTAAGTTGCTTCCTAGCCATTGCATCAGTAAGTGGAAGAAAGGAACCTTGGGATATACGAACAATGGTTCATTATCAGTAGCAGGAAAGAGGCGGCACATGGCAGTAAGGGCCCTTACCGGACAGAGTGGGGAGGAACCCAAAGCAGGGATGGTTATAGTTGTGACTGAACGCCTATCCTACATTATTTTGGACCATTTGATTAATATAACTACATTATGAGTAGAAAAAATAAGATCACCTCTACATAATTGCCTTGTAACATCAAAAGTGCTTACAGAATGAGGCAATATATTGGATAAACGTAAAAAAAAAAACACAGCAAATACAATGCCTGATATATAATAGCATGCTCCAGATTTTTAATAATTTGCAGCATATCCAACAATATGTGGTCATCTATGATAAGTGGCAAGGAAGGCTGCAATGGCCTGTTAATGGTTATAGCTTTGATAAACAAAGGAATTCTTTGATCTCGCATAAACACCGTATCCTGGCCATAGATGATACACATAGACCTGATAGCAGTAAGTAATTATTAATATTAGAGGGAGACATACCATGACCATGCAAGTGCTCCATAAAAGCTAAGACCCTCAAAGTGGAAACCTGAGGCCACATCAGCTCTAGGACCACCAGGAAGGCCAAGAAATCCGCAAACATTCTGGTATAAGTAGCCAATGTGGCAGGACGAAAAGCAGACCATAATCTCTGGGTAGCCTGGTGGACCAAGGGAAGTGATGTGACCTCAGGCTCTGAAAAAGAAGATTATATATGATAATTTAACAAAGTTAAATCAATGTGAACGTTCATCCATACGGGGTTGGGAATATGAGCATTAAGTGCTGTGAAATCCTGCTTAGTGTTAGTCAATCTGGAAAGCAGGTCAGCCATTGTATTCTCGACACCTGCAATATGTGAAAATTGAATGGAAATGTTATATAATGCAGATAAAAGCCATATGTTGTGGGCACAAGTACTCAAAATAGAATCCCTGGAGCCACCCGAGGTCAAAACTTGTACCATTGCCAAGTTATCACAGTGTATCTGGATTCTAGCATCTCGCCACATGGGGCCCCATACTTTTAATGCAACTACAATGTTTAACATTTCCAAATGGACTATACTATAATTTTTAAACCCGAGAGGGAGAGAGATAGTATAAACCATGTTTTTGAAACAACCACCTAGACCAGTAAGACATGCATCTAAATAGATGTGACCTGGAATAGGACGAATGTCATACATAGTGACCCCATTATAAGAGGTCAAAAAGGTGAGAAACCAATTCAGATCCTTATGAAATTCTGCATGCAGTAAAACTCTGGATGCATCAGCATTATCTCTGAGAACCTGCAACATACGATTAAGGAAATATCTGGCAGGCTGTACACACTTGGTTATATATAAAAGAGAGTCCAATAAGGACTGTAACTGATTCTTTGTGCAACTCCTTTTATCTGACCATTGGTTGCAGGTTTGAATAATTTCTTGTAAATTTTCAGGGGAATAGAAATGGTCCTGTTGACTGTATCAAATAAAATACCTAAACAGACAACTTGAGTATCTGGAGGGTGTAGTTTTTTGTCACTAATGTCCAGACCCAATTCCTGGAGTAATTGCAGTAAAAATTCATAAGCTGCATGAATTTTTGAAGGTAAACCACAGTACAAAAGATCATCTATATAATTGTGAAGGTGTGGATGACCATGTTGAGTCATGATATACCTAATTGAGTAGGTGAGCTTTGAAAAACAAATTGAACCCAAGCAAAATCTAAATGGTAGGGCCACATCAGCATAATACTGGCCCCTAAATCGCAACCCTAACAAGTCTATATCCCCTGCATCGATCCTGACATGTCTGAAGGCCCTGCTGATATCAATCTTAAAAGTTTTTGCAGCAAGACCCAGAGCATTCAAACAACTGACCATAAGGTCAATAGAAGGGTATTTCAATTGAAAATGTGTACCTAGATACACTGAACCACTAACCCCATCATTTACCGAGAGGCCCTTGGGCCAACTCAAGTCAATGATGGTCCTTCTAGTATTCGAACCCACCTTCTCTCTTGTGATGAACGGGGAGATATGGAGGTTGAAAGGAGAACTTTCAAAGGGGACTAACATGGCATTATGACTTATTTCCTCCTGTATATACTTGTCCACTTGATCAGGATATTCATTTGCCGAGGTATGATTGTCCAAAGTTTGACCCAAGAGACCAGATCTATCAAAGTCTAAAGGGAAACCAAATTCGATCAAGTCAGGGAGTTGTTGATCAAAATAGTCTCTAAGATAATATCTCCATCGGTCTACTTTCAACTGTGTTGGAATGGGTATTCTTAAACCTAAAAAATTAGGGACACCTCTTTGTCTAATCAGTCTATGAGTGTGAATAATATCACGGATGTTGTTGTAGTAAGTGGGTTCACCCGTGAAAAGCTGTATGGTCGACAATGGGAGACAACCGAACACAATGCCTATTTGTTCTTTTGCTTTCTGAAGAACCTTGTCCTTATGAGCGGTTGTGACAGTATATGGTGTGTCTGTTACACTTAAGTTATTGTGAGATGAGTTCAAAGCCACACATCTTCCATTTTGGGTTTGTGAAAGCACAAAATCACTTCCTGTGTCTGGACAATCTTTGTACAAAGAAGCATCAGTTGTTGAGAGACTCAAACCCGCATTTACATCCATTGAGTGAATGTGTGTATCCACCAAACCCCTATCAACTATATGACAGTTGTCTTGCAAAGGTGTGTTAACTGTGCCCCGATTTGAACCCTTATGTCTGTCCTTTTTCTGACTATGTGTAACCACAGGACCAGTGTTAACCATATGACAGCTCTCCTCCAAAGAGGGCTCTACTATTAAGCTGTCAAACCTATTTTTTGTGAGTACAGGAAGGTCAGTTGTATTATGCACTGAAACATGTGTCAAATGCCTTTTTTGGTGTTTACCCATCAGCTGTTTTCTGTTAACCTCAGACCCCCGATTACTCTCTATTCAATATATGTGCTGTTGTTACACATTGTCACCTTATGTGCCCCAGCATGTGTGCCCGTATTCGAAATTTTTCTCCCTCTGTTTACAGTACCCATATTCCAACCAACATGTTTATTATTGACCGCATTCTTTTTGACACCTTGTAATACTATTTGTGCATATCAACGTGTGGCACAACCAGAAGCAGTGTTTAGACCTTCCAGAAACTGCTGTTTCATCTCACTTTTCGAAACAAAAGTACCCTCGTCAACCGAATGCAATGTGGAAGTAATAAACCTAGTTTTCTGGACATGATGAATTGATTTCAACATGTCCAGCTTCATTCGTTTTTTGTCTTTGATCTCCTGCAGTCTACCTGTGAATGCGAATACGCTTTACCATCCATTTCCTAACATGCCGCACAAATGTGTCTATAATAGATACCTTTGGTTTCATGATTTTTTGTCTGAGAACACATTTTTGTTAAAATATACACGTCACAAACTTGGTAGGTTGCTTACCATTTTTCTCATGAGTTTTACCCTGTGTGGACTGTTGTGATATGTGCCTCTGAGCGTGAGCCCGCCGAATGTGGTCAATCTTGTCAACATCAGATTAACCTATAACCTCCCCCTGCTCCACTCGAAAAAGTAAGACAGCATGACTGGCCTTTGCAGAAGCCCAAGAGAAGTCATTCGCATTTTCTAAAAGGTTAATTACATAATCCAACATGTGTTCTTTAATTTGCATATTGGTTTCTTCCCTCATGCTTCTGCAAAAACCAATCATCCATTGCAAAGGGGTTAACTGGTTGTATGTCACCCTATCTTTATTTTGACCGGCAAGTACATACTCATGGGGCCATTTTATTCTGTGATTAATAAAGAAATCAACCGGCCCACCCCTCTGGGACTTGACTTTTGCATTACCTGAATGAATTTTTTCTGACAGTTCATGTAATCTCTGCTGTACCTCCTGTTGTATCCTAACTTCCTGCCTAAGAGCTGCTGGAGGAGGAATTTGACATGGTGCAACTTTCAGGTTCTGGGTTCGAGCTCAAAGCCACCCCTTCCTGTGAGACAGTTGTTTTAGCCGAATGCTTTTTTACACCTTTTGGATTCTTAATCTTCTTGGTATCTACAGATTTTTTGCAAGTTTGCTGTTGTACCTTCTCTGTGCTAGTTAATCTATCACCTAACCTTGAGAGTTGTGACAAAATTTGCTTATTTATATCCGCCTGGGAAGGATTAGTTTGTTCTTTACCCTCAGAGCGAACACGCCCAGACGCATGAGCATGACTAGTGGGTATGGCACTTTTTCCGGATCCAAAATCAGGAGAGGAACAAATTTTGTCAGATGTGTACAATAAGGCACTCACATCAAGATCCGAACTACTGGTGCTATCAGATTGATTAAGTGATACTTGCCCGGGTGAGGGGTGGCTGGCTTCCAACATCTGGGTCAAAAATTCCTCATCTGACTGTAGCTGCAACTGTACTGGAATCACATGTTCTTCTTTAGTTGAAGATCTCAAATAATACCGTGTGTCCATGATAAAACAGTTTGAATAACTAAAAACTAAAATAATATGTCTCTAAAACGTATGATGGACAGATGAAGAAAAAATGAAGTTTTTGAAGTGCACACTGCCTGGTTCCAACTTCAATATGACAATGTATGATTCACTAGTATCACATGTATCTGAGCGATTCACCTGTAAACCCAGAACAGGGACATTTGGGTTCACTTGTAGAAAGACAGCAAGTAAATACACCTAGTTAGAAATACATAATTTTTAAGCTGGTCCCCAGGAATGAGCCCGCGAACACCTAGTTAGTCCTATTCTCAAAAAACTCCATTGGTTGCCAGTTGAATTTCGGTTTATTTTTAAAACAGCCAATTTTCTTAACAGTGGTCACCCAAACTATTTCAGCCCTCACCCGTCTATTCATTGAGGAAGGTATGGCACAGGATACAGCCACCCAGATAAGAGGTTCCTGGAGGTTCCCCAATTCTACCCATCTGTACACAAATAGAAAAACACTTTGGCCACAGTTTTGCTTTTGATGCTCCCACACTCTGGAATGATTTGCCTGATGATGTATGTTCTGCTCCAACTCTTGCCTGTTTCAGGAAAAACTAAAATCCTATATCTTTGATAAAGCTTTCCCACCTTAGTATCTAAATTTTCCAGCGGCTCCATGGTGTTGACCTGGCTATGTCTCTGGAATGATGATTATTGAATTGGACTTGGTGTCGCGCCTTAGAGTCTGCCGTGGCAAACAGAGATTAAGTGCTATAGAAGTATAGAATAGAATTTATTCAGAAACATTAATGAAGAAATATGGCATCACAGAGTTCCTTAGGGTCTTCAAACAATATAATAATGTTAGATAAATCCATTTAACCTATTTTATTATATTCCTGTGCATGTTGTTTGTATGAGTTAGTGGTTACAAGTTCTAGTGGTTACTAGTTGAACGTTATTCGATAGGTTTATCTTATACAGGTGTTCCACTAGGGCCGGCCTGCCAGTAACTATGCACTTTTGGAGAGTCGGGACCAATATTTACAAGGTCAGTTAGGGTCGGTTGTAGTTTCCTGGCCTGTCGGGGAGAGTCGGTGGAATTTCCAACCTGTTAAAAATTTCTACGACCATTATCGAGCCTTGTATCCGACCCTAATTTCATCCACCTAGCTACAGGCCTTTAGGTAAACTTAACGGCCCGCCGGTTACACTTTGAGGCTTGTCTGTCCAGGCTTAGCCTTATCAGTTCCAGGCTTGTCTTAAAAGGAAGCCGGCTTGTGTTTTGCAACTTAGTACTATTCATTTGCAGTCCATATCCAGCATGACATGAGGTAAAAATATGATCAAAAATTATGATATGAATGTCACAAAACAGTGCAAGTGATCATAATTTCAAAGTTAAGAGATAGAAAAGGTCCACATGTATGCTGTAAATAATTAAGAAAGCTGAACAAGTGTTTTATTTGGTGACATAATAATCAAATTCTCAGCCTATTTCAACAGAGCAATTTAAAGAAAATTTAACAAACTATTTGGATTCAATCATAAGATATTTCTTCTCACTGTAATAACCAATAAGCAATTCTTGGGGAAAAAGAGGATCAAGAGTTGACCAATCAACTCTTTTGATGCTCCCACACTCTGGAATGATTTGCCTGATGATGTATGTTCTGCTCCAACTCTTGCCTGTTTCAGGAAAAACTAAAATCCTATATCTTTGATAAAGCTTTCCCACCTTAGTATCTAAATTTTCCAGCGGCTCCATGGTGTTGACCTGGCTATGTCTCTGGAATGATGATTATTGAATTGGACTTGGTGTCGCGCCTTAGAGTCTGCCGTGGCAAACAGAGATTAAGTGCTATAGAAGTATAGAATAGAATTTATTCAGAAACATTAATGAAGAAATATGGCATCACAGAGTTCCTTAGGGTCTTCAAACAATATAATAATGTTAGATAAATCCATTTAACCTATTTTATTATATTCCTGTGCATGTTGTTTGTATGAGTTAGTGGTTACAAGTTCTAGTGGTTACTAGTTGAACGTTATTTGATAGGTTTATCTTATACAGGTGTTCCACTAGGGCCGGCCTGCCAGTAACTATGCACTTTTGGAGAGTCGGGACCAATATTTACAAGGTCAGTTAGGGTCGGTTGTAGTTTCCTGGCCTGTCGGGGAGAGTCGGTGGAATTTCCAACCTGTTAAAAATTTCTACGACCATTATCGAGCCTTGTATCCGACCCTAATTTCATCCACCTAGCTACAGGCCTTTAGGTAAACTTAACGGCCCGCCGGTTACACTTTGAGGCTTGTCTGTCCAGGCTTAGCCTTATCAGTTCCAGGCTTGTCTTAAAAGGAAGCCGGCTTGTGTTTTGCAACTTAGTACTATTCATTTGCAGTCCATATCCAGCATGACATGAGGTAAAAATATGATCAAAAATTATGATATGAATGTCACAAAACAGTGCAAGTGATCATAATTTCAAAGTTAAGAGATAGAAAAGGTCCACATGTATGCTGTAAATAATTAAGAAAGCTGAACAAGTGTTTTATTTGGTGACATAATAATCAAATTCTCAGCCTATTTCAACAGAGCAATTTAAAGAAAATTTAACAAACTATTTGGATTCAATCATAAGATATTTCTTCTCACTGTAATAACCAATAAGCAATTCTTGGGGAAAAAGAGGATCAAGAGTTGACCAATCAACAAATCGAGAAATTAGGTCAAGGACAGTTGAAAACTATTTGGATTCAATCACAAGATATTTATTCTCATTGTACAAACCCATAAGCAATTTCTGCGAAAAAGAAGGATCAATTGTTGACCAATCAACAAATCTGAAACTAGGTCAACAGTAATTATTTGGATCCCATCACGTGACCAGAACTGCAGGGTGTTTACCTTCATGTCCAGACAAACGTACTTTCTCAGAGGCTCAAAATTATTTGGTATAAATGTGTAAAAAAGTTGCTCAGAGGATGGAATTTTGAAGGTGTCCTTCCCAGAAGCTCGAAATTGGAGTATGTATGGCAGCAAAAAGCAAGAGGGTTTTTACTGTCATGTGGGATATTGTAAGAAGCACACCTGTCTCTCTCTCCTTTTTTTTACAGGATATAACATTTGTCATGTGAGATATTGTTAGAAGCACATCTGTTTCTCTGCTTTTTTCACATGATATAACATTTTAATTGGAAATTTCATATTGTAAATGATTTTTTAGTTCATAATCTGAAGCAGACATATACATTGATGTATTTCTCATTTAATATTAAAGCAAAACCTGGAAACTATAATTAAAATAACAAAAAAGTAAAGTTGGACATTTAGGTCACATGATGGGATCTAAGTGACCTTGTTTAAGATTTGTTTATTGGTCGACACTTGATCCTCTTTTTTCCCAGAAATTCATCAAAATCTGTACTAGCAATAGTGATTCTCCAATCCTGTCAGTACCCTTTGTTGGAACCTCCTACCGTGTGTCTGTTAGGGGTTTAGGGCTTGTTGTAGTACTTCTACGACTAGCCATGCAATAAGCGTCCCCGACCCTACATCTTGTCTGGGTGGTCACCACTTCCTGTCTGTAAGTGTACCATCCTCTCGGGGATTTCTTAACTGACTCACCATTTTTGAGCCTTTTTTCGCAATACAGAGTCGGCTCCAGTGGAACACCTGCATTAAATGGCATTAACTACACTTTCGAAATTTCAGTATAGAGTGTATAGAGAAATCGTATAATGAGTAGGGATTAGAAGGTAGCAGAATTTTCTTTTCAATATACGGCCAATACAAAACAGTGCAGATTCCTGGATGCCAAAATAAATGATGTTTTATTATTTTCCCAATCAAACCAGCTGTCAACAGGAAATGGATATAATCAAAACAAAACAGCTTCATGAACAACTGCTACAAAACCTTAAAATATGAAAAAAATACTGTGCGAAATGTGAGAATTTATTCAGATCTATCATACATTTCTAATATTTCATATTTTCCAATGATTTTATGCACTGACAGTCAACATATCGAAATTAATATTTTATTTCAGTATTTCAGTAAAATGGTCTCGATATGCTAATACCATCTCATCCCTAATATAAATGAAAATGAATATGCTTGTGTCATTATTAAGGGGGTCAGGGGGGCCTAATTAAGCCAGTGGAGCAGAGACAAAATAAACGGGACGCTGTGCTTTGGAAAGACAAGTTTTACATACTGTATAGATAGAAGTTTAAGTTGGAAGAAAAATTAACTAAATTCTTCATTTTTAAGGAAATTCACTAGAATTAATTTTCACCAATGGGCAGTTACTTGAGATATTAATACTAATTTAAACTTGACTTGAATAAATCTCACTACCCAAGCTCATCAGCCACAGCCCCAGCCATTAAAACAAGGGTATATAACATGGACTATAAATTGGTACTTTGGAAAGGCTAGATTTCAAAACTTGTGGCTTGGTAAACATGACTGTATTTAAACACCTCCGTGTGTGGTAACATAAACAAAAATGATTGACATTCAACCGTTTGCCATTCACCAGTTTATTTGTGTTTGTAACACATTTGGGCGATAATATGAGGTTGCTTTTCAATACATTGGAAAACTAAGAAAATGTCCAGTCTTTTTGAAGCCAGTGATCATGCAAAACTATACAGCTCTTTTAGAAGTGGATATCCTAATATTCTGTATGAGTTCATTGTGAAATACCTGTCTGAAAAGTGTGATACACATCTTCTTGCCTTGGATATTGGTTGTGGAAGTGGTCAAGGTACTTTACCTCTTAGTACACACTTTGAAACTGTTATAGGTCTGGATATCAGCGAGGCCCAGATAGCTGAAGCCCCTAAAAGTCATGATAATGTGTCCTTCATAGTGGGCAAGGGGGAAGACTTAGACTTTGTGAAATCGGGGTCTGTTGATTTAATCACAGTGGCTGCTGCTTTACATTGGATGGACAGACAGAAATTTTATACAGAGGCCAAGAGGGTACTGCATGATACTGGAGTACTAGCAGTATATGGGTACCGCCTGCTAAATGTGCAGACAGATAACAAAGAGGCAGAACAGCTCCTATTTCAGGAGGTATTTTTTCATCTGTCTATTTTTCGATATTAATGATCATAGAAAAGTATTGAACATATCTTCTGAAATATTTTATATGGTTAGGGACTGACCAAAGGAAGAAGTTATTAAATCTTGGGAAAGATCCAATCATATTCTGCAAACAAAAAAATACAATTTTGAAAGGTCATATTTTGAATTTATTTTCAGTGCCTTTGGCTTACTGGTTACTATTATTCAAAACGTAATGAGAGAATCTTCATAGAATTGTTATGCCCGTATATGAGTAGGGCCTGGTCAAAAAGTGATTGCAGTTTTGGAATTATCCAAATTATATTCTTGATACAAAACCACTGATACAAAATAAGAATTTTTTTGACATTTGATTAGTGTACAAATTAGGGTACACAGTTTATGGAGAAAGTACACATTGGCACTGAAGCTACCCTTTTTAGGTTATTAAGTAATCAGGTTTTTTATCATCGTTGAAAGGCTGTATCACTGTGTCAAAGCACATACTTATCAAAAGAAGTGGGTTTAAAGTGGTATTAAATGAACAAACCAATATTAGATAATAAAATCAAAGTGTTTATAAAACTTGGTTAACTAAACACACAAAATGAATTATATACACAAACTATACTCATGAATCTGAATATCTGAAATGTGTTGCAAATCGAAGATCCATTAAAACATTTACGCCACAAAGTAGAAATATGTTTCATGTCACCACTGATATCCCAATAAAGATTGCCTAAAAATCATCATACAATCATTTTAAGTGTATATTTTAAAGATATATTGCTTTTCAGCTCTACGAGACATTCCATAACGCAGGCTACACCCATCCCAGAGTCTTACTTGTGAAATCCTTCTTTGATGACAGCTTTAATCTCCCATTCAATGATAACCAGAGGTAATACTAAGGATATTTAGTTTTGTATTTAATAGAGTCTTACTTGTGCATTCCCTCTTTGAGGACAATTTTATTATCCCATTCAAGGATTACCAGAGATAAACTAAGGGATTTAGCAATGTTGTCATACCATTTTGGGCATTCCAAGATTACCAGGGGCCAGTTTCACAAGGGGTCTTAAACTTAGCAAACCTTTAGTATGAGTCAGGGTCTTAAATCTGAATCTATTTTTCTCAGCTAAGATTACAGCTTAAGTGGATTTCACAAAGGCTGACTTAGCTAAGACCAAGATTAGACTGATTTACTAAAATAACAGTAGTTTTCTGTGTTAAGTGACCTTTTATACCTACTCAAAGCATATTACTCTTTGCATATACCTTTGGCTTGAAACATTTTATCTCAGGAAAAATCCTATTTTACGATGAAAAACCTTGTAGCTACATAAAACATCCAAATACTATGTAGGAGGATTTCTACTTATATACACATTTTTTCAGTCATTTCAAATATTAAAGAAGAGAATATTTTTTGTTATGTTTAAGTATTTGTTTACAAAAAGTATGTTCAAAACTTAACCAAAGTTTTTTTTGGTTCTAGTAATGCTTTCATACCATTTTCGCCATTGAAAGAGTACTAGATATGATATTTGGTGATGTGGTAATGTATTTAGGCAACCATTGGCAGATTACCAGTTGTAGATGTGGGATGTTAAGATGTATATTGCAGTTGTAACATACTCACCAATTCAAGCACCAGAGGTTACTTTACAGAATTTCAGTTAAGTTGTTCCAACAGACTCATCATTACTAGTTTATCAGAAGGAACTATTGGCGCTATCAAGGGATGATAAATTTTCAGGAGATTTGGCTCGACTTTTTAGGAAGGTTGATGGATTTTTATAAAACCTTGGTGCCACTTGGTATCCGAGAAATTAGAAATACTATCTTTGAAGTTTAACTGTAATAAACGTGGTCCAGCTGAATTTATAATTGAGAAAATACAAAATTGTTTTCCTGTCTGTTTTCAGTAGAGCAAAAATTATTTATCTTTAGAGTTTATATTCAAAGTCTACTATATGAGTGCAACTTTTAGCTTGGATATGTTATTAAATTAAACATTTGAACTCTTGCACTAGTTAAATGTTGGTTAGTTTTGCATCACATCAATCTGCGTCTCCGAGCTCACTGTCATCCAGATAACTAACAGGTCAAGTGTACATTTTCTGTCTCTTTAGGAAAAGTCTGAATAGTGCTTAGCATCTTACATTATTGTGTATATGTATTTTATAATGAACAGTTATGTTTAGCCTCAATTGTGATTCTGTGTTCTAAGCCAAAGTTAACCAAATTCATAGCCAAAGTTAACAAAATTCATTAGAATTAATGATGTTAAAAATATCTTTAGAATTAATTAAGTTCCTTGTGAATTTTATTCAGCTTCAAAACCCAGTAGCTGAATAAATATTAATGAAAGCATACTGAAAGTTTCACTTTCACAGTTTATCTTATGTTAACTGGATGCAATTTTTGTGGATTACAGGGTAAAAGGCATCAGTATCAGACATTCATGGACTATAGAACAGATTGCAGGGTTACTCAGTACATATTCCCCTTATCAAAAATATCTGAAGGATCACCCAGACTCTACACTACTCAGTGATACAGTGCAGAGGTAAGCTCAGGTACCAGCATTATGGTATAAGTTAGTAACAGAAGCTTGTATTCAAATATACAGTTGATTTTTCTGTCTCTTTTTTCACAGGTGACACGGGGAACAGGCCATCATCAGAATTTCCCATTTTTTATGAGCTACATTCTATAAGGAAGCCACAGATGTTGGAGACAATTAATAAACTACAAAATTTGATAACTACAGGGCTACTAAGGCTTGTTCTCGTTTTTCTATTTACCCCACAGCCCTTAAGGGCTGTCAGGGTAATGTTTTCACCAATGGTGTATTATGGGTGGTTGGGTGGGCTGGCGGTGGGAAAAAGATTGTCCAGGCTGTATCTCAGAAACTGTAAAGTGCAGGAAGTTGACACTTGGTAGGGACATTTACTGGAGTGTAGATGTGCAATGTCATGGTGTGACCTTGATTTGATATTGCACCTTGCTGTAGTTTGAAATCTTTTCCAGGCTATTTCTCGGAAACCATAAGGTGTAGAAGTTGATACAGTGTAGAAGTTGATGCATGGTAGGCATATTATTTAGAGGTAGTAGGTATGCAACAACATGATGACATTGATTTGACCTTTGACCTGGCCGTAGTGACCTTGAGCTATAAAATCCTGTCAGGGCTATATCTCGGAAACTATAAGGTGTAGGAAGTTGATGCTTGGTAGGTACATTGGTTGGGGGTTGTTGGTGTGCAACATCATGGTGTGATCTCGATTTGACCTTTGATCTTGCCGTAGTGACCTTGAGCTATAAAATTCTGTCTGGGCTATATCTCGGAAACCATAAGGTGTAGGAAGTTGATGCTTGGTAGGTACATTAGGCTATAGGTTTTAGCATTCACCAGGTGAGACATGTTTTTTATTTCACAACGGACCGGTAGTTAAATATTCTCAATTTTACACAGCTTGCTGGTCTGTATTTGTTTTTATTGCCATTTTATACAATTTTAGTTTAGCAATATTCATTGTCTGCACATACTACCTCTTTGAACTTGTCAGAATAGTAAATAGTGGCTCTTTCGGGTATTATTGCTCACCGGACATTTCCCGCGGATTTCACATACTGTTTTAACATTCTCACATACTGTAGTAATTCAACCTAATAATTTTAAACAACCTAATAACATCAAACAAATCATACAAATTGTTTGATATTCTCTGTAAAATACTGTAAAATTTCAACCTAACAATATCATACCATATCTATGATTTGCTGTTTAGACAAGTTAGTACATAGGAAAGGTAGGTTCATCTTTTTCTAGTTTCTTTATTTTGGTATTCCTTTTTGGACATGCATTGCACTTTCTTGCTCTGTCTTTACTTTTTGCTGGTTGCTCGGGCAACCAACATCACCACTGACAACCCTTCCACAACATCAATTCCTGTTGCCTCAAGTTTGCATTTTTCTTTCCACGCCTTTTCCACTATACATTTTGAGTCTGGCATTCACCCATGTCTCAACAGGGTCAACTATGCCTTTTTGGCTATACAAGGGCATATTTGTAGCGTAACACATTCTTACAAACATGTTAGCTCATGGGTGTCCCTTTTGTTGATCCTCTCAGGGGATGTCAGTATTAATCCTGGCCCTAACACTGGCCTTTTAACCAGGAGTCTGATAAACATCAGATCCATCAGAAACAAGTCCGTTGCTCTTGCAGACTTCATTAATAGCAACAAGTCTGACATTATTGCGGTCACTGAGACCTGGCTTCAACCAAATGACCCAGACAGCTTTATAGCAAGTGTCACTCCTCCGGGTTACAAATGTACTCATGTTCCACACCCGGAGGGGAGAGGTGGTGGTGTCAGGTTCTTCATCTGTGATGACATTGGTTTTAAGGTCCTACCTCAACCGTGTTTCAATACTTTTGAATCCATATCTGTTCACCTATCCACGGGCAATGCCCAGGACATTGTTTTTCATACTGTATATAGGCCCCCAATGTTTCCAAAGCCAATTTCATTGAGGATTTCAGTTCCTTCGTCGAAGGTGCTGCTTTATCATGTTGTAAAAATATAATATTGGGTGATTTAAATCTACACCTGGATAAACAGGATCGTTGGTCGCAGAAATTCAATGACTCACTCTGCCAATACAATTTCACCCAAATTATTGATTCCCCAATGCACAATCACGGCCATATATTAGATGTCATATGTATGAGAGACACCTTCTCAAAGGCAGTTTGCGCCATGGTTACAGCTGGGCTGTCTGACTTTCTCGGTCAATATACCTATCAAGGCTCCTTGCAAATTTAGGCAAGTTAATACTCGGAAAATTTACAAGATAAACATTGCTGACTTCAGAGAGGACATCCTGAATTCTGATCTAATCAAACATCCTCACACAACAGCCAGTTTGCTCAGTCACCAATATTTCAACACCTTGCGCAACATTCTAGACAAGCATGCCCCAATCAAGAGGAAAATGGCGCCGTCGCACCCTGACAAAGGCTTTGTGAATTCGAACATCCTCTCAGCAAAGTGTCTGAAGTGCAAGTGTGAGCGAGTATGGCGCAGTAGCAATTCTGTAGTCAACCGGAGTAGATATTGAGCTGCTGTCAATCGCTACAATTTCCTACTGGAACAGTCAAGACGCAGACACTATTCTACAGTTATTGTTGACAATAATGGTAACCCCAAGGCTCTGTGGAACACTTTTAAGAAAATCTTGCACAAATCCTCAACTATCATCCTACCTGATCATATTAGTCCTATTGACTTAGCTAACACTTTCAGTCATTTTTTCAGTGACAAAATTGCGAAAATCAGAGTTGCACTAAAGTCATCAGTGCCTGTTTCCCTCACAAGACCGAATAGTAACAGCACTGCCCTGTCCTCTTATGAGCCTGTATCTGAGGGTGACATCCTCAAAATCCTAAAATCATCCACCACCAAATCATGCGACCTGGACCCAATACCAACCGCACTAGTCAAAGAGTGTGCGGACATTTTGGTCACTCCAATAACCAATATTATAAACTACTCACTCAGAGAAGGGAGCTTCCCAAACTGTTTCAAAACCACATATGTCACCCCCCTTCTCAAGAAACCTAATTTACACAGAAATCTCCTCAAAAATTACAGACCGGTATCCAACCTCAGTTTTATATCCAAACTGATTGAAAAAGTAGTGGCTAAACAGTTAAATAATTATATCGATAGTGAGGGGCTCTCCAATGTCAACCAATCTGCCTACAGGGGACTCCATTCCACAGAATCAGCACTCCTGAAAATCTAGAATGACATTGCTGCTTCGATGGACTCTGGTAAGGCTGTTGCACTCACATTGCTGGACCTCTCAGTGGCATTTGACACTATCGACCATGACATTCTTTTTAATTTCCTCAGGGATTGGTTTGGGGTTGATGGCACTGTGTTGAGGTGGATCAAATCCTATCTTTCAAACCGCAAACAGAAGGTTAAACTAGGTAATAGCTTTTCAGATGCTTTTTCACTCCAATATGGTGTGCCCCAGGGCTCTGTCCTGGGCCCCCTTCTTTTTACCCTCTATACTACTCCTCTCAGTAATATCATTTCCAATTTCAATGTCACCCACCATCTATATGCTGATGACACCCAAATATATCTAGCACTGGACCATAGGAACTTTGATTCCAGTTTTCCTGAGCTTACTGAGTGTCTCACATGTGTCCAAAACTGGATGGCTGGTGTGAAACTTAAACTCAACCCTGAGAAAACTGAATTTATTATCATTGGTGATAGACAAGCCAGAGAGTCCCTCATCAACAAATTCCCTACTCAACTTCTTGGAAATTCTATCTCCCTACCGATACAATCAAGAACCTAGGTGTTACTTTTGACTCAGGAAACACCTTTACTAGCCACATAACCAATATGTGTCGCACCTGTTACTACCGCCTTAAGGACCTAAGATGCATCTGTAAATTCCTCAGCATGGATACTGCAGCTTTGCTTGCAAACTCAATGATCAGCAGTCGACTTGACTACTGCAATTCCCTACTTTATGGCGTAAGTAAATACAATGTCGCTAAACTCCAAAAGATTTAAAATGCCCTTTGTATAATTGTTTTTAGACTTGATAGAACTAGCCATGTCACTCCCTTTCTTCAAAAACTACACTGGGTCCCTATCACATACCGCATCTTGTTTCAGTACAATCTAATTACTTTCAAGGCTATCAAATTCTCTCGACCCATATACCTATCATCCTTGATCAAAACGAGTTGTTTAACGCGTGGAAATCGTCTTTCTCTTTCCTCAATCTCTCACAAAAGGTTATTGGTAGGCAAGGTTTTGCAATGGCTTCCCCCTAAGAATGGAAAGACTCCCACAATCAGTATGATCACAACAAACAATAACAGGTTTCTGTAGCCAGCTAAAGACCTATTTGTTTAGACTAGCATATCCTCCACCATAAGCATATCCTCCACCGCTAATTTTGGATCTCGACCTGATACGTCCCTGGACTTTCCCTTTTTGACCTCAAGCGCATTAGAGGATGTTACAATTTTGCACTATATAAATGTTTCTATTCTATTCTACATTGATTTGGGGCTGTAGGTGTGCAACATCATAGTGTGATCTCGATTTGTCCTTTGATTTTGCCATAGTGAGCTTGAGCTATAAAATCTTGTCTGGATTATATCTTGGAAGGAAGAATGTAGGAAGTTGATACTTGGTATGGACATTGCTTGGGGGTTGTCATTGAGCAACGTTATGGAGTGACCTTGATTTGACCTTTGACGTGGAGCAACATTATGGAGTGACCTTGATTTGACCTTTGACTTTGCCATAGTAACCTATAAATTCCTGTCCATTCTATATCTTTGAAAACCGTAAGGTGTAGTAAGGTGTAGTTCATACTTAGTAGAGACATTATTTGGGGTTGTAGGTGTGCAAGGTCATGGTCTGACCTCGATTTGACCTTTGACCTTGCCATAGTGACCTTAACCTATTAAGTCTTATGCAGGCTATATCTATCTCAGAAACTGTAAGGTGTAGTAAGTTCTTACTTGTTAGAAACATTGGTTAAGGATTGTAGATGTACTGCATCATGGTGTGACCTTGATTTGACCTTGGCATATTAACCTTAACCTATAATGTCTTGTCCGGGCTATATCTTGGTGACCCTAAGGTGTCGGAAGTTGACACTTGGTATGTACATTGATTGGGGGTTGTAGATGTGCAACGTCATGGTGTGACCTTGATTTGAACTCTGATCTTGCCGTAGTGACCTTTGCCTTTGAAAATTTTGCCCGGAGATATCTCATTGCTTAGGGGTTGTAGGACTGCCACATCATGGTGTAATCTTGATTTAACCTTTGACCTTGTCGTAGTGACCATTAGTTTTAAAATCTTGTTTGGGATATTCCTTGGATTCCTTAAGGTGTAGAAGGTTGACACTTGGAAAGGACATTGGTTAGGGGGTGTACGTGTGCATCAAGGTTCTGACCTTTAACTTTGGCCACAATTGTATTCACCTGCCATATTTAAGACATGTTTCTCTTATAAAAAAGGTATGTGGATTGCTGCAACTTATTGTATCCACCGGATAACATCCAAAATGTACTGTGGATTACTCATGATTATGCCGCCACTGCAGTATGCAGAGATTTTCTTGTTACCCCTCTAGACCCAGATTATTATAGGTAGACTTCCCAAATTTACAGGATACATTGATAACCAAAACATCTTGCCTGGGAATATTTTTAGCCTCATTTTGAAAAACAAGGTGGCAACCACTGGTGTTTTTCAACTTTCAGAAAGGAGTTTTGTTGGCCCTGTAGAACAAAGGATATTACAGGTAGAGATCTCAAATTCGCAGGATATGTTCATCATTACAAACTCTTGACTGGAAATATTTTTGACCTCATTTTGAAAAACAAGATGGCCACCACAGGCATTTCTATTCAGTCATGAAAAATGCTTTTCTCTCTTATTATTGGTCCTAGAGGTTTGCAATGTGAAACCAACCTATATGAAATCATGGGCTGGGAATCTTCTGATGTGGTCAGATTTGACCTTGGGCCCCCTTCAACAGATGCTGATCTGAAAGTATTTTGGTCTGTGTACTGTTTCACTACTTCTGCATCTCATGGTGTTGAAAACTGCATCTCTGATCCTATTTCATCAAAATCCATTCAGAAATAAGGAAGATATTGTAAGTTTAAAACTTGAAGTGAAAGTAGAATATTTGTAAACAAACACTTTATGATGTCAGAGGCGAGCCGTTAACAGATCAGAACTCTCATTAAAGGCCCGCCAGTCAGTGAAGTGTAAATTATACTGTTTTACCCTGTGCATAAGGTATTGTTGATGGACTAGTACTGCATGACTGTCTACGAAAGAGTATTAGCGCCATCGATGGGTTTTTTTATTAATACATGTGTTGGCGACTTACAATAAACATAATTTTCCACCAACACAGATGAAAATATAGCCAACACAGATGATATTTTCGCCAACACAGACAAAAATGTAACCAACACAGATGAGATTATCGCCAAAACAGATGATATTTTCACCAATTTAGATGTTATTTTCACCAACACAGACGAAAATATAGCCAACACATCTAACATTTCCACCACCAACACCACAGACAATATTTTCGCCAACACAGACAAAAATGTAGCCAACACAAATGAGATTTTCGCCAACAAATATGGTATTTTTGCCAACACAGATAAGATTTTCGCCAACAAAGATGAGATTTTCACCAACACAGATGAAAATATAGCCAACACAGATGAGATTTTCGCCAATGCATATGAAAACACTGCAAGTTGCTGTAAATAAAATGTCTGCTGTACATGATAGTCTCCCTTGAACAGATCAATAAATCAAATAGAGCATTATTTATAAAATATGTAAATTGTAAATTTGACTACTACTGAGTAATGTCCTAACAAAGTCCATACACTAAAGTCAGGTTAACATAAAAACTTGTAAATAATAAATGATTTTAAATAGTTCATAATCCAGGTCACCACAATATAAATATCAAGTGAGTTTGAGAGAATGTACTTTACAAGTTAAGGTGACCATAACATATTTAAGGTCAACCTCATAATACAATGAACCTAAACACCAATTTAATGTGATCAATTTAATGTGGCATTCAAACCACTTAGACCTCTTTCACACTGCCCCCAAACAATTCTTGGGATGGAGGACTGACAGACAGTGCCTGTACACCACTAATAAAAGTGTGTGCCCATTACTATATATACTGAATCAGTTTTCATCTGTGTTGGCTAAAACATTATCTGTGTTGGCTGAATTTCCATTTGTGTTGGCTAAAATATTCATCTGTCTGGGCTAAAGTTTTCATGTGTTGGCTAAAATATGATCTTTGTTGGCTAAAATTTGGTCTGTGGTGGCGAATTTTTCATCTGTAAGTTTTGGTGAAAATATCTGTGTTGGCTAAAATATTATCTGTGTTGGCTAAAATATCATCTGTGTTTGCGAAAATATCACCTGTGATGGCTATAATTTCATATGTGTTGGCAATAATACCATCTGTAGTGGCTATACTTTCATCTGTGTTGGCTTATGTATCATCTGTGTTGGCTATATATTCATATGTGTTGGTGAAGTTTTCATCTGTGTTGGCGAAAGTATCATCTATGTTGGCTAAAATCTTTTCTGTGGTGGCGAATTTTTCATCTGTAAGTGTTGGCGAAATTATCATCTGTCTTGGCTTTATTTTCATCTGTGTTGGCGAAAATATCATCTGTGTTGGCTATTTTTCCATCTGTGTTGGCTATTTTTCCATCTGTGTTGGTGAAAATATCATCTGTGGTGGCTATATATTCATATGTGTTGTTGAAGTTTTCATCTGTGTTGGCGATAATATCATCAGTGTTAGCGAAAATATCATCTGTGGTGGCTATATTTTCATCTGTGTTGGTGGAAATTTAAGTATATTGAAACTCGCCAACACAGATATTCCTAACAAAAACAACCCCACTGCTGGCGCTAATACTCTTTCGTACTTATCTAATAATAATAGAGAGTTTGCAAACAACATTTCACAAATGCTCCTTGCAAAAACATGCATCAATTAATCAATAGATGTAGAAAGCCATTAGGGGGAGTTTTGTTTGCAAACAGCGTTTGGACAAGTATTTCTTTTAAACTAATTTATTAATTATACAAGTCAATAAAGATAAATACACTGGTTTTAATCATCTACAGTACTGAATGAACTGGGTACTGATATATATTATAAAACTTTATTGGCCCAACACCCAATAAACCCACAAGTTAAATAACTTATAATTAAACACACATACATAAAACTTTGGAGGATTGTGTTCATTACTTCAATTTATGTCAAAATTTATGACAGGGGATGAAAAAGGCTGGTCATTGTACACTTGGGTTTTTCAAGTCTCTCAAGAACTTACGTGTATGGCACTCTTTATTGCTTCAATAATTAACAAATCCACAAGGGTAATCCACAAAGTCATTTGCCACGTGAAAAACGTAACCTTGTGCAGTTAAAACCTTATGAAATTACGTCACACACAGAAATCAATGACGTGTAACTTGTATGGCACTCTTTATTGCTCCAATAATTAACAAATCCACAAGGAAAATCCACAAAGTCATTTGCCACGTGAAAAACGTAACCTTGTGCAGTTAAAACCTTATGAAATTACGTCACACACAGAAATCAATGACGTGTAACTTGTATGGCACTCTTTATTGCTCCAATAATTAACAAATCCACAAGGGAAATCCACAAATTCATTTGCCACGTGAAAAACGTAACCTTGTGCAGTTAAATTACGTCACATAGCAGTAAGTAGATACGGGCATAAAAAATGTCGCAAACTCTCTAATATAAGATGTTGCAGCATTGTATACTGTGCATTATCATCTTAGAAATGGGAACCTCCTTTTGGTTCAATTGTTATAGGCATAAAACTTAATTTTGTGCAAATGATAAGGATCTGATACTGTCAATTGTTATTTCTTCAATTTTATTCAGATGCCTAAAGTTATCTTATGAGGTTATCTAGGTCTAACAATAACAACATGGTTCTAAAGACCTATCTTGGATCAAAGTGGACCAGTATGGCCTGTAGTAATCTTTCCTCTAGTGCCAGCACATATATCAAAGATTTCTTTATTTTTTTTCAATAACCCAATATCTACAATTAAACCCCCTCTACATCCTCCTAATTCTAGTGTTTAATCCATAAAATACTTTTCATCTTATATAGTCCCCTTTTGGATAAAATTGTTAGATAATTACACATATAAACTTCCCATTTTATCATGTGATCCTCTTTTATCACTCACATTCCCCGTTATCGGGGACCATCTGCCTCACAATACACACCTACTAATCACACAATTTCCCAAATTTTATGTTCAGTTTCAAATAATCCTCCCAAGTTCTCAAAATTGATTTTCTTCTATATCTTACTGGCAATCCAACCAGTCATTACTGCATATCAGCACCACATTAATGCAAGCATTCAATGTCCTGATGTTGTTAGCTTCTGCCCCTTTAAACCCCCTACCACCACTTTCTGTCTACATTTCAGCATCAAGTCTTTAATATCAATCCCACCAGCTCTGTCACCTTGCTGTCTTATCATCCTACTCCTGCTTGCTGGTGATATCAACCCAAATCCAGGACCACCCAATTGTCTGCATGTCACTTATGCAAACATCAGATCAATAAACAACAAATATCCGGCCATTTCAAAATTTATTTTTGACGACACTGATCTCTTCGCCATGTCTGAGACCTGGATTAGACCTGACACCATAAGTGCCAACCTGTCCGAAATCACCCCACCAGGTTACAATCTTCATCAACAGCCATGGGAGGGCCGCCGCAGTGGAGGACTGGTTTTTATTGTAAAAGATGGCTTGGATTCTTCCGTGACCTGCACTACCTTTGAAAATTTTCTCATCAAGATATCCCTACACAAAAATCTTTTTACTTTTTGAATATATATAGACCACCATCCTCCAGTACTTGAACCTTTTTTGAACAGTTCCAGTCACTTTTAGAGGATATTCATCACACCACTAAAAATCTGGTGATCATCAGCGATTTTAATTTTCACCTTGAATCAACATCCTTAAATTCAAAATCATTCAATTCATTGATTAACTCATTTGATTTAACTCAGAAAATAAACTTCCCCACTCATATTCACAGACACACTCTTGACCTGCTCTTAACCAAATCCAACAATGACAACATTTCTATTGTCCATACTACTGATGCTTTTTCCGATCATTTTTCAATTACTTGCACATTACATCTCCCAACCCCTAGATCCCAAATCAATGCTACTGTTTCCTTTCGTAAATATCATAAAATCAACAAAGAGAAAATTAAAAGAGATCTCATAGCTTCTGATCTCATCAACAACCCGTCTAAGGATGCTGATACTCTCTACGAACAATATCACTCCACCTTGACCACCGTTATTGACAAACACACACCACTTCATACCAAACATACCAAGGCAAGGTACATCCCAGGATGGGTTAATGAAGCTGTAATTGCAGCAAAAGAGACCAAGCATTTGTTCCAAAGGATTTGGCGCAGAAACAAATCTCACTTCAACAGATCTCAATACATGCAGAAAGTCGACCAATACAACAGAATCTGCATTGCAGGCCAAATCCGAATTTCTTGAAGCAAAAATTCAGGATAACCACCATGACCAAAAACAATTATGGTGTGTCCTTGACGATGTGTTACACAGACTGCCAGCCAAGATGCTACCATCAATAAATCCCCCTCGGCTCTTGACTGTCAGATTTGTGGAGTTCTTCACAGAAAAAATTGAAAAAATACACTTAACTTTTCCTAATTCCCAGAAGTCATAACAAATCTCCCCAGACTCTCCTCCCCCAGTGCTTTCCACTTTCTCTACTGTAACCAAGGATCAAGTAACTAAAATTATTATAAAATCTCCAAGTAAATCATGTTCCCTTGCCCCTTGGCCAACTTTTCTTGTTCTTGATTATCTGGATAGTCTCATCACTCCCATCACTTCAATAATTAATGCTTCCCTTGAACAAGGGAAGTGTCCTAATTTCTTTAAGCAGGCCCATCTTACTCCCATCCTCAAAAAATCATCCTTAGACTAAGAAATTTTCAAAAACTATAGGCCTGTCTCTAATCTGAACTTCATTTCAAAGATACTTGAAAGGGTAGTGGCAGTCCAGCTACAAACTCACCTTGATGAAGCTGGCCTTATGACTGCCTTCCAATCGGTGTATAGAAAACACCATTCAACAGAAAGTGCTCTCCTGAATATTCACAATGACATTTTTCTCAATATGGCCAAAGGGTCTGTTACAGCCCTTACCCTTTTGGATCTATCAGCCGCATTTGATACCATTGACCACACCATTCTCCTGGACAGACTTAATGTTTACTATGGTATCAGTGAACTAGCACTTGGCTGGTTCATATCATATCTGTCAGGAAGGATACACTCGGTCAAGGTAGGTAGCACACTTTCTCATCCTGCTGCGCTCCAGTATGGGGTCCCCCAGGGCACCATCCTTGGTCCAATTCTATTTTCCCTCTACACTAACCCAATTAGTTCAATAATTCACTCTCACAGAATTATTAATCCACCATTTCTACGCCGATGACACTCAGTTATACATAACACTCTCACCAACAAATTTCTCTTACTGTATACAAAAACTAAAAAACTGCCTAAACAGCATTCAAAATTTAAACAAATTTAAACAGCAACAAATTAAAACTCAACCCTGACAAAACTGAGTTTGTTCTGACAGGCTCCAAACAAAAATAAACAACTTCTTCCTCACTTTCCAATCAATATTCTCGGTAATCAGGTCTCACCAGCACAAAGTGTTAGGAACCTTGGAGTGGTGTTCGGCTCCAGTTTCTCATTCTCAGACCATGTGTCACAGGTCATAAAGTCCACCAGAGTTCATGTCACTTACAGATTTTGAGTTAAGAAGATTGCAGTTAGTCCAAAACTCACTGTGTAGGGTTGTCACCTGTTCCTCTAAATACTCTCACATTACCCCTCAACTGAAAAAAACTCCACTGGCTCCCTGTCAAATATAGGATACACTGGCTCCCTGTCAAATATAGGATACAATTCAAAATTGGTCTCATTACATACAAAATTCTCAACCAGGGTCAACCAGTTTACCTAAGAGAATTAATTCATCCCTACACCTCTTCCAGGAATACAAGGTGAAGTACCCCTAAACTCAAGTTCCTTCACACCCCCACTTTCGACCAAAAGGTTTATCAATCAGTCAAACTTTTCTCCAATTTTTTCAGTCACTATGCTCCGGTTCTTTGGAACTCTTTTCCCCTTCCAAATAAGAAATAGCCCCTTTGTAGCATCTTATAGGAAACACCTCAAAACCCACCTCTTTAATTCCAGTTTCCCAACTTAGTTTCCTTCCCTCTTGGTCAGACTCACAATTTCGAATTTCTGACCTTGAACGCCACTCAACTCTCCTTAAGATAATGATTTTTGTTAACTCAGCGCACTGAATTCCCCTTTGTGGGGAAGATATTGCGCCTGCAAAGCAGTAGATTAGACTAGATTAGATCAATAAGGGTATTATGTGTGTGTAGTGTTTTATTCCTGATGTTTTATCATTAATCAAATCTAGAGATCTGAGCTGAGTAAAGCTGAGTCCTATATGTTTCTACTTGAGTAGAACTGTAAATTACAGACATTAGTTATAATCGGACACATGTTTTCACCTTGTTTATAATATATGATAGTTAGTTTGTATCATTAAACCATGTGCTAAATAGTATATACATATATATATTTTTTTTTTGAGTTGTATTTTGTGCATATTAGCTTTTGTACTTTTTCAGTATATTGCCAGAGTTGAACATTAAAAATTTAATTAGTTCAATT
This sequence comes from Sabellastarte sp. h YS-2021, assembly GCA_964017235.1. Taxonomy (NCBI): domain Eukaryota; kingdom Metazoa; phylum Annelida; class Polychaeta; order Sabellida; family Sabellidae; genus Sabellastarte; species Sabellastarte sp. h YS-2021. The sequence goes on along the minus strand of OZ024933.1, from coordinate 23,562,461 downwards.
GATTATATTATAAAACGTGAAGTAAAAATGTCTCAATAAGTACTGAATATAAACATATTGAGGAAAAATATTAAGATTAAGGCATTGTAATTTGAAATTACAGTTGTCTTTTGGGTAGAATAAATGTATATAAATTAGTATGGGAGTTTATGCCTTGATTTGACCTTTATGTTTATTATTTTCTGTTTCATTTTAAGTATAGAGACAGCATTTAATATTAAAACATGATTTAAGGTAATAATACCAGTAATTCATAATATATTACATATTGCTATTATTATTGAAAGCTAATGTGATTCAATCAGAAGGTTTCTTTTACTTCCTTTTTTTCCAAATTATTATGTCCTATGTTGTTTCTTCATTTCCTTTTGTTCTTTTCTTTTCTGTTTTTTCTCTTTCTTTTGTTTTAAGTGTTAAAAAGTCCTGCTTGGGAAAAAATAAATATTACTATTCCATTAAAATCTATTCTGCAAGGTGGTTAAAGAGAATAAAATACATATACAATGTGAAACTTAACACTTTATGTGCATGGAACTCTGGTGAACCTGATGTTAATGGCAAAGTTATTAGGTAATCAAGTGAGAGTGTTATCAGCAAATTGTCAAGGCCTAAGAGACAAAGCCAAAAGGTGAGATGTCATAAATTATTTTAAAGATTTAAAACCAAGTATATTATGTTTACAGGACACTCATTTAACTATTAAAGAGGAAAACAATCTGAGAATGTTAACAGAGTTTGAATGCATCATTAGTGGGAAATATACAAATTCAAGAGGAGTTGCCATACTTTTTAATAATAATTTCGAATATAAAATTATCCATAAAGAAATTGATAATGATGGAAATTATGTAATGGTGGACTTGGATGTCTCTTCAGTTTCTCTTAGGTTAATAAATATTTTTGCCCCAAACATGGATTCTCCAGGCTTTTTTCAAAGTATACTAAAACTTATTGAAGAAAGCCAACAGGATCATCTCATAGTTTGTGGAGACTTTAATCTGGTTCTTAACCCAGAACTAGATAGCTTTAATTATGTGAAGATCAATAACCCTAGATCAAGGCAATGTGTTTTAGAGATGTTACAACTTCATAATATGAAGGATGCCTTTAGGTATCTACACCCAACACTGAAAAGATATAGCTGGCGGCGCAAAAATCCGATAAAACAAGCCCGATTGGATTATTTCATTGTTTCGGAATCCTTGACTGATTTGATTGCAGATTGTAATATTAAGCCTGGATACAGATCGGACCATTCAATATTAGAACTTAATTTAGTTGTAAACCCATTTCAGCGTGGGAGAGGCCTTTGGAAATTAAACTGTAGCTTGTTGAAAAACCCAGAATATTTGAACATGATAAATCACACAATTGAAGATGTATTACTTTCGTATGTACTTCCAGTTTATAACATTGAATTCATTACAGAAAGTAATTTTGAAAGACTACAGTTTGTTATCGCAGATGACGTACTTCTAGAAATGATCATGTTTAAGATTAGAGAGGTCACTATAAAATTTTCTGGTACCCTTAAAAGAAAAGAATGTCAGGTAGAAAAAAATCTAATTCAAGATATAGAAAAGTTAGAGAGTAATGAAAATACATGTGATTTTCTAGCCATAGAAACTAAGAAAGAACAGCTGTTAGAGCTACGGAAGTATAGAATGAGAGGGGAAGCGGTAAGATCTCAAACCAGATGGTTGCATTCTGGTGACCAGCCTTCAAAGTATTTCTGCAGTTTAGAACAAAAAAATTTTATAAACAAAACAATAACAAAAATAGTTCTGGATAATGGAGATATAATAGATGATCAAGTGAAAATATTGGATCATATTAAGCAATATTACGCTAATCTATTCAAATCAAGGGATGCAGTTATTCCAGATGTAAACCTTCATGAAATTTTTAGGGGCGATAACATTTGTAAACTAACAGAGTCTGAGGCACTTTCACTTGAAGGCTTAGTGACAATAGAAGAAATTGGAAATGTTTTGAAGAAAATGAAACACAATAAAACCCCTGGTATTGATGGATTTCCAGCCGAATTTTTCAAAATATTTTGGGGAAAGTTGAAGGTATTTGTATTACGAGCAATAAATTATTGCTATCGGCAGGGAACTCTCTCAATATCTATGAGACAGTCAGTCATCACGTGTATCCCAAAAGAAAATAAACCTCAACAATATTTGAAAAATTGGCGTCCTATTTCGCTTTTAACTGTTCCCTATAACATTATATCACTAACCATAGCCGAAAGAGTGAAAAAAGTTTTAAACAAATTGATTGCCAAGTCTCAGACAGGTTTTATTAAAGACCGTTTCATTGGGAAATCTACAAGGCTAATCTATGATATCATGGCATATACAGATACTGAAAACATAGATGGGTTATTGATGCTCATAGATTTTGAAAAAGCTTTTGATTCTATGTCATGGAAATTTATGTACAGTACTTTAGAATTTTTAGGTTTTGGTAAAAATTTTATCCATTGGATTCAGTTGTTAAATAGAAACTTTATAGCATCAATACTACAAGTGGGAGTGAAATCAGATTTTTTCAAAATTGAACGAGGTTGTAAACAAGGGGACCCAATTGCACCATACCTATTTATAATTTGTGCTCAAATCTTATACTACCTTATTAATAAAAATCCAGATATAAAAGGGATAAATATTGGAAATAAAGAATTTTGCCTTACACAATTTGCTGATGACACTACATTGATTTTAGACGGTTCATAGATCTCTCTTCAAGCAGCACTTAACACAATTGAAGTTTTTGGTAGTTAGTCAGGATTAAAGATAAACAAAAGTAAAACCAAACTTGTGTGGATTGGAAGGAAAAAACATTCCAAGTGGAAATTAAACATAAATTCAAATTTCAAATGGGGTGTTTCAGAATTTAAACTACTTGGAATATGGTTTTCAGTAGATTTAATGAAAATCCCAAGCATAAATTACAGTTTGACACTGGATGATGCTAAAAAGCTGATTTTAAATTGGAAAAAGAGGAATCTGACACCATTTGGAAAGATAACAATACTTAAAACCTTTATCTTGTCCAGGTTTAACCATCTTTTTGGTTCCATCCCATCCCCTACAAAAGATTTTTTGTCAAAATTAAATACTCTATTATACAACTTTATTTGGGATAATAAACCAGACAAAATAAAAAGAGTACTTCTGTGTCAGGACTACAAAATAGGAGGCCTCAAAATGACTAATCTAGAATGTTTCATTCAATCCCTCAAATTAACTTGGATTAATAGACTCTTGAAATGTGGAACATCTCCATGGGGTATTCTTTTTGAAGAAACAGTTTCTTGTGTGAAAAAATATCATGCTTTGGGATTCAATGGTTTAAGCACCTAGTCAGTAAATCACAAAATCAATTCTGGAAAGATGTGTTTTTAGCATGGATCAAAATATCCAGACCCGTTAAAAGTAATATTGATTTTATATCCAGTGTTCTGTGGTACAACCCGGATATATCTAATACACCCCTATTCTATCCAACATGGTTCAGAAATGGTATAACCTTTGTCGGAGACATTTTAAATAACGAAGGTCAAATAATGAGTAAAGCCGAAATTGAGAATCTGTATGGATTTAAAATTACAAATTTCTTCGAGTACCACAGACTAAAAATTTTGCTGACTAGGTTTTTGAACAAACTGAAAATCACAGCTGGAAAATTTGAGCGGCCTTGTATCCCTCATCATATTTCAATAATAATCCACTCAAAAAATGTAACAAAAACCTTTTATAGTATTTGAAACGACACAACCATTGATGTTAAGTTTAAATATAGATGGAATGAGGAATTAGGAATAAATACACAGGAAAAAAATTGGGAACTTACATTGCATATATGTTTTAAAACTGTTCAAGATAATGATATAATATGGCTCCAATACAGGGTTTTACATAGAATACTGGGTACGCAATACATACTTAAAAAAATAGGCAAAGCTAAATCATCTTTGTGTCTGCAATACAATATCTCTCCTGAAACTCTCCTACATTTATTTTACCACTGCAATAAATCTCAAATAATTTGCAATGAACTTAAATCATGGATTCAATATGAGATTAATTTTACTATGAATATACAACCAAGAGATATAATGTTAGGATATTTTAATAAGGACCAGTATTTCCTTCCAATCAACACAAACATTATGGTTACAAAGAAATTTCTATTTAAAAATTCTGGAAAAGGTATTCCACATATATTCAAAAACTTACAGGAGGATGTTAAAAATGTATCTGTAGAACAAAAGTTAGTTGCTATATATAATTTTAAAGAAGATGTGTTTGATGAAGACTGGAAACATGTTGTAAAACTATTTGATTAAAAATTATAAAAAAAACCCAAAATGTTAATTTAATACTGGGTCACCTTCTTGCCAGGGTGATTGTAACCCCAGTGTTTGTAATGGCAACATATGGAAAATTGTGAAATAAAAGATTTGCAGGGAAAAAAAAAGGTTGTGACTTGGCTGGCATTTCCATTACCATAGTCACCTCTTACTGACAGGCAAGAAGCTCTGCTCAGTTTTAGGACTCTCTCCTTTTTGGCATTAAGTGCGTTGGAGGATTCACATCTTTTGTGCACTCTATAAATTCTTCTATTTTATTCCAGTTTATTCCACATCAACTAACATTATATTGAAATGTGATTTGTTCTCAACTGTTTAAGGTTGAAGAAGATATACCATGATGAAGACAACAAGACTGAGATTGATCTGTCATGGCCGATGTTCTTGCTACTTGGAAGAAACTGAATATGTATTTCTCTTTGCTTGATATTTGCAATAAAGATCCGTCAATTTGCAAGCATGACTTTTTGTTCACACACACACAAACACACCAGTACAGGTCTATCCATATAGCAGAATGTTATTAATGAATAACTATGGCCCATTTTGCAAGATTTTTTTTCTAATTTACCCCTGAGGTAAACAAATGTCTGAGAATAGATTTTTGCTAATAATGGTTGAATATTTATTCTCATTATGTATTTATTGATTTACATCACACCTTCTGTCAGTTATACTGTAGCAAACAATTTGTAAGGCAGAGAAAAAAGAGACATACAGTGTGTTAAGGTTTTGTAAACCACCGACAAACAGCAAGCAACTTACCAGCTTTCCCACTTGCTGTCAGGCTGAGATTTGAACTTCAATTCCAAAGGTGGGTTTGTGTATATTATTGTATAAATCATTTGGGGCACACTCATTGCAACCTGTGTTGGCTATTCGTGGATTTGTAAAACAGGATCATAAGAATTAGATGCTCTGAACAGTCTTGAATAGGCAAGGAAAAATGAAAAGAAAGTTATATAATCGTGTAAATAAAATGAAGGGGTAAAAGATATAAAAACATATTATGTACATGAAATATAACAATGTGATTTTAATAAAGGTAGTCGAGTAATTGCAGACTTCTTGGTAAAAATTTCCACTGAAAACAAGCATTCATAACTAAATTTTCAACTTTTCCAATACTTAAAAGTCATTCCTAAGATTCCAACAGGGATGTTAAGTAGTACTTGATGTAGATCCTGCTGTGTCTCATGACTTCTGATTATGGCTTCTGAAGTTCCCTCTATCACCTGTGAGTCTGTCTGTTGACAGAGATAAAGCAATAAAAGTATTTATAGCATTACATATTTTACATTATCACTGTGCCACAATATATGTTGTTTAAACACTAAAATGTGAACATGTATACACCCAGGAGCTTCTTATTTAACCAGTGTTCACAATGTAATAAGTATTTACACTGGCATTATTTTACAGTTAGTTCTTTACATAGAAAAGTAAGTGTGGGGGCCACGGTGGCAGAGTGGTAACACTCTCGCCTCCCACTTCTGAGGCCGGGGTTCGGTTCCCAGCACAGCCTCAACTGGGAAATCTCGTAGTTGCGTGCCGTGAGTCGGCAGTTTACAGTCGAACTGTATGTACTGGTTTTCTCTGCCCTTCCAACTACCCATCATGATATGACCTGTACAGTGTTGAAAGCAACGTAAAATCCCAAATAAATAAATAAATAGAAAAGTAAGTGTTTTTAGATATCTCTGTTTTACTGTGTGGTACACAATACCTCGGTGTTATGATGCAATGCTAGTTTTCAATGTGCTATGGTTTAATACCCAATGTTCCGCTTTTATCAACAACAGTTTGTAGTTGATACTGTTTTACAGTGCAATACACAAGTTCTTTAGTTTTAGACACAAGAATAATCTATTAACATCCAGGTTTATATGAACATTTTGTGAAACTAATATAAGATCAAATTACTGTGATTTACTTGTGAAAAATGGAAGGTCCGTTTCCCCTCCGTTTCATATTTGTTGCATTCAATCATTGTCCTGTAACCTGTATCCTTGAGGAGAGACCCAAGCCTGTCATTTTGCTGAAATTTGGAAAACAGTGCTACTACAAGATACATACCACTGTAATCAACATGTTTCTTTTGGAAGAATTGCTCCACACAGTTATGTGTTGTATCCACTGACCACAATTCGTATGGGAAAAAGTTGCTGAATGGGCGGAATCTGCTGGCAAACACTAGCCCAATCTATACTAGCCCAAACTTTTCAATTTTAAGTTCTGGAATTGTGTAGCTCCCTGCCAGATTCAAAGCTCTCCCATTGAAAACAAGTTTATCTCTGCTAGTGTGGGATTCTTCGTCAATCCTTTTGGCAACCTTTGGAACAGGATGTGAGTGGTAATAAAGAATGCCTGTGCCACTCTGGCCCCTCCAGCATTCTGCAACAGCAAAGGCCTCATTCTAGAATATTCTATACATCAGAAGTCAACACAAACTGGGCAATAATAGGTCTTACTTTATTGTCCTTTTTTGGGCCCAATCTATGTGCCCTAGAAATTGCAATATGTCTACCTGATGGACTGAAATGCAACTGGTTGGCCAGAAAACTTTGTATAAGTTATTCACAGACCTCTCAATCCCTTTCCCCAATCCCATGGAACAGCAAATTATTTCTTCAAAAATATTCTTCTAGTTTGACTAATTAACCTTTCAGCAATTTAAGTTCAGATAAGACAGTTTTTTCTAGGACTGTAAATTGTTCTGAGTGACAACTGTTTTATTTTGAAAAGTATCCCGCAAAGCCATCAGAGACACAAGTAGTTCACTGAGGCGGTCACCCATCAAAGTACTAACGTAGCCCGTTGCTGCTTAACTTCAATGACAAGACAGGTAGTCATCCCACTATGCCACAATTCATGAAAGTCTAGAGACAAAAAAGCAAGGCTGGAACAGGTTTTCGTCTATTGGCGTGAGCTGCAAAGCCATCAGAGACACAAATAGTGCACTGAAGCAGTCACCCATCACAGTAATAACTAGAGCTAGAGCTCTCGCATAAAACAACACTCAGTACCCCAAGATATAGCTGCCCACCAAATTTGGACTTTTAGTTTTTGTGTTAAAAGGGTATGAAGGTGTACAGACAGAAGGACAGAATGACAGATTACAATAACCCTCTTCTATTGTTGAGTGTTAATAGCACAATTGACATATACTGCTTCCGGCCATAACTTGGCACTCACCTCAACTTGGCACAAACCGGACAACAGAATATTTATTGTCAGTTGGTTGTCATTAACAACAGTGGTGCATTTCCACAAATTTCCACATGTTGAGATTTGTGTGCTGTTTTGTGTTCCATATTTTCGAGAACAGTGCGCTGTTGGAGGGTTGGGGCACTGATTTCAAGTATAAATTATATTGTTGTCCCATAAAGCACTTTGTTGATTATATTTTGGCAAAACATTTAAAACACTATCTATCAATGCAGAGTTTAGTCAGATCTAATCTATGTTATTACACATAGAACAAGAGCATTGTAATCTAATATAGATTGTAGAGAGCTTAATCGCCATCAAGCATAAATAATCAAATAAATCGTGGGTTCATTGACATAGTCAGGTTATACCAAAAAAGATGCATGTGTAACAGGATGACAATGGCAAATAGGCTTTTCTAAACATTTAAGTTTAGAAGTTTTTTCCTGAGGCAAGAGGTATTGCACTGTGTACATTGTTTGGAAGTTTTTCCAAAGCTTAGGAGCATCAAAGGGAAAACTATTGTTTGTCTTACTTGTAAAGTGAAGAGTGGAAAGGAGGAACTGCGAGGTATTGACAGTCTTGATTGACAGATTGACTGCTTTTAAGGAGCAACTCCCCAGTGACAAGGTTGGTTCAAAACAGCCAAGAGACCTGCTATGGCGAAATTTGTAGACAATGTTGCGGTTTTGAACATACAGTGGTTAACAGACAGTCAGGATAGTCACTCGAGGATGGCTGTAACATGGGCATACTTTCTATGTTTTTCGATGAAAAGATCCATGCAAGAGTATTTTGAAGGTTGATGGATGGAAGGTTATAGTAGTCCAAATGACTACTAACCAAGGCATTTGCAGCATAGCAACTGCTGTTTAATTCAATGGAGGACGCACTTTTGCAGGAAAAAGGCTTTACAAGTCTTGTGAACGTTTTCTGGGAAAGAAAGGTCTATTGAACCACACACCAAGGTGTCTGTCAGTGCCAGCAGGGTGAAGAAGATTACTGAGAATAGTGACGGGGAAATGAGAGGAGACATTTTGTTGTTGATTCTTAGAATGAAAAAAACAATGAATTCAGTTTTATGGGGGTTCAGTTTAAAACTACTGGGACATCCTTCATTGTACATCTTGAAGATATGCATTCAACTTAATCCAAACAGCTAAAGTATTCCTATGGAATAAATGAACATATAACTGAGGATCATAAAAACTGAATCTTGTATCAGGATGAGAGCCAATGATTTTGCTAAGTGGAGCTGTATAAAATGAGAATTTTTTTTTTTTTTTTTATTTATTTGGGGTTTTACACCAGTTTCAACACTGTACAGGTCATATCATGATGGGTAGTTGGAAGGGCAAAGGAAACCAGTACATACAGTTTGTCAGGGTTCTGTACTGTAAACAGCCGACCTACGGCAAGCAACTACCAGCTTTCCCACTTGAGGCTGTGCTGGGAACCGAACCCGGCCTCAGAGGTGGGAGGAGAGAGTGTTACCACTCTGCCACCGTGGCCCCTGTATAAAATGAGAACAGCAGTGGACCCAATATATGAGTTTGTTTAGTTGAGATAGTGTGGAACCTATCTTAATGACCTAACAGTGACTTCTCAGGATGGAGACAAACCATTTAAGGACACTTCCTCTAAGACCAAATTATGATTTGACATAGCCAATGAGATTATGATGGCCAATAGTATTGAAAACTGCAGAAAACTCCACAACACCAGAGCAGTAGGTTCACCCATGCCAGAGAGAGATTGAGCTAATTTTTTATTGACAGTAAAGCTGTTTCGGTCGACTGACCCTGTTTGTGAACAGACTGATGATGATTGTCATGCCTATTGCTCTTGATATGAGTTATTATTTTTTTGCCAATGTCCAGCTTAACCAAGTTGGACAGGAGGCAGAGACCAGAGAATGAACAAAAGGTCAGTGTTTATTACTGAGTAGAGAAGCCTTCTTTATAAGAGCAGCAACAGCAGCCTTTTCGAATGCATCAGGAAAAGAATCTTTACTGAGGGAACGAATTGCTTAGTTATGGATGGCAAGAAGATGTCAAGACAATCCATTATGTATGATTTAGTAGGAGATTCGTTGATAATTTTGCTAATTTTGTGTTCACTTACAGACTCAAAGGCACTGAAAGCAGAAGGTGTCAAAGTAGGTGCATCATTAGAGGAGCCAGAAGTAGGGAACTTATCTCAAACTTTGCTTATTTTCTTACGGAAGATGAAGCAGACTTGCCTGCAAGGCTTTTGTCTAAGCAAACAGTACTTTTGTGCTCAACTTGTGTCATGGAGTGGTAAATATCATACATATTTTTACTATTTCTAAATAATGTCACAACTTAACATAGTTACATATGAGGGCAAAATATTTAACTTATCATAGTATATTTCTGGTTCAATGCATTTCATGTTTTGGTATTTGCTATTTGTAATGCATTTGGGTGGGACCCTGTTTTGACACAACACAGAGAGTCATTTCTAAGAATCATTGATTTTTCAAAATGTTTGCAAAAACTTCTCACAAGCTCTCGCATGCTAAATTAAAACATGCGTACTGAAGTAATGAAGTAGGGGATGTATTACCTTCTGGGGATGGCTCATTTTTAAATGTGCACTATCCACATATGAGGTTCATTTAAAGAACAGTAAGGGTACACCCAAAGAACAGCATGAACAGACCTTTTTCTTGTACAACTTATTTTTGTATCAATTACTTGTTTTGTATTACCTGACTGATTTTGAATGAATTACCAGACTTGGTTTGTATTACCTGACTTGCTTTGCATCACCGGCTTGGTTTCTTGTGAAACAATGGCCAAGAATTGTAAAGGTCGAAGAAAAATTATATTTCTTTTTGTGGTAGATTCACACTTCTCCAGATGTACAGCTTGACTATTAACTGGTCTTTGATTGTACTGATCACACCATATGAGGCAGGCAGGTAGTTGATAGTGATAATGTAAATGAAGGTGAAATATTACACTGATGCCGAGCAGGAGTATTATATTGTTAATCTTCATATATCATAATTTATAAATGTCTAATAGTAAAATAATGTAATTTTATAGGGCAATCTGCTGTAGAAATGGACCGCCATCAGTGATTATTGGCCTGACACATCCATTAGTGCCTGAGGATTGCCGAGCTGAATTTCACATAATTGGATGGGGTGCTAGTCAGAGACACAGATATAATATTCTGACATCATATAAGTAGAGGCTAATAACAACACGTTACTGTGACATTTTTTAATGGTTCCAAGTTGTTTTTTTCTGTGAACAGTTGCCGGTTTCTCATGATATTTTTACATTTTCATTTGATCAAAATTCGTGCAGTAATTAATGTGATATAATTAGTTGAAAATTTCAAGTGAGAGTACAATATTTATAAACAAAAACTTAGTGACGTCAGAACCCAGTCAATAATACTCATTATTGGACCGAAGACTGGTTAGCAACAAAATAATGTGTGTTAAAAGACTAGATTCTGCACTGATAATCTACTGGTAACGCATGCTGAGCTAATATTAAATGGGGTATGTTTTGATATTCGTATCCCCAATTTTGTATGAATATTAAGTAAAATAAGTCCATATTTACGTAAATAAAAATAAGAAGAATGCAAATTTGTAAAACAGCGGAATATAAAAAGTAAATTTTTTTTTAGCTTGGATTACTCCATCATTGCTCCATAACATACCTTAAGAGTCATGTCAGACTATGTTTCTCTCACCCCTCTCTAGATTACTGCAATGATACTCCATATACGATTATAGTCCACTGTTTGAACCTACTTGTACATAGATCTTACAGTCTGACAGTGGCTACATTGCTATTTCACTCTTACCTCTCACCTCCTGACCTTTGACCTTCTGAGTTAACCTTTATGCCTGATTTCAGTCTTTTCCACGTGACCTCTCTCCTATGACCTCTGACCTTTGGGGCCAGCTGGTATCTAGGCTTATCTTCCCTTCATATGGAATGGTTGGGGGAACTTATTTCCAGGGCCTTTTTACTGGTGCCATTGCTCCGCTTTTGGAGTGCATTTAGGTTTTGGGGTCTTGTACTACTGGGGGTGGGGGGTGGTCTTAATTATTTCTCAGTCATGCAGCTGGTGCCCAAAAGGAAGACATTATAGCCATAAGAGTAAGGGAGTTTCATTATATGGCGAGACCCTAACTAGTTTTGTTTTGTTTCTTTCTTTGACTTCAGACACTAGAGGCTATGTTCACCATCTCTGTTTCTAATTTGGGCTGATAATGTTAATGAAAGTAACAATTTTTGTCACTTTTCTCTGTTGCATCGACATTTAGATGTGTACAGATATCACTTCCATTGGTTTTCTGAAGTTATATAATCCTGTACATAAATTACGTAAAATGTTTTACACAACAATTCATACTGCCATTTTCTAACAACAAATACTTGAGGTCTTATGCTCTCTGTTTGCAATACAAGAGTGTCGATTGATTTTTCGTTCAACTACTTCATTAAAACCATATTGGTGCAACTTATACTGATACTTCTTCTGTTCTAATCAGGCCTGGGGTCAAGTACATGGAGCCAAGTACAAGTACAAGTACAATTACTTTGCCAAGTTGCAAGTACAAGTACAAGTACTGATCTCAAGAGTCAAGTACAAGTACAAGTACTTTGAAAAATTGCAAGTACAAGTACTTTTATAGCGTACAACCCCAAAACTATAGTAACTAGATAATCACTATTTATTTAAAATTAATTATTTATTGAGACATACAATTTAAAGCAATCATTCAATAAACACTGATGAGCTAAAATCTGCTCCATTACTTTTCTGGTTACACTTAATAAATACAGGTCTTTCAAAAATTTTGTCTGTGAGACTCACAGTGTGAGTAAACACCTGAATGCATGGAAATCCTGTCTTGCAATGCTAAAAAACTGATTTCAAAAGATCCACTTGGACATCAGTATGCTTGTGTTGACAGATAATGAATTATTTACTTGGGGCACATAAAACGTTTTTAAAGGGTTTGTACCAGTCCTTTATGTAAAACTGATATTACATATGGTTGGTGGTTGGAATACATTTATTAAATGAATGAATGAACAAGTGAAATAAAACTTTATATTTAAGGGCAATTGTATAGTGTAAAAAGCCAAAGCAGATATACTAAACATTGATATTTGTTTATAAAGGGGTGTATTGAAATGAATGAGTCAACAGTTTATTTGTGTAAGGGATTAGCTTGTTTGTCTTACATAAACAAGTAATTGGCCCTCCTGTCCACTAAGCTTGGCATCAACACTCAGGCTGAGTGGGTCTTTTGTGTGAAAATGAATAAGGGTAGGTATATGACAAAAGCAAAGCTATGCTGTGACTGAGTGGATCTTTTGTGTAAAAGTGAAAAAGGATAGATACTTGTAAAAGTGAAAAAGGATAGCTATATTCTGAATGAATGGGTATTTTGTTTAAAATGTAAAAAGGTGTTGATTAAATGCAGCCTTGTTATAATTAAAGAAAACCAAAGTTCTGGCTAACTAAACAGCCCTTTGTACTTTGACAAAACAACACAAACTATAATCTATCTATACTCTGCTGAAAGAAACAGTAAAAATTTACACCTAATAAGTCACTTAATTAAAGTTATAAAACTACAAAATCAATGTACTTGGAATGTACTTGAAAGTAATTGAAAAGTACTTGGATATTTTAGCCAAGTACAAGTACAAGTACTTTTAATTTTCAGCTGTCAAGTACAAGTACAAGTACTTGAAAAAGAGTAATTGAGTACAAGTACCAAGTACAAGTACTTGTACTCGCCCCAGGCCTGGTTCCAATACTTCCTCAAATTTTGATATCCCTCCTTATTCTTGATGTTCAGGTATATTAGTGCTGTTGATTTTTATTAGTGGTGTTTTATAGATTTAAAGAAGGCCTTTGAAACAATAGACCATGAAGTTCTCCTTAGAAAAAATCCAATTGTATGGTGTTAGAGGTCCGCCATATCTTTACTTTAAAAGTTATTTACGCTAAGCGTTAAATTTGTAACCGTCAGCTCATCACAATCTGGTTCATTGCCTATTACATGTGGAGAACCACAAGGGTCCCTTTTATGACCTCTTCTATTTCTAACATGTTCTAATGAAATATGTCATACTTCTCAATTGTTAAAGTTTATTATATTTGCAGATGATACTAACATATTTTTTCACATAAAGATACAAAATGATAGATAAGACTATGAATTCACATTTTAGCGTTGTCAATGTGGGTTTAAGGCAAAAATACTTACATCAAATGTTGATAAAACAAATTCTAAATTGTTTTGGAACAAAGGCAAAAAGTGTCCAAATAGAGTTGATATTTAAATTGTAAACGCATGTCACGAAATGTCTTAGGGGTTTTGATTAAGGAACATTTATTGTGGACATACTATATAAATGTAAAATTCTAAATACACAAGATTTGAAAATAGTGTATAATTATTTGATTTTGCCGTTTCTCTATTATTGCGTAATATTTAAATATGATTAAACTTATAAATAATAATACAGAAAAAAAAATAAGGCTGACATATACAGATATAGTTTTTATGTCGTCACTCTGTGGCGTGGACGTACGCATGAGCGACTTCTCCTCCGAAACTACAAGGCCCAGAGACATGCTGTTTTTTTTAAAAGATAGCTTATCCATCCAGCATGAAAAAGTGTTCAAAAATTTTAACACTTTATCACAATTTTCTCAATAACTATTGCAGGGATTTCTCTCATATCTTGCGCATATGTACTAGGCCACAAGCACATTCCCTTGTGTGAGTGTCAGACCTGGATCTTTCTTAATTATTTTTTATGAATTTTTAAAATAGTTTTTAATGCATTAAAATTCATGAAATCATACACTAAATCACTTATAACTTGAAAAGTATTGCATTTAGAGCATTTTGTTAAAATATGTTATTCAGCTACTTTTTCCATAGCTACAACATGGTGAGTAACTTGGATGTCTATCTCAATAGCTAAGTGAGTAATATATACTTTTGGATTTTTCAGTAACTTCCATCATGAGTAAAATCACTTGTAACTTGAAAACTATTGCATTTAGAGAATTTTGTAAAAATATGTTATTCAGCTACTTTTGGCTCAGCTATAACATAGTAAAATTTCAGACCTGTAGCTTATGGCATAGCTGAGTAATAGCTACTTTTAGGTTATCACTGTTGAGTAAATCACTTATAACTTGAAAACTATTGCATTTAGATTATTTTGTTTCAATATGTTATTCACCTATTTTGGTGTCAGCTATAACATAGTAAAATTGCAGACCTGTAGCTTATTTAATAGCTGCGCAATAGCTATTTTAAGCTTCTCACTCTTGAGTAAATCAGTTGTAACTTGAAAACTATTACATTTACAGTATTTTGTATATAAGTTATTCCGCTAATTTTGGGTCAGATATGACATAGTAAATTGCAGACCTGTAGCTGTATCCATAGCTAAGTAATAGCTACTTTGATGTTATCACTGTTGAGTAAATCAGTTGTAACTTCAAAACTTTGGCAGTTAGAATATTTTGTTTTAATATCTTATTCACCTATTTTTGGGGCAGCTACAACATAGAAAAATTACAAACCTGTAGCTTATTTCATAGCTGTTCAATAGCTATTTTTAGATCCTCACTGTGGAGTAAATCAGTTGTAACTTAAAAACCATTGCATTTAGAGAATTGTGTTTAATTATCTTATTCATTTACTTTTGAATTAGCTATAACATAGTAAAGTTGCAAATTTGTATCTCATGGCGTAGCTGAGTAATAGCTATTCTAAGGTCTTCACTGTTGAGAGAGTAAATCAGTTTTAACTTGAAAACTATTGAATTTAGAGTATTTTCTTTAAATATGTTGTTCACCTACTTTTGAGTCAGCTATAACATAGTAAAGTTGCAGACCAGTAGCTCATTCCATAGCTGCGCAATAGCTACTTTGAGGTTTTCTCTGTTGAGTTAATCAGTTGTTACTTAAAAACTATTGCAGTTAGAGTATTTTGCTTTAATATGTTATTCATCTACCTTTGAATTAGCTATAGCATTGTAAAATTGCAGATTTGTAGCTCATGGCATAGCTGAGTAATAGCTACTTTCAGGTTCTCACTGTTTAGAAAATCAGTTGCAACTTGAAATGTATTTTATGTAGAGTATTTTGTTTAAACATGTTGTTCAATTACTTTTTGTCAGCTATAACATAGTGAAATTGCAGACCTGTATGTCATTGGATAGCTGAGCAATATCTAATTTGAGGTTTTCTCTGTTGAGTTAATCAGTTATAACTTGAAAACTCTTGCATTTAGAGAATTTTGTTTAAATATGTTATTACCTACTTTTTAATTAGCTATAGCATAGTAAAATTGCAAGACGTGTAGCTCATAGCTGTGTAATAGCTATTCTCAGGTTCTCTCTGTTGAGTAAATCAGTTGTAACTTGAAAAATATTGCATTTTAAGTATTTTCTATAAATATGTTGTTCACCTGTTTTTGGGTCAGCTTTAACATAGTGAATATGTAGACCTGTATGTCATGGCATAGCTGAGCAATAGCTACTTTCAAGTTTTCTCACTGTTAAGTAAATCAGATGTAACTTGAAAACTATTGCATTTAGAGTAATCTGTTTACATATGCTGTTCACATACTTATGGGGCAGCTATAACATAGTGAATTATAGACCTGTAGCTCATGGCATAGCTGAGCAATAGCTACTTTTAGATGTTCACTGTTCAAAACTATTTCATTTACAGTATTTTGTTTAAATAAGGTATCAACCTAATTTTGTGTCAATCTAATGTTCAAAACTATTTCATTTACAGTATTTTGTTTAAATAAGGTATCAACCTACTTTTGTGTCAGCTATAAAATAGTATAATTACAGACCTGTAGCGCCTTGTATAGCTGAGTAATAGCTATTTTGAGGTTCTCATTGTTGAGTAAATCAGTTGTAACTAAAAAACTATTGCATTTGCAGTATTTTCTTTAAATATGTTTTTAACCTACTTTTTACACCTTAACAGTTACCTTCTTACTTTCCTTCTGAATACCATTTCCAGGGCGCAACTTTGGAGTCTTTTTATTCTGTCACTTCTACTCTGAAACTCAAAACACATAGTCAGCTGATACAGAGCACGTGAACGGGCACTGATTGCTTATTTAGTAATGCTGTCACAATGTATAGGATTAATTATGAGCAGGTACCAATGAAAATAAAGTGAATACTAAAATCAGGCAAAATAACCAATACCATATTCCAAAATATAAAACTGACATTAAAAAACTGTCATTAGCAATTTATTTAAATCATAAGGCACTGGCTTCTCAGTTTGCATTTTTCTTTGTTTTTTTTTAAATGGAAGTCACAAATGTTAGTTTTTTGTTTAATTGTAATGCTATCTTACGTCTTGGGACTGATTTATCCAAATTCACTGATGGGATCAACAAAAACTATGTACCACTTAAGTGACTGTTAGTGCCACTGTACATGTTATAACACAGATGTACCATAAAATTTTTTGTGAAATTTACAGTCAAGGCCAGTTTGTAGGGCAGGTAGATATTTGCAAGTGTGTCTTACTTTTCAGAGCAGCTTAACCTTGTGGCCTGGCTGCTTGTCAGTTATTGCTATGACCATGTAGAATTTAATTCACATACCAATTTCTTCTCTAAGGCCTTGATGTGCTGTCTGCATTATAAAAGCATTTACAAAAGACATGCATTTTACCAGCATTTTACTTATGTGTCACTTGCAAGTTTAACCATTTTTCAACTTGATCAGCAAGTGTTAATATGATGTATTTTTCAATCATGAAGCTGGTAAATTGATCACATATTGATAGATGTGTCCTGTGGATTTTAAGATGACCATATCATTCACTCTTGTTCAGAGCTTCACAGTGTGTACACATGTATACTAACCTTCATAAAAAAATCTCAACGCCAGCTTTTTGTTTGACCTTCATATATGTCATATGACATACTTTCCACACCAACTGGTGGTGTGATTTGTCAGAGGTTGTTATCAAAATAAGAATGTAAAGTGCCTTAGCTAAAACTTATGATAATAAAATTACTGCTTTGGATAGAATTTTGGAATGAAATAGGTAAACTGTTGTTGATTGATTTATTCAATGAAGTTTTTAAACATGATGTGTTATCCAATGGACAATATATATTTGCTATGCCACTGATATTAGCAAGATGAAAAACAAAAATAAAAAGGAATCAACACTTGTTCTGACAAGTATATCATATAATTGACTTACATTCTAGCCAACCACTTCTTAAAGAGACTGCTTTAAAAATGTCTATAAAACAAATGAAAAAGAAATTTAGTTTGAAGCAATCATGTACAAAATTATTGACATTACAATATATTTATGCTAAATGAATAATACTCATTTTCTTTAATTCTTGATTTTAAAAAGCATATAGAGTGGGGCATTGATGGCCTAGTGGTTAGCATGTTTGGTATCTAATCATAGGTGGTAACCATCATATTGTTTGACTGACACACATGGAAATGCTGTGGACCTGTCCCAATACTACCCTGACTGTTGAACATAATGTAATACACCAAGCTTAATTTTTGACAATGTAGAGTAATAATTTTTATATTTGAACTATTTAAAGTGATCACATAGTTTAAACTTTTCAGAGCATCAAATTAAAACTCAAGATGGTCTCTGAAGTCATTACATTGTCATTCATCACTCTAGAAATCAGTCAAACACTTTGGCCATAGTTTTGTCTTTGATAATCTTAAGTTTTGAATGACCTTCTTGACAATGTACACACTGCACAATCTATCAATTCCTGCTCAAAAGTTACTTGTTTGCAAAAAGCTTCTCCACCATAACCTTCATGTTAACCCTGCATCTTCTCTGGTATGACCTGACTATGCTATTGGATTTATGATATTTCACCTTGCCTATGTTCAGCTGTGCCTTAGAGTGTGTTAATTGACAGAGAATAAATACCTTAAATCTCCATATATTAGATTAGATTAGCCAATCTGCAATTGAATAAAAATGGAAACAGGATTGATTTAGCTGGGAAAAGATATATGTCAAGTTGGAAGACATGCAAATGGTATTACTTGGCCTGAAAATCTGAATCTTTGCCGAGAGATCTCTACTGGTTGTTTACATCAACTGGGTGTCCAAATTAAAAATGGTTGATAAAGTTTCATACTATTTCAAATTAAAAAGTAAAACACTATCTGAAAAATAACTATTATCAAAGTCACTTTTCAGACATTATTTACAAATTACAGACATGGATGTGGATTCAAGTATGATTGACCTTTAGACCCAGATCAATGGACAGAAGTTTGGCAAACCTTTTATGGTGTGCTGTGAATGAAGAAATGTGCAAAGCCTCCAATGATAATTATATCAGATGGTTTTAAAATTGCTCCTGATTTAATTCCCTTATTTGGATAAATCATCAAATTTGCCAGAGATACAACTTTTGCTATTAGTTTTCAGCCTCGTTGTGCCATGAATAGGAAATTACATTTGATAAAATAAATTACTTGTGTGTCCTAGTAATCAGTTCAACAGGTAAAAAGACTTAAATGTATGGATTCCCCTTTCTATGTGGATCCCCCAGAGCTATGAACTTTTTTGAACATTTTCTTTCCCGGTTGTGCCTTAGAGTCGCTTTAGAGATTTTTAATGATCGTTACTGATGGTAATCATATTTTATAGGGGTTTGTGGTTGCCAATTTGTATGAAACTAAAACTTTCAACCTCTATCTTTTCTTTCTGGTCTCCATGGTTGCTGACCATGTCTCCAGATCTGATTTTTCTTACTTACTCTTGTGGATTTATTGCACCTTAGAATCTGCATATTGCAAATATTATAAGTATTATAAAAGCTATGCTTATCTTTAATCTGAAAAAAAAACAATTGTGGCATGAGATTGTTAGTTTGACTTTTTTGTCTGTGTTTTCTCTGGTTACATCAAAGTTGAGTTATCTTTATGGGGTTCCACTGGAGCCGACCGGTCGGTAACTGTGCTTTTTTGGAGAGTCAGGACCAATGTTTGCAAGATCGGTTAGGGTCGGTTGTAGTTTCCCAGCCTGTTGGGGAGAGTCGGTGAAATATCAACTTCTAAGTCTTCTGTGTTCAAGTCACCACAGAGGCCTTCTGCAGCTGCAGCCACTGCTTCAGTTCCAAATACTTCCAGATACTTCCAGAGACACTGAATCTGTGATGGAAATCAGCATGGCATCAGATGTTACTCATCAGCCTTCGAGCACCAGTCCTAAGTGACGACAACCTACAGTCGCCACCACATTTCAACTTCCAGAAGCAACACAGGCCACAGCAGGACATAAATACATACTCACCATAATGGATACTCAACCAGTCTCCATTCCAGTTGTGCAGCCTACTCAGATAGCCACAACACTGCCTGCTACAGTGATTGCCAAAGTACGGCAAACATCAAGGCCTTCATCAGTGAAAGCACAGCCAACATTTTATTTAGTTGTGGGTGACCAACAGCCTGGGACTTCCAGACAGATCATTTTCAACCCACCTTCAGTAGCAGCTTCACAACAGTAAGAAAGTCAACACAACACTTCTGGATTATCCAGTCTCTTTGGAGCGATTACCAGTGTACTATAGTACCAGCAGATCGACACACCACAACCATTTTCACCCTCTCAACTTCAAACAGTACCATCACCAGTGCCATCTTCTACTCATCAAGAACAGTCAAGGCCTCCCAGCCAGTCCAGCCAGCAAAGTCAGCTCAAATCAGTAGATTAGCCTGCACCAATCACACCAAACGGCCCTTCTAAGGGCCACCCGAATCTTCCAAAAACAATTATTCAGCTCTTTTTGACCAAATACAAAAAGCACACAGTCCAACACTTACACTTCCCCCAAATATACGAAAAAATTGGGTGAATGAATGGGTGAATGTTGAACAAATATTAATAAAGTTCCACCACAAAACAGAGAGAAAAAATTTAAAGAAAAAACTTAATATTCCTCCCCTAAGAATCCCAAGTAAAACCACCCTCACCCCACCACCCCCCAAAAATTTAATTTTAAAACTACACTTCCCCCGACCCCGAAAACACATAAAGATCCAGACACCAATCTATGTCCCTCCCACCCAAAACCAAAATTGAAATGAAACATCCACACAAGTAACTTGTTTTCAAGGTGTGGAGGGACTGACAGACGTGATACCTAACAAAACATTGAAAAATATGAGTGACAATGGAGTGACAAACAGACTGATGGACTGATTATTTGGGTAGTCCTGAGAAGGACTGATAGATGACAGCATGTTCTCCCCTCAGTCTTCTTAAACTCTGTCCTCCTGCCCAGCCAGTTCCCCCACATGATTGAAGTAGTCCTTCAGTAGGTATCATGGATGCTTTGCCTGCCTCAATGGGTTTCTAAAGTTCTCCTTATGTCTCTGTTCCCCCTGGTGTGCCTGTGGTGGTTGTATGTCGTCGGCTGGAGTGGGTGGTCTGTCTGCTCCACCCTGATGGCTTCTCAGCATGTTATGCAGTACCATACATGTTAACACAATGTCTCACAACTTTTGGCCTCTGCTCCATGGTGGTCAACAGCACCCTGAATCTGTTGACAAGTATACTAAATGAGTTCTCAACCACCCTCCTGCCCCTGGAGATCCTGTAGTTGGCTATTCTTTCCTCCCTGGTCAGTTGTCGTCTAATGTATGGCTTGACCAGCCAAGGCATAAGGGCACAGGCATCATCCCCCAGCAGGAAATAGTGTAGATCTGCCCCCCCAGGTCCAAGTGGTTCAGGTGGTGGTAGTACCAACCTTCTGCTTTCAATTCTTCTTCAGTTTGCTTCAGTTGAATATCTGTGCATCAGATGATGACCCACAGGAACTTGTACTCTGCATTGACTAAAGCCAAAAGTACCAGAGAGAAGTAGCCCTTGTAGTTGAAATATTCACTGCCTGACTTCTTGGACTTCCTTATAGCAATGTGTTTTCCATCTAGTGCACCAACTGCATGGGGGACATTTGATCTGTTTCTAAATCTTTCTTAAATTTTCTCCCAGTCGTCAGGATCTGGGGGACACATAAAATATTCATGTTGAAGTTCTTTCAAAATGGCTTTGCAGACCAGGGGGACAAATTTGCAGATGGTCATTCTTCCAACCCTCCAGTGGAACTGCAGTGAAGTGTAGCTTTCTCCTGTGGATAAGTGTCTCAATGTAGCTGCCAGTTTCGACCCGACTTCCAGTTGGTTCCTGAAGTTGGTGATTGTCTTCCTGAGATGGGAGTAATGCTTTTTTCAATCAACTCAAAAAATGCTGGTTCCATCCTGGTAAAGGTTCTGTAGCCTGGGTGACAGTTGTGATTAGTTCTTCCAAGAGTGTTCTGTAGAAACCTCTCTCTTCTCTCTGCAGTGTCCAGGACATGACCCATGGATTCTTTGGCTTCCTTTTCCTTCTGAGTAGTGGGGGTGTTGGTGATGCTGGCTGGGCAGGTGCTGGGTTCTGATGTCTTCTGTGTCTTGAAATCAAGATGTATAATAACATATTCAAGTCAATGAAAAACAAAGGACAAAAACAAAGACCCTCAAGTGATCAAGCAGTTGCTCTTGTTGTGTTCCTGTCATCTTTGAAGTGTGAAATGAGTGGCACATCACAGGGTAGGGGGGTTTATATAGTGTGACATGGATCCCAATTCTGGATCCCCCGACTTTAGATACCGACCCAGAAAAACAATCAGTCCCACCGGGAAGGGTCGGGAACATTCTCACAGCTTGTCTGTTTGTCTTTACAGTTTGCCTGTTTGTGATATGGCTTGTCTGTTAGGGGTTTAGTGCTTGTTGGACTACTTCTACGACTGGCCAGGGGCCACAGTGGCATAGTGGTAACACTCTTGCCTCACACCTCTGCCCTTCCAACTACCCATCGTGATATGACCTGTACAGTGTTGAAAGCGACATAAAACCCCAAATAAACAAATCTATGACTGGCCATGCAGAAAACAGCCCGGACCCCATGTCTTGTTGGGATGCTCATCACGTCCTGTCTGTAACTATACCTACCTGTTGGGGATTTCATAACTGATGCAGCATTTTTGTGCCCTTTTTCCCACAATCTTTTTCACACAAATTTCACAACCGACCCTAGAGTCATAGGATCAGGTGTAGGGTCGACCCCAGAGGAACAAGGCCATTAGACAAAGCTTTGGAGTCCACGTCTTAACAATGAAGCAAAGATAATATTGTCAGTGTTGGGGCTGGAGTAGTGACATCAATACTTTATTGCAACAGGAAAACTGGCCTACTCTCATGGCCTTTAGACACCTTTCAGTGTGATTGTGTACTGCCATTAAATTGACTACATGCATTTCAGGCCAGATATGATTTATTTATTTATTTATTTGGGGTTTTATGTTGCTTTCAACACTGTACAGGTCACATCACGACGGGTAGTTGGAAGGGCAAAGGAAACCGATACATACAGTTCATCAGGGTTCTGTACTGTAAAATGCCGACCAACGGCTAGCAACTACCACCTTTCCCACCTGAGGCTGTGCTGGAAATCGAACCCTGGCCTCAGAGCTGGAAGGTGAGAGTGTTACCACTCTGCAACTGTGGCCCCCGGCCAGGTATGAAGGGCCCAGTGGTAACACACTTGCCTCCTACCTCTGAGGTCACCGGTTCAAACCCCAGACCTTATGTGGGAAATTTACACTACATAATCTTGACCAACTGTATGCAGTGGTTTACATTGCCCACAATGTACAGTTTTAAAAGTGACGTAAAACCCCAAATAAATAGACAAATAAATTCAGGCAAGGTATGTGCAACTTTTTGTTTGACACATGCTACTGTAGTGGTTAAACAACCATCAGTAAAGCTTACTATTCACATAACAAACAGTATTGTCGCAATATAAACCTTCATTTTTTCTACCAAGTTGTTAGTCAGAAATAGAAGGCACTAGGGTATTTCAAAGTTTGTTATGGAATTGACTGACAGGTTTGTTTGTCAACTTGTTGTTATCTATGATCCCCTAATATTGTGATATGATCCTGTTTCTGTTCTAATGTAATCTAATGTGGACTTTTATAGCGCTTAATCTCCATCACTGATGGACTCTAAGGCGCAACTGAACATAAAGCAAAAGGCGGTTGACATTAATCCGAGGACATAGCCAGGTCATACCAAGGAGACACAGGGTGACAGGAGAGGCTATGGGGGATATGCTTTAGCAAACAGGTATGTTTTAAGCTTCTTTCTGAAGGAGGCAACTGATGCTGCACTGCGCACATCATGAGGGAGTTCAATCCAGATCTTAGGAGCATCAAAGGCAAACCTGTGATCAAAATGTTTGACCGACTTGAAGACTGATGAGCAAAAAAGAGGAACAGTAAGGTATTGATGATCAGGGTGACTACGCCTGGTACTTTAGGAACAACTGCTGAGTGACAAGAATGGTTGATAATAGGAAGGAGAACCACTATGTAAAAATTTATAAACTAGTGTTGCAGTTTTGAACATACATCTATCTATACGGGGAGCCAGTGGAGTTGCTTCAGAATGGGTGTAACATGAGGATACTTTCTATGATTTGTAACAATCCGAGCAAGGGTATTCTGAATACTTTGCAATTTGTGCTGATTGAAACATGAAAAACCCCTAAACGGACAGTTGCAGTAGTCTAGTCGACTACTAACCAAGGCATTAGCAGCAAGGACTGCCACTTCTGGAGTAAGATACTGTCTTATTCTACGAAGGTTGCGCATCTGAAGAAAGCACGCTTTGCAAGTCCTCTTGACATGTTCAGAGAAGGAGAATTCCGGATCAAACCACACACCTAGATTTCCGACCGAATCAACTGGATGAAGAAGGCTACCAAGAATACTAACAGGAAAATGGGAGGAAATCTGATGCTGAGCCTTAGAGCCAAAGACAATAAATTCATTTTTTTCTGGGTTGAGCTTCAGTTTACTACGAGACATCCATTGTTGCACATCATGAAGGCAGGCAATTAGCTTGACAAAAGCAGCAGAGGCATTCTTATGGGAGAGATGGATGTATAGCTGTGTGTCGTCCGCATAGAAATGGAATTTAATAATCAGATGAAGTGGGAAGATTTTGCTAAGTGGTGTAGTATAAAGTGAAAACAGCAATGAACCCAGAACAGAACCTTGGAGAATGCCATAGATGAGCTTGCTTAATTCAGATAGTGTAGAGCCTATCTTGATGGTCTGGCATCGATCACTCAAGTAGGAAGCAAACCACTTTAGAACAGTTCCACCAAGACCAAGCCAGGATTTCAGGTAACCGAGGAGAATATTATGATCTATGGTGTCAAACGCGGCTGATAAATCAAGAAGAACTAGAGCTGTAGGTTTGCCACGTGCCAGAGAGAGATGGATCTCATTTTTTATTGACAATAAAGCTGTTTCAGTGGAGTGTCCTGACTTATAAGCTGACTGATGTTGATTTTCCAGTTTGTTATTATTGATGTGTGATGTAAGTTGCTTAGCAACAACTCGCTCCACCAACTTTGACAGGAAACAAAGACCAGACACTGGGTGATAGTTCTTGAGGTCATTTCTGGGCAGAGAAGCCTTTTTAATGAGGGGGGTGACAATCGCTCTTTTGAAAGCACTTGGGAAAGAGCCATCAATGAGAGAGTAATTTAATAACTTGGTAATAGACGGAAGGGGTATATCAAGACAATCCTTAAGGTGGAATGTTGGTATGGGGCCCAATGGGCAAGATTTAGTAGGAGACTCTTTGATGCACTTACTGACCTTGTCTTCAGTTACAGGTTCAAAGGTATTGAAAGCAGGGGTACCGATTCAGGTGCATCATTGAACGAACCAGAGGTAGGGAAAGTGTCCCTGATTTTGCTGATTTTATTGGTGAAGAAAGAAGCAAACGTGTCCGCAAGGCTTTTTTCTGAGGAATGAGCCAGCAGAACAGTTTCAGAGGTGCAATGCAATACCTTCCTCAATGACTGCCAGAGCTTCTTGGGGTCATCACTATTAGCAGTTATAAGATTGGTATAGTAGGAACCCTTGTCTTTATTGGCCAGTCGATTGCACCAGGCAATTTCCTTGCACAGCCTTGACCTGTTCAACTGTGTCTTGTGTTTCCTCCACATTCGTTCAAATTGCCGTCTTAGAGAGCGAGCCATGCGATATGAATCAGACAGCCACTCATCTGACTGCCGTTTTGTCATGCGTGAGATGATAGGAGCATGCTTGTCAAGTACCTGGGTAACAAAAACCAAATACTGGTCATACAGTTCTGCAGCAGTTTCTCCTGGGGACAGTACAAATGGTATATTACTCAGGTCATTGCGGAACTGGTCAATATCAATTCTATGATACCTACGATAAGAGACCATTTTTTCAATGCAGGTTGTTGGGTGGGAAAAGTCGAGTTGGCATCGTATAGCAGCATGGTTGCAGTAGTCTAGTCAACTACTAACCAAGGCATTTGCAGCAAGGACTGCCACTTCTGGAGTAAGATACTGTTTTATTCTACGAAGGTTGCGCATCTGAAGAAAGCACGCTTTGCAAGTCCTCTTGACATGTTCAGAGAAGGAGAATTCCGGATCAAACCACACACCTAGATTTCTGACCAAGTCAACTGGATGAAGAAGGTTGCCAAGAATACTAACAGGAAAATGGGAGGAAATTTCTGATGCTGAGCCTTAGAGCCAAAGACAATAAATTCAGTTTTTTCTGGGTTGAGCTTCAGTTTACTACGAGACATCCATCGTTGCACATCATGAAGGCAGGCATTTAGCTTGACAAACGCAGCAGAGGCATTCTTATGGGAGAGATAGATGTATAGCTGTGTGTCGTCCGCATAGAAGTGGAATTTAATATGCAGATGAAGTGGGAAGATTTTGTTAAGTGGTGTAGTATAAAGTGAAAACAGCAATGGACCCAGAACAGAACCTTGGAGAATGCCATAGATGAGCTTGCTTAATTCAGATAGTATGGAGCCTATCTTGATGGTCTGGCATCGATCACTCAAGTAGGAAGCAAACCACTTTAGAACAGTTCCACCAAGACCAAGCCAGGATTTCAGGTAACCGAGGAGAATATTATGATCTATGGTGTCAAACGCGGCTGATAAATCAAGAAGAACTAGAGCCGTAGGTTTGCCGCGTGCCAGAGAGAGATGGACCTCATGTTTTATTGACAATAAAGCTGTTTCAGTGGAGTGTCCTGACTTATAAGCTGACTGATGTTGATTGTCCAGTTTGTTATTATTGATGTGTGATGTAAGTTGCTTAGCAACAACTCGCTCCACCAACTTCGACAGGAAACAAAGACCAGACACTGGGCGATAGTTCTTGAGGTCATTTCTGGGCAGAGAAGCCTTTTTAATGAGGGGGGTGACAATCGCTCTTTTGAAAGCACTTGGGAAAGAGCCATCAATGAGAGAGTAATTTACTAACTTGGTAATAGACGGAAGGGGTATATCAAGACAATCCTTAAGGTGGAATGTTGGTATGGGGCCCAATGGGCAAGATTTAGTAGGAGACTCTTTGATGCACTTACTGACCTTGTCTTCAGTTACAGGCTCAAAGGTATTGAAAGCAGGGTGCACCGATTTAGGTGCATCATTGAACAAACCAGAAGTACGGAAAGTGTCCCTGATTTTGCTGATTTTATTGGTGAAGAAAGAAGCAAACGTGTCTGCAAGGGTTTTTTCTGAGGAATGAGTCGGCAGAACAGTTTCAGAGGTGCGATGCAATACCTTCCTCAATGACTGCCAGAGCTTCTTGGGGTCATCACTATTAGCAGTTATAAGATTGGTATAGTAGGAACCCTTGTCTTTATTGGCCAGTCGATTGCACCAGGCAATTTCCTTGCACAGCCTTGACCTGTTCAACTGTGTCTTGTGTTTCCTCCACATTCGTTCAAATTACCGGCCTTAGAGAGCGAGCCATGCGATATGAATCAGACAGCCACTCATCTGACTGCCGTTTTGTCATGCGTGAGATGATAGGAGCATGCTTGTCAAGTACCTGGGTAACAAAAACCAAATACTGGTCATACAGTTCTGCCGCAGTTCCTCCTGGGGACAGTACAAATGGTATATTACTCAGGTCATTGCGGAACTGGTCAATATCAATTCTATGATACCTACGATAAGAGACCATTTTTTCAATGCAGGTTGTTGGGTGGGAAAAGTCGAGTTGGCATCGTATAGCAGCATGGTCAGACAAAATCAGAGTCACAAGGAGATATCAAAACATTAATAGTGTGACCCAATATGTGAGTCGGGTCACTGACACATTGATTCAAACTGCAGCACTGAAGGATGTCGTTAAACCTAGACCTATCACCACACTCAACATCCAGATGAACATTTATGTTACCACAAATGATGAAATTGGAACCAATTGAAGACAGAAAGCCAGAAAGAGCCAGAAAATCATCCAGAAATTGAGTAGTACAAGAACCGGGAGGATGATACACACAAGCAGCAACAAAGCTATTGTAGTCGGACCTGAAAGATAGTATAATGATTTCAAATTATCTAAAAACCGGTGAAGAGACAATACTGGGAGAGAAGGATTTTTTACACAGAAAACCAACACCACCACCCAATCCAGTACACCTAGGTTTTTGGATTAAGTTATAATTTAATGGTGTGAGGGAGTTTAGGAGACCATCAGTGTCGGTTGGTCTGGTAATTGACATGGTCTTGGGCCAGGCCCAGGATATCAAAGTCACTGCATTGTATAAGGTCATGCAGGAGAGGGCCTTTATTGCGAATGTATCTACAGTTGTAGAATCCAAAATTGGTTGGGTCAGGCTTTACAGCAACATCGCCACACAACAAGAGGAGTAGGAGTAAGTTTTTTAGTTTCAATTGAGGAGGAACCCGTTTTGATTTGCCGAGGTAGCAATATTTATGGAACACAACAGGGAGCCGAAAAATAGATGGAATGCTTCTATCAACTTTTTCACAATTCTGACCCTTGTCGGCATTAAGCCAGTTCCAGGAGAAACCAACACATAGGAAATATATCAATGGAGTTGCTTTTACAACTAACATGGCCAAGAACACACTACTGGATCCAAAAAAACAAAAAGAAACAAGGACTGTGCAAAAATAAACTATGACAAGAAACAAAAATGGGAAAAGATCACAAAAGTCTATCAATCAAAGCAAGAGTTAGAAACACCATGTACAAGTATAAAGTTAACATAAAAAACCCATTAAAGACCATAAAATAGACACTGGGACAAAAAAAACCATAGAGTAATCACTGGGACATATCAGGTGATAACGGGGAATGTGAATCACATCAACAAAGGGTTGAATAAATACTACATGATAATGGGGAATGTGGGCGATAATGGGGTATTTCAATAATTGTGGGGAAATGAAGCAGATTTAACCAATATTTTAAATAGATTAATGGTAAGGGTGATATATAAAAGATAAAAACAGCAATAAGGAACTTATCAGACCAGCAAGAGGCATGATTCGTAACTTTAATTCTCGGATCATTGAAAATCAATACCCGCCACAGCCTCACACCGCAATCTGTCTTTAATACAATCCAATTTCTACTCTTAAACCTGCAGACCAGGATGGCAGACATATTTTCTGCTCCAGTTCCATTTTCATGAATTATGAAGACCATGTCAATTTATAACTGTGGATGCTGCTAGCCGATAAAGCACATGATTTTCCCCAATTGATCAACCTTGTGATCTGCTCCCCAGTAATATGACTCATGAAGATAACTCACCACACAATGTTTAACAACTTTTATAAAATATTTGTATGACAAATCCTGTCATCACTTCTTTTCATTTTTTTATTGACAAGTGGACATGATTAGCCCAGTACTAACATGTTCACTAGCAAAAGCTTTAAACAAGTTTAGAAATAGGACAAGTGATCTACAATCTTTACAGTTGCACTTATGATCTTTGCAATTAAAAAGATAAGGCAAACGTCTAATGGGAATATATTTGGGGCTATGTGGTAGACATTACAGGCTATGAAACTTAGCCGTATAAAAGGCATGCTCACATCACCTAACAAATAACTTCATTCCATTGTAGGGGTGGTTGGTAGGGTAACCCATACTTGTGGAATTGGGGCACTAGTGTGATCATCCTCCATGGTATCCCCTATGTTTGCGCATTTCATCTCCAACCTCAACTTTCCAGGTGGCCTTGTGGTTAGCAAGTTTGGCATCTAAGTTTTTCACCTGTGTCTGGATTCGACTCTCATGAGTGGCAATAGGGAGGGCCTGTTCCAATAACATCTCAATTGTTGAACCAGATGTGAAGTCCTAAATCTGACCTTTGCCCTTTCACCACTTGGACAGACAAATTGGTTTTCTTCTGATCACCCAAAGTAAATATTTTATAAGTTATTTTTATATTTTTATTTTCTGCTGATTTTACAATTTCACTTAGAACCCCTGCTAAAAAGCTTCTTCTGGATCTGATAGATGCTGAGAGATTTACAGTTTACTTCACCCTAAATCATTTCTTCTCCACATCTCCAATTTTAAAGTCAGAGACTCTGTCCAGATTGTCCTTCAACCAGTTTAGTCCAGCTTTCATTGAATGTTAAGCAGCATCTATACATTCCTTTACCTTATCCCCTCCACCATCATAATCTAACCGATAGAATATATAGAGAGTGAATTTAAATAACCAAATAAAGCAATAAATTCATTCTAGAAATATTTTTGTGATCAAACTCACTAAGCATATCCATTTATTGCCTTTTATGGATATTTTTCAGCCTGTATACCATCCAAACATGTTCTATTTTAAGGTACCAAAATTGGACATTATTGTTATGAATAAAAAAATGCAAAAGTTAGTTCTTACAGCTGTTACATTAACTTTAAATGTCTAATAACAATTGTGCAGCAAATATGTGATTTATAACTGTTGTGTAAATATGATTTATTTTTTGTAATTCTATACATAAAGAATTATATGGCAATGGCATCACTTCAATTGCAGCTCAAACATAAATTGACAAACTGTGGTAACACACAAGCTTACCACCTCTGAGATCGTAGTTTGAATTCTGGCCCCACCTCAAGTGGGAAAGCTTGTAGTTGCCAGCCACTAGTCAGCAGTTTACAATACATAACCAACTGTATGTCCTGACTTACTGTGCCCTTCAGACTACCTGTGTGAGAGTTGTGGGTAGATAAGACCACTGTGAATGCATGACATAAAACAACAAATAAATAACAATATAAAATACAATAAACAATGACAAACATCTCATGGGTATTGAATTTACAGATAACAATGAAAGGAAGTTTTTCTTTCTTAGTGTTTACTTTCCTTTTTAAAGTAATACTGACTATGACAGCTTCATGCATTACCAGGTAAGATTGACTCTACAGCTGTACCATTATTTTTTATCTTAGCACTTGGTGATTACCATGCACATATTTACTATTGTCAAAATAGACTATTTGAAATCATTTTATGGCATTTTGTGTGCCTACCTTTTTTTCTGTTAGGGAACTAAGATACCATTAGTGTTGCACTCATGTCAAGATATTTTTCCTATTATGTAAATGAGGTTAAAGTATTCTTACATTGACGATTTTGTTATGGCGATATTTATCTGATGTTTCTTTGTCAAAGAAGAATAAAGAGAAGAAAGAACTATGTTTATATGCATAAAGTTTTTGTGTTTCTGATTTTATTTGTTCAAACAATTGTACGGAAATTATTAAGAGGAAGTCTATTTCACCCGTACTAAGAAGACTTTTAATTGAAATAATCATTTAAACAACACATATTTCAGTTTAATAAATTTTGCAGACAAAATTTAAAAAGCACAGTGATTTCGACCTGTGTCAACAACATTTTCAGATTTTATTTAACTTAATCAACAGTTGGAATTAGTTCCAACATAAAGATACTTTCAGAATAACCATGGGGAGGTAAATAGATAATCGCAATTTTATGTAGTTCATTCTCATTTGCCCTTTTTAAGGTGACACAGCATTCTTTTGTTAAGTCTTTGCAATGTGTTATTGGAGTAGAAGACCTGTAAGATGGTTGGAGAACCAATAGTATCTCCTTGCCTGCTTTACCCAGTGGACACTGATAGTCAACACACACCTAACAAAACCAGAATTGTACAATGAAAAATGTGAATTAACAAGGCTAAAAAGTCTTTCAGTCTACATCCGTGAGCTGCAAAGCATTCAGAGACACAAGCAATGCACTAGAATTTATGAAAGTCGAGCAACAAAAGCAAATTCTGAGTCAGAGACATCAGATACCTGTCCTATAACTCAGACAGTAATCCATTATTGACCTTGCCCAGTGCTGCATAACTTCAGTGGTCAGACTGAAGCTCATCACACTAAACCATGATTCATGAAAGTCCGACGACAAAAAAGATATCTCTAGAAGTGTGAGCCTTGCCAGAGCTTTGCTTATAAGATTTAAACTCCCAACTTTAAATGAAAAAATCACTATGAATATTACTATAACATTAATAAGATAACCTTAGACAGCAACAGATGCGAAGTAGTTTCAAGCACATCAGTCATAAAAATGGGATTTATAGTTAAAGCTTATTTATACTTAAAAATAGTGCTTTTATTTTGTATGAACATATGCAATATACACCTATATATTTTATTGATCCCTTGATAGTAGTTACAAGCACATCTGTTTGTTACAATAATTAGGATTTATGGTTATAACCTTTTGGTGCTTAAATAGAGTTTTCACTTGGACATCAACTTCAGAGAGAGGTGTCCAAATAGACATTTCTCACCACTTGAAGATTCTCCAAAAACAGTGGCTATTATTGCCTTATTTGTTATTGTAAGTACACCTTTATTTATAATTCAGGTGGCTGTAGCAACAAATTCTGTTAGAAAGGTGCAAAAACAAGAAAGTCCAAAAATCATGTGATTTACCCAGACTGTAAAGATAAAGTATAGGACTGAAAGTATATTTTCAGGCCATGACCCATGTTGCCCCATGACTTTACAGCTGATGGCTATGAGTACAAAGTAAATAACCTACCTAAAAGTGACAACATAAGTTGCAGTGCCCTAACATAGACAGGATAACAAAAAGATAGCCCTTGTGAGAGGACAAGATAGGGCTGACTGGCTCATGAGTAAACTGTATTTGAGACCCACAAAGCACCATCAATTGATTCAGATAGGCAAAAAGAAGGGCATCAGTTGTCTTGGTCCATTGATAAAACAATCCAGAGCTCCCATGTAAGAATTAAAAAAATAGTGGCTTTAGACCCATATTAACATATGCTGAAAGACAAATTAAGGCTGTCTCCATAAAGCAATTTATAAAAGGATTCCAAGGCCTGATAGGCGAGAACATGGGACTAGGAGTGCAAGACCAAGGTTCTGGGTCAGGCCCTGGATGGGGGAAAGGGAAGAAAATGGGCACTCTCATGTACTCATGTCAGAGATGGAAAGATGGGAAGGACAGTCATACCTGAACATAATGAGGATCCCCATAGAACTCTTTCATAAATTAGAGAGGATTTCTACACCTAAGATTGCCATAAAAAATCCACTTAATGGCCACTGGAGAGACCTACCGTTCAATGAAGTACCACTTCAGGGCAGGCAAGCCAGCTATAACTAACAGGTGGAGAAAGTGAATTATTCAAATATACAGGCTTCAACACCGTGGTCATGTTGCCAATAATCGATCATTTGTGATTGTGATCATTTGAGAACAATTGGCTTTAAGTCATTAATATTTGCTTAATATTTGTAAAAGTATGTTTGATTAGCAATTGTATAATAGAGAGCTGAATAATCTCTATGTTCATATTTTATATTATGGTGATTGTAACATAATTATGGCTCCTAGTGTACCTTATGAACAATACTCTTTAATGCTGTTACACCAGTCAGTTGTTTGTCTGAGCTTATAGAATAAAGTAGTGCTTTGAGGATCAGTGTTTCTCTCCACACAAAATAGTTAAACACATTACATGGTGTCAGATGTGCTGGATATAAAAAAAAAATTAATAAGCTATATTGATGCAGTTGGATAATTATACATTTTTGTGAACTATAGTTTAAACATACGGGATTAAATAAAATGGATAATACCAAGCCAGAACCACTAGATCTACACAGTAGTAACTTGTCTGAAGCATGGAGAAGTTATGTTTGGATGGACCTCTCTCTGGGAAATCTGACAAGGCAAAGTGCTCCTACTTTTTACTATACATTGGTCAGGATGCACGAGATGTGTTCAACACTTGGACATTATCTGAAGAAGAGCAAAACAAGCCAAAGATTCTTTTTGAGAAGTTCGGGGACTATTGTAAACCGAAGAAAAATCTGACTGTATTACGGCACAAATTCAACAGTCGTGTGCAATCGACAGCAGAGTCAGCAGATCATTTCATCACAGACTTAAAGCTACTGTCACTGGACTGCGAGTATGGGGCCTTAAGAGATGAGATGATCAGGGATCGCCTTGTAGTTGGTGTTCATTCAAAAGAAATGAAGGAAAAACTACTACAAGAGAGTGACTTAACTTTGGACACTGCTGTAAAAATCGTAAAAGCAATAGAGGGTTCAAAACAGCATGTGAAATCAATAGAATCAGACCACACAGTACATGCTCTAAGAAGCACCTATAGGAAGATGAAACAGCCTCAAAAGCAAGCAAACAGCAGAAGCAAGTGTGGGAAATGTGGCAATCATCATAGCAAGGGACAATGCCCTGCATATGGCAAGAAGTGTTTGAAATGCCACAAGAGAAACCATTTTGCTGCAGTGTGTAAAAGCCAGAAATCAGTTCACCTGATGCACAATGATGACAGTGACCAGAGTGACACAGAGGGTCCAGATCACTTTATTGGTGGTGTGAACAGCAATCAAAGTAGCAATGAAGCTTTTGTGAAACTTTTACTTGGCAAGGAGAAAACTGCACTTCAATTCAAGCTAGACACGGGTGCCCAAGTGAATGTTATACCATTGCAGAAATTCAAGCAAATGAAACTGAAAGACATTAAACTTGAACACAAACACAAAGCTCACAAGATATGGAGGCACCAGGCTAAAAGTGAAGGGCAAGTGCTCCTTACAGTGCTGCTAAAAAAATTCTGAAATTGTTGGAACTTTCCATGTTGTCGACACTAACTCACCTGCAGTTCTGGGTCTACAAAGTTGTGTTGATTTAGGCCTGATCCAACTAGCAATGTCCGTCTCCTCAAACAACAGTATGGAAGAAATGCTGAACAAGTACAAAAGTGTGTTTCAAGGTTTAGGATGTCTCAAGGAGCCATACCACATCAAAATTGAAACAAGTATCAGTCCTGTTATACACCCACCTAGAAGAATTCCAACAGCACTCAGGGGCAAACTCAAAACTACCCTTGATGAAATGAAAAAGTTAGGTGTGATAAGAAAGGTCGACGAGCCGACAGACTGGGTTAGCTCCATGGTTGTGGTGGAAAAACCAAAGTCAAATAAATTGAGGGTGTGTCTTGACCCAAAAGATTTGAACCATGCAATCATGAGAGAACACTTAGAATTGCCTACAGTTGAAGAAATTACATCAAGGATGACTAGAGCAAAGGTCTTTTCAAAGATTGACCTAAATCATGGCTACTGGCAACAAGCATTAGATGATGAGAGTCAGTTACTGACTACATTCAACACACCTTTCGGACGCTACTGCTGTAAGAGACTTCCCTTTGGAATCAAAAGTGCACAGGAAGTGTTCAAGAAACGAATATCACAGCAGTTTGAGCACATTCCAGGTGTAGAGACGGAAATAGATGACATTCTGATATGGGGAAAGTCTGAAGCTGAGCATGACCAGAGGTTAGAACAAGTTCTCCAGAAGAGCACAGAACTAAACATAACACTGAATAAGGACAAGTGTGTGTTCAAACTTCCAGAAGTAGGCTACCTAGGTCACATTATATCATGTGAGGGAGTGAAGCCTGATCCCGAAAAGACCAGAGCAATCAGAGATATGCCTGCACCCACTGACAGAAAAGGGGTTGAAAGACTCTTAGGAACTATAAACTACTTAGCAAAATTCCTGCCAAACATGTCTTCCATCACAGAACCCATACGAAAACTGCTGAAGAAAGATGTAGAGTTCATGTGGAAGGAACCACAAGAGAGAGCATTCAGCCAGATTGTGGACATATTAAGCAAGGAGCCAGTTCTCACATACTATGATGTGAAGAAACCGGTAAATGTAAGTTGTGATGCTTCAAAATCTGGGCTTGGGGCAGTCCTTCTTCAAGATGATAAGCCCATTGCATTCGCATCCAGGTCAATGACTGATGCAGAAGTTAGATATGCCCAAATAGAAAAAGAACTGTTGGCTGTAGTTTTTGCCATGGAAAGATTCCACCAGTTCACATATGGGCAAAGTGTGACAGTTGAAAGTGACCACCGTCCACTGGAAATGATAATGAAGAAAAACCTGAGTGCAGCACCTCCCAGATTACAAAGGATGCTGTTAAGACTACAGCGGTACAACTTCTCATTGAAGTACAGACCAGGAAAGGAATTAGTAATAGCAGACACATTGTCCAGGGCTTATACATCAGACTCTGACAGTACAATGGAAGAAGATGTCAGACAACACGTGCTTACAGTGGTAGAGAACATCCCAGTTGAAGCCAGCAGACTTCAGAGTATCAAAACTACAACCGCTAGAGATGAAGATCTATGTCAGTTGCAAAACATAATTCTGAATGGGTGGCCTGACAATAAATCAAATGTGCCATTAGAACTACATGAGTATTGGAGCTGTAGGGATGAGTTATCATTAGCAGATGGTCTCATATTGAGAGGAGACAGAATTGTCATTCCACGGGAATTGCGTTCAACCATGCTAAGGCTACTCCATGTTGGACATTTTGGTGTTGAAAAAACAACCAGGAAAGTCAGAGGAGCAGTGTATTGGCCTAGTATTGATTCTCAGATCAAGGATATGATTTTGAAGTGTGACACATGCCTCTCACATAGATGTGCCAATCAACAGAGGGAACCATTGCTACAGCATGAAATTCCAGATGGCCCTTGGCAAAAAGTAGCAACAGATCTATTCCAATGGAATGGAAAAGATTATGTCCTAGTTGTAGACTATTACAGTCGATACTTTGAGGTAGCACAACTGAACAGTACAAAAAGTACCACAGTTATCAACAACATTAAAGCTATGTTTGCAAGACATGGCATTCCACTGAAACTCATGTCAGATGGTGGACCTCAGTATACTTCATCTGAATTTGCAGATTTTGCCCAGCAGTAGGGATTTGAACATGTGACTTCATCACCATACCATCCTCGTAGCAATGGACTAGCTGAACGCACAGTACAAAGAGTGAAGAACATTTTAACCAAAACACTCCACAGTAATCAAGATCCATTACTTGCCATCTTGGAGTATAGAAACACACCAATTGATGACATTGGTTCACCCGCTGAACTGCTGATGAGCAGGAAGTTAAATTCACTTCTTCCTACAACACAAAAGAAGCTGAGACCTACACCGCAGCCACAGCAAGTTACCAAAGCTAGAATGCTAAAGAGGCAGTAAAAGCAAAAACAGTACTATGACAGACGAACAAAACCCCTAAAGGACATTAGACATGGAGAAAGAGTTCGGATACTTCAACAACAAAAATGGCAACCAGCTACTGTGAAAGAGAAAATGGATTCGCCACGTTCATTCATACTGGAAACACCTGGTGGTAGTCAATACAGACGCAACCGATCACACATTCTCAAATCTAATGAGAGTGTCCAAGCTGAAAAAATGGATACCAATGTGACCAATACAACAAAGCAAAACAGTGGGGAAAATCACTCTGTCAAAACAAAGGATAAAACTGATAATTTGTACATTACAAGATATGGAAGGGAAGTCAAACCTGTTCAGAGATATGGTCACAATCAGTAAAGTAACACTTGATAATTAACAATAAATGTATATTTTCATGTATATATTGGTTAGAAAAAAGTGGTTAAAACTTGTATCAAGTGCACATGCACTAAAGACATATAATCTTGTGTATTTCTATTTTGATTAGTTCATATATTTACATTTATGATTAGTTCTCATGGATTCTAAAGTAGGCAAGCACGTTGTCAGGTTGAAAATATTAAGTAAGTCAATAGACTTGCACTGAAGCATACAGTGAGTAAAATATTTTGGAGCATAGTGTAGACTGAAATTGTGAGTCAAAAACAACTTCCCAAAATATAATTTTCAAACATGTGAAAATGTATGTATTACCAGAGTTCATAGAGATTTCTCATCTCTTCACATACTAGGCAGAAAAATGTGTAAAGCAAAACAATATCAAACCGGAGTTTGAGCTATATTTATGTGGTTTATATGTGCCTGTGGATAAATAATCACTAGTGTAGTTAAAAGAGTCAGGCTTGTCAAGTCATAAATCACACAAGTGTTTATATCACAGTCCAGGAGATTTGTGTGTACAACAGATAATGGGGGAACAGTCATAGGGGATAACAGGAAACAGTTACAGAAGTAAAGCCAAAATATAAATCATGTAAAATATGTGAGAAAATTACACTGTTCTGTATAATTTGGTGTTTTTGTAACTTTTAAGTGTAACAGAGAATCATAATGCCCTCATGCAAAGTACATCAATTTCAGGTCTTCTTGGTGAGCTATGTGTCACATACATATGTATTAAATTCAATTCAGTAATTGATTAAATTGACCATTTAATTAATTTATTAATTAATCTTTAAAAGGGGACATGTAACATAAATATGGTTCCTAGTGTACCTTATGAACAATACTCTTTAATACTGTTACACCAGTCAGTTGTTTGTCTGAGCTTATAGAATAAAGTAGTGCTTTGAGGATCAGTGTTTCTCTCCACACAAAATAGTTAAAAACATTACAGTGATGAATTTCATTTATGAATTACAATTTAAAAGAATAAAGTGAACATTTATTCAGTCTTTTGATGGTTTTAATACTTAGCGTTTGGTCATGTAAACAATAAATTTTCATGTTTCTATGAGTGAACTGATAAGTTTTATGATCTGAACAATTTTGCAACTGAGATCAAAACTCTTGATGGTCGTGAAGCAAACTTCTGACAGTGGGTGTCAATCAATTGAATTTTGAAGTAGACAAACTAACAAGGGGAGGAAAATACAGGCACTAGATTGGAGGTAGATTAAATAAAACATTGGTATGTACCATATTTTAATTTAAAAAAAAAATTAATTATAAGCACCAGCCATTTTTAAATGGGGGATGGAACTCTGAATCTGAAATCTGAAAAACTTAGGTAACAAGGCCGAAAGGGATTTTGGTCTACTAGTGTGAGCCGCAAAGCCATCAAAGACACAAATAGTGCACTGTAGCGGTCACCCATCCCAGCACTAATGTACCCCATTATGCTTAACTTCAGTGACGAAACAGGCAATCATCACACTACCTCACAATACATGAAAGTCTAGAGACAAAAAAAAATACAAAAAAGTGATCCCTAGAAGCACAAGCCTCACTAGAGGTTGTGCTTAAAAAGATTGGTTGTATGACTTAAGATAGGAACCTTATGACGTGTTTCCAATTGACAAAATCATAAACATCTCTCTTAAAAACCATGTCCCAATCATTTAATGAAGCAAAAGGCAAGCTCATCCAACTAATCTTCTCATGGAACAACATCATTCAGCATCCATTTATAAAGATTAGTTGTATCTTGAGAAGAATGTACAATACAAGTCAAAGCACACAAAAGATGATTTGTAGATCAAAAAACATTGGTTGCAAATACTTGGTGCACTGGCAAAGGTTTTTACTCATGCTTAATATTTTTGAGGGCATCAATGATTGTCGGAATTCTGACAGATAAGATTACACTCCTGGGCCAATTTCATGAAAAGTCTCAGACATAGCCAAGTCTCAGGCTTAGGCACTGGATCAAATCTGAGATCTTTTGCTCAGCAAAGTTTTTGTCTCAAACTGTTTTAACAGGTACGGTCACAGTTAAGACCACGCTTATACGTTATTTTGAGCCATTTAAAATTTTAACAATAAAGATGGCCATACATGGGCCTCTGATTACAAAACTTTAGCCCTCCACCTACCTCTCTCAGAATTGAGCCGGTGACAGTTATTTTAATTTGACCAAACACAGCATTGACAAAATACTGACCAAAACATGTGCCTTTCTCAAGGTTGTTTTCAAAGTTAGAGTTTTAAGGTTGACCAACCTATAGAATTGCTTTGAACTTTTGGTATTGTGACCTAAACGTAGTAGGAGAACGTGAATAAGATGACTTATTGTGATCTGAGTGCTCTAGGGGCGAAGAATTTAAAGCTGTTACTCATTTTAACTTTAAAGTACTATAATTCATTTTAGTAAGAAGGCCAAGACTCAAAGATGTTATTACTTAGGTGAAGACGTGGACTAAACGTGTTTTGAAATCTGAAACTCTCACAATCAGGTGCTTACAACCGATCCCAATAAAACCATTGTGATGTTGATGTTATCATTCACTGTCATGATATGACCATTTGTCATCAATCAGGCGCTATATAGCCATGAGGGTGTGAGGTTCAATCCAGGTAAGTTTTCAATCAAGTTCTTGCTAAAGCTCCCCAAAGGTCTCATGGAAAAAAGATCAACAAGTAAAAATTCAGGCCCTATTAATCTGCTTAAAGTAAACAAAGTAAAAACACAAGTATTAAAATTACTTACTTTGGAGAGAAAAGGAGATGTTTGGAATTTTATCAAGGTAGCACTCAAATATACACAAGTATGGAGCTAAAGATTATTTGGGAAATTAAGATATTTAGGGACCAAGGAAAGGCTAGATTTAGTTGGGGACCAGAACCTGAATAATTAAATTTATAAGAGACTTAACACTAAAGTTTAAAGGAGTATTTACAATTAATATCACGTAAAGAGGGGTACTTAATTTTAATAATTAAACAAATTAAATCATGGCACTCCAATACCTGTAAAACCAACTTAAAGCAACAATATACATCACATTTAGACATGAATCAACAGTGCAAGAAACAACAGCAAGCTTATGTAACACCATAGAAAACAACACATTATATGGCACCAGGCATAAAATCAAAGCATAATAAAGTTATTGAGAGTGCAAAATATAATATAGAAATAATTACACAGGGCCAAAGTAAAATAGGGAAGGCTAATAGTTTTGAAAAGAAATGACAGGTGAACATTACAAGAAAAGCAGGCTTTAATAAAAAATGCACCGAAAGGCTAATTTGGAGGAGCCACTGGCTGTCATATTAGGTTATAGAATGCTTTTCCAGAAAAGTTTAAATATAATTTTGAAAGGTTAATGATTTAAGAACATAGGATACAAGGGTAAACACATGAAGTAGCCAATAGAAATATTTTGAACAGATAAACAGAAGTGTTGACTCCCAACATAAAAAAGAAAATATGTAAATGCAAAGCCTAGGGCAAGGCTAGGAATATTACCCCAGGATTAATTAAAACAATATTAATTTGAATAGTAGATAATATTGAAAAATTGAATTAATTTACTGCAAGACCAAGGAGCCACCAGAAAGGCTAATATTACACATGCTACAAATAGGGAAAAAAACAATTTTACAGCCAGCTGTGGAGCAGTAGAACTAAAGAGGAGAGGTTTCACAGACAAAAAAAATGAAAACACACACCAGATATGTAGCCAACTAAGCATACAAAATTATGAAAGGGATGCATTAATTAACTAGACCTACACATTTGATCTTGAAGGAGGGGCCAAAGGTAAAATCTGACCACATCAGAAGATTCCCAGCCCATGATATCCTACAAGTTGGTTTTACATTGCAAACCTCTAGGACCAAAAATAAGCAAGTTATAAGCACTTTTAAGTTTGGCTCTCCTCGTTTGGCCTTGAGGGAGGGGTTCAAGGTCAAATCTGACCACATCAAAAGATTCCCAGCACATGATTTCCAATAAGTTGGTTTCACATTACAAACCTCTAGGACCAATAATAAGGGAGTTATAAGTACTTTTAAGTTTAGCTACCCTTGTTTGACCTTGAAGGAGGGGCCCAAGGTCAAATCTGACCACATCACAAGATTCCCAGCTCATGATTTCCAATAAGTTGGTTTCACATTGCAAACCTCTAGGACCAATAATAAGGGAGTTATAAGTACTTTTAAGTTTAGCTATCCTTGTTTGACCTTGAAGGAGGGGTCCACGGTCAAATCTAAGCACATCAGCACACTCACAACCCATGATTTCCTATAAGTTGATTTCACATTGCAAGCCTCTAGGGCCAATAATAAAGGAGTTATAATAAGTACTTTCAAGTTTGGCTATCCTCATTTAACCTTGAAGGAGGGGCCCAAGGTCAAATCTGACCACATCACAAGATTCCCAGCCCATGATTTCCTATAGGTTGGTTTACATTAGAAACCTCTGGGACCAATAATAAGCGAGTTATAAGCACTTTTATGTTTGGCTATCCTCATTTGAATTGAAGAAGGTCAAGGTCAAATCTGACCAAATCAGAGATTCGCAGACCATGATTTCCTGTAGGTTACTTTCACATTGCAAACCTCTAGGACCAATAATAAGGGAGTTATAAGCACTTTTAAGTTTGGATATCCTCATTTGACCTTGAAGGAGGGGTGCAAGGTTAAATCTGACCACATTAGAAGATTCGCAGCCCATGATTTCCAATAGGTTGGTTTCACATTGCAACCTCTAGGACCAATAATAAGGGAAATATAGACACTTTTAAAGTCCGCTATGTGGGGTACTTTGGCACTCCATGGATGACCTTGAATTAAGAGCTTCAAGGTCAAATGTCTGCAAGGTTGTAGAGCACATGTATATCTATTATACATATCATCTATGAAGAGATTAAACCTTCTACCTATGAGAAAAAGCCAATAGAAAAATGTAGATAATTTTCAAAGAAATGCCCGTGGCAGCCATCTTGTGTTTCAGAATGAGGCTAATTTCAGTCCCAGAGAAGCTTACCCCCAATTAAGATATGCTGCTAATTTGGTGAACCTAGCTGGTGTAGTTTTCCTCTGAGAGCAAGAGAAAATCTCTATGTGCGGCGGCGGCAAAGCGAACGCTAAACCAAAGTATACAACAAATGGCACACAAAGCTTAATTATTTAAGTTTACCAAACTCCAGTTTTAATGGCTGAAAGAAAAAACTTAACACACAATTTTAGTAACAGCAATTTGGAAGTTACTCCAATAAAATTTTCACAGCCGAATAATTAAAATTAAACTGTTTAGAATATTTTAGAAACCAAGAAATTGTCTTTACAAATATTTAGACATTTACAGTTAAGATTAGGTTTGAGCTTTTGCCAGAAAAAAACAGTAATGCAGTAATCCACTTAATGCCAAAATTACCACAATTAAATGAAATTACCATAGTTTACCAGTTTTAAATTTATGCTTTT
Organism: Sabellastarte sp. h YS-2021; assembly: GCA_964017235.1. Lineage (NCBI taxonomy): Eukaryota > Metazoa > Annelida > Polychaeta > Sabellida > Sabellidae > Sabellastarte > Sabellastarte sp. h YS-2021. The sequence continues at coordinate 23,519,394 of OZ024933.1, read as the reverse complement.
ACTGAACCTAGATAATCAATTCAATTTATATTCAAAGTGTTACAGATACAGACACATGTCAGCCATTCAACTAAATACACAGAAAAATATATACAGGTTAACCCCCAAGTTTACCCATCCAACCCAAATAAAATCTGACCCGTTAACCCATTATTTCTCCCCATACCATACCACAGGGCCCTGCTCTCTGTTCTGAACTGTGGGATCCCAATACCTGGGAGGGGGATCTCCCAGAAAGTAACTGGAAACCAGACCCTCCCGGAGAGTGCTCCACCACTACCCAAGGCGGAGACTAGACTACAAGGGACATGGTGATTGTATAAAAGATCAACGGACATATGATTAAAAGCCCAACCATCCCTGATGATTTTGGGTAGCTACATTCACCTCCTGGATCCACTCCCAAGCTTAGGCATCCGCTAGATGAAACTTGCTCTAACTAATTAGATGCATCTAACCTCTGGTCATTAAAGACCTGTAGAGAGGGATGGAAACCCATGTAGCGAGATACACCCCAAATATGTGCCTGCCCTTTCCCCTCTCCAAGATGAAATGAATGAAGGTTATGGCCCAGGAAGATGAATGGATTTGAATGATATAGCCGAAGTAAGGTTGGCCCGCCTTAATTACAACATATTCCCCAAATCCCCTCTTACCAGTTCAAAATTTACAGCTCAGGACTATTGGGTCAAAATTAGGAGTAATATAGTAACATCAAATTTGATAAATTTACCCCCTGGGTCTCCCCTTACCCCTCCAAATATGTTAGTAAAATAAATTAAATAGAAAACATACCTTTAGATTTAAGTTTTTTTCAAAAAAAACCTACGAAATTACATTCACCAGAAAACACTTCCTATCCAGTCAAGTCCAGAAGAGAGTGATGGCAAGCCAAACACAAGCCAACAGCACATGTGTAGCTTCCTTATCTAGGACTGTTATTGGCTAGGATACCTAAGGCAATGATCACCCTATGATCTGGAGAAGGGGATTGGACAAAGTGAGAAGCATCCCAGATCTCCATGCTTATCTGTTTGGCACTAAATCTATTTTAAGATATAATGCTGGATTACCTCACTTTGTTTACATCCTGGGGGGGAAGCACATGGGTGAATTCTAAAACCAAAGCAGGAATTTCTGCATTTCAAACCTAATAATATTGCAAAATAGTACAAAATAAACAGGAAAAGTCGGCAAATTCAGCCGAGAATTGACAGGAAAAGCTCATTAAAAACGAGAAATTCCGACGGAAATACCGCTAATTAGTGGACAAACAACCAAGACAAATAAACAAATAAAAGGGGCCACTACAGAATTAAATAGCGGCAACGATCCCAGTAAACCTATAAACATTTGTAAAGCCAGATATAAACCTAAATGTTGACAATTATTCAATATTATGGTTCATAAACGTTTCAGCAATATTAGTTTGGTATATAAACATTTAAAGACATTTTTAAACATTTTACAAAGAGTGAAGAATATCTAAAACTCATTTTTATTTTGGATGATGATGTCAGCACAGCCATTTTGAAGAGAAACTGAAGAAATATTTCTGTCAGTATATCTTGCTGTATTACTGTTGTTTGAAGCCATCATTAAATTCAAAGTAGAGATATAAAAGTATAGAACATCATAGGCTGACTGCAAAGTTAAATTGATGTAAACAGGGTAATTATTCATAAAATGACGTTTGTTTACATTCTCCCTTGAATCATGCTGGATACTTGAACCTATAAAGGGTAGTGTAGTTTTTAAACGGTCTACAAATGTTTATAAATGTTTATGTATTAGCATTTATAGACGTTTCTGTTTAAACATTGATGAATGTTTATAGGCAAACGTTTAGCAGCCCATCATTTTAAACCTTCAATAAACCATTCATAGTTAGGTTTATAAACATTAAAAAATGTTTGTAATGTTTACTGGGATCCATGATCATCACAATGGTAAACGTGTCCATCAGGAAAATATTATTTAAAGTGTAACGTTGTTTCTTGTCTTTCTCGATGGGCGAAAATGGAGTTCCATAACCAGTAATTATACAGTAACTTGACTTTACTTCCAATAACTACAGTATTTATTAAAGTATGTGCAAAAAATCTCGCTAGAGAATGATATATTCTATGCATATTTAATATCATGATATAATTAATCACTTGAAAGTTAAACCGTCAAGCAGCAATCTTCTGTAAAATCATTTATCAGTTAAAATCAATTTCCCATAATAATTTCAAAACATATACCTGATTATCTTACCATAAAATTGCTTCCAGGTTACAATACTGCATGCAAACATTTAAATATATTGAAGTGATTTCACCCACCTTGCACTAGTGCGGCTGGTACTGTTGCCAGGTTCTAGATGAGGTGTCTACAGTTCTAAATCACACCAAATCTCTACAACTGTCAATCCTCTGTAACCATGCTTCTATCTAAACCTTTGACTACTGTCCATATAATTCTCAATTACACTAAGTAATAACGCATGTGTGTTTCCGTTAAACATGTGTATACAGTTCCAAGTCTTACTCTGAAGTGTCACTTTAAACCCCAGTTCCTGTACAACTCCTGCGCATGGGCGCTTACTAAATCTCGGAACTACCGAAACGTCTCCCGGAATATACTACATTCCTCGCTCTTCTGTTGAGACTTAGTCATACTCCTGAGGTTTCAGTATTCACTTCTTCAGCAGTGATGACTGCGTATGAGTGTTCATCAATGGAACTGTAGTGTTCCCTGCAGTAACAACTCTGCATAATGGAACTCTAGTGTTTCCTGCAGTAACAACTCTGCATATTTCGATGTTCATTAATGGAACTATAACATTCCCTGCAGTAACAACTTTGCAAATTTCAATGTTCATCAACAGAACTTGCTGGCAATGATGTCCCTGCGTTCAGCACTGTTCCTGATGCAATGTCACATTTTATTTGTAATTTATTTCAGTTTGTATAACTCCATAGCGTTGGCTGTGGTGATATCAAGTACTTCTTTTAGATTCTGATATCTCAGGTCTGCAATCCTGATTGCCACATTCACAATGCCATATGGGGTGTTGTATTCACATCTGTTATGTTCTGGTGGTAACAGATAGGGGGAATCTGTTTCGAGTAACAACTGGTTGGCTTCTAACCTCTTCACGACTTCATCCAATCTTGGATGTCTAAAGTGGTGTAGCAGTAGACCTGTAAAGCCAAACTTTGTATGTCAGAACCCAGTTGTCCATCGCTGCACCTCATCCCAATCACCAGTATAACAGTGTCTATGGATCTCCACCATATCCTTGTCAAAACTTGGAACTTCATATTTGAGAATCTGCAAACACAGATGAGATGCTTCTGTTGACAAGTGCTCATCTCAACAATGGAAAACTAGAACGAGGACCTTGTCCCACAGCTCCTTTTCGGCATAAAACTTTAGAATTTCTCTAAGTACTTTCACCTGAGCTTCTTTATGGCGTCCAAAGCTTCCTGAGAGATCAATTCCTATTTCTCCGATTCCGACACATCGCGGGTCTCGTAGGATTGCTATCTTCACTCTCTCCATGTCGTCTTTAGTTACCACATGAGCTTGTTTTGGATGTACTCCATAGGTGGTATAGATCCTTTTGTCCTTGTAAACTCTTTCCCTAGCTTGCATCGTGGGGACTCCATGGCAAAAGTTTGCTACTGCAAATTTCAGTTCAACAAGTTCGCTTGGCATCGGCCCATGCCTCATGATTTCACACAAGTCTTGTCTCTTGCTGTCATTCTGCAGTTTATCCAGATGCATGTGTTAATCCACAAACAGTAACCTTTCTGAACTCTTACTGTTGAACAACACATCTCGCCTGGTCTTCCACATCTCATATGTGTATGGTCGTCCCACATCACTAGGTCTCTCAACTGTTTTTGGCTCATCCAGAATTGAAGAATTGGCAGTTTCCATCAACTCTTCAATTGCTGTGCCTAATAGTTCTTCCACCTGTTCTTCTGTAGGAAATGTAGCGGGTCTGGTGTCAACTGCTACAGTATTATCCACAAAGTTTTCTACAACATCTACACCAGGTTCTATGGCTTTGGAATTACTTTCCGAAACTTCAGCTTCTTTTGGACTTGGAGCTAAATCAACTTGTGGCACTTTTTCCTCACCAACATGGCTGAGCACTGTGCTGATTAGCCTCCAATGAACCAAACTGCCCACACAGTTTGGAGGACTTATTGTTGGATGCTCCTTCAGTTCCATTCCAGTATACCAGTGATGAAACTCACAGACAAGCTTGTCATCTTCCTCGAATTTCTTTACTCCAATTTGGGTAGGAAACCACTTGTTACAAACTACAAGTTCCAGAAGTTCATCATGGCTTTGAACACCAACAATGACCTTAATTGAGTTGAGAAATGAGCTTATTGAGTCCATTCTTCTCTGAGGAGACATCTCCTTCCAGCCCGTGAAACTGACCGGCAGATGCTTACCAATCACATGCCTACAGTAATGTGACACCAAAACACCGCAGTTCTTCATGTAGCAAACTGGACTGAGTGACAAATTCCTTGACTTTCGTTGCTGCACTGGTTTTTCCATTACAACTATAGTTTTCTCTGGTGTCACTTTCTTGACAACTACTTTGCTTTGGTCTTGAGAAGCGGGTTGTTTCAACGCAATGTTCTCATCTGGTGCGCCTGACAGAACAATGGTGACCTTCCTTGGACTCCCAGAGGCTTGAGTAGCTTTAGGCTTCTTTGGCTTACGAGACTTCTTTGGAGCCTTCGGCTTCTTGTTGACTACAACATCTTCTTCGTTTAGCCATTTATCACCTGCAGAAATCACTATTCCAGATCTTTTTAATGGATTCTTGATCCCAAACCTTTGTCTCTATCTGGACTTCTGGACTGAAGCATACTCTTCGCTCTGGACTGGACCTTGAGACAGTTTCTGCTCTCTCAGTTACAGCTGATTGCAGAGTCATGCCTACCATTTCCTGTACCTTCTGTCGAACCTTCGAGATACAAGTCTGGACCACCTGAGTTAGGTTGTATGGTATCACCTGTGAGCTAGAGATCACCTCGCGCAGACACACACTGTCAATAAGTGGGAACATCCCTTTTAGTATAGTCTCGACCTCTGTGTTCCTACGCTCCAACTCACTGACACTACTTTGAACCAACTCAGGTACTTGTTCCCGCTGAACTAACTCAGGTGCTTGCTCTCTCTGTTCTTTCTCTGGTCCTCTGATACATGCAGATTGACTTCTCCAGGAATGTGTCCTCAAGCGATCTGTTGATTTCTGCTTATCAGACCTAGGCACTGTCTCAATTCTATCAGATTTTACTTCTTCATTACCGCGAGACTGTCTCGACCTGTAAATCGAAGTATTACTGATAGGTCTACCCCTTTTACGACTTCAGAGTAGCTGCGAGCCTGTGCTGTACTACTGGTACATTCTTCTCGCGGTGGCACTACTATCTTTTCTTGTTTTTTATCACCCCTTACCACATCTCGGTAGCTGCGGGTGTCAACAACCTGGCTTCTGAGAGATCTCGCGTCACTGCACTCTGAGTATCTCCTATCCCTCCTATCATATCTACTATCCTGGCGTCTCTCTCTCCTACCGTGCCTATCCCTCTCGTCATATCCTCTCCTTCTATCTCTTTCCCTCTCTCTATCTCTATCTTTCTCACTATCCCTCGTATTGCCAAAACAATAAGTGCGAGACCGTGGTCTCCATTCACACTCCACCTTCTGCCATCTCACTTTCTTGTTTTTACCAGACATCTAAAAAGAAACAAACAATGGGAATCAGTTTACAGTGTTCAATGTCAGGGTTAGGGTTACTTAACTATCATGCATGTCCAACCCCAACAAAAATAAAACTGATTAGAGGGAGTAGTCTTGTAAATGTCGCAGACACCTTCTTTCAGGACCAGATCTTGTAGGGGGTAGAGGTACTATAATTTGCTCCAAATTACTACTTTCAAATGTTTCAGGCACTGCTGTAATTTGGTTTTCTTGATTGAGAATATTAGTGGTATCGTCAAATTGTTCACTACTGTCATTATTTCCCTGAAATTCATGATCTTCCTGTTCAGGATAAAAATGATCATCATCAAGAGCTTGTTCATTTATTACAGGTAAGTATTCACAATCAAAAAGCCTTTCGAGATCTCCCTCTTCAAAGTCATCTGTTTCATTCTTTTCACCAGTATCTAGCATTACGCTTCCTTTTCAACCACAACAGAATTTCTCTATCCTTGCATGGTTTTAATCTGTCATGATGAAGACTTCTTCCTATTTGCAACACGAAACAATATCGAAGAAATTGCCTCTACAACCAACATTGGACCTTTCCAAACTTTTTGCAGCTTTGGGCTCAAACCAACCTTCCTTGCAGTGTCTAGTACATACACCAAGTCTCCAACTTCATAGGTATTCACTTTTAGTTTTAAGTCATAATCCCTTTGTTGGCACTTTTGGTAAGAAACCAGCTTTTCTCGAGCAAGCAAGTGAACTTGATTCATAACACTCTTTAGCTTCTTTACATACTCCGCAGGATAAAGATGTTCGGAATCTTTTGTAGCAATCATAAGATCAACTGGTAACATAACTTCATGGCCGAACATCTTCATGTTCGGTGTGAATCCTGTACTTCTGTTCACTGTGGATCTTATAGCTCCAGCAAGTTGTTGTAAATGGTCATCCTGATGCTTCTGATTGCCTTTTAGAAAACACCTGATTAGTTGTAAAAGAGTTCGGTTGTAGCGTTCCACCTGACCATTTGAACATGGATGATAAGGAGTTGTTCTGGTCTTGGTAATTTCTAATAGTTCACATACTGATGAGAAAAGTTTACCATCAAAATTCCTCCCTTGATCCGTATGAATTTCAAGTGGACACCCAAACCTTGATCTGAATCCATCCACAGCAGCTTTTGCAGTCAACTCAGTGCTCTGAAGCGGTACTGGAAAGCACTAAACTGGTCAACTATCATCAAAACATATTGATTCCCTCTGTTACTTTCTGTAAAAGGACCTAGGATGTCAATATGAACTGGTTCCAAAGGTGACCCAGCATGATACTGTCCTAAACTTGCTCGTGGCTTAAGATTTGCTCTCTTGCTCTTGTTACAAACACTGCATGACCTCACAAAAAGTTCAATGTCTTCATTCATCTTGTACCAGATGTAGGAATTATGAATCCTGGATACCGTTTTCACAATACCCAAATGTCCCGTTAATGGTAAATCATGATTCAGAGACATTATTTCTTCCTTTAAACTATCAGGCACTACAAACAAAAACTTTTCACTATGATTGTCTGTCCATTTGTATAAAAGAAGTTCATTTTGATACACTAGCTGATGTCTATTAATGTAAAAATACTTCACAGATGGACTACATAAAGAAACTTTGCTCTGTTTTGGAGTAATGTCTTTCGAAACCCAATCGATTAGTTTACTCACACAAAAATCATTAGTTGTTCATGAGAATATCCTTGTAACCACGTTTGTGCCACTGTATCAGAGTAAGAAAGTGATCTTACAGCTAGTGGAACCACATCATCAACATCCTCCTGAAATCTTGACCACTGATGATGTGCTCTTGAGCAAAATTTACATCCTCCACAAGGTAAAGACTCCAAATCAACTCCTGCTCTGTAGCAATCACAAAATTCCTCTTCATCTGGAATTCTTGATAACCCATCGGCGTTACCATGCTTGGTTCCGGGTCGATTTTGAACTTCGTTATCAAACTGACTAAGTTTTTCAATAAGTTCTTCAATATGTTTGAACCGCAGTAACCAGATTAAACTGTTATGGTCTGTGCGCAAAAGGAATTTACGTCCTAAAAGATAATGTCTGAATTGCCTGGTGAAGCGAACTACAGATAACAATTCTGGTGTGAGAATAGTTCCTTTGCTCCGGTGTAAGAACATAACTACCATAACATATCACTTTTTCACAGTCATTCTGTATTTGTGATAAGACGGCTCCTATGGCGTGACCCGATGCATCAGTATCTGAAACAAACACATCTTCAACATTTGGATAAGAATTGGCGGATAAGAATTGGCACACTTATTAGTCTTTGCTTTGTCAACTCAAAAGCTTCCTGATGCTCATCTAACCATTTAAATACTGCTTTTCTGCCTGTCAGTTGATATAAAACCCTTGTCACACTGGCATAATCTTTAATATGTTCTCTATGATAATTTGCAAATCTCAACATTCTCAGGATTTATGGACACTCCTTCCGCACTGACTTTTCGGCCTAGAAATACTGTCTCAGTGTGAAATAAACAACCTTTTGGAGATTGGTAGCATCTAATACATACTTATAAGCATCTTCTAAAGTCTTAGGATGCTTTTCAGCTGCTGATAGAACTGCTCCTTTATTCCTGCAACCTTTAATGAATGAATCAACAAAAAATGGATTACAAGCCTCTCTCTTGCTTTCATCTGGAAATGACGCAACAACCATTTTCTGTAATCTTGCCAAATACTCTTCCAAGGACTCGTCTTCTTTTTGCTCCGTCTGCAAAAGTTCATAGCGGATTGTTGTCGCCGAATCTGTTCCTCCATAATGATGCTGGAATTTGTTCTTCAGCCATTCATAGTCTTGTTCCTTCCTAGTTGATAAAATGCTGTAAAATTCAGCAGCTCCCTTCTTCAATGACATAGCAAAATTGGCTAACTTCTCAGCTTCAGACCAGCCAAAGTTCTTTGCAACCAATTCAAATTGCGTGATAAAACCAATCCAGTGTTCACCTTCAAATAACTTTGGTAAGGGCATACAAGTGGAACGTCTGTTTGACCTACTGCGATCTTGCGAAACATAACTTCGACAGGATCTGTCCCCGGAATCACCAGATGAATCAGGACTTCCATGATGTCGTGAATGATGACTCACTTCTGAAGAATACCTTATATACGCTGATATGATATTCACACGAACAGTTTCACTCTGATTTTTTTCCTTGCACCGTCTCCCTCGGGGTTGAGTAACAGACACTATGTCACCTTCTACCATGTGGATTTGGCGTAAAATTCACTGGTACATTCTGTGTTAGTCTAGTCTTTACAAATGTTTCACCGTCCATAAACCTATGTACATCACTAGGTTCCTTATCATTATGACTTTTCTGAACTGGAACTTCAGTAAGGTGATCATGAGACTGCTCGATGTTCGCCAAATGTCGGCGCATTTCGTCAAATTCTACTTGTTGCTTTTCAAAGGTAACAGTGTACTTGTTCAGCACAGCTTCATTACCCTTGTAACGCTCCTTCACTTCAGTTATTGATGAAGGTTCATGCACATCAATACTCGCGGACATTGCGGAAGACTTGATATCATTTGAACCACTAATCAAATGTTGCACATCATTCTTCACTGAACGCAAATTTGATTCCACTCTCACTAAATCATGTTTGGTTGAAATAATCTCCACTGACTGTTGATGACTCTGTATCTTGGATATCCTATCGTGTTCAGCAACAGTCCTCGACAAAGTTTCATAACTTCCTTGAATACCCTTCACTGAACTTTCCAATCCATCAATAGCACAGTCTTTGTCAGCACTAGTTTTCTCTAATACCTCTGTTCGCGATGTCAAATGCGAAACTTTGAACTGCAGTTCATCAATTTTCTCCAATGTCCCTTGCGTCTGTTCATTCAAATCATGTGTAAGTTCATGGTGCAGGTCATCCTTCATCTCAAGAAACTGATCTTGAACAACTTTCTTCTGATGTTGTAGTTCACCCTTACATTCATTATGCACTTCAGCAATTTCATCTCAAACTTCTCTTCTATGTATTCTCATTTCCTCCTTCATTTTCAAACTAAACTCCTTGCTAAGTAAAGCTGAGCTTGCATCCAACTTCCTGCTGAAATCTTTCGAAACATCATCGAGTTTCTGGTTGAACACTTTACCTTGAGCCTCAATGGTTTGTTTCAATTCCACTTTTTGTGAGACCATAGCTGTTGTCAACTCTTCGGTCTGCTTGTCAATCTTGTTCACAGTTGCTAATAGGACTTTCATGTTTGAATCTCCTGGTGAGGATACCACTCCACTTGCTTCATTGACATCACTAGACGTAACTTTCAACTTTATATCTTCATCAATATCACTAACAGCTTGTGTAAACTTCACTTTGCCATCAGCTGAAACATCTACATCCAACACGGACACGCCTCCTTTATCATCACTAAACACCAATTCTTGATGCTTGATCATTCACTGATGGTTTTGTCAATGGCAGACACATAAACTGCATTTTTGTCAAACTTCCATCATGTTCCTCTCTAGCAGTAATGATCATATCAGCTGCTTTTTCTCCAATATTCTTCAATGACAACAACTCCTCCTTTGTCACTTCCTCAACTTTCATCATTTTATTTGTGGCCATTTTGTTAGCAAAATCAAAATACCAATACCTCAAAGATTTGTCAGAACACTTAACTGAATGCAATCTTTTGAAGTTTCAGTAACTAACAATTTATGACCAATATTTCGTAAAACTGCTTCAAAATTCCCACTGACAACTAAGATTAACCGGGACGATGCTGTGTTTAACCCTAGCTACTGTCAAAGGATAATTAAAAAAATAACTTAAAGTATCTTTCAGTTAACAGACACAGAGCTGTATTTTAACTAAAAATGAATTTAAGTTAATTATAAAGTTAATTTTCAAAAACAATCAACAGTCACGAAGCTGTATTCAAATATGATAATGATTGTGAAAAATGGTTAACAGTCACGAAGCTGTAATATAACCAATCAGTTGACAGTCACAAAGCTGTATAATCAATCAGTTTACAGTCACAAAGCTGTATAATCAATCAGTTTACAGTCACAAAGCTGTATAATCAATCAGTTTACAGTCACAAAGCTGTATAATCAATTTACAATCAGTCACAAAAACCTAAAGAACAAAATTATACACTTCAAGTGACAAGATATGAAATGTCCAAAATGAAATACTCAAATTCAAAATACTTTAAATGATAAGAATTGATCAAACATTCAAAAGTACTTGATCAACTATGCAATCAAATACTAGATAAATTATATCAACTAAGTTGATCAAACATTCAAGCAAGAATGACCAAATATTCCTAAAGGCAAAATATGATACAATTATGTCAGTAATCCACAAAGTTTAAGATCATCAAAAACTTAAAGGCAAGTATTTAATTGCAACATGTGAGATTAAACACAAATGCAAATATTCACATTCCAAGTGCACATGGTTAATAAACACAAAAATCAATCAAAACAATATGAAGATCAAGTATTTAGACTTTAAAATTTTCAAAAGTTGAAATGTAAAAAAAGTATTTAATTTACTATTTTACTACCAATGAATATTACTAATGAAGTACTACTAAGACTATCAAATTAAATTACAACTAATATTTAGTCAAATGTCAAAAACAATTTAATTTAAATTCAAAAATATTTTATTTTATATTACTTTTCTAAAGTATTACTACTAAGTACTATAATACGAGAATTTTTACTAATTACTATGACACTGAATTAGTTACTAAACACTTGTTACTACAGAAAAATATCAAAATGTCGAATTCATCAAATACAAGTATCAATAGTACATTACTGTATCAGTAGTTATTAATTCATTTGCCTCAGCCAAAACTATGAAATTTGCAATATTACCAAAATTTAATCTCAAAAATACCACATTATATGTATTAATTACTTCCCACCCCCCCCCCAAAAAAAACATTCATTTGCCAACTACGAAACAAAGATCGTGTAATTGGCACTACAATATATTATTAAATGTAAAATATAAATAAGCAAACAAGTATCAACTAGTGCTAAATATCAAGCACCGGGCGATAATATTATCAATAGAAGTACGGTGGCAAGCAAAAATTAAATCTTGAAAATACTTCCACTTAAACAGGTATTCTAGATAAAGTTAATTCAAAGGGGAACAGTCTTTTTTGTTGTCTCAAACTAAATTCCGCATGAATGGGATTTCCAATTATCAGGATTCTACTTACAAATAACTTCCACTTAAAAGGGTTTTGTTTAACAACACCTAAATAAACTTGTATATCCACCAAATATATCAAGTGGCAAATATCTATCAAATTTCCACTTAAAAAGGACTTCTACTTAAACCAATTAAATTTAGATTGACAAAAAATATCAGAATTATGTTACACAGCAATTTTAGACAATATTGCTAATTCAATTAAACATATTTTAGTTGCAGGTTGAATTTAATTAGAATATATATATAGATATGAAAATTATGACACACAGTGACTTTTAGACGATAAAATAACGTCAACAAGTAATATACAGAATATATGTGTTACTTTGGGCGATAATGTCAAATGAGTAATAAACTTGTATATATAAATGGACCAAAGTTCAAAAACAAATAATATACCTATAATAACTTTGGGCAACATTTTTTGTACAAGCCGAAATTTAAATACACATATATAGACCAAAGTTCTTCAAAATTGCAAATAATCTTTTAAAAGATCAAACTATTTGCAAACAACATTCAATAAGTACTTTAATTTACAGTTAATTCTACTGAAAGATTCAAATTACTGCCAAAACACTACATATGAAATGACAATTACAGAATTTTATTTAGAGATTCAAATTACTGTAAATATCAAACAAGTATATAGAAATGCCAAATGATAACTACAGAATTTTACTTAAAGGTTCAAATTACAGTAAATATCCTACGAAAAACACACAAGCAAAATTATAAATACGGAATCCTACTTAAAGCTTCAAATTACTGTATCTATAATTAAACTATTTTACAGTTTATACGGAAAAAATTATTCACACTGAAAACCAGTATATTCCATATCACAGCTACTGATATATTTATAAATCCACAAAAGCTGATGGAAACCGGAAATAGCCAATAAATGTTAAAAAACAGGAATTAGAAATATTTATTTTCAGTCGGCGGTGACAAAACTTAGCAAAACTACTCTGCTTCAATGTCTAAAACCGACCCCAATATAAATACAACAGTAATTAAATGGTACTGTAAATAAAAAGAAAAGGTTAGATGGACTTTACAATTTTTGCAAATAATAATAATAATAGTAGGATTTATATAGTGCAAAATTGATACAAATCCTCTAATGCGCTTGAGACCAAGAAGGGAGAGTCCAGGGACAGGGATGTGTCGACATCTAAAAAGCGCCCGCTAGGGTATGACTAAGGTGGGGGGTAAGCCAGCCTAAACAAGTAGGTCTTTAGCTGGCTTCTGAAACCATCTATTGTTTGCTGAGATCTGACAGTCTGTGGCAGCTTGTTCCATTCAGCTGGTGCAGCTACTGCAAAGCCACGCCTGCCTATGTGCTTCTTAGGGCGGGTTGAGGAGATAGATAGCCTGTTGCCGTGAGTGAGACTGCTACATAAGTTACACTATTTTACTGTCCAACATTCAGCCAAAAATTAATACAATAAATTCACAAAATTTCCCAACAAAAATTGACGAGAAATCTCCCCGTAACAGTACGGTTTCTGGAAATTTCACATGTTCACAAAAATTTGTATGTCAGTAACTGTTACATTCAACACTGTAATTTACTGTTCATTTAAAAAAATACCAAAAAACTCCATGGCCAGAAGCTAGTGCAAAGGGTGGAAAATAAAATCACACCCCACTTCTGGTACCAATGAAATGATTTCACCCACCTTGCACTAATGCTGCTGGTACTGTTGCCAGGTTTTAGATGAGGTGTCTAACACACTGACAGCTCTGACACACCATCCACTCACTGGGACAATTCTACAGTTTTAAATCACACCAAATCTCTACAACTTTCAATCCTTTGTAACTATGCTTCTATCTAAACTTTTGACTACTGTCCATATAATTCTCAATTACACTAAGTAATAACACATGTGCGTTTCCGTTAAACACGTGTATACAGTTCCAAGTCTTACTCTGAAGTGTCACTTTAAACCCCAGTTCCTGTACAACTCCCGCGCATGGGTGCTTACTAAACCTCGGAACTACCAAAACGTCTCCCGGAATATACTACAATATCACATAAAAGTATCAGGACTTTCTTCCTTTAAATAGGATATGTAACCACTCTAGATGGATGCCACATGTTGTAAGCTTAAAAACGGTATATTACCTGTTAAAATCAAGTAAACAATGACAATTCTGAAAAGTTTTCTGCAGGGAGAAATCGTTTTTGAAAACTATTCTTATTGGCGAATTAATACATGTAAAGTCGTGCGTAGGTACACAACGGGCTATTTATTTATTTGGGGTTTTACGTCGCTTTCAACACTGTACAGGTCATATCATGACGGGTAGTTGGAAGGGCAGAGAAAACCAGTACATAGAGTTCGCTAGGGTTGTGTACTGTAAACTGCCGACCAACGGCAAGCAACTACCAGCTTTCCCACTTAAGGCTGTCACGGGGATCGAACCCCGGCCTCAGAGGTGGGAGGTGAGAGTGTTACCACTATGCCACCGTGGCCCCTACAATTCTATATTTGTCATAGGCATTTGCACCTTAAATTTACATATAACTTATCAAGATATTGTTAACATGCTTTAGTGTCCACTATCCTGGTAAACTTATTTTTGGATATATTTCTTACATCCTGTTAATAATAACTTAAAGTGTGCCCTGAATTATCATGTAAAGATATATTTTACAGGGGCCGATTTCACTAAAGGACTTAAACTAAGTCACTTTATTGGCTAAGTCAGGGATTTAAATCTAAGACTTTGATCTTAGGTCTGGGACTTGAAATGGATTTCACAAAGGTGGCTTAGCTAAGTGCAAGCTTATCAAATAACCACAATGGTTTTCTGTGTCATGTGACCTTTTATATCTATTCAAAATATAACATTGGTGCCATATATCCTTCATTTGATGTATTTTATCTAAGGATAAGTGCTGTTTGAAAATGGAAACGCTTGTTGCCACATATAAACTTCCCAAAGACCACTTTAGTGAGGTGTTTTGTGTAATTATACTTTATTTACAGCCATTTCAAATTTTGAAGTGGAGAAAAGTTTATGGCAGCCATATTTAAGTCCTCTTTACAAAATTTTAGCCCACTACCTCCCAGACATAAAGTTAAGTCCACTGACTTAGCAATTTCATGGACTTAGCTGCTTTGCGAAATACACTAAGTCTAAGAACACCGACTTAACATTCTTTTGACAAAATTTAAGACCAAAGTCTTATATTTAAGTCTAAATCTGGACTTAAGTCCCTGTGTGAAATCGGCCCCAGATTTACTATTTAATTATTTGCATTTTCACAACTATGAGATTTCTTACTTTATTTTATTGATGCAAAGATGAAAAGAAGAATGGAATAATCAGGTTGTGAAAAGTTTATTGATATAATGTAGTTAAATCTTAAAGAAGTGCCAGTATTTCTGGAAAAAGATATGGATGAAAAAGCAAAAAGTTAAGTTAGAAATCTATGAGCATGTCTAGTTCTGATATTAATGTTGACAAATCCTTGTCAATATTTTGTAATATTTTTAAGTGTTTTTAAGTGCTCTGATATTTATGTGAATTTACATTGGATATAGAAGGATTATGTAAATATAAAATATAGGAGTAGGAAGATCTTTATGTATAGCATCTTATGATATACTTTGTATTATAAATAACATAATATCAAAAAAGAAAATTGTGCATATAATATTTTGAAATCTAGGAAAAGCACACAATAATTTTCAACATTAAGCCACAAGCCATTGTGGTAATTTGACACTAATTGGTAAACATGAAGAACTAATTAGACCTCCACATTTAGCTTTGGCAGGGAATGGAATCAACACAGATTGCCACTATTATGCTTTAAACAATGTGTTAAATAATAGTATTGTGAAACCTGACATGGGTTACTGGGGAATTGACTTCAGTCCAAATATAACTTTGTGCTGACAAACTTTTTTGAACCAGAACTAAATATACTATTTTTAGCCAGTAGTCTTCAGTTCAGAAGTAAATATTTAGTGTTAAATAAACATTTGGCCTGGAATAGAATATTTTTAAATGCAGTGTACTATTCTACAATAGCCCATAGGGGTCATATGAACAAACACTTTTACCAATACTTTATGGTTTATTGAAACTTAAAACACAAAGCTAATTGCATCACTATTCTGTTGGTCATATTACAATTAATCATGTCACAAAGAGATCTACATCATTCTTTTCGAAGAACAAGTGGGGGTGCCCCTTCCAAAACACTCAAACGTGCACACAGTTTGGTGTCTCCAGTATCTCAGAAGTTCTCATTGTCTGAGTTCCGTGCCACTCTTCAGGAAGAACTTGCACCACTGCACTCAGAATTGGATATACTAAAAGAGACTGTTGATTCAGCCCAGGGCAAAATGAACACTGATCTCACCAGTATCAATGCCTCAATCAAGGATCTCAGTGAGAGATTGGACACAGTCAATAAGACTTTTACAGCTAAAATAGAAAACCAAGAACTTGAGTTACAACAGTATAAACTGAAACAAACAAGAGATGAAAAAAGGATTGATGAGCTTACTGACAAGCTCATCAGCCTGGAAAGTTATTCAAGACGGAATAACTTAAAGTTTCTTAACCTTGACCTCCCAACTAGATCAGATCCGAGAGACGACTGTGAACAAATTGTGATTGGGTTGTGTGCAAATCAGGGTGTGACACTCACAGACAGAGATATAGTTCGTGCTCACAGGATTGGGCCAACCTACAACAATAAGAGGGCAATTATAGTGAAATTTCTTCACTACAAGGACAAGACCAGGGTTTTCAAGGCCAAGTCAGCATTCCGGGGGGCAGGTGTTACTGTGGTGGAGGACTTCCCTCCTGAAGTTCTGTCGAAGAGAAGAATCTTCAACCCTATTCTACAGGCAGCCTTCAACTCAAATGGGTAATACAAGGCCAGGCTTGTGGTGGATAAACTTATAGTCAATGGTCAACAGTATGCAGTGAGTGATATTGATAAGCTTCCTGTTGACCTTAATCCAAAACATCTGGCCACAGTCAACAAAGAAAACACCACAGCCTTCTTCACTGAGCACTCCCCTCTGTCGAACCACCACCGGTGTTCCTTCTCTGTAGACAACCAACACTTTTCATCAGTGGAGCAGTATTTCATGAAATGTAAGGCAACCCACTTTCACGATCACAACAAAGCTCATGAAATCATGAGCACACCAAATCCTAAAACAGCCAAAGCATTGGGGAGACAAGTTCAGAACTTTGATTCATCCTCCTGGCGCTCAGTCTGTGATGAGTTTATGGTAAAGGGACTATCAGCCAAGTTCAGACAAAATCCCTCTCTGGCCAAATTCCTAAAGGATACAGGGAACACTGTTCTCGTTGAGGCAAATCCTCACGATACTTACTGGGGGGTGGGTGTATCACTCAGTAACATGGATATTTGGGATCCTCAGAAATGGAGAGGTAAGAACACTCTTGGAGTCCTGCTGCAACAACTGCGTGATGTTCTATAGAATCTAATGATGTGGACAAAACAAACATTTGAATAAGATATGTATTACCTAAATATACCAATTCAATTCATATATAATTGACTTTTCATATGAACACTCTTAATTTTTATACTAACATACTAATTACATACCAGATCTTGAAAGGGACTTTAAAAATGAACTCAGTTAACTTTATTCTTGTGCAAGTAATTATCAGTAATTATCAAATAATTATATATAACACATGATACACAATATGTCACTGTTGTAGTCTTTTTGTATAATCTATAATACAACTACTTTAATTAGCATTTGTGAACATGGTTTGTGTGTTAAAACCAATCTTATATTAGAATCTTAAAAATATATATTAAATATATTTATCATGTGAAAGTGTATGCATTTGTATTATCCTATGAATATGATTATTTATTTATTGGTTCTTCATATTACGGGTATTGGTAACTAAGTTAACTGTATTCCTTATGCAAATAAATATCAGTGTTTTATAAAATAATTTATCTGTAACACATGACACAAAATATGTCAATGCTGTAGTAATTATCAAATAATTATTTTTTTACACATGACACACAATATGTCACCGTTGTAATCTTTTTGTAGAATCTAACATGCAGCTACTTTGGTTAGCATTTGTGAACATGGTTTGTGTGCTAAAACCAAATCTTATATTAGAATCTTAAAAGTATATATAAATATATTTATCTGCGAAAGTGTATGCATTTGTATTATCCAATCAATATTGATTATCGATTTTGCATTTTTTGTATAATCTAAAATGCAACTGCTTTATTTAGCATTTGTGACCATATTTGCGTGTTAAAACCAAATCTTATATAAGATACTAAGTTAGTTTTTTTTTTTTTTGTTTTTTTTTTTAACTTATTGCTTATTAATTTATAATTCTTAGCTGTGGCTCATAAAATTATAGCACATATAGATATGCAATTGCTATTACAATAGTTGACCATTGTCAGACATTATTAACATATTCTATATATCAAAATTGCTATCTACAATGAATTTGAAATACACTCTTGTTAACATTGTTTTTTCAGACTTTATGGCATTTTAACCTATTGCTTGTTAACTTATAATTCTTAGCTGTGGCTCTTAACTTGGAAAAATTTCAGTGGCAAACAGATTTTTGATGTTAGTGCCCATATTACATCGAACAGATGAAACGGATATCCTTTTTAGTCACCACTTTTATTGTGTCATTAGCCTTGTTATCAATATATAACTAAGAATCAAAGCTTAATATGTTTGTATGAATAAAGTATTAACTATTTCTGAATACAGGTTATTGGTTACTGATGATATTGTTATTTCTCTGCACTTTTGTGAAAAGTCCATGATTGTTTCAAAATTTCTGATTACAGATTATTACTTATTAATATTATTATTGTCAATATTAAGGCAGTGCTGAATTAAATTACATCTGCTTTAAAATCAGTTATCATCTACCATGAAGAATGAATAACTAATTTCAAAAGTTAGTGCATTAATGATACAGAATTTAACTTTGCATTATAAGTAATTGATTTCAGTAAGCTATTGCCTCTGTAATAATGATATTTAAATATTGCTCAGTATTCCTTGCTTTAAGCTTTACAGCATATCAGCAAATATGTTTATGCTATATACTTGTATATTATATCTGTATTTACTTGTCTTTCGTTCTATCTTGTCTGTGTGCATGTCTTTCTATGTGTTTCTAGATTCTGTTTTCCTTTGTCACTCTTTGGTTCTATTATTGTCACTTTGTTCCATTACAAGTGTGTTGTACTATATATATTTCATATATGACATTTATTTGAGAGAACTTGTATCCTCTAGAAAAATAAGTATCGATAAAAAGATGTGCTTTGCAACTTACTCGCAAAAATCGAAACTTACTAAAACTAAATGCCTTGTAAATTTTGCTTTATTGAACCAGTTTGGCAACATAATTGTTGATACTTCAGTTGTTTTCCATTGCTGCAGTCAAGGAGTTCTCCCTGATATAATTGAATATGACAATCGGTAACATTATCACAGTATCATCAGCAAATGTGCAAGGTTTGCGAGATAAAAGTAAAAGAGTTGATGTTCTTAATTATTTTTTAACTAATAAAACAAATATTCTGTGTTTACAAGACACACATCTTTTACCGGATGACAGAAGGGAATTAGAAAAACAATTAAATTGTGAAATAATACTCCATGGAGTAAATACTGCTGCTCGGGGTGTTGCCATTTTGCTGAATAATAACTTTGAATATAAAATCAAAAACTGTAGTAATGATACTGAAGGTAATCTGCTTATGTTAGACCTTCAGCTAAATGATATATCCCTTAGAATAATTAATGTTTATGCACCAAATAAAGATAACCCAACCTTTTTTGAGAAAATAAATGATTTAGTCGAAGAATCTAGTGAGAGTTATGTACTTATATGTGGAGACTTGAATCTAACTTTGAAACCTTCTATGGATTCTTATAATTATGTTAATGTTAATAATCCTGAATCAAGAGAGAAATTGCTTGAATCAATGGAAACCAATGACTTAGTAGATGCTTTCAGATATTTCCATCCAGATATAAAACGATATACATGGCGTCGGCGGAATCCAATAAAACAGGCTCGTCTTGATTATTTCATAATATCTAAAAATTTAACAGACCTAATACAAAGTTGTAAAATTAGGCCAAGTTATAGAAGTGATCATTCAGCAATACAATTAGAAATTATCCTTGACAAATTTGAAAAAGGAAAGGGCATATGGCGTTTCAATTGTAGCCTTTTAAAGGATTCTCAATATCTGGAAAAAATAAATAGTCTCATATATGAAGTTAAACAAGAATATGCCATTCCAGTTTATAACTTACAAAACTTCTATAATCTTGATGACTCGGAATTACATTTTACTATTTCAAATAATACTTTTCTTGAAATGTTACTTTTGCGTATTAGAGGAGAAACTATTAAATATGCCTCAGCAAAAAAACATAGAGAAAACTTTGAAGAAAAAGAGCTAAAAAAAGACATTGAAGCATTTGAAAATAAGTCTAGCAACTTCAGCAATATTGAAAATAAGGATATTGAAGAATTAAAGTGAAGATTGCAAAATTTAAGAGAAATAAAAATACATGGCCATATGATCCGCTCACGTGTAAAAGATCTGACACATAATGAAAAACCAACAAAGTATTTCTGTGGACTTGAGAAAAGAAATTATGTGGATAAAACAATACGTAAATTAAAATTGCAGAATGGCACCTTTTTAACAGCTCAAAAAGAGATATTACATGAAGTAAAGACCTTTTATGAGAAGCTTTTTTCTAATAAAGATACAGGCAATCTCAATGAAGAAATAACATTGGATAGTTTAATTGACAATAAAAAATTTAACTGCTTAAAAGAAAGTGAGGCTTCAGAATTGGATGGGGAAATAACATTAAAAGAATTAAATGAAACATTATCTAAAATGAAAAATAACAAAACACCCGGCTTAGATGGCTTTCCAGCTGATTTTTATAAAGTTTTTTTGGGTTAAACTAAGAATTTTTATACTTCGTGCCCTGAATGAAAGTTATAAAACAGGGTGTCTACCATTAACTATGAGACAACTTGTTATTAATTGCATTCCAAAAGGGGATAAGCCCAGAGATAACTTAAAGAATTGGCGGCTAATCTCACTTGCTAGTGTCCTGTACAAGTTGGGGTCTAGCGTTATTGCGTCCCGTATTAAGAAAGTTCTTCCCAAGCTTATCTCAACAACTCAGACTGGATTCCTACAGGGTCGTTTTATTGGTGAAAGCACTCGATTAATTTATGATTTAATTAAATATACAGAAGATAACAAAATTGATGGTTTATTAATGTTAATTGATTTTGAAAAAGCATTTGACTCTATATCATGGAAATTTATGTATCTGGTTCTGGAAAAATTTGGATTTACTGACCACCTAATTAAGTGGGTTAGGCTTTTTAATACAAATATAAATGCTTCAGTTCTTCAATTTGGAATATTGTCAGATTTTTTTCAAATAAATAGAGGTTGTAAACAAGGTGACCCTTTAGCACCATATTTATTCTTACTCTGTGCACAAATATTATACTTATTAATTGACAGCAATAAAATGATTAAAGGAATAACTATTAAAAATATTGAATTTAAAATATCGCAATTTGCTGATGATACTACTTTGATTTTGGATGGTAATGAGAGTTCCTTGACAGCTGCCTTGAATACACTGGAAATTTTTGGTTCACTATCAGGTTTGAAGATGAACAGTTCAAAATCTAAAATGATATGGATTGGAAGGAAAAAACACTCAAAAGACAAACTTAATTGTAATGTTCACTTTGACTGGAATAAGGATTGTTTTTCTCTTCTAGGATTAGAGTTCCATGTCGATCTGGACAAAATGGATGAAATCAATTACAACTTAGCCCTTATTAAAGTTAAAAAGACAATAGCTTTCTGGAAAAAACGATCATTGACTCCTTTGGGGAAAATTACAGTGATAAAAACTCTTATTCTGTCAAAATTGAATCACCTTTTTACATCTATCCCTTTACCTCAGAACCAATTTTGTAAAAGTTGCTCTTCGATTTTATATGGGATGGGAAACCAGAAAAAATCAGTAGATCCCAAATTTATCAAAATTATGACGCTGGTGGTCTCAAAATGATTGACATTCAACTATTTG
The DNA here is from genome assembly GCA_964017235.1 of Sabellastarte sp. h YS-2021. Lineage (NCBI taxonomy): Eukaryota > Metazoa > Annelida > Polychaeta > Sabellida > Sabellidae > Sabellastarte > Sabellastarte sp. h YS-2021. The sequence continues at coordinate 23,497,206 of OZ024933.1, read as the reverse complement.
TAAATGCTTTAAAATTGACATGGCTTCGGAGACTTATAACTTCACCTTGTTCGCAATGGGCTATACTATTTCAATTGACTTTTTCATCAGTGAAAAATATATTAGACTTTGGTTCACTCTGGTTTAAAACTTTACAATCTAAATCAAATAATGCTTTTTGGACAGAAATCTTTGAAATTGCATTCTTATGCCTGAATGAATATGACTATAAATCATTTGATAACCTGGTGTGTATGCCCTTGTGGTATAATCAGAACATAAGTAATTTTACCTTGATTAAATCAACATGGTATAACCATGGTATTGTTGTCATAGGTGATGTTATTTCAGATGGCAAATTTTTAAGTAAGGAAGCTATAGAATTATTGTATGACCTTCCAGAAATAAATTTTCTGGATTATTACCAAGTGAGGGCAGATGTAAATAAATTCCTTCAAAAATATGGGTCACTTAACCAACTTGATAATATCAGAAGACCGTATATTCCAAGTCATTTTCAATTACTTTTAAAAAGCAAATCTGGATGCCAAGATATGTATTATAAAATGATTAAACAGAATTTCAATGTGAAATACCAACAAAAATGGAGCACAGATTTGGGTATAGTAATTGATGATCAGACATGGAAAGAAGCATTTACAATCTGTTTCCAGTCGGTCAGTGATCATCAAATAATATGGCTTCAATATAAAATATTACATCGTATTCTGGGTACCCAAAAACAGTTGTTTAAAATGAAAATTTCAGACTCAGATTATTGTAGGATCTGCAATTCTAATGTAGAAACATTAATTCATTTATTTGTTACTTGTGGACCAGTAAAAAAGTTGTGGGATGATTTAGTCCTTTGGTTGTGCGATTCAACATCCATTCAATTAAACCTTCAAGCTAAGGATATAATTCTTGGATACTTATTAAAAACAGACTATTTCGTCCCAGTTAATGTAATTCTTTTGATAACAAAGTTGTACATTTTTTCTTGTGCCATTTCAAAGTCGCCCTTAAACCTATCATATTTAAAGAAAAAACTAAAGTCATTGTATAACTACGAATTTTTAATACATAAAGAAAAATATAAAGAAGAAATGTTTGAAAAGAATTGGAATAAATTATTAAAAATATTTGAATAAAATCCAAGTATGGTTTTCATATTGTGTAACAAATATTTCAGTTATTGTGAGTAAGTGAACAAGTGTGTGTTTATATAGTTGGTTATTATGAGCCGGTGGCATATAAATTGTTAAATGCAGTTGTATACTGACTATATTATGAGATTGTATGTTTGCTTATTGTATCATATGAAGAAAAATAAAGAGTGACAAAAAAAAAAACAAAAAAAAAAATTACATGATGCCTTTTGCATGCTAATACCCCAATCCCAGTATTGCTTCTTTCAACCAATATGACTATTGATTTGTTTGAAGTGAGAGGTACTCGGTGTCATGGTGGTTGGCAAGTTTGTCATCTAACCACAGACTGTCACCTCTGTGTGGGTTCGAGTCCCCCAAAGTTCAATGCTGAGAACCTGTCCCAATATGACCCTGACTGTTGAATGGGACGTAAAACCCCAACTTTTACCTTTGTTTCTAGTGGATGATTACCAAACTGGATTAATCATCACTACCTTTTATTTTGAAAACCTACCAAACAAACTACTTCCTACAAAAGGGCAGACTGGGCATTTATAAAATGACGAAGGTCTGATATAATTAACCTTAGGCTAATTGTATTTCGACTCTTATATATTTTTGAAAATGTCTCATCAGAGGCTATGAATTATCTCTGTCTAGAGTTCCTGCATTTATGTATTTGGAGTTTTGCATGGCTTTCAACACTGTACAGGTCATATCACGATGGGTAGTTGGAATGGCAGAGGAAACCATCACATACAGTTGGTCAAGGTACTGTAAACTGCCGACCAACGGTAAGCAACTACCAGCTTTCCCACTTGAGGTCAGGCTGGGAAACAAACCCCGATCTCAGAGGTGGGAGCTGAAAGTGTTGCCACTCTCCCACCATGGGCACCTTAGATTGCTGAAATACTATTTGGGGTCCTGGTGTGAACCCCTGGTTTGTACCGGTTCTGAACCTGTTTAGGTGTGGTACAAGGGTTCTGTACCTGTTGTAAAGCTGGTTCTGTCGGAGGTGAGCTCTAGACTATATTCATATTTTCAGCAACTGCATTTAAGCATCTGCTTATCAAGCATCTGTATTTGAACAAGTCCACAATTTATCGATTGTTTATCATAAATTATGGTATTATAAACAAGACTATTATACCATCAGCTTATTGTCAAATAGTGGTATGTGTACCTAATTTCCTTGCTTTTAGTTAAGCACTAATTCTTTAAAGGCGTACCTCTGAATATTTTCATTGATTTGAATTTATCTGTTACACAGCTGCGCCATAAAATATGGTTGTTTTAGTACATTGGTAACTAAACCTGAAGAAAATGTCCCGCAATTTTGAAGACAGAAATCATGCGAAACTCTACAGGTCTTTCAGAAGTGGCTATCCCGATATTCTTTATAAGCACATTATGGAATATCTGTCTGAGAAATGTAACACCCGTTTTCTCGCTTTGGATATTGGTTGTGCAAGTGGTCAAGGGACTTTACCTCTTAGTAAATACTTTGAGACCGTTATAGGTGTAGATATCAGCAAGGCACAGATAGCTGAAACACCCAAAAGCTGTACAAATGTGTCCTTCAGAGTGGGTAATGCAGAAAACTTGGACTTTGTGAAATCAGGGTCTGTTGATTTAATCACAGTGGCCTCCACTTTACACTGGATGGACAAAGAAAAATTTTACACAGAGGCCAAGAGGGTACTTCGTGATACTGGGGTACTGGGAGTATATGGGTACCGTCTGCTGAATGTGCAGACAGATAACAAAGAGACAGAGCAGCTCTTATCTCAAGAGGTAATATTTCATATTATTTCATCACCATGCCACTTCATGAAATGGAGTGTTTAGATATTATCAAGACATTGAAAGTGTTACGATATGGATATCTCTAGCAAGAGGTTATGTTATTTGAAATGGTCAAAAAGGGATGAACAGGGGCTGTATTCATGAGCAATTTACGACCATTCCTAAATTAGATTGTAAGCATTCCTTGGATTTCATGTAAGAAATCATTCCTAACTGAAAGGTGACTTAAAAATCTTGTAAAGAAGCAGATAACAAAAAGATAATAGGTTTTTATTGCATAAAATACCCTTATCTTATTCTCACTAATGCTGTATGTTTATCGGGAATCCGTCTTTACTACATAATTATGTACTTCGCATGCTCCCGTATCCTTAGTTCCCTGATATCTTTTTATTTTGGTCGTTAAAGAGCACACATCTTGGATACAGTTTTACATTTTGATTATTTTCAAAACGAAAGGATAGAAACAAGCTTCAGTTTGTCGCCATTTTATGGTGGATTGGGACTCACATCATCATTGCCCTTCCTGCAGGGATAAAGGTAAAGGCAATGATGTTTGTGTAGTAGAGAAACATGAAGATTGTTTCATTTGCTTGCAATTCACCCCTGATCAAATAAAGAAATTGAAGGCAAAGAAGGTGCAATGTAAGATTAAAGAGGGATCTATTTCTAAAGAACTAGAAGATTCCTTGTTGGGGATTGATTCCTCTAATTCTTCTTCTGGCACATTTTCTGCAGCTAATCCTTCAGCTTTTGTGTCTTCATCCCATATCTTCATTGGAGAAACCATCTGTGTCTTCTACTCCCAATAACACTAGTTCTGCTACCTCAAAAGAGGCAGTTACAGCAGAGTTTTCTAGTGACCAGGAAGGTGACTTGAGTTGGCTCCGGGATGAATGCCAGATGGAAATTTTTAGAGAATAAAGCAGAAGGCAACCCACGCTCAGGAGATGCAGATAAACCGAGATCTACAACTTACAAGTCAATACCTTCTTGCCTTACAATCGTCCACTTATAAAGTTTTATAGAACCACGACTTCAGAATTTTCGACTGTAGCTCCCAAGTATCAAGACTCTTTCAAGGGAATTTGCAGCAGATCAGCATCTACACCTTCCTTTGTTTTGATTCCTGCTAGGGAGTGTATGACAATGGAAGCAATAACGAGGGAACATGTTTAAATGTTGGGCTTTGTCAGTTTTTTCCTTAAAACATTGGGAAAATGTGCTTCCAATATGGAGATTATTCATTCTTCTCAATGGGGAGATGGGAAGTCAAAAATGTTGGAGGAAATGTTAAGCTTCATTCAAATTCAAATTCAGTATTCATTGGGTCAGTAGACAAGGCACTGGAGATGGTGATGGATGCGTCCATGATAAGGCCTGTAATCCTGTAATCTTCAGCTGGCTAGAAGGGACATGACTCAGAAGCAGTGTGCACCCCAGTGTGAACATGATAGAAATCGTTTGAGGAGGTCTGGTGTCATATCTGGGGATCCATTCTCACCTGCAATTCTGAATGCAGTAGAAAAGAAGTTGGAGAAGGAGAGGTCACCCAAAAGACAGAAGTTGGATATGAAGCCTATTTTCAAAGTCAAAGAAGGGGCAGGTGGGGGCAGATGTAAATGACTATCAAAACTGTGTCACACCAGGAGGCCTCTTGCTGTCGTTTTATCAGGTATGGCTAAAGAACACATGCCATCCCAGAGTTGTGCACATCCTTCAGTGGGGTTACAAGATAATTTTACGGGAACCAATCAAGTTTTCGACAGTTCCCATAACTCAAAGCGGTTATACAAATCCAGAAGAACAGAATTGTCTTCAGGATTGTGTAACTCAAATGTTGAAGAAAAAGGCAGTTGTACCAGTAAGAATAAGCAAAACTGGGATTTTACAGCAGGTTGTTTTAGTACCAAAACCAGGGAAAAAGTGGAGTATAGACCTAATTGTGTTAAACAAACATCTTTCGGTGCCAACTTTCAAGATGGAAACTGCAGAGGTCATTCGAAACACCATTTGCAAAGGGGAATGGGTAGTATCCATAGATTTGACAGACACGTACTTCCATATCCCTATACACCCAAAATCTAAGCATCTTCTAAGATTTCATGTGGCAGGTCAACCATACCAGTTCCGGGGTCTTCTATTCGGTATTGCTACGGCTCCGCTTGAGCTCACCCGAGTTGTGAAAGAAGTAAAACTCATGCTGCAAAACAGGGGAACAGTATCTAGACGACTGGTTACTTCAGGTTCCATCAAAAGAAATATGCTTGCAACAGTCAAAAGAACTGGTTGCGTTTGTCCAAGATCTTGGGGTACTAAACTTCCAGAAATCAGAGCTAAAACCTACTCAAAATTTCGATTTTCTGGGGTACAGGTTCAACTTGGTCAATGGCGAGGTCTCACCCACAGAAAAGAAATGGCAGATCTTGACAAAAGCCATAGATCAGTTACAGATCAGCTTGACCACAAAACCCAGAAATCTAATGTCTTTCATAGGGACTCTGGCCTCTCTCAAAAAGACAGTTTCAGTGGGCAGGCTGCACATGAAACCATTCCAGTGGTACCTGAAAACCCGTTGGAAGTATCCCCAATCTTTGGACATTCAGATACCATGCTCAGAGATTTTGAAAAGGCATCTGAGTTGGTGGAGGGATCCAAAAATATGTGTTGATAGGTTGTCCTCTCCATACAGAGGAGCACAATGTACTACTGTTCACAGATGCGTCCGTCAAGAGTTGGGGAGCATATTTGGGAGACCTGACAGTCATTGGAATGTGGTCAGACACAGACAAGTTTGCATATAAACATTCTGGAATTGAAAGCAGTGTTTTGGCAATAAGGTCTTTCTAAACCCATTAATGAACAAGACGGTTCTGGTGGCCTCAGACAATGTCACAGTAGTGTCCTATCTCAACAAGCAAGGGGAGACCCATTCTGCAACCCCAGTGCAATTTTACTGAGGGCTCGGCACATCCAGGGCTGCTTAAATGTAAAAGGAGACAGGCTTTCACGCAGGGACAAAATCATACAAACAGGATAGTCTCTTCATCCCAAGATTTTTCAGATGAGTTGCCAAATTTGGCACAGACCAATGGTAGACATGTTTTCAACCAAAATACCTCTTTATGTATCTCCAGTCCCAGATCCAAATGCAATGGCAGTAGATGCATTGAATATCTCATGGGAGGCACTAGACGGTTATGCTTACTGTCCAATAGCTCTCATTCCAAAGTTGATTATAAAAATGAGAATTTATGCTTGCCGAATAATTGTAGTAGCCCCAGGGTGGCCAGGGATGAGCTGGTTTTGGGACCTGATAGATCATTCCACAAAACCTCCACTACTTCTTCCACATTGGGAAACTCTTCTTAAACAACCATTCAGGCAAAGGTTTCACCAAAATCTACAATATCTCAACCTTCATGTTTGGCATCTGGACTCACGGCCAATTTTTCTCAAAAATTCTCAGAGTCAGTGGCAAAGAGAATTAAGGCACCTGAAAGATTTTCATCCAGAAGGGCCTATGAATCAAAGTGGGCCATTTTAATCATGGTGCAAGGAGAATCAGGTGGACCTCCACCAACTTTCTCTGTCCTCTTTAGCAGATTTTTTTACATATTTCTTCACTGACAAAAATCTGAATTCTATTACTATTGCTGGCTACAGGACGGCTATTGCTGGTCATTTGAGCTCTGATTTTCATATCAGTAAACATTTGGATTATTGGCTAGATTATTGGCTAGTTTCCATAGAGATAGACCTGTGAAAGATAAGGCTATTCCAAACTGGGATCTTTCCTTAGTCCTGCTAGCTTTGACTAAGCCTCCTTTTGAACCTTTAAGGAAGGCCTCACTTAAGATTTTGACTTTCAAAACAGTTTTCCTCATGACCTTGGCCTCTGGTAGGAGGAGGGATGAGGTCCATGCATGGACATTCAGGTCATTAAAACATAAAACTGGCTGGAAGGAGGTCACAGTGTCTCCATCTTCGGCTTTCTTAGCTAAAACTCAACTGGCTTCTGATGGACCTGAGGTAGTGCAACTGGTTGTGGTTCCAGCTCTTAAACCTTCTTTGGACCATTCTATGAGAGAGGATATGACATTGTGTCCGGTCAGGGCTCTTAGATATTATTTTGACAAAACTAAGGAGCTTAGAGAAAACAAACATTTTTTTGTGTATTTCTTTTAAAGATGGGTTTTCTAGGGATATTCAACAAGCTACAATTTCTTCATGGCTTAAACAAACTGTGATTTTGGCATATGAAAGTTCAGATGTGGAGACTCAGACTTTATCAAATGCTAAAGCACATGATGTTAGATCTATGGCTGCATCTTTCGCTTTCAAAGGATGGGTATCCCTTGATCAAAGTTTGGGGGCTTGTTTCTGGAAAACTCCACCTTTACGAATTTCTATCTGACAGATGTGGCTTGTAAGTCAACTGAGAGTTCTGGCTTCTCTTTGGGACCAGCAGTTTCTGCACAGCATATTGTACAATATTAATAAAGGTACTATTTGTCGGTTTAATAGAGTTGAATTTTTTTGTCACATATCTGTCAATAGTTTTCTTATAGTGAAGTTATGTATTTACTCAACCAAGTCAAAGACTTCCTCTTAATCTATCAACAGGAGTTTTCAGTTGTTATGGCTTGACAAGCCCATCATTGTGGTGTGTATTCTTTTTGTTGTGGGCCTACCAGCATTTGTAGATAGATGTACAGTGTTTGATATGTTGAAGTAACCTTTTGAGACCAAGCAAGCAGGAATGACCAGAACTAATGTTTTACGTGATCAAACTACAACATTTTGGATGGAAAAGACTTATTTTGAGGTTACACAGTAGTTTTTTTGCCACCAATTGCTTCACTTTAGTTTTAATGCTGTGTGCTGTGCTCTTTGGTCCACTAACTGCAACAGTTTGTTTACTGTTCATCACACACACACATCCCACTCAACACACTTTATGCAGACAAGCAGGATTAGAATAATCAGTACACCAAAATAAATGTTTCCTCATTTAACATTTGCTTTGTGTATTCTTAAAAAAATATATATGTATTAAAAGATCAGTCTTTTCTCTACAAGATGGTGTAAATATTATTCAAGGATATATGAGTTTTGAGGAAAAACTTTCCAACATTCCAATCTCTTCCATCCATTAAACAAGTGTACTTGAAAGTTAAATTTTACTTAAAACCTCATATTTTTATTTAAGTAATTTAAAAATAAACGAAGTTTTTATTAGCAAAAAAATTACATCACATTATTTCCAGGACATTTATCTCACAATCTGTATAAATAATATATGCTTTCCACTTTTTTGTACTGAGTAATGACTCCTCAAACATAACTGAAAATTTAACTTATGACTTGGGAAACAGGATGCATGTTGCTTGTATTGTGTATTTCAACTTGTGACCTTATAGCTCTGCTTTCTTTATAGGAATTTATAAGATATTTTAATAAACTTGTAAATTCACTGTTCTTCAATAAAATTTATTATTTCAGGAAAAGTAAAGGTTAAGGAGAATTTATAACTTTAAATACTGTATTTTTTATAAACTTTATGCTCCTTAATGGAGTATTTTCAATTTTTTGTGTTTAAGATTACTGACAATTCTGTGTGTGTTATCTAATTCCTGCTCCGTGCTTCCATCCATCAAATATACTATGATGATCTGTTTATATACACCTCCCATCTAAGAAAGATATCATTTTAAAGGATTGCCAAAGCAGCTTGATTTATTTCTTTGCAGTTTTAATACATGCTGCAAGTACAGTGAGTGATATAAGAGAAGATATTGAGAAAATAAATGTTGTTTTCAATTCTTTGAAGTGTTATTTTAAAATCTGACACAAACAAGTTTTAAAGATGTCTTTTGACTATCACAAAAAATGTTTGTTAAATATGTGTAGAATATGTAGTAAAAGAGCACTTACAGAACAACAGATTAGGAAAAAAACTCCACAAAGAGTCTGTGTGAAAATGTGAAAGATGAAATTTATATTTTCTTTGGTTTGGATATTACTTGTGATACTGAATTGCATCCAAAAATTATGTGTTGCCCTTGCTATAACAAAATGAAGAAAGCCAAGGTTATGTCTGATGATACAAAGATGAATAAAGAAAAATTTCTATGGGAGAAGGAGAAAGCTACTACAGTTAATAAAATATGGACTTCTCACAAGAGATACAATTGTATTGTATGTAATGCATACACATCAAAGAAAACAGGAGGCAGACCTCAGGCATCTAAAAAACAAGGTAGACCAAAACAAAGGCAAAGAGAAGAGAAAAACATTTTTAGCAGTCTTTTTGAAGAACATGACGGAGTTGCAGATATGGAATTTGAAATTCAAAACATGCCAGCATCTCAAATTAAGACATTTACTTGTGAAATTTGCCAAGATGTGTACTCTCTTCAGTCTGTTAGAACTATATGTGACCATTACTTTTGTTCACATTGTTTGTGGGATCACTTCAAACATAAAGATAGCAATATTGCTGATTGCCCTACCTGTCAAACTGTTCTTGAACAATGTGATGTCAGAAAATCTGATGACAGATTTACTGAACAAGTGAAAAATCTTAAAGTAAAGTGTCAGAAATGTAATTATATTGGTTCACTCTCAACCTTACCATTACATAGCTGTCAAACTCATGCAACAATATCTGACAGTTTGGATAGTACTGTTTCAGATCTAGCAATAGAGTATCAACTACACAGCACTCCACATGGCCATCAAAACCCTGGGGAACACAAGATGGAAATAGAAACACAGACTTCACTAATTCAGAATATGTCAGATACATCAATTTCAACTCAAGAAACGTCAATAGTAAACCCATTACAAAGATCAATCTCATACCCACTATCTAAAGAAGAAGAAAGAATTCACACTCACCTTACAAAGAGAAAGTTAACATTTGCCAAAGACAAAAGCACCATACGATGTAAAACTGGTGGTCAACCAAATCTACTGAAAAGGCTCATAAAAGCAAGAAAAACATCTAGCCATGCAAAATCACCTTTGAAAAGAAGAAGGGCAAAAGAAATTTTACAATATCGTTCACTTATTGCAGGTCAAGATGTTGAATCTCACCAAAAACAACAAGCTTCTGAACTTAGAAGAATACCGAAGAAATGTCGATTGGACATTTGTGCTAGAGCAGGTGTCAAGCAAAAGAGTTTTCTCTCAAAGCATGTTGCATTGGCAATGAAAACATCATTGAATTTGACTTGGTCACAGCACCGCATGCAGAAGCGCTTTTTATCACAAGCTCTAGGTGTTCAGTGTGAAAGTGAAAAATCATTAAGGGATGAAAGGAAGTTTCTGCTTTCTGGTCACCTATCAACTGTAATGATAAAAGCTAAAGAAAAGGATGATGTTGGATGTAAAAGCTCTGGTGGGTTTGCAGAAGTTGAGGTTCCTGTAGTATATATAAAAGACCTAACCCAATTTTTGAAAGAATTGCTACACAACTACAAAAAGGCAAATATGTTAGTGTGGAAAGATGGTATGCCTGAAAATGAGATATGGGTGAAACTCGGTGGTGATCATGGTGGAAAGTCATTCAAATTGTGTCTCCAAGTATGCAATTTGGAAAGACCAAATGCGAAACAGAATACCATTGTCATTGCTTGTATGCCAGCAAAAGACCTTCATGAAAATCTTTCAAAATTAACATCTATTTATGCAGATCAAATCCAGGAACTACAGAAAGAACACTGGAAGCAAAAGAGAATACGCTTATTTCTCTTTGGGGACTACGCATTTTTGTCAGCGATTTATGGCCTGTCAGGTGCAAGAGGAAGATACTTTTGTCTGTGGTGTCTAGCCAAAACTGAGGAGATGCAGACTTCATTATGTCAAAGAGGTCATTCCAGTGTCAGAACACTAATAGGGACAAAACGTGATCATGAAAACTTCCTCAAAAAGGGAAAGGCCAAATTACAACATGCCTCACAATTTCATAATGCTATCCATGAGCCATTATGGGATGTAAACATATCTAAAGTCTGCCCGCCTTATTTGCACATACTTCTCGGCATTGTGAAAAAGCACCATGACCTACTTGAAAAAGAACTCCATGAAATAGATCTCCGGATTGCATCTGAAATAGAAATGTCAAAGGCAAAACTGGATAACACAGTGTTTCATGTGTACATCCAAAATTTAAGAAATCAATGCCAAATCTGAAACCAACTTGGGTATCTACGTGAGACAACAGATGTTAATTCAGGATTGACCAAAAAAGAAGCTTCAGAATTTGAGTCATTAATAGCAAGTTTAAAAAATAAACTTAAGAAACCAGTCCCAACTCTCAGTATCTTTAGTGGTCCATTAGTTTCTGAGGTTCAAAAGGTCTTGAAGCGCCATCACATTGTTCAACAAGCATACCATTCTAGATCTTTTGTTGGAAACCACTGCGCAAAATATGTCAAGCAAGATGTCCAAGATGATTTGTGGTCAAGCTTGCAGGAAAAAATGTGTGAATTACTGGGAAATGAAGATATAAATGAGACAATTTCAACAATAGTTACAACATTTAGAAAGCTGAATTATTTGTTTGCTGCTGTCCATGAAATGGTTGGTCATATGAACCCAGCAACCAAAGAAGATCTTGACAAAACAGATATCACCATTACAAAATATATGTCATTTTACAGGAAACATTTCCCCTACTGTGTGATACCAAAGATGCATTTTTTAGAAGATCACATTCCCCAGTGGATGAGAAAATACGGGTTTGGCATGGCACTTCATGGAGAACAAGGTGGGGAAGCAATTCACAGGGAATTCAACAAATTAGAGCGCCATGTTCCACAAGCACAGAAAAAGTTATTTTATATCATGCAGGAACATCATACAATAACCCATCCATTTGTACAAAAAACATTATCCAGCCCAGAGTGGCAAAAGACAAGAATTAAATTGGAATAGTGCATAATTTCTAAATATTAGACTGCAAAAACTGCTGTTTAATCAACTTTATTTGTGTATCATTACGTGGTAGTCAACAGCTGCTACAACTATTGTGATAAAAAAATGACCATGTCTTAAAGGATAATTAAATTGAAAGCTTGCATCAATTATCCACAAAGTAATATTTTTCTTATCACTCTGCTTCTGTAGACTCTAACCAGGATATATCACTTTGTGTACACTATGCATTAGAAACCAACACCTGTTTAAGTAAGCCACTTCTCCATTGTAAGTACTTTTCATTTTAGCTTTTCTTGTAACAGAAAAGTGGAAAGCATATAATAGTTACACCATCAGAATCAGCACATCTAGTAGCTTGTGGTGGTGTAATTTTGATATCAATTAAAACTTCGGTTCATATTAAAATCTTTGAATATAAAATGGTAACTTTTATAACTTTGTGACACTTTGAGTTATAGTTTTCTGGATGCAGATACAATGGAATGTGCTCTTTTTACAGTATAAATTAAGTAGTTTTTATTAATGTATTTTTATTAAGTTAATAATAAGATATCATTCTTTTAATAAAGACTATTTTTTTCAAAAAATTTTGTGTAAAACTATTTTTACTTTGACAATATAAACTCTAATGCATATTTTGCAACATCACTCCCCACACAAAATGAAGTTTGTGTAATGCTGTGGGTTTTGGGGAGGGGGATGTTTACATCAGTCTTCTGTGTGTGAGAGATTTTTCTGCTAAGTTAACTAAACACACTTGGAGAAAACTACTGTGGTTAGTTTATGAATTATAACCAATCATTTGGTTTGTTAGTTTTTAAACTAATATTGTCTAGGGTCTAATGTCTAATGTTTGACATAGATGTGGTTTTGGTTTTCTTTAGTCTACACTGTTTGTTATGTCTATGATCACATAGTTGATACTTTATTTTAAATAGAACTTATGGATTATCCAGTCTTTTTGCAGCGATTCCCAGTGTGCTTACGTATCAGCAGATGGACACATCACAGCCACTTTCACCCTCTCAACTTCAACCAGCACCGTCACCATCTTCCACTCATTGGGAACAGTCAAGACCTCCCAGTCAGTCCAGCCAGCAGAGTCAGCCCAAATCAGCGAATTAGCCTGCACAAGTCACACCAAGCCCGTCCCTTTTCAGGGCCACCCGAATCGTCCAAAAACAATTAACGAGCTACACGTCTGTGCCCAAAAACATATGAGTGGCAATGGACTGACAAACTAAATAAAAAAAATATTAAACTGGGACTGCAAACCTGTATAATTTTTTCTTTTTTAATTCTTGCCATAAAATATTTTCAAAATGAAGATGCAGACTCAAACCCAAGTCCCCCAAAATCAAGATACAGACTCAAACCCACGTCCCTCCCAAAACACAACTTGAAATGAAATGCCACATCCACACTCACAGACAAACAAACATGAGCCCTAACAAAATATACAAACATATGAGTGACAATGGACTCACAAACTAAATAAAAAAATATTAAACTGGGACTGCAAACCTGTATAAATTTGTCTTTTTAATTCTTGCCATAAAATATTATCATGTATTTATTGGAAAAATTTTTATCCCCTTGTTTTGAATTTTTTTTTTTTTGAGAATTAAGCCAGGTCATGATGGGGTGGGATGTCAACTTTGTAAATTGAAGACCTGGGTTCAGTGCTGAAATTTATTTTTTAACTGATTTTGGGATGGATTTGTGTTGGTGTTTGTGATGGGAATGTATTTGGTGAAACTGAATTTGAATTAAATTGTTGGAAAGTTGGGGTTATTTTTTGGGAGACGACACTTTGCTAAATAAAAGTTCTTGGATTATTTGGGTAGTCCTGAAAAGGACTGATAGATGACAGCATGTTCTCCCCCTCAGTCTTCTTACACTCTGTCCTCCTGCCCAGCCAGTGCCCCCACGTGGTTGAAGTAGTCTTTCAGTAGGTCTCGTTGATGTTTGACCTCCCTCGATGGGTTTCTTAAGTTCTCATGATGTCCCTGTTCCCCCTGGTCTGCCTGTGGTGATTGTATGTCATCAGCTGGTGTGGGTGGTCTGTCTGCTGCCCCCTGATGGCTTCTAAGCATGTTATGTAGTACCACACATGTTAACACAATGTTTCTCACAACTTTTGGCCTCTGCTCCATGGTGGTCAACAGCACCCTTAATCGCTTGACAAGTATACCAAATGAGTTCTTGACCACCCTTCTCCCCCTGGATATCCTGTAGTTGGCTATTCTCCCTTCTTTGGTCAGTTGGTGTCTACTGTAAGGCTTGACCAGCCAAGGCATCAGGGCAAAGGCGTTGTCCCCCAGGAGGAAGTAGTGTAGATCTGGCCCCCCAGGTCCAAGTGGTTCAGTTGGTGGTAGTCCCAAGGTTCCTTTCTCAATTCTTCTTTGCAGTTTGCTGCGGTTGAAAATCTGTGCATCAGATAATAACCCACTAGCCCCCGCGTTGACCGACAAGAATTGTAATCTGCATCGACTAAAGCCAAAAGTACCAGGGAGAAGTAGCCCTTGTAGTTGAAATATTCACTGCCTGACTTCTTGGGCTCCTTGATAGCAATGTGTTTTTCATCTAATGCACCGACTGCATGGGGACATTCCATCTGTTTCTAAATCTTTCTTCAATTTTCTTCCAGTCTTCAGGATCACTGGGGCACACCAGATACTCTTGTTGAAATTCTTTTAAAATGGCTTTGCAGACTTGGGTGACAAATTTGCAGATGGTCGTTCTTCCAACCCTCCATTGGTATTGCAGTGAGTGTAGCTTTCCCCTGTGGATAAGTGTCTCAAAGTAACTGCCAGTTTCAACACGACTTCCAGTGGCTTCATAAAGTTCGTAATTGACTTCCTGAGGTGGGGGATGATTCTTTCTTCAATCAAATAAAAAAAATGCTGGCTCCATCCTGGTGAAATTTCTGTAGCCTGGTGTGTCAGTAGTGATTAGCTCATCCAAGAGTGTTCTGTAGCAACATTTCTCCTCTCTCTGCAGTATCCAGAGCAGGACCCATGGATTTTGTGGCTTCCTTCTCCTTCTGGGTGCTGGGGTTGGGGGTGATGGTGATGCTGGGTGGGCAGGTGCTGGGTTCTGCTGTCTTCTGTATCTTGAAAATATCATGTACTATAAAAAAATAAACTCAATAAAAACCAAAAAGACCCTCAAGTGATCCATCAGTTGCTCTTGATGTGTTCCTGTCATCTTTGAAGTGTGAAATGAATGGCACATCACAAGGGAGGGGGGTTTATATAGTGTGATATGGATTCCGATGCTGGATCCCGACGCACAAAAACAATCAGTCCTCTCGGGAAGGGTTGTTGCTCATGCCAACATACAGCATTAGTGAGGATAAGGTAAGTATTTAACTTACAAAAAGTTAAATTACATTAAAACTTTTACAATTTGTGTGCCAAAACAAAAACAAAAAATGAAGTGTACATGCACATGAGGTTTTGTTGTATTTAAATTTAACAAGCTAATATACCTTGCGAGTTAGGAGAAGTTTTTTGTGAATACCAATTCTAAGAAAAGTTGAAGTGAGAAACCTTCCCTTATTTAGATCTAAGGTCACCTTATCTTAGAATTGTTCATGAGTACAGCCCCAGATCCAGAAAAAGCCTGAATTTTAAAAGGTCACAGTTTCAATCTATTTTCACTGACGTTTGCTTTGTGGATGACATTATTCCAAAAGTAATGAGTGTCTCTTCATGAAAAGTTTAGTGTGTGAACCTGGCCATAGGAAGCAGTTGGAATTTTTGGAAACAACTCGAGTACTTTCTTATTGTGTAAAGATTTAATCAAAGGCACTTCAAAATATTTAACTCATTGTGACAGAGGCCTCAGTGAACAGGTGATTAATTAGTATGGCATCTGATCATAGGCTTTCACCTCTCTGTTTCAGGTTTTGAATTTTGAATTTATATGACCGTAATTGTTGAACTGGATAAAGAGGCCTTGTGTCCTTTGATATATTTACCATTCCAATATATGTTCAAAAATTCTTCTGTCCGGTAATGAGTCATAAGTGACCTACTTTGAAGTAGGGTGCCTCAGTAAGGTAAAACAAAAGCAAATAATTTATTCCAAAATTCATTCATCTATTTACAGTAATAATTCTTGCAATATATACATGTTGATATATACTACTCACATAAATTAATTTCTCTATCTCTCTATCTCTATCTATCTACCTTTACTAAATGAGGTCCTTTCCAAAGAAGGCTTCATGAAACTTTGCCCCGGGTGTCAGATCCCTACTGATCCCTACTTATTTCCTTCACTAAGGAGGCTTTATTTCTGGGCACATTATTTTGTCTATTTGTCTGTTCTAATGATAACTCTAAAGTATTGAACGGATCTTTATGATGTTTATGTTGGTAGGGCCTTGCCAAAGGAATACATGATTACATTTTGAGAAATATCCAGATCATTTTCTGGACACAAAAAATCCTCAATTTTTAGAAATGCCTACCTCCCCCCTTTCCAAGTGTCCAGCATATACTGCTTAGCAATTCTGCATATTCTGTTTAATGGAACAAGTAAATGTAAATTGTAATGAACCATGGAGCAAAATAGGCTTGAAAAGTTTAAGGAACAAATCGCTACTAGCTTGACCCCCTTATGTGCAGGTCAGCAACCTCACTTACCAGTACCTAACATTCTAAATCCAAGAAAGGTCTTCGATGGCCTACTGGTTAGCAAGTTTTGCATCTAATCACAGGCAGTCAATTCTGTGAGAGTTCGATCCTGACAAGTGACAATGCTGAAGACCTGTCCCAATTTGACCCTGGCTGTTGAATGGGACATAAATCCCCAACTTTCAGCTAAGACCAAGAATTTTAGCACACAACTCACACACATGTGGCTTCTGATGCAGTTCCTATTCTAGGCAGCTATTTGGTCACTGGGTTCGGGTTAGAACATTTACATCATCCTCAGTAGGCAGATACCGTGCATTTCTCTGTCAGCACCCTGTGTGTGGTTAGAACATTTACATCATCCTCAGTAGGCAGATACCGTGCATTTCTCTGTCAGCACCCTGTGTGTGGGTGTCAAAGACATTCTTACAGCTTATGAGAATCAAACAAAGCAGGTAGCTGGCAAAGATAGGCTTCTTCTCAGATAGTTCTGGTCTTAATGAGGCTGTTGATGTTGTTACAAGTATCCCTGACCTTATGAAGATCTCCATTCAACTGATCAAATGCATTATCTATGTTGATCTGAGCATGCCCTAACAGGTAGCTTACCAACTTTTGAATAACTATTATATAAAGGATCACTCTGTGTCACATCAGTCTTTATGTAAAATCTCCGTATCAACGGATTCTAAGGCACACCATCCAATTCATAAGTCAGGCATAAGTCATAAGACATTAGACATGTTCCGAGTCGTTCCCAGAGAGGTGGTCCGGTGTTCGGTAGTAAGAAGCTATGGTGGGAATGATTTATGAAATAGGTAGGTTTTGAGTCGACTTTTGAAACTGGAGAGATTTGGAGCACTGCGTATATCATATGGAAGATCATTCCATAACTTAGGGGCATCATATGAGAAAACATTGTTAAAATGGACCTTTGATTTATTGATGGAAGCACAGTAAGAGGGAACCTGAAGGAACAAATTTTTGGGATTGGAACGTCTTGTATTCATGGCAGATTTGTACAAGGGGAGATATGGTGCAAAATACTTAGGCTGGCCAGTGGTCAGGTACTTATAAACCAAAACTAGGGTTTTGAAGATAATACGTTGTCTAATGGGTAGCCAATGAAGTGTCCTAAGGGTGGATGTAATGTGAGTGTACTTTGAAGCACCAGTGACAAACCGTGCAAGCGCATTTTGAACATATTGGAGCCTTGTAGCATTTCGGGATGACAAACTGCGAAAAAGAGAATTGCAATAATCCAAACGACTACTGACCAGAGCATTTGCAATCACCACTGATGTATCCACAGAAAGAAACCTCCTGATGCGATGAAGGTCCCTGAGGCTAATAAAACAGGATTTGATAACAGAATTTACGTGATTGGTGAAACAAAACTTTGCATCAAACAGAACACCCAGATTGCGTACAACATCTGTGGGAGAGAGGCAATTACCCAGGATATTGATAGGAAATGAGTCACTGAGCCATTTGTGTCTGTCTTTGGCACCGAAGACTATGAATTCTGTTTTATCAGGATTTAGCTTGAGTTTGTTTTCAGACATCCAGACCTGAATATCATTCAAACACGATTTAAGACGGTCAAAAGACTTGAGACTATCATCAGGGGATAAGTGAATGAACAACTGAGTGTCGTCCGCATAGAAGTGGTAACAGACTCCGGTATATTTTCTGATGACTTGACCAAGAGGTGTTGTGTAGAGGGAAAACAGAAGAGGACCTAAGACAGAACCTCGGGGGACTCAAAACTTCAATTTGAACAGATTCGAAAGACTGGAACCAATCTTGACTGACTGAAAACGATCCTGGAGGTAGGATCTAAACCATTTTAGTGCCGATCCAGCAAAACCAAATCTAGATGACAAACAGGATAGGAGTGTGTCATGATCGATAGTGTCAAAAGCCGTGGACAGGTCGAGTAGCACTAGTGCTGTAGGCATGCCCTTGGACAGAGATAAGTGAATCTCATTTTTGATGCACAACAAGGCAGTTTCTGTTGAGTGCCCCAACTTATAGGCTGACTGGAAAGTGTTACCAAGATCATGAGAATCCATGTGAGATCTAATTTGGGCAGCCACAATTCGCTCAACCAATTTTGACAAGAAGCTAAGACCGGACAGCGGTCGATAGCTCTTCAAGTCCTCTTTTGAAAGGGTGGACTTTTTAAGGAGGGGTGTGACAATAGCCTGTTTGAAAAGATTAGGGAAAATGCCATTTTTGAGGGACAAGTTAACCAGTTTAGTCAATGAAGGGAGAAGAATATCAATACATTGTTTCACAATGTGAGTGGGGCATGGATCAAGGGAGCAAGTTTTTGAAGGGGACTCCTTGACAAACTTAAGGACTTCAGTATCAGTGACAACTTGAAAGGAACTGAAAATCGGCGGCTCCTTGTCTGGGTGAAGAACCTGAGATCTGGTGTATTTAAAGGTGTCTCGAATCTTTTTAATTTTATCAATAAAAAATGAACCAAATCTGTTTGCTAAAGATTTTTCATCATCAAAGGATGGGAGGACAGTAGAATTTGACCGACTCAATGTTCTATTTAGTGCATGCCATAACCTCCTACTATCACCGCAATTTTCACTAACTAGATCACGGTAGAAACACCCCTTGTTTCTATTTAGAATGTGGTTACATCTGTTTATCTGCCGTCGAAGATGGGAACGATTTTCAGAGGATTTGTCTCTTCTCCAGGCGCGTTCATACTGCCTTCTCATGCACTTGGCAGTTCTATACTCATCGGTTATCCAGCTTGGGGCTGGTTTGATGAGCTGTTTAGACTTCACTGGTGCATGAATATCTAGAAGGCCAGACAAACCAGACATGTACTGTTCATGCAATAAATCTATGTCATCAGATGGTGAGCTAACAAACGGAATAGCCAGGAGGTCACTTCTGGTAATGAGAGATGCCGCATCATTGCCGTAGTTTTTGTGTCATATCTTAGTGCAAGTCAAGTGCAATTTTAGGTCAAAACTGATAGGACAGAGAAGCAGAAAATTTACTTATGGATGATGTCTACCACTAATATTGTATTTGGGGAGATACTTGTGACACTTTCGGGCACACTGTACAGTTTCATAATTATGTAGAACTTGGTAATTGTGATTGGAGTAATTTGTTAGACAAGGTGGTATAGTGGGCAAAGTTAATCTGCAGGATTTCCAAAAATTGTGAACTGCTTTACTTGGGTAGTGAGAAGTTTGCTGGCATGCTGGGCAACAGCCATGTCATTTGCAGGGGTCAAATAACTGATCCTATGTCAACCATATCAAGTGGTAGTCGAAACAGTGGAACCTAACCATTAGTCGTCTATTTTAATGACAATGAATCAGTTCCTCACTCAGATTATTGTTTTCTGAAAAAAATGCGTTTGTCGAGGTGGATTTTACTAACTAGTCACACTGGGACCAAGAGTAAGAATACAGTAATGTATATTCACAACTGTTCATGTGACAGTGTGGGTAATTTTGATATTAACTCCAGACTTATGTTGACATAGCATCATTCAGAATTCGTGTCATGTTTTCTGAAGGGAAATCAAGTATTGTTTATGCTATTGAAATTTTCAATGATTTATACAACTTTAATTCAGTGTAAAATCACAACCAGATTGACTTGTTTGCGAGAAAAAGTACAGAAAGTTTTATGAGGATTTTATCAAAGATCAGCCAGCTGGCAACGTTATAACATGTCATATGAAAGTTCTATTCATAAACTCATTAATAGTTAAATTGAAAGACAAAATGATTTAGGTATCAGCAAGTGATGCCGTCACTGCACGGTCTCATCAGCCTTTTTTCTAAAAGAAAATGATTAAATGCTTTCAATAGAACAAGGTATATAGGTTACTCTATGGCAATTTGAATTTGGATGCGGATGACCATAATATTTTGGATAAGAGAAGGGAATTCTAATCATGGGGAAATAGGCGTTTTCATTCATTGACCCAAATAGAAAGTCCTTGGCACTTTCTTCCATTGATGATTATCTTGCTGAACTGATTAAAGCTTGGAATATCCTAAGTATCAACTGTGTTGCATACCTATTACCTCGGGTTTGAATCTAGAGACCTGGGAACACCACCTCAGGGACCCTCTGAAGAAATATCTAATCCAGTATTTTAGATTTGGATTGCTTATTTCTGTATGCAATCCAGCTGAATTAAGCAATACTGATGTCATTAACTATTTCTCTTCATTAGTTAAGTTTTTAAACTGTCAGTGATTCCATCACCCATACAATGGCCTTTGAGGGCTAAAAGGTTTTGGCCTATATCGATGATTTGGTCTGTTCACAATTTTAGGCAGGCCTTTGACAGCTTAATAGAGCTACCAGGTGACATTAGCCTTCCAAGAATGAGGGAAAGCAAGAAACACCTTGCAAGGTCCTCACTTGCCAATTGCATCACTACAGATATTCCCACTATCTTTTGAGCATTGGTAAAGAAGGAAAGAAACATTTACTGTCATTCATAGCACAGTGATTGCCACTGACTAAAAAGACATATCAAATGAATCGCTCAAAGAAAGCATTTCTATTTTAATTATAATAGTACTTTTATAGCACTTAATCTCCATCAAAAGAGAGACGCAAATTACAGAAATCATTTCCATCTCTGCTAGGTAAATATTTGTATATTTTTATTAGAAAAATGTTGGAGTCCTCAGACATCTTCCCCTTAACCCGACCCCCCACCACCCACTAACAATTTTCACTCGCAAGAAAATACTCGAACTCATACCACAAGACTTAACCCTTTTATTCCAGGGTTTACATATTACCAGATAGTTAAGAGCATTAATCTTGCTGAGATCCCAATACATTATGCAATAGATGTTCATGTTAACATTGTAAATGTATGGAGGAATTGTTTTGAAGTATATTGTATTTCAGCTCAATGTGACACTTAATTATGAAAGTGACACCCAACCCAGAATTTTACCTGAGTATTCCTTTAATGACAGCTTTACTATACCCTTCAGTGATTACCAGAGGTAATACTTGTGGATTTGGTAATGTTGTTGCAACACTTTCCCCATTTCAAGATTGCACGCTTCCTTGATTGTTTCAATAGAACAACCAAAGAATATTTCGAAGTTTGCATTAAAAGTATATAAAATAAGTATAAAATGAATGTCATTCAATATAATATTATAATAAAATGCTTTATTGTAAAGATAATTTAAAAAGATTGAATCTTTTGGTGACGATTGAAGTTGAATACTGTTTCTGATTGAATCTACTCTACGAATGGAACTTTAAGCCGGAAGATAGTATAATGACAGGTAGCTTGAACTTTGCCTAACTGGGAAAAGGGTGTAATATTAGCATTATCTTGATATTTCTTGGGGTGTAAGTAGCAATCCAAAGTTAATCTGAGGAGCGGTTTGGAGCTCCTAAAACTGGGTTTTCCAATTAAAATCAACGGGAGTGGTTAATCTCAGGAGTGATTAGATATAGGCTCCTGAGATTAACTTGAGCTCCTAAGATGGGGTTTTCCAATTAAAATCAACGGGAGTGGTTAATCTCAGGAGTGATCAGATATGAGGCTCCCGAGATTAACCAGAGTGCGCATGTGCGCGCAAAAGATTAGGAGAGTGCGCATGCGCGTGCAAAAGATTAGTGGATTGCGCCTGCGCGTGCAAAAGATTAGGGTAGATTTTAAATTTTAGAGAGTGCGCATGCGTGTGCAAAAGATTAGGGGAGTGTGCATGCGCGTGCAAAAGTTTAGCGAAGAGTGCATGCGCGTACTGTTTATTAGGATGCACATGTGTGTCTTGCGCATGACCTTGTGCATGCACGACTTGTTTAGTAGACGTGTAGTAGCTTTTTAGTAGACTGTAAACTTGTAGTTTTACATCTGATAATATGGGCATCTGTTGAAACTTAAATAATTTTATTTTCTGTACATATAGTGCCTCCTGTGACTAACCATGAATGTACATAAAGTCTTACCCAAGAAAGTGCATTGAAATGTAAAATTTGTGTGGAGAAAGAAGTGCAAAGTGAACATAGCTATTTTCGTTTTATCAAGCTCATTAAAAAGAAAGAAAACATTAAAAGTTTAAAGTTTATTATTATTTTCTTTGACAGTAATATCGTTCTTCATCTTCTTATATATTTGCTCTCAGTCTCATGTTATCCGGTGTTTCCTGCCTAAGATCAATGAACAGATAGCTATACGGCCCCAGGGTCATCACTCTTTCATACACCTGTACAAGGTATTCTGGATCTTTGGGGTACATCTGTCGGGCTAAATATTGAATCTGGCTGGCATCTCTGGGATTCTTAAACAGCACCATGTAGTGTGTGTTCAAACTGATAGTTCTCTGAAATTTGCTTTGGTGAAACACATTCTGGGTCACTGCAATGACGGATATATTTTTATGATGACTCGTTTTGGTAAAGAGGTCAGCCACTCCACTGTCCAAGCTGTCCATCATGTCATCTAACACCAGGAGACACGATTCCAGTTCTTCAGCATCTGGTAAGCCTAGTTGGAATTCCACATTTTTTATGGTGGTGTAAAGAGGTTGCCATTGGGAATAGCACCACACTATTCTTTGTGGGCATTGGTGAATCTTTTCATGTTTCAGTTCCAGTAGCCTTTTCAGAAATGATGTTTTCCACTTCCTGTCAGGTCAGCCACTAGACAAGTAAATGGATGAATCAGCTTAGGTAGGGCAACAGTGATGCAGGAACCATCTTGGTAGTGCATAGGCTTTGGATGATGCACTGGCATTTCAGGTGTCATCTTCTTGTGGATACTTTTCATGTGTCGTTTCAAATTATCACTTCGAGAAAATGACTTGCCACAGACTGGACACTGAGACATCTTTTCAGATCAGTGTTTTATTGAAAAATGAACTTGTTTGTAAAACTTACTGCTATTTATATTTTTCTCCTTCTCCTCCCGATATTACCCTGATCATTCTGTTTACTCATATTCCCTCCTCCTCCTCCTCCTAATATTACCCTTGATCCTTATTCTCATTTTTCCTCCTCCTCCTCCTCCTCCTAATATTACCCTTGTCCCTCATTCTCACTCCATCCCCTCCTCCTCTCACTGCATAAATAAAACACTTTTACTGTATAAACATATTTATTGTCTAACAATAATGCCTTGACTAAAAATATAGGTACAATATGTACAATTAATTAGCTTAAATATTAATTTTATAAATGTGCAAGACAATATAATGGTTTCAAACAACTAATTTTAAAGCACAACAAAAGTTAAACCAATTGAAATAATTTATTTATGATTCATCAGTAGAAGACCATTTATCATTTCATCAAGACCATTCACCATTTATCATTTCATCAGGACCATTTATCATTTATTATTTATTTATTATTTTAAATTTTTATCAGTTATTATTTAACCTTTTATTATTTATTATCATTTTTTATTATTCATTTTGATCATTTATCATCATTTATCATTTCATCAAGATCACTTATCATTTTCATCAAGACCATTTATTATTTCATCAAGACTATTCATCATTTCATCAAGACCATTTTAACCAAGACCATTCATCATTTCATCAGTATTTGTTCTACAAAGTTTTCAATCTGGTCATCACTGTATTTCTCCATCCTGTTGACAGTCGTCTCCATGCTGCAGCCAGCAAAGGTGTGGAGGGCAAATAATGCACAGTAATGTCCACAGGCCAGTGAGAAAGGTATTTGCAGTTGAACATCATTGTAAGTGCAAATATGACCTTCAAAAAATGTGCTGAATTCTTTGAAGACAGGTGGTAATCTATAAGAGTCAAAGTACAGACCCTCGCCTTGGTCATTGATGCTGAGTGCCACCCAGTGGGTTCCTTCATTGTGAGAGCAGTCAGTGTTGCAAATAAAGACACATTTTTCTGTTGGACTTCTCAGCTCATTTCTGGCAAAAACTCTGGTGTCCCATTCCGGTGGCTTGAAGGTATTTAACACTTTTTCCAATTCAAATTTATTCATCAGTTCAGAACTCTACAGGGTAAAGTCGGTAACAACGGATCTGTACTGGTCAATTTCAATGGTATTTTCAAATTCTCCATACACAACAATGTTCACAGTTTCTGTCAATTCTTTTTTGAAGTGCACCTCGAGTGACACTGTGCCAGTCTTTCTCAAATTCACATATCCCCCACCCTCTTCCAGATCAGGTGACAAGTCAAAGCAGATCAAGGAATATCCCTTTTTATACTCCTCCCTATCTATGTGGTTCCCTTCATCTTGATACATGGATCCCATGCCAGAGAAGAGAGTCATATAGCAATTCATGTAGTCTCCAGTCTCAAAATCAGGTTGAAGTGCCTTACCAGGAACGGATGTACCACCCACATTCAGTGCGATATGGTCCATATCAAAATGTTCAAACTGGAATGGGTTAGTTTGGTACGTTCCATTGATGCCACTGTTTCTGACAAAACCGTTTTGGAATTTGACCCGAATACAAATTTTCTTCTGTATGACTTCTTGTGCCTGAACTGACTGTGTACATCTTACATTCACCGCGGCTGATGGGGTACTTGGCTGTTCCCATTTCTAAGGCCTTTGCGTGAGCTGCCTGGATGACTGAATTCACTTGAACTTTTCTGATCATCATCTTAACACTGTCCAGTTTCACTCTAAATATGGTATTATCCGTTGGACTCACTATGGCAAACTTATCCTTGCTTCTGGTTAGACGCAACTTCATGATGTGTGATTGAGTATGTAGCGATCTTGGAACATGAGGTCCAGGTGCAGTTTTCCCATCATATCTATCAAGTGACTTTCACGGGCAAGCTCCTTTCTTTTGACATATCCCTCATTGTGCTGGTCAAGAGAAAAGTTATTCGTGTCTTTGTACCACATCTATGCCGTGAGTTGACTTTGTTTGCTCTTAGTCCCAAAACTGAGGAGTGTTTCTATGTACGCTTTGTGAGGATAGGTGTTATTGGAGGTGGTGACTAAAGTGTCTTTCAGGGTCATGTCAATGTGACTAAAGTGCCAAAAATTTTCCGGGGCGACATCTGCAGTGGCACCCAATATTTCTCCGTCAGCATCCACAATTTTAGCCTT
The DNA here is from genome assembly GCA_964017235.1 of Sabellastarte sp. h YS-2021. Lineage (NCBI taxonomy): Eukaryota > Metazoa > Annelida > Polychaeta > Sabellida > Sabellidae > Sabellastarte > Sabellastarte sp. h YS-2021. The sequence continues at coordinate 23,471,588 of OZ024933.1, read as the reverse complement.
GACTCGAATGAAGCTATTTTTCAAATCTATGTACTCTGAGTCAGTCTCCGCAATTTTAAATTCAATGGTATCATCACTGTCCTTGACTGCTGTAATTGGTCCATATTCTACCCATCTCCCTTCTTCAACACTGGTTTGAGTGAGTGGCACACCAAACAAATCCAATTCATTTTTGATGCACTCGCATGACAGCGGGTGAATCAGAGGCATGTTTAAGAGTAAATATATTTTCTTTTTTTCCTGGAAGGTCCTCCTCTTTTGACTGCTCTTTTCTGTCCCAAGGATTTTGCCAGTGCAATGGCACCTTTTTTCAACAGGGGAGCACCCACTCCTACAAGACCCCGAAACAGGCTTCCCAAACCGTGACCTCTTTGATATCGCAAACCTTGAAATCCTGGTAATCCACTTCCTGCTTGACTCGTGTAATACTGCCCGTATGCTTGACGGGTAGAATCATCGCAGCAGTAATCCTTATGCTTCATTTTTTATGAAAGTGAAGCGTTACAAATGACTTCCCACCAACAAATGGAATAATTTCACCCGTATCCCCCTTTATATTGATTTCAACAGCTCCAAAAATCTTTCTCATCACTGGATAGTAGAATACTTTACTGTAGGAGGTGGTGACAATGGGACCTTTTTGGATGGGTACAATTCTCAGGAGGGGCACCTTGGCATTTCCCACGGCTATAGGTTCAATTAAATCACAATAGACGTACAAGTTGTGTATGCCATCTTCAATGTCAGACGGATACTTTGATTTTCTATCTCCAGCTGAAAATGGGCCTGTCATGACAAATCCTAACATGTCACTCAATCTCTTGGAAAGATACAAGTCAGGTGCTAACTCCTCTGATGCGTCATTTGTTTCAATTTTAAGTCTCGTTTTTTGCGTGGTCTCAATGGTATTGAATTCGACAGTGACAGGTGGGTTTCCACCAAGGCCCCATTTAATTTTTTTATTTAAGATTTTGATCAATTCCCCTATGTCAGCATAAATACCCTCAGGAATGAGTATGGTTGTATTCCCAACTTGAACAAATTGATCTGAAGGGACATTACACCACATTCTTGCATATTGAATTTCCATCAGTCCCACTTCCCATTCACCAACCAGTTCATAAGGTTGAGCCAGTGGTATAATAAACTCTCCGGGAGTATTACCCGTGTGCTTTGTATTGCTTGGTAAATAGAGATAAAAGTCTTTCATGATGTGTCTCTCTCATCATACTGAAGGAAATCTAAGGATGATTTCCCTTTTATGTAGTAGTACTACTCTCCCATTTGTACTTTTTTCTTGGAATCTTTGCTTTCCATTCCAATTCCGGTTCAGATTCTGGTTCAGGTTCAGATTCTGGTTCAGATTTTGGTTCGGGTTTCCACACCTCCTCTTGCAGTTGAAACTGGGGACCATGACCCAATAACCTCTCTGGAATGTTAGCCTCTTGTAACTTTTGATTAAGATATCCCCAACCAGTTGGGAGTTTTCTTATTTTTCTCTGTGTCCGAATAGCCGTGTTAATCAAATCTGTGATGTGTGATCCACTAATGGGTCGATCGTCTTCTGTTAAAATTTCGCCTTTGTCATTCCATTGTAAAGTCCCTTTTAACTTTTCATACAGGTGCTGACCTTTACTCCTGAGAAGGTGGTAGAGTGATGGCCAAGTCAGGGACCACAGGATCTGGAAAAGGATCCCCAGGTTCGGGGTCTTGCTTTCGGTCATAAGTCAGTAGACGATTCATTGGCTGACTGTATAGCTTCATTTTTTCAGTTGGTTCCAATGCGGGGTCTTCTAACAGTCCACTCATATCCTTTTCTAACCTGGCCATAGCAGTGGCTGTGGCATCTCTTCCCACTGGTGCACAGTCTCTGGTGTTCAAGAATGACTTGGGCACAACAATCTTTTCTATAAATTTATTCATCACTGAGTGAAAAGCCCTACCAGTTTCTTAGCAAGTGGAGGATTAACAGTTCCTAAAATAGGAGCCAATAAAGCAGGCAGGAATCCACCCTTTTGCAAAATCTGTTTCTTTTTTCTGTCAGAGGTATTGTTTTTCCTTAATGCTCACAATTCTTCTTTATACTTTGCCAGTCTTTTCTTTTCTTTCAGCCCAAGAGGAATATTCCCCTCTAGAATATTGTGAGTGCAATCTAGAAAACAGTGAATGAGTGGTCTGTCCGAATGATGTACTTTATTGCTTGGGGTCACCTTCAGCTAAAATCCTTAACACGTATTCGTTCTTTTTAATGACAGACATGTTTTCACCATGACTGCTCACATTGAAATGTCAACACAGGTTTAGAAAACCTTCTATTTATAAAAGCTGGTGATATCTGTGGCTGGTATCCAAGAATCATACTTTGGAGGCCAATGTAACCACCTCATCAAGACCTCTTTGGGGCGACCTTTAATTTTGTGACTTTTCAAATTTTTTTTAACCTTATAATACTCATTGGGAGTGACCTTCTGCAGCTCTTCTTCATAAAATGTTCCATCAATGGACTCCCCGGCATAGTCTTTGATTTTGTATGTGGGATACCTCTGTGTCCCATCTCGGTTGACACAGAGGTGGAACAGTTCACCACTCCACCTCTGATCATACTCCCTTGTGAACGTCTTTCTGGCACTTGAGATCCTGACAAAGTCCCCAACTTTAAACTTAAAAGTGTTTTTTATTCTTTCTTCATTCTTTATCCTTTTTGAATTCAAGTTGCTCATTGTGACCTGTGCTGGTGCCATTTTAATGGATCGGTGTACACTTGAGTTGTAAGCCCGAGTAAAGTCTTGCAGTGCATCGATATAACGGTAAGATTCTTTATATGTAAAGTACTTGTATATTTTTCCTTTGATGGTTTTAATAGCTCGTTCAGCATAATTGTCCTTCACTTCATTTTGGGTCACAAAGTGATGGATGAAGTGCGATTTGAATAAATTCTGAACTTTGTGTCCTAAAAATTCTGTTCCTTTGTCTGAACGCACAACTTCGGGTACTCTTTCTTTAAAAATTTTTGTAAACGCACGAACAACTTCATTTCCAGATTTATCCCTGAGTGGCACCGTCCATACATAACGTGAAAAAATGTCTACAGCTAAAAGAATGAAATGATAACCATCGTTGTATTTTGCAATTTTCATCATGTCCATCAAGTCGACATCCCACTGCTGATCAATCGTCCCGACAATGACCTTATTTCTTTTAAATTTATTTCTTGATGGCTTGTGAAATGTGTATGTCTCCTCTCCACTCAACCAACTTTTCATGCCATTGAGGGTCACAGTGCTGTCTTGTTTGACTGCAGCTTCAAAGAGTTTCTGAGGACCCGAAAAGCTTGCAGGGTGTGAGGGATCAAAGAAAATCGAACTTAAAAGCTTATTCATTCTTTCTTTTTTATACTGGGATTTGGCAATATATAGCCCAAAGATGAACACAGCAATGATAGCCAAATACCCTTTTCGTCCTGGTTTAATGACAAATTCACAACAGATGCTATGGTTACAATAGCAAGTATGATCATCTGACAGGAGTATTTGACCAAGGACTTTTCACACCAATTATCCATGTGTCTCCTTTGTGACCTTGCAACTGAATGATCCCTTCTGCTGAGAGAGGCATCTATTTATGTGCATTGACTGCAAAAATACCGGCGTATTTTCAATTGTTACAATTGCCATGATGATCCAATTTCAAAAGGTGGAGATTCAAACATGTTGTTTCATGTTGAATTGGTTTTGTCTGGACCTCTGGCTCCAAACAAAATAAATTTGGAAGGGATGTGGAATAAAATCTTTAAAGAAATTAAATCAAGATTTTTTTTCAAAATTCTTTGTATAAACCGTTTGACAAAGCAATTCACTCAGAAGTTCTCCCCACTGATTGGCTCCTGGCATATGTTTCAACTCAGTGACCTTAAATAAAACGCTTAATCCACATCCCCAAAATATATCTTCGTGCACCCACACAAAGGTTTTTTTTGCTGTTTTAAACAGTTTTTAAAGGTCTCATCTGTTTGCCATCTTTTCTTTAAAATCAACTTAACTAAATAATTTTGATCAAAAAAAAACAGACAGACGTTTTAAAGTCTGACAGTACGCATAAATATTTTGAAAATCTTTAGACCCCACACTAAAACTAAAAGGGTAAACAGGAGATAAAATATCGTCTGTAATTTCTGTACATTGGTGTTCTTCCCAGGGACACAAGACTATATCTAAAGGTTTGGTGTGCACATCATCCACCAATTCTTTTTTACAATAAAAATTTCCAATACCGGCTCGACGTTGTTCATAAGTAAATAAAGTGTTATCTCTGACACAAAAACCTTTATTTATTCCCACATCAGTTTTACCCGTATACAAAACTTCTTTGCACTTTTCCAAAGGATTTTCAATATCGGCTTTATTTAAACCCTTTAAAGCAGTTTTGCAAAATCCATCCCTGTCTTATAACACGTAAGTTTTATAGCAGAGAGCCACCATTTCTTGTCCGTGATCCTTTTCAATCTTAAATAAACCAGTCTGACGTTTGTCGTAATCCCTGTGTTTTTCACAGCATTCTCTGGGGAACCAGTAAGGATTGGGGATCACTTCCTTTAAATGACAAGATTTGAATATTTTATGTAAAAACTCTTCTTTTAAATGCGGTTTTACAATGTTGGCCAGTGTATTTCCAGACATGGCAAAGTAGAAACTGTCCGTATCCATTTCAATATATTCAAAATCTCTCCACATAGTAATCTAAACAGTCGTAGTACCACTCCAATATTTCCAATTTTGCATACTGTAAAATACAGTAACCTATTTGAATGGGTAAGTTCAAAATCTGTTTCGACTTGGACATTTCCACTTCACAGAAATCTTCTGAAAATTCCGTCAGCTTCTTAAAATGGGGATCATTGACTTTCATCTGAATATCTTTATCCCCTCTCACATAAATGACTTTTTGATGTTTTTCCTGATCCATAATCTTAGAACCAAATCCGCTGTTTCCAATTAATTTCATTGTATCTGCTATAATACTTTGATCTTCGTGAACATCACCAGCTCTTCTAGCATCGCTCACTTTATCGTGAAATTGTTTAAAACAAGACATTGGAGAAAATTCAATGACTTGGTACACCTGTGTGACAATCAAACCATGGTCTAAGTACCACTTTAATAAAGGGGATAACAGTAAAAGCCTTTTGGCTTTCATGCCACCCACCAATAATTTGCGAGGATGCTTTCCTAAATTCAGTTCCTCAATTTGCTTCTGAGTGTATTCCCCCATCGCGTCAGAAGGAATAAAACAGGTGCAAAGAAAGGCGACATTTCACTGAAATAATCATATAAATGATTTGGTACTTCCAGGTCCACTTCCACCATTCCAAACAAAGATTCTTGCTGAATGTCCTTCAATATCGTTTCAACACTGAGTAAACCTTTATGCTTTCGATAATAAGGGAGTAAATATCTGTCATAATTTAAATGGGGTCTTACATGTTTGACGTAGTTGCAGTCCCTTATTTTTTCCACTCTGTAACCGTTTATTTTTAAATACTGTTCTTTTTCCCTTGTTTTTTTTTCTCTTTTTTCCATCAATTTAGGATTCAATTTCCAAGCGTTTTCGGTTAAGTGACACCTGTGCCCGTGAAAAAAACATCCGTCCATTTCATACACCACATTGTTCTCACTGTCAAAACCGTCGCAAAAATATTTGCCTATTCTTTTTTCTTTACCCGTATTTAATTTGTGCTCAATGTTGACTTTTCCCACATCAGCCAAATGATCTATCCAAACGTACATGTCCAAATATTTATGCGATACCTCCGGCTTAAAATCGGGAAAATGTCTTCTCACAAAACAACCAGTGGGCATGGGCTGAGATAAAGCCCACAAATAAAGCGCATTACAGTCATAGCCGATGAAGTTTTTGCACACTTTTTTCCCGCGAATCAGAGTTTCGTTCACTTTATGATGTCAACAAAATATAATGGAAGCTCCACCAATGATATTTTTTTCACCGTTTTGTACAGATCTTGATCCTTTTTTCCACACAGCAGAACTAATGCATCTTTATACTGTTGAAACATCATTTTTCTGGCAATCCCGGGTACAGAAATAGTTTCTTTCAAATAATCAATGCCATTGCCTCTATAAAACACATGCATTTTTTCAATGGCTTTGACAAAGGGACCCACATCCAAATTATTGTAATGCATTAAACAATCTTGAAAAGTGTTCATACTTTCATCTTTCCACACTTTTTGAACAAAAGCGTAATCTTTGCAACAGCCGTTCCCATTTCCCCCAAAGTGTTTTGATCTTTTAAACTGGAATAAAAAGCATCGAGAGGAGGCAAATGTGTCCAGTCCAGTTTAGCTTTGTCATCAAACCATTCATAAGGAAAATAAAATTTACTTTTAGGTATTTGAAAAGCTTTCAGAAACTTAGAGTAACTGCAACCGGAGCTAAAAAATTAGAAATATCTAAAAAACAAAAATTTTTGTCACTAAAACACATGTAACTGTTGTTTTTCTTTATGACAAAATAATTGTTTTTCTTTTCGGGTTCTAAAAGCTGCACAATTTCAGTTTTCATTAAACTCATGTCATATTTTCCCAGAATTAAAACCCAAAACAGAAATTTCTTGCAAATAAATTTCAAATTTTTCCCTGATGGAAACTTCTTTGATTTGATCTAAAATGTGACCCCATTTAAGGTGAGCTAATTCACAGATTTCTTGTCCTATCTCACTCATGTAGCTTAACATGTCTTTTAAAAGTTTTTTCAAGTCATCTTGTACAAAACACCTAGGTTCCCTAAAACCTTCCATGTTACTACAGACACTGACACTGATGAGCAGGAACATGACGAGCTTCCCATTTTAATTTATCCGATACTCTGCAAGGTTCTTTTTGTAAAATAACTTCAAAGTCATAAACGATAAACCAAGGAAAAAATGCATCTTGAACCGAAATTCCACAGCTTTTTATTTGGTCAAACATGGTCTATGAGGGCGCATAAAATGCCCCCGGATATTCCCATTTAGGTAATCCTTTGCACTGTTTCATGTGTCTGTGCCACTCATAGGCTTTATGAAACATCTTTTGACAGGTGACACAAGTAAAGTTTCTGGCATAACTGTGAAAGTCTTTTATGTAACTCAAATGATTTTCGTACCGATTTAAATACATATTATTTTTAAATGGAGACCTGGATATAAATAAACTGGCTGTTGAACGGGACGTAAAACCCCAACTTTGACCTTTGGATATAAATAAAGGAATCACAGTTTCATCCGGTTGCAATTCGTACACATGTAAGTTCACGCTGAAACACTTTTCCAGATCAGGCATATCTGCTAATTCCACAGTTTTTTTACCCGAAAATTCTTCTCACGTCTGCAACAGGTTTTCTTTCTCCTGAACTCAATTTTGATGATAAGCCAAACAGCGAAAAAAACAATGATCATCTTTATACGGTTTGTTGTGTGAATCCACTTCCATACTCACAATGCTGCACTTTTGCTTGACATAATCGGGTAACGCACCTTTCCCCAGAGGAAAATTTGTCGGGGTGACATCAAATCTCACATTTGTGATCATAAAAGGTCTCCATTTGCTGTTGGGTCTCAAATTATTCACGTATTCCAAAGGATCTAAACGTCAAATTTTATTTTGAAATATTCTCAAATATTTTCTACTCCCGATCAGAATAGGTGAGGGAAACAGAGAGTCGTTTACATGAGGTGCAAAATATCTGTATTCTCCAGTTTCCATATTCCTTAAAATAAGTCCTAAAGAAAGATTGATTTTAAAAGCACCGTTTTGATCCGTAAAAATCTCATCCAATTTCCACCAAATTTCATCTACACCGTCCCTCAAATTATTCGTGGGTAAATTGTAAATCACTTTTCACCCTTTGTCGATTTTAGCATCAGCTAATATCACGTTTTGATTTCCCTCATAAATCTGCCTCAAAGGGTCGTCTCTCACCGGATCACCCCAGGGAGGCTCCTCTAAATGTACCTCTTGACGCCAAGGTCTGTTCTGAAGAGCACCCCCATGCTGCGTGTTTTGATGCAAGTGCAATTTGTGACGTCCCTCAAATATACCGTCACAATGACGACATTGACATTTTTTCTTTTTAGGTAAAATTTCTTCATCGCTTCTTTTACGTTTTTTGGTGTTCACTACAACAACACCATCAGATGTTTCAGCATTTGTTGCAGATGATACTTTTTCTTTTATTCCCTGTACTTCTTCACCCTTAGTTTTAGCTGTGGAACATACTTTTTCGTGTCTTTTTTTATTAAAAACAGATGAAAATGTCTTTGAACAAGTTTCACATTTGTTTTTCTCGATGACCTCAATATTGTCATTTGTTTTGACTGTACAAGAATGCTGCTTCCACATTTCCTTTGAAGCAAATGTGTGATGACACTTTTCGCATTGAAATTTTTTAAAATCTTACAAAAGATTTGCCCCTACATTCACACACTGATTTTCATGTTTCACCCTTTTTTGTACACTCACAAACCCTTTACCACAAATGTAACAATACAATCTATTTTTAGCCTGCAATTCAAGACATAATTTTCGGTGTCTTTTTTTGTTGTAAGCGCAAGAAAACGCTTTAAAACAGTATTGACATTGCCTGTTCATTTTTGAAGAAGTAACACCAGGTTGTGAACCACAAATAAAATCAAAGATTTAACCGTGAAATGATCTGCTGGATTCTTTTTAACAAATGTACCTATGTTTTAAAGCAAGATCTTTTTATACTGTAACTAACATCTTAATAAACAGTACGCCAATGCACTCTTCGCTAAACTTTTGCACGCACATGCGCACTCCCCTAATCTTTTGCACGCGCATGCACACTCTCTAAAATTTGAAATCTACCCTAATCTTTTGCACGCGCAGGCACAATCCACTAATCTTTTGCACACGCATGCGCACTCTGGTTAATCTCAGGAGCCTCATATCTGATCACTCCTGAGATTAACCACTCCCGTTGATTTTAATTGGAAAACCCCATCTTAGGAGCTCAAGTTAATCTCAGGAGCCTCATATCTGATCACTCCTGAGATTAACCACTCCCGTTGATTTTAATTGGAAAACCCAGTTTTAGGAGCTCCAAACCGTTCCTCAGATTAACTTTGGATTGCTATAATGCGCACCTTTATACTACTGATGTAACTTTAATGTGTATTTGTATTTATATTTTATTATGTACAGACATGTTTAGTAACAACTGTATCTTTGTATCCTAAGTCAGAACAACCCTGAGAAAACTGAGTTTATTCTGATAGGCCCCCAAAATAACCGTAAACAACTCTTTCCTCACTTTCTGATCAATATTCTTGGTAATCAGGTCTCACCAGCACAAAGTGTTAGGAATCTCGGTGTGGTGTTCAATTCCAATTTCTCATTCTCAAACCATGTGTCACAGGCCATAAAGTCCACCAGAGTTAATGCAAGAGACCTCTACAGAATTCATCCCCTTCTATACCTTAATACATTAGTTCTTTTAGCAAATGCTGTGGTGAGCAGCAGATTGGATTACTGCAATTCCCTATTCTTGACACTCACAGATTTTGAGTTAAGAAGATTGCAGTTAGTCCAAAACTCACTCTGTAGGGTTGTCACCCGTTCCTCTAAATACTCTCACATTACCCCTCAACTGAAACAACTCCACTGGCTCCCTGTCAAATATAGCATACAATTCAAAATTGATCTCATTACATACAAAATTCTCAACCAGGGTCAACCAGTCTACCTAAGAGAATAAATTCATTTATACACCTCTTCCAGGAATACAAGGTGAAGTACCCCTAAACTCAAGTTCCTGCACACCCCCACTTTCGACAGTAAGGTTTATAAATCAGTCAAACTTTTCTCCAATTCTTTCAGTCACTATACCGTGGTTCTTTGGAACTCTTTCCCCTTCCAAATAAGAAATAGCCGATCTGTTGCATATTTCAGGAAACACCTCGAAACCCACCTCTTTAATTCCAGTTTCCCAACTTAGTTTCCTTCCCTCTTGGTCACACCCACAATTTCGGATTTCTGACCTTGAATGCCCCTCGACTCTCCTTATGATAATGATTTTTGTTAACTCAGCGCACTGATTTCCCCTTTGTGGGAAGATATTGCTCCTGCAAAGCAGTAGATTAGATTAGAAAATGACTAGGCTTAATGATGCCCAAACTGTTTTAACATATTCCCTAGAATTAATTAAGTGCCCCTGGAATTTGTTTCAGCTTTGAAACTCAGTAGCTGAACAGACCTTAATTAAGGTATAATGAAATTTTTGTTTTCACAATATGTAAATTCGGTGGATTGCAGGGTCAAAGGGATAAACATCAGACATTTGTGGACTATAGAGCAGATTGCAGGGTTACTAACTACATACTCGGCTTATCAAAAATATATGAGGGACCATCCAGACTCCACACTACTCAGCACTACAGTGCAGAGGTAAGCTCAGGTTCATAGCATTATGGTATAAGTTATTGAAACCAGTTTGTATTCAAATGTCATAGGTGTAGAAACTTTTTTGCAATAGAACTAAATTCCAATTTTGAAACTTATGTAAATTTTTACAAGTAACTGAATAATATGTGGTCAAATTACACTTTTACCTTGTTCACTGCTCACATGTACCATTTTGTAAGCTACTATTTGAACTATAAAATATTTATTTTTATGATTTGTAAAAGGAACATTTTCAGTTAACCTGTCACGAGATTTGTAAAATTCTGTAAAGCGTTTCACTTATGCAGACCAAAATCATACATATAGTGATCTTCTACATTTAGTTTACCATGTTGCTAATTATTTAAAACTTAAACATGTTGTTTCAAATTCACACAGAGCAATGGTTTGGCACAGCAATTTGTCAGCTGATAAGATTTTCCCCAGAAAACTCTTCTTTCTTTACTGTGTGTTTATTGGACCTAGCCAGTCCAATGACTATACATGCCCCTCAATATGGGGATTAACCTTGCTAAAAATAGATCTTGTATCAGCTCGGCACTTGAAGGAAAGGTCACAAGACAAGACAGAATTCATAGTGATTGGTGATGATCAAATTAGAAGTTCCCTGAAGTCATCTTTCCCAGTAAGTTTGCTTGGCAACACCATGGAACCAGCTGAATCGGTAAAAAACCTTGGTGTCATCCTGGATGCTGAAAATTCAATGCAAAGGCACATGGCTAATCTATGTCGCATAAGTTACTACCATCTCCGGGAACTACGAAGGGTCCGCAGGTACTTAAATCATGAAACAGCTGTAAAGGTGGCAAATGCCTTGGCAAGCAGTCGTCTGGATTACTGTAACTCACTGCTTTACAACACAAAAAAGGCATATACTAGCAGACTACAGAGAGTTCAAAATGCCTTATGTCGGACGGTGTGCAAGCTAAATAAATACTGTCATGTTACACCCTTCCTGCACAAACTACACTGGCTCCCCATTCATTACCGTATACTGTTCAAATATAATTTCCTCATCTATAAAGCAATACATTTCAGCCAACCTCCATATCTCTCCACTCTAGTTAGGCGGAGTGATCTCACACGGGGAAATCGCCTATCAATTTCCTCATCTAAACCAAATAAACGCTCAGGGCTACGCAGTTTCATAGCAGGGGCTCCCACAGAGTGGAACAAGCTTCCTCAAGCCATCAGAACCATAGAAAGCATTTCTGGTTTCAGGAAACAGTTGAAAACATACCTTTTTAGATTGGCTTATCCTCCACCATAGCCTATCTCCCCTACCGGACGCTAATATGGAAACGGACGTTTTTCTGGAACTGGACTATCCCTTTTTGCACATCAGCGCCTTAGAGGATGTTTACATCAAATTTTGCGCTATATAAGTGTTTCTTACTTACTTACAAAGATTTCCTTTGGTAAACTAACTTTAAAATATTTTAAAAATTTGAATTTTGTATATTACCTACATGCAATACTAATGTAAAATTAACCAAAATTGTAAGTGTTGATTCGCGTCGGTGCAATCTAGTTCCTCGCCCCCCAAACCAAAAATTGCTTCCTACACCCCTGAATGTGAATATTTTATGTCCTCTTTCATAGCCAAGGGACAGGGGAAACAGGCCATCAGCATTTCCAACATGTTGTGGTGAGCTAAATTCAAGCAGATAGAGATAGGAGTCATTTGAGATATTTTAGAGCAACAAGTCCTGAAAAATTCCATAAATAAATGAAGATGTTGGCTTGCATACCAGTTATCCTTTGGGTGTGAAGTAATTTAATTTATACTAATATCTAAAGCTTTTCACAAGACAGTATTATTTAAAATGCATAATGACATTGCTGCTTCTTTGGATACCGCTATGAGAATGGTGCCTCAACACTGGTGTGGCACTGATAGGGTTTTGCTAGGTTGAATTTGGTTGAACCACCGTTTAAGGAGATTAATAGACACTTCTCTTCACCCTTCAAACTACTCCTGACGCATTTGTGCGCTGTCTGCCGAACGCATTTGTTTGCTGATAACATACAAATATACCTGGAACTTGTAGGGACCAGGGTGGCACAGTGGTAACACATTTGCCTCCCACCTTTGAGGTCCGCAGTTCAAACCCCAGATCTTATATGTGGGAAAGTTGGTAGTTGCTTACTGATGGTTGGCAGTTTACAGTTCAGAACCTTGACCAACTGTATGTACTGGTTTCCTCTACACAAAAAACTACCAATCGTGATTTGACCTGTTCAGTGTTGAAAGTGATGTCAAATCCCAAATAAATAAATACTTGGAACTTGATTGTAGAAACTTTGGGTCTAGTATCATTGCTCTGGCTGCTTTGGTGCAATGGGCAACGCAAAACTAAAACTCAATCCTGATAAAGCTGGAATCATATGGATTGATGGAGATCGTATCACAGATTCCCCGAGGTCAACACTCAAATCTCCTTAATGATGATGTCATGGAACCAGCTGTCTCTGTAAAATTGTTATTGTCACTCTAGATGCAGATAATTCAATGCACAGACATGTTGCATATGTTTTGTAAGTATGCTACCACTGTCTCATGAACATCCATGGGTATATAACTTGTGTGTATAAATTGCTGTGATGGTGTTGAACACTATGATCAGTAGTCGGTTGGACTACTCTAATTCCTTGCTGTATCACACAACAAAGGTGAACACCAGTAGACTCCAGAGAGTTCAGCATGTCTTATGGCACAATCTGTGCAGGCTTAACAGGTTCAGTCATGTGACATCATACTTGAATAAACTACACTATTTACCCATTGATTACCAGATACTACTTAAATACGACCTTCTACATACATAGCAATCAAGATACATAGCAATCAAGCTGAACTAACCTCCGTATTTTTTATTTCTTAAGAAGCCTAGTGAGCACACACAGGGTAACTTCCTTTTTGTTACCTAAACCAGACCCACTAGACAAATATGGATGGGCAGTTTGTCTTAGTTGCTCCTACATAATGGAGCTCTCTCAAGGCATTAGAACCCAGGATAATTTCTATGATATTAGACAATCACTAAAGACTTCCCTATTTTGATTGGCCTATTACCTCCATATTCTTCTCCATTATAAGACACTAACAATAAGAAAGACTCTTTTCGGTAACTGGACTAATCTTTTTTACTTTGGTGTCGGGGCCATGGTGGCAGAGTGGTAACACTCTCACCTCGCACCTCTGAGGCAAGGGTTCAGTTCCGGGCTCGGCCTCAAGTGGGAAAGCTGGTAGTTCTTTGCCTGTGGTCGGCAGTTTACAATATAGAACCTTGACCAACTGTATGTACTGGTTTCCTCTGCCCTTTCAACTACCCGCCGTGATATGACCTGTACAGTGTTGAAAGCAACGTAAAACCCCAAATAAATAAAAATTAACTTCAGTGTCTAAGAGGATGTCTTTATCATATATAGAAAATTTGGAAAAAAGAATGTGCCTTTGCCAGTTCTATATGTGCTTAAATTTTATGAACACCTGCTCAATAAAGATCTTTACACTTCGTTTTGATGTAAGTACACATGAATCATGTAACATGTATCATGAGGGGGTAACATAAGCAGTTAGCCGTGCAATAAATTGCTCCTTTTTGTTTGACCTTAAGGCCTCATTTAAGGTCAAATAGGGTTGCCACATTTTTAGTGGCTACATCTCCAATATTATAGTTCAAAACTGTATGCTCCTAGTGTGGTCGATAGATAAAAAGTTTTTCCTAAGTAGCATTTTTTGACCTCCCAGTTGATAAAATATTTATCTGTGTTCAGATTCACTAGATTGAGTTGGAATTGTTGCAGACAAGCTTGTATTCATTTTACCCTGTAACTGTCGTTTAGGCTGGGATTTCTAGGCTCTGCTTATTTTGGTTTGTTGAACATGTTTTGGGTGATGGGTGATTTAAACTCAAGAAGTACCACAGTACTTAGGACAGGAAGTATTTTTAATGACTTGTTCAAGCAATAATATTAAGTTGATAACTACGGTTATTTAAAATCTGGCTGTTTTTTAAGCAGAAGAATAATTGTGAACCTTTTATTAGCAAAAGCAAAAACAAAGAAACTATCAAGGTTATTGAGACTTAGTGAGGGGTATTTGCAAGTCTGAACAGGAAAGTCTTCAACTGTTATCTGAACCGACTTATACTATCTTTTGATTTAGTAGGAGCAACTACTTCAAAATTGAGCATCACTATGCTTCTATTGCTTCTAGGGGAGAAAACAGAAAGGCTGTTACCCTATTAACAACACCAGGTTTGGTGCTAGATTAAGAGGATTAGCTGGACATTGGTTCAGACTGATTGTTTTGTATGTAAGGAGGTTGAATTTGGCAGCATGCAGTACTCAATGGAAAGCCAGTGAAGTTTATTTAAGTATGGTTTTCCATCAGAGACGGATCCAGCTTTAAAATAAGGAATAGGGTTCATGGGTCAGGGGCAGTCCTTCCGCCTGGAAAAATGGTATTTTTACATCTGGTGTTTCTTCTGTAAATTTAACACAAGTCTTAATAATATTTTCGCAAGTGTTTTTGTTAACACATATTAACACATTCAATATGTGCAATCTTTCACCAAGAACTAAGAGAATCAGCTAAGATTCCATCCATGCATTGGCATTAATATCATCTAGCTTTGTTTACATATCATGGTAGCTTTCACATAAAAAATTGTGCTTCCAGAAAATTTACAAAGTAGGGTTTCCATCTTGATATGGCATTAGTAGGATTGTATTATAATAGAAGGTTGTGAAATTGTATGTTTATTATTACAATTTTGGATCAATCTGGATCCAGTGCGGAATGTTCAACTTTTAAATCTGTGTTTATTTTGCGATGGTTTTACTGTTAAACCCCCTTTACATTTTTCAAGGGGGGCGGGGTCGAACCCCCCTGAACCTTCCCTCTACTTCTGGATCTACTAGTGGTCATGACTGAAATTGTTTAGTTTACACATAATGCAGCAAGACATGTCTGGCATCCAGTCGAACCATAGTGTTTCATCCACCTAACTTGTGAGGGTTGATATCAAAATAAGAATGTAAAATGTGTTGGCGTAAATAAATTTACTAGTTTGGATTGAATTTTAAAGGCTGTCAATTAATTCACTAAGTGCGGTTTTAAATGTGTTAAGTAATCTGAAAGAAAAAAAAATTCTGTTATGTTATTGATATACGAAATTTGGCTCACATTTTAACAAACAACTTTTCTTCTTGTGATGAGATTAACTGGCAGGCACCTAGGATACCTTAATAATTTGGGGTTTCTGGGTCTTAGCATGCAGGCCATGCCTTATGTAAACTGCATTCTCACTGGTTGCCTCTATTTCGGGGCTGAGAATTTGCACTCGCTCTTCCATTTGCATTCAAGAGTTGGAAAGAGTAACATCTAGGAAAATAAAATTTTATTTCTTCATCTCCAGAGTGTACTTGTCTTAGATTTTCAGTTTATTTTACAAGTTTTTCTTTTAGTTAACTAGGGTTACACCATGGAGAGGAAGAAATAGAATTTTGCGTTCTGCAATGAATGATGGTGTGCGAACACCCATTCAACTGCAGTCGTCCAAAGATCACATTTTTTTAAAGAACTTGCTGGAATTATCTCCTGGACATGCCCAGCAAGCTTCAGATTTAAATTCTTCTGATAATGATCTGGACTGCAATGTCCTGTTAAACTCTTCAGACAGCGACGATGCGAGTACTCAACTGTGCTCGTTTGACAGAACTTCTGCTAGTATTTTATTTATTTATTTGGGGTTTTACGTCGCTTTTAACACTGTACAGGTCATATCACGATAGGTAGTTGGAAGGGCAGAGGAAACCAGTACATATAGTTCACTAGGGTTGTGTACTTTAAACTGCCGACCAACGGCAAGCAACTACCAGCTTTCCCACTTACGGCCATGACGGGGATCGAACCCCGGCCGCATAGGTGGGAGGCGAGAGTGTTACCACTCTGCCACCGTGGCCCCCCACACTTCTGCTAGTAAAACAGCAACTCTGGACACACAGGCTCTCATTAATCAAACCATTTTGCAGTTGACTGCCATTGGGGAACGGTTAACCAAAATTGAGCAAAGGACAGTTAAAAAGACTACTGGTCCCCATAAATCTACAAGCAGAAGTGCTGGGATTAAAAACAAGATCGTACATCAATCCGACAGTACACAGACAAGCATTCACAAATGTTACAGATATACATGCACACTTGACCATTTGAAAGCAAATGATAGTATCAGAACTTCAACATTTGAATTCGACAGGCATGCCCCCCAAAATTAAATCTCACCGTGGGGATGTTGAAGTCTTTGCTAGACAAAAAGTTAGGTGGCTGCATGAATATGTTTTGGCTGGGAGTAACAAAGAACGTGTCATGTATGACCAGCTTGGGCCAGTGGATGGCTGGCTTTTGCAAAGCAATGTGGGAGGAAATTAACAAAAATTCTAAAGATTCGAAGATTATTTGATATCTTTATTGGATGATTCGAATGACTTTTCCTGGAGTTCTGCCAAGGCCAGCCATGCAGTGCTGCTTTGTCGTATGGAGCAGGGAGAGATTAAAGATTATACTGAAACTGACAGATAGGGTAGGTTGGGTTAGACGCACGGATGCGCAAAGGCACACCTTTACTGATAAGGACACAAACAAACATGCTTTAAAACGCAATAACATCCATTCTATGGTGTGTCAGTACTACAAATCTGACACTTGCTCCCAACAGAACTCACACGAAACAATGGGGGTTATGTGTAGACACGTCTGTTCTTTTTGTTTCACAAGCAGTGACAAAAGTTTCCAACATATTGAGAATAACTGTAAAAACAAGCAAAAGACAAAAAATACGAGTAAGCTTGGGTGTAGGTCCCCCATCAGGCTATCATTTTGCTTCTAGATATGTTTGGTCAACAATCAAAAATGCTAAGTATACCAGACAGGCATTATTGGCCGATAAACTCACTGCTCTGTCATGGTTTCATTCTTTTAAAGCCTTTGGCCACAGGTGTGATGGTAGGACTTACGCCCTACTAAGGGTTCTCTCTGCAAATTCAAAATCTCAATGTCTTTCATACTCACTAAATTGCAAACAGAGTACTCGCATCATCGCAATTCCGCGAAAGAATACAAATGCAAAACTTGTTACCCCCTCCAAGATTTGTATGATAATTCGTAGCAACGTTTCTTATGGCATCAAAGATCGTGCACAGGTCTATTCACAGAGTTCACGAACCAAACCTTCAAAACATGATAATCTGCTTCCATTGCAGAATAGATATCAAGTGTTAGAAAAAATTCCTGAAAAATTCTCAGACTTCACACCCTCTGATGCCAGAGAAACCGGGAACTGTACAGAGAGAGGTTGCACTTATAAATGGGAAGACATAGCTTCAGAAAGTACCCAAAACTCCTCCCTATCAAACTAATCTCACAGAATTGTGTCCAGGGAATGGTGAGGGCGTTTGTAATTATAGTAAACCATCCATTGTTCACTTTACCTGCCAATCTAGTGACAAATCACAAAATAGCTTAAACAATGACAGCACTGTCTTCACTGATATAGCACTCACAAATCTGAAGGAAATAGATAACATACCAGTCGAATATGACACTTAAGATCGTGAGACTCCTGTACAAATACAGGATGCAACTGTAGGTGATCTTAGCAAAGAAGAGGTAGTTCCATCATATATATGGGCTAATAAGGATTATACAGCTTGCATACAGCAAAATGGTGATCAATTTGGGTACATACCACTTACTGATTTAAAATTATATCATGGACCTGAAGTTACATGGGAAGAAACCCCTTTCATTTTACAAGCACACACATTAATCAGGCAAAGTGGGGTGCCAAACTTTTTTAATGGTAGGATCCCAGTTCAAAGCCAGTTATATCCAGATAGGTGGAGATACTATCTTACTGATTATTGGGACAAACAGTTTCCAGATCTTATACAATATGGATTTCTTTTAGATTTTGATAATAAATTCCCTTAACCTCATCAAACACTAATCATGCTTCAGCCCTCAGCATGAAGCCCATGTTGATGCATATATCCAAGAGGAACTCCAACATGGGGCCCTCTATGGCCCATTTCAGGATCTTGATTTTGCGTACATGTGTCCCCTTTAATGACTAGGGAAAAACAGGACTCTGCCAGCCGTCATACGGTAATGGACCTTAGCTGGCCCAACGGCTTCTCTGTAAATGATGCTGTTCATAAATGTAAATATTTAGATTCTTATTTGTTTGTCCTAGTTGGTCCAGGGGCATTATTGTACGAAGTAGATATAAGCAGAGCATTTTGACACATTTCAATGGATCCGGGCAACATAGATTTGCTAGGGTTACATCATAGACATACATATCTGGATGGATCTATGCTGTTCGGATATTGTCTTGCATCCAGAATTTTTGAGAGGCGTAGCAATGCCATTAGATATATCATGAAATAACATGGTCATAACGCCCTCATGAATTATATAGATGATCTAATATAAAAATACATCTATCTTTTTGTTATCTCTCCTGCAAGATTTAGGGTTGCAGGTAAGTCAGAGCAAACTCGTTCCCCCCACATACTGAGGTGACTTGCTTAGGTATAGTAGTAAATACCATTAGCAGAACTATTTCAATTCCACCAGAAAAATTACAAAAAAATCATATGTGCACTTAATGGACTTCTAAATCCACCTGTACTAAAAAGCAACTACAATCTTTATTCTTTATTGTTCATTACAAAGTGCATAAGACCTGCAAGGTTCTTAAATAGAATGTTATAGGTTCTTAGAGATAGTCAGAATACTTTTCATATTAAACTGTCACAACAATTTCACTGTGACCTTAACTGGTTTTATGTTTTTCTTAAAAAGTACACTTTCTTTGATAACAAACCACCCAAGTGTACCTGGATGCCTCACTGTCAGGTTTGGGGGGTGTATTTGGTCCATTAGTTTATGCCCTTCCCCATGTTACTGAATTCCAACATTTACATATAACACACTTAGAAATGCTAAATGTGGTTGTTACCCTTAAAGTCTGGTCTCAACTTTGGACAGATAATAAAGTCAAAATTTTCTGTGACAATTGAGCCGTAGTTGAGGTACTGACCACTAGCAAGACAAAAGACCCTTTCCTGGCAACCTGTGCCAGAAATGTGTGGCTCATTACTGACATTTTTAACATAGAAATAATTGTAATCTATGTTCCAGGAAAACATAATCATATAGCTGATCTGTTATCTAGGTGGGTTATAACTGTTAACCGAGAAGAGAAGCTGAGGCAATATATGCCTAATTTTATATGGATTAACACACACATTGATTTGACTAAACTCAGTATTTGTATATGATTTCTTTTTTCAGATTTGCCTTGTCTGCAGCCCACCTTGCCACCTCAGTCTGTGTCAGATTGGCCTTTGCCTCCAGACTAGCTACTTGCTAGGCCTACGAATGAGCCTAGGAACGAACACTCCACAATTCACTGGCATTTCTTTGGGGTGGCAGCTGGGTTGCCCACCTTTCAGGTAAATCATTTTTGCCTATTAGCCTTTATGGAGTATCTGCATAAAAATCAGTCTTCTCCAGTTAATACACATAATTTCATGGCAGGTCTTGGGCCTCAGTTCATAATATACCACCTTTATACTTCACTTTCCAACACCAGCGGTCTATCAAGATCAACAGGCCTTTGTAGCCTAAGGCCCATTCCTACATACCTACAGCACTTACTCTTACAGTTTGGCTGTTTGGCGGATTTTTCACTCCCCATCACAAGCCACTCTATTATTTCACCTTATAAATGTGATCTTTACAGCTCCCATCTTGACCTTGGCCTACAAGGTCATATGGCTTAACATCTAGGGTCACTGGCGTTTCATTCCCTCAGCTGCTTAGTGCCATACTTTTGCATTAGTATTGGGTTTGATGTAATTATTTAGTAACTATTAAGCTTGGGGGTTTCTTTGGCTTTTTTTGGTTCTCATCAGTGACCTTGGTTTGTGCGACTGATCAAGGGCAATTCATCATGGCATTCTGTACACTATCAGATTATCATAGTGTTATGTCATGTTCTTTTAGTGACCTTGCTTCTGTAATTCGTCATGGTCAGAGTAAAACACTAGCTTGTAAATCATTACACTAATATGCTAGTAATTGCCTGCATTATAATAAACTTTGAAGTATTAAACTGTAAATGTAAACTGTTTGTTTTACAAGAATTTTAGTAGATTTAAAGTTATATATTAATCCCAATTTCTAGTATTATTTCTCTCGTTGTCCCCCAGGGGAATATCTACATATAAAATAGGTTACAGAAATAATTTTTTTATTGTTACTTAAAGTAGTAGTATTACAATAGTGAACAATACACAAGTAGTACAATAACAAGAGAGAATATTATTATGCTACACAAGTAGTATAATAACAATGCAGTACAATACACAAGTGGTATAATAAAAAGAGATAATAATGCATAAGAAAAAGTAATAATAAAAACAGTAAAGACATTATGAGAGATTGGAGTCAGGCTCACAGTAAATTTTTCTACTATGGTGGATCAGGTTAAAAATTACATGAAGAATTGTTTTTTTCCCCTAAATTCTTCCTCTTTAATTGTGCCAATGGTCAATAAAAGTTGCTCTTTATAACATACCTTTAATTTCATACAAAGCTCGTTAAAACCTTAATTTTTTTTAATCCACTGCACATACAAAAATGCAATATTTTATTGCCAGTATTTTTAACGCTCGGCGATAGGAGAGGGTTATTGTGATCAGTTTGTTTCTGTCTGTCTGTCTGTGCACCGTTTTGTCCTTGTAACTCAAAAACTATAACATCAATCAAGCTCAAATTTGCTGGGCAGTTATGTCATGGGGTACAGACGGATTCTTCCAAATTTGGTGTAATTTGTTTGAAAATTAAAGTCAGCAGACAGGTTTTTAAATTTTTAACTGGACATATACAGTGAAACCTGCTCGTCTTCAAAAATCAATATCATGACAGGATTTCTTCCTCATGAATTTGTACCCAATCAGATTTCTTCTGTGGCTGTGAGTGTAATGTGTAGAACTTATAGTCTCATGGTTAGGGTTCAATCCCAGTCAATTCTAGAGCTTATTTTTTTTTTTTAAAAAAAAACTGTTTTAGGCTTTTTTAGCAATTTCTTTTAAAGGTCTTTTAAAAGAAAAGAAACAAAAATAAAACACAGCATTTAAAATTTTGCTGTTCAAAAAAACTTTAACCAAGATGAGGTGTCCAAATTGACAGAAATCTGACTTCCTTATCACACAAATAAAAAAATCAATATTTCTCTGTCTGATGATGTCATTACTTAATGATGTCACAATGCAATTGTCATTGTGAGGTCACAAACCCTACTTTGTGATACTTGCTGTCTTTAAGTAATAATATTTCTTCTCATTAAATTTAAGTCTTGACATTGACATAAAGATAATATAAAGAGGGAGGCGGTGTATTCATTATGTTTATTTATTTCTGTTTTCTTTTCAGTTTCAATTTCTTGACAGTCAATCACAAAAAATTACCCTGAGTGATTTTCAACAAGAAGTGGCTTTTAACCAATATTTTACCTCCACCAGGAGTTTATGTTTTGTGTTCTTTTTTGTCTATTTGTCTGTCCACCTCTTTTTGGTGTTTACATTACTTCAGAACTAATGAACAGATCTTTATAAAAAAATTTTTTGTGGGTAGGACCTGGTGAAAGGAAGAAGTTACTAATTTTGGGGAAAGACCTGGATCATATTTTGGGTACAAAAAAATCATGAATTTTCATAGGTCCCATTTTAATGATTTTAGTTTTCTACTTGATATTTCTTCAAAAGTAATCAATAAATTTTGAAGTTAAATTTTTAGTAGGAAGGGGCTAGCCATGGGAAGGAGTGATTACATATTAGGAAAGATCCAGTCAATATTCTTGATACCAATAAGCCTCCAAAATTTTTGGAAATGCCACTATTATACTTTATAACACTTGTGAGACTGGTCACATCGAGTCGAGCGTTTTGCTCTCTCTGAGTGCATCTTGTACTTTATTTGGTTTACCATTCCATAGACAGGCATGGAGTTCATTCTCAATCTGCTTTATGTATTTGGACCTCCCAAACAGACAAGTCACTATTATGTAAAGTCTTAACAACATTTATCTTACCAATAGGGGTCAATCACCTGATATTCCACTCATTCAATAGCCTGTCAATCTTGCTTACTACCTTTGGGTTGTTTATTTCTGGAATGTTATTCATTTCAACACTGAATTATGTACCTACAAAGGAGAAAACAGTAGCACCCCATTCTAATTTACAGTTTGCATTAATCTTTTATTTTGAATATTTTTTTCCTGTCCAGATTAATTTATTTTTACTGGGGCCATATTCACAAAATCAAAAAGGCAAACATTACTGAAAAACTTAGCATAAATTTACTTAAGCTAATTTGCGCTCAATTTTCATTAATCCCTTTTGTGAATACAACCACTGGTATTCACTTTTAAGCCAGATACTGTTCCAAATGTTTCAACCATGCCAACAGCAAAGATATCTCTGAGTCTAAAATAATAATAGTGTCATCTGCAAATTGAGTAATTTTATATTCATCAGAACCAAATTGGAAACCCTTGATGTCCTTATTGCTACATAATAAAATATATAAGATCTGTGCATAAATCATATACAAGTATCGTGAAAACTGATCTACTTGTTAGCATCCCCTTTTAATATTATACATTCTCACAGGAAACCTGCTTCTAGTACTGCTGCAGGGGCCACAGTTGCAGAGTGGTGACACTCTTGCCTCCCATCTCTGAGGCCAGGGTTCGGTTCACGGCTCTACCTCAAGGGGGAAAGCTGGTAGTTGCTTGCCATTGGTTGGCAGTTTACAATACAGAACCTTGACCAACTGTATGTTCTGGTTTCCTTTGCTCTTCCAACTACCCGTCGTGGTATGACCTGCTCAGTGTTGAAAGTGACGTAAAACCCCAAATAAATAAAAAATCTAGTACTGTTGCCTTTATTTTGCTATTGGATAGTACAGTAGCAAGTGAGAAAGCCAACAAGAACAAAATATCTTCAACAATGCTTGTAGTCTATTAAAATAAAGTTAAAATAATGTTACACATTTTCTGCACACACACATATTGTTAGAACTACCAGGTAAATGACACTAATTGCAAAATGTTTGATATTTCTCAGTCTAATAACTTGTAATCAGTGTATAAATTTCAAACATCAATCCTGCACTACTAAACAACAAAATTAGAAGAGCTATTACTCAGTTACACATAAACTATCATTACTAAGTAATCCTCATTACTACTATGTTATTTCTGTGTTAATGTTACTACTGAGTTAAACACCAAGGTACAATTTAATACTTGCTGACTACTAATTTAATAACTTTTTAAAGATCCAAGTGTATAAATGCTCATTAACAAGAACCTGCATAAGGGTGGTCACTGAGATAAACAGTCATAGAGATACCCGCTTTTCAGAAATTCTCACATAAAATGGTTAAAAGGTTTCAACAACAATGTAGGACAAACCAAATGTCATGGAAAGCATTGTTTAACTCGATTTTGTTATTTAGTTTGTACGATTTTGCTATTTCCACTACTTAAATCTAGAAAGTTTGAAGACTGTTTATCTCTGTGACCATTTATCTTAATGACCACTCGTGTACATCTACATTTAGCAAACATAGTTGAGCTAATATCTAACTGCACATAATTGTATGTCAATGTTAAGTAATCCTCATAACTACTAGGTTACTGTGCACAACACCAACTATGCATGGTTAGGTTATATAAACCACTACAGTTGTCATTTCATAAGACATCAGGCTGGTTTAAATGTTACACCCAACTTTTTAATACGTTGTCTAGTGGTTCTTAGCATGCAATGAATCATTTAATCTGAGAGTCAAATGTTAAAGATCAGCCTCTGTGACCTTGTAAAGGTCAGAATGCTTAAGTATAGTTTCAACAAAAAAGACAATCAGCAATCCTAACTAAGTGTAAAACAACCGAAAAGAGGGAGGGTGAGGGAACTTTTACGTGCATAGGCAACATTAACCTCACAGCAATGTGTACTGCTTCTGTCTATTTTTATATAATCAAAATTGGCGGGAATTCTATACATGTGGTCGACTAATTCTTGAGAATGACCTACAGACAAACTCTCATGAATATTCATGAGGTAGTATTAATAGAATTCCAAATATAAACTAACTGTGCTAAAACCAGTGTACTACCATATCACATTAACATTTAGAACTCCCTTGCTACTGAACGGGTGTGCAAACTTCCTTTCACCTCATCTATCATATTCCACTTGATAAAATCTGGACCAAAACCAATGTGTATTAGTGCTTGATACCGGAGTTTATTTTGTTGGTAATTTAAAGAGTTCCGGTCACAGTCTTTTAGGTCATTTTGTTTATGTTAAACTGATGTGCTTAGAAACTTATAAGGTTATCCAATACTTCTACAGATCACTTTTTTTTTTTTTTTTTTTTTGTCTCCGGACCTTGATGAAAGTTACCTCTGTACTCTGAATTTACCCCTTTTGCTCTCCAGTAGCTACAAGGACGCATGTCCTTTTGATTTCTTCATATGCATATGTCCTTCTGTCTCCACAATTTCATGACATGACAACACTGCAGTAGTTAAAAGGACACATGTCCTTTCAGCTTTTCCCCATACATATGTCCTTTTTTCTCCGGAGTTTGATGACCTTTACAACACCTGTGAATTCTGAATTTACCTCTCTTGCTGTAGGGTGTGTTTTAGTTTGAATTTCTTGGTGTAACCAAACTTTCGTAAATTCTACTGCACTACCCATGTCTCTGATGGCTTTGCGCTCGCACTAGGTGACCAAAACACCTTTTGGCCTTGTTTGGATTTCTTTTTACTGAACTATTGCTAAATATAATCTTTATGATTGTATTTTTAATGTATTTAAATTTTTCCAGATTGCTGAATTCCCTTGATGATTTTTTCATGCAGGGATAGATTCTGAACTCGCAACTTATCATTTGAACGCCCATTAAAAATTCACATAAATTCTTTAGCTCTTTTTGCTTAAGCCTTATAATTTTTGTAGTACAGTTTGATTTGTAATTTGGTAGTTGTTCTACACTGTTAAGTGTAACTCATTAGTTTGTCTCTGTTTTAAAAATTTATCAAGAAACTTAATAGTATCTTCCTTAATTTTTAACAGCAGTTTTTCTAGAAAAACATAATCCATTATGGTAAAATTTATATTTATATCCGGTACTGAAGAAAGATTTTCTACATAATAAACTTCAGTGATTGATAAGTTTTAAACAGTGTGGGTTTTTCAAGAGACTACAGTTTAATTTGCATCTGTCCTAGTTAAAACTACTTAGTATTATATATATGTCCACTCTGGGATGATTCTAACTTCATCAAAGGGGCCACAGTGGCAGAGTAGGAACACTCTCGCCTCCCAAACCTGAACTACTAAAACTGATAAGGTGTCGATCAAGTTTAAAGATGCATATTCGGAATTTGGGGCAAATGACAAAGTTCACCCAGACTTATAGTACTATGCACAATCTTATTCATAATAATTTTACTTCTCGAAATCTTAGCATATGTTCAAAAAAGACTTTTATAAATACTAAAATAAAGATTTGTTTTTGTTGTTCAACTTTCCTACTATCACATGACATATGCGACCTCCCACTTTCACATAATACATAAAAAACCCAACAGAATTGTTCACAAGAAAGCTTGCCAATGCACTGAACCTGTCCATCAAAATGAATGCTATAGAAGTGATGAAAGATTATAAAAATCTAATAAAATTCAGCATTCCAGTATTATCAGATGATATCTCAGAACTAAAGCCAACAACTTTAAATAAGGAAAATAATCCAAATATTAGTCTGAAAAACTGCGTCGGTTTCACAAAAGGAATAATAATTTTATAGCTATGTCTGTGGCCGTAGACTTACAGGATATCGGAAAACAGCTAAGTCTAAGCTTTGGCTAATTCTTGAGCTTAAATTTACGTCGACTTAGTCAAGAAATATAAAATCTTGCCTTGTCTTACATGTAATGGAAATGATAGTGTTGCCAAAACAAATATTGCAGGAATTAACTTCAATGGCACTGATAAATACATAAAATAAGGACACTGTAATTCAGACTGTATTGAAACTTTAGCAGGGTGTAAAGGAGATTGTTAAACGGATGTTTAGCAATAAACTACAGGGGGCTTGGTGATGTAGCGGTTAGATTTCTCGCCTCCAACCTCTGAGGCCACCGGTTCAAATCTGGGGAAGGGAACTTTATGTTGGAAAGTTGGTAGTTACTTGTAGATGCCCGGTGGTTTACAGTACAGTATGCACTGGTTTCCTCCACCTGTAAACTACCCATCGCAATATGACCCTGGCTGTAGAACGCGACTTAAAAACAACAAATAAATAAAGCAATAAACTACAATTATACATAGAAAAAACTGAAGTACCGATATTTGGAACTACGCAGCAAAAGCAGAAGATGAAATTATCTTCCATTAAATTAGATGGTGAACTTATTCATGTTGTAAGAGAAGCTAGAAATCTTAGAGTCATTATTGATTTACACCCAGTAGAGGCAGTCAAGTAGTGACTCAGTCACAAAAGGAAGTAAATGTGTAGTAATATGTAAAGAAGCAGAAGGGAAAGGTGTATGGTCATGGTCATGGACAGTCAAAGTAAGATCAGCCAGATGCCGTTCACACACTTGGCCAGGACTTACTTCACTGATAACAAACTTAAAGTCCTGACTATATAAATTTGGAAGATGGAAGATTTGAATAAGTGCGGTGTTACACCAATGAAACCCAAAGAGACTGCAATCATGAAAATAATAGAAGAGACAATGACTCTGCAGAATGGCAAGTATAAGGTGAAAATTATACTGAAGGATAAGTTTTAAACAATTATGACCTTGTAAAAGACAGCACAGAAAACAAGTTGAAGAAAACATCAGAAGTGATGGATACTGAGACAATAGACAGATATTCAGGAAAGGTTATATCACAAAGTTAGAAAACAAAACAGAGCCTGAGAAAGGCTTTCTTAATGTAAAGCAACCAGAGCAAGAATTAAATTTGATGTGTTAGCCAACGACAAATACAGTGAAAATCTATCGCTAGGTGACACTATTTAAATACAAACCAATAGCTCTGGCAGGAGGCATTTCAGAGATGTACATATAAAATTTAATGGGCAAAGGAAACCAGCCTTTCCACAGATTCATACGAAGGGGATGGATCAGCCTCAAGAGCCTGACACAGATGAGTTTACTAGCCTTGTTTTTGGAATGAAACTGTTCTGAAAGGTGCAGACATGGATGTCAGACTGGACTTTTTAAAACTGAGAATGAGGCAAAAGAGGTACATAATCAACTGTTGCAGTTGAGGTCTAGTTGTGTTTTGAAGGCAAGAAAATGGCTATAAAATTCTACCATCTCGTACTTACCGTCATTCTTGAGGAGGACAGAGCTAAAGGATTAGAGCTGTCAGATGAACTGCCAACAACAAGATATTATGAGTGTTTTCGATGGTAGAGCGAGGTGTAGCTACATTTAAAGATGATAATATTGCTTTGGACAGAACAATGATTAAAAGTTGTGGATAGCTGGAGTCACTGGGATAAACCATTGCCGACAGAATTAGGTGAAAAGCTGAGAAAGTGTATTGCTCAGTTTGATCTATCCAGCAGCATTAGAGTCCAACAAAATTTTTGTTATGAAAATGCTGTAGAAATGACTCTTCAAGTTTTCTCAGATGGCTTTTAGATCAGTGGTCTACATGTGGTCAGTACATTCAAGCAGTGCAACAACAAACAGACTAATTACATCCAAAGCAAAAGTACATGGAATGGTCACATGAAAGAGATTCTTACATGAAGTAGTACTTTACAGGTACACCAGCATTAATACAAAGGGTGAGAGTAGAACACAGTTATACTAATCAGTCCGATGGTGGCATTATTTTAGAAGGCACAAACACATTGAGTTTCCATGGCCTGACTTGTTTCATCATCTGACATACAACAGTTTCAAATGTTTTATTACATAATGCACTTTTTCATACATTCCACGATACCAACATATTTATTGCCTAAACACTCATAGATAGCTTTCTGAATTTTAACACAGAGTTTCACATGTCTTAATACATTGATGTTACACCAGGTGTTTAAATCTGTGTAATGGCAGAACCATTCCTTATATATACAAAATGATAAAAAAGATATGAACCAATCAAAATGGGAGCCCATAGCAGTAATACCAATTACTTCATACAAAGTTATATTTGTTTCAAAGATTGTACCCACATGTTTCCATACTTTTCATGCCTTAACACATGAAAAGAGTAAATGCACAATATCATGTTTAACACGGCAAAGCAAACATACATTATATTTAAAATTTTTCCATTTCTTTAAATTAATAAGACATAGTAAAATACAATGCAATACCTTATAGTTGAATTCGGCAATCTTTAGGTATTCAATGCTTGGTATTTTATTTATAAATATCTTTTTTACGTGTAGGTCTTGGCTGTGGATTGCTTTCCTCCAATTTTTACAGTAAAGCGTAACATTGTGTTTGAGTTCTTTGGACCAGTGAGTAATGTGTCTGTTACCCCAAATAACCTGTTGTAGCAAATCCCTTTTAGCCAAAGGAAATTAACATGCTTTTAACAAGTAATGACATCTTGATAAAATGAAGGCAATTTTAGTAAAAGATGGAAATGTTTTATGTGAGTAATGTTTAATTTAAGAATGTTAAAATCATCAAGTAAATTCAAATGGATCTTTCCTAAAAAATTCAATATTCCTTTGATTGTAGCAACTTTACAACCCAAGAAGCTTTTAGTGTCTAAAATTGTGATTCAATATCCATCATTTGTATCCCACCTTCGCTTATATCAGCAATTAATGTAATTATTTTGATTCTGTCATGGCTGTTTTACAAAAATTTAGATAGCACTTTGCTTACCTCTTTAATATAGTCCAGGGGAACAACTAAAAATGAGCTGGATATAATAACTGGGGTATTAGTATTGATTTTATGATAGTAACTTTCCAAAAAAGAGTGAGGTTTTTCTTTTTCCAAGAAACTAACTTATTTTTAATGCTTTCCAAGTTTTGGTCCCAGTTTAGTTTATTGCATTCACGTTTGTGCATTTCCAATATATATTGACTCGTTCAGTTGGCCAATTTATTCCGGATAAATTGCAGTTTTTTTGCTTATAGTTTAATTACCTAACCAGATACCTTCTGTCTTGGATTTGTTTAATTTTGGACCTGCTACTTTTGTAAACTGTGATAATGTTTCAAGTACTTTGGGTATTTCAGAATTACCTGGAAGAAATAGACTTACATCACCTGCACATTGAAAAGATTTCTATTCAAACTTCTCTTGACCCACACTTGCAACTACACCATTCAGTGACTTATCATATTTTATTTTATTTAACAATATTTCTATTACTAAGATAAGAAAGTGCATTATGAAAACTATAAAATGCTAGAAATTCCTTATGAATGATAAATATAATTTTGAATTAGTCTGTCAAAATGTGTTTAACATGTGTCAACATCCTAATAGAGTAGAATAGGATGAGCTATTTAGGAATTAGCATAAGAGTGCAATACCAATTAAAAGAGAAGATGAATATGTAAAATGTTAGATGTTATCTATGTATAACAAGTCTTTTTGGAGTAAACATTTACCTCTTTGTTTGTAAGTTATGGTTGCATATGCAGTAGCAAACTTCTCTTGTGATATTTACAAATCCAAACAGGAATTATTATCAACAGTATATTGAGATCACGGCTGAGGAGAGAGAAATTTTCAGAAGACTATGCATAATATTTTTAATATGGTCAACCAAACAATTAATAAAAATAATGATTATAATATTTAATACATTGAATAAAGTAATCAGAATGTTTAATAAGATCTTTAGGCTTTTTGGTTTTTTAATTTAAGTACGTTTATATTACCTGGAAACCACTGTTATCTGTGGCAGATATGGATATAATTCAGTGTTAACCAGAAATGATAAGAATGTACCCAGTATTATCACATACATTAGCTTGATGTTTTTGAATTAGCCAGTGGACATTTTGTTGTCTTACACTATACCTTTGATTTATTAGCTTTCTATGTATTGATTTTATACTCTTAGGTTATACACAATTAGTTTCAGCGTTGTACAGACTATGCTTTTGCATCCCAGATGTAGGATTTATGTCTCTTTGTTCAATCTCTCATATGTAGATAGAATGGTTACTTTGTTCAAACCGCAAAGTGTAACCTGGAATAGCAAGATTGAGAATAAATTAAAATTATTGCAGTAATTAAAAAAGTACATAATTAAGTGTGACATTCCAATTATTGACATTAGTATCTGTTGGAAATGTTTAAATATATCCTATGTGTATATATTTCATAACCATTAAACATTCAAATTAGTTAATGGTCGCTTTTCATTCTAACGCTTGCTCTGCAAGACATATATTAATTATAAACCTATTTTTGACTCCTCACCACTGGTTGATCAAGTGTCTACAAACCAGACTTAATGACTTTATAACAATTTATCAACTTCATATAAATACCGGTTGCTGTTGATTTTATACCAATAATTTATTAATCATGAATTTTTTACTTATTGGTTGACCTTCACCTATCATTGTGACAGATTTCACACTGATTATTGTGTATTCAATATATGTTGAATTTTGTAGTCAGCTCTTGTTATGATTTTGTAATGAATATCAGGTCCAGTGCTGAGTGTCGCTATTTACTTGAATCATGATTATTTTGTTGGTTTTATTCGCTCTTATTATGATTGTATAACAACTTAATTGGATTTTATCGGTATGTATATGTATTTTGTTTCTTTTGCATATCTAACACTTGTATAATGATTCAGTAAATTCAAACAATGGCTTATAAAGGCAGGAAACTATCAATATGAATTACTATGAATACTGATCAAATGATCCAAGCTGTCTCGTTCAGGTATGAATCCAAAGACAAAGGGACAAATGGGTGGTTGTGCAGAGCTGACTGACCATTCAGTCCACATTCATATGCTTGATTGTGTCATAAATCTCCCAGATAATTCAAATGACTTCTCCTTGCAGTCAGCTAAGGCAAGTCATGTGGTTATGCTGTGTAAAATGGAGGAAGGTGATATGAAACACTCGAACAAATTTGATAAAATTGATAGGATTCAAAACTTGTCTTTCTAAATGGCCAAAACAAAAAAGTTGGATCCAGTTTTCAGAAAGCTACAAAATCTATGCCTTGTGTGCATTATAATGAAAATGCATGTTCACATCAGAAAAGTCATGAGACGAGAGGGGTATTTTACCATCATATCTGCTCTACCTGGTTTGCTATGGATGATAAGGTTAACACTCACCCAGAAGCCTAATGCCGAAAGAAGTTGAAAACGGATAGGTTTATGTATGGCCATTGCTCAGAAAAGGGCTGACCATACACAGATGTCACCTAGTATTCAAAGTACAAATATTCTTTAAAACTCTTCTGCTAGTTTTGTGTGAAATGTTAATATCTGGATCCGGATTTGTTAGAATCAGTAATGGCTCCAGTAGGCACAGCACAAGTCAGTTATGCTGTGGTTAGTAAGGCTAGAGGTTTTTAATCACCAGTTTGCTCTGTATGAAATAAAGCTAGTATAGATTCTGATTGTCACATGCCTACCAGGCAGATGTTTCTTGATCTGTATTCTTGGCCCACTGGATCAGAAAAAGTGCACAGTGATTTTCAAACTCTTTGTCAACAACTTTTTAGTCATGCTGATCAAACGGGTAAACAGTGTGGAGCTCTTCCTTTGTCCCCTTTGATGCTATATGATGCCAAACCAACCAACAATGATAGAATTAAAATTATTTATACCTGCACAAGTAATTTATAAATCTTAAGAACCCATATTGGCGTGTCTACTTAAATACTACTGCGATCAGCAACTAGCAGACCTGCTTGAATTTGGTTTTTGGTCTTCTTTAAGCATGAGTTTAATGCCATTCGTTATTTTATGAACCAGGCTGGTTATACAGGTTTGTTAAACTATGTGGATGCCCTAATATGAGTGGGTTTTCCATCTTTTGCATTTTTAAAGATTTTTTTAGGACCTGAGCCCTGAAAGTGAATATTAAAACATTGATTCCACCTGCGACCAAGGTGGTTTGTTTCGGTGCACTGGTGGATTCAGAGTAAAACTCTTTCAATTCCCTCTGACAAGTTAGATGAGATTGTACATATCTGCCATCAGTGGTCAGATAAGGCCTTTTGTTCTAAGACTCAATTGTTTTAAGACTCTGCTTGGCTCTTTGCTTGTGCTATTCTAGTAAGGCAGTTCTTGAATCGTATGTGTAATTTGCTCAGTAATATGTAGCAGTATTATTCATGTTAAGATGTTAAATATTGTGGTGTCTCTTAAAATGTGAGCAAAAGATTGGCAAAATAAATATATTCAGATTACTGAAGATAATAAATCAGTAGTTAATGTTCTCTTAAGACCAGGGGTCCGGTATTAGTGACATGTGCTATTATTACAACTACAATTGTGTGGCAGACCTTGTGTCCAGATGGACTTATGACCTACCAACTTGTGAGAAAATGTGTCAACATATTCTAAACCCTTATTCTATTTATCCTCAGATTGACTTAACTTGATTTAACCATGACTTTTCATTTTTTCCCTTCACTGGCAGCTCAGCTCAGTTCACCAGTGCTCGTGTAGGATAATAGAAGGGTTAAGACATGCTACTCATAAGAGGTACGCTAGCATGTGACATTCCTGGTGGTCACTGGGCTGGCAAGTGTCTAAGGTGAATAACTTTGTTACTGAGTATTTTTACAGTAACCAATGCTCAGTGGCTATGATTATGAACAACATTGCAGCAGTTAGAACTATGTTCATTGTATATTTTCTCCCCACTGATCCATTTAGAGCTGAGCAAATTAAACTTTATGTCAAGTCTCTGAAAATGAATAGACCTTTGTTGGTCAGAAATCTACAGATCTTTTTCTCATTACATTCTGTTAAAAATCATTTAGGCTTGTGCACATTTTGAACTGTTGGTACTATTCGTCCCTTTCTATTTAGTGGCCTTTTATTTTGTTTTGTGTCCAATCTAGCTATCTACTCTTTTGCCAACTTTTATATTCCAAGGTATCTTGCTAGGGGTAACTGCATATTTGCACAGAATTCTGCCATTATAAAAGTTAAATAGTCAAAACCTATTCACAACAGAAACAGTTGTATACCAAGTTTGGGGGGACCTCTCCTCTTTGTCCTATTAATTCGCTGCAAATTCTGTATTCAGCCATCATAGCTCACCCTGATGCTCTTACTCTTACTGATTCTAGGGTCAGGAAGCATTTGAAGAAATTATTTTTGCTATCTGAAACCTTCAATATATGAATAATATATTTCATACATTTAGGCGGTCTTGGACTTCTTAGAGCAATAGTCACCAAGCCCAGGGGACCAGAACTGCTGACTGTGCCTGATGCTATATCAAATTTTCTTCCTCTTACTCACTTATTTCTACTTTTCGACAGCGCCTACTCAATTAATTGGGTATGGGGTTTTTCACTTGCTCACTTTGATTTTTTCTACTGTCATAATTATAGCAAATATTTGAAAAAGTGCCTACTTATTTCCAAGTGGGGTATATCGGATGGGCTAAATTCCTTATATTTTAAAGGTGGGGGATGGCTTATGGTCTGAAGTCAGCAGGTTATTATTTGGTTTTGTGGAGTATTATGAAATTTTTCTACATTGATTATTTCTAAACCTACTTGATATTGACCTTTATGTATCATCTCACTTTGTCTCAATGCCATTCGACCACAGCAGTATTATGCTTAAACAATGTATTTCATGCTATCACGTTAAAGACTGGGGGTTTCTTCCTCTTTTGAATGTCTTTTATAAAAAATGTAGATTTAGAAACACTTTTTAAAGGCATAAGTATACATAAAAAACCCAATTGAAATAGTAATTAACGCTCGACAATAGGAGAGGGTTATTGTAATCAGTTTGTTTCTGTCTGTCTGTCTGTCTATCGTTTTACCCTTATAACTCAAAAACTATAACACCAATCGAGCTCAAATTTGGTGGGTAGGTATTAAATGGGATACAGATGGATTCTTCTAAATTTGGTCTAATTTGCTTGAAAATTAAAGCCAGGAGAGAGTTTTTCTTATTTTTAATTGGGAATACACAATGAAACTGCTTCTCTTCATCACATATGTAAAAAATCAATATTTTGCTTTCTGATGATGTCATTACTCAGTGATGTCACAATGTAACTGTCATTGTGAGGTCACAAACCTAGCT
Organism: Sabellastarte sp. h YS-2021; assembly: GCA_964017235.1. NCBI lineage: Eukaryota > Metazoa > Annelida > Polychaeta > Sabellida > Sabellidae > Sabellastarte > Sabellastarte sp. h YS-2021. The sequence goes on along the minus strand of OZ024933.1, from coordinate 23,436,685 downwards.
TGTGATACTTGCTGTCTTTAAGTAAAAATATTTCTTCTCATTTTATGTCTTGAAATTGACATAAACATAATAAAGAGGGAGGTGGTATATACATCATTTTTATTATTTATTATTTCTGTTTTATTTTCTCTTTTTTCTTTCAATTCCTTGACAGTCCATCACAAAAAAATACCATACGTGATTTTCACCAAGAAGTGACCTTTAAGCAATACTTTTACCTCCACCAGCAGGTTATGTTTTGCGTGCTAATTGTTTATTTCTCTATTTGTCTGATATTTCTATGACAATTAATTTACATGTTTGGTTTTATTTCATTGTCTTCCTTAAAATACTTTATATCACTTGAGAGACTGGTCACAAGGAGTCGAGTGTCTTGCTCTCTCTGAGCGCACCTTGTTGTCTCTGTATCTGAATGAACATTCAGGGCTGGTGATCTTGCTAGGATTTCATATTCTGAACTTGACCTATTACCTTTGATATAATGTCTTGACGCCATTTTAGAGGCAGTTGTCCGATCCTAGGTCTAGGTGGGATCAGGAGTGAATCTGAATTATTCCACCTCTAAGTCTGTGGCATCCGAGGGTGCTCCTGGTCAGTACTAGTAGCAGGCTCTTGTATACCTTAAAATATTGCATTGGGTCAGATCGCTGGTAGTACCCCACCTTGTGGTCAGTTCCATTATATTAGTCAGGCTCTTTCATGATGCTATTTTTATTATCTCTTAATCTTTTAACACACAAAAGTTTTGGGGTGAGGCAATGAATATATAAGCCAAGAATCATTGATTTTCTCATGAATCAACACTTGTTTAGTTTATTTGAGTTAATCAACAGTTGGAATTAGCTCTAACTTAAAGATACTTTCGGATTGACCCATGGGAGGTAAATAGCTAATTGCAAGTTTGTGTATGTCATCCTTATTTTCCCTTTTCAAGGTGACACAGCATGGGTTTGATAAATTTGTGCATGATGTTATTCCAGTAAAAGGACCTCTTGTTTCGGGAATCAATTGAATCTCCTCTCCTGCTTTACCCAGTGGACACTGATAGTCAACACAAACCTATCAAAAACCAGAATTGCACAATGAAAAAAGCGAATAAAATGATTTAAACTCTCAAGTTCAAAATGAAAAAAAAATACTATAATCCAAAAGCAAGAATAAAATAACATTAGAATTCAACAGATGTAAATTGTGTAAATTGCATATACATGTACATACATATGTTACAGGAAATATGCGAAATCAGTAAATATGCGTATTTACTGAAATTTTCAGTAAATACGCATATTTACTGTTTTTTGTTCCAGTAAATACTCATATTTACTAAAATCATAATGAAGACTTCATATATTTCATAGTTGGGTGTTATCTGCCATGTCTTCATATTATATCTTTAATAGTTGGGTGTCCTTTGATATGTCTTCATATTGACAATTATTTAAAACTTTAAATAGCATTGTCATATTTAAAGTTTGATACTTGTTTACAATCCAGCACGGGGATAACTATTATACATCACTTTATAATTTCAAAAGCAGTTGTATGTGATATATGATACAAAGTTGTATAATAATTTTTTTTTATTTAAAATAAATTGTAATGTAAACAGGCAAGTTTATAAATTTAAATATCCAAATATTTATCAAATTATGATATTTTAATTGTAAGGAAAGAAAAAGCATGGTTATAAGATTAAGATATATTTCTTATTCAAGAACTGAATTTCAATGTAGTTTTTAACAAAGTATTTTACCAATGTAATTCTTTTCTCATAGGTCATGAATAAAATTTAGATCTATAATTAGGGTGCTACTTCCCTTTAATGTTGTCCCTTTAATAGGGGAAACCACACCATAACCATAGATGCCTTAAAAGAGATTAAGTCCCTCTGAAAGATTATGATGAATTCCAATTAGGGGTTAGCTGGCCTTTTCATTGCTTTTGACACCAATTCTTTGATAAGTAGCCAGTACCTACATTGAAGTCATAAATGTACCAGAAAATGGCAAAATATTAAGCCTTGATTGAAATGAAATAAAGGAACAACTTAATCTCTGTTTAACAATAGATTCTTAAAGAATACATACAGCTTGTTTAGGTGTAAATCATTCTGTACTAAATGAATGTAAGTATAGTTAAACTATGTTAAAATTTTGAAACTATAAGTTAAATTAATTTCTTCAACTTTTATTTATTTCCATTAAAAATGCTTTTTATGTATCAGTCGCATGAAAATAGCGAAAAGTTGAATTATCTTTAATCTTTAGTAGGGATAACATAGGTCCTTAATTGCTGTGGGATTAAAAATACTATAAGCTTAAATGAAATATCTACAGAAAGCACATATCCAAAGTGCTTAAAATAATATTTAAAAGCCCAATGCCATTTTTCAACATATTTGCAGGTAATGTACTGTAAAATGAAGTATGCTTAGTATGTTCTAATAGTCATCATAATAGAGCAAAATGTTCCAATACAGTTCACAATTTGGTTAACAATTTAATATTGTATAGAGTAAATTGTTTCAGTATAATGTACAGTTTGGTTTACATTTTTAATATCATATATTACAACCAGTGAACATCAAAGTTTCATTTCACATATTTACTGAAAGTCATTCCAGTAAACTTGTGAAATAATACAGGTCATAAATCAGTAAATACGCGTATTTACTGAAAATTTTAGGGAATACGCGTATTTACTGACCGAATCAGTAAATACGTGTATTTACTGAAATTTTGAGTAAATACGCATATTTACTGATTTCACATATTTACTGTAACATATACATTATATATATTTTATTAATTCCTATGGTAATAGTTTCAAGCACAACACCCAGTCACAAAAATAGAATTTATGTTTGAAACTTATATATACTTGAATAAAGTGTTTCATTTTGGATGTACATACACAATATATGTGTATATATTTTATTAATTTTCTTGGTAGTCATTTCAAACACATCACAAGGTCATCACCTAATTAAGAGAGACAAAATAACACCCTAACGTTGATAGGATCAAAAAGAGATAGCCCTTATGAGAGGACTAGACAGTGCCATCTGGATCATGAATATACTGCACTAGTGAGAAATATGGCCACATCCATTGATTCAGATAGACATAGAGGGGCAACATCTTTTGATTCAGATAGATGAACAGATTTTGCCTTAGCCCATTCTTTAAAGACCCCAGAGTGCTGATAGCAAGAATTCAACAAATAGTTAGTGGCTTAAGACTCATAGTTATATGTGCTGAAAGACAAATTAAGGCTATCTCCATACAGAAATTTATAAAAAGGGTCACAATGTTCAACAAATTCAAGATAGGGCTGATAGGCAAGAACATGGGCCTGGGAGTCCAAGAACAATGTTCTGGGTGATGCCGTGGGTGATAAAACCGGATGGAGAGCATAATCATACCTGAACATCCTAAGGATCCCGCCTAGAACTCGTTTAGAAATAAGAGAGGATGTTCATACCTAAGAGAGCCAGAAAGATAGTAAGGTTCAAAAGGCCACCGGGAAGACCTACCCTTCACTGATGTACCACGTCAGGGTAGGCAAGCTAGCAATAGATAAGAGGTGGGGTAGTGAATTCTTCAATTCCTTGGGCTTCCAATACACAGTCACCTTGGAACTGATCGATGCTGAACAAAGGCCTGGTCAACACCTGGTCAGTTTTACAAAGATTTAACCTGTCAGTGCTTAAAGACTGTATAGGCATACATTGATTTCCCACCCATAAACCTCTAGCGCCTGATGCTACTGTCATTGACTACTTTGCTCTGTGACATAAAGCCTTGGCTCTGAAAGCCCCTTTTCAGAAGAATAGATCAGTAGTGAACCACCATACAAGTTTCTGAAGAATAGAAGACCATTTGACATTCTGGTGCAGAGAAAAGCCTCTGTTCACCATGTACCAGGGTCCAATTGTGGCAGCAAAAAAAGTTCTGACCTATGTCAATCTGCCAACATCATGAGACAAAGATATCAAATCCCATCAGAGGGGCATCTAGACCCACAAGAACACTCACCCTTCACAGGTGATAAATTCCTGGGAAATGGCCTAACACTGGAAGGCGGAAACACAAAAAGATTAGTCAAACAGTATAGGTATATCCTTGCTGACCAGTTTAGAAAGGAGGGTTAGAAGAAGCAAGCCAAGGTAAGCCAACAGGCAAGAGAGACATGTTTGACATAACCTCCTCCTGTCTTATAACGTGTTTTGGAATAAATTGTGTCCTTATTTTATGGCCATTCTGTTCCAAATCGTTGCCCTTTTCCGTTTTGTCTTGTTCTCTGGCGATATTTTACGAGAATCAGTTACATAATGTGTTTGTGATTATTTTATTTTACTTTGTGCCAAACCCTTGTCATTCACTTTTGCCTCTTTCGTTTTCTCCTATTAGTCCGATTTGTTCTTTGAACCATTTTTCCTGCAATTTGACATGCAATATTGAATTGTGTTTTCCAAAAGCTTTTAATTTCCACACCCCCCCCCCTAAAAATTTACTTTAACCTTTTTTATTTATAATTTGTAGGGGAAATATGGACTATATGTATGTGGCAAGTATCATGTATCAATGCTTGCCCTGCTGTTTGGTCAAGATAAGGCCTGGTGGTTGGAGGAGGCAGCTGAGGAGGATGAGGAGTTAGTGGCTGGGGAGACCAAAGTGGTGGTTGATGGTGTGGTGACTGACATGTGACTGTGGTTTGAGACATGGTTCAGTAGGCTCTGTGGTGACTGAAGCATCAGTGGTTAATGCAGTGCTGGTTCATGCTGGTATTTTCACAGTGTAAGATATCCCGACAGCTCAATGGTGTTGTTAAAAGTTCATCCCTTACCCTGTGAATCTTCATTTGGTGGTTGATGCACTGTTACTGTGTATACAAAGTGCAATACTACCAGTTAAAGAAGAGGCCAATAAACTTTTACTTGGATCATCAACAGAATCTGGCTGTTAGGCTAAAATGCTGAGTAACAGAGTTGTGATGAAGGCAAAATGTATAGTATGGGGTCACAAATTGGGGCCTGATGAAAGAATTACTAGATAACTGTGGAGGAAACCTGGTAAACTATAATAGGAGCCTGTGGCTGCTGATACTGAATGTTTCAATTTGATTCACCAGACTGCATGGATGTTAGCAAAGCTGTCTTGCGTGAAGGTGTATAATGAGTCTTCAACTTCTACAGTGCTATTACTCAAACAGGAACAAACTAAGTTGATTTGGCTGGAGGAGAAAAGTTGGTGATCCCATTATATAAGATGTACTGGGCAGCATGTACTTCGATTGATAGGACATGCTGGGCTGAAGTTGGCAAAGTCTGGTGACCTGCTGATTGCCTATCAACTGAATTTATGCTACAGCCTCAGTCTATTGGCTTGCTGAAGCCATTGCACTAGGGTAAAAGTTTCAGGCTTTAAAGCACCTGAGTCATCATGGTTGACCTTATCCTATTCCAGAGTGCGCCATTTTATTTCAGCCGTCTTCAGGCTGACACATATAGCTTTACTGCTCAACCTCACAGGTCCAATCATTCTGGTAGTGGATGTGTCAAATTCACTCTGTATGTGTGAAACATCTGGCTCATATTCTGCCTGGGAGCCCTGGGTGTGGAAAGAAGTGGAGGTTCCACATTCTTTGAAACCTGTCAAACTATGTTAGTCTTCAGGAGATCAAACATCTACACAATCCACTGATGAGTGAATTCTTTAAGACCCAGCCTGATGGCCGCCGCGGGTATTTCTTTGAAAATTGTCTACCTTTTTCTACTGGCTGGTCTCATAGGTAGATGGATGAATCTCTTCATACGTGATGTGTAAACAGATATCTCTACAAGCTTACAGACATTTGACCTTGAAGCTCTTAATTCAAGGTCATCCACAGAGTGCCAAAGTACCCCACATAGCGGACTTTAAAAGTGTCTATATCTCCCTTATTATTGGTCATAGAAGTTTGGAATATGAAACCAACCTTTTGGAAATCATGAGGTGGGAAACTTTTGATGGGGTCAAATTTGACCTTTGGCCCCTCCTTCAAGGTCAAACAAAGATTAAATTAGAAGTGCTTATAACTCGCTTATTCTTGGTCCTAGAGGTATGTACATCCCATAGAACATTATGGTATAGGAATCTTTTGATGTGGTAAGATTTGACCTTGGGTTTCTCGTTCAAAGTTAAGTGATGGTTGATCGGCTTTGGTGAGTTGTCTTTCTGGTGGATACAATTTGCATCGGTTTGGTTCTAGGTCTAGTTTTGATAGATGTTTTCAGAACTTGTGATCTTTCCTCCAAATGCCAGGTTGGTGCAAGATCTATTTTATCAAGATTAAGCCCCAAGTAGAGGGGGATGTATAACCTTTGTACTAACTAGCACTTTGTACTAACTATCAGCTGACAAATTGCCGTGCTAAACCGTTGCTTTATGTGAATTTGGAACTACATATTTAAGTTCTAAACATTTAGCATTAAGGTAGCTTAAATGTAGAAGATTAGGAAATGCATGATTTTGGTCTGCACAAGTGAAATGTTTCAGAGAAATGTTCATATCCCATGGTGGGCTAACTGAAAAATGTTCCTTTCACAAATCATAAAAGTAAATATTTTATAGTTCAAATGGTAGAATATACAATTGTACATATGAACAGTGAACAGGGTCAAAGTGTAATTTGACAACATATTATTGAGCTAAACATTAAACTGTAAACATTTGCAAACTTCAAAATCGGAGTTTAGTTCTATTTCAAAGTTGAGGGGTGAAAAGATATCCCCGTCTCCCTACTATGGGGGGCGACAGCCCCTGCTGGCCCACAGTTCCTATGCCTATGATGAGTGATGTCTCTTGTATAACCACTGATGTTTTTTTAAACTTCCCTGGTGGCCTCCCCATGTTTATCAGGGGGCTACAATCTTCATTTTCTCCTTTGCAGTATAAGGTAGACAAGCTCACTTACCCTGCTGTTGCCCTGCCATCCTGAATCTTGGTTTGTTTTTATATTGGAGTTATGTGCCTGAGTGACTTTTTAAAAACCCCAATGTTACTGTTGTTATACCTGGAGTTATGACTTACCAGTACTCATACCCGACTCTTTTGTTCACTACAACCTGTATTTTATCTTTTCTGAGTAAGAATTTCCCTTAGGTTGGAACTTATGACTAATCTTTCATTACTCTTCCCAAAATTCAACTAAATGACCCTGATAATTCTTGGCAATACTACTGATTTAAAATACTTCGCATAGCTTGTTGCACACAGGTTATAAGGTGCTTTCAGTGTATTTAATTCCTTTAATTTGAAATACCTTGTACAACCTGTTATAAACAGGTTTCAATGCATTTAGATACTAATGATTTGAAATACCTTTCAATGCATTTAGGTACTGATGATTTTAAATACCTTGTATGGCTTGTTGTACACAGGTGATATGGTGCTTTCAATGGAAATGAAACCTAATAATTTGAAATACCTTGTATGGCCTCGTATACGAACGAGGTATCTCTGGTGGTAGTGTAAAAATGCCATTTATTTTGAATGCTCCTTGTGTGGAAATTCCACTCAGCACAGGCATAGGCCGATTCAAGGCAATGTTAACTGTGGGTGGCTCAGTTGTTAGTATGCGATTTTCTCTGTCAATTGCTTCAGCTGTAACTTGTATATTACTTTTACCAATCTAAATTGAAATACAAACAGTAAAATATGATGGCATAACCAATGACAAAGAAATGGTTATGTGGGGTATAAGTGTTTTCCTTACAACATCACAATGGAAAGTTCTCAGTATGGAAGTTAAAAAAGTTACTATTATATATTCGACTTGTTGGTTACATATATTTATTTATTTATTTATTTATTTGGGGTTTTACGTCGCTTTCAACACTGTACAGGTCATATCACGACGGGTAGTTAGAAGGGCAGAGGAAACCAGTACATATAGTTCGCTAGGGTTCTGTACTGTAAACTGCCGACCAACGGTAAGCAACTACCAGCTTTCCCACATAAGGCCTTGACGGGGATCGAACCCCGGCCTCAGAGGTGGGAGGCAAGAGTGTTACCACTCTACCACCGTGGCCCCGGCGGTTACATATAAGGGTGTTGTGTAAGTTCAAGGTTACAAGTGAGTGCAGAGTTCTTTTACAAATTAGAACATTGAATTATTGATTTTCTCTGTATTCTGCAGAAGGGGGCCTACTTGGTTTGGATCTTTCTTGTACTGTGCTTGAGAGATCTATTTATAGATTTTGGGAAAATGTCACTTAGCTTCCAGAACCTTCTATGTGTTTCTGGTTTACGGGAAATGTCTGGATGTGTTTACATTTTTTTCCAGAACCTTCTGTAATTTACACCTATATATAAAGGATGGAAAAACCTGAGCAGCAAGTCTTGAATTGCTGCACTATATGGACAGAGGTCTTTGAAATTGCTGTATTGTGTATTACTTTTTCTGTGTATTAAGTGAATACAAAGTGCTTGCAATAGATATTTTGTTGTGAACTCTTTGGGTCGAGCTGGATATAGTGTGTGGATCTACCAGAGAGTGGATTTGCTGAATTTCTGGATATTGTTTACATCATGGAGTGAGCAGCATAGCTGTGCAGACACTCAACATTTAGATATAAATATTTTGTGTTAGTGGATGCTGAACAGATTACAGGACATATTGCTGAATACAGTTGACAAACTTGTTTAACTGTTAATTAGCTGGACAGACCTATGGTCAGGTCAGATTAGTTTCATTTTTGTATTAGTGAATGAATTAAGATTATCTTGGATGACTGTAACTATTATTTTGATTGTTAAATAAATTTAAGCAAACCTTCATCTTTTTCTGATAAAAGTTGCATGCAACTGGGAATTACAAATACACTTGTCCTGTTGACTATTACAGTGAAATAGTTATAGATACTGTGAACTAAATGGGACCTGCATGTGAAGTGATTAGTGTGACGGGCCAATTTTAGTGATACTTTGAGTGATTTACTTTACATAACTTTGTATGTTATGCGTTTTAAATGTTTTGATTGTTAGTTATCTGTGTTAACATCAAAACTTTTTGGTAAGTTGCAGACCAATCATAGAATTTTTAACATGGTTAGTTTCTTTGGTTTAAACCAAGTCAATCAACCAAATCAAGTCAAGCATCACATACAGAAAATATTAAGGCCATTTGGACATGTTTCCAATGTAATTTGAGCCTACAGCTATGCATAATGGATGGCAGTTCCTCAAAGGTGCATGAAAATTGTGGAAATAAACCAAGACCATCTTATCAGAGGGTAAAGTAGACGCTGGTGTTTAAAACAGTTATAGTGAGTGTGACCTTGTGTGAAACAGAGATATTATCTCGGAAAATTTAAAATCTCTTTTAATATCTTAATATCTCTAAAACGCACTTACTATTAAGATATTTATTATGTTGAAAATTGACTTTTTCTTTAAAAAATAACTTAATATCTCGGAAAACTTTTTTACTTGGCCCTTATTCTCTTTCCTAATATTCACCATTATTCACTTGGTGAGCCTAAGAATATTAATGTAGTATAAGCCTGAAAGTTTTTAGCATCTGGTTCTGCAATTGAAAAATGTCAGGTTTGTATTTTTACATACCTAAGTCAAAATTCTTCATTTTCAACATATACACGCATAAACAATGACTAAAAATCAACACAAGTATATCAAAGACAGCCTAAATTTGGAATTATTCTAATTCATCCAGTCATAACACTGAAACATGACTCTCTGTTATCTCTTTCCTCCAATAATATATTAATTCATAGCATCTGAAAGTTGAGTTTTCAGTTCAGTTCAATCAGTTCAAAGTTATCCTTACGTCCATGTTAATTTCTTTTTAATTAAACTTGTTAATTACATGTGAATTACTTGTCTCAGTAATTTTTGTTACTTGAGTAATTTTTTTCAGTTTTTTTAAAGTAAAAAGCACCCTAGATATTTCAAATATTCCAAAAAACATTCATTTTAATTTATTAAAGCTGTAAATAGTTAGGCACTCACATAATTCTTGTAGAGTTCAACTTTGTTACATTTATCTGGACAGTTTGCTGCAAAGAAGACTGCTTTATCAAACCTTGGCCGATCTGCCATTAAGGAGCATGTCCATCCCAAGGTTTTGTATGTGAAAAGACAGGCTTGCAAGATGCGAGATAGATCCACTGTGAATGGAAAAATCTTAGCTTAGTCATTAAAGAATTTTTAACTAAGTATATCAACTGAGTTCAGGAAAGGATATCAGTAATTCCTACAAGTTGCAACCAAAATCTGCACAGAAAATATTCAGTTAATTAAACAGCAACTTGTTAACCACTGTGGCAATCTGGGACATGTAATTACATTGCCAGTACCCATGCCATTGGAAAGGTACCTTTTAAAAGTTATGGCCATGTTGAAACAGGCTCACACAGAAGCCACAGTGTGTGATTAGTCTCCAAAGATCAGTAAGTAAAAAAGCCTACAGTGTGTTACTAAGGTATTGTTTCTGAAACTCCTGAGAGTCCAATTTATTACTTAGAATCCAATATATTACTTAGAGTTATTGTTTTCAAGCCTTGTATCGCCTGGATTTATTGAAAATACTAAAATTAAATTTTATAAAGAGAGGTCCCCAGTTGCCTAGTGGGTTAGCAAGTTTGGGATCTAATCACAAGCTGTCATCTTTATTTGGGTTTGATTCACACAAGTGACAATGCTGAGGATCTGTCCCAATATAACTCTACCTGTTGAACGGGGCGTAAAACCCAAACGTTGACTTGACTTACAAAATTACAAAAAAAAAATGATTGCAACATATTAGAACATACTTTTTCTTCTGCATTCATTGGATTCTCCTGTACGTTTATTTACACTCCAATGAATATATCATATCTATGAAATTGAAATGTTCCTAGTGTAAAGGAATTAATCTAAAACAGTCCTGCATCCTCTAGATAATTTGTAGATATCTCTGGATTAACATCAAAGTTTGTTTGGTATTATAATATATAAATATAACGAAATTGTGTACTTACAGATACGGCTCAAATCATAGACAGCAATGACCTTTTTCATGTATTCACACAAGAAATGATGCTGTATTCTGTTGAATACTGCATGCTTCCTGCATTCTTCTGTTTTTGTCTAAAATCATAATGGAAAATAGAGCAGCCAAATCTATTACTCTGGTGCAGTGCTGTTCTGACCAAATGAGTTTGGTAGCAAATGAAAAGATAATTTTATTATTTCTAAATTTTCTCTGACTTGATAATCTCTCCTCTTTATTAGTTAAAATATTTATATTAACTAATGATATTTTTTTTAATTACAGTTGTACAGAAATGAATGCTTTTTTCACTGTCCCCATCCATTATACATTTATTATCTTGAGTAAGAAGATTTTAGCTGTAAATTCAATTTAACATAGCTGTTTAAAAACAGTGATTCTGTGCACTTTAGTTCATATCCTCGTTATACCTCTTTTAGTGATAGGATAAAGGTCATTCATGTAACCACTTACTGCAAATATGCATAGATGAGTTTCCTTGTAAAGCGATAGGTTTCTCAATTTTTCAAAATGTTAAACATTTTCACAGTGGTCCAGATTAGTAAAATGGTAATCTGGAACTGCTTTCTTTGCATTAAAAATGATAAAAAATTCATATATAAAGACTGCAACACATCATATCCATTACTACACTGGAGATAGATAAGGAAATGTGTGTTTAGTCATTATGTTACTCACTGATGCCCTATGTAATGGTGACTTACTTACACTATATTTATCTATTGTACTTGTTTGAAAGGAAATTGTTGAATATATAGGTTGTTTGACAGGAATTTTGTGGTTTCATCACCTCATCATTGAGAAGTGGAAGTATGTAACTATGATTAATATAAATGTTTTACATCCATTTGCTGTTTTAAATGTTTGTGGTGTAGATCAGTTTTGTGCAAGTTATAAACACTTCATTTGATGATAATGAACTAAAAATAGAATTGACTTACACAAAATATACTTAACTGAACTCTTTATAATATAACGTCAGAAGGCTCATATTCTGCCAAAAAAAGAAACATTGCTCCTAGATATTCCCTAAATTATTATAATAATGATATTGAAGTACTTTCTAGAATAAAACTGAAATCTTATCATTACAATGTACAATATTCATGACAAGTTATGATAGGTTTTCTTAGTATATGTACATATGAATAGTTCAATTTTGTCTTAGAAAATGCCAAACTTTGTAGCTACATTTCACATTTTCTGCCAATTCCCTGGAAATAATGTTTACTTCATGTTAATAACTTAATCTTAATTTTTGGTTCGATATATTTTAATTACATTCAAAAACAAGAAATTGCTTAACACTCCTACACACAAGTTCTCGGATCAGCTCAGATTTGGGGAACAATTAATACTTTCTTATCTCATTTCAGTTGGGATCAGTGCACTGGAATAACAATGCCCCAGTACCCTGTGGTTTATCTTTTAAAAAGGCTAATAAAAAGGTTTACTGATACTTATTTCTTTTCTCTAAAATTGACAGTTTCAGAAACAAGAAAGTAGTGCTTGTGACATTTATGATCTTTACAGTTGAATGAAACAACTCAAAAGACCTTATAAATTCTGGGGATCTGCATCAGGTACATCTAGGCGAATGGTACAAATAGACCATGTCATTAAGTGAAATTGTGGTGGTTTGAATTGTAAACCAGTATCTGGTATTTCATTTCATGGTGGTAGAAACGACTGAACCTATGAAGAATATTTAAAACACGATTACTATCGTTGGCTGATCATCAACGCAAATAATCCAATACATTTGGTGAAATAGGTAACATTTTAACTTTAAACTGAAGGCCACTTCCAATTGTAAATTATGACTCATGCATGCTTGCAGTTAATTTTTGCCATCGTTATCAGTGCAAAGTGAACTCAACACCAGACTTTGATCGTTGAAAATCCTGGTAACTAATTTTGAATTGAGTAAGCTTTTCCATCACTAGTTGGCTATGTGATGTAAGATATTTTTAAAAAGAATTAAAAACCATATAAACCTTATTAGTTACTAATCAGCTACTATTATGAATATCAGTTATATATATTTAATATATTTATTTTTGAACATTTATAACTAAGTTCCTTTGGATGAAATAGACATATTGTTTCAGTATTCATAATTATCTCCAACCAGCCAACGGGAGATGATGAGACACCTGTATCTTCACCAGATTTCCAGAGAAAGTAAATGACAACCAAAACCCGTTGCTCAAAAATCATTAAAATTTTCCAAAACTTAAAATATTGCATTTATCTTCATCAGCTTTGCACAAAATGTGGATGACTAGAAAAACTTGATTGAGAGTTATTTTGCACTTGTTTTGTCACACATTTAAAGTGGAATAGGGGTTATCACATTAAAGAGGCCTAATATATCAATCATCAGTAGTCAAAATGTTAAAACAACTTATAGGAAATTATGCAGTGCAAATCTTTTGCAAGTCTTGCACTTGAACTTTGATCCCTGCTTAAAGGTCAAGTGAGATCATCATACTGAAAATGCTTTATATTATGGAGGAGATTATGGCCTGTGGATCTTTTGCAAATATTAAATTAAACCTTTTACCCCTGCTTTAACGTCAAGTGGGGTTATCATGTGAAAAGGTCTTATATCTCCCTTATTATTTGTTCTAAAGCCTTGAAATCAGAAAACAAGAAACACGAATCAAGGTCTGCAAATCTTTTGCAAGTGCCCCTTTGGTCCCTGCTTCAAGGGTAAGTGGGGTTTTATGTTTAAAATGCTTCATATCTCCTTATTATTGATTCTACAGCTTCTAAATGTGAAAATAACCCATAGGAAATCATAACCTACAAATCTTTTACAAATGTAAAATTTTACCTTTGACCCCTGTTTCAAGATCGTGTGGGGTTAACACACTAAATAGGCCCAATTTCCCTTACTATCAGTTCTAGAGTTTCAAAATGTGACTCAAGCAATTGGAAATCATGTCCTGCAAATCTTTTGCAATGTTGAATTTGATCACTTATTGGTCATTTGGACCTCTTCTTCAGGGTTTAGTTGGGTCATCATATTGAAAAGACCTTCTATATCCCTTATTATTTCCCCTTGTGCTTTGAACCCTGTTTCATAGTCAGTCCACCTCCAGTTTTGCTTCATACCTGGCATGAGATAAACACCATGGCAATGGTCTTGTTGTATACTGTTTGGGTACTTTTCTTTTCATTTAAGTCTTCGCAATTAAAACTGATTATCTACTCTGTTATACATGATATAGTATAAAATCATAAAAATATTATCTTTAAGCTGGTAATATAATTAACTTTATATATTTAGCTTTTTAAACAATAATAACTTGTCCCAGATTGAATTGTCTAGTAAATAACAGAATAAATTTTGTATATTTTAAAGCCCTAGAAGTGCTTTTGTTTACATTTGTCCCTAAAATATTTTCTTCAACACATTTTTGTAATTTATATCTTACTTGAAAAATAATAAAAAAAAAATAAATGAGTTTATACACTGATTGAGGAGAGTATCTGGTATGTAACAAAAACAACTCTGGTAATTTATGGAGGCTGTAATGGGATTAAGCTTTACACCCCTTCATGCAGCTTATTTTCTTGGCGTGCCAAAAGCCCAATGTGGGAGGAAAGGAATTTATTGTTTTAAATATACTTTTTGGAGGTCAAATAATTAAATTCCTCTATCTCAAAACAAAACATCAATTTGGCTTTAAAAAGATAGCATTTCTTGCAAATAAACTGTGAAATGATACTTAATATTATAATGAAAGCTAAAGGTCACATTTTCATCACAAAAGCTTGCGTGATTAGCATGTGTATTCTTCGAGTGTTGGCTAATGCCTCCTCAACATTCTAAGTTGATGAAAACCCCAAGTAAGATCAACTTGAGGGATGGTACAGTTGGAATCTTCTGTCTGCTAGATAAGATACTAACTTATCAAAATTTAAGTAAAGATTTAAAATTCTCTATTTTTCTAGTTTGTTGCATTTATATATATTACCCAATAGACAAACGCCAGAATAACAATCCAGTGTATGGTGGCCAGGTTACATTAACTGTGACTCTGTAACTTGAATACTGAACAAACCTCACACTATTGACATTCAAGGTCCCAAGGTAATAGTGGTTAACCAGTGCCAGTCCAGAGTGCCATTCATTTTTTCTCCTCTAAGGATGGAGAAGAGGGGAAAAGAGTTCAGTTCTAGGGTTCAAGAGAAGTCTAGGTTCAGAGTAAATCAGGGTAAGTGGATCCCAAAAACCTGGTGCCCTGTGCACCTAGGTTAAAGAATTCCAAATGAAGATTAAGTACCTGACCTTTAAAGGACATAAAGAGAACAAACTTAAGAGAGCAAACAAATTATTGTACGCTATGATCCGCTAAATACAAGACCCTGAACAAAACATTCGAATAGTGGCAAATTGTCTGTGCTGCCACCACTGGTCCCAGGTGGAAAAATTCAGGCGCAATCTTTCAATTGAAATTGAGTGAACGTGTTGTGGGACTTTCACTGGACAGGTAAGTTGCCCTGGTTCAAGGTTTCTAGTTAAGGTAGCCAGAGAACCAGAGGATAATTCTTCTTTGGGATAGGGAAATGAGTTCCTTGTTTGCATTCTTTTATGTTGTCCATGTAGTACTGAAGAGCTCTGACCTCACAGACCAATCTGTCCTTGCTGTGATACTTGTCAGTAGGCAGGGAATCACTGTTGGGGCTACAACAGCAGGGCCTTTTTGCAGATTGTTTTAGACAAGAAACTATGTGTAGGATGGAGAGACACTTTTGACCTTTTTATTGGCACATATTTTATAAAGCCAAACATGGATTTTACATAAAACCCAAGACCAGAAGGAAAACTGTTTTAAAGCAAAGATGTTATGCAGATACATCCTGAAGCAGTTCTAAAGGAAGATTTGTAAGTGTCAAGTTGGGATACCTCTTTGACCCTTTGGAGTATCCGCACTCATAGACTTTCCAGAAGTCTATTTAGGGTTTCCTCCCTCCTGAAATGTAGTTAAGACTTACCTAACTTTTCCTTAATGGTTGACCTGTATCAGTCACTCGTACTGGGCTTTAGATTCATCACCTAGAACAGGAGGGTATCAACCACAGTCTCTTATTGATGGTTCTGGCTCACTCCACTGCATAGGCAGCTCTTGTTGAGCTTATCTAAAGTGCTTCAGTTTGCAGTTTTTAACTGGAAGGTCCCTGTGTATATTTCCGTTAAATTGTTGGGTCAGAAGATGTGGTAGAAGTGAGGGCATAAGTTAATTTATGATGATATCATCAGTAGATCCCAGAACCAGGACATGTTGGGCCAACCCGGGGCTCTGAGAAGCACTCTTTGTCAAGTGTATGGGATTATCTCGTTTTTAGCTTTGCTCAGGAATGAACTGGAGGAAAAACAAACAGATTAGGTTCTCCCTCCATACTAAACATGCGTCCAGTGACCAAGTCTTTTGACCTTGGACTGAGGAGACGAACTGTAGTAACTTGTTTCTGGTGGCAAAATTGTCTGGGGATGGTGCCTATGTACACAGATTTTTTTGGAAAACCTACTTAAGGATTGACAATTGGTTTGTATTAATCTTCCTTTTGTCATAGCTTGTTATGATGTGATGGACTCTCAAACAAACTAACCGAGACTGTACCTTAACAGGAGTCTCCACAATAGAGCACAGAGAGATCCCAATCTCATACCACATTATTTGGTGTTTTTTGTCTCAATAGCTCTGAAAACATCCGGCCCGAACACAAGTGTCCAAAATTCTTGAAGGTCAGTAGGACTACCTTCAGTTCCAAGAATTGAAAGTGTAACTTGCTGGAACTGACCAAATGTGTTTTTGTGGTACAATCACAGAAGTGAGTACCTCAACATTTCTTTGATGCATCATAGTCTATCAGTGAAGAATTGCAAGTGTGATGGAGGGAGTGCTGGGGATGGCCAGGAATGTCAATCTTCCCCGGATTACCTTCAGAAGGGATTTTATATTTGTATTTAAGGCCTGCCATCTGTCAGACCATCCTTTTATCTAGGTTGTACTGGAAATCTATCCAAAGATTAAAAATGCATCAATGTACTAGCAAGACCAATGGTTCAGTTTATATAATCCCGTCAAATAAATTCTGTGATATTGCACACACCAAACACTGATGATTAAGTAATGTTATGTCAATATAGTGAGAGGTGGAGGCACTATCACCCAGGTTAGTGAAGGGGACAAATCTTGTCAGGACCAAGTAATTCTTGGGACATTTTTACTGACTTTTGGTGGGACCAGCTTGCATATAAAGTATTAATCTTTTGCATAAACTATAAAAAAGTGTCAAAAAGTAATCCAAAATACACATTATCCAGAAAATATTCAAAAAAGTTACAGCAAAAACATTGAACCTTACCTTTATAGCAAATGAACACTGTTTTTCAATAACAATTGATTTATTGTTTGTAAATTGTGCTTTTGGTAACACAAATTCATATCCACCTTTCCTTGTAAGATATCGCGCAGGCATAGTAAATTCTTTTCTAGCTTTAATTGTGGCATTCACTACCAGTTTTGTCACTTTTTTGCCACACTGCGTCACTGTAAAAGGCAATCTGTTGCACTCTTCATTTGGTTCGTTGTGCTTACCAGTTACATTAAGGTCTAAGTTTTCAAGTACCTTCAACTGAGATAAATCCACTAGATTAAATTTTGCATGAGTCTTTCTATCATCAGCTGTGATATGTACATCAAACTCAACCAATCTTCTCTGTATGTCCCATTCAAGGCCAATGTATGTATAATTAGTCCAAATTGCCGAGACCAAGTGATGCTCTGGTTCTAATGTAAACCAAGTGTTGTCACCCTCATTTCCTGTGTGGTCAGTAAAGTGGTAGAGCTCAGTCTGTTGTAACATGCCATTCGTATCCTGTAACAAATTGGTGTGCACATTTGTGTGGTAAAACATAGAATACTGAGGCTTCATCATGACATTCTTTGCACTAATAAGTTTATTTATGGAGATTTTTCTATAAAATATAAAAAGGCATTCTTTCAGTACAAATTATATTGTGACATATAATAACCCACAGTTGCAGTAGCTGTTGTTTACTTTAAAAGGGAAAATTTTCGACCCGGGACGAAAATTTCCTCAAATTACAAAGATCATACATTTGAAGACTTCATATACAAATATCAACAAACACGGCAGCTTACTGGGGTATAACATATCACCTTTGACAGCACTGATAAACTCTTCCTTCCAGACTGAAAGGGCATAATATCTCAAGGAATTTTGTTACTTGATGCAGTTTTTTTTAGTGTTTTAAAAGTACACAAACTTTATTTAAAGTTTCAACAACAGATTCCCACATAAGTCCTTCTGTACATGGCAGTTGTTAATTATCTGAGATAAGTGTATGTTACAATGCACTTGCCATGCAACATTAGTTTGTTTATTTTAGCATAACAATTGACAGAGGAATGAAGGTTCTTAAATGCTCTTTGACCCCTCGACTTTGGGCTTTAATATAAACTTAATTCATGTCTGACATAAAGTTTGCAGTTGAAATGAATAAAAGTGATTCTCAGTTTGTCAAGTTCCCAGTTTACACATCATATAACACTGTGCAGGTCACTGTGCTGCAATCTGCATTGAAATAGTAATTAAATGCATATGTATATATATAATTGAGAGTATCTTACCTTCACTCCATAAATGGATATTTTTTGATTCCTAGGCGTTTTGATCACAAGTGACTTATAATCACAGGGATCTGTGTGTAAGTCACATTCATAATCTGCAATATATAATTGAATATCAAATTGCAATGCATAATACGGTGTCATTGTTTTTATGTTCTTCAAGGGAAAGTTTATTATGAAATCTTATTTAGTTTGACAAAATAAATATTAAATCTATCAAACCACTTGTGTAATGCACAAAACCTTGTGTTAGGGGAAAATATATAGGATCTACATTTCATTTTGAATTCAGGTATATACTGTTAAAATGTTATATGTTAATCAGTGCAAGTTTAAACTGCTAATCAAACTGCTATATCAATAATGCAACTATTTTCTGTGTGTACTGTCTCAAATGTTTTTTCTGAAAATGAAGATCCAAACATTTACTGTCTTTAAAATATAATTAAAGAAAAATAATATGCACATGAAACACTCTGAGAAGTCATTAATACAAATTAAAGGATTAATAAGAACAGGTTAGCATGGCATAATTTTTGGTGGATGTTTAACAAATACTTACTCTTAAGTTGACATATATTCTACCTCAATGCTTTACTATACATTGCAGGTGCCATGGTGGCAGAGTGGTAACACTCTCGCCTTCCATCTCTGAGATCAGGGTTTGGTTCCCAGCCCAACCTCAAGTGGGAAAGCTGGTAGTTGCTAGCCTTTGGTTGGCAGTTTACAGTACAGAACCTTGACCAACTGTATGTACTGGTTTCCTCTGCCCTCCCAAATAACTGGCATGATATGACCTGTACAGTGTTGAAAGTGATGTAAAACCGCAAATAAATAAATAAATAAATAATTATTATACATTGTTTTATTGGTAGATTTTAAAATGTATAATGGTATTACTTTTTTACCATTGCAAACATTAACTTAATATGCGAAAGTAAGATAAAAATACATTGCAATAGGAAGATATAAATCTATGCTTATGTGTATTGTTAAGAGTTAAGAAAAAACTTTGTATGCCTTATGCTATCTCTTTTTGTCTCAATGTTCTTATTCAATCTACATAATACTACATATGATGTAATAATGTAAAAAATGACATTAAGAAATAGATACATCTGTCATTAGATGACTCTCAAGTCTTAGACCGTATAAACGCATATGTACAGTGCATAACATATGTGCATACAGAATGTTTTGAAAAAAAGGTATGTAATTAATGTGAAATATTTTTATGTAACTTACACAATACAATGTAATTATTCTTTGAAGTATATTTGTAACTCAATCATAAAGTAATAATTCATTGGTTTATTATGATTGCTATTTTTATCCCCTTGGTGTGTTACATCAATTGGCTGTTATAAATAACATTTTCAATATAACAAGATGAATACCCATATATCTGTCGTGTGATAACTTTATAGATATTTTATACAATGCAAGGTAATTAAGATGTACTTATAATGCAATGGTCGTTGTACATCTGTATAAAATAATTATTGGTAATGTTTATGATTACAATAGAAAATCTGTGTATTATCGTATGGGGGTTTTCTACTAGAGCCGACTGGTCAGTAACTTGGTATTTTTGACGGTTGGGAGCTTTGTTACAATTGGCTGCATTTTCCTGGCTTGTGATGAATCAGCAAATATCTAGCATGTTCAATATTTCCCTGACCCACCCCAACTCTGTTTTTGGACCTTGAATCTGCCCTTCTTGTAACCATCCTCTTCACATGTCGTGGATCTCTATGGCTTGTCAGTCACACTTCACATCTTGTCCTCTACGGTTACTGTCTTGTCTGGCAGAACTTCACGGACTGTTGTGGTTAAACACCAGGACTCCAACTTCTGACAGGCCTTACCCACGAACCGACCGTATTTGAAAATAGGCCTGTCATTAACATAACTGACTTGACAATTTGAAAATAGACCTATCATTAACATTACCGAACTTCAACTACCTTGCATTGGAGGTGCAGGGGTAAGGAGAGAAAGACTTTCAGACATGTAGAAACAAGGCTGTAAAGCTTCTTAGCAGCGTCCAAAGCAGAGCAGAGGAAGAAGGCCGTCAGCCCCAGCAACAAAAGCAACAGACACTTTCACACTGCTCTAGTGCAATTTCAACATTGTGCCACATTTCAACAGCTACCAGCACCAACTGCAAGGGAATACATCTTAACTATCCTGGAGATTCAAATGCCCCCAAGCCATGTCATCCAACCTGCTCAGCAGAGCAAAGTGGTAACCACAGCACAGCAGCAGCAAACCAGAGGGCAGCCAGCTTCCTTCCTAGTAGTTGACGACCAACAGGCTGGCCCTACAACACCACTCACCTTCACACTGACCCAAATGAAGCACTTAAACCCACCATCAGTTGCCTCTGCTACAGGCAAAGAAAGTCAACACACCATATCAGGGCTCTCAAACTTCTTTGGAAATCTTCAGTCTGTGATGAGCAACCAACAGATTGACACGCTGCAGCCATTTTTATCACCGGACACACAACCACCAATTGCCTCTCCGCTAACACCCACTGCCGTACAGCAAGAAAAATCAGCAGCCCAGTCTCAACCTCATCCACAGTCAGCTGATGCCAAGCAGCAGCAGCAGTAGAACAACTGCACTTGCCTCAATTGGTCCTTTTCTGGATCTCTGCTGCAAAAACATTTAGAACATTACACTACCCCACACATAACCCCAAACACAACCCCCCCAAAAAAATAATAATAAATAAATGATCAAATGAATATGTGCTTGAAGAAAAATTTGAAGTTAATAAAAAACTTAAATTTTTCAAAACTGAACTTAGAAAAAAAAATAAAGTTTTGGAATAATAACTTATAAAAAAATCCTTAAAAACTTAAGAAAAAAATTTGATCAAGAATGCCCCCAAAAAACTTTGGCAGAAGAAATGGGGCAAAGGCAGTAAAACTTAGACCCGTCCCCAAAATAAAAATTATCAAAAATAAACACTTTGGTTTTAAAGAAGGTTTGATATTTTGGGAAAGTATTTTGACCTTTGGATTCGACCTTTTGACTTTTTACCTTGTGAGAAACTTTAGAGGTTCCCGAAAGATTTTGACGATTTTGGATTTTAATATACCTTGCAAATTTGCAAAAAAAAAATTTGTTTTGTTTTAAATTTCTCTAAAGGTCTGAAAATTTTGACTTTTAATGTGTGACATTTTTACATAACCTGGGTGAAAGGTTCTCAACATGGGGCTTGTGATTTGGTTTGAAATAGATATGAAACTTGTTATAAATGGATTGGATATGGTTTGGAAACTTGTTGGAATTTTGAGTGACACCAGTTTAAATAAACGTTCATGGAATAATTGAGTAGTTCAGAAAAGGACTGATAGATCCCAGCTTCTTTTGTCCCAAGGGTAGCTCCCACCTCAGATCCTGTCCTCCTGCCCGGCAAATGCCCCCCAATGATTGAAGTAGTCTTTCAATGATGCTTGGCTTCCCTCGAAAGATTCCTATAGTTGTTGTTAGGCTTGTACACCTCCTGTTCATTTTGTAAGGCTGCTACACCATTTGTTGGGGTTGTTGCCCTGTCTGCCCTGCCTTAGTGTGTCCTCAGCATGTTGTGCAACACAACACATGAAAAAATGTCTCTGACAACCCTAGGTCTTTCCTCCATGGTGCCCAGTAGTACCCAAAATTAGTGCAAATCTTGCCTTCCTCCCTCAGTGGTTCAGGTACCAGAAGCTCCAAGCTGCTTTCCTCGTTCTTCTCTCTCAAATCACCTCTGTTAAAAATATGTGCATCCAGTAATGATCTGCTTGACCCACAGTCTATCTAAAGGAATCTGTATTCTATGTCTACCAGGGCTAGCAGGACCAGGGAAAGATGCTCTTCTAGTTGCAATAGTCACTGCCTCATTTCTTGGGTTCTTTGTGGCAATATGCTTCCTGTCAAGGGCCCCAAGAGCATGGGGGCCGTTCCATCTGGTTATGAACTTCTCCTCCACCCTTTTCCAATCCTCACGGCTAGTAGGGCAGAGCAAATATTCACTATAGAATTCTGCAAGAATGGTCTGACAGACCTGGGGAACAAATTTACAGTTGGTTGTTCAGCCAACCAGCCACTGATACTATAATTAGGTGTAGGTCTCTCCTGTTGCCTGGTGTCTCAGTGTTATTCCCATTTTCAATCCCATTTCTAAGGGCTCCCTGAAATTAGTGACCTAGTTCTTAAAGCACAGGTGTATGGTTTCTTTGATTAGGTCAAAAAAGGCAGGCGGCATCCTGACAAAATTCTGGTATCCTGGGATGTCAGTGTGTATGGGGTAAGCCAAGAAGTTGCTGTAGCATTCTTTTTCTTGTATTTGAATGATACAGGGCATAACCCAGGGGTTTCCCAGCTTTCTACTTCTCCTGAGGGCTTGCTTGGGCTGTGGCTGTGTTGCTGGCAGTAGGACTGGTGCTGGTCCTTGGTTCAGATGTGTCCTTCTCTATCTGCAATTCATGATAAAAACTAAAATATTATACTCAGTAAAAACAGAAGTACACTAAGCCTAAGCTGTCATCTTGCAGTGACAAATGATGATTTATGACAGCCAGAGATTAATATAGTGTTGGTTCAATGCAGACTCTTGATCCCTACTCCAGGATTTAATCAGTCCAGGTGGGGTGTCTGGAAAATACTCCAGTCCTGTCTGTTTTTTCAGTACAGCTTGTCGGGGGTTGCTACGACTTATCTTCTAGGGGTTTACGGCTTGCCACGGTAGTTTCCCATCTTGTTGAGAAGAAAGCCATCCCAACCATAAGAATGGTCGGGACATTGCTCCAGAAAATGCCCCCACTGCATTTACTGCATCCTGTCAGGGATATGTAACTGACCCAACATTTTCCCACTCTTTTTTCTGATTTTTTAAGTCCAGGTTACTTATCTGTAAAGAGAAGTCATTTTCGACCCCCTTACTTTGGGTTGGATTAACATAACTACTATTAATGTAACAATTATAAAAATGTTGAATTTTCTTTTTGCTAATATATTTTAGGCATTGCTATGGTAAATTATTGCAACATTGCACTTTAATAATTTTAAGAAGAGTATTCAGTTTGCCTTGGTTGACAGTGACAATTTCATTTTGTTTCATGACGTTGATATACATTTTATTTAGATTCAATTTCTCATTCTTGAGAAGTACTCTATTACTGTTTACAAAAGTGTTTGGCAAATTTAATCCATTCTTGTTTGTATTTATATTTCATAAACATACATTTTTCTATCAATCTAAAAACAGACCTTTTCTGAAATATCTGAAAGTTTAATGATAAAAGTGTTTCAAGAAAGAGTGGTCATTTTCCAAAAGTGCCTTAATAAACCTCTAAATAGCCCTCAGATATATTCTACATACACATACATTCACTGAAATTGGAAGTGAAGTCTTTCAAGGGAAGTTGGACTGACAAAAAATTCTAGTGATTATACTGTTTAAAACATTCACTATGAATTTGATCAAGTTATCACAAAATAGGACTAGTCTCTCAAGCAGATATGAATTGAAATATATTCTATGAAATACAGCTAGGTTATGGGGCAAAACCTTCCAAATGGAAGGCTTTTCTCACATGAAAAAAACCCAGATATTTTTGTATTTGTTTAACATTATTCACAGCATATAGAATCTAACATTAGATTCAGTTGTTGTATAAGAAAGGAAGGTTTTTTTACGTCGCTTTCAACACTGTACAGGTCATATCACAACGGGTAGTTGGAAGGGCAGAGGAAACCAGTACATACAGTTCGCTAGGGTTCTGTACTGTAAACTGCCAACCAACGGTAAGCAACTACCAGCTTTCCCACTTACGGCCATGACGGGGATCGAACCCCGGCCGCAGAGGTGGGAGGTGAGAGTGTTACCACTCTGCCACCGTGGCCCCCAGAAAGGAACTTGGAACCAAATCTTGAAATTATTTATTATTACTGTAACGACAATCACTTTCATGGTATTTTGTGTTATGATGAATATTGTGATTTACGGGCCATATTTGGGAGTTTTGGGGGTTTGGTTGTTTAATGGTATTAAATATTTGTTTCACTACCCTGTGGGTATTGTGGGAATTTGGTCTTTATTTATATTTGGGGAACTCACATGTTTTGGTAGCCATGTTTGACCTTGTTTACTATCCTGGTATTTTGGGTCTGTTTTTATAAACAATTCAGGGAACTTGTATTTGGTTCAAGGATGTGGATCAAAGGTACTGACACCAAAGACTTGAGTAATTCACTTTTTAGCTATATACAGGGGTGCATTTTCGACATTCTGGGCTGACCTTTCACTGAACACACTGTTTTTGTCAACTAAGCCTTAAAGCTTTGTCAGTCATGGAGAGGTAACTGAAAAACTATGTTCTGTTTTAGGTTTAGTTAAGTTACTACATTTTTTAGTAATTTTAGTCCTTGGGGGTTAGCATTTAAGATGGCATTTTTGTACTTTTGGTGAATATTAAAGATATACTGGACGGGGATTAGTCTGGTTGGTTAGGAATATTTCTGGGGAGTCAGGTTTGGAAAATTGGATTATATTAATTTTATTTTGTTGAATTAATGTGTTGACATAATCATTTCTGTTCCAGTTTGTTTATTTGTGTGGCATAATAAAAGTCATTTGTTTAGAATCGGTTTTAATTAATTGTGTTATTATGCCTTGATACATAATTTAGCTCTGGTCGCTACATTACCATAGAGTTAATCACTTTTGCGAGGATCTAAAGCAATAGTTATCAATGTCTAATATTAATAGTGTTCAATAACTGTGTTTGATGCACTTTTGAGTGATCATTAGAATCTGAATTACAATATCTAAAATGGAAAACATTTTATAACTAAAAACAAAGGACAATGAAACCTTGTTTTAGAATACTTCTGTAATACACTGAGAGATAACCTTCAATAAAAGATATGATAATATGGAAAAAGTAAAAAAATAAACAATTAGACTCAACAGTTGGGATATTGAAAAATAATTTGTAACTTGTTTCTATGAGGCTTTGTTATTCCATGAGTTTTTTTCAAACATCAGGCTTTGTTATGCAAAACTATCTATCACTATGCGTTTTAATAAAAAATAAAAAGGAGATGTAAAACTAGCTTACAAAAATGGTCACGGCAAGCTTCAACTTGAAAACGCTTTATTTCCCCAGCTTGACCTTCTACAACTTCAAACTTTACAGCACCACGTCTAACTATCATACTTTGATCTTTTGGTGAATAACATTTTCTCTCAAGAATGTCTGTTCTACAAATTGTTATCTATATCAACAAAAGGAATTTTGTTAAAACTTAGATGTAAACACCAAGGTAAATACATTTCTTCTGAGAGAATAATGTGTAAAACAATTTTCCGTTCCTGGGTTCTAACTTTCTAATTTGACATTATTTTAATACTTAATAGACATTTTAGTGTCAGTTATTAATTTGACATTATTTTGATACTTAAAGGAGATAGGCAAAGGAATTTACTTAAACATATTTGAAAGTATACAGGGAGTTGTGATGAATGTGCATAAAAACACCACCCAGCAGGCTCTGTTATGTGTAATACACAGCTTTTTATTTCCACTCTGATAAACAATCCCTCTCTCCACACACAACTGGCAAGAAGGGGGAAATGACATCACTATTGACAGAGCCTTACACACTAGCTGTGAATGGATACATTGTTCCTTAGATTCTGGAGCAATAGTTTCACAGTTTAATTTCTTTAACATCAAAAGGTTACATGTCTCATTTGAAGACCTGTAATATTTTAAATCAGATTTTAAATTTTCCACATCCTATCTATAAAAATTAGTTCATAAATCTGTGTTAAAAATAATTTAGGCTTCATCAAGTTAGAGGTACTGTTTTGAGAAATAAATGGATAGCACGTGCAATATAAGAGGAAAAGGGACATTAAAAATACAGTCTATTCACTTTGTTATGACTATTTTAGTTTTGATACTTTCAATAATATTCCAGAACTAGTATGTTATAGGTCTCTTAAATGATTGCTGCCATTAATAAGCAATAAATTATTATATGAAAGATATTGGCAAATTATCAAATTCATTGCATTCAATCTCCAGTTTAGACTTTCTTTTTTTTTGTGTGTGTGTTTTTTTGGCATCAAGTTTGTTACTTTTATTTCAGAATGAAAAAAAATTCTTATTGGAATATCTAAATTGTAAGTATTTAAGAAGTGCCTGGGCTACCATCAGTGATGGATTCACAACTATATATTTTGGTTACTGGTAGCAATGAATAAAGGTGTTTTATGTTGAAGCAGTTGGCTTGAAATATAAATTTTCCAAATACTTGTTATTCTGAAATTGGATTTTGACGCAATGTTTATGGCATCAAAAATATCACATTTGGTATTAAAATTTGATGAAAATTCTGCCACTTCAATTTCAATAAATTTACACTGCTGAGAGTTTGTTTTTGAGTAATAGTTTATACCTATACTACAAGATCACAAAACAACCACACTACAGTTAAGTTCATCTCATTGAAATGAACACAATTGTGAACAGATGATAAAAAGTTATGTTTATCTAAAGTAAATTAAAATGAATGAAAATAAAGTGAAAAAATGTGATTGCTAAAATTCTTAATTATCATCCATTTAAACCCTATTCATCTACCTCTGATGGCTTAAGATATAAACTGCATCGGAACTTGTTACTGGATGCATAGCCACCTTGAGTTTTATACTTTTATACTTATTTCGTACAATATATAATAATTATTGAACTAGAAATGGTAAGACCAATCAAGAATAAAATAGTTAACCTTGTACCTACATGGTTTTACTTGTACAAAACGTAAGTTAAGTTTACAAACCTAAAGTAAAAATTTTGCTAAAGTTTAGTTCATATTTCTCTATCTTTCACCAATGTATCATAAATAAATCAGGTAGGGCCTATTTTCTTGACTACTGTCTGAATATTTTTCAAATGTATCAGCAGATTTTTTTTGGTTCAAAGCAAGAGAGTTTTAAAAGTTAATGAAAATTATTTTAACAATATGCCACATCAGAACTCCTACTTTATCCAATGATCATTAGACTAACTTTTAAATCCATAGAAATAATGAGCTTTATTGGTCCCCCCCAATTTTTTTTCATATTTTTGATAAATCTTTTAAACATAAAAATTGTACATAAGGTTTAATGTTGTTAAAACACAAGGAGGACTTGTTTAAATGTAGAATTGTGTACTGAGATAAACATGATTACTGTGCATTATCTACAGTGACATGGATCAACTGAGGAGGGATTTCACACAGAAACATACATACCTTCTCTGCAGTGGAGATAAAAACCCCAGTTATGTGCTGTATTGTGTACTCTCTTCAAGAAAGAACTTTATACATGTGTTTCAGTACACAAGACAAGTCATGGGGGTATATTAGTTGAGTTTCATAAATTTTCTTTTCCTATCTCCTTTAATAGATATTTAGATGTGCTTACAGTAAATCATTACACATATTTTACAAAATATATCTATAACATTGCATAATTATGTGTAATTAGTATGCTTGTTTAATACCTTACAAAAATCAGTTACTTTCCGAGTTTCTAACCTACTTGTTCTGGTTTAAGACTTTACAATACAAAAGTCAACATGATGGTTCATGTCTTTAAATACCTCATTACAAAATGGTCTATACTGCAACAAATATCATGTACAAATACTCACTGACTGGATGAATGTTACTGTTGATGTCTCCATAACATATGTTATCTTCTTTATATATTTGAAATATGCACAAACTTTCCACCATTCAAAGTTTTGTCCATCAATGACTAAAAGTAGAGTTTCCCATATACCAGAACAGCCTTCTGGTGAAATTCTATGTGTTTAATACAGTTTTATAAATATGAAACAATTAAATGAATGTACACTGATAACTAGAAAGTTCTTGTAGAGCACAGACGTTCACCAGAAATAGGGTGTTTCTAAAGTTCGAGATTTTTTTCTGTATCCAGCATTTGATCAGGGTTTTGCCCAAAACGTAGTCATTTCTTCCTTTTGCCAGGTTGTACCCAAATAGAAAATTTCTGGAGTAATTTGAGGTCAGAAACCAAAGTGATTTTTTAAATCCACAATCTCATCCAGCTCTTTCGCCAAGTTTAATTTTTTCTTCCAATGATCAGGCCCTACAGGCATTAAAATTTCCAAAAGATCTGTTTCTTAATTTGGGACTTATAATGGACACAAAAAACCAGAGAGGGGTAAACAAATTGATGCATCCAAAATCATAACTAAGTCTTCCTGGTTGAGGTGTTACCCATACTGAGCTGAAGTAGACAGAATATCAACTCTATAATGTATCTTGTGGCTGTATTGTGTTAACATTTTGTCCACAAAAAGAATACTGCAAATTCTATGTCATATTTGCACATGAACTAAATTGTGATATTGCTTTCAATTTTATGTTGGGAACTCTGAAAGGCCTGAACTTAGTGAAAGCTCGAGGTTTTGTGTCAGTGTGAAGTTAAATGGAAAATATGCAACTACTTGGCAGCTAGAGACTCTGAATATAGTCTCTTGGGTTTGTACAGTTTGTCAAAATACAACATGTCATTGACATTAAATTTATTATTATATTTTGTGACACATGTAAACATACATTAAAATCTCTAGGGATCAGAATATTTTTGGTATTACACGAAATGGGAACAACTCATGGCGAGTTAAAGGATTCACAGAGAGCTGGCTTTGACATGACCTTAACTCATTGAAGGGTGTGTTTAAACTTTGATCATGCAAATACTTCTGTTACATTGCATAAAATGGTAAAACAATAAATTAGAGGAAATATTAAATTTCACCCACATGCGATGTAGAAATAAATATTTTTCCCTGGTGCTCCTGTATATATTTTGTCTGATCCCTCTAGTGCATCCTTCTCATTTCTCTCTTCATCCCTGTCATCAAAGCTAAATACATCCTCCTCTAGTTTATTCTTTGGATACCGCAAAATAAAGGAGTTTTTACAATGGTTTCCTGTGATACGTGGCTTTCTTTGCTCTTTGCCTACACCTTCACCAATTTCTTTTAGAGCTGCAACAACATCCACTTTAAATTGATGTTAATTTATTGTATTTTGCTTTTAGCCGGTGTTACAGTGAGTATAAGACTGAGTTTAGTTTTTTTGGCTAAGTCAGGGAATAAAAAAAAAAGAGCTTGATCTTAACTAGGACTCGAATTTGAAATGGATTTCACAGAGGCTGACTTAACTCAGTCTGAACTTATCAAATAACCACATGATATTCTCTGTCATGTAACCTTTTATCTTATAAAAATATACTATTGGTGCCATATATTCCTTGTGTGATGCATTATGTCTCAGAAAAATACAATTTTGCAATTTGAAAACTTGTAACCAAATAAAAACCTCCCAAAAACTACTTTAGGAGGGTATTCTTTATAGTTTATATATTTTTTTCTTTATATTCTATGCTTTATTTACAGCCATTTAAAATTTCAAAGTGGAGAAAAATTAATGGCAGCCATATTTAAATATTTTACAAAACAAACTTTGAGTTCCATATATAGCCCAAGCTTAGTGTCTGCTACTTTGTGAAATCAACTTCGTCCAGGACAAAATACTGAGCCTCAGTTTATGACAGAAGACTTTACTTTAAGTTCAGGATATGTCCATTGGTAAAACTGGTACCAGGAGAAGGTAAACAGTCCAGAAAGATCACTTTCTCCCCTTTTTTGGGTAACATCATTTTGATGCTCAGTGCATGATTCATGAATATACCTATACCAAGTGTGATGTTAAGAATAAAGATATACTGTTAAAATGAGATATTAGATTTTTAGATTTATATGAACTGTAATTTTGGTTTGTTGTTTTATATTCTAAGCAATATAAACAAAAGCAATCGGAGGCAAGCTAAATGCAGATTTTCCACAATTTTGCAAAATATTTTACTCAGTCTGCTGATCATGAAGAATTAGAACCAAGGACATTGACCCGATCATGCGCACATTTGAATCGGTTCTTCCTTGTACCAGTTCTAATGCCTAAAAATTTCATAACCATCCATGAATTACTTTTGAAGTTATGTTGCAAACAACAATAACAAAAAAAAAGAAAGCAAGTAAACAGAATGAGTAATATGCTTAGCAAAAATTTTGCAAAGTAACAGACAAAGGTAACAATTAGTCAATAAAATTGCAAAGTACACCAGAACAAATGTTTCAACATATTTCAGCGAAGGGAAAAGTTCAGTTCTAATGCATTTACAGTCATATAACAGTATGAATGGAAAATGATGGAAAATGTAAAACTGTGTAGAATAAACATGATTTTTTTTTTTTTTGGGGGGGGGCGCAAATTTACTTGGAAGGTTTTTGATATGTTGTCTTTTAAATTGTAACCCATACATATCCGATCACAATGCATATATACTGGGTTTCAACTGTAAATTATATCAAATGCTTTAAATAGGTCATTATTGAATCACATTTTGTTAAGTAGGAAAACATTCTAAACATTTTTTTCTGTTATTGTCAACACAGTAAGTTATTTTTGGTACAAGTAACTGGTCGATCTATAGTTTATGCCATAGTATTGATTTTATAGTGTTGGAGATACTTATTGGGTATATAATAAATATTTACCCCGTATGTAGTATACCACCAAATATCTTGTAGAATAAGCGAATAATACATGCATTAGTAATGGATCCAGAAGTCACTCTGACTAAAAATTATTAACCATACAAAAGGAACATTTATCATCACATTTATCATGGGTCCACGGATGCACAGTGGTATGAGACTCTCCTCCCAGCTCTGAGGTCGTTGGTTCAAATGGCCAACTATATGTACTGGTCTTCTCTACCCACAAAACTACCTGCTATGATATGACCTGTACAGGGTTGAAGTGACGCGAAACTCCAAATAAATACATAAACAAAACTTGTCATCGAAATCCATCTCATGTTATATTACAATTAGGCATTTGTATTTAAACTTGAGTTCCTGTTTATAGCCCCTCAATAGTATTTAAATTTGCTTACATCAGTACTGGCAACCACATGTTCAGTTATCTGGTGTCTGGATATATCTGTGGTGCAAATCACTTATAAAGATAACCTGGAAGTCTGGTTTTTGTTTCCTTTGTTGTTTTAAAAACTATATTCACAAAAATCATATTAATTGCTGTTTCAATGTACATTTTGTGTAAACGTAAATGACATGTAAAAAAGGAAAAACACAGTAGCTGTTTTAGAATATATCTAGGTGAGGGATAATTTTTGTTTGCTTTGGTTAGTAAGACTTTAGGGTAGGTGTGGTACCTTATCTCTTGGCACTAGTGTCAAGTCTTTAAAGAAGTACTTTAACAAGTTATGTGAATAACAGCAGGTCAAATTTGTGAAAACAAAATACTTACGAGGACGCGTTGCATTGCAGCATGCATATATATTAAAAAAGCTGATGCTCATAGGCTCTGACTTGTTGCTTGGGAAGATTGTGATTTTGACA
This sequence comes from Sabellastarte sp. h YS-2021, assembly GCA_964017235.1. Lineage (NCBI taxonomy): Eukaryota > Metazoa > Annelida > Polychaeta > Sabellida > Sabellidae > Sabellastarte > Sabellastarte sp. h YS-2021. Next base: position 23,404,452 of record OZ024933.1, on the reverse strand, counting down.
GCTGTAACTGGATTCCAGTAATTAAGGATAAATTGCTGATTTCTAGGAGATACTATCGTTCTCTGAAAATGAATTAAGGTTCTTTTAATATGCGTTATATCTTCATCATTTGCATATAAAAATCCAGTATTTATAATTTTACAGCAAGTAATTATCATTGGATGAGTAAATACTACTATTTCTAACTTCTGTACCTCTTCAGTTCTTCCTCTCGCCTTATCATCAAATATTGTAAGACCATTGCTCCTTTTTTCACAAAATATATCTGGAGTCTCATTGCCCTCTTCAATCTTTATTTCAGTGTCACAAAACTTCACTACTATTTTTGCAACATTTCGACCCCAAAATAAAACTGTTCTGGATTGAAACAGACCATCAGGAAGTTGAGGACAAACCTTATTTACTGCAAAAATAAATGAAAAAATACAAGGAAATAATACCTTTTTACTTATATTTTCCATGAATTTGCTTCACATAATAACTGGAATAAGTCCATATATACCAAAATGATGCCAAAGAAATCCTTGTAAAATGCACTCATAATTACTGGTTTTAAAGTATAAAAAATTACTGCATATTTCTCAGTCATATCTGCAATGATTTAATTCAACAAAATCTGTATAAATACCTTTGTTATGATGTACATAACACACTTGTAAGTTATATAATTAATGAAATATTTACAAAAATGTGCTACATTGTATGAGCGTGTTGCATGAGTATTATTTTGTTAATCTTCAAGAGTGATTTTTTAACATGTGACTAATGAGGGATGTTTACTTATATGGTATACGCTTCTAAGGAATACAATAGGTAAAAATGAAGCATCATTAAAATAAAGAATTCAAAGGCATGTGTCATATTCCAAGTATTAATATGCAATGTCTCTGCCATTTCTGTATGGATTTCAATGGAACAAAAACAAGAAGAAGCTATGTATATATACCTTTCTAATGGTGTGTAAATTTGTAGCTTACACTTTTACTGAAATATGTACGAAGAATCAGCATTTGTTCACTAATTTATATTACTTATTATCTATGGTAAGCAGCACCTCACCCTATACAGGCCATATATGGCTTGTGGCGGGAAAAACTATGAATGTTACACCATTAAGACAAATAAGTAAGCTATCTCGATGAAATAGTTTGGGTTTAACTCTGTCATCAAGTGCAACAGGAGATCATTTTGTTCTCACAATATATGAAACAACTGTTAAAAATTGTGATTTTTAGATCTATTAATAGAAAGGTTAAACATGGTTGATGATTCATTCTGATGATGCACTGATTTTTCCTTTTGGATTATATTTATTTTAACATTGATAAGACACCTTCAAAGTCAGAAAAATCGGCCAGCAGATACAGTTTGCTGATAAGAACTGGAGGGGACAATACTTCTGTCAATCATGCCATGACGTTTTGTTGCTTTGGTGTGGCTAGGAATACTGATGACAACAGTTTTATTTTAAATAAAATACAGAAATGGAATTAAAAACACAGAATGGAATTATCCTTATTCAAATTGCCCAATCATAACAATTTTGTTACTTTTGCAAAGAATTATAGGTGTATATTGCTTACATGTATACGCTAGGACTATAGTCTTGTTAGGTCCAACAGTTAGTCCCTCACGTGACAGTGCCCTCCATGCTCTGCTGGTGTTCCTTCGTGTGGTGTTATGAGTCAGATCAAAAGGAGAAGTAAAATTCACTAGATCACTTCTTTGTATTCTCACCATATCAAAACATATGTTTGGAGGTGGTCTAGGAATGACTTTACACGTGATAGATGCTTTTCCAATGCGCACTATTTCACCTTCAACTATGACAAATCAGATGACATAAAACACAGTGTTTCATAGCATTACACTTACAACTCCTATTTGAGTACACTAAGTCTATCATGGTGAGCCTAACAAAAGGCAAGCAAAGCAGTAGCAATGCTAGATTTAGACAAAGTGAGCAACACGTAAACTTAAGAAATATAGAAATTTGAGAATGTTTCAAATATGTAACATATACAGCACATATAAGAAAGCTCTTTGATTAGTTATTGCATGGAAGAATTCAAACCTGCAAGCATAGCTACTTCATCCAAAAGTATCAACTAGAACAAGAAATATATGACTGCCAAAGCATTAGCAAACCAGATGATAAAGTTTCCTTGCTAAGTTTTAAGAATTGACACACTCTGGATATTTCTTTTAGCTCAGCATGAAATATGGTAAAAAGTATAAAACATGTCACAAATAAGCATGCATTTCATAATAATACAGCTATTTGGTTAATATTATGCAATTTATTAGCATGATTTTACTTACATTCATTGTCCAAACATATACTGATTGACATGGTTGAGACCATAATTTTAGCATTTCTATTAGCAGGTTCAAGTGTGATATTGCCGATTCTTAATTCATGAAATCTTCCCCAGGGATTGTAACATTTCCACAGATAGTTTGATGCTTCACAAACTGTGATCTGTAAACAATATTGTTTCACAGTAATATTTTACTGGTGGAGACATGTTTGTGATTTGTATTCTCTTAACCAATGGAATTAAATATCAAACTATTACAGTTGTTCTTTTTTCTCATTTTATTAATATCATGAACATTCTAATATTGACAGTTTTATCCTTAACCAGGTTCTCTGCCAGTTCAGTCTGAGAATTAACTGTTTCCAAAATCTCCCTAAATGCTCTGGGTCTATTCTCAGAAAGGTTTGTTCCCACTTCTCAAGCTTAGAAATCAATCTGCATAATTAACGCTCAACGATAGGAGAGGGTTATTGTAATCAGTTTGTTTCTGCCCAGATAGCATTCCACCGTCGGACTGACGATGGCCCAACGTGGGCACATCCGTCGGTCCGACGTTGGCTGCCGACGTTGGGCCAACGGCTTTTTGACCGTCGGGCCAACATTGGCCCAACGTCAGCAAGCAACCGGTGAAAATTGTATTCTATGTATAGCATCAGCCAATCAGATGATGTTCATTGATAACTTTTGTAGTGTGAATTTTTAATGAGAATATTATTTTTATGTGTAAAATTAATTGTTAAATGGTTAGTTAAAATTTGTGGGCTCACTGATATTTTTTGCTAAGTTACCCCAAATCCCCTGTTACTGCTCGCCGCCATCTTGAATAAAAATCCGCCGTTGGCCCAATGTTGGCAAAATATAGACATCTAACCTGAGTGTTGGTTGGCAAGCCAACGTCGGCCCAACATTGGGCAAAATATAGAGGCAAAATATAGAGACATCTAACCAGAGTGTTGGTTGGCAAGCCAATGTCGGCCCAACGTCGGCAAAATCTGCCGACCATGCGACCAATAGCCAACGTCGGTCCGATAGCGGAATGCTATCTGGGTGTCTGTCTGTGCACCGTTTTGCCCTTATAACTCAAAAACTTTAACATCAATCAATCTCAAATTTGGTGTTCAGGTATTTCATGGGGTACAGATGGATTCTTCCAAATTTGGTGTAATAATAATAATAGTAGGATTTATATAGCGCAAAATTGATACAAATCCTCTGTCACAAGCTAGGTTTGTGACCTCACAATAACATTGTGACATCACTTAGTAATGACTAATTAGAAAGCAAAATATTGATTCTTTACGTATGTGTTTGAAAATTAAAGTCAGGAGAGAGTTTTTTCTTATTTTTAATTGGGAATACACAGTGAAACTGCTTCTCTTCATCACATACGTAAAGAATCAATATTTTACTTTCTAATGATGTCATTACTAAGTGATGTCACAATGTTATTGTGAGGTCACAAACCTAGCTTGTGACACTTGCTGTCTTTAAGTAAAAATATTTCTTCTCATTTTATGTCTTGAAATTGAGATAAAGATAATAAAGAGGGGGTGGGTGTGTGTGTGTGTGGTATTTCATCATTTTTATTAAATTGTTATTTCTGCTTTTTATTTTCTCTTTTTTTCTTTCAATTCCTTGACAGTCCATCACAAAAAATTACCAAGCATGATTTTCACCAAGAAGTGACCTTTAAGCAATAATTTTACCTCCACCAGCAGTTTATGTTTTTGTGTGCTAATTGTTTGTCTATTTTTTTTGTCTTTTATTCGTGTGTGGGTGTGCGTGTGTGTTTAGATTACTCCAGAACTAATGAACAGATCTTTATTAAAAAATTTGTGGGTAGGACCTGACCGAAGGAAGAAGTTACTAAAAGAAAGATCTGGATCTTATTATGGATACAAAAAATCATGAATTTTCAGAGGTCCCATTTCAATGTATTTTTAATGACTTTTACTTTCTACTTGATATTTCTATGAAGATTATGTAACATGTTTGGTTCTATTTTATTGTCTTCCTTACAATACTTTATATCATTTGAGAGACTGGTCACATGGAGTCGAGCGTTTTGCTCTCTCTGAGTGCATCTTGTTGTCAATCTGATCTAATCAAGGTCACTCCTGGGTCTTCAAGCACATCTGGTATTGCAGAACTTGTTTTCCAGCTCAGGCTGTGTGCCGTTGGTAGTTACTTGTTGCAATTGCAGGCAATTTACACTGCAGAATTTTGACCAACTAGTTTGTGCTGCTCTCCTCTGCCCTTAACAACCCATTGTGATATTACCTATACAATGTGTTGAGCACTAATACCAAAATAGATCAATTAAAAAATCTTATAAATAAATAGCAAAATGTGTGACAAAGTATCTTTACATACAATCAATTGGTTTATCCACTTACTGTTTCTACAAGATCATCTAATTCTCCACCCAGTCTATATGTCACACTTTTAACATTTTTCATCAACATGCAAACTCTCCACCACACAAAGTCTTTTTCCTTTTTCCCTCTGGCTACAAAAACAGTCCAGAACAAAGTGACCATACTTTAGTATTAGTAATAAATATAAATAACAACAAATAAACCATTACAAATATTTTTAAGTAAACTACACATTTTGTTGCCGCCTTCTTTAAAATTGGAATACATTATAAAGATATAGATCATTTAGGTGTTAATATTAAACTATTGAAAAAAAGGATATTTGAAAGTATTGCCATTTAATCAATTTTACATCAGTGATTTAAGGAACCAAAGTAAGACATTTGTTAAAATTGTTGATGCCAATATGTCCATCATACATTGGTTAATAACTCTTAATAGATAATATTGCACATATAAATCAGATTTATGTCATTAAACTGGACAACCCCAAGTGGAAAAGGAAATCATGAACATCAAGAAATATAGATTGCTTTGTTCCATTATTTCTGCTTACCACAATTTCTTAGAAACAGGTGAAAGCAATTACCTCTTCAGGATTGTGTGATCTCTGGCTTGGAGGCTAGTTTAAATTTTTATAGAAATATGCTGTGTGCCCAGCGAAGTGGAATAGCCTAATATATATACTATTTTATTTACTTTGACTTCCAAAATGGTTTAAGTCTTTATTATTTTAAATGTGAGCTCTAGCAAGGTTCGCGCTTCAAGATATCCACTTTTTTTCTTTTTCTTTGTCACCAGAATTTCAAGAGAATCAGCACAGTGTGATGAGCTCCCATCTCTTCACTAAAGTTAAGCAGCACTGGGTTATGTATCTGAGTCTGTTTTGTTCACCAGGATTTCATAAATGAATTTCATGTTTTTGATGGATTTGCGGCCCACGCATGAAGACTGAAACACTTTTCGGTCTTGTTATATACTTCCAGTGAAATAGTATATCCATTATTGTTTGTGATGAGACAGTAATGCACACAATAGATAGTAAAAAACTTCAAACTATTTGTACTCAAATCATCACCTTCTAGTCAAAATCTATGTAAATCTGATATTAAATTCACAGGTATTAATTATCAGTTAATTATTATTATTATTGAACTCTTAATGCACTTAATTTGGATGTATATCAAAATCTATGGCACATCAGAACATAAAGGGTAGGAAATAATTCATAGTTGATGGATAAAAAAGTCGGCATCAGAAAGTGTTTGCACAACCAGAGGAGAGGATGCTATAAAGGATAGACTTCATTAAAAAGACGAGCCTTATGCTCACACCTGAAGGATGAGGCACAGTTTTCTCTGTTGCCTTTTTATAAATCTTCAAGGACTGTCTTTTATATTTAAAAAATATATGTATATTCTCAAATTATAGAGAATTACTGACCAATGGATAAAGTTAATACAGTTTGTGGAGTACAAATGTGATGGCATGTCTTGGGCGCCTTTGAGGTATAATTCTTGAAGCAAGTAGGGGAATAAATCATTGGGTGGCTATACTGGATTGTGGTAATATCAGTTTGATAACTAGAAAGTGGAGTATGAGGAATGACAAAGACATGAAATAGAGCTTCAGTCGAAGCTCAGGGAGTACAGATGGTGGAGGAAGTTAAGGTGACAAGAAGGTGACATAAGTTAAAGACACAGTTGGGCTAAATGAGTCTTTATTGACATCAATAAACATACAAATACTACACATATGTACTACTAAAATTAGTGTGTTAAAATTTACTTGACACTATGATAAAATGCCCCATGACATAGAATAATGCATGTATAAGCAAAGTATAAGGAAATGTATAAGCATTTAATTTCATAATAGTAGGATTTAAATAATAGTAGGATTTATATAGTGAAAAATTGATACAAATACTCTAATGTGTTTCAGTCCAAGAAGGGAGAGTCCAGGGACAGGCATGGGTTGACATTTAAAAAGCGCCCGCCAGGGTATAATTAAGGGGGCAGGTTGAGGAGACAGATAGCCTATTGCTGTGAGTGAGACTGCTCGATCTTATTAAAGCTGAGAGATATGGGGGCTGTGAAAGATTGATAGCCTTGAATACCAGGAGATTATACTTAAAAAGGATACGATGTTGAACTGAAAACCATTGGAGTTTTTTCAGAAAGGGTGTAACATGACTCATTTTGTCAAGTCTGAAGATGATGCGGCAAAGGGCATTCTGGACTCTCTGTAGTTTAGCTATGTTGGACTTGCTAACCCCATAAGGTAAAGAGATACAGTAGTCCAGACGACTACTGACCATAGCATTTGCCAGAAGTATTGCAGTTTCATCACTAAGGAATTTGCAAATTCATCGCAAATTTCGAAGATGATAGTAACATGCTCAGCAAACCTTGGCAAGATGATTGTCAAAGGAGTTGTCTGAGTCAAAGATAACACCCAGATTCTTTACTTCCACCGATGGAGAGATATTGTTTTGGAGGAGTGGGACAGGGAAATTTGATGCAAGCGACTCCCTGATGGTTTTTTGACCTATGATGATAAATCCGGTTTTTTTTCTGGGTTTAGTTTTAGTTTAACACCAACCATCCACTCCTGTACTGACCTGAGACACTCAGCCAGCTCTTCCATGCTAGAATCAAAGTTCCTGGAGTCAACTGCTAAGTAGATCTGGGTGTCATCAGCATATAGGTGATGAGTAACATTGAATTTAGAAATAACTTGACTGAGGGGACTAGTGTAAAGGGTAAAAAGGAGAAGACCCAATACGGAGCCTTGGGCGGACTTCAAAAGGGAGAATTACCGCCTCAGAGAAACTATCACCTATTTTAAATTTTTGTTTTCGGTTTGAAAGGTATGATTTGATCCACAACAAGACAGTACCATCTAGAACAAACGAGTCATGCAAGCAGTAATATAAAAGGGAATGATCAATCGTGTCAAACGCCGCTGACAGGTCTAATAATGTTAGGGCCACTGCCTGAGCCCACTGAGAAAGCTATATTGTTTTGAATCTTCAGCAGTGCAGTTTCAGTGGAGTTGGAACTCTTATAAGCAGACTGGTTGACATTTAAGAGACCCTCGTGAGAAATGAATTCATTTAGCTTCATTGCCACAACTTTCCTAATAAGCTTCGTTATAAAACTAAGGTTTGACACTGGCCTATAGTTTTTGAGGCTATTTCTATCAAGGCTGGGTTTCTGATGGAGGTTGGTGACATGTGCCACCTTAAAACAGTTGGGAAAACTACCTTTTTAGTGATGGGAGTGATGAGAATATCGGACACAGGTGTGAAAGAGGACAGTGTATTTTCAGTGGAGTTTGGTCCAGTGACTGAAGATGGTGTTGATGACTGCAGTGTGGATCTTATTTTCAGGATTTTGTCAAAGAAAAACTTACAGAAAGTGTTCGCAAGATTGGTTTTATTTGTACAGTCTGGAAGAACAGCAACAGAGGACCTGTGTAATATCTTTTTGAAACAGTTCCACAAAGCCTTAGGATTTCCTTGATTTTCAGCCACAATGTTGACTTCTCAAGCAGGAAGTTATAGTGAGTTATAGTGAGTTTTCATGGCGCCATGCCCTTTCATATTTCCTCTAGGGTGGTTTTGCCTTGAGGATGTCACAGTTCATGAAACCAGTCTCGGCATGTCTCGAAAAATTTTTCTTCTTCATTGGGGCATGTTTGTCAAGGAGGCTTCTCAAGGTATTAAAGTATTGATGACTCAGAAGACTGGCAGTTTTATACGGGCATCTAATGAGGTCAGATTTCAGGATATCCCCTCTGATGTCTAGAATATTTATCTTGTGAATTTTTTATGTCTTGTTTATTAAAACAAAGTACACATAATAGAATGTCGATATACAAGTAATAATAAGAATTACTTCTACCTCTGATTTATGATAATGACACATCTTTTACATCCCTGTTCCACTGAAGCCGACCATACAGCCGACCCTAGGATTCTAGGGTCAACAGCAAAAGTCAGGGGTTGGGGACAAAAATCCACAAAACAGGGCCTGAAAATCTGGGTCAGTTTCACCTCCCTGACAGGGCTTGATACATCCAGACTTGTCTGTATCTAGAGGCTGATCAGCCTTGGGTGTCAGGACATTTTGTACAGGATAAGTCTAAAAGCTACCAGAACAAGCCCTAAACCCCTGTACAAGCTGTAGCAGGTCCAGACTAGTCGTACTGACAAACAGACAGGACTGGAAAAACAAACAGAACCCCACACCCAGACTTCCAGATGGTATTGTCATTACAGTTTTTGATCAATTTCTGAGAAAAAAAAGAGGATCAAGTGTCGACCAATAAACAAATCTGAAACTAGGTCAAGGCTGAATATTTGGACCCCATCATGTGACCAAAATGTCCAAATTTAATTTTTTGTTAGTTAAATTATTGTTTCGGGTTACTGCTTTAATATTTTATGAGAAATAAATCAATATATGTCAGCTCCAGATTATAAAACGAAAAAGCCATTTAAAATATATAATTTTCATTTAAAATGTTATATCCTGAGCAAACAAGCAGAGAGAGATGTGGTTCTAACAATATCTCACGTGACAATGAAAGCCCTCTTGCTGGTTGCTGCAATTTATACTCCAATTTTGAGCTTCTGGGAAAGCCCCTATTCTCGTAGAGGTAATAAACATGCTGTAGTTCTGATCACGTGATGGGATCCAAATATTTACTGGTGACCTAGTTTTCGATTTGTTGATTAGTCAACACTTGATCGTCTTTTCCCCCGCAAATTCCTTATGGGTTTTACAATGAGGAAAATATGGAATGTGATTGAAATCGTTTTTTTTTTTTTCAAATTTCTCTGGTGAAATAGGCTGAGAATTTAACTATAATGTCGGCCATAATGTCACCAAATGAAACACTTGTCCGGGTTTCTCAAGTATTTGTCTCTTGTCTTGCATGTTTTGTTACAAGGTTTGCATTACCGTATGATACACTCGCTTGTTTAAAAACCCACTGTGTGCCTTTTAGCCAGTTGTAGTCTGTTCTTGGATATTCAAGAAGTGACACCGTTTTTGGGACAATACACCTTTTTTGCGTGTGCTAATCTTTACTACCCCAGTTACCAGGCGACACTCATATTTTTCAATAATATTTGTAGTACACTTAAGAGTGTATACACGTATGACCGGATGTAACAGAAGCTTTGGACTGAGGGGACTAATGGTACTCATGGCAGATGTTCTCATTAAGTTACACATTGACTTAACCCGTGCTTGCTTGAGACTAGGTCCAAGAGAAAGACTAAAAGTCAAATGTTTCTGTGTGTTTTCATTGAATGGTTTCAAAAGCATTCTTTCTGTGTTGGTGAAAAACCAAGGAGACATTTCAACTTGCACACCACGGCTGACTTTAAGCCTTTCTCTATGGAAACTGTTTAGACACTTATTAATGATTTTCCCTTTTTGACTGATTTTGAGAGTAAAGTTAACTATTTTCTCTGCTATTGCTGTTCTATATCCATAAATAGCACTGGGTTGAAGTTTTTTTCTCCTAAATCATAGTCTTGTAGGGCTGATACAAGCTTCCTTTCCTGCTGGTGAACCCTCCCCCCCAGCACCGGATTTGGGGCAATGCCTGTTTTAGATTTGATTGCCTGGTAATGTCATCCTCAGCCCTTTTGAAGATGACAGTGGGAAAAGCGACATGAAGGAGCATTTCTCAAGGTGAACCAGTTGTCCAGTTTGACACCTAAGCTAATATACATCTCACCTCATGAGAGTTAAGTTTGCCATTGAAACCAAAGAAGCAAGTGTTATGTGTTACATTACCTTACCCCAATAAAATGACACATTTTGCACGAGTGTTAGCAAATCTGGGCTTCCTGACAGCCTAAGCAGGCTTAGACGATTTGCCTTTAGCCAACTCCGGCTCCCTTTTTTTTCTTATCCAGCACAAGCCGTAATTGACCCATACAGTGGGATATATGGAGCAGTATGGGTAATAATGAAGATTAACAGTAGAATACTCAGGCAATGCCATCGTATTGTTATCTTCATTCATGATATTTTTTCTATATAGATCACTTGGGAAATTTTCCTATTATAGTATCAATGTACAACATTAGAAATCTGAACCACAGACCATTCTGGCTTAATAACTTGTCAATGACACGAAAGCTTTTCAGCTATTATGCTGAGACAGTAACTGACCAGATACCCTTTGCAGTGTGATCCCTTAAATTTGCGCCCAACCTTCATTTGGTGCAACTGAAAAGATCTGAACTGTGTGTTGAAGTGGATGCAAAGGTTGCTTGGGAGGACACTCTCTTTCAGCCACCAAAGGAGATATACATGGAAAGATTTTGAGATGAGGATCAGTTTCTTCAAGGACTCACAGATGTGCCAACTGTTTTGGCTGCCATTGGATTGTCACATGTGTATGCAAACTGAAGGGACCTGTTTCTCTGTGACAATAAAAAGATCTATATGTGACATGAGCTATCTGAGCAATGCAATCTTTCAAAAAGGGATTTTATCTTCAAACCGAGGGCTTGTCACCTCTCTGTGGTGGGTCTGACCAATCCTTGGAGTAAATCGTCCTGGAAACATAATGTACTAGTGAATTTATATATTTCCTACTTGAGCATTAAGATTGAACTTTTTGACATCTCTAGTGAAGTGGGACGGCCCAAAACTGAAATGTTTGGCACTGATAATGGAATCTGAGATACTGTCTAAAGTTTTGATAGGGATGTGAAAGCAGGCATCACTGAAATCCAGCTAAGTTGCCCATTCCCATTTCAGGGATAACTTAATTGACTCTGGGGTCTCCATCTTGAATGTTTTGGCCTTTAAGATTGATTTTTGGTATTGAGGACCAAAATTGGCCGCTATTTGACACTGGGCTTGGACACAAGGAGCAACCGGTTGTAGAACACCAGGGAGGATTGGATTTTAACCTTTTCTATTGCTTAGTTTTGGTAGAAGAGATGTGATGCATTCTTCATGTAGCTGTTCCTGAAAGGTTCCTGATAAAAGGAGGTTTGACCTTAAATGGTTGGTTGTAACCCTTCTTCAAGATTGAAACCAGCGTTGTACTCATATCCTTAGAGGCCCATACTTACCAAACTTGTTGCAGCCTTCCCCCCACATGAAGACATTCTACATCACTGAAGCCATTTGTCACAGGAGGGGAACAGAGGAACATAGATTTACAATAGAAGCACTTTTTACATTTTTACTTGGTCTTTCTCTGTAATGAGACTTATATCTTTCACGGCTGCCCTTTAAAAACACAAAAAGGTGCAGTAGTCAGAAAAGAATATGCAGCTAACATATTCCTTCAGAACATGCACATTTTTTTGCAAAAAGTACATTAGGAGTCCTTAGAACAAATAGAACATCTTATTCGTTGCTAAGACTTTGAACAAAACCTGACACATTTATTGGCATCTTTTCCTTTGGAAGCTTTGGGAAGACAGCTACTGTCTGCACAAGAGCCTCTACAGCTTTTCTGTTAGACCTACTCATTACCAAAGGTGTGTCATGCAAGTGTGGCTTTGTCTTGATTTGGTTCAAATGTGGAATGATCTGAATCCTGCTTGCAGTTCCAGACACATTGATATGGCTGATAAAAGTATTGTTTATGAGAGTCGTGTCCATCTGAGTCCCCATCCTAGCTGGGAGGCATGACTTTTAGTCTCTGACCTAATAATTTCATCTTCAGCTCAGTGTCCTACATTATCTGGAAAGAGCCCTGAGGATTTCAAGGGACTGTTGCATAAAGAACCCCAGGTGTCAGACTTTACACCTCGCTTGAGATGTTCCAAATATGGGTCTCTCCTGATCAAAGTAATATTTTTAGCTGAACAATAAGATATCAGCAAGGTGTTGCATGTCTTTTCCTATACAAAAAGCTGACCTTCTAATTGAATGGTGTCTAGTCCTGTATTTTTGACAAGACCTAACCTACTGCCTTTTGACAGTTCAGCATGCAGATATTTCATATTGTCCTGGATGTCAGTCTGTAACTTAGTGATACAATGGTTAACACCAAACACCTAACTACAGAGTAAGTGCCTTTGCACCAGTATCTGTCCCACTTATAGAGCCTACAGTGCAACTGGTGTTGAAGCAAGCAGGTTGGAGACAAGTCTTGGAGGTGTAGCTGTACAGTTAAAGGAGCTATTCAGATGTGCAGCATCATTGGACCAGCATTTAATAGCTTTCCCTGGTCTAGAGTCTCTAGGACTGGGAGCCAGGTGCAATCTGTACCAATAAGCATCAGAGGCACCTTGAAAAAACTGATCACAGTCTTCAGCATGCCCCTTTCATTCGAGTGAGAAATATGTCCATCATGATACAAGTTCATTCACTCAAATTTTCAGTAAAACCAACCCTCCAGTGATAAGGCAGTGTCTTCTGTATGTCCTTAATCTGCATACTTATAGCTGTAAAAGCGGGGGTCAGGGATATATCAGTGCTATTGAACATCTGATTATGGGGACTGGTTGTCACTTTCCCCAAGAGAGGAATTTACTCTCTTTTAACAAAGTAACATATGATGGAACTATGAGACACATTTCAAGCTTGCCGTCTAATTTCTGCTCTTTTTCTCAGTTGACATTAGGAACAGACAGTATATCTTCTTGCTCCCAGTTTACAGTGTCACAGAATTAGAATGTATCTTGGCTAGGAACATAAGCATCAATACCTCCCACTTTGTATCATGCCTACCATACATGAGGGTCATAGGGTACCATGACACGCCCACACGTAACCCCATTTCTAAGTCTATATGAAAACACTAATAATCCACTTTAGGCACATAGAATTTTAAGAAAAGTGATAAATATCATATACAAACACACAAAATTATACCAAGCAAGTCATATGTCTTCCTATCCTTTGAAACCAAAAAGATAAAGACACATGATCACTCACCACCTAGTGACTAGTTCGGGACCTACCAATCCATCCACAGCTTAGGATGTCCATTTTAGGTTTTGCATGGCATACTTTATTGTCTGTTAGGTAGGATATAGTTATGCAATAAAATCTATTTTAGTGAGTGTATTTCATAGACGTAGGAACTGGGGGGGACAGCGGGGGTGGATATCTTTTCGCCCCCCCCTCCCCCCAACTTTTTGAAATTGAACTTAACTCCAATTTTGAAGTTTATGCAAATGTTTTCAGATAACTCAATAACGTGTTGTCAAATTACACTTTGACCCTGTTCACTGTTCACATGTACTATTGTACATGCTACAATTGGAACTATAAAATATATATTTTTATGATTTGTGAAAGGAATATTTTTAGTTAGCCCACCAGGGGATTTGTAAATTTCTGTGAAACATTTCATTTGTGCAGACCAAAATCATGTGTATACTTATCTTCTACATTTAATTTACCTTATTGCTAATTATTTAGAACTTAAATATGTAATTCCAAATTCACATAGAGCAACGGTTTAGCACAGCAATTTGTCAGTTTATTGCGTTTATTTGACCTAGGCAGTACAGTGATTGTACATCCCCCTCTACTTGGGGTTTAACCTTGCTAAAATAGATCTTATATCGGCCTGGCATGTGGAGAAAAGGTCACAAGTTCTGGAAACATCCAGTAAAACTAGACCTAGCACATTGGAGAAGTGATGCAAATTGTATTCACCAAAAAGACAACTCACCAAAGCCAATCAACCATCGCTTAACCTTGAAGGAGAAGCCCCAGGTCAAATCTGACCACATCAAAATATTCCTTACCCATAATATACTATAGGATGGTTTCACATTACAAATCTCTAGGATCAAGAATAAGCGAGTTATAAGCAGTTCTAATTTAGGCTATCCTTGTTTGACTTTGAAGGGGGGGGGGGGGCAAAGGTCAAATCTGACCACATCAAATTGCTCTACAATTATTCCCAGCCCATGATTTCCCATAAGCTGGTTTCACATTGTAAACCTCTAGGACCAATAATAAGGGATATATAGACACTTTACAAGTCTGCTATGTGAGGTACTTTGGCACTCTGTGGATGACTTTGAATTAAGGGCTTCAAGGTCAAATGTCTGCAAAGTTTTTGAGTACATCTGGGATAGATATCACCTATGAAGAGATTCAACCTTCTACCTGTAGAGTGCTCTTGTTAGTAGTCGGTTGGATTACTGTAACTCACTAGCCTGTAGAAACAGGTAGATAATTTTCAAAGAAATGCCCGTGGTGGCCATCTTGTTTTTCAGAATAATTTCATTACCAGAGAAGCTTAACTCCCAATAAAGATATCCTGCAAATTTGGTGAACCTATCTGCTGTAGTTTTCCTCTAACATTGTAAATCTCTGTATGAGCGGAAGCATAGTGAATGCTGGATAGAATAAACAAAAATAATTTATAATAATTGTGAATCACACAAAATGGGTGTACAAGAATACCCAGTGAATACATGTGGCATAAGAGATGACCTGTCTTGGGATATGTTTGTGTCGAGTCGGAAAAATCTAGTTCCTTCGGTCCTCGCCCCCCCAACGAAAAATTGCTTCCTACGCCCCTGTATTTATATCTGATTTTTTGCTTGCTGGGTTTAACAATTCTAATCATATCAAAAGGACGCAGGCTGTTGAACTACTCAGTAACTGCTGTACAGTGTCTTAAACTTTCTGTTTGATCTCCATGTACCTTTATGAAGTGTTAGCTGAGTGCCTCTTTTTAGAGAGGAGAGAGTTTATATCCTGCTACATTTCTATGCTGTTGATAATTTTGATTGAAAAAAGTAGTGGCAATGTGAGTGTCACGTTGGTAGAACTGTGTAGATTGGTTTATAATTTGACATTGGTGTCAGCCTTTCTTATAATTTACAACAAAATTTATGCAAAAATTATGACACAAATAAAAATAGCACTTGAGGCAGGGTATCAACTGTTGACTTGTCAAGGTGCATTGATCTTGTGCAACATTCACTTTCTCAGTTAATGAGAATAAAGAATTAACAAAGTTTGGCCTAAGATGTCGACTCTGGCAATTATGAAGCATGTACAAAGAAGCAGTAAAAGGCATAACCCTGTGGAGATAAACCAAAAGTAGCAAGATATAAGTCATTAACATCTATAAAACCTGCCATCAAAGTATGACACATAAACAAACTTTTCAAAGTTAATCATAGAAATATTAAAGTACATAAATGACTGAATAAATAATAGAACAGAAAACTTACATTCCAAGTATGAAAATATAAACTGTACAATCTCTCCCTCCTCGCCACTGTAGGTTTCTCCTGACCCTTCGAGTGCATTGAACTCATTCTTTTCTGGCTTACCATCAGTAAAGTTAAATCGCTGTAGCTCACGGTTACCATAGTAATAGTACACTTGATCAAAACATTCCTCTCTGGCAGGGCGCTGAAGTGTTGCTTTAGTTGTGTTGATATTTGGAACTGTGTTCTTTGATCCAAACTCTGAATATCAATATTCACATGAATTCTAATAAAAAAAAAGTATTAAGCAAAGCAAGAATTCACATCTAAAAATGCATCAAATAATTTGAGTTAAATTGTGATGAACAATCTAAATAATTGCAAAATGACAATTTTGTAATATTTTTGATGTTGTTATATAAAGGCAGTCCATCCTCTAATGAGTATTGTACATAGTCAAGATCATCACAAATTTATATTTTTAATGGGTTAATGTTTATATTAGTTCTGGCTCATCAAAAAATACTCAGCATCCTAGATAATGGAAACCACATGAAGACTGATGGCATAAAGAATTATTAAAGCAGATCGATTACAGGTTTCCAGGGCTCTGAACTACAAGCCAAGCCAGCGAGGTGAGAGTTCAGATTGGAGGTCATGCAAGGTCAATCAAAGGTCAGAGGTCAAAAGGAAAAGAAGGAATCCGTTTGGGAATTTTATTTACATGTTAGTAAGATAGGTAAAATACAATTCTAGTTATTAAAAGAATTTACAAATTTTAAATCTTAAAATTTTTACGCACCCCACTCGGGGAATCAGATGACTCACATCCAACAATTATAAATTGCAGACGACTAGCATCAACTTGTTTATAAGGCCAGAAACACATGGTCAACATAATCTGTACCCACATCAACAAACATTAGAACAATGTAAAATTCATGATCGATAGGGGCTACCAGGATACTGCCGGGCCCTGCCTTGAAACTACAATATATGTATCACAGTTAGTAACATTTAGCATTGTCATATCTTGAGGGGGAACCATTGTCAGCCTGGCCCAACCTAACTCTACCTCACCCCGAATATTTGTATACCCTGTGTTAAGGATGGAGGTGGGTTCAAATAATTTTCTACATATGTATTCATCGCTTGCTACATCAAAAGTGAACCCCAAACTATTTGGAGGGAACTTTTGATTTGAACAATTGGTGGTGGTCAATAAACAATAATGGTAGAACTAGGACAATGTATTCTTAAGGTCGATACACAAATGGTATTCCCAAGCATGCTGTAAACTGATCTGATAGGCCCCTACCCAGGCCATATCCTACACAGTTTCCAGGTCTCTGAACTACAGGTCAACTGCAAGGTCAATCAAAGGTGAAAAGGGAAAGAAGGAATCCATTTGGGAATTTTATTTACATGTTAGTAAGATAGGTAAAATACAATTCTAATTTTAATTGGACTTTCATAGCGCTTAAGCTCCCCTTTTCAAAAGGGACGCTAAGACGCAACAAAACCAAAACAGTCAACCAATTTCAATATCCACAGAATGCTAGGGGTAAGACTAAGGAGGGTATGCTTTGGTGTAAAGGTAGGTTTTGAGGTGTTTTCTGAAGGAGGTAAGAGAGGGGGACACACAAATCTCTTCAGGAAGAGCATTCCAAAAAGTGGAAGCATCAAAAGCAAAACTATAATCAAACTGTTTGACAGATTTATGGACTGAGGGTTGAAACTTGGTGATGACAGGGAAATTACCTCCACTCTGACTGCTATTGGTACTGTAGGAACTGCTGTAGGAAGAGATGTATGGAGCAAAATACTTTGGAAAACCAGTGTGGAGAAACTTATAAACAAGGGTGGCTGTTTTAAAGACTGAACGATGTTGAATAGGATGCCAATGCATTTTCTTAAGAACAGGAATTATACTGATGCATACGATTCTAGCTGCACTGTTTTGGATACACTGTAATTTAGGAAGATTTAACTTAGAGAGACTCCTAAAAAGTGAGTTACAGTAATCCAACCGACCACTAACAAGAGCACTGGCCACAAATACAGAAGCATCATGAGTAAGAAACTGGTCGGCATGTCTAAAATCACGGAGTTGCACAAAACAACTTTTGCAAACATTCTGAATTTGTCTGTCTTTTTTAACCAAATACAATAAACTCAGTTTTATCTGGATTAAGTTTGAGTTTACTGGCTGACATTCACTCCTTTATATCATCCAGGCACCTTTACAACTTTTCGAAGGCAGTAGATGATTTCTTCTGGGATAGATGGATATAGACTTGAGGGTCATCTGCATAACAATGAAATTTTACTCCTTTATGTTTACCAATAACCAAACTAAGGGAGGGGGGATGTTTCTAGTTATTAAAAGACTTCAAAAATTTTAAATCTTGAAGCACCAAGCCCAAATTCCGGGAAAAGATGGAAGCAAATGTGGTGGGGACAATAGAGGGAGCTGCAGAAGCGTTCTGTATATACTGCCAAAATGCAGAGCTTCTTCAAAGTCCATGGTCCTGTAATTGAATGTTATTTTCGAAAGCCAAGATCGCCCCAGATCTTCTGAATGCATGAAAACCATGGTCTTGTAAAGGAATGTTCAAATGATTTAACACAAATTTCAAAGCATCTTTTATAGAGGTGTCAATGGCAGGATGATAAGGGTAAGATCTGTGAGAAAATAATTGATGTAAGAGGGTGAAAGGTCTTCTAAGACTGTACAGGGCACAAAGGGTGGTTAGATAAAATGAAAATTTGGACAAAATCGTGAGCTTTGAAATCTTGAAGGGTTTTCGTCCACTTCAAGAGGACATGGGCCCCATGATGTTTAAAAATAATATCCTGTCGTATGAGATGTTTGTGTCAAATTTTTGTTTTGAATGGGGGGGGGCAATATTAGACATCCTCAGGAAACCCCAAAAGGCTAATAGAAAAGCTGCTTTGTACAGGGGTGGGTCACTGAGGAGGTCTGAATGATCTGAGCCAAGGTTTTTATGTCAAAATTTCCTTTAGGGACTTGGGAAAAATGAATTTATAGCAATACTTCTGACATAATCCAAGACCGACTTGTGGTCAAAAGGAGAGATATTCCAATCCCTAGTTCTTGAAAAACTTTTGAGGGAAGACAGATACTTTTGAATAACCCGAGGTGACATGTTATTTATACAAAGAAACTCCAAGAAAGCCAAGGTCATAATACACATTGTAGAAAATATTTTTCATTTGTGTTGTTTATGAACTCACCTGTGTATTTTCCTTGGCTTTCTTGGAGTTTCTTGACAGAAAAGGAAAGGATTTGTTGAGTTTTCCACACTATATTTTTGAACCAAAAACAATGAATTTGGTTTTATCAGGTTTCAGCTTCAACTTACTTGCAGACACCCACTTTTTGATATCATCCAAGCAACCTTTCAACCTGTCAAAGGCATGAGTCATATTCTTATTTGCGAGATGATCATATTAATTTGTATCATCTCAATAAAAGTGGAAACCTATGCCGGGATGATTTCGAATGACTTTGCTGAGGAGAGTAGTATATATGGAAAAGAGTATAGAACCTAGGACAGAGCTCTGAGGCACACCAAACAAGAGCTTCTTTGCGACAGATGGGATAGAACCAATCTTAACACACTGCAAACAATCAGAGAGGCAGGACTTGAACCATTCCAAACTACTCCACCAATGCCAAACCAAGAACTCTAACACTCTAGGAGTGTGCAATGTTCAATTGTGTCAAATGCTGCCTATTGGTCAAGCAGCATGACAGCAGTGGCCTCACCTCTAACAAGAGGAAGATAGACATCATTTTTAATTGACAGCAGCGGTCGAGTGACATAACTTATTAGCTGACTGTTTGACATTCTCAAGTCCATTTGAACAGACATAGTCATTTAATTGGGAGGCAACCACACAAGCCTGACACAGGTCGGCAGTTCTGGACATTGTCAGGTGGTAGTGACGCTTTTTTTATTAGTGGATTAACCACAGCTTTTTTAAATCAGCAGGAAGAACACCTTCAGAGAGAGAATAATTAATGTCAAGAAGACATTCCTTAACCAAAGAGGCAGGCCATGGAACCAACAGACAAGATTTTGCTTGTGATTTCATAATTGCCTTTTGGATTTCTTCATCAGAAACTGTTTTAAAGGAGTCAAAGCTAGGTAGGTCTGAGGCAGCAGATAATCTAAAAGAGGCAGTGCTGGAAAACGAATCCCTAATCTTGGTAATTTTGTCTGAGAAATAAGTCACAAAACGATTAGCAAGACACTCCTTTGACTCATGAGAAGGGAGTACATTTTCGGGATCAGAATGTAATGCAGAATGTAAGACCTGCCACAATTTCTTTGAATCCTGAGCATTTTCATTGGCAAGATTTCTGTAATAATTGGATTTATCTTTGTTTACTAATTAATTACAGTGGGCAATCTGTTCTAGTTCGATTTTCTGGTGATTTATACTTGCGCCATAAAGACTGGCACCTGACAGCCTTTGCCAGAAGATGAGAGAGGGGAGCTAAGGCGAACGATTTAGCATGATCTTTGATGAAAGTGCAAGACACCTCAGGAGCGTGTTTGTCAAGCAAATCATTTAAGTACTTTGTATGTTGCTCGTAAAGAACACTAGCAGTATTACAACGGCATTTAACAAATGTACACATTGCCAGATCAGTCCAGAACTGTCCATTTTATCTTGTGAAACCTCCGAAAGGTAACAGATTTGACCTGGTTACAGAAGCGTTGGTAAAATCAAGCTGACCCAGCACCAGGGCATAGTCTGAGATGAAATCACTGACCCAAATATTTGAAACAGTACTGGAATCATTGGGAGTGAGGATGAGATCGAGAGTGTGTCCATGCAGGTGAGATGGTTTATGAACAGGTTGATTATTATTGCATGACTTACAGCAATTTAGAAACTTTTCACTGTCCTTGGACGTTGTATCCACATGTATGTTAAAATCACCACATATCGAGAAATTTTGGCTCATTGAAGACAGGTACTCAAAAATATTGAAAAACAGAAAGCGTCAGAACATGAATCAGGTGACCGATAAACACAAGCTATCACAAAAGCTGGAGATTTTCAAATGGTTTATAGGAAGGACTATCAACTATTTTAAACTGGATGTTATGATTAACCAAAAAGCCTACACCCCCAACAAGACCATGAGTATGAGGTCTGTGACACAATTTGTATCCTGGTGGTGTAATTGAGCAAAGCAAACTGTCAGTGGGTCGAATATGAGTTTCTGCAATGACAAGTAGGTCCAATGACCAAGAAGACAAAATGTCAGCAATAGTGGAACCTTTATTTCTGACAGACTGTTGATCACACCAAAGGAGACAGGACCGGGATTTAGCAAAATATCCCCACATAATAAAAGTAAAACAGAGATGCCTCTGAACTTGGTTGTAGTAGGGAAGTTTTTCACATTACGGCAACAGACTATCATATACCTTGTACAAAAGGTCACAAATTGTATCATTTGGAATACTCTTATGAAACACAGTATCGAATGCTTCTTTGTTATCAATACATATACAAACATTACCATTGTTATGGATATCGTTAAATATCATCTCATTAATCCCTTTGTCACAAACAGGACATGAAACAAGACACAACTGATCATAATCAACACAATTTACACTAGAATCACTGGATTTAACGCTACATTGATTATGAAAGTGCCAAGACACAGAAGACTGGCAAAAACTCATTATAAGTTATTGCCTGGTGAATAACATGGTGTGGCTCCAAGTGAATCAGTGTCCTACCTCGAGTTGTTTGTGGCCTGTTTGTTTGTTTTCAAGTTGCATTTCAAGGTGAGACAGAGAACGTCCTTGCTTGTAACAATGTGAACATATATGCTGGTTAAAAGCATGTACACAGTACATGTAAATAACTACAAATCCTCACCTTCTGCTGGTTGGTGACACTCTTACTGTTGAAAACTGCCACTTGTGACATACCAATTCTGTTGATGGCCCATTGAGTGTCATTGGCCCAAGAAAGTTGCCCTTCTTCAACTTGAGTCATTGAAGCTGCCCAGGCAGATCGAACTGCAGGTCATGGGAGAGACACAGCATCAGTCAATGCCATAGTTACCTGGGTCAACATAAGCTTCATCAGTTCGAAATCCTGGATGAGAAGAATGTTCGACAGCTGCCTACTGGCCCACTGGGCCAAAGTAAGATCATCATAAGAAGGTTTCCTAGTTGCACCTGTGGATACATACCCTTCATTCTGCCACCTCAGTTCTGGCTTGGCAGTGCAAGTGTCAGTAGTATTGTAATAACCAGACTTTTTTCTTATGAAGTCCTTACCTGGAACAATGTTCTGTTGTGTTTGGTCCTCATATTGAGCCAGGAGTTTCGACAGCATCCACCGATGGAATGATGGCGACCCTACTCTCTTCCATGGCTATGCCCAGTGGGAGCACTATGTGACAACGGGCGAGAGAAATCAGTGTGAGATGCATTGGGTAGGACTTGATGAGTGACAGAAAGCTCTTTTTCCTAACACCCATGTGATACCTGTGGGTGAATCCTCCGAAGGGCAATTGGAGAAAAATCTCTACCCAATCTGGATCCCTGAGGCAAGTTAAAGTTTACTGTCTCCCTAGGTCGGGTGATTGTACAGGCGTGGAGTTGGTGTTAGCTTCCCTCTCCATTCTTTCCATGCAACAGGCAAGATCCTGATTGGCCGCCTCCAACCTAGTCAGGGCTGATAAAATAGCTTGATTCGCATATGACACTACAGATGCTTGGGAAAGAGAGGTAAATGTGTGAGATGGTGCAATAACAGTCACATTGACAGATCCAACTTGAAGGTAAGAACTGTCCGCCCGAGAATGCCTCTGTGAAGTTGTTTTCTTGGTTCGAACTGTCATGGCAGACAAAGATTTATCTTTCTTGAAGATATGGCTGCTTTAGATCTTGTCAAAGGCATTGTTGAAATCACTAAACTCTAATACTGATAAGATTAAAATAGTTAACAATACTAAAAACACTGATGAAAGCACTAAAACGAACTAAAAACTTCAAATAATTTTCTTCAACATGTGTATTCATCGCTTGCCACATGAAAAGTGAACCCCAAACTACTTGGAAGGAATTATGAACTGTGACCTTATCCCTGATTGGTGGTGATCAATAAACAATAATGGTAGAACTAGGATAGTGTATTCTAAAGGTCGATGCACAATTGGTATTCTCAAGGTTAATGTAAACTAACCTGATAGACCCCTACCGAGGTCATATCCTAAAATGTGTTCAATGAAATGAAATCCAATAGATGTTAATGTTTTGTGTACAACATGTGTAAATTATCAAAGACTTGTAGTGCTAGGACACATTTTATTGTCAAGTCATTATCTAGTAATTATTAATAAATCACTGTCTTGATCAATCAAGATAATTTTATATTTTGTCCAAGAGTGCTGACCTCAGTAGTCCCTGAGAAACACAGCTTGAACACTGGTTTATTGTAAACTACAAAATTGTTAATGATTGATTCACATTTCATTGTTCAAATATGGAATTACATATTACTTTTGTTACAGTAAACTGAGTAAGTCTAGATAACAATACACCTTTATACATCTAAAGTTGATCATAATTTGGGGTGATGCAGAGAGCATAAACCTGGGATAACTATAAACATGATAAAATGTAAAACCAGTTAAATATCATAGATGAAATGCACAAGTATAAGCAGCCTCACCACGAAGCCCATGGGGATAAGGCCCAAAGGCCAGGGATCAAAGCTGGAGTTTTAGAAGTTAAAATCAAATTAGGACAGCCTCATTATCTTGTCATGAGCTAGGATAAACCTTTGAACACAAGTAATACATGAAAAAAGTAGAAATCTTAAAATATATATATGTCCCTTACAAAGAGTTTTGCGATAATCTAAAACCAAAGACACACAATCAAAACATCTATAACAAGACCCAGGGAATAAAGCTATGAGTGAATAGCCTTCCAAATAAATTTGCATTTCAGAGAAAATATGTACAGTAAATACAAATATTTTATAATTTGATATAAATGGTGAAAAGGTTATTGACTAATGACGTACATTAAATGCACAAAAGGGTTATTTCGAATATTTTTGTAGAATGTCATCATAATAATATGACACACTTTAAAACTTTAAAATTATGTGAAGGTCTAGTGTAAGGCAATGAATCCAAAGTGGTAAATTAAATTGAAGAAAAATCATCAAGCATCATATGTACTGATTACATATCTTGTAAATTTAACAAAAAGTAAAGGCGACGTAAAGAATACTCATGAAAAGCATTTTTGGGGGGTTGATTTTGCGAAGGTTTTCGATTCAGTTGAATTTCTCTGTTTGGGAAAATGCACAAGTATAATCAGTATAACCAAAATACGAATGTATTATCAATTAAAATCTACTGGCAAATTATATGTTACATCTTTGACTTGGCCCCAAATTTGTCTCTTCACACCAAAACTTTTATCAATATCCTTGAGGAAAAATGGAGCCACCTATATTTAATATTGTTCTCTGAATATAATTAAATTATTCTCCAAACTCTATGTATCATAAATTTTCTGTGTTGTATGTAGCATATTAGGAGTGAACAATAGTCTTGATCATTACAATTGGTAATAAACTTGTGCTATTTTAATTAGTATATACATTTACATTAAAATTGTGGTTAACAGTTAGCTTTGAACCGTTTTTGTTACCATTATGTTTATAAGTGCATTATCTGATTCTTTAGAAAGGAAAGTAAAAGTAAAAAAAAAATCACCACAACCCCAGATGGCCACAGCTCTAACTGCAATGGAGCTGCGTTGAACAATGGTTACTTACAAAGCTTTTCCAACAAAACAATATCACAATGATCTCAATAATTCGTATTAGAGTAAATTGGACACAAAAGTCTTACAGGTAGAGCTATGTTGCAGGACAGATAGATATGAATCTTGTGGATCTCTCAAGGTAATAATTCAATATATAAGGATAATTATTAACATTAATTTATATACTATGTTGATGATTTAAAAAAAAGTTAAACATCTAAGTTAATTTCTGTGTGAAGTGTTTTGTTTTCCTGTTGTGTAATATAGCCCTAAATGTTTTTTATAAGCCATATGAGTGAAGAATAAATAAATAAATATATCAACTGATGTTTGAAGCTGTTCCCTTTATAATATTAATATGTTTATGACACATTATATTCTACAGCAGTTTCAAAACAACATATATGGAATAATATATACTTTTGCATACCTGTTAAATCTCCACATGCAACAAAGATGAGGGCAGACAAAACTACGGTTCCATTATCCCGAACAAATGTCAGCTTAATGGATGACACCAGTATATGTTCAGTGTCTGGCTCTTTCACACAAACTTGCTTCTTCACATTACTTGTTGATACAGATATCTTTGTTTTGTATATAAATATGAAAGCACAAACTTTAGTTTATACAGGTAAGTGCCAATTTGATAAATGAATAGGTGATTTGAAATAATTCCAGGAATTCAAAAATACATTTTGTAGTAAAAGATGGATAAAACAATTTAGAAGGAAGTAATAAGATTTTTCAATGAAACACTTGCATAATATCTAATATGAGGTCAGAGAGGTTGACAAATAATTATATAATTTAAAATAATATAGTTCCAAAATCAAAATGTAAAGTGCATTTGTGACATTGATTAAAACTTTACAGTGTAAAATGTCTATTGCAAAGGAGTTTTAGCATGACAAGTCATCTTGAGTATAACTATATTCTGACTTTATTCAAGGCAGTGTTGCATCTACAATTTTTTTGCAAACAGCAGTTCAATGCCTCATTTTTAAATGCTGTCGAGTAAGGAAAATATTGGTGATCTCTAAAGATGACAAATGAGGTGAATATATTAAATAAGTGTTACAAAATTTACAAAACAATGATGCACTAAGTAAAAAACATTGATAAGCATAACACATTTAAAACATTTACACCTTTTAGGTGATAGCAAGATGCCAAATTTTGTGATGGTTTTTAGTGATGTATAACAGCAATGTCTCATTCATTGAGTGCTACACATTATGAAGATCATCACTGATAGCATATTTTATATCAATTGTCAACTTCTAAGCCAAATGAGGCTCAGTGTTCAAAACTCAATGTCTTAATTGACGATAAATGGATAATTGTATACAGACTGGTAACAGCATATTGTAAGTTAGACATTCAAAATTAAAAAATTCAAGTGTTCAAAATTTAATGAAAATAGTGAGAAAGTGCTGTTGGATTAACAGCATTCAAAACGTTTTTTATCATAGATTTTTAGATATTTTTCTAGTTTTACATCTTTCTGTGCAATTCCATACACAATGCTCTCCAGATGCACCTTTGAAATACCTAAGGCATTACTACTCAGTGGCTATCAAATACTAACTGTCAAATTGCTACTTTATATAAAATCATGCATCGTTTAATCTTAATTCTCAGATAGACATAAAATTTTGTAAATTTTTATAATTATAACACCCAAAAAGCTAAAAGTCACATGTAATCATACAAAAACTAGGTTTTTGATATTATTGTAAATATCTTTAGAACATGAGCCAATTTTGCACTGTTTACTGTATAACCACTGCATATACCTACAGAATCTGTTTTTTGACGATTCTCTGGAAGACTGTACATATAATCAATGCGCTTTACATTCATTACATTCACACATATCTCTCGAACTTCAAAGTTCTTTTTATTCCTGGCTGTAAAACAAGACTGAATACCAATAGTGAACATGAGAAAGATTCAATATATCTGAATAGACCTTTGCTTGCTGATGTTGATTAATATATATATATATTTTTTTGAATTTGAGCTAATTATAGAGTTATATTCACTCTTTTGCTTTTATGTAAAACAATGAATAGCAATAATTCACAGAAAAAAATCTCGAACTGCTTGGGGAACTGGTTGATATATTTTCTTTGTTTTGGGACAACATACATGAAATTTATTGGTGAAGTAAAAAGAAACATATATAAAACATGAACAAATAATACATCAAACACTTTCTTATGGTATTATACATATGAAGGCTATTCAAAACAGGTATGATTCTTGAATTTCTTTTTGCCACTTTTTTGTCAATTGTACATTACGGAAGAGTATTAGCGCCACCAGTGGGGTTGTTTTGTTGGAAATATCTGTGTTGGCTTGTTACAATATACATAAATTTTTTATAATGATTTTTTCACCAACACACATGAAAACTTCACCAACACAGATGATATTTTTCGCCAACACTGATGATATTTTCGCCAACATATATGAAATTTTAGCCATCACAGATGAAAAATTTGCCACCACAGATGAAATTTTCGCCACTATAGATGAAATTTTCGCCACTACAGATGATAATTTGGCCAACACAGATGATATTTTCGCCACCACAGATGATATTTTCGCCACCACAGATGATAATTTGGCCAACACAGATGATATTTTCGCCACCACAGATGATAATGTGGCCACCATAGATTATATTTTTGCCACCACAGATGATAATATGGCCACCACAGATGATATTTTAGCCAACACAGATGAAAAGTTTGCCAACACAGATGAGATTTTCACCAACACAGGTCAATAGCAATTACCAAGTGATGACAGTTCACATTTTTTTTATTTATTAAATACAGTATTACAAATGTATTAATAAAATACATAATTTATAAATTTGACTACTACTGAGTAATGTCATAACAAAGTCTATACAGTAAAGTCAGGTTAACGTAAAGACATTATGAATAATGAATGAGTTTACGAAATATATTTACAAGTTAAGGTGACCATAACATAAGTTTAAGTTCAATAGTTCATAATCAAGGTCACCACAATATTGATAGCAAATGAGTTATGAGCTTGTACATTACAAGTTAAGGTGACCATAGCAACACAATTTAAGGGAATAATTAATTTTAGGGAATTTTTATGTATAGACTTCAATGAAAAATCGGAAAAAACTGAAGTCATGCTGGGGTCTCCTCATTCTGATCTGGGGTATTTGGCATGATTGACTTTAGGGTCCTCTAATATCTTGGTCTGTAGTAGTTCTGGCAGTTTGAGGTGACCCTCACTTAACTTTTGTACAGTTAATTTAACATTAACATGTAAATATTCACTTATATGTAATCATAGTCATTATACTTGTATTGTCACTCCATTAAGAGTCAGTGACCTATATTTGATCTTTTACATATTCTGTGTGTGTGTATGTAGTAACTTGCTCATACCCTGATACACAGAAGTGAACTGTCCCTACTTCTATTCAGGGCAGACCATTCTATGTACAGTAGACATTCTATTTATAGTAACTTGCAGCATTTTTGTCTGCATTGACGAAAATATCATTTGTGTTGGCTATATTTTCATCTGCGTTGCCTAAAATGTTGTCTGTGGTGGCGATTTTCTTATCGACAAGTATTGGTGAAAACAATCATCTGTGTTGGTGTTATTTTCATCTGTGGTGGCGAAAATATCATCAGTGTTGGCTATATTTTCATCTGCGCTAGTTAAAAAGTTGTCTGTGGTGGCGATTTTTTATCTACAAGTATTGATGAAAAAAATCATCTGCGTTGGTGTTATATTCATCACTGCTGACGAAAATATCATCTATGGTGGCAAAAATGTCATCTGTGTTGGTTAAATTTTCATCTGTGTTGGCTAAATTTTTGGCTGTGGTGGCTAAATTTTCATCTGCGTTGGCTGAATTTTCATCTGCGTTGGCCAGAAAATCATCTGTGTTGGCTGAAATACCATCTGTGTTGGCTAAAATATCATGTGTTGTGGCGGAAATATAGTGTGTGGTGGCAAAAATATCATGTGCGTTGGCGGAAATATCATCTGTGGTGGCGAAAATATCCTTATATTGTAACTCGCCAACACAGATATTTCCAACAAAAACAACACCACTGGTGGCGCTAATACTCTTTCGTAGTACATTAACCCAAAAGTCAAACAAAACAAATTATGCTGTTATTATCTTTTTTATTTCAGTATTTTTTTTTCAATTTTTCATTTAAAGTAGATATCCTTTTCCCGAGTAAGGTTTTCTTATTACAGTAAAGCTTTGGTATATTTAAATCATCCTATGCTGACTCTCTCTAGTGTAGAGCTAGTTTGCCTTGTAATTTATGCTTTTAATTACAAATGTATCTGGCAAAATCCATTTAATAAGAACTTTTGTAGGCCTTAATCTCCATCATCAGACAATCTAACACAAACTATTCATAAACATACTGAATTTGGATGAGTTTATTTATATAGTCAGATTGTATCTGAGGAAACACAGGGGTGACCAAGTCATTTGAAAACAGATAAGGTTTGAGCTTTTTTAAGGCAAAACTAAGGCCAAAATTTGTGATCTGAAAAGTAAAAAGTGGAATTACCAAACACTGTTGGTTAGGGGGACTACCTCCTATGATGGAGTAGCAACTGCCCAGAGACAGGGGCTTTCTAAATTAGCTCAATTAGAACCTATTTAGAAATTTGTAGAACACTGTAGTGGTTTTGAACACACAGTGGTACTCAACAGACAACCAGTGCTGCTTTTTATGCTAGGTGTGATGTGAGCAAATTTTCTCTGATTTGTGACTATACCTACAAGAGTGCTTTTCATACACTGGAAGTTATGTAGGGTAAACTTGACAGACTTCCGGGAAGTGAGTTATTTTAGTTATAATAGGTGACTATTAACAAAGGGATTTGCCACAAGGGCGGCTCCTTCATGGGTACAATACAACAAATGTGCAGGCGCAAGGCTTTACAAGTTTTACAAACATGTTCAAAAAAGGAGAAGTCTGCATTAAACCACACAGCTAGGTTTCTAACAGTATCAACAGAGAGGGCAGGTTTCCTGGGATATTTACCTGGAATTACTATGACAACTTTTGAGGTTGAACCTTTGAGCCAAAGACAATGAATGCTGTTTTGTCATGGGTTGGTTTCAGTTTACTGGAAACACACATCTTTGGCCATGTTGAAGGTAAGAATTCACTTTAACCAGAGTAGAGGTGATATTTTGGGATAAATAAGCAAATACCTGAGGTTTTGAAATTTAATGTCACAATGAGACCCAATGATCTTACTTAATGGAGCTGTATAATGCGGAGAACAATAATGAACCTAGCACTGATCCGGGAGGGGGGGGGGGGCAGAGAATTGGCTGATTGATGGTACTAAAAGCTGATGATGAGTCAAGAGACACAGGAAACTAGGTTAACCTGTGCTAGAGATTGATGAACCTCAGTTTTTATAGCAAAACCAATATCTAAGGAAAATAATTAGAAATGACATCAAGAAATCTACAGTAAGCTTTGAAAAGCAGTCATTGAAAAACTATTTGCCTTTTGAAACTCATGATAAAACAAACATACTTTAGCACTATTGATGTCCAAGACAAAAAAAAACATGATGATCCAATTGTGGTCAGATCAGATACAAAAATCCCCTTCGGTCTCAGTGGCTTTTATATGAAAAGATCTAACATTTTGTCTTCTTGACACCACTCTTGTGACACTTGATCATTGATCATGCATAAACCATAATTTAAGACAAGAAATATCTTGATATGATATTTTGTAGGTTGATGGACTTCCTTGTTGTTGAATAGGACTTAAAATATAATATATATTCCCTAATTTTTATGTTGTTTTTGTGCTTGCAAACAACACGATTAGACAAAAGTAAACAGGACAGAAGCACTCAAACATGGTCTCAAAATTCACAAGTGATAAGATAAGATTGTAGTTGGTTGTCAACATTTATACTCCTGACCACATGATCAAGGTGCTTGGTCATTTAAAACAGTGGTATTATAATGCCCTTTGGGGCAAAAGTTTTTTAGGCAATGTAAAAATCTACATGACCACCAAATAAAACACAGCTTTTAAAGATGTATTTTTGAAAACCCTATTTTTGTACCAATGACTTTGATTGACAAGATGATGTATTTATTGTTTACATTATTTTTGTGCCAAATTAGAGAGGGATTGGCCAATGTTTAATTGTTATATTGTATAATAAGCAATTGAGTTGATAAGTTTATGCATGTTTGAACTGCTGTGCCAAAACTTGAAATATTACCCTGCGTGGTGTTATACAACATCCATTAACCTTGATATAGTATTATTTTGATCGTTTGGTAGTAATAGAATTATTAAGTCTATTTATCTTAATTTAGTATCTATCTGTACAGACTTACAACTCTTATATTTTTTACATTAGAAAAGTGGCAAATAAAAACATAGTGACTATTTAATTCACTTACACTTGATAATGACCTGAGCACTTCTACCTCTCTTCTTGTATTCTGCCCCAGGTTTTACCACTTTCCAGGCACCAGGTACATTGTCCTTCTTTGGATTATCACTGACATCAAATTGTCTTCTGTTTTTCTTTCTTTGGTTATATTTCAGCGTCAGTGTTCTTTCACAAAAGTTGGACACATGACAGTCTTTTCCTTGCTCACCTTCGATGATTTGATCAATACCTGCAGAAAAATGTTTTTGAGAATTGCTTAAAACATTCTTGTTTTTCTGATGAAAGATAAGAGACTGATCAATTTTATTTTAAGCAAAAGCTCATACATGTTTTAATAAAATGTTTACATGCTAGAGAGTTTAAGTTGTGGGGCTTTATTCAATACTTTGTCCATGACTTATCACAATTTTGCAGTTGGGACTGGGAATAAATTTGGGAAGGACTGTAAGAGTCAACAGAATGTATCAAACATATTTATTATTTTTTAGTCACCCGGCTCTTTGGATTGGTGGGGACATTCAGTCCTATTGAAAGTTTTTCTTGTTTTGTCTTTATCTGGTACCAGGCATATGACCAACCATGGTCATAACTCTCAGTTCTGACACCAGAATGAAGTGATGTATTGCAAGTCGTCATAGTCAGTTACCTCTAGTATAAAAGCCAGTCATTGGATTTGGCTCCACACTCGCCTAAATTTCATGGAAGTTATATGTTTTGAACTGAGCATCATTATTATCAAACTTGTTTTAGTATTTTAGTTATCTTTTCCTTGTATTTTATGTTTTCTGTTATAATCTGCTTAGTCCAGTCACAAAATGCCTAAAGTGTTTCATGGCTCAATATGTCAAGAGGAACATGCCCATCTGGTGGGGTAGAAATGCATGAAATCAGCAGGTGAGTCCTCTTCTAGTTTCGCCCAAGTGCCTGCACCCCTCTCTCCTATTAAGGAAATTACTGCTTCTGATCATATTTTGATACAGTTACATCAATTTGGGGAAAAATGGAGACTGTGGACAGGAAGGTGCAGCACACGGAAGCTGCACTAGAACAGGGTAGCTGACGTGTAAGTCTGCTTCATACCACTTTCTAGGGCCATTCTAAATATGATACAGTATCTCACGGCATAGATATGGATTTGGCTTCTTCTCAAAGTGTGGTCCCCTCAATGACATACTTGAGGAATAATGAGTCGGTACAGACTGAGGTTGGGAAGCATCTGGTAGAGTTAAGAAATCTTAGCGAATCAGCCACCAAAGGTAGGGTTAAATCCCAGAGAGGAGCTCCTGGTGATGTTTTTGTTAAAAAAATCAGTGGATTGGCCATAACACATCATTTTAACAGGTACACGCAAAACTCGTCCAATCTATGACTATTACTCAGTGGGTGTCCGGATTTGTATGCTGCATGCAAGAAGAAAAATCGGAACAAAGCAGAATATGTATGCTTGACTATTTACTCAACATTATGGAAGATGCTTTGGATTTTTCTTGGGATTCGGCTAAGGCATGTCATGCAGTGGTGTAAACCAGCATGGAGGCTGACAGACTTAGTTAGACTGATGATGACAAAATCGACTGCATCGCTCATGCATATGCTCAAAGGCATACTTCTGGAGCACATACCTCTGCCTCATGCTCATTTGTTAAAAAGAATAAGAAGCCTCAGTCAAAAAATGGTGTCATGTGCAGATACTTTCAGAAAGTTACCTGTAAGTAACCCACAAACCACAGAATAGCAGAGGAGTTTTATAGACATGTCTGCAAAAAATGTGATGGTGCACATGCAACCAAAAATTGTAATTAGAAAGATGTGACAAAAAACTAGGGGGCCACTGCAACAGTGCAGTGGATCAAAAATGCAAAATGAATGTACATACTGACAGATATGTATATATTTCAACATTTTGTGATAGTCAGTTATTGGACACTCAGCATTTCAGGACACTCAGCATTTCAGGAAATTAATGTTATTGTGCAAAGTTACTAACCCTTGTAAAGGGTAACATTGTTGCTGATAAAAAATTGTATCAACATGTGGCTGTGAATGACATTGTAGTCAAAATTACAAGTAGCAGAAATTCACATGGTAAACACAGTAAACACAAAGGTGTGACAAAGTTTTCAAGACGTGACAACACATGTATTGAACAAAGATGTAAACAGTATTTGTCATGTTAACAGAATTTCAGTCTTGGCAAGTGAATATGATGGTTATGACAGTGATGTCGATTGTAATGCTAGTGTTCTTGTAGAAGTGAGTGATGAATGTCAAGGTCCACTAGTAAAAGCGTGTGTGTCAAGACTATTTCTGAAAATGTTCCAAAAGGTAAGAACATGTCTTATTTGCCAGATAAAGTGAAAAAATGACCAAAAATATGACCATGCAAACAAATTGCTACGAGTCAAAATGTCTACTATCACAGAATGTGACCAGTGCCTCAGTCGGGATTCCATAAGAGATAGTGAAAACACTCTGGACTGTGATGCTGAACCACGCTGAAAAGTTATCGCATACAGTTGGCTACAGGGGCCAAAGAAAATAAAATTTGGGTGATACAGAACAAACCGTTATTTGGCTTTATTCCCATTTGTGGGTTGAAAGATCGTGTGTATGATAATAGCTCAAATGATGTTTGCAGTGATATACTGCAATTACACCATAAGTTGAGGGAGAATAGCAGATATAATTACAGAGGTTTGCAAATAATTTTTATTTAATTTTTAGAAATGCGAAGCTTATATAGAAAATTATTGGGATTGACAGCTTCCTATGCTTATTAAATATGGTTTCCCTCTGGATTTTGACAGATGAACTGAACATCATGACTGAGAAAATAGATCATAAACGTGCCACAGAATTACCCAGCCATGTAGATGCATATTTAACTGAAGAAGTTGAACATAGAGTCATGGGGGCCCCTATATTGAACCACCTATAAAAAAGTTACAGGTTATCCCCTTCAAGACCGGGGATAAGTCGAGTTCAGACAAACAAAGAGTCATT
This sequence comes from Sabellastarte sp. h YS-2021, assembly GCA_964017235.1. Lineage (NCBI taxonomy): Eukaryota > Metazoa > Annelida > Polychaeta > Sabellida > Sabellidae > Sabellastarte > Sabellastarte sp. h YS-2021. The sequence continues at coordinate 23,370,251 of OZ024933.1, read as the reverse complement.
ATGGACTTGAGCTACCCCAAGGGCCAAACGGTTAATTCTTGGGCCAACTTAGACAAGTATCTGGATACAGAGTTTGTTTTAACTTATTCATCGATAGATAACATTACCAATCAGGTCATACAACTGGGTAGAAGATGGGAAATTTTTAAAGTGGATATCAGTTGCGCATTTCGCCATGTACACATTGATCCTGAAGATTTAGACCATCATTTGGGCCACTCTTACGTCAATTTTTCACTGCCATTCAGCCTAAAACATGGACCTTCCATTTTCAGCGTTTGTCCGATTGGGTTCGTAATATTATAAAACAGGAAGGCCACCAGATTTGGAGCTATTTAGCTGATTTTTTCTTTGTGGCCTTGCCATCAGAAATTCGACATTCTTACAGTCAGTTACAGGCAGTTCCCCCAAAGTTCCTCAACACAGTGATGACACAACAGAGGGTACTCAGTTTTATTCATAACACATATCATTCATTAACATGTGTAAATACAATTAAATCTAGAAATATTTACATTTCCCACAGATTAAATGCAAGTTGTCATAATGAAGTTTACATGTATACTAATGAACACACACAATCATGATACAGGATTACATAGAATTAAGTCAATACACCCAGTTACAGGAGCCAGTCAGTTTGACCTTAAGAATGACAAGCCAAAGGTCAAAAGGGTGAAGGTCATAATCTTGACCTCAAAATAAGAGTGACCTGAGTAAAATAAGACATAAACAAATTACCTTGAATCAAGGTCAAAGAAAGGTCAATCTACTGAGTGAGATTGCAACATAAGGTCACACAATCCAAAGGTTAAATACAGAATAATTTGTCCATTACTTGAACACATGAGGGTCTGTTACCACTACTTTCACGACTATTGACTTCAACTTTAGATTCATAACCCTAAACCCAGTTACAGGAGCCAGTCAGTTTGACCTTAAGAATGACAAGCCAAAGGTCAAAGGGTGAAGATCATAATCTTGACCTCAAAATAAGAGTGACCTGAGTAAAATAAGACATAAACAAATTACCTTGAATCAAGGTCAAAGAAAGGTCAATCTACTGAGTGAGATTGCAACATAAGGTCACACAATCCAAAGGTTAAATACAGAATAACATGTCCATTACTTGAACACATAAGGGTCTGTTACCACTACTTTCACGACTATTGACTTCAACTTTAGATTCATAACCCTTGACCTCATTGCTGCTGGTTTTGCTGTCGTCTTTGCAGTAACTTTTTACCACTTGAGCATATGACCTTGGATATAACCTGTTGGCAGTGACAGCCTTAACCCCAGCAGAGTTCAGTGAATTGTCATTACTACAACACAAGTAAGGAACACCACTAGGGATGGACTTGACCTTATTACAAAAAACTGTAAAACCTTTGTGTTTTGACATAGCCAACAAGGGCTCAACAGCAGACGAATTGCAGTGTGCAGAGTAGACATATCTGGGTCGAAAGTTTTTACATACACTTTCACCAGTTTTAAAGTCAGAAGGATAACTTTCCCTACTCTTTAAGCAGGGGTCATGAGAGTGGCAACTGCTGCACTGAGCCAATTTGGCACCAGGACAGCCCATTACTCGTTTTTTGGCTTCTTGGTCTAGATACAATCCTTCTCAGCATGATTGAGAGTCTTACCTTTATCCAAACATGTTGCACATATATGTCTCTGCCATTTGCAATTACTCTCATGATCTCTGCTAAAGTTACAAACACCTGTTTGAAATGTCTTACAAAACCATGGCTTTTTGCCACCATTGGAGTCTGAATTTTTAGTCCAAGGTTTTGAATTTTGAGAATGTTTCTGCGCATGCGCTGTTCTAATCCTATCAATTTTGGATGTTTCTTGCCAACTGACAGCCTCCCTTTCCATGTCACATAACAAAACTGCATGTGCAGCCTTTGCATTTTGCCAACTAAAGTCAGTGGCATCACTCTTAATATCAGCCAAATAATAAAGCATATGATGTCTCGTATCTTCAGACTTTTCTTCAATAATATTTCTAGCAAAACCTTGGACCCACTGGGTCAGATTCAGTTGGTCATAAGTGACCCTTTGGCGACTATGACCACCTAAAACTGTATCTTGTGGCCAAGTCACTTTATTTTTAACCATACAATCTACGTTTCCACCTCTTTTAGACTTATATTTTTCACTTTTACCTGACTTAGAGGTGCTATCATCCTGCAACTGTTTCAACCTTTGATTGACTTCAGGACATTTAAGTTGGGAATTAATGTATCATCTGAGGAGGATTCAGAATCAGACATAGACAAATCACTGACAGACAACTTTGACTTAAAATTACTTATCAGTCTGTTTATGTGCTGCTCCCTTTACTGTCTCCATGTCTTGTTCCACTGTTTTCAACCTTGCATTTACTCGTTACAGTTGCTTCAGAATCTCCTGTTGCAATGCCACAGACTGCTCTCCAGTCGACACCCCTGTAGATGTAGATAGTGACACCTCTGTGGAAGTTGCACTGACAGGTGACGCCTCCAAGTGACGCTCAGGTGATAAGGACCTGACACAGTTCCTGCCAGTAGGTGGTAGATGTTTCTCACCACATTTCTTGCAAAACTTTTTATTTGGCATGATTTGATATATTTTGTATGAATTTTTTTTCAGTCAATGTTTCCTTCTGAAATCATAAAAAGGCACAACACGGCTGGAGATACTATCCACAGACAGCTTTAAGCTTGACTTAACGGTGTAACCCCATCAAATTCAATGAATTAGATGAATAAATCTGCAAATAAATAACTGATTTGGATGACAGATAAATAAAATAGGTTAGACCGTCCCTCATGGGTGTACAATCAAGCATAAGGTTGTCTAAGCATTCTAAAGCCACACACTGTACTTGGAAAAAGTACTGAGTACACAGAGTTCTAGTTCTTAACTCTTAACACATGCACTTGGAAAGTTCCATATATTGACACTGCACTGAAGTCCATATATTGACACTGTATTGTAGACCATGCTGGAAATGTTCACAAGGTTAACTCGAGTTGTCCATAAAGTTCAATACTAAAACTTGATGTAAAATCAAATGAATAAAACTGTAAATAAAATCATTTAAAAAAAATAAATAGTCCATAGCTCCATAAAATAGTCACTTTTTGTCCAAGATACCGCCTGGACTGCCAACACCAAGTAAAACTGAGTCCTCACTTCAAACTTCAATATTTTAAAATTTTAGCTCTTGCTGGGTCGACAATCCAAGAAGGACTAAAGAGTGAAATGGACACCACATGGGAGGGGCCTAACTAGGACCAATTGGTGCCTTTGTTGTGACTAGTGACGTAGGTAACCACCAGGCCATGTGGGGTTTTGCTTGGGGAACCCTTACATTTACTCAACAAGACCAGACTCCACCAATCAATTCAAAATAATACAACTGGTAGCCATGACTAAGGAATACCCTACTGAAAAATAAACAACTAGACTGGTACCCTAAACCTGAGGGAACAGAGGGACTGACCCCCTTTGTGCCTAAACACCAAGGCCGAATCTCTTCCAAGAGCTAGGCCTCACAGTGAGTCAGACAAAATTAGTAAAACACAGCACCAAGGTGGTCTGCCTGGGTAATTTGGTTAATAATTGTTTGGTTTCAATCCCCCTGAAACATTTACTGTTACTGAACAACTATGTCTCTAATAGTCTACCAAAATAACATGTACAAAGAAAAAATTATAATCACTGTTAGGCTGGATGAATGCTGTATGAATAGAATGCTGGCCCTATTGCGTGAAAATTATTCTCAAAGCAGAATCCAGATCAATCAAGATTTTAAGAGAGACATTTAATAGTTCAACACATTTCTATCATTGTTTAATGGAGTTCCATTTTTTCAATACCCCTACACAGAATTGTCATATTGCTGACCTAGAAATGATTAATATTCTACTGGCTCTTAAGGTGTGGCATAGACTGTAGGCTGGCCAGAGAATTGTAATTAATTGTGACAACCAGGTTGTTGTGTCTGTTTTGAATAATGGCAGATCACGTGACAATGTTATGGGCAAGTATGCCAGAAATATCTTTATGTGGCTTAGTACATGTAATATAGATACGAAAGTTGTACATATTGCAGGTAAATTGAAACCTGCAGCAGATCTCATGTTCAAATGGTTTATTGTACTTAATAATGTTAAAAAATGCAGGAACTGATCCACCCAGTGAGCTGAATCTACACCAACCAAGACTTGCTATGTACTGATAATGATATTTGAGGTGTACATTTCCGTTTACTGATTGTGTGCCTTGTATACTGTAATTTTTCAGGTGATCAGCCTATTGCAATACAACTTACTATGCTGACCACCTCCAGACTGTTTGAGGCCTTCTCTGAATCAACCAAGAGAGCGTACTCCACTTTATTTCAAACATTCCTGGCTTTTATTGTTTTCATGAGCTCGGCATTACATCAGGTGAATGTGTTTAACCTACTTTGTTTGTTAGAATGTTTGCATTTCAATAGTGTTCTTTCAGTTCTTTCAGATGGCCAACTATTGGTCAGCCATTAAGTCCACATTCACTATATATGGTCTTGATGTGTCCTGTTTTGCTGATAACAGGTTAAAATTGTACCAAAGGGTGGTTCATTTACATAACCCGCTTTCTGTTAAGTTAAATAAAGTCATTGACATAGCCTTGTTGAAACAAATAGTAGAACAATCTAAACTTACTTACATGGGTCAAATATTCAAGGCTGTGTACCTACTCAGCTTCTTTTCTTTCTTGAGGCGGTCTAAGTTGGTCACTCACTGTGTTAGCTAGGGGAGACATATTATTTAAGCCTTAAAAAAATTATAGAACTAGTTACATGGTCCAAGACCATGCATAGAAATAATCAAATTAAATTGATCTCTGTACCTGGGCTGTCGAAGTTGCCTATCTGTCCAGTGCGTGCCATATCAAATGTTCTTTCCTTGACCCCTAAAGGTTCGAATTTGCCTGTTCCAGGTTAAGTCTGATTCTGACTGGGTACCACTTACTAACACTAATGTCAGTGGGCACTTTAACTTAGTGTTGTCCAGGTTAAATATGGCAGGTGCTGGTTTCACACTTTTCGCTGTTCAAGTGCTACCTTTTCTTTTAATAATAATGTTAACTTGCAAAATATTCATAAACATGGCACCTGGACATCAGACTGTGTGTGGAGGTATATAACAGTTGCTCAGATGTTGACTGAAACAGTGTCTGCCCCCTAGTACTATCCTATTATTGGGGGTTGGCTGGTTCATTGCTTTCTTGTAAATTGTAAAAAATACCATGTCGTCAAATTTTATAGATAACATCAGTTAAATTTATTACTGATTTAGGGTCACCTTTCATTATGTACCCTTATATTCTCTTCAAATTCTACAGGGTTTCACGTATATTAACTGGGAAAAATTTCCTGAGTTTTGTGCGGACATTTCTTGAGCAGAATAAATTCTGTCTTGTCTGGATTTAGTTTAAGCTTATTTGCAGAAAGCCACTTTCTGACATCATCCAAGCAGTTTTTCAGTCTATCAAAGGCCTGAGTGGCATGGTTATGTGTGAGATGAACATATAACTGTGTGTCGTCGGCATAAAAGTGGAAACATATGCCAGGATGATTTTGAATAACTTTACTGAGGGGGGTAGTATATAATGAGAACAAGATCGGCCCCAGGACAGAGCCCTGGGGCACACCGTACAATAGCCTTTTAGCATCGGACAAAACAGAACCAATCTTGATGCACTGATAGCGGTCACAGAGGTACGACTTGAACCAGTTTAGAACCACGCCTCCAACACCAAACCAGGAACTCAAACACTCAATAAGCGTACCATGATCAATGGTGTCAAATGCTGCTGATTGGTCCAAGAGAACAACAGCAGTAGCTTCACCTCTAGCAAGAGCAAGGTGGACTTCATTTTTAATAGACAGTAGTGCAGTTTCGGTCGAGTGACCTTGCTTATAGGCTGATTGACTGACATTTTCAAGTCCGTTACAGGCAACATGGTCATTTAACTGCGAAGCAACTACACGCTCAACAAGTTTGGAGATGAAACTCAAGCCAGAGACAGGTCGGTAGTTTTTTAATTCATCCGGTGGTAGTGAAGACTTTTTAATCAGAGGAGAGACAATAGCCTTTTTTAAACCACCCGGGACAGCACCTTCAGTTAGAGAACAGTTGACAAGTTTAGTAACTGAGGGGAGGAGAATATCCAAACATTCTTTAACTAGGAAAGTAGGCCATGGATCGAGGAGGCAAGATTTGGTTGGTGACTTGGTAATTACTTTCCGTACTTCATCCTCAGAAACTGCTTTAAAAAGGTCAAATTTGGGTAAATCTGAAGGAGCAGGAAGAGTGAAGGAGTCAGTGCTAGTAAAGGAGTCCCTGATTTTTCTGATTTTATCTGAGAAAAAAGTGACAAAACGATTGGCAAGGCATATCTGAGAGGCATGAGAGGGGAGTACCTTCTCAGGAACAGAGTGCAGGACTGCCACAGAATCTGCCACAGTTTCTTAGAATCGTGAGCATTGTCACTAATGAGGTTCCTGAAATAGTTGGAATTATCCTTTGTAATTATGGCGTTGCACCTAGCAATTTGTTTACAGAGTCTAGCCCTATTTTGTGGAGACTTGTCTTTCCGCCAGAACCGTTCAAATTGACGCCTGACTGCTTTGGCCTGCAAGTACGTGTCTGATAGCCAACCTGCAGCACCTTTGGTGAAGGTACGAGTGACCAGAGGAGCGTGTTTATCGAGCAAGTTACTCAGATCCCTTGTGTATTGGTCATGAAGTGCACTAGCGGTACTGCCAGGACTTGCAACGAATGAACACTTTTTGAGATCACAGATCAGACTCTGCATGTTTATCTTATGATACCTTCGAAAGGTGATTGTGTTTGACTTGGGTGCAGTGGGACTGGCAAAATCAAGCTGACCATGAACAACGGCGTGATCAGAAAAGAATCCACCGACTCGTACGTTAGAAACAACCTTCGGCTCAGTGGGTGCAAGAACAAGGTCGAGGATGTGACCATGTAGGTGAGTAGGTGAGTGCACATGCTGTGCAATATTGCATGAGTCAAGACAATTCAAAAATTTGGTGCTGTCACTGGAACTTGTGTCAACATGAATGTTGAAGTCCCCACACATAAGAAATGAGGAACTTACAGAGGAGAGATACTCAAAAAAGTTAAGAAATTGGTCCAAAAATTCATCAGAACATGAGCCTGGAGGTCGGTAAACACATGCTATCATAAAAGGACTAGTAGATGAGCCAATGTCAATAACTAAGTTTTCGAAAGTTGTATATGTAGGACTATCAAGAATTTTGAATTTGATATTTTCAATGACAAAAAAGCCAACCCCACCACCGAAGCCGTGAGGACGGGGTCTATGACACAATGTAAAACCAGCAGGAGTGATTGAGCGGAGGAAACTGTCATTGTCAGATGGACGAATGTGAGTCTCAGTCATGGCCAATATACTGAAAGAGTCAGTAGACATCATGTCTGAAATACTGGGTCCCTTGTTTCTGACTGATCGACAGTTGACAACGCCGAATGAGATAGGACCTGGGTTTAGAGAAATATCACCACACAGTAGGAGCAAAATTGACAGACCTCTAAACTTTGTTGAACAAGGAAAGTGATGTACATTTCTGCTACAGCTAGCCTGCCTAAAGGATCTTGGGAGGACGCTAGAGTCTTGAGTGGTCGCTGAGACACACAGCTCAGTGCCTATGCGTGAGACATTCACAAGGAAAAGCAACAGAAGGGCAAGACAACAAGGGGTATACATCTTTGAGCACAAGGAATAGTAATACTCCAGTATCCTTAAGCTGTGATGAAAAGGGACTGTAGGGAGTCTGACCAATTTAAAATCCTTACAGCATCATCCCAGCATCAAGCCGTCACGTCGTTCGTCCCGTGGGCGACTCACGGGCACCCTATACTCCCCACTAAGCCAGCTGAAAAACTTAAATTTCTAAGCAAACGTACACACCCTAAAAGCTAAAAGGGGACCAATAAGCTGACAAATGAAGTGAAAGCAAACTGGAGTATAGAAATTTAACAATAAAATTCACAAGAGGTCTAAACAACAAGGGGAAACAACGAACAAATCATATGAGAGATGTAAATTAATGAGATATAGCCACTGAACACAGTGGAGAGGAAAAAACAAGGGCCGATAATTCCCGCTAAATGGGCGATAATACCCGCATTTTAGGTAAAACTACCAAACCACAAAAAATGGGGTAAAAAGACAGGGGAAAAAGAGGATATACACAATAAATGGCCCGATTATATATATTTTACAAAAAGAGTGGGTAAAAACTAAGAGATTTAGCCGAAAACGATCTCATTTTAATTCTAATTTTGAAAAAGCGTCTCCGTGGTGGCTATGCTAACGTATATATAAGTCTTATTCTTAGAATTTTTCTTAGATCTATCATTTTTCTTAGAAAAATTCTAAGAATAAGAATGTTCCTATTTACAAAGATTCTTATTCTTAGAATTATACTAATTCTTAGAATGTTTCTAAGAATTATTACTTATTCTTAGAATGTTTCTAAAAATGGTATTTATTCTTGGAATTTTTCCAAGAATAAGAAATTGTAATGCACAAAGATTCTTATTCTTTACACCAGAATTTCATCCAAATGCAGAAAGTCACTTCTGGGCCTGTAACCCTCAGCTGCCAAATTGATGCAGTCACTTTTCATATATAACTTAAAATTGACCAAAAATAAGAACTTATATTCTCACTTTGAAACTCCTGAAAATCCTGAAAATCACTTTGTGATACTTTGTACAACCAATATCGTTCAATTTTGTCAAGTCTCATTGACACACATGCTTCATCTAAAACCAAACATTTCAAGCAAGGCAAACAAGATCAAGCAATTGAGATTAAGCATCTGAATGAATGCATCTGGTGCCAAAATAAATCCATGATCAGCACATCACAATGCAAGCAAGAAGTCAATCGGTATGATAGAATCTGTACGAAAGCCTATTCAAATCTGGTGCCAAAATACAAGAAAATCATCACAACCCACAAATATTATGGGAAATTTATGGCACATTGTTACAAAGATTACCAGTTTAATTACTTCCTTGCATAGCACACCCCCTGGCCACCTTCAATTTCTTGATAGATTTGATGAGTTCTTTACAGATATAATAAAAATCCATACAACTCATTGTATAGTATACTCCACAACACATAGTATACTCCAAAACACATCAGACCTGATCTTCTTCCCACTTCCTTTTCCAATTTCTCTATTGTCACTGAGGAACAGGCGGCTAAATTCATCATAAACTCTCCCAAGAGTCATGCTCTCTTGACCTGTGACCCACTTTCATTATTAATGCAACACCTGAATAAGTAATTACCCTAAGTTTTTCAAACTGGCCCACATTTCTCCACTCCACGGAAAATCACTGGATGCAAAGAAGTGTTCAAAAACTACAAGCTGTTTTAAATACATCTTGCATATTCCAGAAACACAAATGCCAGCAAACCAGGTCTTACAACCAGCTCAACACACCCAAGTGGTGCCCAGAGGACAGCAACAACTCAGAGAGCCACAGACTTCCTACATAATTGTTGATGACCAACATCCATGACTACCAGACAGCTACATTTCACCATCAGTCGGACCAAGGTCTTCAACTCACCATAAGAAAATGCACACAACATCTCAGAACTCCCTAGCATTTTTACGAATCTACAGTTAGTCATGAGCTACCACCAGATGAATACACATCAACCGTTTACACCAAGTGACTCGCATCAAGACGTCACCTCTCCTCCAACCACCCAGTAGCTAGAGCTTCCTCTGTAACCAGGCAAGCCCCAGCAACCAGCAGTCATCCAAGCCCAAACAGCAACAGCAGTAGTAAAGCTACTGTAACTACCTACAAAAATGTCCTTTTTAAGAACAATGCTGTGAAATATCCTTCTCAGGACAACTACTTATTTATAGGTCCTTTTGAAGACCACCTGAATTTTTCTAAACAATGAATCAGCTATATGTGCAAATTAATCCCAAAACAAAAAAAAACAACATTACACCACCCCATACCAACACATGACACAAAACACAAGAAGCAAAATGAGTGAGTGAGTCAGTGAGTGAGCCAGTGAGTGAGTCAGAGAGTGAGTCAGTGAAAATATGAGGTTAAAACAAATTCAATAATGGAATTGACATTTTCATATTAAGAAAATTTTTAAAAATATTTTTACGTTGACAAATTTTTCAGGTTTGAAAAACCTTTAGACTTTACAACAACTCTTAAGTGGGTTTGGACAAATTTTGACAATTGAAAAAGTACTTTAACTTTTGAGAAACAATTGTTAAAAAATTTGGACCTTTCACTTTTGAGCTTTAGGAAACTTTTACAGTTAAAAAAGATTTGACACTTTAGAAAGTTTTGAAGTTAGAAATATTGTAAAAATCTAAAAGTAAAAATTTATTGAAAAATAAAATTAATTTATGAAAACTTTAAATCTGTATGGAGGGAGATTTTTTACATCGGTGTAAGCAAATACCAACTAACATTTTACACTTCTCTGGGATAAACTTTTGAAAAGTTACATTTATGTTAATGATACTTTTTGGCTAGAAAAGATGTAAAATAATTATTTAGCTTAAATTTTTCACAGTATGGTAGGTATTATACTTGAAAAACAATTTTTTCAATAAACGGCGAATTTACATCCATTTTCATAAATAATAGATATTTTTGTATGAAATAACAACAGTCCTCTGAGTGAACCTATATCAAGGTGAGTTAAATTTTTTTTTCAATTTTGGATAATGCACAGATGGGTCATATTTATTAAAACAAAAAATTGAACAAAGAAATTGTGACTTGATGTAGCAGAACCAAAATTGCAAAAAAACTGGCGAATTTACATGACTCACTCACTAGTGGACATAGCTTTCAGTTCTGTTACCAGACTACAGCAATGCATTGTGGATCGTCATGGTTAGTGGTTCCAACTATAAAAGTCAGCCTTTGTGTAATATTGGCCCCACACTCGTTTGAATTTCGAAGAGAATACATGTTTTGAACCCTCCCTAGAGTTATGATAATATTGAAGGGTTGGTTGCAGTAATTTAAGTAATATAGTGTAAAGTACCCGCCCTACATGTATTCTGACTTGGAGTACTCAGTAGTTATGTGTTTCAGATGCAGATTGTCAACTGGACACTGGGTTAATGTGGTAGAGCAAGGCCACTCTACTGCTACCTTCAGCATTGCTTGCTGGCTTGAGATGTGTCTACACCTGCAAAGCTTGAATTTCCGTAGTGTTATTTGAATGATGGACTGTTGTAAGGCTTTTGTGTACTTTTGATTACTTAGTAATCTGCCCTCACATTACTAGTCCAAGGTCCTAGGTTTGAGAGACAGTGGGGCTGTAATGCTCAGTCCCTGTAAGGTGACCTTTGGGCTCTTGAAGTAGGGCTGTGCACGTGTAGGTAGCAGCAGTGAGTCGAGGTTTCATGCCTTGTCAAGAGACTTAATTTCTACTGAAGGGTAGGGCTTCTAATGATAAAAAAAATTATAATGTAGTTTGATACTGGAATTGGCTTGCTCTGTCATATTTGTAAAGGTCGAGAAGTAAAAGAGGAATAACGTCATTCAAACGTGGCTTATGTAACTTTACAACTTGCATCAGTGAATAACTTTGCTTGTGCATTAGTAGTAACATGCCTCATATGTATATAGTTAACATGTACTTTTATGAAGGACTAATAGAAAACCTTAAATGTAGTAATGCTAACTATCCAACATGTATCTTGTGAAGGATTGATGTCTGCTGGACTTGTACATGTAATTATGGGTAATTGTATGTTATTGCCATTATACTATTGCTAATATCTCATAATTGTAACTATGTTAAATTGCTAATGTTATATGGACTGTTTGCAGACAATGTGGGAAGTAGTATGTATCTTAAGGAATGCAGTTTTACTGGATTCCCCTGTTGATCATAGTATCTTACATAGCATTGCTTAGCAACTTATTTGTCTAATCAACTTGTTTTCTTTAAAATCTGATTTTATCTTATTAGTGTAACATTATGGCAATTAAGGCTGGTGTAATTTCTTTAGTTCGTTTGAAATCACCATGTCTTCAATCAAATATTTACTTAAATTAGTGCTTTACTGGCATGGGGTCACTTACATTATGTACTATTATACATTTTCTTCAAATCTTTTAGGTTGTTTTTTAACCTCCTTCGGTTAAGGTCACCTCAAACTGTCATTAGTTTAAGGTGATCCTATGCCTGTATTGTATGAATGCAAGTTGTAATGGATTGTAATAATTGTAATGGATTGTACATATGCAGTAGAAACATATATACACTATTAAAGAATAAAACATTTTATATCCGCAATGCTTGTTGACCTTTGACCTCTTGGTTCGTAGTTGTCCAACTTAAAATTGACATTGGTATCATTGGTCCAATTTCTGGTAATCGAGGAACTGAAGCTTAATACATGTTTATAATTAAAGTACGAAAGTGACATGTGACTTTTGACCTGAAATGTAACAAGATAATTTTTTATTACATTTCCGTTATTAACGCTCGATGATAGGAGAGGGTTATTGTGATCAGTTTGTTTCTGTCTGTCTGTCTGTGCACCGTTCCACCCTTATAACTCAAAAACTATAACACCAATCGAGCTCAAATTTGGTGGGCAGATATTTCATGGGGTACAAACGGATTCTTCCAAATTTGGTGTAATTTGTATGAAAATTACAGTCAGGAGAGAGTTTTTCTTATTTTTAATTGGGAATACACAGTGAAACTGCTTCTCTTCATCACATACGTAAACAAGATGCACTCAGAGAGAGCAAAACGCTCGACTCAATGTGACCAGTCTCACAAGTGTTATAAAGTATAACACACATTCAGGCTTATTGGCATCCAGAATATTAACTAGATCTTTCCTAAAATGTAATCACTCCTTCCCATGGCTAGCCCCTTCCTACCTAAAATTTAACATCAAAATTTATTCATTACTTTTGAAGAAATATCAAATAGAAAGCTAAAATCATTAAAATACATTGAAATGGGATCTATGAAAATTCATGGTTTTTGGTATCCAAAATATGATTCACATCTTTAACAAAAATTAATAGCTTCTTCCTTTGACCAGGTCATACCCACAAAAAATTTTATAAAGATCTGTTCATTAGTTCTGGAGTAATCTAAACACCAAAAAAAGACAAATTGGCAAAAAAGCACACAAAAACATAAACTCCTGGTAGAGGTAAAAATATTGGTTAAAAGCCTGTTCTTGGTGAAAATCAATAAGGGTAAATTTTTTGTGATGGACTGTCAAGAAATTGAAGCAAAAAAAACCCCAAAAAACAGAAATAAATAAACATGATGAATACACCACGTCCCTCTTAATTTTCTTTATGTCAATTTCAAGACATAAATTTAATGAGAAGAAATATTATTACTTAAAGACAGCAAGTATCACAAGCTAGGGTTTGTGACCTCATAATGACAATTGCATTGTGACATCATTAAGTAATGACAGCATCAGAAACAAAATATTGATTTTTTACGTATGTGATAAAGAGTAGACATCTCATCTTGGTTAAGTTTTTTTTTGGACAGCAAAAATTTAAATGTTGTGTTTTAATTTTCTATTTCTTTCTAGCAAAACCTTTAAGAGATTCTTTAAAAAGCCTAAAAAAATACTTAAAAAAGAAAAACTATTTAAAAAAAAAAAAAAAGTGAGTGGTATTGAACCCCAAACATGGGATTACAAGTTCTTCACTTTACACTCTATATAGCCACAGAGGAATTCTTTTTGCAAAAAAATTCATGAGGAAGAAATCCTGTCATGATGTCATGATATTGATTTTTCACATGTGTGACCAAGCATAACAACACACACATACACACATTAAAAAAGCATTGGGGGAAGCAAAGCTGATTATGTGTGGATTATTGATTGATTAGAGAAGCAGATTTCACTGTAAAATCCCAATTAAAAATAAGAAAAACTCTCTCCTTGCTTTAATTTTCAAACAAATTACACCAAATTTGGAAGAATCTATCCGTACCCCATGAAATACCTGCCCACCAAATTTGAGCTCGATTGGTGTTATAGTTTTTGAGTTATAAGGGTGAAATGGTGCACAGACAGACTGACAGACAGACAGATAGACAGACAGAAACAAACTGATCACAATAACCCTCTCCTATCGTCGAGCGTTAAAAATCAATATTTTGCTTCCTGATGATGTCATTACTCAGTGATGTCACAATGCAATTGTCATTGTGAGGTCACAAACCTAGCTTGTGATACTTGCTGTCTTTAAATAAAAATATTTCTTCTCATTTTATGTTTTGAAATTCACATAAAGATAATAAAGAGAGGGGTGGCATAGTAATCATTTTTATTAAACTATTATTTCTGTTTTATTTTCTCTTTTTTTTTTTCAATTCCTTGACAGTCGATCACAAAAATTACCATGCATGATTTTCACCAAGAAGTGACCTTTAAGCAATATTTTCACCTCCACCAGCAGTTTATGTTTTTGTTTGCTAATTGTTTACCTATTTGTCTGGGGTTTTTTTGTGTGTGTTTAGATTACTCCAAAACCAATGAACAGATCTTTATTAAAAATTTGTGGATAGGACCTGACCAAAGGAAGAAGTTACTAAAAGATCTGGATCTTATTATGGATACAAAAAATCATGAATTTTCAGAGGTCCCCTTTTCAATGTATTTTTAATGACTTTAGCTTTCTACTTGATATTTCTATGAAGATTAATTTACATGTTTGGTTTTATTTTATTGTCTTCCTTACAATACTTTATATCACTTAAGAGACTGGTTATATGGAGTCGAGCGTTTTGCTCTCTCTGAGTGCATGTTGTTTCTTTTAGCAATGAGGAATGTTTTTGCGGTTATAATTTACGTTCACAAAAGCACAACACTCAGGAAAAAGGGGTTAAAGTACATAACTTAAAAACATGGCAGTGCATGGATGTCTAATATCAGAGATTTCTTTTTGTCTTTAATCTACATGAGAATCTAGGCACACATTGCAGATATATCTTCAGCTAAAGTTTTTCCAACTTACAAAACCTGTCCTTATCTGTAATGACGTCACATTTCAGGATCACATTGCGTCAGAATAATGGTGCTTTTAGTTTAGGGGTGGGGGTTGAACGATACATCAGGAAAGAATTAGAGTTGTGAACACGAGCAACAGCTTATTTTGAATATACCTTTTTCTTTTTTAAACATTTAAACCACCATCAATTGATTATATTAAATGTCATTTGCCATACCCAGTCAGACATTATGTAAAGGTATGGTTAAACAGTTAAAACAGATACTGTTTTAAAGCTCTTCAAGATGTAATTAAAAAGAATACTTACCATATACATTTTCCAAGACTAAAAACAGCACAATTACAAGAAGTAATCTAAACATTGTTACTTGTCTGAGCCTCGCTTCCCTTGTGACTTCAACATAAACGGTGAACAGTGTAATATTAATGCCTTTCATTGTGGCATTTCTTAGTAAACCTTAAAGAACACTCAATTATTAAGTGAACAACAAAGCTTTGGCCTTTCACTTGAAATGGCAAAAAAATAACAGCACACAGCCCACAGATTGAATGTTATTCAAAGAACTGAACATCTGTTGATGAAACAATTGTCACAAAAAAGATTACCTTTGTACACGAAATATTGTCGCTTTCTTTTACTCAATAATATTTTATAAAACAAAGGATTAAATGTTAAAACAAGCTACAAGAAGCTTCTCAAAGACTTTTGAATTAAGGAAGATATTAGTATTTTAAATATATTAAATTTAAAATGAACTTGTCCATATTCATTTAACACAAAATTTATTGCAAGCTTTCCAAAATGCTGGGATAACATTACCTTTAAATAAATGAGTCTCCTGTTTAAAGCTGGAAGGCTTATCATGTCAGGTACATCCATTAACAAACCCTTTTTTTATCTTCCCGCCAGTTTTCATCTCCAGTTTTCCTTCTTTGTATTATAAACATAGAAGTAAAAAAACAGCAGGATGCTATTTTAAGCCATTGCTGACGTTAAATTTTGAAGTTTTAATTTACTTTGAAATGAAATTGTATTGGATCATAACTGAAAGGAAATTGTGTTTAGGAAAGAATGCACGAATGGTTGTAATACTAGTGTGTCTATGATTTGTGAAATATTAGCCTATTTTGCATGTCTGTACGTTAAAGGCCAAGAGATAAAATAGAATGTTTGAAAATCTTTAGTTACATGTTAATAGACTGTTACTTGCTAAGTTATCAAAAACCAAGTGTTGAACCCATGACCTAGAATGGTCTTCATTCCTAAGGTCATTCCTAAGGTAAGTGTCATTGACAGGTAGTAGGGTTAAGTTTCTGGGAACAAATAGTGGGTGAAAAGGAAAAAAAAAGATATCCTGACCTCAAATGCCCTGCAAGGGCTTAGTTGGTCATAGGGTCAGCTTCACCAGTTATGGTATGTGTTTTCAAAACGATTTGCAATTCTGTCCTGGAGTGTTTTGGTCCATTTGAAAAGAATATAAGCTCCAGGTGTTAAAATAATGACCTCATAAGGGCAATGCATGACACAGAGATTCAAATTTAGACCGTGAGTTGGGGGTGGAATGTTGGTCCTCACCTGGAAAGCTAAAAGAAAAGCAACCCAAAATGGAAGTGGGTCAGTGTGTCACAAGCTTAAGATATCCGTGTATCCATAGTGAAATGAAAAATATCCCTAGAGATAGGTGAGAAAGTTGAATATTTAGATGATATCTACAGACAGGCAAGTGATGTTTCAGAACATTTGTGTCAGAACATAATTGAAAATAAACAGTGCTGTAGACCCAGCCAATGGGATCAAGAAAATAATTTTCCTTCTACTAGAATTTTAGGCTTTTTGTGGGGTCATCTCCAAGATTATGAAAGACTTCTTGTCGAAAATACTTTAATCCTGACAGGATTATCTTTGGTAGGGTCTGCAATATTGTCTAGATCTAGAATTGGAAATCTTAATCAACAAGCTGAATAGTTATAGTGACATCTATGAACATTGTGATACACCGACTTTCCTTTCAGATAAGATAATTGGGCATAACATGTCTCCAGTAACATCCTTTTGGTGTGTCAGTAATAGAGAACTATAAAAGTCCACATTTTCATTATTATTTTTTATTTCAATGCTCTTATTTTTATTAATGGGGACACTATGGTGCAGCCACAACACACTCAGCTTCCAACACTAAGATCTACTTTGAAGTCCAGCCCAACGTCAAGGTGGAAAGCTGGTAGTTGCTTGCTGTTTGTTGGTTGGCAGTTTACAGTACAGAACCTTGACAAACTGCATGGACTTGCTTCCTCCATTTGGTGCGATTCTGTAGAATCTGCATTTGGGTGGGACATCTTCGGCACAACTCACACCGTGATTTCGTTCAGGATCGCTTTTTAAAAATGTCTGAAAAACCTGTGACCTCTCATGAGCTGCATTAAAATCTGCATTGTGGAGGGATGAGGGGGGGGCGGGATGGGCATATGATAGCCCATTCTTGTAGACGTGGTGGCCAGATATAAAGTCCAAAAGGAAGAGACCTTGAAGTGGAAATCAAATACACAAAGAAACACTTGAATGAAAAGGTCTGCCCTCGGCATTACAGAGAATTACTATCAAGGATTATGCTCACACAATCTAATCCGATGTAATAACAACTTTTACAGTGCTTACTCTCCATCATCTAGACTCTAAGGTGCAACTTATCACAATAGCAGACATTAAAAGCCAATAGCAAATTAAAAGCCAATTTCTTTGAAGTGCAAGATAATGTGCTAAAGAAATAACAAGGTTACAACCCCATCAACAAAATCATGGATTTAAAGTAATTGCACTGTTAATAATTTTAGAATAAGAAAATGTTTAAAGGATATAGGGATATAGGATGAAGGGAATTGATTATGACATCTAAATATCAATTAATTAGCCTTTGCAAAATATTACTTTAGAAGTGGTTTTCCTTGTTAAAACATGATCGTAAAGAATATTGTCATTAAGTGAAACCAATTTACAGTAAAGGGATGCAGTTTCTGAATAAACAATCTCTATTTGTCACCATTTTGTAATTTTAACTGGGGCAAAGTTTTACAGGAAACCAAATATTTAGGGAGTCATTTCGCCAAGGGTCAAGTTTTTTTTTGGTGGGGAGGGGGCTGATTTGCTGAGTGTCAATAAGGGCTGATGTGTCCAACTCCTATGGTATTAATATTTCATTTTCTAGTCACTGTCAATGTTTTGTAATTTAAATATAAGCTTAACTAGAAGGCTTGGTGGTATCATTTAATAAGTAAACCTTTATTTGGTTTGCATTTAATGTGCTGCATGTCACTGCAATACATGAATAAAAGTCACAAACTGTATTTAGGTACCTTAAACTAAAATAAACCTATGAACCTTCAATATCATTATTTTCTGTTTTGACATAAATTGAAAAATCATTCAAACAATACCTTTTACTAATACCCCTATTCCACCTGTGCATTTCGTCCTAAAACCCTCGCCTGACATCAAAGGCAGACAAACCAAGTTATTTGTTCAGAGTAAAACTAACAGTGAAATAACCAACAAGAGCATCCAGAGAGCATAACCTCCACCATAGCAAATATTAATAAGTAAATGGGAAACTCTGGATTATTTGTTTGTATCCAGATGGAATCCAGATCACGTTTAAAAATTTAATGGGACCTAAGTCTAAGAAAATCAGCCATATGACTTGCTCTCAAGCCTTATAATTCATTAATGTCCCTGTTCCACCAAAGGATTAAGCCCTGATTGGGTCTGGGACCCTTAATCATTGACAGTCGGTGAAAAAACATGAATAATAGTGGGGCAATGGAATCCTGATCCAGGTCTGGGATCATACCAAGATCGTCCCCAGGAAGTGTCAGACCTCCTCAGACAACTCACGATTGGTCCCCTTCTTAGAGCAGATTAAGCCATGATTGTGAGACCCATGGGTCTCAGACTGGTGTGAGACTTCCTCAGACTAATAACAGATTTCTTCAGACAGCAATGGCCGATTTTCATTTTTTTTCTTTCGCATGGGGGTCGTGGATGAATCTGGGACTAAGCCCAGACCTCCTGGGAATAAAACCAAAGCTGACCTGGCATTAACAGACTTAGGAAGTCTCAGATAGCACAAGATTGTGTAAATTTCGGTCTGAGGTTTCATGAAGTCTGAGACTGGAAAACTTGTGGGTAGGGGTAAAAGTGGATTGGTTACAGTTGTGAAAAATATCAAACATGTTTGATTTTTAAACCGACCAAAACTGATCCAAACTGATTCAAGCAGACAGTCTGGGACTCTACATATTGAGGAAACAGATCCCCAAAAACCCTTAATCGGGCCCTTAGTCATGTGGTGGAACAGGGGCATTAGGTAAGTCAATCAATGAACACCAAACCCTGATAACTCATGTTCAGTGTTCAAGGACTCGTACAGCTAACCTTTTCTTTGAACAAGATCGCTTGTCTCCAGTTTTATAGAGCAGTGAAGAAAGTTATTCATACCTCTATGAAGATAATCAACTATTGACTTATGTCCTAAAGATAGGTGATGCATACAAATGCTCACTCACAAAGGTTTTAAAATATGTTGATATTTTGGGATACATGCATCTCGTGGCCATGAGAACTTCATTACCGCTAACTTGCACCCGCAACTCGTACACAAAGCCTTGTATTTTATGGCATTTACATCACCTCAAATATTAATAAAATGATATAATTTACATAAAATATGTCATTTATTGATAAGTTCAAAGAAATATTAAAGAAAACATTAAAAATCTAGCAACATGTCATAACAAAAACACTTCATTAAACACCTAACTCATTAATATTAATGGCGAAATATGGGTCACAGGATTCCGTCGGATTTTCTTAGAATGTTTCATAACCAATATATTTCAAATCTGGGAACTGCATGAGCTGGAGTACCCCAAGGTTTGGTCCTCGGCCCTCTGCTTTTCTCTCTGTACACCACTCCTTTGAGTAAGGTTATTCAAAGGCACTCCGACATCAAATTCCATTTTTATGCTGACAACACTCAGTTGTTTGTTCGTTTGTCTTATGTCTTATGCCACCTCTGCCTTTGACAAATTAAATTCTTGTCTTCAGGTTGTTCAGAGTTAATCATATTTGGATCCCACGCTCAGCTAAAGAAATTAGATTCTCACCTCCCTGTTAGGATATTAGGTAAACTTTTGCATCCATCAGCTGTTGTAAAGAATCAGGGTGATGATGCTAATTTTTCCTTTGCTGATCATGTCTGCAATATTTGTAAGGCTTGCTTCACTAAATTGCGTGATCTCAAGTGGGTCAGGCAGTACCTGACACATCATGCTGGTGAGCAGTCATCTCAACTACTGTAACTTCCTTTTCAGTAGTCTATCCAGTTTCCACATGTGCAAACGGCAGTGTATTCAAAATATACTCGGAAGGATTATTACAAATTGTAATAGATACTCTTTGCCCAAAGACCCCCCAAGACAAGGACACATGAACTGGGATTAAATTATTTATTAAAATATATACCATAATATAATGTGACTACTAAAAGATTGTTTTACTGACAAGTAATACTCATTCATAATGCGTACATGTATACAAGTTTACACAATCATTGAAACCTACATGAAAACATTATTACATTAAATAAAACCTGTATGCAGATGGAAGGGGTGGCCCTGAGCCGAAGGCAGAGTCAACTTGAGAATATACCAGCGAAACTATTCCAATATTGATAACTTAACGCCCACTAGGGCCAATACACCAGCACAGGGCCACTGGATTACTTGTGAAAGTTTTAAACTTTAAAATACACTTACAGTAAATAAAAGACCTTATTAAAACAAGTAAGTGTAGAAGTTAGTGATATTACTGAATAACTGATGACTAAATGAGTAATAAGCATAGAAGTTTCCCACCCATACTCTGGAAATTTTCGGATAAGTTGGGACATATAAAAGAAACTAAAATCACTTGGATAACATTGAAGAGGAAGAACCAGGGTTCAAGCCTAGGAAAAATTAAGAGATGGGACTATAAAGTAGATCACCACTACACACACAAAGACATAAGAACACCACCGACTGAAGCATAAAATGCTGTACATAAAAGTGCAGCCAACAGTGCTCAACTAAAATGACTGTGATTGGAAATTACTTATTATGACTGTAAGGCCTAACTTAAAGGTGAAACCACAATAGATGTGGATATTAAAATGCCATAAAAGTAAGTTGCCACTAAAACTGACGACGACATACGAACACCATTAGCTTAAGGTTAAAACACTATACACAGCCACAGCTAACAGCATCCATATATAATCATTGTGATTGGAAATTACTCATATAACTACATACCCTAACTTAAAGTTGCCATTCAAATGTATGTAAATAGTGAGACAAAGTACATAAAAGTAGCAACCTAACGATACTTTACAGCAATAATACTATGAGTTTTATAAGGTAAATACTCATAACCACTGTGCACCAAAAAGATGCCCCAACTGTGATCAGAATTAGCATTACAAATCCAATAAAGCTGACACATTAAACTACCATTGTCACGAATCATAAAGAATGTGCTTACATCATAATGAATGACAGCACCAGGTAAAAATAATAATTGTTACAAAGTAATTACTGAAAAGTAACAACTGTACAATTTTTGACCTAAGAACTATTCTCTAAAGCGAAAATATGATATACAACACTAGCAATACTATTTAGCAAATGCAAAACCACAATGTAATGTAGCCACTATACAAAAATAAATCAAACATTTTTTAACATAAGATAAGCCCAAGGTAAGTCTCTGTACTGTTAAACCACTCCAGCAGCCAAGTCGTTTCCAGCAGACGATGTGAAAGCAAAGATGCTACATAAGGCAGAACCCAAATGCTACGAAACAGAATAAACAGAGGAAAAGGATAGGAGCCAACGTCCAATGTTCTACGCTGTCACATACACCACAACTTATACACTAGCACAAGCAAGCGCTCAAGGTGAAAGCTGGAGCCTGCTACATCATCCAGCTAGATCCCAGTCCACTGAGTATGGAGAACGTGAATTCCATTATGTGATGACCATAGAATGGAGCATGGAGTTAGAAAACATCATTGTGAAGGCATAGGGTAACATATAAGATTCGTCATTAAGTTTCCAAACCAAAACTGTAGCATGTACCTGCGACAGCTTCAATATTGGTAGATCATCAGACAATGGTGACAAAGATGTAAGTGGAATTCAGCTATATAACAAGACTTTTGTTGATATGCAGTGTGAGACTTCTGATGTGAGTTACAAATACTGTTGTACCCCTGATATCACGGGTACTGAGACACCATAGGTAGATCACCACCACATTCTTGCTACCATCACATAACTACAGCAGTTTGTTGATCTTCACAGCACCAGTGGGACAAATAATGATGCCACAAGCACCACATCACTGATTGTGATTGGCACACCTCTAATGTCCATCTCCACAAACATCAGGGACTGTATGCGATATCATGTGAAGAGTATGCTGTATAGTTCCCCCTCCTGTACCAGTGAATACTGTATCTCCATCATATGACTCCAGCCATCAGCATAGGACTTTCAACCGGTAGCCAAGACTCAGCTCACCCCACACCCAGGCATCTGAAACTGACAACCAATCATTAGCACCAGAGTATAGCCAAAAAGGGGTGGGAAATTAAGGGTGGGGAATTTTTTGAAGTGCACACTGCCTGGTTCCAACTTCAATATGACAATGTATGATTCACTAGTATCACAAGTATCTGAGCGATTCACCTGTAAACCCAGAACAGGGACATTGAGGTTCACTTGTAGAAAGACAGCAAGTAAATAGACCTAGTTAGAAATACATAATTTTTAAGCTGGTCACCAGGAATGAGCCCACAAACACCTAGATGTTCGAAAGCACATTCCCAGGACCCCCCAAGACAAGGACACATGAAATGGGATTAAATTATTTATTAAAATATATACCATAATATAATGTGACTACTAAAAGATTGTTTTACTGACAAGTAATACTCATTCATAATGCGTACATGTATACAAGTTTACACAATCATTGAAACCTACATGAAAACATTATTACATTAAATAAAACCTGTATGCAGATGGAAGGGGTGGCCCTGAGCCGAAGGCAGAGTCAATTTGAGAATATACCAGAGAAACTATTCCAATATTGATAACTTAACGCCCACTAGGGCCAATACACCAGCACAGGGCCACTGGATTACTTGTGAAAGTTTTAAACTTTAAAATACACTTACAGTAAATAAAATACCTTATTAAAACAAGTAAGTGTAGAAGTTAGTGATATTACTGAATAACTGATGACTAAATGAGTAATAAGCATAGAAGTTTCCCACCCAAACCCCAGTAGAAGTAGGAACTAGGCATAAAGGTGAGAAGTGAATGCAGAAGAGACGGCAGAGGAGGCTGAGGGGGGAAGTTATATATACCTCCATACTGCATCACTAGACCAAGTGCCCTCCTCCTGTATGTCCTGTATAGCAACACCATGTCTAAAAGCCCAAGTGGCTCCGCCCCTCCTAAAGTCATGAAATGTGAAATGTCTAGGAAATTGTAACAATTGTGACACTTTTTTAAGATGCTTCCTAGCCATTGCATCAGTAAGTGGAAGAAAGGAACCTTGGGATATACGAACAATGGTTCATTATCAGTAGCAGGAAAGAGGCGGCACATGGCAGTAAGGGCCCTTACCGGACAGAGTGGGGAGGAACCCAAAGCAGGGATGGTTATAGTTGTGACTGAACGCCTATCCTGCATTGTTTTGGACCATTTGATTAATATAGCTACATTATGAGTAGAAAAAGTAAGATCACCTCTACATAATTGCCTTGTAACATCAAAAGTGCTTACAGAATGAGGCAATATATTGGACAAACGTAAAAAAAGAAAAAAACACAGGAAATACAATGCTTGATATATAATAGCATGCTCCAGATTTTTAATAATTTGCAGCATATCCAACAATATGTGGTCATCTATGATAAGTGGCAAGGAATGCTGCAATGGCCTGTTAATGGTTATAGCTTTGATAAACAAAGGAATTCTTTGATCTCGCATAAACGCCGTATCCTGGCCATAGATGATACACATAGACCTGATAGCAGTCATGTAATTATTAATATTAGAGGGAGACATACCATGACCATGCAAGTGCTCCATAAAAGCTAAGACCCTCAAAGTGGAAACCTGAGGCCACATCAGCTCTAGGACCACCAGGAAGGCCAAGAAATCCGCAAACATTCTGGTATAAGTAGCCAATGTGGCAGGACGAAAAGCAGACCATAATCTCTGGGTAGCCTGGTGGACCAAAGGAAGTGATGTGACCTCAGGCTCTGAAAAAGAAGATTATATATGATAATTTAACAAAGTTAAATCAATGTGAACGTTCATCCATACAGGGTTGGGAATATGAGCATTAAGTGCTGTGAAATCCTGCTTAGTGTTAGTCCATCTGGAAAGCAGGTCAGCCACTGTATTCTCGACACCTGCAATATGTGAAAATTGAATGGAAATGTTATATAATGCAGATAAAAGCCATATGTTGTGGGCACAAGTACTCAAAATAGAATCCCTGGAGCCACCCGAGGTCAAAACTTGTACCACTGCCAAGTTATCACAGTGTATCTGGATTCTAGCATCTCGCCACATGGGGCCCCATACTTTTAATGCAACTACAATGTTTAACATTTCCAAATGGACTATACTATAATTTTTAAACCCGAGAGGGAGAGAGATAGTATAAACCATGTTTTTGAAACAACCACCTAGACCAGTAAGACATGTATCTAAATAGATGTGACCTGCAATAGGACGAATGTCATACATAGTGACCCCATTATAAGAGGTCAAAAAGTGAGAAACCAATTCAGATCCTTATGAAATTCTGCATGCAGTAAAACTCTGGATGCATCAGCATTATCTCTGAGAACCTACAACATACGATTAAGGAAATATCTGGCAGGCCGTACACACTTGGTTATATATAAAAGAGAGTCCAATAAGGACTGTAACTGATTCTTTGTGCAACTCCTTTTATCCGACCATTGGTTAAAGGTTTGAATAATTTCTTGTAATTTTTCAGGGGAATAGAAATGGTCCTGTTGACTGTATCAAATAAAATACCTAAACAGACAACCTGAGTATCTGGAGGGTGTAGTTTTTTGTCACTAATGTCCAGACCCACTTCCTGGAGTAATTGCAGTAAAAATTCATAAGCTGCATGAATTTTTGAAGGTAAACCACAGTACAAAAGATCATCTATATAATTGTGAAGGTGTGGATGACCATGTTTAAGTCATGATATACCTAATTGAGTCGCTGAGCTTTGAAAAAAAAATGAAGCCAAGCAAAATCCAAATGGTAGGGCCAAATCAGCATAATACTGGCCCCTAAATCGCAACCCCAACAAGTCTATATCCCCTGGATCGATCCTGACATGTCTGAAGGCCCTGCTGCTATCAATCTTAAAATTTTTTGCAGCAGGACCCAGAGCATTCAAACGACTGACCATAAGGTCAATAGAAGGGTATTTCAATTCAAAATGTGTACCTAGATACACTGAACCACTAACCCCATCATTGACCGAGAGGTCCTTGGGCCAACTCAAGTCAATGATGGTCATTCTAGTATTCGAACCCACCTTCTCTCTTGTCATGAACGGGGAGATATGGAGGTTGAAAGGAGGACTTTAAAAGGGGCCTAACATGGCATTATGACTTATTTCCTCCTGTATATACTTGTCCACTTGATCAGGATATTCATTTGCCGAAGTATGATTGTCCAAAGTTTGACCCAAGAGACCAGATCTATCAAAGTCTAAAGGGAAACCAAATTCGATCAAGTCAGGGAGTTGTTGATCAAAATAGTCCCTAAGATAATATCTTCATCGGTCTACTTTCAACTGTGTTGGAATGGGTATTCTTAAACCTAAAAAATTAGGGACACCACTTTGTCTAATCAGTCTATGAGTGTGAATAATATCACGGATGTTGTCGTAGTAAGTGGGTTCACCCGTGAAAAGCTGTATGGTCGACAATGGGAGACAACCGAACGCAATGCCTATTTGTTCTTTTGCTTTCTGAAGAACTTTGTCCTTATGAGCGGTTGTGACAGTATATGGTGTGTCTGTTACACTTAAGTTATTGTGAGATGAGTTCAAAGCCACACATCTTCCATTTTGGGTTTGTGAAAGCACAAAATCACTTCCTGTGTCTGGACAATCTTTGCACAAAGAAGCATCAGTTGTTGAGAGACTCAAACCCGCATTTACATCCATTGAGTGAATGTGTGTATCCACCAAACCCCTATCAACTATATGACAGTTGTCTTGCAAAGGTGTGTTAACTGTGCCCCGATTTGAACCCTTATGTCTGTCCTTTTTCTGACTATGTGTAACCACAGGACCAGTGTTAACCATATGACAGCTCTCCTCCAAAGAGGGCTCTACTATTAAGCTGTCAAACCTATTTTTTGTGAGTACAGGAAGGTCACTTGTATTATGCACTGAAACATGTGTCAAATGCCTTTTTTGGTGTTTACCCATCAGCTGTTTTCTGTTAACCTCAGACCCCCGATTACTCTCTATTCAATATATGTGCTGTTGTTACACATTGTCACCTTATGTGCCCCAGCATGTGTGCCCGTATTTGAAATTTTTCTCCCTCTGTTTACAGTACCCATATTCCAACCAACATGTTTATTATTGACCACATTCTTTTTGACACCTTGTAATACTACTTGTGCATATGAACGTGTGGCACAGCCAGAAGCAGTGTTTAGACCTTCCAGAAACTGCTGTTTCATCTCACTTTTTGAAACAAAAGTACCCTCGTCAACCGAATGGAATGTGGAAGTAATAAACCTAGTTTTCTGGACATGATCAATTGATTTCAACATGTCCAGCTTCTTTCGTTTTTTGTCTTTGATCTCCTGCAGTCTACCTGTGAATGCGAATACGCATTACCATCCATTTCCTAACATGCCGCACAAATGTGTCTATAATAGATACCTTTGGTTTCATGATTTTTTGTCTGAGAACACATTTTTGTTAAAATATACACGTCACAAACTTGGTAGGTTGCTTACCATTTTTCTCATGAGTTTTACTCTGTGTGGACTGTTGTGATATGTGCCTCTGAGCGTCAGCCCGCCGAATGCGGTCAATCTTGTCAACATCAGATCAACCTATAACCTCCCCCTGCTCCACTCGAAAAAGTAAGACAGCATGACTGGCCTTTGCAGAAGCCCCAGAGAAGTCATTCGCATTTTCTAAAAGGTTAATTACATAATCCAACATGTGTTCTTTAATTTGCATATTGGTTTCTTCCCTCATGCTTCTGCAAAAACCAGTCATCCATTGCAAAGGGGTTAACTGGTTGTAGGTCACCCTATCTTTATTTTGACCGGCAAGTACATCCTCATGGGGCCATTTTATTCTGTGATTAACAAAGAAATCAACCGGCCCACCCGTCTGGGACTTGACATTTGCATTACCTGAATGAATTTTTTTTGACAGTTCATGTAATCTCTGCTGTACCTCCTGTTGTATCCTAACTTCCTGCCTAAGAGCTGCTGGAGGAGGAATTTGACATGGTGCAACTTTCAGGTTCTGGGTTCGAGCTCAAAGCCACCCCTTTCTGTGAGACAGTTGTTTTAGCCGAATGCTTTTTTACACCTTTTGGATTCTTAATCTTCTTGGTATCTACAGATTTTTTGCAAGTTTGCTGTTGTACCTTCTCTATGCTAGTTCATCTACCACCTAACCTTGAGAGTTGTGACAAAATTTGCTTATTTATATCCGCCTGGGAAGGATTAGTTTGTTCTTTACCCTCAGAGCGAACACGCCCAGACGCATGAGCATGACTAGTGGGTATGGCACTTTTTCCGGATCCGAAATCAGGAGAGGAACAAATTTTGTCAGATGTGTACAATAAGGCACTCACATCAAGATCCGAACTACTGGTGCTATCAGATTGATTAAGTGATACTTGCCCGGGTGAGGGATGGCTGGCTCTCAACATCTGGGTCAAAAATTCCTCATCTGACTGTAGCTGCAACTGTACTGGAATCACATGTTCTTCTTTAGTTGAAGATCTCAAATAATACCGTGTGTCCATGATAAAACAGTTTGAATAACTAAAAACTAAAATAATATGTCTCTAAAACGTATGATGGACAGATGAAGAACAAATGAATTTTTTGAAGTGCACACTGCCTGGTTCCAACTTCAATATGACAATGTATGATTCACTAGTATCACATGTATCTGAGCGATTCACCTGTAAACCCAGAACAGGGACATTGAGGTTCACTTGTAGAAAGACAGCAAGTAAATAGACCTAGTTAGAAATACATAATTTTTAAGCTGGTCCCCAGGAATGAGCCCGCGAACACCTAGATGTTCGAAAGCACACAGTTAGTCCTATTCTCAAAAAACTCCATTGGTTGCCAGTTGAATTTCGGTTTATTTTTAAAACAGCCAATTTTCTTAACAGTGGTCACCCAAACTATTTCAGCCCTCACCTGTCTATTCATTGAGGAAGGTATGGCACAGGATACAGCCACCCAGATAAGAGGTTCCTGGAGGTTCCCCAATTCTACCCATCTGTACACAAATAGAAAAACACTTTGGCCACAGTTTTGCTTTTGATGATCCCACACTCTGGAATGATTTGCCTGATGATGTATGTTCTGCTCCAACTCTTGCCTGTTTCAGGAAAAACTAAAATCCTATATCTTTGATAAAGCTTTCCCACCTTAGTATCTAAACTTTCCAGCGGCTCCATGGTGTTGATCTGGCTATGTCTCTGGAATGATGATTATTGAATTGGACTTGGTGTCGCGCCTTAGAGTCTGCCGTGGCAAACAGAGATTAAGTGCTATAGAAGTATAGAATAGAATTTACTCAGAAACATTAATGAAGAAATATGGCATCACAGAGTTCCTTAGGGTCTTTAAACAATATAATAATGTTAGATAAATCCATTTAACCTATTTTATTGTATTCCTGTGCACGTTGTTTGTATGAGTTAGTGGTTACGAGTTCTAGTGGTTACAAGGTGAACATTATTCGATAGGTTTATCTTATACAGGTGTTCCACTAGGGCCGGCCTGCCAGTAACTATGCACTTTTGGAGAGTTGGGACCAATATTTACAAGGTCAGTTAGGGTCGGTTGTAGTTTCCTGGCCTGTCGGGGAGAGTTGGTGGAATTTCCAACCTGTTAGAAATTTCTACGACCATTATCGAGCCTTGTATCCGACCCTAATTTCATCCACCTAGCTACAGGCCTTTTGGTAAACTTAACGGCCCGTCGGTTACACTTTGAGGCTTGTCTGTCCAGGCTTAGCCTTATCAGTTCCAGGCTTGTCTTAACAGGAAGCCGGCTTGTCTTTTGCAACTTAGTACTACTCATTTGCAGTCCATATCCAGCATGACATGAGGTAAAAATATGATCAAAAATTATGATATGAATGTCACAAAACAATGCAAGTGATCATAATTTCAAAGTTAAGAGATAGAAAAGGTCCACATGTATGCTGTAAATAATTAAGAAAGCTGAACAAGTGTTTTATTTGGTGACATAATAATCAAATTCTCAGCCTATTTCAACAGAGCAATTTAAAGAAAATTTAACAAACTATTTGGATTCAATCATAAGATATTTCTTCTCACTGTAATAACCAATAAGCAATTCCTGGGGAAAAAGAGGATGAAGAGTTGACCAATCAACAAATCGAGAAAATTAGGTCAAGGACAGTTGAAAACTATTTGGATTCAATCACAAGATATTTATTCTCATTGTACAAACCCATAAGCAATTTCTGCGAAAAAGAGGGATCAATTGTTGACCAATCAACAAATCTGAAACTAGGTCAACAGTAATTATTTGGATCCCATCACGTGACCAGAACTGCAGGGTGTTTACCTTCATGTCCAGACAAACGTACTTTCTCAGAAGCTCAAAATTATTTGGTATAAATGTGTAAAAAAGTTGCTCAGAGGATGGAATTTTGAAGGTGTCCTTCTCAGAAGCTCGAAATTGGAGTATATATGGCAGCAACAAGCAAGAGGGTTTTTACTGTCATGTGGGATATTGTAAGAAGCGCACCTGTCTCTCTCTCCTTTTTTTCACAGGATATAACATTTGTCATGTGAGATATTGTTAGAAGCACATCTGTTTCTCTGCTTTTTTTCACATGATATAACATTTTAATTGGAAATTTCATATTGTAAATGATTTTTCAGTTCATAATCTGAAGCAGACATATACATTGATGTATTTCTCATTTAATATTAAAGCAAAACCTGGAAACTATAATTAAAATAACAAAAAAGTAAAGTTGGACATTTAGGTCATATGATGGGATCTAAGTGACCTTGTTTAAGATTTGTTTATTGGTCGACACTTGATCCTCTTTTTTCCCAGAAATTCATCAAAATCTGTACTAGCAATACTGATTCTCCAATCCTGTCAGTACCCTTTGTTGGAACCTCCTACCGTGTGTCTGTTAGGGGTTTAGGGCTTGTCGTAGTACTTCTACGACTAGCCATGCAATAAGCGTCCCCGACCCTACATCTTGTCTGGGTGGTCACCACTTCCTGTCTGTAAGTGTACCATCCTGTCGGGGATTTCTTAACTGACTCACCATTTTTGAGCCTTTTTTCGCAATACAGAGTCGGCTCCAGTGGAACACCTGCATTAAATGGCATTAACTACACTTTCGAAATTTCAGTATAGAGTGTATAGAGAAATCGTATAATGAGTAGGGATTAGAAGGTAGCAGAATTTTCTTTTCAATATACGGCCAATACAAAACAGTGCAGATTCCTGGATGCCAAAATAAATGATGTTTTATTATTTTCCCAATCAAACCAGCTGTCAACAGGAATTGGATATAATCAAAACAAAACAGCTTCATGAACAACTGCTACAAAACCTTAAAATATGAAAAAAATACTGTGCAAAATGTGAGAATTTATTCAGATCTATCATACATTTCTAATATTTCATATTTTCCAATGATTTTATGCACTGACAGTCAACATATCGGAATTAATATTTTATTTCAGTATTTCAGTAAAATGGTCTCGATATGCTAATACCATCTCATCCCTAATATAAATGAAAACGAATATGCTTGTGTCATCATTAAGGGGGTCAGGGGGGCCTAATCAAGCCAGTGGAACAGAGACAAAATAAATGGGACGCTGTGCTTTGGAAAGACAAGTTTTACATACTGTATACATAGAAGTTTAAGTTGGAAGAAAAATTAACTAAATTCTTCATTTTTAAGGAAATTCACTAGAATTAATTTTCACCAATGGGCAGTTACTTGAGATATTAATACTAATTTAAACTTGACTTGAATAAATCTCACTACCCAAGCTCATCAGCCACAGCCCCAGCCATTAAAACAAGGGTATATAACATGGACTATAAATTGGTACTTTGGAAAGGCTAGATTTCAAAACTTGTGGCTTGGTAAACGTGACTGTATTTAAACACCTCCGTGTGTGGTAACATAAACAAAAATGATTGACATTCAACCGTTTGCCATTCACCAGTTTATTTGTGTTTGTAACACATTTGGGCGATAATATGAGGTTGCTTTTCAATACATTGGAAAACTAAGAAAATGTCCAGTCTTTTCGAAGCCAGTGATCATGCAAAACTATACAGCTCTTTTAGAAGTGGATGTCCTAATATTCTGTATGAATTCATTGTGAAATACCTGTCTGAAAAGTGTGATACACATCTTCTTGCCTTGGATATTGGTTGTGGAAGTGGCCAAGGTACTTTACCTCTTAGTACACACTTTGAAACTGTTATAGGTCTGGATATCAGCGAGGCCCAGATAGCTGAAGCCCCTAAAAGTCATGATAATGTGTCCTTCAGAGTGGGCAAGGGGGAAGACTTAGACTTTGTGAAATCGGTGTCTGTTGATTTAATCACAGTGGCTGCTGCTTTACATTGGATGGACAGACAGAAATTTTATACAGAGGCCAAGAGGGTACTGCGTGATACTGGAGTACTAGCAGTATATGGGTACCGCCTGCTAAATGTGCAGACAGATAACAAAGAGGCAGAACAGCTCCTATCTCAGGAGGTATTTTTTCATCTGTCTATTTTTCGATATTAATGATCATAGAAAAGTATTATCATATTAACATATCTTCTGAAATATTTTATATGGTTAGGGACTGACCAAAGGAAGAAGTTATTAAATCTTGGGAAAGATCCAATCATATTCTGCAAACAAAAAAATACAATTTTGAAAGGTCATATTTTGAATTTATTTTCAGTGCCTTTGGCTTACTGGTTACTATTATTCAAAACGTAATGAGAGAATCTTCATAGAATTGTTATGCCCGTATATGAGTAGGGCCTGGTCAAAAAGTGATTACAGTTTTGGAATTATCCAAATTATATTCTTGATACAAAACCACTAATACAAAATAAGAATTTTTTTGACATTTGATTAGTGTACAAATTAGGGTACACAGTTTATGGAGAAAGTACACATTGGCACTGAAGCTACCCTTTTTAGGTTATTAAGTAATCAGGTTTTTTTATCATCGTTGAAAGGCTGTATCACTGTGTCAAAGCACATATTTATCAAAAGAAGTGGGTTTAAAGTGGTATTAAATGAACGAACCAATATTAGATAATAAAATCAAAGTGTTTATAAAACTTGGTTAACTAAACACACAAAATGAATTATATACACAATTATCTGATTTCAATATCTGAAATGTGTTGCAAATCGAAGATCCATTAAAACATTTATGCCACAAAGTAGAAATATGTTTCATGTCACCACTGATATCCCAATAAAGATTGCCTAAAAATCATCATACAATCATTTTAAGTGTATATTTTAAAGATATATTGCTTTTCAGCTCTACGAGACATTCCATAACGCAGGCTACACCCATCCCAGAGTCTTACTTGTGCAATCCTTCTTTGATGACAGCTTTAATCTCCCATTCAATGATAACCAGAGGTAATACTAAGGATATTTAGTTTTGTATTTAATAGAGTCTTACTTGTGCATTCCCTCTTTGAGGAAAATTTTATTATTCCATTCAAGGATTACCAGAGATAAACTAAGGGATTTAGCAATGTTGTCATACCATTTTGGGCATTCCAAGATTACCAGGGGCCAGTTTCACAAGGGGTTTTAAACTTAGCAAACCTTTAGTATGAGTCAGGGTCTTAAATCTGAATCTATTTTTCTCAGCTAAGATTACAGCTTAAGTGGATTTCACAAAGGCTGACTTAGCTAAGACCAAGATTAGACTGATTTACTAAAATAACAGTAGTTTTCTGTGTTAAGTGACCATTTATACCTACTCAAAGCATATTACTCTTTGCATATACCTTTGGCTTGAAACATTTTATCTCAGGAAAAATCCTATTTTACGATGAAAAACCTTGTAGCTACATAAAACATCCAAATACTATGTAGGAGGATTTCTACTTATATACACATTTTTTCAGTCATTTCAAATATTAAAGAAGAGAATATTTTTTGTTATGTTTAAGTCTTTGTTTACAAAAAGTATGTTCAAAACTTAGCCAAAGTTTTTTTTGGTTCTAGTAATGCTTTCATACCATTTTCGCCATTGAAAGAGTACTAGATATGATATTTGGTGATTTAGTAATGTACTTAGGCAACCATTGGCAGATTACCAGTTGTAGATGTGGGATGTTAAGATGTACATTGCAGTTGTAACATACTCACCAATTCAAGCACCAGAGGTTACTTTACAGAATTTCAGTTAAGTTGTTCCAACAGACTCATCGTTACTAGTTTATCAGAAGGAACTATTGGCGTTATCAAGGGATGATAAATTTTCAGGAGATTTGGCTCGACTTTTTAGGAAGGTTGATGGATTTTTATAAAACCTTGGTGCCACTTGGTATCCGAGAAATTAGAAATACTATCTTTGAAGTTTAACTGTAATAAACGTGGTCCAGCTGAATTTATAATTGAGAAAATACAAAATTGTTTTCCTGTCTGTTTTCAGTAGAGCAAAAATTATTTACCTTTATAGTTTATATTCAAAGTAAAATACAAAAGTAATATGAGTAAATGTAAAGACCATCATAAAGTGATGTGTGATGGTGATAAATGAATTAACTTGTGTATTTTTGGTGACTGTTTTTGGTCTAGTCTACTATATGAGTGCAACTTTTAGCTTGGATATGTTATTAAATTAAACATTTGAACTCTTGCACTAGTTAAATGTTGTTTAGTTTTGCATCACATCAATCTGCGTCTCGGAGCTCACTGTCATCCAGATAACTAACAGGTCAATTGTACATTTTCTGTCTCTTTAGGAAAAGTCTGAATACTCCTTAGCATCTTACATTATTGTGTATATGTATTTTATAATGAACAGTTATGTTTAGCCTCAATTGTGATTCTGTGTTCTAAGCCAAAGTTAACCAAATTCATAGCCAAAGTTAACAAAATTCATTAGAATTAATGATGCTAAAAATATCTTTAGAATTAATTAAGTTCCTTGTGAATTTTATTCAGCTTCAAAACCCAGTAGCTGAATAAATATTAATGAAAGCATACTGAAATTTTCACTTTCACAGTTTCTCTTATGTTAACTGGATGCAACTTTTGTGGATTACAGGGTAAAATGCATCAGTATCAGACATTCATGGACTATAGAACAGATTGCAGGGTTACTCAGTACATACTCCCCTTATCAAAAATATCTGAAGGATCACCCAGACTCCACACTACTCAGTGATACAGTGCAGAGGTAAGCTCAGGTACCAGCATTATGGTATAAGTTAGTAACAGAAGCTTGTATTCAAATATACCGTTGATTTTTCTGTCTCTTTTTTCACAGGTAAGTGACACGGGGAACAGGCCATCATCAGAATTTCCCATTTTTTATGAGCTACATTCTATAAGGAAGCCACAGATGTTGGAGACAATTAATAAACTACAAAATTTGATAACTACAGGGCTACTAAGGCTTCTCGTTTTTCTATTTACCCCAGAGCCCTTAAGGGCTGTCAGGGTATTGTTTTCACCCATGGTGTATTATGGGTGGTTGGGTGAGCTGGCGGTGGGAAAAAGATTGTCCAGGCTGTATCTCAGAAACTGTAAAGTGCAGGAAGTTCACACTTGGTAGGGACATTTACTGGAGGGTGTAGATGTGCAATGTCATGGTGTGACCTTGATTTGATATTGCACCTTGCTGTAGTTTGAAAATCTTTTCCAGGCTATTTCTCGGAAACCATAAGGTGTAGAAGTTGATACATGGTAGGCATATTATTTAGAGGTAGTAGGTCTGCAACAACATGATGACCTTGATTTGACCTTTGACCTTGCCGTAGTGACCTTGAGCTATAAAATCCTGTCAGGGCTATATCTCGGAAACTATAAGGTGTAGGAAGTTGATGCTTGGTAGGTACATTGGTTGGGTGTTGTTGGTGTGCAACATCATGGTGTGATCTCGATTTGACCTTTGATCTTGCCGTAGTGACCTTGAGCTATAAAATTCTGTCCGGGCTATAGCTCGGAAACCATAAGGTGTAGGAAGTTGATGCTTGGTAGGTACATTAGGCTATAGGTTTTGGCGTTCACCAGGCAAGACATGTTTTTTATTTCACAACGGACCGGTAGTTAAATATTCTCGATATTGGTCTGTATCTGTTTTATTGCCATTTTATACAATTTTAGTTTAGCAATATTCATTGTCTGCACATACTACCTCTTTGAACTTGTTAGAATAGTAAATAGTGGCCTTTTCGGGTATTATTGCTCACCGGACATTTCCCGCGGATTTCACTTACTGTTTTAACATTCTCACATACTATAGTAATTCAACCTAATAATTTTAAACAACCTAATAACATCAAACAAATCATACAAATTGTTTGATATTCTCTGTAAAATACTGTAAAATTTCAACCTAACAATATCATACCTTGTCCATACTAATCTTGCACCAATCTTTTACTGTTCTTATACTTACTCATCTATGGTTTGCTGTTTAGACAGGTTGGTATATAGGAAAGGTAGGTCCAACTTTTTCTAGTTTCTTTATTTTGGTATTCCTTTTTGGACATGCATTGCACTTTCTTGCTCTGTCTTTACTTTTTGCTGGTTGCTCGGGCAACCAACATCACCACTGACGACTCTTCCAAAACACCAATTCCTGTTGCCTCAAGTTTGCATTTTTCTTTCCAGGCCTTTTCCACCATACATTTTGAGTCTGGCATTCACCCATGTCTCAACAGGGTCAACTATGCCTTTTTGGCTATACAAGGACATATTCGTAGCGTAACACATTCTTACAAACATGTTAGCTCATGGGTGTCCCTACAGGAGACTCCATTCCACAGAATCAGCACTCCTGAAAATCTAGAATGACATTGCTACTTCGATGGACTCTGGTAAGGCTGTTGCACTCACATTGCTGGACCTTTCAGCGCACCTCTCGACACTATCGATCATGACATTCTTTTTAATTCCCTCAGGGATTGGTTTTGGGTTGATGGCACTGTGTTGAGGTGGATCAAATCCTATCTTTCAAACTGCAAACAGAAGGTTAAACTAGGTAATAGCTTTTCAGATGCTTTTTCACTCCAATATGGTGTGCCCCAGGCTCTGTCCTGGGCCCCCTTCTTTTTACCCTCTATACTACCCCTCTCAGTAATATCATTTCCAATTTCAATGTCACCCACCATCTATATGCTGATAACACCCAAATATATCTAGCACTGGACCATAGGAACTTTGATTCCAGTTTTCCTGAGCTTACTGAGTGTCTCACATGTGTCCAAAACTGGATGGCTGGTGTGAAACTTAAAGTCAACCCTGAGAAAACTGGATTTATTATCATTGGTGATAGACAAGCCAGAGAGTCCCTCATCAACAAATTCCCTACTCAACTTCTTGGAAATTCTATCTCCCCTACCGATACAGTCAAGAACCTAGGTGTTACTTTTGACTCAGGAAACACCTTTACTAGCCACATAACCAATATGTGTCGTGCCTGTTCCTTCCGCCTTAAGGACCTAAGACACATCTGTAAATTCCTGAGTGTGGATACTGTAGCTTTGCTTGCAAACTCAATGATCAGCAGTCGACTTGACTACTGCAATTCCCTACTTTATGGCATAAGTAAATACAATGTCGCTAAACTCCAAAAGATTCAAAATGCCCTTTGTATAATTGTTTTTAGACTTGATAGAACTAGCCATGTCACTCCCTTTCTTCAAAAACTACACTGGGTCCCTATCACATACCGCATCTTGTTTAAGTACAATCTAATTACTTTCAAGGCTATCATATTCTCTCAACCCATATACCTATCATCCTTGATCAAAATGAGTTGTTTAACACGTGGAAATCGTCTTTCTCTTTCATCAGTCTCTCACAAAAAGGTCATTGGTAGGCAAGGTTTTGCAATGGCTTCCCCCTAAGAATGGAAAGACTCCCACAATCAGTACGATCACAACAAACAATAACAGGTTTCTGTAGCCAGCTAAATATCTATTTGTTTAGACTAGCATATCCTCCACCATAGTACATCTCCCTGGCGGCCGCTAATTTTGGATCTCGACCTGATACGTCCCTGGACTTTCCCTTTTTGACCTGAAGTGCATTAGAGGATGTTACATCAATTTTGCACTATATAAATGTTTTTATTCTATTCTACACTGATTTGGGGTTGTAGGTGTGCAACATCATAGTGTGATCTCGATTTGTCCTTTGATCTTGCCGTAGTGACCTTGAGCTATAAAATGTTGTCTGGATTATATCTTGGAAGGAAGAATGTAGGAAGTTGATACTTGGTATGAACATTGCTTGGGGGTTGTCGGTGAGCAGCGTTATGGAGTGACCTTGATTTGACCTTTGACGTGGAGCAACATTATGGAGTGACCTTGATTTGACCTTTGACTTTGCCATAGTAACCTATAAATTCCTGTCCGTTCTACATCTTTGATAACCGTAAGGTGTAGAAAGTTCATACTTAGTACAGACATTAGCTGGGGTTGTAGGTGTGCAAGGTCATGGTCTGACCTTGATTTGTCCTTTGACCTTGCCATAGTGATCTTAACCTATTAAGTCTTATGCAGGCTATATCTATCTCAGAAACTGTAAGGTGTAGTAAGTTCTTACTTGTTAGAAACATTGGTTAAGGATTGTAGATGTACTGCATCATGGTGTGACCTTGATTTGACCTTTGACCTTGCCATATTAACCTTAACCTATAATATCTTGTCCGGGCTATATCTTGGCGACCCTAAGGTGTCGGAAGTAGACACTTGGTATGTACATTGATTGGGGGTG
This sequence comes from Sabellastarte sp. h YS-2021, assembly GCA_964017235.1. Classification (NCBI taxonomy): domain Eukaryota; kingdom Metazoa; phylum Annelida; class Polychaeta; order Sabellida; family Sabellidae; genus Sabellastarte; species Sabellastarte sp. h YS-2021. The sequence goes on along the minus strand of OZ024933.1, from coordinate 23,331,761 downwards.
GTAGATGTGCAACGTCATGATGTGACCTTGATTTGAACTCTGATCTTGCCGTAGTGACCTTTGCCTTTGAAAATTTTTATATATCTCATTGCTTAGGGGTTGTAGGACTGCCACATCATGGTGTAATCTTGATTTAACCTTTGACCTTGTCATAGTGACCATGAGTTTTAAAATCTTGTTTGGGATATTCCTTGGATTCCTTAAGGTGTAGAAGGTTGACACTTGGAAAGGACATTAGTTAAGGGGTGTACGTGTGCATCAAGGTTCTGACCGTTAACTTTGGCCACAATTGTATTCACCTGCCATATTTAAGACATGTTTCTCTTATAACAAAGGTATGTGGATTGCTGCAACTTAATGTATCTACCAGATAGCATCCGGTTGTAGATGTGCGACGTCATGGTGTGACCTTGATTTGAACTTTTGATCTTGCCTTAGTGACCTTGACTTTTAAAATTTTGTCCCAAGATATCTCTGAGACACTTGGTAGGGATATTGCTTAGGGGTTGTACGATTGACACATCATGGTGTAATCTTGATTTAACCTTTGACCTTGTCATACTGACCCTGAGTTTTAAAATCTTGTCCGGGATATTTCTTGGATTCTTGGTGTAGATGTGTATCAGGGTTCTGACCTTTAACTTTGGCCACAAGTGTATTCACCTGCCATATTTGAAACATGTTTCTCTTATAGCAAAGATATATGGATTACTGCAACTTATTGTATCCACCAGATAGCATCCGCTTGTAGATGTGCAATGTCATGGTGTGGCCTTGATTTGAACATAGATCTTGCCATAGTGACCTTGACCTTTAAAATTTTGCCCAATGGCAATATCTCTGAAACCTTAAAGTGAAGAAGGTTGACACTTGGTACGGACATTGCTTAGGGGTTGTAGGACTGCCACATCATGGTGTAATCTTGATTTAACCTTTGACTTGGCGCAGTTTTAAAATCGTGTTCAGGATACTTCTTGGATTCCTTAAGGTGTAGAAGGTTGACACTTGGAAGGGACATTGGTTAGGGGGTGTAGGTGTGCATCATGGTTCTGACCTTTAACTTTGGCCACAAGTGTATTCACCTGCCATTTTTAAGACATGTTTCTCTTATAACAAAGATATATGGATTGCTGCAACTTATTGTATCCACCGGATAACATCCAAAATGTACTGTGGATTACTCATGATTATGCCGCCACTGCAGTATGCAGAGATTTTCTTGTTACCCCTCTAGACCCAGATTATTACAGGTAGACTTCCCAAATTTACAGGATATATTAATAACCATAACATCTTGCCTGGGAATATTTTTAGCCTCATTTTGAAAAACAAGATGGCAGCCACTGGAGTTTTTCAACTTTCAGAAAGGAGTTTTGTTGGCCCTCTAGAACAAAGGATATTACAGGTAGAGATCTCAAATTCGCAGGATATGTTCCACATTACAAACTCTTGACTGGAAATATTTTTGACCTCATTTTGAAAAACAAGATGGCCACCACAGGCGTTTAGATTCAGTCATGAAAAATGCTTTTCTCTCTTATTATTGGTCCTAGAGGTTTACAATGTGAAACCAACCTATATGAAATCATGGGCTGGGAATCTTCTGATGTGGTCAGATTTGACCTTGGGCCCCTTCAACAGACGCTGATCTGAAAGTATTTTGGTCTGTGTACTGTTTCACTACTTCTGCATCTCATGGTGTTGAAAACTGCATCTCTGATCCTATTTTATCAAAATCCATTCAGAAATAAGGAAGATATTGTAAGTTTAAAACTTGAAGTGAAAGTAGAATATTTGTAAACAAACACTTTATGATGTCAGAGGCGAGCCGTTAACAGATCAGAACTCTCATTAAAGCCCCGCCACTCACTGAAGTGTAAATTATACTGTTTTACCCTATGCATAAGGTATTGTTGATGGACTAGTACTGCATGCCTATCTACGAAAGAGTATTAGCGCCATCGATGGGATTGTTTTTTTTTAATATATGTGTTGGCGACTTACAATACACATAATTTTCCACCAACACAGATGAAAATATAGCCAACACAGATGACATTTTCGCCAACACAGACAAAAATGTAACCAACACAGATGAGATTATCGCCAAAACAGATGATATTTAAACCAGTTTAGATGTTATTTTCGCCAACACAGCTGACATTTCCACCACCAACACCACAGACAATATTTTCGCCAACACAGACAAAAATGTAGCTAACACAAATGAGATTTTCGCCAACAAAGATGGTATTTTTGCCAACACAGATAAGATTTTCGCCAATAAAGATGAGATTTTCACCAACACAGATGGTATTTTCGCCAATACAGATGAAAATATAGCCAACACAGATGATATTTTTGCCAACGCATATGAAAACACTGCAAGTTACTGTAAATAAAATGTCTGCTGTACATGCTAGTCTCCCTTGCACAGATCAATAAATCAAATACAGTATTATTTATAAAATATGTAAATTGTAAATTTGACTACTACTGAGTAATGTCCTAACAAAGTCCATACACTAAAGTCAGGTTAACATAAAAACTTGTAAATAATAAATGATTTTAAGAAATATATTTACAAGTTAAGGTGACCATAACATAAGTTGAAGTTCAATAATCCAGGTCACCACAATATAAATATCAAGTGAGTTTGAGAGAATGCACTTTACAAGTTAAGGTGACCATAACATATTTAAGGTCAACTTCATAATACAATGAACCTAAACACCAATTTAATGTGATCAATTTAATGTGGCATTCAAACCACTTAGACCTCTTTCACACTGCCCCCTTAAACAATTCCTGGGATGGTGGACTGACAGACAGTGCCTGTGCACCACTAATAAAAGTGTGTGCCCATTACTATATATACTGAATATATCTGTGTTGGCTGAATTTCCATTTGTGTTGGCTAAAATATTCATCTGTCTGGGCTAAAGTTTTCATGTGTGTTGGCTAAAATATCATCTTTGTTGGCTAAAATTTGGTCTGTGGTGGTGAATTTTTCATCTGTAAGTTTTGGTGAAAATATCATCTGTGTTGGCTAAAATATCATCTGTGTTTGCGAAAATATCACCTGTGATGGCTATAATTTCATATGTGTTGGCGATAATACCATCTGTGGTGGCGATACTTTCATCTGTGATGGCTTATGTATCATCTGTGTTGGCGATATATTCATTCATGTGTTGTTGAAGTTTTCATCTGTGTGCGGCAAAAATATCATCAGTGTTGGTGAAAATATCATCTGTGGTGGCGAAATTATCATCTGTGGTGGCTAACATATCATCTGTGGTGGCTATATTTTCATCTGTGTTGGTGGAAATTTAAGTATATTGAAACTCGCCAACACAGATATTCCTAACAAAAACAACCCCACTGTTGGCGCTAATACTCTTTCGTACCTATCTAATAATAATAGAGAGTTTGCAAACAACATTTCACAAATGCTCCTTGCAAAACCATGCAACATAATTAATCAATAGATGGAGAAAGCCATTAGGGGGGAGTTTTGTTTGCAAACAGCGTTTGGACTAGGATTTTTACAAGTATTTCTTTTAAACAAATTTATTAATTATACAAGTCAATAAAGATAAATACACTGATTTTAATCATCTACAGTACTGAATGAACTGGGTACTGATATATATTATAAAACTTTATTGGCCCAACACCCAATAAACCCACAAGTTAAATAATTTATAATTAAACACACATACATAAAACTTTGGAGGATTGTGTTCATTACTTCAAAAAATTTTATGTCGTTGTACACTTGGGTTTTTCAAAAATTGACAAAGTTGCTAAAATAATCTCCAGTCTCTCAAGAACTTACGTGTATGGCACTCTTTATTGCTCCAATAATTAACAAATCCACAAGGGAAATCCACAAAATCATTTGCCACGTGAAAAACGTAACCTTGTGCAGTTATAACCTTATGAAATTGTCACACACAGAAATCAATGACGTGTAACATGTATGGCACTCTTTATTGCTCCAATAATTAACACATCCACAAGGGAAATCCACAAAGTCATTTACCACGTGAAAAACGTAACCTTGTGCAGTTAAATTACGTCACACACAGAAATCAATGACGTGTAACGTAGCGGTAAGTAGATACGGGCATAAAAAATGTTGTTCGCAAACTCTCTAATATAAGATGTTGCAGCATTGTATACTGTGCATTATCATCTTAGAAATGGGAACCTCCTTTTGGTTCAATTGTTATAGACATAAAACTTAATTTTGTGCAAATGATAAGGATCTGATACTGTCAATTGTTATTTTTTTCAGATGCCTAAAGTTATCTTATGAGGTTATCTAGGTCTAACAATAACAACATGGTTCTAAAGACCTATCTTGGATCAAAGTGGACCAGTATGGCCTGTAGTAATCTCTCCTCTAGTGCCAGTACATATATCATAGATTTCTTTATTTTTTTTCAATAACCCAATATCTACAATTAAACCCCCTCTACATCCTCCTAATTCTAGTGTTTAATCCATAAACTACTTTTCATCTTATATAGTCCCCTTTTGGATAAAATTGTTAGATAATTACACATATAAACTTCCCATTTTATCATGTGATCCTCTTTTATCACTCACATTCCCCGTTATCGGGGACCATCTGTCTCACAATACACACCTACTAATCACACAATTTCCCAAATTTTATGTTCAGTTTCAAATACCCCCCCCCCCCCCCCCAAGTTCTCAAAAATGATTTTCTTCTATATCTTACTGGCAATCCAACCAGTCATTGCTGCATATCAGCACCACATTAACGCAAGCATTCAATGTCCTTATGTTAGCTTCTGCCCCTTTAAACCCCCTACCACCACTTTCTGTCTATATTTCAGCATCAAGTCTTTAATATCAATCCCACCAGCTCTGTCACCTTGCTGTCTTTTCATCCTACTCCTGCTTGCTGGTGATATCAACCCAAATCCAGGACCACCCAATTGTCTGCATGTCACTTATGCAAACATCAGATCAATAAACAACAAATACCCGGCCATTTCAAAATTTATTTTTGACAACGACACTGATCTCTTCGCCATGCCCGAGACCTGGATTAGACCTGACACCACAAGTGCCAACCTGTCCGAAATCACCCCACCAGGTTACAATTTTCATCAACAGCCATGGGAGGGCCGCCGTGGATTCTTCCGTGACCTGCACTACCTTTGAAAATTTTTCATCGAGATATCCCTACACAAAAAATCTTTTTACTTTTTGAATATATATAGACCACCATCCTCCAGTACTTGAACCATTTTTGAACAGTTCCAGTCACTTTTAGAGGATATTCATCACACCACTAAAAATCTGGTGATCATCAGCAATTTTAATTTTCACCTTGAATCAACATCCTTAAATTCAAAAACATTCAATTCATTGATTAACTCATTTGATTTAACTCAGAAAATAAACTTCCCCACTCATATTCACGGACTCACTGTTGACCTGCTCTTAACCAAATCCAACAATGACAACATTTCTATTGTCCATACTACTGATGCTTTTTCTGATCATTTTTCAATTACTTGCACATTACATCTCCCAACCCCTAGATCCCAAATCAATGCTACTGTTTCCTTTCGTAAATATCATAAAATCAACAAAGAGAAAATTAAAAGAGATCTCATAGCTTCTGATCTCATCAACAACCCGTCTAAGGATGCTGATACTCTGTACGAACAATATCACTCCACCTTGACCACCGTTATTGACAAACACGCACCACTTCATACCAAACATACCAAGGCAAAGTACATCCCAGGATGGGTTAACGAAGCTGTAATTGCAGCAAAAGAGACCAAGCGTTTGTTCGAAAGGATTTGGCGCAGAAATAAATCTCACTTCAACAGATCTCAATACATGCAGAAAGTCAACCAATACAACAGAATCTGCATTGGAGGCCAAATCCGAATTTCTTGAATCAAAATTTCAGGATAACCACCATGACCAAAAACAATTATGGTGTGTCCTTGACGATGTGTTACACAGACTGCCAGCCAAGATGCTACCATCAATAAATCCCCCTCGGCTCTTGACTGACAGATTTGTGGAGTTCTTTACAGAAAAAATTTGAAAAAATACGCTTAACTTTTCCTATTTCCCAGAAGTCATAACACATCTCCCCAGACTCTCCTCCCCCAGTGCTTTCCACTTTCTGTACTGTAACCAAGGATCAAGTAACTAAAATTATTATGAAATCTCCAAGTAAATCATGTTCCCTTGACCGTTGGCCAACTTTTCTTGTTCTTGATTATCTTGATAGTCTCATCACTCCCATCACTTCAATAATTAATGCTTCCCTTGAAAAGGGGAAGTGTCCTAATTTCTTTAAGTAGGCCCATGTTACTCCCATCCTCAAAAAATCATCCTTAGACTAAGAAATTTTCAAAAACTATAGGTCTGTCTCCAATCTGAACTTCATTTCAAAGATACTTGAAAGGGTAGTGGCAGTCCAGCTACAAACTCACCTTGATGAAGCTGGCCTGATGGCTGCCTTCCAATCGGTGTATAGAAAACACCATTCAACAGAAAGTGCTCTCCTGAATATTCACAATGACATTCTTCTCAATATGGCCAAAGGGTCTGTTACAGCCCTTACCCTTTTGGATCTATCCGCCGCGTTTGATACCATTGACCACACCATTCTCCTGGACAGACTTAATGTTTACTATGGTATCAGTGAACCAGCACTTGGCTGGTTCAAATCATATCTGTCAGGAAGGATACACTCAGTCGAGGTAGGTAGCACACTTTCTCATCCTGCTGCGCTCTAGTATGGGGTCCCCCAGGGCACCGTCCTTGGTCCAATTCTATTTTCCCTCTACACTAACCCAATTAGTTCAATAATTCACTCTCACAGAATTATTAATCCACCATTTCTACGCCGATGACACTCAGTTATACATAACACTCTCACCAACAAATTTCTCTCACTGTGTACAAAAACTAAAAAACTGCCTAAACAGCATTCAAAATTTTGTGTTCGCAACAAATTAAAACTCAACCCTGACAAAACTGAGTTTATTCTGACAGGCTCCAAACAAAATAAACAACTTCTCCCTCACTTTCCAATCAATATTCTCGGTAATCAGGTCTCACCAGCACAAAGTGTTAGGAACCTTGGAGTGGTGTTCGACTCCAGTTTCTCATTCTCAGACCATGTGTCACAGGTCATAAAGTCCACCAGAGTTCATGCGAGAGACCTCGATAGAATTCATTCCCTTCTAGACGGTAATACATCAGTTCTTTTAGCAAATGCTTTGGTGAGCAGCAGATTGGATTACTGCAATTCCCTATACTTGTCACTCACAGATTTTGAGTTAAGAAGATTGCAGTTAGTCCAAAACTCACTGTGTAGGTTTGTCACCTGTTCCTCTAAATACTCTCACATTATCCCTCAACTGAAAAAAACTCCACTGGCTCCCTGTCAAATATAGGATACAATTCAAAATTGGTCTCACTACATACAAAATTCTCAACCAGGGTCAACCAGTTTACCTAAGAGAATTAATTCATCCCTACACCTCTTCCAGGAATACAAGGCAAAGTACCCCTAAACTCAAGTTCCTTCACACCCCCACTTTCAACCATAAGGTTTATCAATCAGTCAAACTTTTCTCCAATTTTTTCAGTCACTATGCTCCGGTTCTTTGGAACTCTTTTCCCCTTCCAAATAAGAAATAGCCCCTTTGTAGCATCTTTCAGGAAAAACCTCAAAACCCACCTCTTTAATTCCAGTTTTCCAACTTAGTTTCCTTCCCTCTTGGTCAGACCCACAATTTCAAATTTCTGACCTTGAACGCCACTCGACTCTCCTTAAGATAATGATTTTTATTAACTCAGCGCACTGAATTCCCCTTTGTGGGGAAGATATTGCGCCTGCAAAGCAGTAGATTAGACTAGATTAGATCAATAAGGGTATTATGTGTGTGTAGTGTTTTATTCCTGATCTTTTATCATTAATCAAATCTAGAGATCTGAGCTGAGTAAAGTTGAGTCCTATATGTTTCTACTTGAGTAGAACTGTAAATTACAGACATTAGTTATAATCGGACACATGTTTTGACCTTGTTTATAATATATGCTAATTAGTTTGTATCATTAAACTATGTGCTAAATAGTATATATATATATATACATTTTTTTTTTTGAGTTGTATTTTGTGCATATTAGCTTTTGTACTTTTTCAGTATATTGCCAGAGTTGAACATTAAAAATTTAATTAGTTCAATTGATAAAATTATAAAACGTGAAGTAAAAATGTCTCAATAAGTACTGAATATAAACATATTGAGGAAAAATATTAAGATTAAGGCATTGTAATTTGAAATTACAGTCTTTTGGGTAGAATAAATGTGTATATAAATTAGGACAGGAGTTTATGCCTTGATTTGACCTTTATGTTTATTATTTTCTGTTCCATTTTAAGTATAGAGACAGCATTTAATATTAAAAACTTGATTTAAGGTAATAATACCAGTAATTCATAATATATTATATATTGCTGTTATTGAAATGAGATGAAAGCTAATGTGATTCAATAAGAAAGTTTCTTTTACTTCCTTTTATTCCAAATTATTATGTCCTATGTTGTTTCTTCATTTCCTTTTGTTCTTTTCTTTTCTATTTTTTCTCTTTCTTTTGTTTTAAGTGTTAAAAAGTCCTGCTTGAGAAAAACTAAATATTACTATTCCATTAAAATCTATTCTGCAAGGTGGTTAAAGAGAATAAAATACATATACAATGTGAAACTTAACACTTTATGTGCATGGAGCTCTTGTGAACCTGATGTTAATGGCAAAGTTATTAGGTAATCAAGTGAGAGTGTTATCAGCAAATTGTCAAGGCCTAAGAGACAAAGCCAAAAGGTGAGATGTCATAAATTATTTTAAAGATTTAAAACCAAGTATATTATGTTTACAGGACACTCATTTAACTATTAAAGAGGAAAACAATCTGAGAATGTTAACAGAGTTTGAATGCATCATTAGTGTGAAATATACAAATTCAAGAGGAGTTGCCATACTTTTTAATAATAATATCGAATATAAAATTATCCATAAAGAAATTGATAATGATGGAAATTATGTAATGGTGGACTTGGATGTCTCTTCAGTTTCTCTTAGGTTAATAAATATATATGCCCCAAACATGGATTCGACAGGCTTTTTTCAAAGTATACTAAAACTTATTGAAGAAAGCCAACAGGATCATCTCATAGTTTGTGGAGACTTTAATCTGGTTCTTAACCCAGAACTAGATAGCTTTAATTATGTGAACATCAATAACCCTAGATCAAGGCAATGTGTTCTAGAGATGTTACATATATGAAGGATGCCTTTAGGTATCTCCACCCAACCCTGAAAAGATATAGCTGGCGGCACAAAAATCCAATAAAACAAGCCCGATTGGATTATTTCATTGTTTCGGAATCCTTGACTGATTTGATTGCAGATTGTAATATTGAGCCTGGATACAGATTGGACCATTCAATATTAGAACTTAATTTAGTTGTAAACCCATTTCAGCGTGGGAGAGGCCTTTGGAAATTAAACTGTAGCTTGTTGAAAAACCCAGAATATTTGAACATGATAAATCACACAATTGAAGATGTATTACTTTCATATGTAGTTCCAGTTTATAACATTGAATTCATCACAGAAAGTAATTTTGAAAGACTACAGTTTGTTATCGCAGATGACGTACTTCTAGAAATGATCATGTTTAAGATTAGAGAGGTCACTATAAAACTTTCTGGTACCCTTAAAAGAAAAGAATCTCAGGTAGAAAAAAATCTAATTCAAGATATAGAAAAGCTAGAGAGTAATGAAAATACATGTGATTTTCTAGCCATAGAAACTAAGAAAGAACAGCTGTTAGAGCTACGGAAGTATAGAATGAGAGGGGAAGCAGTAAGATCTCGAACCAGATGGTTGCATTCTGGTGAAAAGCCTTCAAAGTATTTCTGCAGTTTAGAACAAAAAAATTTTATAAACAAATCAATAAAAAATAGTTCTGGATAATGGAGATATAATAGATGATCAAGTGAAAATATTGGATTATATTAAGCAATATTACGCTAATCTATTCAAATCAAGGGATGCAGTTATTCCAGATGTAAACCTTCATGAAATTTTTAGGCGCGATAACATTTGTAAACTAACAGAGTCTGAGGCACTTTCACTTGAAGGCTTAGTGACAATAGAAGAAATTGGTAATGCTTTGAAGAAAATGAAACACAATAATACGCCTGGTATTGATGGATTTCCAGCCGAATTTTTCAAAATTTTGGGGGGAAAGTTGAAGGTATTTGTATTATGAGCAATAAATTATTGCTAACAGCAGGGAACTCTCTCAATATCTATGAGACAGTCAGTCATCAAGTGTATCCCAAAAGAAAATAAACCTCGAGAATATTTGAAAAAATTGGCATCCTATTTCGCTTTTAACTGTTCCCTATAAGATTATATTACTAACCATAGCAGAAAGAGTGAAAAAAGTTTTAAACAAATTGATTGCCAGGTCTCAGACAGGTTTTATTAAAGACCGTTTCATTGGGGAATCTACAAGGCTAATCTATGATATCATGACATATACAGATACTGAAAACATAGATGGGTTATTGATGCTCATAGATTTTGAAAAAGCTTTTGATTCCATATCATGGAAATTTATGTACAATACTTTAGAACTTTTAGGTTTTGGTGAAAATTTTATCCATTGGATTCAGTTGTTAAATAGAAACTTTATGGCATCAATACTACAAGTGGGAGTGAAATCAGATTTTTTCAAAATTGAACGAGGTTGTAAACAAGGGGACCCAATTGCACTATACCTATTTATAATTTGTGCTCAAATCTTATATTACCTTATTAATAAAAATCCAGATATAAAAGGCATAAATATTGGAATTAAAGAATTTTGCCTTACACAATTTGCTGACGACACTACATTGATTTTAGACAGTTCACAGAGCTCTCTTCAAGCAGCACTTAACACAATTGAAGTTTTTGGTAGTTACTCAGGATTAAAGATAAACAAAAGTAAAGCCAAACTTGTGTGGATTGGAAGGAAAAAACATTCCAAGTGGAAATTAAACATAAATTCAAATTTTGAATGGGGCGTTTCAGAATTTAAACTACTTCGAATATGGTTTTCAGTAGATTTAATGAAAATCCCAAGCATAAATTACAGTTTGACACTGGATGATGCTAAAAAGCTGATTTTAAATTGGAAAAAGAGGAATCTGACACCATTTGGAAAGATAACAATACTTAAAACCTTTATCTTGTCCAGGTTTAACCATCTTTTTGGTTCCATCCCATCCCCTACAAAAGATTTTTTGTCAAAATTAAATACTCTATTATACAACTTTATTTGGGATAACAAACCAGACAAAATAAAAAGAGTACATTCCAGATATGTTTTAAAACTGTTCAAGATAATGATATAATATGGCTCCAATACAGGGTTTTACATAGAATACTGGGTACGCAATACATACTTCAAAAAATAAGCAAAGCTAAATCATCTTTGTGTTTGCAATGCAATATCTCTCCTGCAATAAATCTCAACTAATTTGGAATGAACTTACATCATGGATTCAAAATTAGATTAATTTTACTATGAATATACAACCAAGAGATATAATGTTAGGATATTTTAATAAGGACCAGTATTTCCTTCCAATCAACACAAACATTATGGTTACAAAGAAATTTCTATTTAAAAATTCTAGAAAAGGCATTCCACATATATTCAAAAACTTACAGGAGGATGTTAAAAATGTATCTGTAGAACAAAACTTAGTTGCTATATATAATTTTAAAGAAGATGTGTTAGATGAAGACTGGAAACATTTTGTAAAACTGTTTGATTAAAAATTATAAAAAAACTCCAGTAACCCCAGTGTTTGTAATGGCAACATATGGAAAATTGTGAAATAAAAGATTTGCAGGGAAAAAAAAGGTTGTGACTTGGCTGGCATTTCCATTACCATAGTCACCTCTTACTGACAGGCACTTGCTTGATAACAAGCTCTGCTCAGTTTTAGGACTCTCTCCTTTTTGGCATTAAGTGCGTTGGAGGATTCACATCTTTTGTGCACTATATAAATGCTTCTATTTTATTCCAGTTTATTCCACATCAGCTAACATTATATTGAAATGTGATTTGTTCTCAACTGTTTAAGGTTGAAGAAGATATACCGTGATGAAGACAACAAGACTGAGATTGATCTGTCATGGCCGATGTTCTTGCTACTTGGAAGAAACTGAATATGTATTTCTCTTTGCTTGATATTTGCAATAAAGATCAGGCAATTTGCAAGCATGACTTTTGGTTTACACACACGCAAACACAGCAGTACAGGTCTATCCATATAGCAGAATGTTATTAATGAATAACTATGGCCCATTTTGCAAGATTTTTTTCAAATTTACCCCTGAGGTAAACAAATATGTCTGAGAATAGATTTTTGCCAATAATGGTTGAATATTTATTCTCATTATGTATTTATTGATTTACATCACACCTTCTGTCAGTTATACTGTAGCAAACAAATGTGTAAGGCAGAGAAAAAAGAGACATACAGTTTGTTAAGGTTTTGTAAACCACCGACAAACAGCAAGCAACTTACCAGCTTTCCCACTTGCTGTCAGGCTGAGATTTGAACTTCCAATTCCAAAGGTGGGTTTGTGTATATTATTGTATAAATCATTTGGGGCACACTCATTGCAACCTGTGTTGGCTATTCGTGGATTTGTAAAAAAGGATCATAAGAATTAGATGCTCTGAACAGTCTTGAATAGGCAAGGAAAAATGAAAAGAAAATCATATTATCGTGTAAATAAAATGAAGGGGTAAAAAGATATAGAAACATATTATATACATGAAATATAACAATGTGGTTTTAATAAAGTGTAGATCAATCTGCATACGTTACTTTTTCATCTCAATAATGTATGACATATTTATATTTTTTGATAATTGTTTGATTTTCCCAATAGGGGCTGTCACCATATTTTCACATCACTTCCATCACATTGTATTGACAATATATGTATACATATATATAGTAGGACCTGTGTAATTAGGTAGTCGAGTAATTGCAGACTTCTTGGTAAAAATTGTCACTGAAAACAAGCATTCATAACTAAATTTTTAACTTTTCCAATACTTAAAGTCATTCCTAAGATTCCAACAGGGATGTTAAGTGGTACTTGATGTAGATCCTGCTGTGTCTCATGACTTCTGATTATGGCTTCTGAAGTTCCCTCTATCACCTGTGAGTCTGTCTGTTGACAGAGATAAAGCACTATAAAAGTATTAATAGCATCACATATTTTACATTATCACTGTGCCACAATATGTATTATTGTTTAAACACTAAAATGTGAACATGTATACACCCAGGAGCTTCTTATTTAACCAGTGTTCACAATGTTTTAAGTATTTACACTGGCATTATTTTACAGTTAGTTCTTTACATAGAAAAGTAAGTGTGGGGGCCACGGTGGCAGAGTGGTAACACTCTCACCTCCCACTTCTGAGGCCAGGGTTCTGTTCCCAGCACGGCCTCAACTGGGAAATCTGGTAGTTGCGTGCCGTTAGTCGGCAGTTTACAGTACAGAACCCTGACGAATTGTATGTACTGGTTTCCTCTAGCCTTCCAACTACCCGCGATGATATGACCTGTACAATGTTGAAAGCAACGTAAAATCCCAAACAAATAAATAAATAGAAAAGTAAGTGTTTTTAGATACCTACCACACAATACCTTGGTGTTATGATGCAATGCTAGTTTTCAATGTGCTATGGTTTAATACCCAATGTTCTGCTTTTATCAATTGTTTATTTGGGGGTTTTACGTCACTTTCAACACTGTACAGGTCATATCACGACGGGTAGTTGGAAGGGCAGAGGAAACCAGTACATAGAGTTCGCTAGGGTTGTGTACTGTAAACTGCCGACCAACGGCAAGCAACTACCAGCTTTCCCACTTGAGCCCGTGCGGGGATCGAACCCCGGCCTCAGAGGTGGGAGGCGAGAGTGTTACCACTCTGCCACCGTGGCCCCCTGCTTTTATCAACAACAGTTTCTAGTTGACACCGTTTCCCCAGTATGTATCATATTTGTTGCATTCAATCATTGTCCTGTAACCTGTATCCTTGAGAAGAAACCCAAGCCTGTCATTTTGCTGAAATTTGGCCAACAGGGCTTCTTTTATTGCATTATACAGCAGGTCTTCAGGCCAAAACTCATTTCCAGTGGTTTGATAATGGCTTTCTCTTCAACTAGGTCTGAGGAGTGGGAGACTTGAAGAGAGCAAAATAATGTACCACTGTAATCAACACGTTTCTTTTGAAAGAATTGCTCCACACAGTTATGTGTGGTACCACCGACCACAATTCGTATGGGAAAAAGTTGCTGAATGGGCGGAATCTGCTGGGAAACACTAACCCAATCTATACTAGCCCAAACTTTTCAATTTTAAGTTCTGCAATTGTGTAGCTCCCTGCCAGATTCACAGCTCTCCCATTGAAAACAAGTTGATCTCTGCTAGTGTGGGATTCTTCGTCAATCCTTTTGGCAACCTTTGGAACAGGATGTGAGTGGTAATAAAGAATGTCTGTGCCACCCTGGCCCCTCCAGAATTCTGCAACAGCAAAGGCCTCTTTTTAGAATATTCTATACATCAGAAGTCAACACAAACTGGGCAATAATAGGTCGTACTTTTTTGTCCCTTTTTGGGCCCAATCTATGTGCCCTAGAAATTGCAATATGTCTATCTGATGGGCTGAAATGTAACTGGTTGGCCAGAAAACTTTGTATAAGTTCTTCACAGACCTCTCAATCCCTTTCCCCAATCCCATGGAACAGCAAATTATTTCTTCAAAAATATTCTTCTAGTTTGACTAATTCACCTTTCAGCAATTTAAGTTCAGATAAGACCATTTTTTTCTAGGACTGTAAATTGTTCTGAGTGACAACTGTTTTTTTTTTAAAAATTATCCCACCTTGTTTTACACTTCTCACTTCTTCTTTTTTGAACTTCTAAGCCTTCAATGGCACTCTCAATTGTTCTACCTTGATTTTCAACTGTTTTTTTTCAATACTCTCGTGTATATTGCTAGATTATCCAGCTTGCTACTCATATCATCCATCTATTGGTTGGACTGCTCAAAATGGACGAGGTATCTTCAATAATTTCATTTTCCTCAGGTACTTGTTTCGTATTCTGTTTTTTTTTTGCAGACTCTGACACTGATGTACTCGCTGCACCCTATTTGCTCTTTAGGTACGCATCTAATGTAGACTTTCTATTCTCCCTAGTATCAACTTGGCCAGTTAATTTTGCTTGAATCTGTTTCTCTTTACTTTGGCTTCTAGTGGATGGCATTTCATTTTGGTTTTTGTTTTATATTTCTACTTGTTCTATATATCTATATATCTACTTCCCAGCTAAACTACATATCTATCCCTCAGATTCTGACATGGGTAATTCGAATTCCAGTTTACACACTCATACAGTGAGTCACTGAATCAAATCAATAATTTTTTTTCTGTAATTTTAGAAAAGTGCGGTTGACTGTCTAGCCTTGCTTCAGGCATAAATTTATACTGTGTAAAAGTAAAGAATTATTATTTTAAAACCCAAATAAATAAGTACTATTAATTCTATTGAGAATAATTAACCCATCAAATTCATGGTGAATGCATGCTTGCCAAATTGGCATTTTACACGTACTGCTTCAGATTTATCAAAGGACTTATGAATATTCATGAGCAATGTTATTTTATCAGCTGCTGATGTTACTGTCCACTTTAGCCTAAATTTGACAGA
This sequence comes from Sabellastarte sp. h YS-2021, assembly GCA_964017235.1. NCBI lineage: Eukaryota > Metazoa > Annelida > Polychaeta > Sabellida > Sabellidae > Sabellastarte > Sabellastarte sp. h YS-2021. The sequence continues at coordinate 23,315,884 of OZ024933.1, read as the reverse complement.
ATAGGTACATGTGTAAATCAATACAAAAGTACACAGATGACAAAGTAAATAATATAAATATTTCAACAGAATATGTATCTCTACATTGCACTAAAATGGTGATGGACAGTTTAAGTTTAGTATTAATATGATGCAAAGATAATTGAGCAATGGCTGAAAGGGGTTTAGGTCTACTAGCGTGCGCCGCAAAGCCATCAGAGACACAAGTAGTTCATCGAAGTACTAACGTAGCCCATTGCTGCTTAACTTCAGTGACAAGACAGGTAGTCATCCCACTATGCCACAATTCATGAAAGTCCAGAGACAAAAAGCAAGGCTGAAACAGGTTTCCGTCTATTGGCGTGAGCTGCAAAGCCATCAGAGACACAAATAGTGTACTGAAGCAGTCACCCATTACAGTAATAACTAGAGCTAGAGCTCTCGCTTAAAACAGCACTCATGTTATATCCCCTGTGACAAATATCCCTGCAAAGAAAGAATGAATGAATGACGTGGCGTAATTGGGATGTACTATACATTACCTATGTCACAAGAGCCTTCAATTCTGATTGCACAAAATTTGTGAAGAAGAAATCTGTCATGATATTTGAGTTGTGTACATGATGAATAGAAGCATAGTTTTCTACACATGGCCAGTTGAAAACATAAAACTATCTCCTGACTTTTAAGTTTGGAGGAATTTGTGTGTACCCCAAGATTTAGCTGCCCACCAACTTTGAACTTTTAGTTCTCTTATTGTTGAGCGTTAATAGCACAATAGACATATACTGCTTCCGGCCATAACTTGGCATGCACCTCAACTTGGCACAAACCGGACAACAGAATATTTATTGTCAGTTGGTTGTCATTGACAACAGTGGTGCATTTCCAGACACCATCTAAGGTTGTTCAAGTGATGATGGACATAAATTACTCATTTGGAAATTTCCACATGTTGAGATTTGTGTGCTGTTTTGTATTCCATATTTTCAAGAACAGTGCGCTGTTGGAGGGTTGGGGCACTGATTTCAAATATAAATTATACTGTTGTCCCATAAAGCACTTTATTGATTATATATTTTATGTTGGCAAGACATTTAAAATTCTCTTGTGTCAATGCAGAGTTTAATCAGATCTAATCTATGTTATTACACATAGAACAGGAGCATTGTAATCTAATCTAATATAGATTTTAGAGGGCTTAATCGCCATCAAGCATAAATAATCAAAGAAGTCGTGGGTTCATTGACATGGTCAGGTTATACCAAAAATGATGCATGTGTAATATGATGACAATGGCAAATAGGCTTTTCTAAACATTTAAGTTTAGAAGTTTTTTTCCTGAGGCAAGAGGTATTGCACTGTGTACATTTTTGAAAGTTTTTTCCAAAGCTTAGGAGCATCAAAGGCAAAACTATTGTTTGTCTTACTTGTAAAGTGAAGAGTGGAAAGGGGGAAATGCCAGGTATTGGCACTATTTAAGGGGCAACTTTCCAGTGACAAGGTTGGTTCAAAACAGTCAAGAGACCTGCTATGGAGAAATTTGTAGACAATGTTGCGGTTTTGAACATACAGTGATCACCGACAGTCAAGATAGTCACTTGAGGATGGCTGTAATATGGGCATACTTTCTATGTTTTTCGATGAAAAAATCCATGCAAGAGTATTTTTAAAGTTGACGGATGGAAGGTTATAGTAGTCCAAACGACTACTAACCAAGGCATTTGCAGCATAGCAACTACTGTTTAATTCAATGGAGGACACACTTTTGGAAGGAGGCTTTACAAGTTGTGAACGTTTTCTGGGAAAGAAAAGTCTATATTGAACCATACACCAAGGTTTCTATCAGTGTCAGCAGGGTGAAGAAGATTACTGAGAACAGTGAGGGGGAAATGAGAGGAGACATTTTGTTGTTGATTCTTAGAATGAAAAACAATGAATTCAGTTTTATCGGGGTTCAGTTTAAAATTACTGAGACATCCTTTATTGTACATCTTGAAGGTATGCATTCAACTTTAATCCAAATAGCTAAAGTATTCTGATGGGATAAATGAACATATAACGGAGTATCATAAAAATTGGATCTTGTATCAAGATGAGAACCAATGATTTTGCTAAGTGGAGCTGCATAAAATGAGAATCTATTTATTTATTTTTATTTATTTGGGGTTTTACGCCACTTTTAGTGTGGAACCTATCTTAATGACCTGACAGTGACTTCTCAGGATGGAGACAAACGATTTAAGGACACTTCCACTAAGACCAAATTATGATTTGAGATAGCCAATGAGATTATGATGGCCAAGAGCATTGAAAACTGCAGAAAACTCCACAACACCAGAGCAGTAGGTTTACCCATGCCAGAGAGAGATTGAGCTAATTTTTTAATGACAGTAAAGCTGTTTCAGTCGAGTGACCCTGTGTGTGAACAGACTCATGATGATTGTCATGCCTATTGCTATTGATATGAGTCATTAATTTTTTGCCAATGACCAGCTTAACCAAGTTGGACAGGAGGCAGAGACCAGAGCCTGGATAAAAAGTCTGAGTTTATCACTGAGAAGCCTTCTCAATAAAAGCAGCAACAGCAGCCTTTTCGAATGCATCAGGAAAAGAGCCTTTACCGAGGGAATGAATTACTTAGTTATAGATGGCAAGACAATCATTGAGGAGAAATATGTGTATAGGATCCGTTATGTATGATTTAGTAGGAGATTCATTCATTATCCTGCTAATTTTATTTTCACTTACAGACTCAAAGGCACTAAAGCAGGAGATGCCAAAGTAGGTGCATCAGTAGAGGAGCCAGGAGTAGGGAACTTATCTCAAACTTGGCTTATTTTCTTACGGAAGATGAAGCAGACTTGACTGCAAGGCTTTTGTCTAAGCAAACAGTGCTTTCGTGCTCAACTTGTGCCAACTTGTGACACGCTGTTTTGTGCTACAGCTATAGTACATTAACTCTCTAGTGGAAAGCAATATGACATGATGCTTGTGGTAATCAATAACTCCTTAACTCTCTCATGAAAAATACCATGACATAATTCTAGTGATAAGCTTGATAAGCAGAGAAAAAGGTCTTTAAGGTGTTTAAATGCAACTCCACTAAAGACCACGGTTATGAAGTGGAGTTGCAAAGAGAGTGAATGGTACACTGAACTCTGGTGGAATACTTTATGACATGGTGTTTGTGCTAAACATTGTACATTTGCACTCGAGCTTATGACCTTGGTGTATGTGGTAAAGAATAGAACATTTAATATTATGACATGGTGTTTTGTGGTAAACATTGTATATTGTACAGATAGAGTGCATTAACTCTCTAGTGGAAAGCAATATGACATGATGCTTGTGATAATAAATGACTCCTTGACTCTCTCGTGAAAAATACCATGACATGATTCTAGTGATAAGCTTGATATGCAAATAAAAAGGTCTTTAAGGTGTTTAAATGCAACTCCACTAAAGACCACGGTTATGAAGTGGAGTTTCAAAGAGAGTGAATGGTACACTGAACTCTGGTGGAATATTCTATGACATGGTGTTTTTTGCTAAACATTGTATATTTGCACTCGAGCTTATGACCCTGGTGTATGTGGTAAAGAATAGAACATTTAATATTATGACATGGTGCTTGTGGTAAACATTGTATATTGTACAGATAGAGTGCATTAACCCTCTAGTGGAAAGCAATATGACATGATGCTTGTGATAATAAATAACTCCTTAACTCTCTCGTGAAAAATACCAAGACATGATTCTAGTGATAAAGCTTGATAAGCAAATAAAAAGGTACTTAATGGTGTTTAAATGCAACTCCACTAAAGACCACGGTTATGAAGTGAGTTGCAAAGAAAGTGAATGGTACACTGAACTCTCGTGGAAAATTTTATGACATGGTGTTTGTGCTAAACATTGTATATTTGCACTGGAGCATACGACCCTGGTGTATGTGGTAAAGAATAGTACATTTAATATTATGACATGGTGTTTGTGGTAAACATTGTGTATTAGCACTTTAAACTTATGACCCTGTTGTTGTTTGTGGTAAAAAAAATAGTACATTTAAATGCAACTCCACTAAAGACCACGGTTATGAAGTGGAGTTGCAAAGAGAGTGAATGGTACACTGAACTCTGGTGGAAAATTTCATGACAGGGTGTTTGTGGTAAACATTGTATATCAGCACTCCAGCTTATGACCCTGGTGCCTGTGGTAAACAATAGTACAATTAATATTATGACATGGTGTTTGTGGTAAACATTGTATATTAACACTTTAGTTTATTACCCTGGTGCCTGTGGTAAACAATAGTACAATTAATATTATGGCACGATGTTTGTGGTAAACATTGTACATTAACACCCTAACTTATGACGCTGTTGTTTGTGGTAAAAAATAGTACATTTACTATTAGTAGAAATTAATATTACACGATGTTTGTGGTAAACATTGTATACTAGCGCTCAAACTTATAACCCTGTTGTTTTGTGGTTAAATAATAGAACATTTACTATTAGTAGAAAATAATATTACATGGTGTTTGTGGTAAACATTGTATATTAGCGCTCTAACTTATGATCCTGTTGTTTGTGGTAAAAATAGTACATTTACTATTAGTAGAAAATAATATTAGATGGAGTTTCGTGGTGAATACTAGTTAAAAAACCCTCTAGTGGAAATAGAGTGTATGATGTATTTATGCACATTAATACATCAAATCTCTGGTGAAAAACTATACTGTGGCATTAATCTGGGAGCAAAGCATAATAAAGCTGAAAAAAAGTGTTTTGTGGTAAATATCAGTACATAAACTCTATTGAAAAGAGAAGGCATGATGCATTGTATACAAACTACTACATAAAGTCTAGTGAAAAACAATATGTTTGATATGGTTTTGGAAGCTAAGTATGACAAAGCTGACAAGAAGGCTTGTGCTTAAAAAAATTTGTTTAAATCAATTTAAATAAATACAATTAAATATAATAATAATTACAATTTAAATAAAACAATGCTGTTTGTGTTAAGCATGATAAACTTACAATGAGGTGTAGCACCAGGTGCTACATGCAACCTCACAAAACACTATGGTTATGAAGTGGGGTTGCAAAAGGGTGATTACTATACTAAACTCTTTAGTGGGGTTGCTAATATGGTCAATGTAACCATATATTTAAAGAAAAACCTTGTTACAAAATTGAAACCCTTTGGTCTCTTACAAATGTCAATATTCTGTCTATTTCATGTACATATTTGTTTTTTATTTGTTCGTTTTTTGTTTATTATTTTATAACTATGTGAAAACTGGTAAATGTATATTTTGTACCATGTTTATATTTTGTGCAAGTCTTGTGTTTGATTCTCAGTACTTAGTGCTGTTTCATCAGCACTGCAGAAATTTAAGAATAGATTACAGTGCTGTACATTGCTCTTGTGTTAAGTGTTTATCATACATTAGTTGTTGGCATAATCACCAGGGGGTCCACAACGCATATACGCCAGATGAGTAATAGTATCAAATTGTTATCGGCAAACTGCCAAGGCTTAGGAGATAACACCAAATGTGTCGACTTATTAAATTATCTAGATCAATTAAAGTGTGATATAACCTACCTACAGGATACCCATTGGATTGAAAAGGATATTAAAAAGATAAAAAATTTGTGGCCTGGCGAAGTCCTTCTAAGTGGATTTAAACGAAATTCTAGGGGTGTTGCAATTTTGTTGAAAAAGACATTTGAATTCACTATAATGGACACATACTCAGATAATTCAGGCAATCTGTTAGTTGTTGATCTTAAAACAAGTGAGATGTCAATTAAAATAATTAATATTTATGCTCCTAATGTAGATTCACCCTCTTTCTTTAAAATAATTTTTGAGATTATCTATAACAGTTCACTCGATTACTTCTTACTTTGTGGAGATTTTAACCTAGTACTTGACCCTACTGTAGACTGCTATAATTATAAAAATATTAATAACCCTCAATCGCGAAATCTGCTTCTGTCATCTATGTCCAATGGAAACTGGAAAGACATTTTTCGCTCACTTAATCCAAATGCTAAAAGATTTACATGGCGTAGGAGAAACCGTTTGAAACAGGCAAGACTAGATTACCTGTTGGCCCCCAACTCCTTCCTAGATAACGTTGATACCTGTACAATAAGGCCCGGATACAGGTCTGATCATTCTTTTGTAGAAATGACATTAGTCACCAACCATTTTAACAAAGGCAGAGGTATTTGGAAATTTAATTGCTCTCTACTAAAAAATAAGGACTACTTAATTAAAATTAATGAACTAATAGATGAAGAAAAACTACTTTATGCTGCATATGTTTATAATCCAGTTAACATAAACACGGTCCCTGATAAAAATCTGCATTTTACAATCGATGATTGTTTGTTTTTAGAAAATTTGTTGGCAAAAATTAGAGGGGAGACTATAAAATTTTCCTCTAGATTAAAAAAAGAAAATTCTTTAAAAATTACAAAGATACAAAATGAAATAGAAAATTTAGAGAAAGACCTTCATGATCATAATTTAGAAAAAACTAAATCAAAAGAAGGAGGAATTACAAACCCTAAGAAAAGGTGAAGTAGAAGGTCTAAAGATAAGAACTAGGGCAACTTGGTTAAATGAAGGAGAAAAACCTTCAAAATACCTAGCATCTCTGGAAACCAAAAATTTTGTGGATAAAACAATAAGAAAACTAGTGAGGACTGATGGATCAATTCTGACAGACCAAAAGGCTATCCTTAAGGAAGTTTTATGCTAAACTCTTTCAAAATAAACAGCATATAGCCGATTCACACTTATCGGATCAGTACAAATTAAGCAAAGATCTTAAAAAACTTTCGGATGAACAATCAAATTCTCTAGAACATGAAATAACAATATATGAGTTAAGTAGTGCTTTGAAACAAATGAAAAACGGAAAGACACCCGGCATTGACGGGTTCCCAGCGGAATTCTTTAAAGTTTTCTGTGGAAAATTGAAATACTTCATCCTTCGCTTGGCCTCATTAACATTCAATAATGGAATTATGTCATGCAGCCTCCGCCACTGTATAATATCGTGCATACCAAAAGGTGACAAGGACAGAACATTGTTAAAAAATTGGCGCCCAATATTGCTTCTATCTGTAGTTTATAAAATGTTATCAAGTGTTATAGCCTCACTTACAAAATCTGTACTGAATCAAATCATTTCCCCTGCTCAAACGGGGTTGCTTCCAGGTCGATTTATAGGAGAAAATACACGATTAATCTATGATCCATTTTACACAGAATGAAAATATCCCTGGTCTGTTAGTTTTAATAGATTTTCAAAAAGCTTTTGATTCAGTTGCATGGAATTTTTTAACAGAGGTTCTTATGAGATTCAACTTTGGTCCAAACATACGTAAATGGATCAACATTTTTAATACAGGAATCACTGCATCAGTTTGCCAATATGGTCACTTATCGGAAAAACTTAAAATTGAACGGGGTTGTAGACAAGGAGAGCCCCCTGTCTGTATTCCTGTTTTTGATATGTGCCCAGGTTTTGTATATAATGATTGAATCCAACCAGGATATTAAGGGTATAAATGTCAATGGTAAGGAGATTAAAGTAACTCAGTTTGCCGATGACACTACATTGATACTAAATGGTGAGTGTGGCCCCCTCCAGTCAGCACTAAACATGTTAGAAATATTTGGTAATTACTCTGGCATGATTGTTAATACTGATAAAACTCAAGTGATATGGATTGGGAAAAAGCGAGGTTCAAAAACCAAACTAAATATTGACAAAAATTTAAGGTGGGGCTCAACCACATTTAATTTATTGGGGGTAAATTTTTCTACAGACCTAGTAGCTATTCCAAATTTGAACTACAGTCTGATTGTTGACGAAATACCAAAGAGGTTGAAATTTTGGAACTAGAGATATACAACTCCATTTGGCAGAATTAACATTCTCAAAACACTAATATTGCCAAACTTCATCCATCTTTTTACTGTCCTACCAAAGCCTCCTGCATCAGACATTAAGAAAATCAATTCTATGTTCTATAAATTTATTTGGAAACAACAACCCGGATAAAATAAAACGTACAACAATTAATAAACCTTATCACCAGGGAGGTCTAAAAATGATAGATTTGGAAACATTCATAGAAGCCTTACAACTAACCTGGTTAAAATGATATTTTGCTGATAGTGGTTCACAATGGTCAACCTTAACTGAATATAACATAGGTAGCAAAAAAAAATTTTTGACATGGGCTCACTATGGCATCAGAATTTGAAGAAAAATGTAAGCAATAAATTTTATTATGATCTTCTAACCAGTTGGCAACAAATATTAGAAGTAACTACTATCAGCAAACCAATGAATATGCCTTTGTGGTACAACCCACACATCTCGAAGTCCATTTTTTTTCAGAAAAATATGTACGTAAATGGTTGTATATTGATAGCAGATGTTTGTAATATGGATGGTCAAATTTTATCCTGTGATGTTCTGGTAGAGTTCTTTCGTCACCATTGTAGCTTCCTGGATTACTACAGATTAAAGACAGGCTTGACAAATTATTTTAAAAAATTCAAGATTACTGGACCAGTTTTTAAGCCGATCCAACCTACTCTGACAGGATTATTAAGTAAGAATCGAAAAGGGACCAAAATATTTTACGAATTATTAGTAGAGAGAACAAATATAAAGAACCTCGCAGACTATCAGAGGAAATGGTCAAGGGCACTCTCAAAGGAAATTTCCCATGTGGAATGGAAAAAAATATTCACCATTTGCTTCAATTCAATTCAACATAATGACCTTGTTTGGCTACAGTATTGAATAATCCATAAAATCCTTGGCACTAGAAGCCTACTCTTTAAAATGTCTAAAACAGAAACTAACCTTTGTAGAAACTATGGGTTATCTGAGGAAACTATTGAACACCTTTTCTTTCATTGTGCCAAAGTTAAAGAATTTCTGTTAAATGTTGATAGATGGATTGAGCCCCTAACAGATATTACATGTCGGTTCACCATTCAGGAGGTTTTGTTGGGGATAATCCAAGTTAGCAATCATTCTGATGCCCTTAATATATTATTACTTTTAATAAAGGACTATATTTTCCAGGTAACACTAAAAGGATCATCCTTGAACATTACGGCCTTTTCCCATAAATTATACCAGATATATAAAGAGCAAGAGTTTTTAGCCACTATAAATTCGCAATTGCCCACATTCTTGAGGAAATGGACTCTGTTTAAAGATCTAGTGCATACACAGCTGGCTAACACAGAAAAACAAAAATAGTGTCCAATTTTTCAGAAGGAATCGATATGGACTGGTGCACTGTGTCCACCAATATGCCCAGGCAAACGACTTGAGTACTGGGAGGAACTAATTTCTTGGCACTAACTGTGAGACCTAGCTCAGCCAATAATTCTTGTAATCTGACATACGAGGCCTGAATTTTTGCAGGTGTGGACACACATAGAAAATCATCAATATAATTCCATATGGAGTGATTTTCTTGGGCCATGATAAAGCGTATGGCATCTGGCAAACGCTGGAAGATGGAAAACCCATGCTTGAATCCAAAAGGCAGCAAAAAGTCGAGAAAATAGTCCCCTCAATGTAAACCTAAAAGATCCAAGTCCCCAGGATCAATGGGCACATGGCGAAATGCCCTGCTAATGTCCACTTTGAAGATTTGACAACCTTTTCCCAATTTAAGAACTTCAGTCACAATATTATCAACAGATGGATAAGTTAATATGAAATCAACGCCTAAATATTTGTCAGGGGTGACCCCAGCATTCACAGATTCCCCAATGGGCCAACTTAAATCAATTATGACCCTTCAGTTATCCGAATTTGATTTTTCACGTGTCATGAAGGGGCTAGTATACAAATTTTCAATAGGAGGAGTAGCAAAGGGGCCCAACATGGCTTTATTGTCAATTGCTTCCTTGAGATATACGTCCACATGATCCGGATAGCTAATAGCACTCTTGTGGTTAATTTTTTCCGAAGTGATTGGTGAACTTCTATTGAAATCAAGGGGAAACCCGTATTTAATGAGCAAAGGCAGTTGCCAGTCCCAATACTCAGTAAGATATTTACTCCATGCGTCATGATTAAGTTTTGAAGCCACAAGAATCTGCAGACCTCTATAGTTATGCCTCCCATCAGATCTGAGCATTTCATGCAATTGCAATATATCATTGCTTACAGAACCCTGCTTATTATCTATCACTCGGCTGCCTAACCCATAAATAGGAATAAAGCCGAATGCAGGGTTATTTTGTTGCATGCATAATGAATTACCATCAGATTTCTTAGCAATTTGCATCTTCTTATTTTTGAGGGAGGTATTAAGTTTGAGAGCATATTTGTCACAGTGCACGTTCGAATTGGTGTCACAACTACTGCTTTTCCAAGGTTCACGCGATTATCCTGACGAACGCCCCTTTTCTTGTGGCAACCAGAAATATTGGTTGAATTTTCCTCGACAAAATGGGTCATTACAGGATTTAAGCTGTTACTGCCCGGGGAAAAACAATTATCATGATCCCCTTGCACAGGATTTTGTAAAATTGCGAGAAAAGAGAAATCCGAAGCGTCCTCCATGAGGTTCCCCAGATAATCCAATGTGGAAGCCCTATTACATTCTAATTTTTTTCCTGGATACATCTGATAAACCCTGCCACCCATTGAGTAATACTGAGGTCGTCGTATGTGGGTCTGGTTTTGTTTGTTCCCATAAGTATAAAATTTTGAGGCCAATCCACGACCCTTTTGACAGAAATCTCACCAGGACCGCCCCTCTGAGACTTAACCCTACCTCGGGTGGCAGATTCATTCAAATTTCTCAATTCAACCAAACGTTTTTCCACCTCAGACTGTAAAGCATCATTCTGCCTCAAAAACTGAACCAAAGGGACCACACTCTCTGAATGTACCTCTTCCGTATCATTACTGTGAGCTACCGTACCGCTAGCATTGGTAAGAGAAGAATTAGAAACGGTCTGCCCTGGTTGTGGGTTGCCCTGTCCCAGTGCTGCTTCCATCCGCTGCACCCTCTTGTCCATCGAATCCATCATCTCCCCCAACTGCTGAAGCTGAAGCAGAATCTGATCTGATACTCGGATGTCGGATGAAGGGGGTGCAGCGACTTCCACATCAGTAGGAAGGAACTCACCCTGGTCTTTGAACTGACACGTCTTTCCTACCGGACGCTCATGCTGCAAAGAACAATTGGAACAATGATATACTTTCGGCATTATGAGATACACAGAAATATAACTAAAAGTAGATAAAATGTAGAATAAAATCGAAATATAAAATAATCTCAGTTCAAATTCATGTATTCAATCCAAAATTTCAAAGAGTGTGGTGCCAAATCTCCACAAAAGCAGGCTTTTATAGTGGTCAGCAGTGAAGCATGACCACCCACAATGCAAGATCTGGTCTGGTGTCAGAACTGAAGCCGTTGACCAGGGCTGGTCACCAACCCAAAATATTTGCAAAAACTTCTCACAAGCTGTCGGATGCTAAATAAAAACATGCGCACTGAAGTAATAAAGTAGGGGATGTATTACCTTGTGGGGATGGCTTATTTTTAAATACACACTATCCACATATGAGGTTCATTTAAAGAACAGTAAGGGTAAGGTCGTCAACCAAAAGTCAAAACCCACAGAAGAGCATGAACAAACCTTTTTCTTGTACAACTTATTTTGTATCAATTATTTGTTTTGAATTACCTGACTGATCTTGAATTACCTGACTTGATTTGTATTACCTGACTTGTTTTGCATCACCGGCTTGGTTTCTTGTGAAACAATGGCCAAGAATTGTAAACTTTGAAGCAAAATTATATTTCTTTTTATGCAGAGTTCACACTTCTCCAGATGTACAGCTCGACTCTTAACTGGTCTTTGGTTGTACTGATCACACCACATGAGGCAGGTATGTAGTTGATAGTGATAACGTAAATGAAGGTGAAATATTACACTCATGCCGAGCAGGAGTATTATATTATTCATTTTCATATATCATAATTTATAAATGTCTAATAGTAAAATAATGTAATTTTATAGGGCAATCTGCTGTAGAAATGGACCGCCATCAATAATTATTGGCCTGACGCATCCATTAGTGCCTGAGGATTGCCGAGCTGAATTTCACATAATTGGATGGGGTGCTAGTCAGAGACAGAGATATATTGTTGTGGAATTATAGAAGTACAGGCTAATATCAACACGTCACTGTGACGTTTTTAATGGTTCTTAGTTGTTTTTATGTGAACAATTGCCGGTTTCTCATAATATTTTTACATATTGGAAAGATACTTTTTTTTACACTATTTTCCTTGTTTTCATTTGATCAAAATCCGTGTAGTAATTAATGAAATGTAATAAGTTGAAAATTTCAAGTGAGAGTACAATATTTATAAACAAAAACTTAGACGTCAGAACCCAGTCAATAATACTCATTATTGGATCAAAGACTGGCTAGCAATAAAATACTGTGTGTTAAAAGACTAGATTCTGCACTGATAATCTGCTGGTAACGATCGCATAGCTAATATTAAATGGGGTATGTTTTGATATCAGTATCCACCATTTTGTATGAATATTAAGTAAAATAAGTCCATATTTATGTAAAAAAAGGAAGAAGAATACAAAACCGTAAACCAGCGGAATATGAAAAGTTCATTTTTTTAGCTTGGATTACTCCATCATTGCTCCATAACATACCTTAAGAGTCATGTCAGACTATGTTTCTCTCATCCCTCTCATTACTGTAATGATACTTCATATATGATTATAGTTCACTGTTTGAACCTACTTGTACATAGATCTTACAGTCTGACAGTGGCTACATGGCTATTTCACTCTTACCTCTCACCTCCTGACCTTTGACCTTCTGGGTTAACCTTTATGCCTCATTTCAGTCTTTTCCAAGTAATTCTCTCCTGTGACCTCTGACCTTTGGGGCCAGCTAGTATCTAGGCTTATCTTCCCTTATTTCCAGGGCCTTTATATTAGTGCCATTGCTCCGCTTTTGGAGTGCATTTAGGTTTTGGGGTCTTGTACTACTGGGAGGGGTGGTCTTATTTCTCATTTATGCAACTGGTTGGTGTGAGAGCACACCAACTAGGGTGGTCTGGGTTCAAACTTGCTGGGCCTGATTTGAGTTAATATATGGATCTGGCTTCAGGTGTGAGGGTGTAATTCACTGTTATCTGACTAATGTCATTGCATATACGTATGTATATATATTTCAGTATTTTACAGTTCATGTAGTTAATTTCTAATTTTACTACTAATAATAATTCCAATTATTATTTTCTTGTGTTGGGGGGACCTCTGGGGGACATTTGGGTGTCCAGGTACACACTCCTGGTGGTCACCTTGTTTATAGGTTTAGTGGCTATCTGTGGCATGGTTTCTTGACCCTTTCTGTCGTTGGTCAGTGACTTCCGTCCCTTGGCCTACATCTTCCATGCTGTCATTTTGACATTGGACACAGAGCAGTCAGCGGCAAGAAAAAATTTTCCCACCCTGGCCCCCCCTCTCTTGTCAGTATCAGATTGCTCTTGTTAGTTTGTTTAGCTTCAGATGCTCCTGGTCCTGGGTGATTCTTCGTCTAGGTTCAGTGCCTGCTTCCTCCTTCCGTGCATGGAGCCTATGAGTGAGATGGATAGTCCTCTGTCTAGTGGCCTTCCTCTTCTGGTCTACTTTGGTCTCAACCTCAACTGCTGAGCTTTGTCACCTGGTTATGCCTCACTCCATATACTGAACAATGGCCTGTTGCCTGCTGTAGATGGCCAAGCTGGCCATGATAGTATTTAGCATAACAATGGTGGTTCTGCATCAATGTGTACCTCCTGTGTGTTGATGACTACTGCTTTACACTTTTCAGAGCAGCTTAACCTTGTGGCCAGGCTTTGCTGTGACCATGTAGAATTTAATTCACATACCAATTTCTTCTCTACAGCCTTGATGTGCTGTCTGCATTATAAAAGCATTTACAAAAGACCTGCATTTTACCAGCATTTTACTTGCACATTACTTGCCAAGTTTAACCATTGTCAACGTGACCAGCAAGTGTTAATATGATGTATTTTTCAATCGCAAAGCTGATAAATTGATCACATGCTGATTGATGTGTCCTGTGGGTTTTAAGATAACCATATCATTCACTCTTGTCCAGAGCTTCACAGCAAAGTGGGTTGCGTGTGACAGGTTTGCAAGTGATGGGTCCTTTTTGATTTGACATTTTGTCCTCCTTAAAGGTCAGATTATCTGGCAAGCATCTGGCATATTATAATGCCAAAAAATCATGTGTACTAACCTGCATAATAAAAATCTCAAAGCCAGCTCTTTGCTTGACCTTCATAAATGTCATATGACATATCTTCCACACCAACTGGTGGTGTGATTTGTCAGAGGTTGTTATCAAAATAAGAATGTAAAGTGTCTTAGCTTACACTTAACGAGATTGCTTTAAAAATGTCTATAAAACAAATGAAAAAGAAATTTAGTTTGAAGCAATCATATAAAAAATTATTGACATTACAATATATTTATACTAAATGAATATTACTCATTTTTTTTTAATTCTTGATTTTAAATAGCATATAGAGTGGAACATTGATGGCCTAGTGGTTAGCAGGTTTGGCATCTACTCATAGGTAGTAACCACCATATTGTTTGACTCTCACCAATGGCAAATACTGTGGATCTGTCCCAATACAACGCGGAGTGTTGAGCATAATGTAATACACCAAGCTTGATTTTTGACAATGTAATCATTTTTTATTTGAGCTGTTGAAAGTGATCACATAGTTTAAACTTTTCAGTGCATCAAATTAAAACTCAAAATGGTTTTTGAAGTCATTACATGACAGTTCCAAATTGCCATTGATCACTCTAGAAATCAGTTAAACACTTTGGCCATAGTTTTGCCTTAGATAATCTTAAGTTTTAGATGACCTTCTTCACAATGTACACACTATCAATTCCTACTCAAAAGTTACCTGTTTGCACTATCAATTCCTACTCAAAAGTTACCTGTTTGCAAAAGCTTCCCGGCCATAGCCTTCATGTTACCCCTGCATCTTTTCTTGTATGACCTGGCTATGCAATTGAATTTATAATAATTCACCTTGCATATGTTTAGCTGTGCCTTAGAGTGACTTAATTGACAGAGAATAAGCACTTTATCTCTATATAAGATTAGATTAGATTGGCTGATCGACTTAATCATCTTTAAATTTGTATGGGTAGATATGGTAAATAACAACAATAATTACAGACATGGATGTGGATTTAAGTATAACTGACCTTTAGACCCAGATCAATGGACAAGGTTTAGCAAAGCTTTTATGGTGTGCTGTGAATGAAGAAATGTGTAAAGCCTCCATGATAATTATATCAGATGGTTTTAAAATTGCTCCTGACTTTGATTCTCTTATTTGGATAAATTGCCTAATTTGGCAGAGACACAACTTTTGTTATTAATTTTCAGCCTTGTTGTGCCATGAATAGAAAATTATATTTGATAAAATAAATTACTTGTGTGTCCTAGTAATCAGTTCAACAGGTAAAAAGGCTTAAATATGTGAATCCCCACTCTCTTCACGTCTCTGAACTATGAAATTTTTAGACACTTTCTTTCCTGGTTGTAGTGCCTTAGAGTCTCTCTTATGATGGGATTAAGAGATATAGTCATATTATAATTAGAATTGACAATATGAAAGATTTTTAATGATCATTACTGATGGTAATCATATTTTATAGGCGTTTATGGTTACCAATATGTATGACGCTAAAACGTTCAACCTCTCTATATTTTCTTTCTGGTCTCCATGGTTACTGACCATGTCTCCAGATATCTGATTTTTACTCACTCTTGTGGATTTATCGCACCTTAGAATCTGCATATTGCAAATATTGTAAGTATTGTAAAAGCTCAACTTATCTTTAATCTGAAAAAAAAACATTTGTAGTATGAGATTGTTATTTTGACTTTTTTGTCTGTATTTTCTCTGGTTTTGAATAAAAATTTGTGTCTCTCCTTAGATCAAGGTTGAGTTATCTTTATGGGGTTGTTCCACTGGAGCCGACCGATCGGTAACTATGCTTTTTGGGGAGTCAGGGCCAATGTTTACAAGATCGGTTAGGGGTGGTTGTAGTTTCCCAGCCTCGCGGGGAGAGTCAATTAAATATGAAACAAACTGGGAACTGCAACCGACAGTCGGTTTCCAAATCTGTGGATATAAAAAGGCCAGTCAGCAGACAATCTGCGAGTACTTGGGCTTTGACTTGTTGAGAGACAACTGGTGTGCAGCTTTTATTTTAAGTTTTTCATTTTTTTTTACAAATTAGCTTAAGTTTTAGTTAGGTTGGACTGGGTGAGAGTAAAATCTGTTTTTTTAAAACAAGCTGTACATTTGATTGATCAGGATGTCAAGGGGCAGAAGGAGAAAGATTGAGGTACCAACTAACACTAAACCACAGTTTGAGTTAGGAGATACAGCTGAGGATATAGAGAAGATGGAGGGAGAGAGAGGAGAGGGATTAGAGAGAGGAGATAACAGGAGAAGAGGGACAGAGAGAGGATAGAGAGAGAGGGGGGGACAAGCCAGGAAAGGGCAGAAAAGAGAGTGTGAACAGCATGAGGAACTTTATGACAAGACCAACAACAGTTTTAAAGACAAGTAGAAGAAAGAAGGACTTTGGGAGTCACTAGCAACTACCAGGAACTTATCTGTCAAAACTGTGAAGAAGTGGTTCGATACTCAACATACCAGATATGGCAGGCTCACTGCAGCTGCAGCCACAGCTTCAGTTCCGGATACTTTCAGAGACACTGAATCTGTGATGGAAATCAGCATGACATCAGATGTTACTCATCAGGCTTTGAGCACCAGTCCTAAGTGACAACCTACAGTCACCACCACATACCCAACCAGTCTCCATTCCAGTTGTGCAGCCTACTCAGATAGCCACAACACAGCCTGCTACAGTGATTGCCAGAGTACAGCAACCATCAAGGCCTTTATCAGTGTCAACACAGCCAACATCTTCTTTAGTTGTGGATGACCAACAGCCTGGGACTTCCAGACAGATGATTTCCAACCCACCTTCAGTTGCAACTTTACAACAGGAGGAAAGTCAACACAACACTTCAACACTTCTGGATTATCCAGTCTCTTTTGAGTGATTCCCAGTGTACTACAGTACCAGCAAATCAACACACCACAACCATTTTCACCCTCTGAACTTCAACCAGCACCGTCACCAGTGCCATCTTCCATTCATCAAGAACAGTCAAGACCTCCCAGCCAATCCAGCCAGCAAAGTCAGCCCAAATCACCAGATTAGCCTGCACCAAGTCACAGCAACCGGCTCTACTAAGGGTCATCTGAATCTTCCAAAAACAATTATTCAGCTCTTGTTGCCCGAAAACAAAAAAGCTCACAGTCCAAAACTTCCCCTGAATACACGAAAAAACTGTGTGAATGAATGGGTGAATGTTAAACAAATATTAATAAAGTTCCACCACAAAATAGAGAAAAACAAATAAAGAAAAAATTTAAAATTTCTCTCCATTCCAAGTAAAACCACCCCACCCCCAAAACAAATAAATATCGAGACGCCAATCCATGTTCCTCCCACCCAAAACCAAAATTGAAATGAAATGCAACATCCACACAAGTAACTTGTTTTCAATGTTTGGAGTGACTGACAAACAGACACGATACCTAAAAAAACATTCAAACATATGAGTCACAATGGAGTGACAAACCAACTGATGGACTGACTAGAAAATGTTAAACTGAGACTGTCACCTTGTATAATTATGTTTTGCAAATTTTATTTTAAATTCATTTTTTATACTTTTGGGACCAAATTTTTCCTCTAAATTGTTTCTGTTTGTGGTATTTGGGGGCAATAATTCATTTGGACAATGGGATAATTTTTTTACTATTTTGGAAGATTATTTTTTTCTTACAATAAACACAGGTCATGGTGGTGTGGGATGTCAATGTAGTAAATCGATGACTTGGGTTTAAATCTTTATGTGCTGATATTAAATTTTGTTAACTGTGTTTTGGAGAGATTTTTATTTGTGATGGGGATTATTTTTGATGAAATTAAATTTGAATTAAATTGCTAGAAAAATGGGGTTATTTTTGGTTTATCACTTTGCTAAATAAAAGTTCTTGGATTATTTGGGTAGTTATGAGAAGGGCTGATAGATAACAGCATGTTCAACCCTCAGCCTTCTTAAACTCTGTCCTCCTGCCCAGCCAGTTCCCCCACATGATTGAAGAGTCCTTCAGTCGGTCTCATTCATGTTTTTCCTCCCTTGATGGGTTTCTAAAGTTCTCATTATGTCCCTGTTCCCCCGGTCTGCATATGGTGGTTGTATGATCTCGTCGGCTGGAGTGGGTAGTCTGTCTGCTCCCCACTGATGGCTTCTCAGCATGGTATGTAGTACCACACATCTAAGCACAATCTCTCAACAACTTTTGGCCTCTGCTCCATGGTGGTCAACAACACCCTGAATCTGTTGACAAGTATACCAAATGAGTCCTGGACCACCCTCCTGCTCCTGGAGATCCTGTAGTTGGCTATTCTCTCCTTCCTGGTCAGTTGTCGTCTATTGTATGGCTTGACCAGCCAAAGCATAAGGGCACAGGCATCATCCCCCAGTGGGAAGTAGTGTAGACCTGGCCCCCCAGGTCCAAGTGGTTCAGGTGGTGGTAGTCCCAACCTTCTGCTTTTAATTCTTCTTCAATGTTTGCTGCGGTTGAATATCTGAACATCAGATGATGGCCCACTGGCCCACAGGAATTTTTACTCTGTCTTGAGTGCCAGAGAGAAGTAGCCCTTGTAGCTGAAATATTCACTGCCTGATTTCTTGGGGTTCCTTATAGCAATGTGTTTTCCATCTAGTGCACCGATGTCATGGGGGCATTCCATCTATTTCTAAATCTTTCTTAAATTTTCTTCCAGTCTTCAGGATCTGTGGGATACATCAAATATTCCTGTTGAAATTCTTTTAAAATTGCTTTGCAGTCCAAGGTGGCAAATTTGCAGATGGTCGTTCTTCCAACCCTCCAGTGGAACTGCAGTGAAGTGTAGCTTTCTCCTGTTGATAAATGTCTCAATATAACTGTCAGTTTCAACCCGACTTCCAGGTGGTTCTTGAAGTTGGTGATTGACTTCTTGAGATGGGAGTAATGTTTTTTTCAATCAAATAAAAAAATGCTGGTTCCATTGTGATAAAGGTTCTGTAGCCTGGATGACGATTGTAATTAGTTCATCCAAGAGTGTTCTGTAGCAACCTCTCTCTTCTCTCTGCAGTATCCAGGACATGACCCATGGATTCTGTGGCTTCCTTCTCCTTCTGGGTAGTGGGGGTGGTGGTGATGCTGGCTGGGCAGTGCTGGGTTCTGCTGTCTTCTGTGTCTTGAAATCAAGACGTATAATAACATATTCAACTCAAATTCAAATAAAAAGAAAGGACAAAAACAAGGACCTCAAGCAATTGCTCTTGTTCTGTTCCTGTCATCTTTGAAGTGTGAAATGAATGGCACATCATAGGGAGGGGGGTTTATATTGTGTGATATGGATCCCAATTCTGGATTCCAACATTAGATATCGACCCACAAAAACAATCAGTCGTCAGGAAGAGTCGGTCGGGAACATGCTCCCGGCTTGTATGTTTGTCTTTACGGCTTGTCTGTTTGTGATACAGCTTGTCTGTTAGGGGTTTAGTGCTTGTTGTACTACTTATACGACTGGCCAGGGGCCACAGTGGCCACACTCTCGCCTCCCACCTCTGAAGCCGGGGTTCAAGTGGAAAAGATGGTAGTTGCTTGCTTGGTAGTTGGTCGGCAGTTTATAGTGCAGAGCCTTCCAACTACCCCTCATGATTTGACCTGTACATTGTTGAAAGCGACGTAAAACCCCAAATCAAAGATTGGCCATGAAGACAATATCCCCGACCTTGTTTTGTTGGGATGCTCATCACGTCCTGTATGTAACTATACCCACCTGTTGGTGATTTCATAATCGACTCAGCATTTGCACACCCTTTTTGCAATGACCCTTTTCGCACAAATTTCACAATCAACCCTAGAGTCGTAGGTTCGGTTGTATGGTCAGCTCCAGAGGAACAAGGCCATTAGACAAAGCTTTGGAGTCCACATCTTAACAATGAAGCATAGATAATATTGTCAGTGTTGGGGCTGGAGTAGTGACATCAATACCTTATTGCAACAGGAAACCTGGCCTACTCTCATGGCCTCTAGACACCTTTCAGTGTATTTAATTGTGTACTGTCATTAAATTGATTATATGCATTTCAGGCCAGGTATGAAGGGCCACACTGGCTCACTGGTAACACACTCGCCTCCTAACTCTGAGGTTACCGCTTCAAACCTCAGACCTCATGTGGGAAAGTTAGTAATTTACAGTACAGAATCTTGACCAACTGTATTCAGTGGTTTCCACTGCCCACAAAACTATAGGCCGTGACATGACCTGTACTGTTTTAAAAGTGACGAAAACCCCAAATAAATAGACAAATAAAATCAGGCAAGGTATGTGCTACTATTATGGTTAACCAACCAAATAGTATTGTTGCAATATAAACCTTCATTTTTTCTGCCACGTTGTGAGTTAGTAATAGAAGGCGGTAGGTTGTTTCAAAGTGTGTTATGGAATTAACTGACAGGTTTGTTTGTCAGCTTATTGTTATCTTTTATCTGCTAATATTGCGACAAGATTCTACCTATGTTTCTATTTTCAATGAAATCTAATTTCTACTCTTAAACCCACAGACTAGGATGGCAGACATATTTTCTGCTCCCGTTGCATTTTCGCGAATTATTAAGACCTTACCAATTTATAACTGTGGATGCTGCTAACCAATAAACCACATGTTTTTCCCCAATTAATCAACCTTGTGATCTTCTCCCCAGTAATATGACTCATGGAGATAACTCACCAAACAATGTTTGACAAGTCTCGTAAAATATTTGTATGACAAATCCTCTCATCACTTCTGTTCATTTGATAATGACAAGTGGCCACGATTAGCCCAGTACTAACATGTTCACTAGCAAAAGCTTTAAACAAGCTTAGAAATAGGAGAAATGCCCCACAATCTTATACTTGGGAATATACTTGGTAGACATTAAAGGATATGAAACTTAGCCGTATAAAAGGCATGCCCACATCACCTAAAAATAACTTCATTCCATTGTAGGGGTTGTTCGTTGGCTAACCCATACTTGTGGAAGTGGGGCATTAGTGTGATCATTGTCCATAGTATCCCCTATGTTTGCGCATTTCATCTCCAACCTCAACTTTCTAGGTGGCCTTGTAGTTAGCAAGTGTGGTATCAAAGTTTTTAACCTGTGTCTGGATTCGACTCTCACGAGTGGCAATGTGGAGGGCCTGTTCCAATATCATCCTGGTAAGGACAGTCATACCTGAACATAATTAGGATCCGTATATAACTTTTTCATAAACTTTTACCCATAAGATTGCGTAAAAAATCATAATGTTCCATTGGCCACTGGAGAGACCTACCCTTCAATGAAGTATCACTTCAGAGAAGGCATGCCAGCCATAACTAAAAGGTGGAGGAAGTGAATTATTCAAATATACAGGCTTCAACACTGTGGTCATGTTGCCAATAATCGATCATTTGTGATTGTGATCATTTGAGAACAATTGGCTTTAAGTCGTTAATATTTACTTAATATTTGTAAAAGTATGTTTGATTAGCATTTGCATAATATTTGTATAAGTTTTCAGACTGAGCTGAATTACCTTAATGTTCATATTTTATATTATTATGATGAATTTCATTTATGAATTACAGCTTAAAAGAATAAAATGAACATTTATTCAGTCTTTTGATGGTTTTAATATATGGTTGTGGTCACGTAAACAATAAATTTAGGAATGACATTTTTATTCCTGAATATTTACGCAGATTTATATATATTTAACATCTAGGGGCCGATTTGACCAGCTTAAAATTGACCATGGGCCAATTTGTTTATGGTGTCATTTCCAAGGGGGCCGATTTGACCAGAATACTTTTTTCTGGGGGCCGATTGGATGGGGCTGAATTGGTAAAGGGCCAAATTGTCTTTGATTCCTGAGAAGTGTTACTGTTCACTATACAGCAGGATTCAGTGGTGGCAGCAAATAGAGGTTTGACATATTTCAATCTAAAAAACAACAGTAGAAAAAAAATTAAAAGCCATCGGAGGAACATCTACACACACAGGAAGGTCCATGATTCCCAAGTAATAAACTCCAGGGAGATGACTAAGCAGTGGTAGACAGACACACACCCAGTGGAATGAAGCTAAAGAGGTATATTCTGACTGACTACTCTAGGAAGGAGGAGTCAGAAGAAATGCCAAGGCCCTTATCAGGGCCACTCAAATACTCCAAGGACGTTTGCAAAGCTTACTTTTGGGAACCAGTCTAGTGAGACTGAAACCTCTGTGATGAATATTTTTGGTATAGGAAAATGCTTGGTTGATGTGACTGGAATGATGAAAATTGATAATGCCATCACATAGGAGGTACTGGGCTGTGAGATGTGTGGCTGATAGGATGTGCTGGGTTGCAGTGCCAAAATGTGATAACCTGCTGATTGTATATCAGTTAGGATCACTGCTGAACCATCAGTCTGTGTTAACTTCCTGAAACCATTGCATTATGTTAATAGTTTCAGGATTTAAGGTACTAAAGTTTTCATCACTGACCTTATCCCATTCCAGAGTGTGCCCATTCATTAAAGCTGCATGAGCACTGACAACATTTAGCCTTGCTTGGCCTAGCAGGTGAAATCATTTTGGTAACAGATCATCTTTCCTTCACACCCCCACTTTCAACCGTAAGGTTCTTAAATCAAACACTTTTCCAATTCTTTCAGTCACTACACCCCAGTTCTTTGGAACTCTTTCCCCTTCCAAATAAGAAATAGCCCCTCTCACATATTTCAGGAAACACCTCAAAACCTACCTCTTTAATGCCAGCTTCCCAACTTAGTTTCCTTACCTCACACCCACAATACTGGATTACTGACCTTGAATACTCCTCGACTCTCCTTATGATAATAACTTTTGTGGGGAAGATATTGTGCCTGCAAAGCAGTAGATTAAATCAGATTAGATTAGGATGTGTCAAAGTCACTTTGTATGAAACATCTGACTCAGATTCTGACTGAGAGCCATGGATGCAGAAATTGAAACCTACCAAACTGTGTTAGTCTTCAGAAATTTGAACACCTACAAATCTACTTCTGGTGAGCTGACTCCGTCTCCAAAATTCGTAATGGAAACATCTACGTCAAGGTCTGGCTTGGAGTCCTGGTTGAGCAAAGAAGTGGAGGATCACCTTCTTTGAAATCTATCAAACTATATCTTCAGGATGTTAAGCATCTATGCACCCTACTTTTGGTGAGCTAACACCCTGCCCAAAATATGCCTGTGTCAACTTCCAATACATGGAGTGTTGCCAAGTAATTCACCCTTTAAATTCATAATGGTTAATGTTTCTTGTCTCACAGAAGGTAATTCACATTTATTTTGCTGTGCTTTTATGCAAATGAATTATTATGCTTAAGCATTTTCAATGTTTGCAGGGGGGAGCAGGCAGACTTTATTTCTCCTCTTGGAGTTGTAATAACAAAAGGCATCTACCTTCACTTGAATCTTAATTTGTTTCATGTTGATGACAA
The DNA here is from genome assembly GCA_964017235.1 of Sabellastarte sp. h YS-2021. Classification (NCBI taxonomy): domain Eukaryota; kingdom Metazoa; phylum Annelida; class Polychaeta; order Sabellida; family Sabellidae; genus Sabellastarte; species Sabellastarte sp. h YS-2021. The sequence goes on along the minus strand of OZ024933.1, from coordinate 23,292,108 downwards.
ACGCTTTGCTGTCTAGGAAAAGTCATGGGAAAGAGCATTTTTCACCAGAGTAACTTTTCTTGCTGCTAAAACATCCCCAGGATATTGCAGTGTTATGACGTATGATTATTCAGATCCGACTTATCTTTTCATTTTGTCATTTTATTCAGTTTGACTAAGCTTTCATCACTCTTACCAAAACCCATCTAAGTGACTCCCATAAGTCATGGCAAGAGAACATATTACCTTTAATACTTGAACAATTTTTATGCCTTTCTTTTCTTTTTAAGTGTCACCATAGTTTGAGCCATTTCAAAACAGTTTCCAATAAGATTATTTCTAGCATGAAAATAGGAAAAAGGATGAGTTGTACAACTGGAAAATATAAGCAAATTCTTTGCCTTTATGATTCGACAAGATTGCAAGATTAATCTTGGTTACTAAGGACAAAGATGCGCATTGAAAAAGTTTTTAAATATACCTGAGAAATGGTGTAGATAATTAAGACCACAATGATCATGCTCCAAACCTTTATGAGTGAAAAGATAAATTTTATGATCTGAACAATTTTGCAACTGAGATCAAAACTCTTGATGGTTGTGAAACAAACTTCTGACAGTAAAGCTTGGGTGTCAACCAATTAAATTTTGAAGTAGACAAGGGGAGGAATATAACAGGCACTAGATTAAACAATTATTGGAGGTAGATTAAATAAAACATTGGTATATACCAAATTTCATTTTTAAAAGATTAATTATAAGCCCTAGCCACTTTTAAATGGGGTATGGAACTCTGAATCTGAAAAACAAAGCCAAAAGGGATTTTGGTCTACTAGTGTGAGTGGCAAAGCCATCAGAGACACAAATAGTGCAGCGAAGTGGTCACCCATCCCTGTACTAATGTAAAACAGGCACTCATCACACTACCTCACAATACATGAAAGTCTGGAGACAAAAATACAAAAAAGTGATCCCTAGAAACACAAGCCTTACTCGAGGTTCTGCTTAGAAAGATTGGTTGCAGGGCTTAAGATAGGAACCTTATGACCTGTTCCCAATTGACAAAATCATAAACATCTCTTTTAAAAATCATGTCCCAATCACTTAAAGAAGCAAAAGGCAAGTTCATCCAACAAATCTTCTCATGGAACAACATCATTCAGAATCCATTTATAAAGATTAGTTGTATCATGAGAAGAGTGTACAATATAGGACAAAGCACACAAATGATGAGTTGTAGCACCAAAACCATTGGTTGCAAGTACTTGGTGCACTGGCAAAGGTTTTTTCTCATGTTTAATATTTTTGAGAGCATCAATGATTGTCAGGATTCTGACAGATAAGATTACATGCCTGGGGCCAATTTCATGAAAATTCTCAGACTCAGGCTTAGCCACTGGCTCAAATCTGAGATCTTTTGCTCAGCAAAGTATTTGTCTCAAACGGTTTTAACTGGTAGGGTCACAGCTCAGCTTATTAAATTACCCAATGGTTTTCTTGTTGTATAAAATTTTGAACAATAATGATGGCCCTCCACCTACGTCTCTCAGGATTGAGCCAGTGACAGTTATTTTAGTTTGACCAAGCACAGCATTGACAAAATACTGACCAAAACATGTGTCTTTCCCAAGGTTGTTTTCAAAGTTGGAGTTTACATACCTTTAAACAGCAGGCAATGTTTGTAGCCATCATTGTTTCCAACATTCTTCCACGAGCTGGTTTCAAACTCATAGCCTGACCTCAATCAGTTGGCCACTGTACCTCTTTTAATTCTATCAGTGCCTTTGAAAAGTCACAAAAGCAAAATACCTGGCAAAATTCGCCATGTTGGGCAGGATCTGTAGTACTTTCAATACATTTAAATACCAATGATTTGAAATACCTTGTATGCCTTCTTGTACACAGCTGGTATGATGCTTTCAACACATTTAAATGCCAATGATTTTAAATACATTGTTTTACTTGTTGTACACACCTTGTATGGTGCATCATACAGATGGGTTATCACTGGTGATCCTGTTGTAATATCATTTATTTTGAAAGCTAATGCTTTGGACTCTTTATTCAGCAGTTGTTAACAAGCGATTTTCTCTATCAATTGCCTTAGCTGTAATTTGTATATCACTTTTACCAATCTAGATTGAAATATAAATGGTAAAACATAATGCCATTGCATTGGGGTAAGTGTGGGGTATTAGTTTTTTAATACATAATCATAATAAGCAGTTCTTAGTTTGAAAGTTTAAAAAGTGACTATGGAATATTTAAGGTATTGCTGTGTAGAAATTTATAAATAGTGGTCATTACATATAATGGTACTGTGACAGTTCATTGTTGTAAGTAAGTGCAAAGTTTTTTACCAATAATAAGAACATTGAATTTTTTTAATTTCTCGGTATCCTACAGAAGGATACAAGTTAGTATGGATCTTTCTTGTTTTATATTAGACAGATCTATTTTTAGATTTGGGGAAAATGTCACTACTCTTTTGGAACTTTCTTTGTGTTTCCATTTCTTTCATGAACCTTCTGTAATCTTCAACTATATATAAAGGGTAGAAAACCTGATCAGCCAGTCTTGAATTGGTCTGATCACTGGGAGAAAGAATGAGATCAAGGATATGACCATGCAAGTGATAGGTATACTTAACTGACTGTGTTAGATTACATGATTCTAAAAGGGATTCCAATTTGTAACTATCAGTACAAAGTATATCAACGTGTATAGTGAAATCACCACATATGAAGTAATTAAAGAACATAAGACAGAAAACAAAGGACATAAATTTATCTAAAAAGGAAGAACATGGCCCAGGAGGGTGGTAGATAGAAGCTAGGAGCAAAGTTTGGCATGAAACTGATATGACAATATTTTCAAAGGAGGTATAATCCATCTTGCGATATTTGTATGAATCACAAATGAGGAAATCAACACCACCACCAATACCTGATGAATGTGGCCTATGTATCAATGAGAACCCATCCGGTGTGAGGGAACGAAGGAAACTATCCGAATCAGTAGTGCGAATTTGTGTTTCTGTGAGACAGAGGAAATCAAAGGCATGAAATGCTATTGTGTCAGTGATAAGAGGGCCCTTATTCTGGATTGACCTTGCATTTACTGAACCAAGCATAACCAGTCTAGGATTCATGGCAACCTCACCACACACAAAAATCAATAGCAGAAGCCCACTCTGCTTTACAGTAGGGGAAAAAGCATGGCAGTAGGAGCTATAGCAATCCTCAACATGGATGGAATAAGGAATCCACTTCCAGTAAAATTTTGTGAGACACTCCTGAGATGAGTAGCAGCCATTAACATGGTGCAGAAGAGTAAAATGCACATGGCAAATATCTTGGTTGAGTTGGTTAAATGAAAAATGCCCTAGGATCAAAATAACCTGCGGGTGGCCTAGCCTTTATGGCCTTAAGGACTAACCCTTCAAACTTCCTGCCGTGGGCGACTCATGGGCAACCCTTGCAACTCACACTTAAAGCCAACATTAAGAAACTCAAAACCAACCACCAACCAAATTTAATACTGAATACAGGAGAAATTGACAAAAAAGCAACAAGGCAATAAAAAACATCTGTGCGAGTGATGAACCAAATTAAAAATACACAAAATTAGCTAGAATAAACAATGGGCATGACCAGATTGAAAACAGGTACTGGTAATTCCCGGCTAGGTGGGCGATAAAACCCTAAATATTGTAAAGTCACAATAAGAGTTATCAGAGAATAAAATCTAATTAATGTCAGGTAACTAATAAAATAAACCTAACATACTGAAGCATAAAATCAATAAAGTATTGAAAATTCGCCGTGAGATGTTATTTTTACAACAGTTTTTGAAAGGGACGTGTTCTCCATGGTACATACTAAATCTGCCAAACTAGCTGCAGTTGCTTTCCCACAATTTGGTTAAAGAAGATATTTCGTTTTTAAACTTGAACATTTTACTTTACCCAATTTTCTCAAAACAACCCTCCCAAATATTTGCCCCACCCCATTCACAAGAAATTTTGCTAACCCAGCAATTTTATTACCTCCCTTTTTCCCCTTCCCTTGCCAGATCACTCCTCCTCAGGAGCTGGCCCTGGGGGTTCTGGTTTTTTTTGTTGGTACACCACCACCCTGCGGTCTGGGCTCCTGGTCGAGGCGGCAGTATTTGGGGACCATATCTCAGGATGGTCACTCGCACTGTGGTAGTGCTAGGGATGGGCACAGGTATGATTGCACCTTACCAGTGCCCTCCAAAGCCCCACCCCCATGTAAACCCAATAGAGGGTCAAACCCCAGTCCCATCATTCCTGTGGACCTACAGACCCACCCTGCGCATATGCCATATAGACAGGAACCCCCATGAAATTCAGAGATTCCTCTAAAATGGATGCTTTGTGGACAGGGATGCCTCTTGTAAGGGTGCCCTATGGACCGGAACCCACCCTTGCCACCATAATCTACACAGAAGGGTGAGTTTTGCCACCTACCACCGACTCCAGAGCCACTGGGGTGACACCTGCCACAACCAGAGGGTACATCCCCTGTCAGGCAAAGAGGCTGATGGCACCCGGGCACTCTACAGACCGGAGGTGCCCCGCTCTCGAGCAGCCCAAAGGTGCAAGCCACATATTAACTGCGTGGGCTGCCTCCCTGCTCACCCACTAGCTGCACAGATTTGAATCCATAATCCTTTGGATTGTTCACCAAAAGGGACCCAAATCCAAAATCGACCCAATCCTGAGAGAGAGAGTGGATGTGTCCTGATTTTTCCCTGAACCCTGAAAAACCCTGATAACCTGTCAAATATACCTTATTTTACCAATCAACTTATCTCAAGAATTATAAAATACAACCATAATCCCAATTAACTTATGCTGCCACCAGTTTTGAACTTTTGGTATTGTGACCTAAACTGTAGAGTAGGAGAACGTTAGTAAGATGACTTATTGTGATCCGAGTGCTCCAGGGACCAAGAGTTTAAAGATGTTACTAATTTTAACTTTAAAGTACTAAAATTCATTTGAGTAAGAAGGCCATGACTCAAAGATGTTATTACTTAGTTGGAGACGTGGACTAAACATGTTTTGAAGTCTGAAACTCTCACAATCAGGTGCTCACAACCGATCCCAAATATAACCATTGGGCTGTTGATGTTATCATTCACTGCCATGGTATGACCATTTGTCATAATCAGGCGCAATATAACCATGAGGGTGTGAGGTTCAATCCAGGGGTAAGTTTTCGATCAAGTTCTTGCCACATCTCCACAAAGGTCTCATGGGGACAAGGTCATCAAGTTTCAGAATGTGAAGTCAAAGTTTAGACCCTATTAGTCTGTTTAAAGTAAGCAAAGTAAAAACACAAGTATTAAAATTCAAAATATATATTGACAATAACAAAAATATATTAACAAGGACAAAAATGCGTGTATAAAAGAATATTTGAAGAGAGAAAGACTAGTTAACAAGTTACTTACTTTGGAGAAAAAAAATGTTAATTTTATCATGGTGGTACTCAAATATATACAAAATATGGAGTTTATTTGGGATATGAAGATCATTTTGGAAACAAGATATTTAGCGGCTAAGTGATTAAGGAAAGGTTAGATTTACTTGGGGACTAGAACCTGAATAATTTAATTTACAAGAGACTTAACACCAAAGTTTAAAGGAGTATTTACAATTAACATCATGTAAAGAGTGGATACTTAATTTTAGTAATTAAAAAAAATTAAAAACATGGCACTCCAGTACCTGTAAAACCAACTTAAAGCAACAATACACATGGCATTTAGACATGAATCAACAGTGCAAGCAACAACAGCAAGCATATGCAACACCATTGAAAACAACACATCATATGGCTCCAGGCATAAATTCAAAGCATAATAAAGTTATTGAGAGAGCAAATTATAATATACAAATAATTACACAGAACCAAAGTAAAATACGGAAGGCTAATAGTTTTGAAAAGAAAAAGAAATGACAGGTGAGCATTACAAGAAAAGCAGGCTTTAATAAAAAAATGCACCGGAAGGCTAATTTGGAGGAGCCAGAAGAATTTGAATACAATTTTGAAAGGCTAATGATTTAAGAACATAGGATACAAGGGTAAACACATAAGTAGTCAATAGAAATATATTGAACACATAAACAGAAGTATTGACTCCAACATAAAAAAATATTTAGATGCAAAACCCAGGGCAAGGCAAGGAATATTACCCCAGGAATGATTAAAACAATATTAATTTGAATAGAAGAAAATATGGAAAAATTGAATTAATTTATTCAATATAATTTACTGCAAGACCAAGGAGCCACCGGAAAGGTTAATATTACACATGTTACAAAGGAGGGGAAAAAGGCGAAAAACAAGCCAGCTGTGGAGCAGTAGAAATAAAGAAGAGAGGTTTCACAGACACAAAAATGAATACACGCACCAGATATGTAGCCAACCAAGCATACAAAATTATGAAAGGGATGCATTAATTAACTAGACCTACGCATCAGTGCACTGATGCAAATCTGTATCCACTGGAAAGACAACTCACCAAAGCCAGTGAAGCATCATTTGACCTTGAGGGAGGGGCCAAAGGTCAAATCTGACCACATCAGAAGATTCCCAGCCCATGGTATTCTACAAGTTGGTTTCACATTGCAAATCTCTAGGACCAATAATAAGCAAGTTATAAACACTTTTAAGTTTGGCTGTCCTCGTTTGACCTTGAAGGAGAGGTCCAAGGTCAAATCTGACCACATCAGAAGATTCCCAGCCCATGATTTCCTATAGGTTGATTTCACATTGCAAACCTCTAGGACCAATAATAAGGAAGATTAGTGGACAAACAACCAAGACAAATAAATAAATATGGCCACTACAGAATTAAACAGCAGCAACGATCCAGGTTGCCCCTTTGGATGAACCGGAAGGACTGATTTCTGAATCAGAGGAATCGGACTTGGATACTAATCACAACAAAGATCTGGACATGGACAAAACTGTTACTGAGGATCAATCTTACCGGGAGACGGTTAAGACTGTTAGGGCTTATATGAGATGGAACTATATCTCGGATCTGAAATATACTGTGTCTTCCCATTCTGATAATCCTTGGACTGGTAACCAGTCCCAACCGGTTGGCAAGATTAGTGTGGATATGCCCCCAGAGGGCTGGTTGTGCCATAAACTGGAGTCCCTTAACCTTATTGTGTGTGCTGGATATCAGATCAGAGGGACCGAATCAGGCGGACTTCACAGAGATCAGTTCATTTGTCCCCCGAAATCTCAGAGCCGTTGGCTTAGCCTTCATTCTGGTTTTGACCCAGCTGCTGCTCCGGGCAGATATGTGTCTCACTAGAAGGATGATGCGGCTACCCTAAACAACATGTATGCCCATATTGCCAAGGCTACTGGTACTGCTTCTACTCCTCCTGCCTGTTGGCCTTTAGCCAAGGACACATCTAGGAAGTCGGTAAAGGCCCCTAAGGAATCCTCATATGTTTGTAACCAGACCAAAGGATTCAACAGGTACATCACTAAGCTGCAAGGTGACAATCAGGAGAAGATCAGGGATTGAGAGAACGAACTGTCCAAATGGAAATGTTCACAACAAGCTGGTAATTAAATCCAGCAGGCAATAGGATATCAAAAAGAAATCAAAAAGACACTTGGCAAGACATCAAATACTCATGCTTATTTGAAATTCAAAATGACATCATATGTTAGATGTCAAATAGATCTTTAGTAGCCTAGTCTATTTGACATCTCCAAAAGCCATAAAAATGACATCTAGTAGCCGATTATAAATTTGATATCAGCATAAGACATCAATATGATCACCCAATTTGGAGTGACTTCATGTCTATATGACGTCAGAAACTGACATCAATTTGATGCACTGATTTAAAAATCTGATTGACATTTTGCAAGCACTTAAATCAATTTTTAGTAATACAAATTTGGTTAAAAATATTTTCACAGTTAATATATATTACATTGCTTGAACCCCCAATATACAAATGTCATTTGTTTACACTTACCTGACAAAGCTTTAAGTCATTTCCATGTACTGTACAGATTATTCCATGGGAGAAAATAATGAATGTCCACTGGTAACAAGTTTGAAAATTTAAACTACTTGTTATGATCCAAATTATGGATACAAAAGTTTGAATATTAGAAAACTTTTTCTAAACTTTTTTTCTTTATTTATTCAATCTTTGGCTTCGATGCAACCACTAAAGTATACATTTGTTTACAAATCAACATATTTCTTGAAGATTTTTGCTGTGACACAGCATATTAGTTACAGTGTAAAACATAATTGTTTTGTCTGTACCAAAAATTAATTATTTCTGTCAAAGCAACATCGCACAGACTATAGAGGCCAAGTTAGTTAGTAGGTTCAGCATCTAATCACAGGTTGTCACCTCTACCTGGGTTTGCCCCTACTCATGTGAAAAAGCTGAGGGCCTGTCCTAATATGACCCTGGCTGTTGTACAGGATGTAAAACCCAACTTTGACTTAACACAGACTAGATAAATTATTCCAACTTAAATATCATTTGGACATCCATACGATGCATTTGTAACATTCCTAAAAATGATATCATAATTTTATAGAATCCTGATGTTAATCTGATCTCAAATGATATGATGATACTCCACTTTAAATGTTTTAACAAAGTGCCATCATATTAATATCATTAAGATGTCAGAAACAATGCCCGAGTAGAATATCATGTCACATCATATTATCTGAACATCATATTTTCATCATTTGACATGACTACACAAAGTCATATTGGGATGGTGTCAATTTTATGTGATTGAATAGGATAATACGATCATGTTAGGTCTGGTAACCATTTTGACATCTAGTTGATATTGTAGGTATGTTATTGACATAAAGTCATGTCATGTCACATAAACTGGATGTCAGATTTGTGTCAGATGACGTGACCACCTTAAATCATGTCCGAGTGATAGTTACTTGCTGTCATATACTAACATGGTCAAAACATGATGTCAAGAATTGGACCTGTGCCTGCTGGGTAAAGCTCTGGAAGACCTGAGGGATATGTCAGCCTTCAGCCAAAATGTTTCCTTTGCCATGGTTAAAGCCAAGCAACATCTGTCCGACACTATCTTTCTGCATATGGCCAATATGACTCTCCGGTGCTGGGATGCATATCTGGATCACATCAAGTCGGGTATCAAGTTGGATACTTTGGCAGCCCTCTGTAATGCTCCTCTGCAGATAGGAGTGTTATTTCCAGATGATGTGCTCAGATGGGCTGAGGATGAAATTACAAAGCATGATTTTTCTTGACTTCCTAACCCAGATCGGGTGGAGGGAAGTTTTGGGGTAAGCAGAATAACAAAAAGTATCAGCCATACCAGACATCTTGGGATCCGTCTCAGGAGGCAGATCACAATCCTCAGCCATCAGGACAGGATAAACCTCCAGTTTGGAGGTCTTTCTCCAACCGGAGCAGACTTAATCGTGGGGGAGGCAGATTTATAGGAGCTCCTGCTGTCTCGGATCACACCTCCATGCAGGTCAAGGACAATAAACAATTTAAATGACAATAATTGTGTAGCTCTTGTGGATCACAGTCCACTGATCAGTCTTGCTCAGACTGTTCAAAGTTTAAAAAACATTGCAAGTTGTTTAGAGTGTTGTAATTCATGCACCTTCTGTTTGTAGAACCAGGCTGTCACAAAAGAAAGACTTAAGTCTCGACTGCGGTCTTCACCCAATAAAGTTTGTGAAAGGTGTTTCTATTATAGGAATAAAAGACATATTCGAGTGCTTTATGATGGATTTAAACTATCGAGTGGCTGAATTAAAGTCACGAAGTTTAAATCCATCATAAAGCACAAGAATTTGTCTTTTATTGCTATTCTAAAATGGTTACACTTAATATTTTGGTCAAAATAAGCAGTAAATCTTACAAAGAATTCAAAACAAATCCAACGCCATGTTGGCTGTTCCATCAATGAAACATACATAGCGATATCTGAGGTAAAAAATAAGTATTTTTGTCACTGTATTTTCATAGAATTTGTTATGAAATTTTTAGAGACTATCAACGTAGATGCTTTCTCTGTGTTGTAAGCTTTAAAACGATATGCTATTTATTAAAATCAAGCAAGAAGTGACAATTTTATGAATATTTTAACTACTGGTTTTACCTCGAGTCATTTGTTTACGTTTGTATGCGAAGGGACGATGTACCAGATTTCAACAGCGTGCTTTATTTACCGTTCTATATTCGCGGTTCAAGCATTGCGCAAAAGACGTGTTTAAGGACACTGCGCAGTGTACCATTTTAGAATGTAAATCATTGTCTTTTTGCCCCAAGTGTGGAAAGTGTCCCCAATGTTGTAAAAACCTTACCTGTGGGAGGCAGGTTGCAAATTTTTTGGCGTAGTTGCATTCCCGCTTGAAATCTGTCTTTGGTCCTTCACCAGCACACCAAGGCACCCTTTGAACCATTAAAGGATGCCTCCTTGAAGCATCTCACTTTCAAGACAGTTTTTCTCAATGGCCTGGCTTCAGGGAAATGCAGGAGTGAAATTCATGCAAGAACATCAGACACCAGACAGATTGGTCTGTCCCTTTACCTGTCTTCCCTCCTTTCTGGCCAAAAACCATCTGGTTAGGGAGGGTCCGGGCAGTGTGGCTCCAGTGGTTATTCCCACTTTGGCTCCTACACTGGACCAGACTTTGAATGAAGACAGGTCTCTTTGCCCGGTTAGGGCTCTTAGATACTACCTAACAGACAAGGGAGTAACACCCTCCGTCCTCACTTTTCAGTTTTCGGGACAAGTCATGTCCTGGGACATACATGAAAAGATGCGAGACACATTTGCTTGCTCCACCTTGTGAGTGTTGGGAGAACCAGCCACCAGGTGAGTGGAAGGGGAACTACCAGTCTGGCAGAAGGTAACTCAGGACATCTTTTTCTGGCGTTTGGTGGGACCGGCAGGCGCTGGACTAATGGCTGTCTGTTAGGTAAGATATTAACTAATAAAACTTTAATTTACAATTAAAATTTTCAGTTTCTTGTCCTTCTCGATGGGCAAAAATGGAGTTCCTAAACCAGTAATTATTCTACAATTTTTTGTGGTGATCCGTAAATTTTTCTGGCTAATAAAACTTGTGTGATTGCTGTAAAAATCTTGCAAATATTTTTTTCAGTTTAAAATAACAAAAGTTAATTTTTGGTGCCCTAATATGTATGCAATGAAATAGAGGGAAAGTATATGTGTTCACTTCCCATCTCAGTATTAAATTAATTGTACTGTTCATGACTGATGCTGTTATTAGTTGGTAAAAAAAAGTATTGAATAACATTAATAATGCATGGGAGTAATAAAAATAATTATACCCAGTGATATTAAAAAAGTTTACCACTTCATATAATAACAATAAAAATATTTCACTTAAATTTTCAGTTGGTTTACCTGTAAACATTTATTACTTAATTAACAGTGAAACCACAGACAATAAATTTCAGTGCACAATATCATGAATTATATGAAAAGGGAAAAAGCTAAAGTTAAAACCTTAACTAAATAATGCTAATATTAATAAAAAAAATAAATTAATTAACTTAAAAATACTACTGAAATTGTAACTGCAAGTGTATAGTTTAACAATATCAGATTGAAAGGTTATGGACTCATGTGACAAAAATATTGTCCATCAAAATGTAACTGGGTTTGCTTCCCTGCCCGACCTGAAGATACTATAAATAGCTGGCCTACGGTAACGTGACTTTACTTCCAATAACTACAGTATATATTAAAGTACGTGCAAAAATATCTCACTAGAGAATGATATATTCTATGCATATTTAATATCATGATATAATTAATCACTTGAAAATTAAAGTGTCAAGCAGCAATCTTCTGTAAAATCATTTAAATCAGTTAAAATCAATTTCCCATAATAATTTTAAAACATATACCTGATTATCTTACCATAAAATTGCTTCCAGGTTGCAATGCTGCATGCAAACATTTAAATATATCACATAAAAATATCAGGACTTTCTTACGTTAAATATGATATGTACCCACTCTAGATAGATGACGTGTTGTAAGCTTAAAATGGTACGCTACCTGTTAAAATCAAGCAAACAATGACAATTCTGAAAAGTTTTCTGCAGGGAGAAATCTTTTTTGAAAACTATTCTTGGTGACGAATTAATACATATAAAGTGGTGCGTAGGTACACAATGGGCTATAGACACCACGGTTTCTGAGAGAGATGTTTTTTTTTTTGAGAGAGAGAGAATGGAAAAGAAGTTGTTGGTTTTCTAGTTGGATACAACGTCCTCGTTTATAACAAAGTTATGTGATAATACTTTATAAAATCGTGCTGGTTGCAACATCTGAAACTTGCATAATCTTGTATTTTTAAACGGCAAGAGCTTTAAGGCAGAACCTTGTATTCACTACTTGTTTTCTGAATTGATAGGGATACCTTCTGTGGGACTATACTTTACAAACAAAAATAATCTCCTCAGTAAATTATTATTCAGAAATTCTTTTAAAGGTAAATTCTACATTTGTCACAGGCATTTGCACCTTAAATTTACATATAACTTATCAAGATATTGCTAACATGCTTTAGTGTCCACTATCCTTGTAAACTAGTTTTTGGATTTATTTCTTACATCCTGTTAATAATAACTTAAAGTGTGCTCTGAATTATCATGTAAAGATATATCTTCTAAGACTTTGGTCTGAGCTAGGTCTGGACTTCACAAAGGTGACTTATTTGTCACAGGCATTTGCACCTTAAATTTACATATAACTTATCAAGATATTGCTAACATGCTTTAGTGTCCACTATCCTTGTAAACTAGTTTTTGGATTTATTTCTTACATCCTGTTAATAATAACTTAAAGTGTGCTCTGAATTATCATGTAAAGATATATCTTCTAAGACTTTGGTCTGAGCTAGGTCTGGACTTCACAAAGGTGACTTATCTAACTCCAAGCTTATCAAATAACTACAGTGGTTTCTGTGTCATGTGACCTTTTATATCTGTTCAAAATATAATATTGGTGTTATATATCCTTCATTTGATGCATTTCATCTAAGGATAAGGGCTGTTTTGAAATGGAAACGTTGTTGCCACATATAAACTTCCCAAAGACTACTTTAGTTAGGTGTTTTGTGTAATTATACTTTTTTACAGCCATTTCAAAATTTGAAGTGGAGAAAAGTTTATGGCGGCCATATTTAAGTCCTCATTACAAAATTTAAGCCCACTACCTCCCAGACTTAAAGTTAAGTCCACTGACTTAGCAATTTTATGGACTTAGCTGCTTTTTGAAATCTGCTAAGTCTAAGAAAATAGACTTACATACTTTTGACAAAATTTAAGACCAAAGTCTTATATTTAGGTCTAAATCTGGACTTAAGTCCCTGTGTGAAATCGGCCCCAGATTTACCATTTAATTATTTGCATTTTCACAACTATCAGATTTCTTACTTTATTTTATCAATGCAAAGATGGAAAGAAGAATGATCAGAATAATCAGGTTGTGAAAAGTTTATTGATATAATGTAGTTAAATCTTAAAGAAGCGCCTGTTTTTCTGGAAAAAGATATGGATGAAAAAGCACAAGGTTAAGTTAGAAATCTACTATAATGTCTAGTTCCAATATTAATGTTGAATAAATCCTTGTCAATATTTTGTAATTAAGTATGTAACATATTGCAACATATGTAACACATGTAACTTGGCATATAAGGCTTGGTATCATGAAGTAAGTTATATTTTTTCGTTTGTCATTTTCTGAGTTGCATGCTATAAATAAGTAAAAGTAACTGTATCTACGTAGCTGAAAATACACATGTAAACCTTCATTTCCTTTCTTTGATGTTTTATATGATGCATTTTGCATGTTAATACCCCAATCCCAGTATTGCTTCTTCCAACCAATATGACTATTGATTTGTTTGAAGTGAGAGGTACTCAAGTTCAATGCAGAGAACCCACGTCCCAATATGACCCTAACTGTTGAATGGGACGTAAAAACCCCAACTTTTACCTTTGTTTCTTATGGGTGATTACCAACCTGGATTAATCATCACTATCTTTTAGGTTTCACCAGTTGTAACATATTTGTGTAGATTGACAACCTCATAACACTAAAAGTATTTTGAAAACCTACCAAACACACTACTTCCTGCAAAAATGTAGACTGGGCATATACAGAATGACGAAGGTGTGATATAATTAACCTTATGCCCCTGTTCCACCAAAGGATTAAGCCCCGATCCTGTCTGGGACCCTTAATTGTGGGCAGTCGGTGAAAAAACAGCAAAAATAGGCGGGAATACTGGGTCGGTTTTAAAGTCTGGGATTAAGAGCAGATCGTCCCCAGGAAGCCTCAGGACGCCTCAGGCGGCCCCAGACAGTCCCCGACTGGTCTGGGACTAAGAACCGATTAAGCCACGTTTCTGGTCGGTTTCAACCACGATCCTGTCGCAGACCAACCGACTGGGTCCCAGGATGCCTCAGGCCACCTGGGACTAAGCCCCGACTAACACCCGATTAAGTCCCAGCGTCCTCAGGCCTCCTCAGGCCTCCTCAGACTTCCCCAGACCAGGATCGCCGATTCTTGTTTTGCAAAGTTGCTGGATTTTCTGGGTATATATATATACAATCCACAATCTGATATCATTGCTTTTCTGGGAACACAGCAGGATGCCACCTTTTAATGGAGGACAGATTCAACAACAGCTTAGGGCTTTTTTGGTTTTTATTCAGTTACAAATAATCATGTATTTCCAATTTCTGCGTCGACCACAGCAACCACCACCACCAGCACCACCACCACCACCCATACAGAGACCTAGAAGAAGGCACAACATGTGGGTCAGGCCATGGCTACTGCAGAGAGAGGAGAGGGGGGCCTACCACAACATTATGGCTGATCTGTATGCCACAGACATTCCAGGATTCACCAATTACATGAGGATGACCCCAGAATTTTTTGAGATGATTAAGACCACATTGGAACCACACCTAGCCAGGCAGGCCACCAACTACAGAGCACCAATCAGTGTTGGGGAGACGTTAGCCCTCACCACCAGATATCTGGCCACTGGAGAGTCCTACACCTCCTACACCACAGGGTTGGAAGATCCACCATTTCCAAGTTTCTACCAGAAGTCTGCAGGGCCATCCAGGATGAGTTCACCAGGGAGTACCTGAAATGTCCTACAACCCCAGATGAGTGGAAGGAACTGGAGAGGGAATTCAGGATCAAATGGAATGTTCCACACGCCCTGGGAGCTCTGGATGGGAAACATGTGGCCCACAAGAAATCTAAGAACACTGGAGCCCTCTACCACAACTACAAGGGGTTCTTTTCCATTGTGATGTTGGCCCTGGTAGATGGACAGTATAAGTTCAGATGGGTGGATGCTGGGACAGAAGGATCTTGCTCAGATGGCCAGATATTTAATGCCTCTCAGCTGAAGAGGAGGATTGAAGATGGCAGTATAGGCTTCCCTGACCCAGCTCCTATAACCCAGGGTGGTCCAGATGTCCCCTACTTTATCCTGGCAGATGATGCTTTTGCCCTGAAGACCTGGCTCATGAAACCCTATGGCAGAAGGATGTTAACCAGAGAGGAAAGGATTGCCAACTATAGAATTTTAAGGGGCAGGAGAGTTGTGGATAAATATTTTTGGCATCCTTGTGTCAAGGTTCAGGGTCATGAGAACCACCATTGAACTACCCCCAGCAACAGTCAGAGAAGTGGTCTTTACTTGTGTAATTCTACACAACATACTGAGAAGCCAGTATCAAGGTCAACCTGGTGGTCAGCAGCCTGGGGAGGACGATGATGATGATGTGCCTGGTGATTGTGGATTGATTGGTGGTACTGCTGGTGGTGGACAAGACAGAAACCCAGCTAGAGAGGCCAAAAGACAGAGGGACTACCTGAAGGACTACTTCAACAATGAGGGAGCAGTGGCCTGGCAAGATGGCAGAATATAAGTCCTGCTGCAGTAAACAGTCCTTTTCAGGACTAAAAAACAGTCCTTTTCAGGACTACCAAATATTCCAAAAACAATTAATGAGCTGTGTTTGCTATAGAGAGACCCCCTGCCAAACATAACTAGTACCGACGCACAAACAGACAAACTCCCTGCCAAACATAACTAGTACCGACGCACAAACGGACAAACCCCATGCCAAACATAACTAGTACCGACGCACAAACAGACAAACCCCATGCCAAACATAACTAGTACCGACGCATAAACAGACAAACCCCATGCCAAACATAACTAGTACCGATGCACAAACAGACAAACCCCATGCCAAACATAACTAGTACCGACGCACAAACAGACAAACCCCATGCCAAACATAACTTGTTCAGACGGACAAACAGACAAAACAAGTGCTAAACAATATTCTCCCAAACAGGACACAAACCCCAATGTAAATTGCAAAATAAAATAAATATTGCTTCTATTATGAAAGCTACATACTCATTTCACTTAATTTGGGATTTATTTTGCAAATATATTGGAAACAGAAATGTTTTCCTAGAAATCTTAAAAATAAATTCTTCTACCCCACTTGACAAATATTTATTTCACATAAATACTGAACAGCTTTTAATAATGGGAGATAATGTTTGCAAAACGGTTTGTCAGTTTTTTGGTTTGGGTTTTGTTTGCTGTTGGGTTTGTCAGTTTGTTGGTGGTTATGTTTGTCAGTAGGTTTGTCTGTTACTTGGGAGTTGTGTTTGTCAGTGGGTTTGTCTGTCAGTTGGGAGTTATGTTTGTCAGTGGGTTTGTCTGTCAGTTGGGAGTTATGTTTGTCAGTGGGTTTGTCTGTCAGTCGGGAGTTATGTTTGTCAGTGGGTTTGTCTGTCAGTTGGGGGTTATGTTTGGTATTGGGTTTATGTGTTTGTGGGTTGGTAGGTATGTGAAAATGCCTTTTAACTCTAGGGAAGGTGCAAGTGTTGGACTTTTCAATTGAAGATTTTAAAGTATCCCATGGATTTTAAGCTAAGAATGGGCTGATTATTGGCCATATTGGGAGTTTTTTTTTCAATTTTTTTGTGGCCTTTCTTTGTTATGTGTGGTACCATGGGTTATTTATTTCGTGTTTGGTGGTGGTGTAAGTATTGAACTTTATTTATTTTTTTTGTGTGTGTGATAAGTATTTGTACTGAACTTTTTTGGTTTTGGGAGGGGAATGAGAGCAAATTGCAGCTGAATAATTGTTTTTGGAAGATTTGGTGGCCCTTAAAAGGGCCAGCAGGTCAAAGACCCGCCCTGACTGGATGGCTACTGAGGAGGCTGCTGCTGCTGTTGAGGCGGTGCTGAAGTGGTGATAGTAAAGAGCTGCTGCTGTGGTTGTTGCGGCTGTGGTTGCTCTACAATCTGTGTAGATGTCAGATCAGGTAGCTGGCTTAAAATTCCACTCAGGTTATGTCTGCTCCCTTCGTCCTGTACAGTTAGGACAGATGTAAGGTTGCTGAAGCCAATGGGGCTTGGTGTATAGTAAACAAAACTGCTGCCAGCTGCTGCTTGAGTGGAACTAGACGCTTGTTGAGTGGTTGTTGGCAGTATCCCGACCCTCTGCGACTCCGTGGTAATAGTGGCTGATCTTCTGGGCAATTTCTGACGCCTACGGTTGCTCTTGATAGTTTCAATATCTCTGAATATCTTGCCCTTTAATTCTTCAAATTCTTCTTGAGTCATTTTTTCGGCCTCTGATACCACGTAGTCGAAGAAGGGCTGCCTGTCAGACTTCTGCTGCAGAAAACCTGAGATAAGTGTCCTCATCTGTTCAAAATGTTCCAGAATCTTGGAGTCTGTTGTTGAAACGGGTGTAGATAAAATAATGGACTGACTCCTCTCCCTCAGGACACTAGACTCGAGATGTTCTGTGTCAGTAGTTGACCCACGTGATTCATCCTGCCTGCTGGTATTCGGACTAGCCTCAAACCCTGAACTTCTGTTGGCCCCCCTTTCTTCTGATGTGGGTTTTAAGGAAACCCATCTGTTGGTAGACCCAGGACTGTCTCTTGGTCATCTCCCTCGGGGCTTGGCCAGATTGGAGCTTAGACAGCTTGCCATAATGCGTTCGCTGGGACTCGAACCAGCGTCTCACATCAAAGGACTGAAGCTTGAGTTCTGCAGATATTTCTGCCCAGAGAGCCTCTCTCCTGGTTCTGTCATGAAAACATGGATGTTCCTTGTCATACAGTTCAGGGTGTTGCTTGACAAATTCCACAATGGAAACTTCCTGAGTGTCTGTAAAAGTGGCACACACCCTAGCTCTCTTGGCTGAAGAATGGCACTCCGGATCTTCTTCACACCTCTCTTCTTCCTCTGCTACAGCTTCCCCAATAGCTTGACTTTCCTCTATCTCCTCCTCCTCTCTTCTCTCGACCCTTTCCTCTGGAAGTTCTGGAACTTCAACTCTTTCCTCAACCTCGCCTTCCTTCTCTCCCTCGTCCATCCTTTTCCTTCCTCTCTTCCCTCCTTTCTCTTTCCTCATAATCCAGTTGACAATAAAATCAAAATAAATAGTAAAATGTGTCTCCTAACTGTGAAATTTGCCCTAAGCTCAAGTATATAAAATATAAAATAAAAACTGAAAACCCCTACAAAACAGTGACACACGTCTCTCAGTAGCCAAACAGTCAGTAACAATGAGAATGTGTGCGCGGTCGCTTATATAGTCCCAGACCTCCTCATTGCCTCGTTTTAATTTCAGACGAGCAGAAAACAGTCGGTTCTTAGTTGGTTGTTAGTCCCAGGCCTCCTGGGGCGTCCTCAGGCCGCCGCAGACTGAAAATATGTGGTCCCAGGCGTTCTGGGGAGGCCGGTTTGGATCGGTTAGGGTCGGTTACCCTTAGTCAGGGCTTAGTCCCAGACCTAGATTTTTGGGTCCCAGGACACCGCAGATGGTCTGAGTCTTCCTGGGACTAATGAAACCGACCCACTTTCTCACGCATGAAATTCATGTGCATCATATTTGAGTCTGGGACTAACAACCGGCCTCCTGGGACTAAGCTATGGAGGTCTGGGATTAAGGGTCGCAGGCGGCCTGGGACAACAACCGACTCTGTAAATTTGGGTCTGAGGAGGCCTGAGGACGCCTTGGACTGGACATTTTGTTGAGGGCGGGAAATATGAATCGGTTGTAGTCGTGTGAAATATCAAACATGTTTGATTTTTCACACGGCCTCAACTGACCACAACCGACCCTTACTTAAAGTCTGGGACTGAGCAAATATTTTAAACCGACCCCCCAAAATCCTTAATCGGGAGCCTTAGTCGTGTGGTGGAACACCCACATTAGGCTAATTTTATTTCGACTCTTATTTATTTTTGAAGAAGTCTCATCAGAGGATATAAATTTTCCCTGTCTAGAGTTCCTGTCTTTATTTATTTGGAGTTTTATGTCACTTTCAACTAGGTACAGGTCATATCACGACGGGTAGTTGGTGGGCAGAAGAAACCATTACATACAGTTGGTCAAGGTTCTGTACTGTAAACTGCCGACCAACGATAAGCAACTGAATTTGAATTAATCCATAATTTATTGATTGTTTACCATAAATTATGGAATTGTAAACAAGACTATTATATCATCAGCTTATTGTCAAATAATGGTATGTGTACCTCATTTCCTTGCTTTTAGTTAAGCATTAAATCTTTGTTTATATGCTTATTTTGATGTATATATAAAAGCTATAGGTTTTTATAAATCACCAATTAAGACATAAGACCACTGCAAGTCTATATTTGTTCTGACATAATACACTTGCATGATGTTAACTATGATTACAGTAAACAGCAGAATTATATAATTTTTGTTTATTTTTTGGTGCACAATGTGTGGTTGCTATGACACTAAACTCACTATTAATTGTTTTGTGATGTCATATGAGTGACCAATGTGTCATGAGGGTATGACGTCATTCTGTGTATGATGTCATCAAAAGACAGCTATGTTTTTGTATATATTCCATGGGAGTGGAAGTTATTATTAAATACTGAATTTCATCTATTGAATATTCAAATATTGTCTGATAATTTAAAGTTCTGTTTTGTATTTGCATTTTATACTAAATGAAAAAGCTTTATTTATTGTATTAATATATATTTATGTGGTATTATATAAAACTTTATTCTTATGATTTAAAAAAATATAATTTATTCAACCCCATGTGTTTAACAGGTTGGACTTCTGATGAGCTTAAATGGATATACAGGACACAAAAGGGAAAAGGTGAATTATTGAGTGCCAGATAATAGGGATATTATCCATTAACAGTCACACAAATTGGTTGATACATAATGGGGCTAGAGGGTGTAACTTGGCTCATCCAATAGAACTTAGTTTAACTGTGCCTAAGAGTATTGGTTGACTCAAATTTTGGTGTATACCAGTCTAGCAGTGAGAACTACATATATTTCTGTGGTTGTGTCCATCATTCTTGGAATGACGTGCTACTGGTATTAATTAAACCAATGTTTTATTGTTCATAAATTCTTTTCCTAAGTGCTCTGTTGGGTCTATTTTTAAAGAAATTCAAGAGAATTACTTTTCACAAATGGCTAGTCTTTGCTTGAGATTTTAATAGAGATATAAATTCCACTTTGATATGACTTTCACTGTCCTAGCTCATTAGTCAAAATAGCTAAAATATTGGCCAGAGCAAAAAAAACAGTATAAGTGATTGAGTACACACCTCCTCTTGAGCTAACATATAAAATAATGATTTGTGATGGTTTGCTAATCATTGATTTGATTTTATCTGTTACACAGCTGCGTCATAAAATATGGTTGTTTTAGTACATTGATAACTAAACCTGAAGAAAATGTCCCGCAATTTTGAAGACAGAAATCATGCGAAACTCTACAGATCTTTTAGAAGTGGCTATCCCGATATTCTTTATAAGCAGATTATGGAATATCTGTCTGAGAAATGTAACACCCGTTTTCTTGCTTTGGATATTGGTTGTGGAAGTGGTCAAGGAACTTTACCTCTTAGTAAATACTTTGAGACTGTTATAGGTGTAGATATCAGCAAGGCACAGATAGCTGAAACACCCAAAAGCTGTAGGAATGTATCCTTCAGGGTGGGCAATGCAGAAAACTTGGACTTTGTGAAATCAGGGTCTGTTGATTTAATCACAGTGGCCTCCGCTTTACATTGGATGGACAAACGGAAATTTTATACAGAGGCCAAGAGGGTACTGCGTGATAGTGGGGTACTGGCAGTATATGGGTACCGTCTGCTGAATGTGCAGACAGATAACAAAGAGACAGAACAGCTCTTATCTCAAGAGGTAATATTTCATATTATTTCATAATAATGCCACTTCATGAAATGAAGTGTTTAGATATTATCAAAACATTGAAAGTATTACAATATGGATATCTCTAGCAAGAGGTTATGCTTTTCGAATTGGTTAAACAGGAGCTGTATTCATGAGCAATTTACGACCATTCTTAAATTAGATTGTAAGCATTCCTTGGATTTCATGTAAGAAATTATGAAATAGTATTCACAAACATTCCTAACTGAAAGGTGACCTAAAAATCTTGTAAAGAATCAGATGACAAAAGAGATAATAGTTTTTATTGCGTAAAATACCCTTAACTTATCCTCACTAATGTTGTATGTTTATCGGAAATCCGTCTTTACTACATAGCATGTACTTGGCATGTTCCCTCATCCTTAGTTCCCTGATATTCTTTTATTTTGTTCGTTGAAGAGCAAACATCTTGGATACAGTTTTACATTTTGATTATTTTCAAAATGGCAGAAGTTCAAGTTAAGAAAATATAGAAACAAGCTTCAGGTTGTCGCCATTTTATGACGGATTGGGTGTCACATGATTATTGCCCTCCCTACAGGGATAAAGGTAAAGGCAATGATGTTTGTGTAGTACAGAAACATGAAGATTGTTTCATTTGCTTGCAATTCACCCTGATCATATAAAGACATTGAAGGCAAAGGTGCACTGTAAGATTAAAGAGGGATCTTTTTCTAAAGAACTAGAAGATTCCTTGTTGGGGGTTGATTCCTCTAATTCTTCTTCTGCCACATTTTCTGCAGCTAATCCTTCAGCTACTGTGTCCTTATCCCCATCTTCGGGTAGGCTGTCTTCATTGGAGAAACAATCTGTGTCTTCTACTTCCAATAGCACTAGTTCTGCTACCTCAAAAGAGGCAGTTACAGCAGAGTTTCCTAGTGACCAGGAAGGTGAAGGATCGGCTCCGGGATTAATGCCAGATGGAAATCTTTAGAGAATAAAGCAGAAGGCAGCCCACGCTCAGGAGAAGCAGATAAACCAAGATCTACACCTTACAATTCAGATACCTTCTTGCCTTACAATCGTCCACTTATGAAGTTTTAAAGAACCACGGCTTCAGAATTTTTGACTGCAGCTCTCAAGTGTCAAGACTCTTTCAAAGGAATTTGCAGTAGATCTTCATCTACACCTCCCTTTGTTTCTATTCCTGCTAAGTAGTGTATGACAATGAAAGCAGTAAAGAGGGAACATGTTCAAATGTTGGGCTTTGTCAGTCTTTTCCTTAAAACATTGAAAAAATGTGCTTCCAATATGGAGGAGATTATTCATTCTTCTCAATGTGGAGATGGGAAGTCAAAAGTGTTGGAGGAAAGGTTAAGCTCAAATTCAATATTCAAAGGGTCAGCGGACAAGGTATTGGAGATGGTGATGAATGCGTCCATGATAATGGCCTGTAATCTTCAGCTGGCTAGAAGGGACACAACTCTGAAGCAGTGTGCACCCAAATGTGAACATGATAGAAATCGTTTGGGGAGGTCTGGTTTCATATCTGGGGATCTATTCTCACCTGCAATTCAGAATGCAATAGAAAAGAATTTGGAGAAGGAGAGGTCACCCAAAAGACAGAAGTTGGATATGAAGTCTATTTTCCAGTCAAAGAAGCCCCAATATAGTTCCAATTCACATTCATACAGATCTTCCTACTCTCAATATTCAGTGAAATCTTGGTTTCGTGACTATAAGGGTCAACAACAACAAAAATCTGCACAGTCCTCCAGAGTAGGGCATGGGGGCAGACGTAAATGACTGTCAAAACTGTGAGGCCTCTTGCTGTCATTTTATCAGGTATGTCATCCCAGAGTTGTGCACATCCTTCAGTGGGGTTACAAGATCATTTTACGGGAACTAAACAATTTGTCGACAGTTCCCATAATTCAAAGCGCTTATACAAATCAAGAAAAACAGAATTTTCTTCAGGATTGTGTAACTCAAAGGTGGTTGTACCAGTAAAAATGTGCAAAACTCTGGGATTTTACAGCAGCTTGTTTTTAGTTCTAAAACTAGGAAAAAAGTGGAGACTGGTTATAGATGTAAGTGTGTTAAACAAGCATCTTTTGGTTCCGACATTCAAGATGGAAACTGCAGAGGTCATTCGAAACGCCATTGGCAAAGAGGAATGGGTAGTATCCATAGATTTGACAGACGTGTACTTACATATCCCTATACACCAAAAATCTAAGCATCTTCTAAGATTTCATGTGGCAGGTCAACGGTACCAGTTCTGGGGTCTTCTATATGGTATTGCTATGGCTACGCTTGAGTTCACTCAAGTTGTGAAAGAAGTAAAACAGGGGAATTTGGATTCATCAGTATCTAGACGACTGGTTACTTCAGGTTCCATCAAAAGAAATATGCATGCAACAGTCAAAACAATTGGTCATTTTTGTGCAAGATTTTGGGTGGGTAATAAACTTCCAGAAATTAGAGCTAAAATCTACTCAAAATTTCGATTTTCTGGGGTACAGGTTCACCTTGGTCAATGGCGAAATCTCACCCACAGAAAAGAAATGGAAGATCTTGACAAAAGCCATAGACCAGTTGCTGGTCAGCTTGACCACAAAACCCAGAAATCTAATGACTTTCATTGGGATTCTGGCTTCTCATTTCAGTGGGTAGGTTGCACATGAAACCATTCCAGTGGTTGCCTGAAAACCCATTGGAAGTATCCTCAATCTTTGGACATTCAGATACCATGCTCAGAGATTATGAAAAGGCATCTGAGTTGGTGGAGGGATCTAAACAATGTATTGATAGGTTATCCTCTCCATACAAAGGAGCACAATGTACTACTGTTAACAGATGCGTCCGTCAAGAGTTGGGGAGCACATTTGGGAGGCCTGACAGTCATTGGAATGTGGTCGGACACAGACAAGTATGCACATAAACATTCTGGAATTGAAAGCAGTGTTTTGGCAATAAGGTCTTTTTAAACCCATTGAATAAACAAGAGGGTTCTGGTGGCCTCAGACAATGCCACAGTAGTGTCCTATCTCAACAAGCAAGGGGGGAGCCATTCCTTAGAAACGTGTCTAATGATTTGGCGCCTGATGGCATTCTGCAACCCCAGGGCAATTTTACTGAGGGCTCGGCGCATCCAGGGCCTTTTAAATGTCAAGGCAGACAGCCTTTCATGTAGGGACAAAATCATACAAACAGAATGGTCTCTTCATCCCAAGATTTTTCAGATGAATTGCCAAATTTGGCACAGACCAATGGTAGACATGCAACCAAAATACCTCTTTATGTATCTCCAGTCGCACATGCAAAAGCAATGGCAGTAGACGCATTGAATATCTCTTGGGAGGCACTAAAAGGTTATGCCTACTGTCCAATAGCTCTCATTCCAAAGTTGATTTAAGAAATGACAATTTATGCTTGCCAAATGAATGTAGTAGCCCCATGGTGGCCAGGGATGGGTTGGTTTTGGGACTTGATAGATCTTTCCACAAACCTCCACTACTTCTTCCACATTGGGAACTCTTCTCAAGCAACCATTCAGTCAAAGATTTCACCAAAATCTACAATATCTCAACCTTCACGTTTGGCATCTGGACTTGCGACCAATTTTTCTCAAAAATTCTCAGAGTCAGTGGCAGAAAGAATTAAGGCACCTCAAATATTTTCCTCCAGAAGGGTCTATGAACAAAGGTGGGTCATTTTAATCATGGTGCAAGGAGAATCAGGTGGACCTCCGCCAACTTCCTCTGTCTTCTATAGCAGATTTTTTGACATATTTGTTCACTGACAATATATGAAACCTACTACTATTGCTGGCTACAGGTCGGCTATTGCTGGTCATTTGGGCTCTGATTTTGATATCAGTAAAATTAAGACCTTAAGATTTTATTGGCTAGTTTCCATAGAGATAGACCTGTGAAAGATAAGGCTATTCCAAAACGGGATCTTTCCTTAGTCCTGCTAGCTTTGACAAAGCCTCCTTTTGAACCTTTAAGGAAGGCCTCACTGAAGATTTTGATTTTCAAAACAGTTTTCCTCATGACCTTGGCCTCTGGTAGGAGGAGGGGTGAAGTCCATGCATGGACATTCAGGTCATTAAAACATAAAACAGGCTGGAAGGAGATCGCAATGTCTCCATCTTCGGTTTTCTTAGTTAAAAATCAACTGGCTTCTGATGAACCTGAGGTATTGTAACCGGTTGTGATTCCAGCTCTTAAACCTTCTTTGGATCATTCTATGAGTGAGGATATGACATTGTGTTTGGGCAGGGCTCTTAGATATTATTTGGACAAAACTAAGTAGCTGAGAGAAAACAAACGGTTTTTTGTTTCTTTCAAAGATGGGCTTTCTAAGGATATTCAAAGAGCTACAATTTCTTCATGGCTTAAACAAACTGTGATTTTGGCACATGAAAGTTCAGATGTGGAGACTCAGACTTTATCAAATGTTAAAGCACATGATGTTAGATGTATGGTTGCATCTTTGGCTTTCAAAGGAGGGGTATCCCTTGATCAAATTTTGGGGGCTTGTTTCTGGAAAACTCACTCCACCTTTACGAATTTTTATCTGAAAGATGTGGCTTGTAAGTCAACTGAGGGTTCTGGCTTCTCTTTGGGACCAGTAGTTCCTGCACAGCATAATGTACAATACTAATAAAGGTACTATATGTGGTTTTATAGAGTTGAATTTTCTTTGTCACATATCTGTCATTAGTTTTCTTATTGTAAAGTTATGTATTTACTCAACCGAGTCAAAGGCTTCTTCTTAATCTATCAACAGGTGTTTTGAGTTGCTATAGCTTGACAAACCCATCATTGTGATGTGTATTCTTTTTGTTGTTGGCTTACCAGCATTTGTAGATAGATGTATAGTGTTTGATATGTTGAAGTAACCTTTTGAGACCAAGCAAGCAGGAATGACCAGAACTAATGTTTTACTTGATCAAACTACAACATTTTGGATGGAAAAGACTTATTTTGAGGTTAGTTTATGAACTATATCCAATCATTTGGTTTGTTAGTTTTTAAACTAATATTGTCTATTGTCTAATGTCTAACGTTTGACATAGATGTGGTTTTAGTTTTCTTTATTCTACACAGTTTGTTATGTTTATGATCACATAGTTGATACTTTATTTTAAATATAATTAGTTCTAATTGCTAAAATGTCAGTGCTTTATCTTCACAATGTTTGATGTTTAGTACTTTTTACTTATTCATTACCTACTTTGGTGTTAAAACATTTTAAAACCCACCACCTGTATGGTTGGGATCAAGAAGGATAATGTAAGGGTATTTTATGCAATAAAATGTAAAAATTTTAATTCAACTTTTTGTTAGTTAAATACTTACCTTATCCTTACTAGATTCAGATTCCCGCCCATCCTTCCCCCACTTATAGAATTTTTGAGGAATCATTTTGATACACTCTAAAAATAAAGTGAAGAATATCGGGGAACTGAGGATGTTCGCATGTGCAGTACATAACTATGTAGTATAGACTGGTTCCGGATAAAAATATTTCATTTGAAATATTCGGGTTGGTCGTTGCTCACGCCAACATACAGCATTAGTGAGGATAAGGTAAGCATTTAACTTACAAAAAGTTAAATTACAATAAAATTTTAACAATTTGTGTACAAAAAAAATGTAAAATTTTAACCTTTTTGTAAATACCAATTCTAAGAAAAGTTGAAGTAAGAAACATTATCTTTATGATTTTTTATGTGGGTAGGGCCTTGCCAAAGGAATACGTGATTACATTTTGAGAAAGATCCAGATCATTTTCTGGACACAAAAAACTCTTCAATTTTCAGAAATACCGACCTCCCCCCTCCCCGTACATGTCTGTCCTGTATGAGTGTTTTTAAGTGCCAGTGTATACTGCTTAGCAATCGTGCATATTCTGTTTAATGGAACAAATAAAACAATTTTATAAATGGAAATTGTAATGAACCATGGAGCAAAATAGGCTTGAAAAGTTTAAGGAATGGATTGCTACTAGCTTGACTCCCTAATCAAAGGCAGTCAATTCTGTGTGAGTTCGATCCTGACAAGTGACAATGCTGAAGACCTGTCCCAATATGACCCTGGCTGTTGAATGGGACATAAATCCCCAACTTTCAGCTAAGGTCAAGAATTTTAGCACACAACTCTCACACATATGGCTTTCGATGGAGTTCCCATACTAGGCAGCTATTTGGTCACTGTATTTGCGTCAGAACATTTACATCATCCTCAGTAGGTAAATACCATGCATTTCTCTGTCATCCCTCTGTGTGTGAGAATGTCAATAACATTCTTACAGCTTATGAGAATCAAACAAACAGCAGAGAGCCGGCAAAGATAGGCTTCAAACATCAGATAGTTCAGGTCTTAATGAGGCTGTTGGTGTTGTTGCAAGTATCCCTGACCTTATGAAGATCTCCATTCAACTGAGGAAATGCATCATCTATGTTGATCTGAGCATGCCCCAACAGGCAGCTTACCAGCTTTCGAATAACTATTATATCAAGGATTACTGTGTGGCATCAGTCTTTTTGTAAAGTTATTCTGGTAATGAGAGAGGCCGTATCATTACTGTGGTCAGTTTTTGCAATGCATGGGCATCATCCATAATGATATAGAATATATCACACTCATCCAATTGTATGGTCATGGATAACCTGTCAGATTACCAACACACAGCCACTGCAGAACAGAAATGACTCTATATTACTTCAGTGGGAGCTCAGACTCCTATGATGCTCATCATGACAGTACTGCCATAATTTTGTAGTCTTTTTTTGTGTCATATCTTAGGTCAAGTGCAATTTTAGGTCAAAACTGATAGGACAGAGAAGCAGAAAATTTATGTTGTGAATGATGTCTGCCACAAATATGGTCTTTGGGGATATACTTGTGATACTTTTGGGCAGACTGTATAGTTTCATAATTATGTAGAACTTGGTAATTGTGATCAGAATAATTTGTTAGACAAGTGTGTTATAGCGGGCAAAATTCTGAAAGAAAATATAAACTGACTGAAGTTAATCTGCAGAATTCTAAAAATTGTGAACTGCTTTACTTGGGCAGTGACAAGTTTGCTGGCAAGCCGGGCAACAGCCATGTCATTTGCAGAGGTCAAATAACTGATCCTATGTCAACCATATCAAGTGGTAGTCGAAACAGCGGAATCTAGCCATTAGTGGTCTATTTTAATGACAATGAATCAGTTCCTCACTCAGATTATTGTTCTCTGAAAATATGGGTTTGTCGAGGTGGATTTTACTAACTACTCACACTGGACCGAGAGTAAGAATACAGTAATGTATATTCATAACTTTTCATGTGACAGTGTGGGTAATTTTGATATTAACTCCAGACTTATGTTGACATAGCGTCATTCAGAATTCATGTTTGTGACATTATTTTCTGAAGGGAAATTGAGTATTGTTTATGCTACTGAAATTTTCAATGATTTATACAACTTTAAATTCAATGTAAAATGACAACCAAATTGATTTGTTTGCGAGAAAAAGTACAAAAAGGTTTATGAGGATTTTATCAAAGAGTCATCCAGCTGGCAACGTCATAACATGTCATATGAAAGTTATATTCATAAAATCATTAACAGTTAAATTGAAAAACAAAATGATTCAGGTATCAGCAAGTGATGCTGTCACTTCCCAGTCTCATCAGCCTTTTTGTGTAAAAGAAAATGATTAAATTATTTCAATTGAACAAGGTATTGTGGTGATTCGCAGAGTTTCTCGGGGCATCGCGATTCGCGGAGTTTCGCGAATCTACAAAGATGTGGACGTTAGCATGGCCAGTTAAAAACGAGAAACGGAAGCGAATAAACGAAGTAGAAGTAGGGAGTTGAACCGCCATATTTAAAAGGACAACACAGACTTTATATTGTGAAAGAATAAAATCACAGAGTATCTTGCAGTTTGGGGAGAATCTACAGCCCCAACTGTTGAGGTGTACAGTGGACCAAAGCATCTACTGTATGTGAGTAGAATTAAAACACCATTCACTATTTACTTCAGTGGTACCAGAAGTGTGTGCTTGAATCCACACATTTAGTGACACTGGTCCACTGTTGGTTGCTAATATTCATATTTGTTTTGAATATTATATAAAATATAGCACACTTAATATAATTGGTGTGATTTTTGAGTGTGTAATTGACGAAATTTCAGGTTAATTTTGAACTTGAATTTGACAATATTCAGTCAATTGGTGCACTGAATTTTCATTGGCTGTTGGATTTTCACAAAACATTTCAGATTTATATTGAGGTAAATTTATTTTGTTATTACTGGCAAAGGATAGGCTTTGTTGGGTAATATTGGCTGCAGTGTTTTATTATTTAGGAACTGTCAATACTTTTCTGAATATTTACAGTGTGTTATTTTTATATATTTGTTCATTATTATTGTGGAATAAATTTCTACATTTAATTTTGCGAATATCTGAGGTGAACAGATATTTTCAATTTTAGTTTGTTGACACTTAAATATTCGTCGCAAGCTTTAGATAGTCATAATTTTGTGCCCTTTATGTTGGAAAGTACATAATTTTGACATATTTGGTATTAAAATTGGAATAACTTAGTTATTGGAATTTATTAGAATTGATACATTTCTTAATAACAGATTTTGTCAGAATCAATTAATTTTTAATTTTGACATTGACAAATATTGGGTATTGTATTTGGTACTGCATATATTGCAATATCAATTTTTGTATTGATTGTATTGTGTTGATACATATTTGTATTTAATCAAGAAATGTTCAAACTAACAACTCAGTAGTTAAGGGTTGCTGTAGTTAAGTTTGTGAGTTATTCATTTTTTTTTTTTGAAATTGTTACATGATCAACAGTATTTAATTCAATCATCATCAATTGATTGTTGTACTTTTAAGATTTATTCATTTCTAGTGAAAATCATTTGTAGAGTACAGTACAGTACTTCAGGGTGAATATAATAATTGTTCAAAAAAAACAAAAAACAAACAAAGATACTGTTGCTCACTGTGATCTTGTAGTTTCAGTACAGATGTCAGAAAAGACACTGAATATAGAAACTGCAACTGAAAAGGAAATAGCGGCCATTCAAGGTATTTCTGTCAAGAAGGCTAAAGAAATAATAGCCCTCAGAGATGCGAATGGCGGGAAATTCACCGAATCTGATTTCAAGGCTGTGAAAATATCTTCGGGTGTAACGAAGAGAATTTGTCAAGGAAATGAAATACAGTTTTCGGAGGAGTGCGAACCTTCGTCGGACACGAAGGGTGCATTTGGCAAACATGACCAGTATGGGGACAGTGACACAGATATGTCTCAGGGTAATGAAGACTCGAAGCCAACGAGTCATTTTACTCTGAGGGAATCTGCTATTGAGGCAACACTGGGAAAAATTATTAACAATCAAAGAAGAGCAGATAAGAAATTTGAAATTTTTTCAGATGAAGTGAAAAGCGACATCAGAGATGTTCGTACATCTCTGGAAACTTTTAGCAATGAAATCAAGTTAGATGTTGATGAGTCTTTAAGAAATTTCAGAGAAAACATTCAGTTAAATATACAGGAAGTGAAAAAAGAAATGCAACAGATGAGAGAAATAACTGAGAAAACAAGTGACGACTTTAATAGTTTGAAACTTGAAATGAAAACGGACTTTGAAATTTTTAAAGATGACACTAACAAAGATGTGAAAACTTTTAAAAGTGACATTGATGCACGCAATGATGGTTTGGCAGAAACCGTGAAAAATTCAAATGCCATGGCTGAAGCTAAATTGTTATTGACAAATGAAACTGTTGTGCATGTGCAGTCATCTGTCAGTGATCTAGAGGGGTTCAGGACTGAAATTGATTCAGATTTAACAAGGATTAAGAGGGACATTGACACTGAATTACCGCAGTTGAGGAATCAATGTGACAGGGTGGAAGGTGATGTCATGAAATTATGGGACAAAGTCAGTGCGGTGAATTCTGCATTTACTAGCTGTGACAGAAAGACAAGTGAGAAGATAGAGTGTGTGCAAAAGGACTTGTTGAATCTTACTTCGTCCATGGAGTGTCATAAGCATGAAACAGCAAATCAGTTAGCTGATATGGGAGTTTCAGTGGACTCTCAGTTGAGAGGAACTGTAGATGCAGTTGGAACTTTCCATGTAAATTTTCAGGCTGTTACTGATGATCTTGAAGTCAAAGTTCAGAAACTTCATGAAAATCAGGCACTTATGAACAGCAACTTCGATCGTGTTGAAGTTGAACAAGTTAGTTTGAAGGCGCAAATAGAGGACATCGGATTGGATACTGGTCGAGATCTTAACCGTTTATCTGGGAGATTTGAAACCAATCTTCAGCAGTTACATCAGAGGGTTGATGTAAATGTGCCTTTACAGGAAGACTTTACTGCTATCAGGGAGAATTTGGGACATTTTGCTGTTGATGTGGATTTAATGAAATCAGAAATGCTGCATATTCAACAGACGGAGCAGAGAAATCCACCAAAGTCAGACCTTGATAGGAATCCTGATTTCGCTAGTGCACGTGAACATTTGGAATCTTCTATTCAACAATATTTGGACTTACGAAAAGAAAGAGATGTCCAGATGGAGGAGTATAGAAAACAAGATTCTGAACGCCGGAAGAAGATCCAAAGAATGACTGTAGAAAGTGACAAGTTCCTGGTGAAAGCCAAAGAACAACATGAGAGGACAGTGGCTTTTCAGGATGAGTACTATGACAGGATGTCCACAGAAGTATTGGAGAAAGTTCGAAGTAGTGCTCAAAGGATGAAGAGTAAGTTTGGAATTGATTATTCGATGCCCAAGAGTGTACTTGGTGGATTTGAATGGACTGGATTGGACTTGAAGGCTCCGACCGTCCCGGAAGCCACAGCTCAGTGTAATATTGAAGATGAAGACCAGACCAGTCCCAAGCAATATAGCCAGCCAAGGTTATATTCACAAAGTAGATCACAATTCACTCCTTGTCCAAACAGGAAATGGGTTCAGGCATCCAGAAACAGCAAGTGTTCCACGCCAGCAGTTGATGAGGTGACAAATCGCCTACAAGCCGCTCTTGACATGAATGTCAAGGATGGTTGTTATATCGGTTCCAGACATAAGCAAAATACGGGTAAAACTAATACAGGAACTTTGCCATTTCAGGACTGTGAGCTCAGTGCTGTGACATCTGATAAAGATGATCAGGTGCAGCAGTCTGGACATCATGTGTCAGGTGAGTTCAATAAACATGAGAGTCGGGCTCACGAAAGGTCTCGTGATTCCAGAAGCTTTCGGATTCCTAAATTGTCTTTTGATGGCGAGTACTGGAAAGGATTTATTACTCAGTTTGAGACAGTAGCTGAGAGATTAGCCTGGTCTGAGGCTGATAAGCTTGACGCTTTCTCTCTTGCCTTGAAGAAAGAAGCAGCTGAATACTATAGTATCCTACCAGATAATAAGCGGACAGATTTTACTTGGCTGCAAGGTAAGTTTGAGGAGTATTATGAAGATTTGGATCCTCCTTCTTCAGTCAGGTGGGAATTGTTGTCTGTTGAGCAACGTGAAAATGAAACTCTAGAGCATTACTTAGCACGTTTGCAAAAAATGATCCTTAGGGCTTACCCTGATACTCAGACAAGACAACTTAGTAATCCCATGTTTGTTGATACTTTTCTTAAAGGTTGCCGGGACAAGGCTGCGGCGCTGACGGCATGTGATAAAAACCCAGAGACAATTGAAGAAGCTTACAAATATGTCAAACTTTCTGGTCAGCGACGTAAAGCTATATTTGGTAAGAAAAATATAGTAAGAACTGTCAGTAAGCATTATGATCCAGCTTTTGCAAGTTCTTCTGATAGTGATCAATCTACCAGTTCTCCTAAACGTAAGTATTGTGTTCAGGGGATACAGCGACTACCCAATAGTAATCAGAATCAGGTATCTACTGACAAAGGTAAGTCTTTGTCAGAGGCTGGGTTGTTACTTAAGGGGTTGGAGAGGATTGAAAACATGATGAGAAGTGGTATGCCGTGTGTTAATTCACCAAGGCATAATTATAGTTGTTATGAATGCGGGGAGCCTGGGCATTTTGCTAAAGATTGTCCAAGACGCCGTTATCCTTACACTGGAAGTCCAGGTGGAAGAGATAACACATGGCAATATTCCAATAATAGTCCTGGGAAGACCAGTAATTCTAGATTTCCAGGCAAAGAAGTAAATAACTATTCCACAGATACCTTCCGAAGAAGCCATGAAACATATTGGGGTCCCCGAGGGAACAACCCTAAAAGTGAATATCTTGAGAATGGCGGTAGCAATTCTCAAGAGAATAAAGCAGGTACTTCACCTAAGAGTAGTATAAGGAGACAGGGAACTCCACCACGGAAAGGTCTTGTGAGTGGGAGTCCGTCCGTTAAATTTGCTCCTTTAAACACATAAGGGAGGGCAAACATGAACCCGATGTTTGGTCCCTCCACAAATCAACTAGGGTAATGCATGTTCATATGACAGATCCTAAGGAATATACTTGTCAGCATTTGAGACAAAACAATTTAAATAAGTTAGGTGCAGTAATGTCGTGTGTAGTAAATGGGACTAAAACCTCTGCACTGTTGGACACAGGTGCCGAGGTTTCTCTTCTTAGTTTTGATGTTTATGAAAGACTTGCTGTAAAACCAAAGCTAACTGAAAAATTAAAACTAGAGGGTATAGTTAAGGAAACGAATACATATGCATGGCTGATTAGTGAAGTGAAGATTTCCTTCGATGATCAACATGTGTATGAATGGAATTTCTATGTAGCATCTGTTGGACAACCAGTTGTGATTGGTATTGATTTCTTATGTCATTTTCATGCAATTTTAGATTTCAGCAACTATACTTTTACTCTAAGTGGTGTGACACAAGAATTGTCAGTTCTTGTAAGTGAAGGTGGAGGTAAGTTTTTGGCTTCTCGGATAGTACTTGAGAAGAAACTTAAAATCCCTCCAAATAGTGTGGTGCAGACTGGAGCTTTGATGAAACCTAAAGGAACAGGTGAGATGGTCATTGTTCCCGGTAGTGATAACAAGGGTGTAACCTTACCAAATATGTTGGTTAAAGCTGATGAAATTATACCTGTGCAAATTGTAAATGATAGGGATAACTTTGTACATTTACCTGGTGGTCATGTCCTCGGATATGCTGTTGAGTCTGATATTGTTCTACAGGATGAGAGAGTTAGCTCAGTAACTGCATGCACCCTGGGTAAGTGTAATCTACCAGATCATCTTGAGGACCTCTACTCTCGCTCCGTCAAGGTACTCAGTGAACAGGAGGCAGGAGAGGTAAAGTTATTATTGACCAATTTTCAGGACATATTCTCAAAAGGAAATCATGATCTTGGTTGTTTTTCGGAGATTAAACATACCATAAACACCGGTGAGGAGAAGCCAGTTAAACAGCTAATGCGAAGGACGCCAATTGGGTTCGAAAAGGAGGAAGAAGAGAATCTGAAACAGATGCTCGAGACTGGTGTCATAGAGGAATCCTGTTCAGATTGGGCTTCTGCTCCTGTACTGGTGAGGAAAAAAGATGGGACGGTAAGATATTGTGTTGACTTTAGACTTTTAAATGCAAAAACGGTCAAAGATCTTTTTCCTTTACCATCTATATCTCAATGTCTTGATCAGCTTTCTGAGAATATATACTTCTCTACTCTAGATATGGCAAGTGGTTACTGGCAAATTGAAATAGATGAGAAAGACAGGCATAAAACAGCGTTCATTACCAAATTTGGTTTGTTTGAACATAAACGAATGGCTTTTGGTTTATGTAATGCGCCTGCTACTTTTCAGAGGGTCATTCAATTTGTGCTCCGTGGTTTGACATGGAATAAAATACTTGCTTATTTGGATGATGTAATTGTTCTGGTAAGGGATTTTCAAGATCATATGAATAATTTGACTCTAACATTTGAACGGTTCAGGAAATATAATCTTAAATTGAAACCTAAAAAGAATTGGCCTGTGCCAAAGTCTGTTAAGGATGTTGAGAAGTTTTTAGGTTTTTTGAATTATCACCGTGAACACATCCAAAATTATGCCAGGGATACCTCAGTTCTATATAAGCTGACAGGGAGCCGTGCCATATTCACATGGGATGAGGAACATCAAAAAGCATTTGAATTTCTAAAAGACAGAATGATAAATGCTCCTATACTTTCTTATCCTAGTGCCAATGGTGTTTTTATTTTAGATACTGATGCATCAGGTTCTGCAATCGGTGTGGTGTTGTCACAGATACAAAATGATATAGAAAAGGTAATCAGTTACGGAAGTTACATCCTTACACCTGAACAAAGAAGGTATTGTGTGACCCGTAGAGAGCTTCTTGCTATTGTAAGGTTTACCCGACAGTATAGACATTATCTACTAGGAAGACAGTTCTATATACGTACCGACCACAACAGTCTGACTTGGCTTTTAAGATTTAAATACATTGAAGGTCAATTAGCCAGGTGGTTGGAAGAACTGAGTCAATTTGATATTGTTTTATTGCACAGGTCTGGTAAGAAACACGGGAATGCAGATGGGATGTCCCGTATACCAGATGAGGTGCCATTTTGTGACTGTTACACAGCAGGTAGTGATCCATCATCTTTACCATGTGGCGGGTGTAAGTATTGTCAACGTGCCCATGATCAATGGTCTAGATTTGAAGATGATGTAGATGAGGTAGTCCCACTTGCCATCAAAACTGTTGCCATTTCTG
Organism: Sabellastarte sp. h YS-2021; assembly: GCA_964017235.1. Taxonomy (NCBI): domain Eukaryota; kingdom Metazoa; phylum Annelida; class Polychaeta; order Sabellida; family Sabellidae; genus Sabellastarte; species Sabellastarte sp. h YS-2021. The sequence continues at coordinate 23,256,012 of OZ024933.1, read as the reverse complement.
AACATGGTGACAGTTGGTTGAAAGAGTTTACAAAAGAACAACTGCACAGTGCACAGTTGTCTGATCCATGTTTACAAAAGTTAATCAGTTGGATTTCCACAGGGGTAACTCCTGAACAGAAGGATTTGGCCTTGGGTAGTCCAACAGTGAAGCATTTCTATTTGAACAAAAACCGGTTACTTTATCAGGAGGGTTTACTCTTTTACATGTGGAAAGGGAGCATTTGTGATCAGAAATTGTTCATAGTCCCTGAGAGTTTGAAACAGAAAGTCATGTCCGTAAATCATGATCTCCCATTAACTGGTCACATGGGTATTGCAAAGACTATTACCCGTGTTAAACAATCCTTCATATGGTATAATATGGCTAAGGACATCGAGGTTTTTGTCAAATCGTGTAGTCTGTGTAATAGAAATAAGAAAGCTAATGTCAAACCCAAAGCTACATTAGGTCAATATCATGCTGGTTCACCTTTAGAGTGAGTTCATATTGACATACTCGGGCCATTCACTCCAAGTTCAAAAGGTAACCAGTACGTTTTAATGATTGTTGACCAATTTACCAAGTGGCTAGAATGCTTTCCTCTTCCGCAACAAAAGGCTGAGGAAACAGCTAAGTGTGTAGTTGACGGTTTTATTTCAAGATTCGGTTGTCCTTTGGAAATTCATACTGACCAAGGGAAAAACTTTGATGGTAAATTATTCGCCTCAGTGTGCGAATTATTACAAATTACTAAAACCAGAACCACCCCTTATAGACCCTGCTCTAATGGACAAGTGGAACGTTATAATCGGACTTTACTACAACTCATAAGATGTTTTCTTAGTGGTAATCAAAAATCATGGGATGAGCACTTACAGCAGTTGGCTGGTGCCATTCGGTCTACTGTGAACCGGAGTACAGGGTTTACACCAAATATGATGATGTTGGGGAGAGAAGTTTTGTTGCCAGTGGATCTAATGTTGGGGGTTGACAAGGAACAGTTAAATACAAATAGTGCCGAGTATGTTGAAAGATTAAGAAAAACATTGCAGAAAGTGCATACTCTGGCCCGTGAAACATTACTTTCTACCCAAATGCGGCAAAAAAGGGATTATGACCTGAAACTTAAAATTCACTCTTACGAAATTGGAGACTTAGTGTATAGATTAGACACTGCTAAAAAGGTTGGTTTTAGTCCTAAACTTCAACAAGTTTGGAAGGGGCCATTAGTGATAGCAGAGGTTATCTCTCCTGTTTTGTTTAAAATTATTGACAGGAAAAAATCCTATATTCTTCACCATGATAGGTTAAAGCCATGTGAAGATAGAGATACTCCCTTGTGGATACGGCGTAAGAGAAATAGTTTGTTGGACAAAGCAGATAGTATGGAAATTAAGGATACTGAATCTGATGATGACTCGATGAATTTAGACGTGTTGTTTGAAAAATCAGATGTTTTGCATGAGTTTAAAACCGCTGATTTGGCCGAAACACCTAATGAAATACCTCTTTTGCATGATAGTTCTGTTGAAAACATTGTAGATGCAGGAAAATCACCAGATGTCTCCCGAGCTGGACGCAAGAGAAGGAAGCCGAAACATCTGAATGACTATCATATTTAAGTTTAGTTAAGGGAATACTTAGATCGTTCATATGATAGGTAAGGGGCTACTAACAGCAACAGAGATCTGCGACGAATAAAGTGTGGCTTATCTTTTTCTTTTCAGATGTCGCATAGAGGAGAAGCATTCAGGAGAGGGAGGCGTAGGGGTGGTTCCTATCGAGGAAATGTCTCGAGGAGCTCCACGCCTTATGAGAGGCACGAGACTAGTTCTCGTGGGTATAGCCGACGGGATGACTATTCCCGTGATTATGAAGGAAGGCGTGATGACAGTTTTCGCGGGTATAGCCAGAGGCACGATGATCAACCTCGTGGAGGTTATTCAAGACATTACAGTGAACGTCAGGACCGACCCATAGAGCGACGTCCTCGTCATGTAAGCTTTGAGGATGGTAGTAGACCAGGTGAAGCTGCTAGAGATCACCGGGAGACCGTCTCTAATGAGAATCTCAGTAGGGAGGAATCCGAATCAGTAGTGTCGGTATTGATACAGATTTATCCAATAGTGAGGCCGTACACGATCAGGGACTCGGTGTACAATCCACATAATAGACAGCCGCCAGTGAATCAAGGCATATTGCTGGAAAGGTGTAGCCGGGATATCAGGTCTCGAATGTTGCATGCTGCTCAAGCTCAGGAAGTCCCTGCGGCTTTGGGTGTACCATCAACTTCTACCAGTACAGCCACTGGTTCATCAACTGGTACCAGGCCGACAGAATCAAGTTCCGCACCAAGGTCAGTCGTTGGTGAAGACAAAACTGTAAAGGTCAGTTCTGCTGAAGAAAAAAGACCCATAGACCGTCAGGATACAAAACCAACCACAGGGTCATCTTCTAAGAGTGAGAATCCTAAAAGTGATTGGACTGTTGTAAGCTATAAGCATAAAAGTACTGGACAACAGCGAAGCAGAGGAAAGCCATATGACAAACGCCAGTTTGGCAATAGGAATACTACTCCGAGGGGTGGCTTTGTGAGTAGAGGAAGGAAAAGTGGTTATGTCATGAGGGAACCTGATAAAAAAAAATGGGAAGGTAGGCATAGAAGTCCTTTGCAACATTCTTATCAATCTCCGAGTAGTCAATCGGAGTATGAGAAAGAATTTCCTGTCCCCGGAAGGCCCAGGAGACATAATGAAGGTGGGCGTAAGTCACCTGAACCGGGAAAAAGTACTCAGTCTACGGAACAGGTTAAGCCAAGGAAGCGAAGATCTATATGCTACATGAGAAGTTGCGGAATGCAAGTGGCTCATCTCCGCAAACATGTGGTTGGTAAGCATTTACCTAGAAGTTTTGCTACCTGGCTTGAGATGCCGTTAGTTGCCAGAATGGAGTCATTCAAGGCACTATTAAAACAAATAGAAACAATCACTAAATGTAAAGATCATGAAGCTTTGTTACAGATGGTCGTTGAACGAACATGGTACCCGGAGAGTAGTAATGTAGAAGTAACGGAGGAGGATATTTCACTGTTTAATCAATTTAATCATTACTTCACCGGTGAAATTGTTGAGAAAACTCCAACCATCAAACCTCCCAACTGCACAGCTGCGTTGATCCACTGGAGGTTGATTTCCAACATAATAAACATTATTGGTGAAGAGGACATACACTTTGAGTCTGAACCCGCCAAAAGTGCTCCAACTGGAAGTCAGAATGGGAGTAGTAAGAGTGCTCCAACTGGGAGTCAGGATGGGAGCAGTAGTGAGAGTGGGAGTTCAAGTGAAAGTGGAAGTACAAGTGAGAGTGATGAGTTAGAGGAGGGGGAAGTGCAGGTTAAGAGCAAAGATGCTAAGAGTAAGGCATCCAGTAAAGATGTTGAAGGTAAGATGTCTGGCAAAAGTGTTGTTAAAAGCAAGTCTCAGGAACCAATGGACACTGAGACTGCATCAGAATATGAGTATGTGGAAATGCCAGCCCATAAAGTTAATGTAGGAACAGCATATAACAAAGGTGAGTGTGAAAAAAGAAAGGCTGTCCTGTATGCGTCTGGGGGTAAAAAATGCAAGTTTGTGGACTCTCATATGCAACTCGACAAATTACAGGCAGTGAGCAGGATGCAAGATCTTGACATGATCATGAGGGAGGGGCCAATGCCATCAATGCCCGTAGAATTGCAGGCTGCGATCGTTAATTATTGTCACGGGTTGCCAACGGATCTAGCAAAAGATCTGTTCTCAGAAGATTACCGTTTGTTTTATTGCTACGGAATTCATCCAAAGCTGGCACATACTGTCACTCAAAAGGACGAAAGGGCTGTAATGTCCAAGGTCAACTTTGATTCCCGATGTGTCGGAGTTGGGGAAATGGGGATTGACCTATCAGGGGATTTTGAAAAGTCATTGAATGATCAGACCAGGGTGTTCAAGAATCTTCTTCATGAATACAAATCCAGCCTTATGTATAAATATGTGTTGGTTATTCATTGTAGGGACAAACCAGGCTCCTCCAAGGCCAGTGACATATGCCTGGAAGTGATGAGGAGCAAGTTACCTACCAAAGATAAGGAGAAGTATAAAGTTCACCGACATTGTTTCAATGGGTCTTTGGATGAAATGAAGAAATGGAGGGATACTTTTCCTAACATAATGTTTGGTTTCACCGGGCTGCTGTTGCGCGGTGGTCGTCATCCAGAGCTGGAACAAGTTGTACAAGCTTTGCCCCTGACAAGTATATTGTTGGAAACAGACTCCCCTTATCTTCAGGCACCCATCCACGAAAATCATCCCTTCAACACCCCTTATGGAATTGAAGAGATTGCCTGGCGTGTGGCAACCCTGAAGAAAGTGTCGACTGAGGAAGTGCTAAAAGTTACGTCTGAAAATGCTGTAAAGTTGTATGCTTTGCAGCTGTCTACGTAAAAGAGCAATAGTCGATCTGTACCCGAGACAGCCTTGGGTACACATATCATGCCCCTGGCAAGAGGAGCAAAACAGAAGGGGAAGGAATGTGGTGATTCGCGGAGTTTCTCGGGGCATCGCGATTCGCGGAGTTTCGCGAATCTACAAAGATGTGGACGTTAGCATGGCCAGTTAAAAACGAGAAACGGAAGCGAATAAACGAAGTAGAAGTAGGGAGTTGAACCGCCATATTTAAAAGGACAACACAGACTTTATATTGTGAAAGAATAAAATCACAGAGTATCTTGCAGTTTGGGGAGAATCTACAGCCCCAACTGTTGAGGTGTACAGTGTACCAAAGCATCTACTGTATGTGAGTAGAATTAAAACACCATTCACTATTTACTTCAGTATATAGGTTACTCTATGGCAATTTGAAATTGGATGCGGATGGCAATAATGTTCTGTATAAGAGAAGGGAATTCTAATCCCTGTGAAATAGGCGGTTTTCTTTCATCGACCCAAATAGAAAATCCTTGGCACTTTCTTCCATTGGTGATTATCTTGCTGAATTGATTAAGGCTTGATGTCATTAACTATTTCTTTTTTTGGAAACACGCTTCATTAGTTAAGTGGTATTTACAAAAACAAATTTCACTGACTGGCAATGGTAGGCCCCCACAAGCAGTAAATATACCTTTTTTTTCATTGCTAGCTGTTGAAAATAATGTAAAACCCCAACTTTGACCTTTGACCTTTTCCTTGCTCACATGCCTACTATCTGGACATCTAGGTTGTTATTGGCCGGGTTCATGGTAGTATTAGTTTTCAAACTGCCAGTGATGCCATCACCTATATAATGGCCTTTGAGGGCTAAAAGTTTTTGGCCTATATCGACTATTTGGTCTGTTCACAATTTCATGCAGGCCTTTGACATCTTAACAGAGCTACCAGGTGACATTAGCCTTCCAAGAATGAGGGAAAGCAAGAAACACCTTGCAAGGTCCTCACTGGCCAATTGCATCACTACAGATATTCCCACTATCTTTTTGTTTATTTATTTATTTATTGTTTTACATCGCTTTCAACACTGTACAGGTCATATCACGACGGGTAGTTGGAAGGGCAGAGGAAACCAGTACATACAGTTCGCTAGGGTTGTGTACTGTAAACTGCCAACCAACGGCAAGCAACTACCAGCTTTCCCACTTAAGGCCATCACAGGGATCGAACCCACAACCTCAGAGGTGGGAGGCGAGAATGTTACCACTCTGCCACCGTGGCCCCCACTATCTTTTTGAGCATTGATACAGAAACAATTACTGCCATTCATAGCACAGTCCTTGCCACTGACTAAAAAGACATCTCAAATGTATCGCTCAAAGAAAGCATTTCTATTTTAATTATAATAGTACTTTTATAGCACTTAATCTCCATCAAAAAGAGACTCTAGTCACAAATTACAGAAAATGTTTCCCTCTCTGCTAGGTAAATAATTGTATATTCATGAAAACATCCATTCGGCTCATATTTTCATTTAAAAATTGTTGAATTCCTCAGACATATTCCCCTTAATCCGACCCCCCCCCCCCCCCCCCCCCCGACCACCCACTAACAATTTTCCCCATTTTGTGCAAAATAAAAACTCAGATTGGAGATCTTTGCAAGAAAATACTTGAACTCATACCACAAAACTTAACTCTTTTATTCCAGGGTTTATATATTTTCAGGTAGTTGAGATCATTAATGTTTTTGCAATCCCAATACATACTGTAATAGATGTTCATGTAAACATTTTAAATGTATATAGGAATTGTTTTGAAGTATATTGTATTTCAGCTCAATGTGACACTAAATTATGGAAGTGACACCCAACCCAGAACCTTACCTGGGCATTCCTTTGATGACAGCTTTACTATACCGTTCAGTGATTACCAGAGGTAATACTTGTGGATTTGGTAATGTTGTTGCAACACTTTCACCATTTCAAGATTACCAGCTTCCTTCATCGTTTCAATATAATTCAATATAATATTATAATAAAATGCTTTATTATAAAGATAGCTTGATAAAGATAGCTAGATAAAGATGGTTGAAGTTGAATACTGTTACTGATCGAATCTAACTGAGAAAAAGCTGTACTATTAGCATTATATTGATATTCCTTGGTGTGTAACTTTAGTGTGTCTTTATATTTATATTAATAATGTGCAGATATGTTAAGTAACAACTGTATTTTTGTATCCTAAGCCCAATTTGATGCCAGAAATATTTTTAACAAAATGACTAGGCTAAATGATGCCAAAACGGTTTTAAAAAATTCACTAGAATTACTTAAGTTCCCCTGGAATTTTTTTTTTTCAGCCATGAAACTCAGTAGCTGAACAGACCTTAATTAAGGTATAATGAAATTTTTGTTTTCACAGTATATTGTGTTCTTCACTCTATGAAACTGCTGTGGATTGCAGGGTAAAAGGGATAAACATCAGACATTTATGGACTATAGAGCAGATTGCAGGGTTATTAACTACATACTCGGCTTATCGAAAATATATGAGGGACCATCCAGATTCCACACTTCTAAGTGATACAGTGCAGAGGTAAGCACAGGTTCTTAGCATTACAACATAAGTTATTGAAAGAAATTTGTATTCAAATGTTATAAATTTAATGTCCCTTTTCATAGCCAAGGAACAGTGGAAACAGGCCATCAACATTTCCAACATGTTGTGGTGAGCTAAATTCAAGCAGATAGAGATAGGCGTCATTTCAGATATGTTAGACCAACAAGTCATTAAAGATTCCATGAGTAAATGAAGTGATATTGGCTTGCATACCAGTTACCCTTTGGGTGAAGTAGATTTATGCTAACATCTAAAGCTTTTCACAAGACAATATTATTTAAAATGCATAATGACATTGCTGCTTCTTTGGACAAAGATACCGCAATTAGAATGATGCCTCAACACTGGTGTGGCACTGATAGGGTTTTGCTTGGTTGAATTTAGTTGAACCACCATTCAAGAAAGCAGGAGATTAACAAAGACACTTCTTTTCACCCTTTAAACTACTCCTGATGCATTTGTTTTCTGTGTGCCAACGTATTTGTTTGCTGATAGCATACAAATATAATTGGAACTTAATAGGGGCTAGGGTGGCACAGTGGTTACACATTCGCCTCCCACCTTTGAGGTTGGCAGTGCAAACCCCAGGTCTTATGTGGGAAAGTTGGTAGTTGCTTACTGGTGGTTGGCAGTTTACAGTACAGAACCTTGACACAAAAAATGGGAAATGTCAATGGGAAACACAAAACTAAAACATAATCCTGATAAAGCTGGATTTATATGGATTGATAGAGATCGTATCACAGATTCCCTGAGGTCAAAACTCCCTGTTATAAATCTCCTTAATAATGTCATGGAATCAGCTCACTCGGTAAAATTGTTAGTGTCATTTTAGATGCAGATAATTCAATGCACAGACATGTTGCATATGTTTTGTCTGTGTGCTACCACTGTCTCATGAACGTCCATCGGTATATAACTTATGAAATCTCTGTGATGGTGTTGAACACTCTGATCAGTGGTCGGTTGGACTACTCTAATTCCTTGCTGTATCACACAACAAAGGTGAACATAAGTAGACTCCAGAGAGTCCAGGATGCCTTATGTCACTATATGTGCAGGCTTAACAGGTTCAGTCATGTGACATCATACTTGAATAAACTACACCATTTGCCCATTGATTAACAAATATTGCTTAAATACAACCTTCCACACATATAGCCTTCAAGCTGAACCAACCTCCACATATTTTATTTCTTAACAAGCCTAGTGAGCACACACAGGGTAACTTCCTTTTTGTTTTCTAAACCAGACCCACTAAACAAAGAGGGATGGGCAGTTTGTCATAGTTGCTCCTACATAATGGAGCTCTCTCAAGCCATTAGACCCATGATAATTTCTATGGTATCAAACAATCACTGACGACTTTTTGATTGGCCTATTGCCTCCACAATCTTCTCCCTTATCGTATATTAACATTGAGAAAGGCTCTTTCTGGTAATTGGACTAACCTTTTATAGCTTCAGTGTGGTAGCACTCTCGCCTTCCACCTGTGAGGCCAGGGTTCGGTTCCGGGCCAGGCCTCAAGTGGGAAAGCTGGTATTGCTTGCCTTTGGTCGGAAGTTTACAGTACAGATCCTCGACCTACTGTATGTACTGGTTTCCTCTGCCCTTCCAACTACCCACCTTGATATGACCTGTACAGCGTTGAAAGCAACGTAAAACCCCAAACAAATACAAATTAACTTCAGTGTCTAAGAGGATGTCTTCATCATATATAGAAAATGTGGGAGAAAGAATGTACTTTTGCCAGTTCTTTATGTGCTTAAATTTTATGAACACCTGCTCAATAAAGATCTTCACACCTCATTTTGATGTAAGTACACATGACGCATGTGTCGGTACACTTTTACATTGCTCACTTGTAGACAAGATCCCTGCTAGTTCTGAACTCTGAATGATGTGCAAGCTCATATTGATATCACTGTAAATCTTCAAACATCCCAGTGTCCAAACATCTTCTATTATTAAAAAGAATCTGACAAATCTGATGCTTGCGTTACACAGGTTCGTGAGAGTCCCCAGGTTATGTACATCAGTTTCTTGATATTTCACGACTGTGATTGATGCTCTTTCCAATTTTCTACAGTCTCAGGTATTACATGATATATGTGATATATCAGTGCATTAATCATCTAGTAAATGGGAATCCGTATTTTCGACCCAATTGTTGCAAGCATCTGCATTTATTTCATGCAAATAAGGAGTATGTCATCTTGGCAATTCTTGTCCTGTTTTCACTGTTTCAGATGCCTCAGGATACCTGAGCTAAGTAAGTTTAATAGTTACAAAACGTAGTCAAACAATACCTGATGGCATTTCATTCGGGTTATGCATGTGTTATAATGCAACAGCATGGTTATAAACGACCTAGACATAGTGATGGAGCTGTCAACACACAGACAGACTTTCATATTATTAATATTGATAAATGGTTAAATCTTAATAAGATTAGCATACTAAACCTTGATATTGATAAATGTGTATTGTGTGCCTGTTTGAGGTTGAAGCAGATATACCATGATGAAGACAACAAGACTCAGATTGATCTGACATGGCCGATGTACTTACTGCTTGGAAGGAACTAAATGTGTGTTTCCATGCAAAGGATCAACGATATAACTTAAACGATTTACAAGCATGACTTTTTACTTCTATGAATATCAATGAAAATATGTCTATGTAGCTGAATATTATTTATGAATAAATACAGCTGATTTGCGATTGTGGATTTCTATTTTACACGACCGAGAGTAGGTGATTGCCAATAACTGTTAAATAGTTATTCACTATATGAGGAATATGTCTTTCATTTTATTGATTAATATCAGTACATGTAGTTTTACTTAATTTACAAACATGTTTTTTGTTGCTGTTTTTTTATTACTTGATGTTTTAGCCGCCTCATACTGGGGCTAGATTAAACTAGTTTAAATAAAGTCAAAACGTCAGTCTTGAGCAGAATGTACACGACTACAGCCAAGATATATCAACCTACCTCCCGAAATTAAAAACAAACACACTTCATGGGTGTAGTTCAAGATACGTTCCCCAAATTTTCCTGATAGCTTTCCGATAGACATTGCGATTGGTGCAAGTACTCTTCTGATAGGCTCCCAAAAAGTTTTCCAATTTGTCTGATTGGTTTCCCAAACCATCTGATTGGTTTATGAACTTTAAGGATCGACTTAAGATGAAAAATATTAATGCAAATATTAATATAGGTTTACCGTACTCTTCTTTTTTGTCTTAAGTCACGGCCTTGAAATGGTTCACCTCGTACCTCAGCCACCGATTGCAAGAGATTTAAATTGGGTCAGCCTTCTCTGAATTGTGTGAGCTGCTGTTTGGTTATGCAGGGCTCAGACCTAGCTCCTGTGCTGTTTTCTGTATCCACCACTCCTTGAGTAAGATTATTGTAAAGCACCCGAACATCAAATTTCACTTTGATGCAAACAACACCCAGTTGTTAATTCAAGTGTCTCACAAAAATGCAGCCCTGGCTTTTGATTGACGGAATTCATGTCTTATAGATGTTCAAGAATGGATGTCATCAAGTATGCTCCAATTAAACCCTGATAAAACATCTTTGAATCCCATGTTCAGCTCAAAAAATTACCAGGCCAAATTTAGAAGGTGGTACGAACCCCAAACCACTCAGTGATTTATTATATGGAGGAAGGTTCAGTTACATAAAAGAAGACCAGCCTAAATAAAGTTAAATTTCATATATACAATGGCCTTTGGGTAGTATTTATGATTTCAGTGGTTTTACTTGACTTTATTACATGGAGGAAGATTAAGTTACATTAAAGTAGACCACCTGCAATAAAGTTAAATGTCGTATATACATTGGTCTGTGAGTAACATTTATGATTTTGCATGAAAGTTTATGTGGTTGAGGCTAGAAATGAGGCATCCAAACCCCAAGTAGACTAGCAGTGTAGGGCACCCTGAAAGGCTAGTGAAACAATACAGGAAGTAGAAGAATTAAGGTTACCCAAATTGCATCCGACTTCCAAGTCCCATGAATCATGATATGTTCTAGAGGTACCCCTTGCTTAAATGACCAAGAGCCCCGAGCTCACCATGTGGGGTAGGATTTGTAACTTAATGGATATTTACTTAAGATGTTTTCTAGCAACTGAGTCTGTTGAGAGACCAGGCTTGCCATACATGGTGTAATATCCTCACATATATCTGTTCTATTACTACCTGGGCTTCCGGGGATTCCTCTTTAACTCAGCTGGTTAAAGAGCTAGCCTTGTATTTATATCTGTGTGTAATCAGAGACATAGCAGAACCTATCAATAATTTTTCCCTTCCCACTACAGTGTTACCACAAACAGTGGATCATTGTGATTGGCTGGATACATCTAAATCATTTGTTGCAAAGCAGTGATGGGACAAAGAGAGGACTGGCCCCGGAAAGGTACAGTAACAGTGGCAGTGGTTTTACGATCCTGTAGTGTTTTTCACCATTTGATGAGGAGGACTACATTCTGAGCCCATGAAATAAAGTCAGCCCTGCCTAATTGTCTGGTGGAATCAAAGGATATAACATTTTGTGGTTATATATTTGAAAGTCTGGGAAATGAGAAAAAGGAAAGCAAGTATAAAGATCTAAAAAATGGGGAAACTCAAAGACATTACATGCTTTAATAATCAGATGAAGAGTCTGAATATCAAATGTGAAATGAATAGTAGGTTTGAGTGGAGCATTCAACTGAATGAATTTTAGAAAACGTTGGATTATCTGATCCTGAAGTGGGTTAGTATCCAGCCCATGGACATATGGAAATACCTCAAAGCAGCCAAAAATTTGGCAATTGTTGCTTTAGATTGTGAACCTTCATACAAATACTCCATGAATGAAAGGAGGATGTGAACAGTTACCTGACTGTGGGGCAACCCAGGGACCACCTGGAAAGCCACGAAATCAGCCCACATCCTCTGGTACTGTTTGAGCAACGTGTAAGCAAATTTGCCACCACGTTTTTTTCCCTGGTATATGTGTGAAACAAAATCAATATTAAAGAGGCTGCAATTGGCCATAAGTTCCTGGTACATGTTGCAAGGTCTGAATCTCTTGCTATTTTTGCAGCCAAGATGAGATTCACACTTCCAAATGAACTGTATCTTAACTCTTGAAAAAACTAGAGATTGGTAAAGCATACACCATAGCATAATACTGGCCACCCAAACCTGTTAGGGAGGCATCTAGTAAGGTCCACAAGATGTTCGTCACAATAGTTTTGCGAATAGAAACGCCATTTTGTCTGGATTGAGATTAGATTTAACAGGAATTCTATGGTGCATATAGTTTGGAACCCCGCTAGCTGTGATCCTATGGTGTGCATGAATAATATCTAGTTATCTATTCCAGCACTCTGAGGAACCTGTATATAAGTTAAAGCCACCTAAAGGTCTAAAACCAAATTTATAATGATCTTGTCAATAAGATCTGAACACTCAGTGTTAACATTTGCAGGACTCTGCACATTATTGGGGTTTACAGTTTCTATTTAAATCCACAAATAAATTAGATTTGCTCATGAATTGGTTTTCAGCCACTGTCTGGTTAACAGTTGTGACATTATTCTTACAGCCAATCCTGGCACCTTTTCTAAACCCATCCAAAAACCCAATTCTGTTTTTATTGCCTTCCAAACTAAATTCCGTCTGCAGAGTCAATGAGGGTTCCATAGTCATATCATGAATAACATCCATATTAACATCATCAGACCAATCAACAGAACCATGTGGTGGCATAGATATCACATGGTTCTGTTCACTCCCAACCTCAAAACTATCCCCCAAAGAAAACCCAATCCATTTTTATTGCCCTCTCCAATTTATCATTTGCTTGCATTGTCAACGCAGAGTTAATTGAGGCTGTGGGATTGCAGGCAACAGTTTTGCACTCCCTGGAGTTTTAGTTTTACCAAACATGTCAACGCAGGCCTGTGTTCTCGAATTTACAAAACTATCAACGACGTCTGATATTGAACTAGAATCATAGAACATTGCAAATTTATTATGCAATGACAATGCAATGTGCATTCTTTTGTACTTGTATAACCTTTGATGGTGAAGTGCATTTTACATGTTTGACAATAGCCCGGGTGACACAGTCAGGATTTTTCATTGTGGGATTTGATGTATCCCTTTTTACACTGTTAAGACATTGATTTTGTAAATATTTATTCTGGATTTTAACTGCTGAAATCTTGAGAATTATGTATGTTTTCAACAAAACCTGTGCTTAAGTTTGGGTAGAACGCACTTGCTGATTACTACGAAACTGCTTGTACCAATGAGAAACTTGATTTTAGTTCCATTACAATCATCCCAAGCATGTGGCTTGGAAGTAATCATTATACATCTAGCAAAATCTTGAGCAATCAACATCTGAGCACTCATCTCTACTCGTTTTTGGATGTCTTTTTCAATTCATTTCGACATTCAGTAGAGGGGCAAAAATTATGCTAGAAAATATGAAACATTCAGAGCAAATGTGCTTATATATAACGCCCCTGTTTTCATGAATTTTGGCATGGGAATAATTACCTTGATTAAAGTATTAGCACAGCATGGATTTGTTAGCACTTTTGACACTTTTCTTTGCATGCTGGGGATCTTGTGATAGGTTCACATGCCTCTAGGCATTGACCCTTCCACCCTATCAATTTTATCAACTTCACCGTAGTGCTTAATCTCACCTTGTTCCATCCTACAAAGTAAAATGGCATGGCTGGCCGTTTGCCGCATCCCAGAAAAATCATTAGCATCATCCATTAATACTATCATGTAATCCGACTTATTTTGCCTAGTTTCCAAATTTAGTTCCTCCCTCATGATGAGGACAATGTCAGCCACCTATTGTGTGATGGACAAGTGATCATACTGAACCCTTTCTTTAAGCATCTTGCATAATTGATTGCAAATCTGGCATTTAAATGTTTTTAGGTGACCTAATAGCTGTGTGATCCAGGAATGAGGTGCAGACTTTGTTTTGGTGTATTTATTCTTTATATTCTGAGAATCAGTACCTTTCTTATATGAACTGGCCTCCATAGAGTCCAAGCGCTTGACCAGTGACTGTAGTTGTTGTAAAATTGGTACATTAATAGCCTGTTGGGAAATGTTTGTCACATCAGATGTACTCAGATCCAAATCTGAACTCTTACACTCTTTTTCGGACTGTGAAGTTACAGAGCTTTGTTCCGTATTCGAATTTACTATCAAACTTGCCAGGACATGAAAGCTCTCTGCCTGGCCAGAAGATCCATCAGAGAATTGGCATCATCTGACGTCTGAATCTAAACAGGTACATACAATTCTTCTTGTCTGCCAGATCCTAAATTGTAATTCTGAGTGCCAGAGCCAACCATATCGTCAACGTGTATAAAATATAAAAAATAAAACCCTAAAAGTGTAAAAAATACTTGGTAAAATGACTATAAAATTTTTTCTATGTCACCCTGGTCACCTCTACCTCAAGGTGACCGATCGTAAACCAATAGAAAAGCATGATAGAAAACCACTGTATACACATACTAAATTTTTGTGATTGGAGTACCCAATGGCAAAACTTGCCGGTACCTTTATTACTGCCTGAGTTGGCTCCTAGTTGATGAGGTCTTTTCTGCCCCAACTCTCCTCTGTTGTAGAAAAAAGTTATCAGCTAAAACAGCTAAAGTTATCTCTTCAAAAGGCTTTTTCACCTTAACATGTAATCTATCCAGTGTCTCTGTGGTACTGGACTTGACAACGGCTACCGAGTGATTAGTTTTGAATTGGATTGTGGAGTGGTGCCTTAGAGTCTACCTCGGCAGAGATTAAGAGCTGTAAAAGAACAGAATAGAATAAGATAGCTGTAAGATAAAAAAGATGACTTTACGGATGGTAAGATAAGCTTAATATGGGTTTGTGATGGATTCTCGATCACAGGATCTGATAAGGACTGGGAACAGTTTATGATCAATTCAAACAGTTTAATATTATTGAAAACTAGGATCCACTCAGAAGTGCCAAAACTACCATACATAGTTGTCCCGACTGTAGTTTGTGATGACTTTAAGATTGTTCCAAAAGAAAAAAAGTTCCTGGATAGCAAAAATGAGAAATTTTATTTGAGTCTGGAACACAATCTCCATAATGGAATAGCCCTATAATGATTATACCTACAGTGCTGTACGTTGTGTTTACTTGTACTTACTTGGTGTAATTCAGTATTTACTCGAAACACTGGAAAAGTGAATTTGGGGAGGACATTTTAGTTACAAATTGTTTACAGCTTTTGATCAAAAATTGCCCTTGCATGATGTTATTTTGTACTTGTAAATAAATAAATTTCACAGTTAAATTTAAGTGTGTAATTAAAATTGTAGGTTACAAAATTATAAAAGCACTGCTTCGGTTGTAACCTTTCAGTGGAACTTTCGGTGAGGTTCTATGTTTGTCTGCACTGAATAAACTTATCTAGCATCATTTTTACCATTCATTTTATAAAGTTTATCATTTTTACCATTCATTTATAAAGTTTATATTTCTTTCGTGGAATATTTGACAAACATACTCAAAATCTTTTGAGATGCCCAAAAGAACAGTTTGCTGAATGGGTGTCAGAGTCTAAATGAGTTTAAAATTATAACATTGATGTTTAACTACTAGGTGCAGCATATTCATTAATAAGACAAGTCAGACTTCTACAGGGAACCCATATCTATCACTGGTCTCAACTCAGGACATTTTGACTGCTGTCCAAAGCCTTACAAAGAGTTTATGAAGCAAAACTTTAGTACCAATTTATTTATATCGGAAGGCACTGGATTCTCAGTTTGCATTTTTTTAAATAGAAGTTATGAATGCTTTTTGTTTTGTTTGATTCTAGTGATATCTTACATCTTGGGACTGATTTATCCAAATTCACCGCCTTTAGACAGATCACTAAAGACGTGATCAACAGTAACTATTAACTGCATAAGTGACTATTATGTCCGGCTGTATATGTTATAACACAGATGCACCATACAACTGTTTTGTTAAATTTACAGCAAAAGCCAGTTTGTAGGGCAAGTAGATGTTTGAAAGTATGTCTTACCATTCAAAACAGCTTAATCTTGTGTCCTAGCTGCATGTCAATTATTGCTGTGACCATGTCAGTATTTAATCCACATACCAATTTGTTCTCTACGGCCTTAATGTGCAGTCTGCATTATAAAAATATCTACAGAAGACTTTTAATGCATTTTACCAGCATTTCACTTACGTGTCACTTGCACCATTTTTCAACTTGATCAGCAGGTGTTAACATCATGCATTTTTCAATCATGAAGCTGGCACATTGCTCACGCTATTACTATCACTCACTTTTATCAAGAAAGTTTCTCTTTGTGAAGAGAATCTTAAGAACCAATGCATTACATTAGAATAGAGCTTCACAGCAAAGAGGGTTGTGCATGTGATAAGTTTGACATTGGGTCCTCCTTAAAAGTCAAATAAGCTGGCCAAATTTTCAGTAAGCATTACACAAGTTGTAATGCCAAAAATTAATGTATGCTAACCAGCAAAATAAAATCTCAAAGCCAGCTCTTGGCTTGACCTTTATTTATATCATATGACATACGTTCCACACGAACTGGTCATATGAGTTGTAGGAGGATTTTATCAAAAGAAGAAGTGTTATTAGCCAAAACTGATTACAATACAATTACTGCTTTGGATAGAATTTTGGAATGAATTATTACAATTTAAAGTTGTTAATTGATTCATTCAATGAAGTTTTTAAACATGATGTATTATCCAAAGGACGAAATATATTTGCTATGTCACTGATATAAGGCAAGGTGAAAAACAAAAAAGATTCAACACTACAGTCAGTCAAATACTTTGGCCATAACTTGCCTTTGATTATCTTAAGTTTGGAATACCCTTCTTGATACTGTACACACTGCACAATCCTTTCCGTTCCCCCTGCATATTCTCTGGTATAATCTGGCTATGTTATTTGTGATAATACACCTTACCTGTGTTCAACTGTGACTTAGAGGGTGTTAATTGACGGAGTATAAGTGCTATAAAACTCCACATAATATTAGATTAGATTAGCTTATCCGAAATTCAATAAAAATGGAAACAGAATTCGTTTAGCTGGGAAAATGTACATGGTTTTTATCATATTTTATAGGAGTTTATGGCTATCAAGTGGTATGAAGCTAAAATGTTCAACCTCTCTATCTTTTCTTTCTGGTCTCCATGGTTGCTGACCATGTCTCCAGATATCTGATTTTTTGACTCACTCTTGTTGATTTATCGCACCTTAGAATGTGCATATTGCAAATATTTTAAGTATTATAAAAGCTATGCTTATCTTTAGTCTGAAATAAAAACATTTGTAGCACGAGATTGTTATTTTGACTGTTTTTTGAATGTTTTGAATATTTTTTGTCTCTGGCTATGAATAAAACTTTGTGTCTCTCCTTACACCAAGGTTGAGTTATCTTTGGACAAAAGCTTTGGAGTCCACGCCTTAACAATGAAGCTTAGTGATGATATTGTGGCGATATTGTCATTGTTGGGACTGGCGTAGTGGCATCAATACTTTACTGCAATAGGAAAACTGGCCTACTCGGATGACCTCTTGCCACCTTTCAGTGTGATTGTGTACTGCCACTAGATTGATGACATACATTTCAGACCAGGTATGAAGGGCCACAGTGACACAGTGGTAACACACCCACTCCAACGTCTGAGACAGTTCAAACGCCAGACTCTGTGTGGGAAAATTGGTAATTTACATTACAGAACCTTGACCAACCGTACATAGGGGTTTACACTGCCCACAAAACTTCAGGCCATGACATAACCGTAGTGGTTAACCAACCATCAGTAAAGTTTTACTATCCAAATGATAAACAGTATTGTTGCAATATAAACCCTTTTCTTCCAAGTTGTGAGTCACAAATAGAAGGTACTGGTGTGTTTCAAAGTCTGTTATGGAATTGAGTGACTGGTTTAATTGTTTGTCAACTTGCATTTATCTATGATACCCTAGTATTGGGATGATATTCTAGTTATCTGTTTTCAATACAATCCAATTTCTACTCTGCAGACCAGGATGGCATTGACATAGTTTCTGCTCCAGTTCCATTTTCGTGAATTATGAAGACCTTGCCAATTTATAACTGTAGATGCTGCAAACTGATAAACCACATAATTTGTCCCAAATGATAAGCCTCATGACCTGCTCCCCAGTAACTCACCACACAATGCTTGACAACTCTTGTAAAATACTTGTTTAACAAATCCTCTCATCACTCTCTTCATTTTGTATTGAGCAGTGGACATCATAAGTCTAATACTAACATCTTCACCAGGAAAAGCAAAAAAACAAGTTCAAAAATAGGATAAGTGATCTACAATCTTCACAATTTTACTTACATCTAATAAGATTATACTTGGCACTACATGGTAGATATTACAGGCTATGAAATTTAGCCATATATAAGCCACTCTCACACCACCTAACACAAAACTTTATTCCATTTTAGGGGTGTGGTTGGGAGGTTAACCCATACTTGTGGATGTTGGCCATTAGTATTATGATTTTCCATGGTGTCTCCTCTGTTTGCTCATTTCATCTCTAACCTCGACTTTCTAGGTGGCCGTGTGGTTAGTAAGTTTAGCATCTAAGTTTGTCACCTGTGTCTGGATTCGACCCTCACCAGTGCAATGCAAAGGGCCTGGTCTTATACCATTCCAACTGCTGAACAGGATGTGAAGTCCTAAATCTGACCTTTGATCTTTGCACCACTGGGACAGACAAATTGGTTTTCTTCTCCTGATCACTAATAATAAATATTTTTATAAACATTTGAGACTGACTCAGAACAAAGTTATTTTTTTATTTTTATTTTCTGCTGATTTTACAATTTCACTTAGTTCCCCCTGGTAAAAACGTCTTCTGGATCTGCAGTTTACAAATTCTTTTCTTCCCCAAATCTTGCAGATTTTAAAGTCAGACAGTCTGTCCAGACTGTCCATGAACCAGTGTAGTCTGCCTTTCATTGAATGTTGAACCAGGCGGCAGCTTTCAAGCAGCTACCATGCATTTCTTTTCCCTATCCCTTCTACCATCATAATATAACCGATGTAATATACATAGAGTGAATTTAAATAACTAAGTATGTTAATAAATTCAAACCAAGAAATCTGTTTCATCTGTACCGAGAAGACTTTTAATTGGAAATATCATTAAATACAACATATATTCCAGTTTGTTAATCTATTATAAGACAAATGAAAAGGACACTTTGACCTGTGTCATAAGTTTTACTTTTTATTTAACTTAATCAACAGTTGGAATTAGTTCCAACTTAAAGATACTTTTGGAACGGGGAAGTATATAGCCAATAACAATTTTATGTATATCGTTCTTATTTGCCCTTTTCATGGTCGTACAGCATTGTTTTGTTAAATCTTTGCATGATGTTATGTTGGTGAAAGGGTTGGAAGATGCTTGGGGAATCAATTGTATCTCCTCATCTTTCACACCCAGTGGACACTGATAGTCAACACACACCTAACAAAACCAGAATTGAAAATGTAAATTAACAAGGTTGAACAGTCTTTAAGTCTACAGAGTCTTTAAGTCTGAGAGCTGCAAAGCAATCAGAGACCCTAGCAGTGCACTAGAATTTATAAAAGTCTGGCAGAAAAAGTATATTCTGAGTCAGATACATCCCATACCTGGCCTAGACGGTCGCCCAACTAAGTACTGGCCTGCCCAGTGCTGCTTAACTTCAGTGGTCAGACTGAAGCTCATCACACTAAGCCATGATTCGTGAAAGTCTGACGACAAAAAAGTGATCTCTAGAAGTGCAAGTATTGCCAGAGCTTTGTTTAAAAATATTTAAACTCATAAATTTAAATGAAATTTTAAATTACTATGAATATTACTATAGAGTTAATAAAATAACCTTAAAAAGCAACAGATGCAAAGTAGTTTCAAGCACATCAGTAATAAAAATGGGATTTATGGTTAAAGCTCATTTATGCTTAAAAGTAGTGTTATCATTTTGTATGAACATGTGCAATAAACATGTACATATTTTATAAATCCCTTTGTTAAGGCTAGGTTTAAGCACATCTCTCAGTTAGAAAAATTGGGATTTATTGTTATAACCTTTTGGTGCTTAAATAGTGTTTTCACTTAGATAGCAACTTCAGAGTGAGGTATCCAAATAGACATTTCTCAACACTTGAGGAATCTCCCAAACTAAGTGGCTATTAATGCCTTATTTGTTATTGCAAGTGCACCTTTATTTATAATTCAGGCGGTTGTAACAATAAATTCTATAAGAAAGGTACAAAAACTAGAACATCCAAAACTATGTGATTTACCCTGTCTGTAAAGCTAAAGTATATGACTGAAAATATTTTTTCAGGTAATGGCCTGTGTTGTCCCATGACCTTACAGCTGATGTTATGAGTACAAAAGCAAATTTCCCACCTAAAAGCTACAACATAAGTTGCAATGCCCTAACATTGTGAGGGGACATGACAGGGCCAACTGGGTCATGAGTGAACTGTATTCGAGAGCCACAAGACACCATCAATTGATTCAGATAGGCAAAAAGAAGGGCATGAGTTGCCTTGGTCCATTGATAAAACACGCCAGAGCTCCCCAAGCAAGAATTCAACAAATAGTTAGTGGCTTTAGAACCATATTAACATATGCTAATATACAGATTAAGGCCGTCTCCATACAGAAATTTATATTAGGATTCCATGGCTCCACAAATTCAGGACAGGCCTGATAGGCAAGAACATGGAACCAGGAGTGCCTGAATAAGGTTCTGGGTCAAACCATGGATGAGGGAACAGAAGAAAATGGTTGCTATCAGGTATTCATGTCAGAGAGGGAAAGATGGGAACACAGTCATACCTTAACATAATGAGGATCCCCATAGAACTCTTTCATAACTTAGAGAGGATGTTCTACAAAAAAATGTAATGTTCACTTGGCGACTGGAGAGACCTACCCTTCAATGAAGTACCACTTCACAGTGGGAAAGCCAATCATAAGTTAGAGGTGGAGGAAGTGAATTATTCAATGTTACGGGCTCCAACACTGCAGTCGTGATGCCAATAATCAGTGCAGAGCACTCCCTAATCATAATTACAGATGCTCAACCAGTTACTGCTGAAGGTGAAGTTTGTAGGGGGATACCTTGGCTCTCCACCTCATAAACATCTCATGCCTGATGGTGCTACCATTGACTATGGCATGTTGGGACCTGCTGGCTTTACTCATAATATCCTTTTCAATGAGAAGAATGGAAAAGTAGTGTACCCGCCTACGTCTGTCTGTAGGATACTCTCTATACTACCCCTCTCAGCAATATCATTTCCAATTTCAATGTCACCCACCATCTATATGCCGATGACACCCAAATATATTTAGCACTGGACCATAGGAACTTTGATTCCAGTCTTTTTTAGCTTACTGAGTGTCTCACATGTATCCAAAACTGGATGGCTGGTGTCAAACTTAAACTCAACCCTGAGAAAACTGAATTTATTATCATTGGCAACAGACAAGCCAGAGAGTGTCTCATCAACAAATTCCCTACTCAACTTCTTGAAAATTCTATCTCCCCTACCGACACAGCCAAGAACCTAGGTGTTACTTTTGACTCCGGAAACACCTTTACCAACCATATAACCAATATGTGTCGTGCCTGTTACTACCACCTTAAGGACCTTAGGTGCATCCGAAAATACCTCAGTGTGGAGACTGCAGCCTTACTTGCAAACTCAGTGATCAGCAGTCGACTTGACTACTGCAATTCCCTACTATATGGCGTAAGTAAATACAATGTAGCTAAACTCCAAAAGATTCAAAATGCCCTTTGTAGAATTGTCTTTAGACTTGATAGAACTAGCCATGTCACTCCCTTTCTTCAAAAACTACACTGGTTCCCTATCACATACTGCATTTTGTTTACGTACAATCTAATTACTTTCAAAGCTATCAAATTCTCTCAACCCATATACCTATCATCCTTGATCAAAACCAGTTGTTTAACATGTGGAAATCATCTTTCTCTTTCCTCAGTCTCTCACAAAAAGGCCATTGGTAGGCGAGGTTTTGCGATGGCTTCCCCCACAGAATGGAACAGACTCCCACAATCAGTATGATCACGGCAGACAATAACATGTTTCCGTAGCCAGCTAAAGACCTATTTGTTTAGACTGGCATATCCTCCACCATAGTACATCTCTCTGGCGGACGATAATTTTGGATCTCGACCTGATACGTCCCTGGACTTTGCCTTTTTGACCTCAAGCCCATTAGAGGATGTTACATCAATTTTGCGCTATATAAATGTTTCTATTCTATTCTATTCTATTCTAGGATAAGAGCATGGGAGAATGCCATTTCACATTCTGGTGCTGAGAAGTGTTACTGTTCCTCATACAGCAGGATTCAGCGGTGGTAGCAAATAGAGTTTTGAACTTTGTCAATCTATAAAACATCAGGAGACAAAGATATTAAAACCAACTGGAGGAGCATCTATGCACACAGTGAGGTGCACCCTTCCCGGGATATAAACTTCTTGGAGATGACTAAGCATAGTGTCATCGAGTGGAGTCAAACAAAAGAGGTATATTCTGATTGACTACTGTAGGGAGGAGGGTTCAGAAGAAATGCCAAGGCCCTTATCAGGGTGACTCAAATACTCCAAGCACTTTTAATAAAGTTGTATTCACTCCGAAAGAAAAAAAAGATACACCAAACCATTTCAGTTAGTCTTGAACCCAAACCCAGGTGCCAACATCCCCACACGCAGACGAAGCCATATGTAACCTAATTCTCCTTCCAGGAAGCAGTAAATGTCAAAAATGCCTATGCAAGTAATTTTCCCAAACAAACAAATACACAAACATAGATAACATGCTCCTGTCTTTTCACATGTTTTGGAAGAAATTGTTTCCCTATTTTCTGGCCAATTTCCCTATTTAATTCAATTGTATTTTAAATTGTTGGGAAGATCACAGTGGAGAAACCTGGTAAACTACAATAGGAGACTGTGGCTGTTGATAGTGAATTTGGTTCCTTGAACTGTAGGTACGTAAACCTTACTTGTGTGAACGTGTCCAGTGAGACTGAAACTTCTGTGGTGAATGTTGTTGGTACAGAACATGCTTGGTTGATGTAACAAGAGGATGAAAGTTGGTAATTTCATCATATAAAAGGTACTGGGCTGCTTGAAGTGTGGTTGGGCTGCAGTGCCAAAATGTGATAACCTGCTGATTGTATATAGAATAGAATGGAATAGAAACATTTATAGAGTGCAAATTGATGCAACATCATCTAATGCACTTAAGACAGAAAACGGAAAGTTCAGATCTCTGCTGAACTATCTGTCAGTTGGCTTGCAGTAGCCATTGCATTATGTTGAAAATTTCAGGCTTTAAGGTACTATGTTTTCATCGCTGACCTTATTCCATTCCAGAGTGTGCCCTTTCACTCAAGCTGCCTGAAGGCTGACAACATTTAGCCTTTCTTGGCCTAACAGGTGAAATCATTTTTGTAGTGGATGTGTCACTCTCGGATTGTACAAAGCCCACCTTCATTTGCTCTACTGTGCCCTGCCCTCTTGATTTGTTTTATGTTGGTGTCATGTGCTTTGCTGTCTGTTGTTTCCAGACTCATGCGAAAGTCATGGAAAAGAACAGTTTTTTACCTCAGTAACTTTTCTTGCTGCTAAAAAGTTATTGCACAGTGTTATGACGTATGATTATTCAGACAAGCTTATATTTTCATTTTGTCATTAAGCATTTATCACTCGTTCTTAAACCCAAATAGTTGGCCCCCATAAGTCATGTCAAGAGAAATAATCAATTTTAATACTTGAACAATTTTTATGACTTATCTTACTATAGTTATAGGCCATTTTTAAAAATACTTTTGCATTAAAATTAGATCTAGCATGAAATAGTAAAAATGTGAGTTTTACAACAGAGGAAATGAACAAATTGTTTGTCTTTATGATTCAACAAGATTACAAGATTAATCTTGGTCACTAAAGACAAAGATGCTCATTGAAAAAGTTTTTAATCAAGTCTAAGAAATGGTGTAGATAATTAAGACCACACTGATCATGCTCCCGACCTTCATGACTGAAAAGATAAGTTTTATAACCCAAATAATTATTTAACTATTATGCAACGATGAAAACTCTGGGTGGTTGTAAGGCTGGGGTGTCAACCAATTGAATTTCAAAGAAGATAAACTTACATGGGATGAATATAAGAGGTGCTAGATTAAAAGTATAGGAGATAGACTTAAAAATATTGGGAAACACCAAGTTTCATTTTAAGATTGATTTTTAGGTCCAGCTACCTTTAAATAGAGGATGGTAGTCAGAAAATCTGAAAAAACATAGATAAAAGGACTGGTTGTATGACTGAAGATATGGATCTTATAACCTGTTCCCAATCACAAAAATTCATAAACATCTCTCTTAAAAACCACGTCCAAATCATTTAAGCAAGCAATGGGCAGACTCATCTCACTAGTCGTCTCTTGAGACAAGATCATTCAGCATTTTTTATAAAGATTAGAGTTGTATCATTGGAAGAGTGTACAATATAGGTCAAAGCAAAGAAAAGATGAGTTTTAGCATGAAAAGTCTCAGACATAGCCAAGCCTAAAGCTTAGCCACTGGCTCAAATCTGAGATATTTTGCTCAGCAAAGTTTTTGTCACAAACAGTTTTAGCAGAGTCTCAGTTGAGACCAAACTGGTAAAATAACCCCAATGTTTTTCTGGTTGTGTTATCTACTTGTACGTTATCATTAGCTATTTAAAATTTTGAACATTTATGGCAGATATATCTGAGCCTCTGATTACAAAACTTAAACTCTGCACCTACCTTTCTCAGGATTGATCCCATGGCTCAGCCAAAGCTAAACTAAAATTCAAGCTTATAGGCTGAACTAAAATGTTCGAAAAGTTTGAGACAAAAGTCTTAACTTTGAGCCTAAGGTCTGCCTAAGACCTTTTGAAATCAACCCCTGACTGCACAATCAGGAGGTCAGGGGCGAACTGGCCACACTGAAACAGGGGTCTTAGTTTTGAGATAGAAGAAACTTTCAGTATAGATCTATCATAAAAACTTTCTATAAATACACTTTAATATCATGTGAAAGTTAAACCATAGGTATGTTGAAATTTTATGTGAATGTCTATTGTGCAATAATAATAATATCTTTGCTACAGCTAGTTTTGACAATAAAGATAATATTCTAAGCACATCATTGACAAAATACTGACTAAAATTCTGTGCATCTCTCAAGTTGTCAAAGTTGGAGTTAGTATACCTTTAAACTACAGGCAATGTTTGTAGCCATCATTGTTTCCAACAATTTTCCATGAGCTCATTTCAAACTCAAAGCCAGACCTCAGTCACTTGGGCACTGTACCCCCTTTTAATTCTATCAGTGCATTTAAAAAGTCACAAAAGATAAAATACCTGGCATACTTCGTCATGTTAGGCAGAATCTGTAGTACTTTCAATACATTTAAATACCAATGATTTGAAATTACTTGTTTGGCTTGCTGTAATAAAGTGGTATGGTGCATTTAACGGATTGAAATACTAATGATTTAAAATACTGCAATACCTTGTATTGGTGGTAAAAAAGGGGTATGGTGTTTCCAATTCATTTAAATGCTAATGATTTGAAATACCTTGTTTCACTTGTTGTGCACAGGTGGTCTAATACTTTCAATGCCATTAAAATCCAATTGTATGAAATACCTTGTATCTTTCATAGTACAGACTGGATATCTTTGGTGGGTCTGTTGTAATGCCAATTATTTTGAATGCTCCCTCTTTAGAATCACCTTTCAATTTTGGCATAGGTCCTTGCAAGTTGACATCAACTGTGGGTGGATTAGTTGTTAACAAGCGATTTTCTCTATCAATTGCTTTAGCTGTAACCTGTATATTTCTTCTACCAATCTAAATTGAAACACAAATAGTAAAACATGATGCCATTGCTTATGTCAAAGAAATGGTTAACCTTTAAAATAAACTCATGTCTATCAAGGCAATGGGGTAAAGTGTGGGGTATAAGTTCTTCTTTTACATAATCACAATAAACATAAACAGTTCTCAGCATGAAAGTTTTAAAAGTGACTATAGATTACTTGAGGTGTTGCTGAGGAGAAATTTGTAAATAGTGGCTATCACATATAAGAGTACTGTGACAGTTCATTGTTGTAAGTAAGTCCAGTGTTATTTTGCCATATAAGAACATTAAATTTTTATATTTTCTCTGTGTCTGATGCAGAAAGGAACAAGTTAGTATGGATTTTCCTCGTTCTGTACTACATGGATCTATTCATAGATTTTAGAAAAATGTTACTAAGCTTCTAAATTTTTAATGTGCTTCCACTTTACTGTAAATTTGTTGATATGTTTGCATTTCTTTTCTGAAATTTCTGCAATCTCCAGGTATATATAAAGGTAGAAAAACTGACCAGCCAGTCTAGAATTGGTGTGCGTTGTAGACAGAAGACTTTGAAAATTGCTATTTAGTGGATTAACTTAATTGTGTGTGTAATGGTGAAGAATTTAAATGAAAATGTTGAATTATTAATAATCTTTAAATTCCATAAAACACAGGCAAAGTGCCACAGTAAATTAACTCTCTTTGGACTTAACAGTAGATATCAATAGTCACAAAGCACACCACCTCCAATAATAGCCTCAGCCAATCCCCGTTTCTGTGAGATAGACCTCTCAGAAATAAACCCAGTAATTGGTGACAGATAATATGTGTTAGTGTACAGTGACTAGTATAAGAACTTCAGCCTTGAGTTGAGGAAGGGACATCAAGAGAGATCAGGACAATAAAAAGTGAAAGAACATGAAATAGTATACAGAGGGGGAGAGCTTAGTTTGCTCTCTCACTCGTGATAATGTGTTGTATTATTATCGGGACTTGTGTTTATTGAACTAGAATAAATTGTGAAAGAGTTATCAAGTGTTTCGCTTCTGTCTTTGTGGCAATCCTAAACCTCTCAATAGTTGCTGCCAAGCGAGTACAGACAGAAGTGGACATAGTGGAGATCTGGTAATCCACAGCTGCCCCAAGGCACTGCTGGAGTCCACCTTAAAACTTCCCCAAACCCAACATTTGGACATGGTGAGATGCCAAAGTGCTAGACAATAGAACTGGATATTAGTTATAAATAAACAGTTACACAAATGAAGTATAGAAGTGTTTTTCTAACCGATGGCTCAACAGGATGGAAGCATGACCACTACCCGAGGACAACCAGTACCACAGACTGGAGATCATGAGGACAATGAAGTTAATTTAGTCAATCAGGACATTATCAACAATGGTGAAATTGTGATCACTATTGCTGCTCTTGACAGGGATGTTATAAACAATAGTAATGTTATGGACAATACAGCAGCCGACTTCTCATCTCAACTACACATCCCACCACAGCATCAGCACAACAGACCAGCTGCGGACAGGCATGTTCAACAATCACAGTCACAAGCGGTTGATGTTCAGCGCAACTCTATGCAAAGTCCCCTGAGAACTCCCAGCCTCCCACCCAAAAACCTTCACAACCATGTAGACCCCAAAATAAATTTTAGGGCACAAAATTCACAAGACAATGAATTTCCTCAAAGATCTGACTATAATCTATTCACTCAGGCAGATTTTCCACCATTGCCTTCCAGGTTTCAACCGGTCACACAACAAAATGTTGAGATCTACAACCTGCCTTTTAAATTAGACTCATTCAGTGGCAACCCGGATCAAGATGCAGAAGAATTTCTTAACAATTTCAAACTCACACCTGCTGTCCTGGACTGGAATTTTGACAAACAGCCAGGTATTTTTCACATGTGTTTACAAGGTACAGCTAAGATATGGTTCCAACAACTTGACATACCTACTAGCACAAATATTGAAAAAATATTTTCTACTTTTCTTTTCAAATTTAAACCTTTAGGTCCAGATTGGCACAGAGAAGCTTCTTTTTAATCTCTTAGACAAATGCCCCAGGAAAACTCCCAACAATTTGCTAACAGAGTATTAGAAAAAGGCACATAATTAGGTAAATCGGACAGAGATCTTTTGACCCAGTTTATTAGAGGCCTGCCCACACCCAATAGAATTCACAAGCATCACACAAGACACAGACACCTTTGACGGAGCCACCAGAGTTGCCACTTTGTTTGAAACCGCACAGACATTTGGTCAGGATGACAGTACAGTTACTCTACAACAACAAGGGACAAGTGTGAAAGAACAGAACATTAACATTGTAGACTCTAGAATTCAGTGTGCTTACTGCAGAAAGGACGGCCACCACATTTCTGAGTGTCACAGCAGGCAGTACAACAACCACAGGAGACAACACCCCTACAGTGCACAGTGGAACAGAACACAGCACAGCCCACCACAGAAAGGACCCACTAACAGACGAACTAACAAACACAGGGCTGTGTACTATGATATTTTGTGTTTCAATTGTAATGGCACAGGTCACATTGCCTGTGATTGTCATAGGGGACAAATCCAAAAACCTAATTTGCAGGGCACTAATTATCATAGACCCAATTTTAAGAAACAGGGCCACCCGTTCCGACAAGAAAATTATTACAAACCCCGTCAATATCAACAAAATAGGGACAATGTATATCATAGACAATCAACTTTCCAAAAATGGGACCTTCCTGATACCCACAGTGACAGATGCAGGCAAACTTACATGAATAGTCATTTAAACTAGCAAAGCCCAGAGAACAAATACATAAAACCCCTTTTGGCAAACAACCAGTTTCACAGTACTCTGGGCGATTTTCTCAAACATTTCATCCCCATAAACATTCACAAATCACTGGCAGTGAACCTGAGTCACTTCATTCTTGTCAAAATGTACAGTACAGAGACAAATATTTTAATGAGACTTGTGATTGTATTCACAAAAGGTCGGGTATCTGTTTTGTTCCTGCAAAGAAAGGTTCTGTTCATAAAAAGTCATTCAAGGATGGTAACCAAGAGCCTTATGAATCATGCTATCAAACCCCTTACTATAATAGATATTCACCACTGAGCCATCCAAACACCATAACAAATGTAACGCCTCATGCACATCTGCAAACCCCATTACAAAACTAGCATGGTTTCATACTTCAAGGCCAAATTTCCCCACTCAAAAGACGGCTTTTACAGACCATTTGTACAGGCACAGAGGACAAAGTATCTCCAATCAATATGCCCCCAGAGACCTCAGGAAAATACATAGATTGGAGACAAAACAGTTTAACCACAACCCTCCAGTTTAAATCCATACCACCAATAACCGAAAACCAATTAAATTGGTTGATGAGAATTATATTGCTTTGATTGATACAGGCTCAGATATTTGTACAATCCCTGAGAAAATATTATTAAAAGATGACAACTTGAGTAGATTACCAAGATTTTAAAGTAATATTTCAGAAGCCACAACGGCTGCAGCAAACAATTCAGTATATTTTAAATATACAGTGTTTCCAAAGTTAACCATAGGAAACTACACAGTCACTAATAAATTTTATGTAGCCCAAAATTCAGATAATGATATCATATTAGGAATCCCGTTCCTCAGGCAAACAAGAGCTCATTTAGATTTTGGTTCTCAAGTGTGTACATTGACTTTCAATAATGCGGTCATGACAGAAAGACCCACCACAATACCACCTCACTGCACAATAAAAGTTTTGTGCTCCTCTAGGACTTCTCAAATGAATAAGGGACCAGTTTTAATCAGCTCCCGTGTGAGAAATAAATTTCAGTCTAAATTATTTGTACCAGACATTTATACAGAAATAGACACCCTGAATAAACCAGTTTTCAAAATCCCCATTTCAAATAAGACGGGAAAGCATATTATTTTACCAAAAGACTTGCATATTGGCTTTATTATTTTCCTTGACAAACACACAAATTCACCACCAGATAATGAGAGAAAACATTCCAAAAAGGCCTTGCACTAGCTCACCTCCAACAGACTTAATTAAGTCAGTCTGTATGCTGAACCCCACAACACATAAATCAGATACACGCCCTCAGACCACTTTTCCAATACTTGAACATAGTCTTTCTTCTGCCTCAACTTTAACTCCTCAAGAAAAACAAAAATTATTGGAACTTTTAAAAGAATTTGATGATGTTTTCTTACACCCTGGCCAGAAGTTGTCTTGCACAAATATAGTAGAACAGCCCTTGGGGATTCCAAAAGATACCCCAGTTTGGACTTGTCGTTCTCTCAGATTAAACAACACAAGAATGGCAATACTGGAAGAATGTGTTAAAGATCTGTTACATCAAGGTATAATACAACACAGTGATAGTCCTTATTCAAATCCTATTGTGTTAGTTACCAAAAAGAATAAGAGTATTCATCCATGTTTAGATTGTAGAACTTTAAATGAAAAAATTCCTCCAGTAGCAGTAAACCCGAGACCAGTTAATGACATACTAGCATCTATACCGCCTGGATCAAAGTATTTTTCAACCTTTGATCTTACCTCTGCTTACTTCCAAATGCCCCTGGCAGAGGAAGACAGAAAGTATACTGCTTTTGATTTAGGGCGAGGTAAGATGGAGTACTGTAGAGCAGTAATGGGATGCAAAGTCAGTTCAAGTACATTAGTTACTGCTATAAATAAGTTATTTCATGACATGATACACACTGAGATCCACTATTATTTGGATGACGAGCTGATAGCGTCTCCTACTTTTGAGCAACATCTAGTAACTTTGAGAAAAATGTTTGAACGTTTAAGGAAGGCTAAGCTTATGTTAGGACATAAAAAATGCTCCTTTGCAAGACCAACCATAGAGTTTCTAGGACACAAATTGTGTTATACGGGCATTTCACCATCAGTCGATAAATTAAGGGCAGTAAAGAATTTCCCACAAACAAAGACTGCCAAACAGGTTAAAAGCTTTATTGGTTTAGCCTCTTATTATAGATGTTTTATTCCGGGTTTCTCACAAATAGCTCATAGCCTCTATGAATTGACAAAACAGAACATATCTTTTCACTGGACAGACGATTGTCAGATAGCCTTTCAAACACTCAAAAACAGACTTTGCACAGCACCTGTTTTAATTTCTCCAGACCCAAACCTTCCATTCTACATTTTTTCAGATGCTTCCAAGAAATCAGTAGGATTTCTTTTAATTTAAAAAATGGTAGATTACACCCAATAGAATATGGCAGTAAAATCCTGGACAAACACCAACAGAATTGGAGTATAACTTGCTTAGAAGCATATGCATTGGTACAAGGTGTCTACCACTTTCAGTTTTATGTTGAAGGCCATAAAGTAATTCTACACACTGATCACAGTGCATTAACATATATTGCCAAACAACACCTCACAGACACCAAAGTGGCAAGATGGTTGCAAACCCTTATTAACTTTGATATTCAGATCATTTATGAAAAAGCCAGCAATAATACAGTAGCAGATGTTCTGAGTAGAAACGTGGATGAAAATAACGCAATTCCATTCTCCACAATCACAGAAAATTGGTTAGAAGAAAAATTTGATCAGTTTGTCCACCCCTTACAAAAACAATTACAACTAATAGGACAAAAAGTACTAGTACTCAGACAGACCAATTACCAGTATATATAACCCAAAAGAAATGGCATCGCAAACCAACTATTTCAAAGTTGTCTCTCTCAACAGACAAAATCTCGGACCAGAATGATTTAATCAATGCTCAGAGATCAGATCCATATTTTGCCCCAATTATCAATTTCTTAGAACGTGGGGAACTCACTGGTCAAGACCGACTTGATAGAAGAATTATCATTAAATCAGAATGGTTTCACTTACAATATGGGATTTTATACCATACCAGCCTGACCCACTTTTGCAAGAATATGTCTCGGCATAAAGTTGTCTTATGTATCCCAGAAAACCAAATGCTCCAGGCAATAATTCAAACGCATAATGTTGGCCATCTGGGCATTACCAAGCTGTATTTACAGCTTCGACAACAGTATTATTCACCCAAATTAAGACAAATGGTGAAAAACGTAGTACAGACTTGCTCTCAATGTCAGACAGTGAAGCCTTTACACCCAAGCCATCAAAAAACGATCAACATAGCAAGACTGCCGGAACCATATAGCACCTATAGCATGGATTTGTACGGACCTTTAACTAATAAAACAGATGACTCCAGATTGTCTTTTGCGTAGATCTTAGTTGTCAAAGAACTATGGTTGGGTCACTTTGGTTCCACTCTGTGAAACAACGATGGAGGCAATCGCAACAGCAATTTATTCTGACATCATATTGAGTTTTGGAAATTTCCAGAAATTATGCTCGGATAATGCCGCCAATATGAACACCCTAGCCGTCAAAGAAATTTGCCACATTCTTTCTATTAAAACATGCGAATCTTATGCTTACAACGCTGCTACTAATGGCAAGATCGAAAGAACAATGGCTGTAATCGGTGCCGCCTTTAGAAAATTTGGACAAGATACAAACGACTGGATCCACCTGTTGAAAATTATAGCTTCGAGCATCAATTCGAACCCACAGGCCCATACACAGTTCAGTCCATTCTTCCTCCAGCATTTCTGCGAGTACCGTCTATCTTTGCTTTCGCCGATTCAACCGAGGCAGATCGGACAAATGATGCCCATTATTATTCAAATGTGGTAAAACGTGTTCTGGAGGACAAGAAATTAAGCATTGACATTTACCAACAAATTCATGATGACTATTGTAAGACACAAGAAGATTAAAAAGTAAAGGCAGAAAGGTCATGCCCCTTGCAATCAATCAGCCAGTATATTTAAAAATCTTCCATCCAAGTACAGACAAATCCGCAAAACTACAACCACATTGGAAGGGCCCTTTTTACATAGAAAGCTTCAAAGGCAACAGTGGTGTTTATCTCTCCAAAGAAATAGGTCAGCCACCTTTAGCTACAGTCTTCCACAGAGATTTCGTGAAGCCATTTATCACGCGCCTGGTCCAACCTCAAACAACCCCTATTCTTCAGCCCACACATATCAATCCCAAAGACTGGTTATCACTAGATTTAGACCATATAGATTATTTTTATTCTGACAAAGAAAATACCCCTCACAGAACTGGTCAAACCCAAAATCCGCCACCAGTAAAACCCCCTGCTTTTCAATTAAAACCCCTCCAGATGGAACAACTGAAATTTCAAATGGCCAGTTAACTGAGGGACAGACAGATAAACACACACCTGACCCCAAACCTGATCGGTCTGACAACACAGTAGGTTCTCCAGAAACCACTATACCAACCACACCAAATCAAAGATCAAATGCCACTCCAGAGAATACTGTACCAAAGGAAACAAAAACTAGTGTAGATCATATCTCAGACCTACCCACCCTTCTAGGTAATAAATATTTTGGTAAAGATCTATATCTCCAATATAAGACAGATCCCCAAAGTGACAGAATTAAATGGGTGAGAGTATCTGATCTTCCCAAAGATCACATCCATGTAGTTAATTTAGAAGCTATACCATTTGTTACAAGATCTGGCAGCACCACAAAACAACGCCCCTATGAAATGTGAACCTGATTCACCCTATTTACCATCCACTTTGAAGTACCATAAACCTAAGCTTAGTATAACAATTTCCCTACCCAATGCTTGATTTTCCAATTTTTCAGCACATGTAATATAGTACATTTTATCAGCAGGACAAACTCTCTGCAAACACAATGTTCCCACATCCGGCCAATTATAAGTCAAAAGGACTTTTAGTGAATATTGGTTAAAGTAATCTCCCTGGCTCAGCTTTTGCTCATTAACAATAATAATAATAATAATGCAAGGTGATTTACGTGATTTATAGAGGCATGAATAATGTTTTACAACTTGTATAGAATCGTGGCCATAAAATAGCATGTTCTGCTTTCAGTCTTTATACAGAAGACCTATTTTCCAAGTCCAATAATTTTTTTATTAAAAAAAATAATACAGATGAAAGCTGTTTTCTGGCTCATTAATATAATATTATACTATGTTTCTGTGTACCTTCAGAGTATGTTACAGACTGATTTTGTACAACATAGTCAGCTTAGGGTGTACTTGCTTCATATATGGATTTTAGTGATAGACACATTTTCTATCAATGTTCTATAGCAAGTTATTGACATTACATCCTTACAGAGGACAAAATAGTTACAAGAGATGCCTCAGTTGTTATGTTTCATCTGTATTAAATACCCATCAGATCATTTTGGCTTGCCAATTGGAGTTATGACGCCTAGCTTCAGTTGTGCTTTCCAAATAATAATGTTCTGATGAACTTGAAAGCTGACATTTTTATTCAATCATGATGTTGTAAAATAATTTCACATTTCTTCTATTCTATGACAATCATGACGTCACCCTGTATGTTTTAATCTTCACTTATTGCTTTCTTGTTCATTGCCAAATATGTTGTTTCTTGCCAATACTAATGCATTTTATTATACACTAAATGGATGCTTCATGTCACCTTACATTTTCTTATCTTGGTGCTGTTGTTGCAGATATCCCTATGTCTGTTTATGATGTCATCTAAGGTCTTATTTTATCATTCTATTCGACATTGATTCTTATATAATCCACTGCTTTATTTGATGCTGTATAATTGCCATAGGCACTGTCTTCTTAAACAGTTAGTATTCCTCACTGCATTTCAACAAAGGGTCATAACACATGCCTTTAACAGAAGCTTCTTAATCACACGTCTTTTGCTTTCCACTGAGTATATTAAGTCAGCTATTGCACATTTATTGTTTATTTACACCTTTTCGGACCTCTTTGCCTTAACAGTGTCCATATGCTGGATAGCATTCTTATAATTGATACCTTATTACTAACATAATTATACATACCATATAGCTTCTTTAGTACCAGCATTACTTATGTTACTTTTGCATTTAATTGATTGTAGCCCAACTGTTACTATCTTTCAAAAGTAGACCCTATTTTATGGCAATGGCATATGTAAAATAAAAATAAAAATATGTACAATTACTTACCTTCTTACGGGCATTGTTCTGTTCTCATACCTTTATTCCATTACCATAGCAAAGATAACACTCTTCTCTTCGTCTTCTTATTTTCCAGTTGTACATGCTTCTTATCAGCATGATCAAAATGTCTGTAAGAATTACATCGTGAGTTCAGGAGTAATCTGCTCTCCTCTTGTCAAATGAATATTACTTACCAGAAACACCTTATACACAGCGATGCACCCACTGTGTAGCACAACTTTTACTCTCTACATAGTACTTTCATTTACTTACCTTTCTAATTTACAGTTGACCAAATTTTCTACTTTAACTGCATCAAATAAATATTACTTACCTTTCTAATTTACAGTTAAACAACTTTTTCGTGCTAAAGGCATGTTAGCTACTCACAATTTCTACAATTTTCCTTCATTGGTAGATATTAGTACCTTACTGTTTGCGCATAACATTTTGCTTAAGATAATTACTACATGTACGGGCTGAATAAATGAATAATAGTTATAAGAGTACTGACGAAATAATAATAATTAGCAATTTAATAAGGTGTATAATAAATAAAGAATAATTATAACAATAATGGAGTATCCAGTACTATCAAATTAAACAAAGAAGAGAATAATAATAGTAATACTTATATTAGAACTACAGGAGCCTAGGCTTTGTATGATCCACACTTTTTATGTCAGGAACAAAGTTCCCTATTAGCACTGGATCATCAAGAGTGATGTCACTTTCAGTATCAAATTCTTACTTTCTTTATGTCTTGATGTGCTTTACTTGTGTTATCCTTTTGCTTTGGTCAAAACCATTTTCCCGTACACATCACATAGCCGTTTGGCATTAAGAACATGTTAATTGTTCAGTTGCACCAGGATACTAATTGGCTGGGGGAGGACCTGATCACTCATCTCATAGCTGACTTATGTATCTTTCCACTTAACTGTGACTTTGGTTGGCATTGGATTGAAATTGGCCATTCCTTCTAATGCTAATACCACCATTTCACAAATAGTGTTATTCTTTGGCTATACCACTAATGCACTAAAATTTCAAAACCAAACCACTTTACATTTGAGTTGTTTATGTAGATGTGACAATTTGTGTATTTCATATTAAGCTTTACTTGTGTTGTATCACATTTAATCGCACATATGTATCTCTTGCTTGTACCATTTTCCCTGTTAACTTTAAATCCTCCAAACTTGAGTATATTAACAGAATGTTGCCTTTATTGGCCGCAGTTCAGTATCTTTGCCTAAATGTGTCATTTCAAGAGTTCTTACCTTAATTGGTTGGTTCTCTCATAAAAGAGTTCTTACCTTAATTGGTCGGTTCTCTGACAGATGTCATCTTATTGTTCGTGTAATAGTCATGTGTACCTTATCTTTACATGTATGTTTGTTTCATTACCTATTGTTTTCAAGTGTGATCAATTCACTATACTTGTGTCTTGGTTATATATATACTAGTTCAATATTTACATTCCAAGTGACAGATGGTAACAGTTGTAACAGTATAATGTATATTCAGTAATGAGGTCTATGAATTACTTCCCCAATGTGCAATGGTGAATAATGTTGAGTTAAATTGGTAAAGTTAAATCTAAAACAAGATTGTTTTGTTTCTGAAATATAATTGTTCATACGTCTCAAGATTATTCAATTTATTTGCAACAGGTATTTAAACAAATATGAAGAAAACATATATAAAAATGTCAAATTCATAAAGTTCTCTGCTAGTACAGTTGGTTAAAGTATTTGCTTCAAGTTATTCTAAATTTACTTGCACATCATATTGTTTGCTTACCAGGTAATTGCTTTAAGATGAACACTACAAACATTCATATACGTTGATGTAACTTATTATCTTTTAGGATTAATATGTAACAAGGTTTCCAAGTTAAAAAAAATTAAGTGATTTAAACATTTACAGTTTATACCATTGTTATATGTAGCAAATTTAAATTCATTTTGTGGCAGCGTGGACGTGCCATCTCTTAGCCCCGGTGTGTAATGGTGAAGAATTTAAATGAAAATGTTGAATTATTAATAATCTTTAAATTCCATAAAACACAGGCAAAGTGCCTCAGTAAATTAACTCTCTTTGGACTTAACAGTAAAAATCAATAGTCACAAAGCACACCGCCTCTAATAATAGCCTCAGCCAATCCCCGCTTCTGTGAGATAGACCTCTCAGAAATAAACCCAGTAATTGGTGACAGATAATATGTGTTAGTGTACAGTGACTAGTATAAGAACTTCAGCCTTGAGTTGAGGAAGGGACATCAAGAGAGATCAGGACAATAACAAGTGAAAGAACATGAAATAGTATGCAGAGGGGGAGAGCTTAGTTTGCTCTCTCACTCGTGAGAATGTGTTGTATTATTATCGGGACTTGTGTTTATTGAACTAGAATAAATTGTGAAAGAGTTATCAAGTGTTTCGCTTCTGTCTTTGTGGCAATCCTAAACCTCTCAATAGTTGCTGCCAAGCGAGTACAGACAGAAGTGGACATAGTGGAGATCTGGTAGTCCACAGCTGCCCCAAGGCACTGCTGGAGTCCACCTTAAAACTTCCCCAAACCCAACATTTGGACAGTGTGTCAAATGTAAACAAAGTGCTGGCAATATACATTTTGTGGTGTACTCTTATTTGGGTGAAGTGGATATAGTGTGTGGATCTAACAAAGTGGATTTGTTGAATTTAGGGCATTGCTCACATCATGGAGGGAACAACATAGTTGTGCAGACAGTTTTAACATCTAGATATGCAGATATTTTGCGTAATTGGATTCTGAACAGATCACAGGACAGATTACTGCATACAGTTATTTAACTGTCAATTAGATAGGCATAAATGTGGTTAGGTCAGAGTATCCTGGTTGACTGTAATTATCATTTTGATTGTTAAATAAATTTAACTAAAACTTTGTCCTTTTTGCCACATCTTGAAAGTTACTAGTAATTA
The DNA here is from genome assembly GCA_964017235.1 of Sabellastarte sp. h YS-2021. Taxonomy (NCBI): domain Eukaryota; kingdom Metazoa; phylum Annelida; class Polychaeta; order Sabellida; family Sabellidae; genus Sabellastarte; species Sabellastarte sp. h YS-2021. The sequence continues at coordinate 23,217,846 of OZ024933.1, read as the reverse complement.
CAAATGTACGTGCCCTGTTGACTGTAATAATGGTGGTGAAATAGTTACAGGTACTATGCACTAAATAGGACCTGTATGTGAAGTGATAAATGTTACCGGATAATTTTATGGACATTTTTAGTGACTTTACAAGCATTACTTTGCATGCTTTGTGTTTTCCCTGTTTTCATTATTAGCTATCTCTAAGGCTTTTTTTAGTTACAAACCAATAATACAATTTTTAATATTGTTAGTTTTTTTTTGTTTAGTCCCTCCAAAGAAAAGTCAAACATCAAATAAAGAAATATTAAGGTCACTTGGACATGTTTCCAAGGGAATTTGGGCCTAATATTTGAGAAAGGTATGCAGTTTTACCAACTATACCTGTCACTGAAGCTACAGTTTTGTATGCTGGATGACAATTCCTCAAAGGAGCATGAAAATATTCAAGCTGTGAAAATTAAAGTCCATCTCATCAGAGGGTAAAATTGGTGCTGTTGTTAAAATTGTTATAGTGATTGTGACCATGTTTAAAAAAGAGATATTATCTCAAAAAATTAACTTAATATCTCGAAAAATGAATTAATATCTTGAAAAAATACATCCAAAAATTTACTTACTCCAACAATTGAAAAAAAAAATTACTTGGCCCTAATACTCTTTCCTAATATTCGCCACTATTCATTTACTGAGCCTAAGATGAGAAATAGGAATAGTATTGCCTATAAGTATTTAGCATCTGGTTCTACCATTAAAAATATCAGGTTTATATTTTGTCACACTCAATTTAACATATACACACATAAACAATGACTGGAAAAAATATATCTAAAGGATGTCTAAATTTGAAATTCTTCTAATTCATCCAGTCTTAACAGTGCAACATTAAGCTCTCTCATCTCTCACCTACAATAATATATCAGTACAAAGTTATCTATATGTTAATGTCCATGTTAATATGGCATTCCTTGTCTCAGTAATTTTTGCTACATGTGCAATTTTTTATCAAAAATATAAAGCTGTTACTAAGTTTTTGATCCATTACTAAAACCCTCTGAGTATTTCAAAATTCAAAACTGTTCATTTTAATTTATTCCAGCTGTAAAATATTGAGGTACTCACAAGATCCTTGTAGAGTTCAATTTTGCTAACTTCATTTGGGCAGACTTTTGCAAAGAAGACTGCTTTATCAAACCTTGGCCGATCTGCCATTACAGAGCATGTCCACCCCAAGGTTTTGTATGCAAAAAGACAGGCTTGCAAGATGCGAGAATGATCCACTGTAGATAAAAGAATCTTTGCTTATTAATTAAATAAATTTTTAATTAAGTAGACCAACTGATTTCAGGAAAGGGTATCAGTAATTCCTAAAGGCTGCAACCAAAATCTGCACAGAAAAAGACATTCACTTAATTAAACAGCAACTTGTTAACCACTGAGGTAGTCTGGGATATAAGATTTCATTGCCAGTACCCATGCCATTGGAAATTGAAAGGTACATTTTAAAAGTCATGGCCATGTTAAAACTGGACCACACAGAAACCACAATGTGCAATTAGTCTCCAAACTTGCTGAATACCACAACACGGAGGACCCTACACCAAAAATACTTTTTGTATGATTATCATATCAGTCTAAGAAAAGTACATAAAAAGGCATATTTTGTGTCACTAAGAAATTGATTCTGAAAATGCCGAGAGTCCAATATATTACCTAGAGTCATTGTTTGCAAGCCTTGTACTGACTGGGTTTATTGGAAATACTTATATAAAATTTTATAAAGGTCCTCAGTGGCCAAGCCAGTTTTAGATCTGGTATCTTGTCACAAGCTGTCACCTCTGTCTGGGTTTGAACCCGACCAGTGGCAATGCTGAGGACTTGTCCAAATACGACTGTAGCTGATGACTGGGGTGTAAAACTCTAACTTTTACTTAACTTGATAATATAAAATTTTAAAAAAATGATGGCAACATTCTTTTTCTCCTGCATTCTCTTGATTCTACTGTATGTTTATTCACTCTCCAATGAATATATCATATCAATAATATTGAAATGTACCTAGCTTAAATGAATTAATCTAAAACTGTCCTTCATCCTCCAGAAAAAAATCATAGATATCTCTGGATTAACATCAATGTTTGTTTGGTATTATAATATATAAATATAATGAAATTGTGTACTTACAGATACGGCTCACATCATAGACAGCAATGACCTTTTTCATGTATTCACACAAGAAATGATGCTGTATTCTATTGAATACTGCATGCTTCCTGCATTCTTCTGTTTTTGTCTAAAATCATAATGGAAAATAGAGCAGCCAAATATATTACTCTGGTGCAATGCAGATCTGGTAAAATGTGCTTTGAAGCAGATGAACAGACATTTTTTAAAAAAAAAATGGTCTGACTTGATAACCCTACCACTTTACTAGTTAAAATATTAGTATTAACTATTGATTTTTGGTACAATTACAGTTGTACAGAAGTGAATTATCTTGTGATATTATCATGAATAAGAAGAATTTAACTGTATATTATATTTAACACAACTGTTTAAAAACAGTGATTCTGTGCCCTTTAGTTCATACCCCCTATCCAGAAACCTTGATTGATAGGCGAATGATCATTAGTGTAACCACTTTCTGCAAATGTGCATGGATGAGTTTCCTTGTAAAATTGTTAATTTCTCAAAATGTTAAACATTTTTACAGTGTTCCAAATTAGTCAATGGTACTCAGAAACTACTTTTTTACTATATATAATGATCCAAAAATATGTATGTAAAGATTTCAACATTTCCTTATATATTAAGCTTTTGAGTGGTTTGTGTCTAGTTTTTATTTAGATTTTTGGGTAACTTTATTGTGGATTTTGTTTACTGTGCTGAATAATTCTGCATGAATATACTTCACCAGTAAAGAGGTAAGAGTTTGCTACATTTTACAACCTAAGGGAATCAGCAGAATTTAAGATAACAGCGATGTATCATAGTTTTATTACATATCCGTTACTCAACTGGAGGCAGATAAGGAAGTGTGTTTATAGTCATTATAATACTCACTGAAGTCCTTTGTAATGTTGACATACCGACACTATATTGATCTGTTATAGTTGTTTGGAAGGAAATGGTTGAATATATAGGTTGTTTGACAGGCATTTTAAGTTTTAATCACCACGACATTAGGAAGTGGAAGTATGCAACTATAATGAATATCAATATTTGACACACATTTGCTGTCTTAAGCATTTGTGGTGTAGATCAGTTTGTACAAGTTATAAACACTTCATTTGATGACAATGAACTAAAACTGAATTACTCTAGCCTTCTTTTAGGCAGAAAAGCTGTAGCAGAAATGTGTATCAGTTTCTTAATATAACTAGGTTTTGGCCCTATCAGTCCTGCTGCTACTGTTCGGCGATATTTCTCAGGTCCAATTTCATTCGGCATTGTCAACTGCCAATCTGTCAGAAACAAGGAACCCAGTATTTTAGACATCATGTCACACATTTTCTTAGTTTATTTGCCATGACTCAGACACACATTCATCCAACTGACAATGATAGTTTTCTATGCACCATCACTTCTGTTGAGTTTAAATTGTGTCATAGACTCTCTGTTTACGGCCTCAGCGTTGGCTTTTATGTAAATCAAAATGACAGATTCAAAATCGCTGATAGCCCTACTTATTCATCCTTTTAAAACATTGTTATTGCTATTGGCTCTTCTGCTAGTCCTTTTATGATAGCTTGTGTCTATCGACCTCCAGGCTCATGTTCAGAGGCATTTTTCGACAAATTTTTGAATCTCTTTGAGTACCTGTCCTCAGTTTCTCATTTTTATGTATGGTGTCTTCAATATTCACGTTGACACTACTTCCAGTGACAGTTGAGCCTAGGATGAGGGAAGGTCAAAGGTCAGTTACGAATGAGACCCGCATAGGGTCAAAGGTCAGAGGTCAAGGTCAGTAAGGTCATATGATTTGAACAAAAGATATATTTTTGAGGAATTTATTTTGTACATGTTAGAGAAATAAAGATGTTTAAAACATAAACAATATATAAAGGTTTTAAAAATTCTTATTAAAAATAAAGAAAATGAGGTGCTCTTGCTAGAAGTAAAGCTACTGCTGTTGTTCACTTGGACCAGTCAGCAGCGGTAGACACCATTAATTATAGTATGCTCATTGAATGTCTGCGTTCCTGGTTTGGCATTTGAGGTGTGGTTCTGGGCTGGTTCAAGTCTCTATGACCAGTATCAGTGTATCAAGATTGGCTCTTTTTTATCTGATGCTAAAAGACTATGGTATGGTGTTCCCCAGGGCTCTGTCTTGAGGCCGATCCTGTTCTGATTATGTACTACTCCCCTCAGCAAAGTTATTCAAAATCATCGTGGCATATGTTTCCACTTTTATGCAGATGACACTCACCTATACCTTCAGCTCACACATAAGCATGCCACATTGGGCCTTTCACACGCTGAAAAACTGCTTAGATGGTGTCAGAAAGTGGCTTTGCGCAAACAAGCTCAAAATAAATCATGAAAAGACACAATTTATTTTGTTTGTTCCAAAAACTGTCCGCACAAAACTTGGCAAATATTTTCCTGTTAATATACTTGGGATTCTTCCTCTCACTTACTGAGACAATTAAGAACCTTGGTGTCTGGTTAGATTCTTATTTTTCCTTCTCCTGTCATGTCAATATTATCTGTAAGGCTTGTTTTGTTCATGTAAGGCATTTAAAGCAACTCAGAGGCTACTATAATTCCTTGTAAAGTTTCTCTGCTCTTGACCTTCGTAAGCTCCAATATGTTCAAAACAGCCTTGCTGGAATTGTGGCTAATACCACCAAGTACTCACATATCACTCCTGTAAGAAAGAGTCCTCATTGGTTGCCTATCATGCAAAACTCCGTCTTCAAGATGGCCCTATTGGTGTGCAAGTTTCTACATAGTGGTTATCCAAAATACTTTGAACCTTTTCTTAAACCCAGACAAAGTGTGTACAGAACACAGAGAAGTCAATCTGATGGTTTGCTACTCGAGGTCCCACATTTTGCATCCATATACAATTTTGATATACAATTGATGTAAGTTTTTCCATCACTAGTGGGCTATGTGTTAGACGTTTATATGTGATTTAACCCAATGTTTAACAAGGAGCCAGTGGAGCTGCTTAAAAGTGATGTTATGTAGGAAAATTTTGAGTAATCAGGTATCAGGTATCTATGAGCTTAATCTCTGAACTAGCAGATTCCGTTATAGGATCATCACCTAGGGGACCATCAGTGTTTCAGTAGTAAGAAAACCTTGTTAGGAAAGACTTCTCAAACAGATAAGTTTTAAGTCTCTATTTGAAACATGATAGTGCAGGAGCAGTCCAAAGTTTAAGGTGGCAAATTATTCCAGACTTTTGGGGCATCATATGAGAAGGACTTGTTAAAATAAACTTTAGATATGAATTGAAGAGCTATAAAAGGAACTTTGAGAAGCTTCTTTTCTGGATCATTGTGTTTTAAACAGCAGATGTAAATAAAGACAAATACAGAGCCAAGTATTTTGACTTGCCAGTGGTAAAGTACTTATGCAAATGGAAAATGAATTATTGTTTCGCAAGAAGCCAGTGGGGAGACATGAACTTTGAGTGACATGACAAAATCTTGAAGCACCAGAGTCAAAGTATGCCAAACAATATTGGATATTCTGAAGGCTTGTGATATTCTTGGAGGATAAACTGTGAAACAGAAAATAGCAATAATCCAGACGACTACTGGCCAATGCATTCACTAGCATGACTGAGAAGTCATGCGAGAAAAAGCATCAGATATGATGCAAATCACAAAGGTTAGCAAAACAGGATTTAATGACAGAATTTACGACACTGGTGAAACTAAAATTAGAGTCAAACAGTACACCCAACCCAGTAAACATCAGAAAAGCTTTAAAATAGTTTAAACATTTATAAAACGTTTTAAAAACCTTTTAAAACCCTATATCAAGGTTTTTAAACTTTTCCAAGCAAACATTTACACTGTAATGTTTAAAAAAGCATTTGATATGCAAACGTTTTACTGAAAGCGTTTTTTAAACATTTATAAAATAACTCAAGAGTTCGTGTTTGACTGAAAACATTCCACAGAGAAATGAAGGTTAGGTTGGAAATGTTTTTGAAACAGTCATCATGAAATGCATTATAGACAGTACACATAAAATGCTTAAAAACATTGTTGATCAAATTTTTTAAAAACGTTCTGTCAAAAATCTTTTTAAACCCATATTTTCAGAATGCTTATTAAACCTTCACCTTCAAAAATTTCCAAACAAAGGTGGCAGTGAGTAATGATAAGGGGTTTTAGAGTACTTTGTCCAAAAATGCCCCGCATACAATCCCAAAAAGTAAGAATTGAATAGGGTCACACCTTTTGAGCCACTATCTTACAATTTTAGGCATGAAGTAATCTTTTTGTTAGTGAACAACCTAAACTCAGTAATAAACTCTGTTTTGGGGGAATTTAATTTAAGCTTATTTTTAAACATCCAGGTATGTATGCCATTTACAGGAGATAGATGGATGAACAATTGGGAGTTATCTGCATAAACGTGGTGGATGGCATCCATATATTTCACAATTACCTGACTAAGAGGGCGGGTGTATAGGGAAAACTACAAAGGACAAAGAACAGAGCTCTGAGGTACTTCAAAATTTAGAAAGATTCAGATATCACTGGGCCAATTTTGACAGATTGAAAATGATCTAGGACATACATTGCAAACCATTAAAGGACAGTTTCAGTAGACTTAAACCTTCTTGACAGACAGGTGAGGTGTGTCTCGTAGTGTATGGTGTCAAAGGTGGCCGACCATGGCCGTGGACATACCCTTGGACAATGACAAGTGTATCTCATTCTGAATACACAACAGAGCAGTTTCCATTGAGTCTCCAGCTTTGTAGGCTGACTGGAAAATGTTTCCAAGATCACTTGAGTGTATGTGAGATCTTATTTGAACAGCAACTATATGCTCAAATAACTTGGACAGGAAACTTAGCCCTTAAACTAGCCGATAATTCCTGAGGTCCTCCTTGGACAGAGAGGTCTTCTTGATAAGAGGTGTAACTATGGCATGAACTTAAGTGACTTTACTTTCGGAGAAAAGAACTGAAAGAGGGTGGCTTCTGTTCTAAAGGAACACACTCTGATGTGCACTTTCGGTAAGTGTTTCTGATTTTGTTAATTTTGTCGATAAAACATGCAACAAACCGATTAGCCAGTAGCATAGGATGGAAGGGTAAAGGCTTAGGACCTGACCAACACTTTACTCAATACTCGCCACAACTTCTTGCCATCCCCGCTATTTTCTTTGACTAATTCCTGGTTGTATTGTCCCTTGTTAAGTAGATTGTTACGTCAATTTAATTGCCACCTAAGACAGGAAAGGTTTACTGGGGGAATTGTTCCTCCTCCAAGTTCTTTCATATTGCATTTGCAAACACTTTGATACATATTGTTCATAGAGTGTGACGATGTCATCTGAAGGATAGGCAACAAAATCGGAGGCAGCTAGATCATCTTAAATCTATCAATATTAACATTGTGATAAAGGGTATCACTTTATCATGTTGGATTGCCACAGATGGAAAATTAACTAAGCAAGAGATAATTTTATAATTGCTGTTGAAACATGAACTGTGCAAATCTGATGTAGCTGAAAATTCAGTATTTATTTATTTGTGGTTTTACTTTGCTTTCAACACTGTACAGGTCATATCACGATGGGTAGTTGGCAGAGGAAACCAGTACATGCAGTTGGTTCTGTATTGTAAACTGCCGACCAATGGCAAGCAACTACCAGCTTTCCCACTTAAGGTCAGGCGGGGAACTAAACCCAGATCTTAGAGGTGGGAGGCGAGAGTGTTACCACTCTGCCACCATGGCCCCTCTGAAAATTCCGTAGGAGCAAGAACAAAGTCAAAAGTGTGACCAAGAAGATGGGTAGAAAAATCTATATGTTGGGTCAGACAGCAGTCATCTACCACTTACTTGAATTTGGAAACCAAGGAAGATACAGAATCCACATCAGTATTACAATCACCTCAAGCAACAAAAGATGAGGACAACAGAAAACCAACATATGACAAGAAATTTTTTAAAATCATTTAAACTGAGGAAGCCAGAGGTCTATACAGTAAGCCATGAATCAAACTGCATCCACAGAATGATAGAGATATTGTATAAGAAAGTTTGGAACATGATCAAAGGTTTTCTATTCAAAACTTTTTTATGAAAACACCACGGCAACTGACAAAACCAAGTCTTTGCAGTCCAAGGTTAACTGCCACATTCCCGGACAACAAGATCAAATTAAGTTGGCTAAGGGAAACCATCCTATGATACAAAACCTCATGGGTATACTTGAAAACACGCATGGGGAATCTTTGATAGATGTGAGGGCACGAATAGGGCACCACATGCCTTACAAATCATAATGGACCTGTGCAAGATTTGGTGATCTGTTATTATAGCCCAACCAGGGCTATCAAGAACCTTGGTAACCATATTATGCAAGAAATAATTGCGTGGTAAGACATGGTAAGAAAGACACAATCAATCAGAGAGGAAAAATAGCTACGCAATTTTTGATAATCAACTAAAAACTATAGTATGCTAAAAATCATGTGTAAGAACCTTAAATGTTCTACATTTATTTACTGGAAACTAAAACATGCATTGAAGTATTAAAATATTATGTTAAAAATATTGAGGGTCAGTAGATTTTGATTTTTATGCATGCATTAGGAACTACCAAAAACTGAACTTTGGACAGAGCCACTACACTGCAAAAAAAATTTTGAACAAGCTGCAGTCTCCTGAACTACAAATGTGAGTAGAGCAAAGGAGGAATTGCAGTACTCCATTTGGCCACTTACGAGAGATAGGGCATTTGCAAGGACTGTTGTGTCAAGCAAATTTCAAATCTGAATGCTATACAAGTCTTGATTATTATAAAGGACAGAAAATACCCTTGAAATCTGTCTTTCTCTTGTAGACCCTGGAATATTTGCAATATCACAAAATACTGTATAACTGTAACAATTCAAGGTGGCCTTGAGTACAAATGTAAGATATTTGCAAAAAAAATTTAAAAACATATAAACTTTATAAGTCAATAATCAGTTTCTGTTGTAATTAGCACTTATATATATATTTATATTTGAATATTAATAATTAAAGTTCTTTGGCTGAAATGGGCAAATACATTCAGTATCTCCAGCCAGCCGAAGACCAGAGTAGGGAGATTATGAAACACTTGTATTTTTTATGAATGTGTGCCTGCTTATTTCTGTTGATCACATTTTGCATAATTTCTAAAACATAAAATATTGTAACAAGCTTCATTAACTTTGCACAAAATGAGTCTAGAAAAGCTTGTGTAGGAGTAATTTTGGTCTCGTCACGTACATAAGGTTGGATAGGGGTTATCATATTAAAGAGGCCTAATATCTTGTATCATAGTCCAAGAGGTTCAAATTGTGAAAGCAACTTAAAGGAAATCATGGTCTGCAAGTCTTTTTTAAGTCTCAAATTTGACATTTGACCCCGGCTTAAAGGACAAGTGGAATTATCCTACTAAAAATGCTTTATATCTCCCTCATTACTGGTTCTAGGACTTCAGAATGTGAGAACAAGTTGTTGAAAATGATGACCTGTGAATCATTTGCAAATATTTAACTAGACCTTAGACCCCTGCTTTAGCATCAAGTTGGGTTACCATACTATAAAGGTCTTATATCTCCGATTTTATTTGTTCTAAAGCTTTGAAATTAGAAAACAAGCAATATGAAATTATAGTCTACAAATCTTTTGCATTTGTCTATTTGATCCCTGCATCAACATTAAATGAGTTCATCATGTTAAAAAGCTTCATATATCCTTACTATTGATTCTAGAGCTTTTAAATGTGAAACTAACCTGTAGAAAATCGTAGCATACGAACCTTATGTAAATATCAAACTTAAGCTTTGACACCTGCTTCATGATCATGTGGGGTTAAGACACTAAAGAGACCCAATTTCCCTTGCCATCAGTGTTAGAGCTTCGAAATGTGAAACAACTTATTGGAAATAATGTCCTGAAAATCTTTTGCAATGTTCAATTTGATCTTTGAACATAGCTTCAAGGTTCAGTTGGGTCATCATATTGAAAAGGCCTTTTATCTCCCTTATTGTTGCTACTTGAACTTTGAAACCTGTTTTATGGTCAGACTACCTCCAGTTTTGCTTAATACCTCGCATGAGATAAACACCGTGGCAGTGGTCTTGTTTTCTAGTGTTTGGGTCCTTTTCTTTTAATTCGAAGTCTCATACATAATTTACACTGATTATCTACTCTTTTATACATGACATGGTATAAATCATATGACCTTTAAACTTCTAATATTTTGTTTTTGAGTATTTTAACAGTTATAACTTGTCCATGACTGAATTGTTCATTAAATAGCATGTAAGTGCTTTTGTTTACATTTGTCACTAAAATATTTAATTAAACACATTTTTGTAATTTATAGTTTACCTAAAAAGAAAAAATAAATGAGTGTGCTATGCATACTGACTGACTAGAGTATCTGGTGTGTAATGCAACCACCTTTTCCAATTTTATGGAGACTGTGGTGGATCAATTTTCACAGCTAACTGTGCATTTTGAAGAGATAAGAGTGCAGGGCAAGGGCCCTATTAGATTGGTACCTGTGTACAAAATGCAAATTTGGACTTTGTTGGAATGCAAAAACCAAACAAGGGGCAAGTGTTTTTGTTTTACTTTATGGAGACTGATTCTTTTTATTTCTCTATCATAAAACAAAACATAGATTTGGGTTTAAAAATATAGCATTTTTATTGCAAATAAACTTTTGAAATGATACTAATATTGTTTTGAAAGTTAAAGGTCACACTTTCATCACAAAAACTTGTGTGATTGGCTTGTGTGTTCTTAGTGTGTTGACTAACGCCTCCACCAAACTCTAAGTTGATGTCATGTGATTTCATCTTTTTTATTGTACCTGATTAGTTTAAATCCTCAGTAAGGTGAACTTGAAGGGATGGTTCGGTTGTAATCCTATCTCTTCTGGGTAAGGTATTAACTTAAAACTAAAATTCTCTATTCTTTCTAGTTTATTGCATTAAGGTGGTGTTCCATTGGGACTGTCTTTGTGGTAACTCTGGATTTTTTTGAGGGTCAGGAGCAATATTTACAGAGTCAGTTAGGATCCGTTATAGTTTCCCAGCATGTCATGGTGATTGGCAAAATGTGAAAATTGTTTGATATTTCAGGACAACCTGGGAACACATTATGACAAGCCATGAACACAAACAAACAGGCAAGCGGGGAAGTATGTAGGACAAGCAGGCCTCATTTTACCGACCCATGGCTTGTCAGCTATAAAATCTAAGACCATATAAAGTGAGTCAGTGTGTGCAATGCATCATTTGGAATCTGGCATCTGGTAGATTACACCTGGCAGTGTTTAAGATAAGGATTTTGTTTTTACTGATTAACTAGGATTTAGGGTTGAGACTTGTGGTAAGACTTTTGTTTTTTCAACTAATGCTTCTTTTACAAAGAAAGATGTGTAGTAAAATTGCAGAAGAGAGTGGAAGATAGAAGTCCACACAGACACACCAACAGAGTTTGAGTCAGGGGATACTGCTGCTGATAAACAGAAGAGCACAGAGGACAGGGAGCCAAGGGAAAGCAAGGAAGAGGCACAGAAACAGAGGAAGGAAGCCATAAGGAAGGAACCTACACACTCAGCAGAGGTGGGAGTTGCTGAAAAGCATGAAAGGACAGACAGAAGTGACACAAAAATGGACACAGAGGGTTGAGGAGAGGAGGGCACATCACAATTGCAGTCAAGGTACAAGACAGGGCATATGACAAACATTTACCTGATGGACTCAGATGAGGAGGCTATCGTAACACACCACGTGGAGCTGTACAATAGGATCAACAAACCACAAGGCCAGGAAGGAATGCAAATGGGAGAAGTTTGTCCACAGCTGCAACCTGTCAAAATGTGTAAAACTTGAGGATTCTCTACAACATACTTATGCAGTCCAAGTCTGATCAGGCTCCAAAAGAAATAACAGAGAGGCAGAACTTTATTCAAAACAACTTTAACTTCATGAAGACACACATCAGACACAGCAAATTTTCAACCTTCAAGTCTCCAGCATGAATGGCCAGTGCATCCGTTGCCTCAGCACATGATATCACTTGAGGTTTGAGTGTCATGGATAGTATGGTGATCAGCATGCAATCACACACCACAGTTACAGTTACAGGCCCCAGCACAGTTTCTCAGCATTCTTAAGTCGACCAGCAGGTCATGGACCAGTTTGCATTGATAAACACCATGCTGTCATAATTGCTCGGGCCAAGTAGGAGATCACCAAAACAGCCCTCTCCAGCTACATGGTATCTGAGGTGAAGGCCTTAAAAGATACAGACTTTCAAGCATTCAGGAATAAGGTTGTGAAACTTTTAAGCGGAATCCAGAGCAGGGCAGAGTAAAGGAGTGCTCAGTCCCAGCAAACACAGCAACCTGCACATTCTAGGAGCTGCACTTCCATGCCACAGACATTTCAACAGCACCAGCTGCCAAGGAATACATCTTAACCACTCCAGAGACTCAGATGCCAGCAAGTCAGGTCATCTAACCAGCTCAGCAGGGCCAAGTGGCAACCAAAGGACAGCAGCAAACCAAGAAGACAGCTAGCTTCATTCATAGTTGTTGATGACCAACAACCCTTGCCTTCAAAACCATTTACTTTCATACAGACCCCAATGAATCACTTCAAACCACCAAATTTGAAGCTAAAACAAACTTCAAATAATTAAAGCCTGTACTTTTGAAAAAAAAATGAAATTTTTGATAAAGAACTTAAAAATGACTTTGGCCAAAAAATGAGGCAATACAAATTTGGCCTACCCAAAGTAAAAGATTAAAAAACACCTTATCTTTAAGAAACTTTGACATTTGGGGAAAGTATTTTGACCATTGGATCTGACCTTTGACTTTTGGGAAACTTTTGATAAGATTTTGATAATTTGGAACTTGTATATTTGTTGGGAATGTGAGCAACACAAGCTTAAATAAAAGTTCTTGGAATAATTGGGTAATCCTGAAAAGGACTAATATATTCCAGCTTCTGTCCTGCCCAGTAAATGACCAAACGTGATTTAAGTAGTCTTTCTGTGGTCTCTCTGATGCTTGGTCTCCCTTGAATGATTACTGTATTTCTCATTAGGCACATACACCACCTGTTATTTTCCTAGTTTCTTCTACCGCTAGGGTTTTTAATTGGCACATCTCAGATCCTGTCCTCCTGCCTCGCCAATGCACCCAGATGATTAAAGTAGTCTTTCAGTATGTCTCACTAATGTTTGGAATTTTTCCAAGGACTCCTGAATTTGTGATCTTGGACATACGCCACTAGGGCTGCTATATCATTTGTTGGGGGTGTTGTGCAGCTCCATATTTGTTAAAACAATGTCTCTGACAACCTTTGTCTTTGATCCATGGTGCCCGTAGTACCCTGAATGTGATCTTTAATGTTACAAATACATTCTCCTCTACCCTCCTGTACAAATCTGGCCCTCACCCCCAGTGGCTCCCTTGTGCCAGTCTTGATCTTCTCACTCAGCTTGAAAATCTGTGCATCTAATGAAGATCCACTTGCCCCAATATCTACCAAGAGGAATCTATATTCTGTGTCGACCAGGGCTAGCAGCAGTGGTGCTGGCTGTAGGGCAGGTGGTAGTCCTGGGTTCAGTTGAGTCATTTTCTGTCTGCAAATCATTACAAAAATCAAAATGTTAAACTCAATAAAAAACAAAAGTATCCTAAGCTCTGTAAAAAGTCCCTCTGGTGTGTGTCTGGCTTTTTGCAGTGACAAATGATGATTTATGGTAGCCACAGGGCTTTTTATAGTGTGGCTTTGATCCCGACTCTCGATCCCAGCTAAAAAAATTAATCAATCCAGTCAGGGTGAGTCTTGAAAATACTCCAGTCCTGTGATCTTGTCACTGCAGCTTGATTGGGGTTTGATAGAGTTTGTCTGTTAGGGGTTTACAGCTTGTCTTGGTCGTTTCCAGTCTAGTCGTGTAGGAAAGTATCCCAATCCCAAGTTAAGGTTGGAATCATTGTCCAGACAAGCCAGGATGTACCACGTCCTGTTGGGGAGATAAAACTGACCCAAATTTTTGCACAGTTTTAACCTGCCCTTGAGTTGTAGTGTCAAATATAGAGGCAGCTCCAGTGCAACAACTCCATTAATACATATTACCTAATAGACCAGAACAACAACCCAGTGTGTGGTGGTCAGTTTACTGTAATTTTAACTCTGTAAACTGAACTAACCTCACACTCCTGACATTCAGGGTCCAAGGCATAACTGGTTAACCAGTGCCAGACCAGAGCGTCTGGCACTTTCTGCTCCTCCAAAGATGGGGAAAAGGGGAAATAGTTCAGTTCTTCAGTTCAAGAGAAGCCCATGTTCAGAGCGAATCAAGGTAAGTGTATCTCAAAACAACAGGTGCCCTGTGCACCTAGGTTAAAAAATCCCAAGTTCAGATTAATTGTCTGATCTTTAAAGGGAATACACTTAACCAGATTTAAGGGGCCACCACTGCTGTTCCCTTGTGGAAAAACTTTGAATCAGCCCTGGCCACATGCTTCAAGTTAAATTAAGTGAACAAGTTGTGGGATTTCCACTGGAAGGCCAAGCTTTCTCCTGATTCAAGGTTGGGTATTCCAGGTTAGATGGCTGAGGAAATCACCATTTTCTTGATTACAAAAGATATAGTTTTCAAAATTTTTATTAAAGGAGAAGGAAATGAGCTTCTTGTTTTGCCTCATTTGATCTTATCCAGATATTAATGAAGAGCTCTGACTGCTCAGAAGAATTTATTCTTTTTAAGAGACTTGTCAGTAGCTAGGGTTAGAATTACTGCTGGGGCTACACTATCAGGGTAAACACTATCAAAGTCACTGCCTGTGTAGGTTCCCTTAAATGGTTGGGTCAGACGATTGGGTAGAAGTGAAGGCATAAGTGAAATAAATTTGTGATGATATCTTCAGTAGATCCCAGAGCCAGGATATGTTGAACAAATGTGAAGCTCTCAGAAGCATCCTTTTTCAAGTGTGTGGCATATTATATTGTTTACCACTTTGCTCATGAGTGAATCTTGAGAAACAGCAAACAGATCAGGTCCTTCTGGATACTAAGCAGGCGTCCTGTGACCAAGTCTTTTGACCTCGGACTGGGGACACAAACTGTAGCAACAATGTATTTGGTGGCAAACTTGTCTAAAAACCTACTGAAGGATTGGCAATTCCTTTTGATTAATCAACCTGCTTTGTGATAATTTGTTATGATGTGATGGGATCTCAGAACAAACTTTCTGAGATTGTACCATAACAGGATTCTCTATAATAGAGCACAGAGAAAGATCCCAATCTCATACCACCCTTCTTACTTATGTAGGAGATATCTTTGTTGTCTGTCTCAATCACTCTTAAAACATCACTGGAGTGCCCCAAAATTTTTTGATGCATCTGTGAAGATTGCCAGGTTTGATGGACATGGTAGAGGGGTTGGCCAGCAAGGTCAATTCCTGCATCCCTTTATTTTATATTTGTGTTTAAGGTCTGCCACCTGTCTGATCATCCTTTTTTTCCTAGGTCGTACTGGAAGTCTACATATATCCAAAGATTAAAAATGCATCAAATGTACTAGCAAGACCAATGGTGAAACACACAAATTTTGTTATTATAATCCCACCAAATAAATTATGTGTTAAATTTCACATGCCACAGACTGATGATAAAGTCATGTGTTGTCCACGTAGTGAGAAGTGGAGGCATTAGCCCCCAGGGGAGTGAGGGGTACATAGCTCATATGGATCAAGTAATATTCAGGACATATTTTATGATGTTTCGTGGAACCTGCTTGCATGTAAGGTGTTAGTGTCTTAAATAAGCTATATTTAAGTACCCAAACTTTATATGAAAAAACACATTACCAAGGAAATATTCACAAATGTTACAGCAAAAACTTTCAGCCTTACCTTTACAGCAAATGAACACTGATTTTCAATAACCGATCCTGTATTGTTTGTAAATTGTTTTTTTGGTAACACAAATTCATATCCATCATTTTCTGTAAGATATCGAGCAGGCACAGTAAATTCTCTCTTAGCTTTTACTGTAGCATTCACCACCAGTTTTTTCACATTTTTCTTACACTGCTTTGCTATAAAAGGTAGTCTGTTACAATCCCGGGTTGGTTTGTTGTTTTTCCCAGTGCTATTCAGTGCTATGTTCTCAAGTACCATCAATTGAGACAAATCCACTAGGTTAAATTTTGCATGAGTTTTTCTATGAGAAGCAGTGATATGCACATCAAATTCAACCAATGTCTTTTTTATGTCCCATTCAAGGCCAATGTATGTAAAATCAGTCCAAATTGATGAGATCAAATGATGCTCTGGTTCTAATGTAAACCAAGTGTTGTCACCCTCATTTCCTGTGTGGTCAGTAAAGTGGTAAAGCTCAGTTTGTTGTAACATGCCATTCTTATCCTGTAAAGGATTGATGTACACATTTGTGTGGTAAAACATAGAATACTGAGTTTTCGTCATGACATTCTAACTTTGTTGTTGATTGGATTCTACTCAAAGTTGGTGGATGTATTTTTGCACTAATAAGTTTATTTATGGAAAACTACCTTTAATACATGAAAATGCATCTTTTCATTACAAATCATATTGTATCATATAATAACCCACATTTACAGTAGCTGGTGTTTAGTTTGATATAAACTTAATTTGAATGTGACACAAAGTTGGCATTTGAAATAATTACAGTGATTGGCAGACTGTGAGCAAAGTACCATTTTTACCAGTCATATTTGTAAGTTGGGCACAACTAGACCAATCACATACCACTGTACAGATCACTGTTGTGCAATCTGTATTGAAATAAGAATTAAATATATGTATACCTTCACTCCATAAATTGATATTGTCTGATTCCTTGGTGTTTTGATCACAAGTGATTTGTAATCGCAGGGATCAGTGTGGAAAGCATATTCATAATCTGCAATATATCATGAAGTACCACATTACAATTCATAAAACATTGTTATTGTATTTATGTTTTTAAGAGAATATTTATTATTAAATGCTAGTTAGTTTGACAAAAGAGATAATAAATCTATAATGCATATATTTTCGCAAATGTATTTCTGAAAATGAAGATGCAAATATTTACTGTCTTTATTATATAGTTAAAGAAAAGTACTATGCACATGAACTACTCTAAAATGTCAGCAATACAAGTGAAAGGTTCAATGAAAACTGGTTAGCATGGCATAATTTTTGGTGGGTGTTTAACAAATACTTGCTATCGAGTTGGACACAGTTTCAATACATTACTATGCATAGCTTTATTTGTAGATTTGGAAAGGTAGAATACTATTACTTTTTTCTAATTATAACGACTGTGAACATTAAACTTATGTGCACAAGTAAGATTAAAACACATACAAAACACATAAAATATAGTTTATATATAGAACATATACAATTATTCCTATGTGTACATTTTGTTTACTTTGTATGCCTGTCTCTTTTTGTCTCTACATATTTAATTTGTGTACATAATACTACATATAATATAATAATGTGAAAAGGATAATAAAAATTAGATATATCTGTCATTAGATGACTCTCAAGTCTTACACATTATAAATACATATGTACAGTACATAGCATATGTTCATACAGAACGTTTTGTAAGTATAAAACGGTACGTATTTAATGTGTACTCTTTTTATGTAACTTTTTACAATGTTATATGCAGATTATGAATATGCTTTACAATGAGTACAATGTTATCATTCTTTGAAGAACATTTGTTACTCAGTCATAAAGCAAAAATTAAAAAATCATGTATTGATGTACTTGCTGGTTATAAACATCTGTGTAAAATAATAATAGGTAATGTTTATGATTACCAAATTATATGGATTATTTTGTAATAAAAACTGGTCATGTACAAGTCTTTTGGATTATAATAAATCCATTTTTGTTCAGGTTACTTTTCAGTAAAAAGTAGTCACATTCTAACCACTTACTTTGGGTTGGACTCATATTAGTACTATTAATGTAAGAATTATAAATATGTAGAGTTTTCATTTTTCTAATATATTTTAGGCATAGCTATAGCAATTCATTGCAGCATAGTACTTTAATAATTTTAAGAAGAGTATTCAGGTTGACTTGGTTGACACTAACAATTTTATTTTGTTTTCATGATGTTGGTATACATTTTATTTAGCTTCTTCTCATTCTTGAGAAGTACTTTATTATTGTTACAAAAGTGTTTGACAAATTAAATCCCTTCTTGTCTGTAATTATAGTCAATAAACATACATTTTCTCTTAATTTGAAAAAAACCCAGATTTTTCTGACATAAGACTCAAAGTTTAATGGAAAAGATGTTTCAAGAAGGAAAAGTTACTTTGGAAAATTGCCTCAATAAATCTCTAAATATATGTTACATTTACGTTACATATAATTTGATCAAGTAATTACAAATAGGGTGTGTCTCTCAAGTAGATATGAATTGAAATATATTTGGTAAAATATAACTAACTTCTTGGTGCAATACCTTTCAAACAGAAGGCTTTACTCATATAAAAAAGCAGACATTTTTGTATTTATTTAAATTATTCACAGGGTATAGAGTTGTTACTTTTAGCTTCAGTTGGGTATAAGAAATGAACCAACTTGGGATAAAATCTTGAAAGTATTTCTATCATTGCTATAGAATTAATAACTTTTGTGAATGATCTTATGCAATAGATATCAATGTCTAATATTAATACTGTTTCATAACTGTGTTGCATGCACTTTTAAGTGATTTTAGTATCTGAATTACATTATCTAAATGGAAAAATATTTTGTAACTAAAACAAAGGACAAAAAGAAAGACAACTGTTTATTAAAAATGCCATATTGTGGACAAATAAAAAATAAGCAAACAGATTCAAGGTGTGGTATATTGACAAATACTTTGTAAGTTGTTTTTATGATGCTTTGTTTTTCCATCAGTTTTTGTTAAGCATCAGTCTTTGTTACGTACACCTATCTTTTCAATGTGCATTTTAATTTGAAAAGGGGGGAAATAAAGCTGGCTTACGAAAATGGTCACGGCAAGCTTCAACTTGAAAACGCTTTATTTCCCCAGCTTGGCCTTCAGCGACTTCAAACTTTACTGCACCTCGTCTAACTATCATACCTTGATCTTTCGGAGAATAACATTTTCTCCAAAGAACATCTGTATCACAAATTGTTATCTACAACAACAAAAGAAAATTTGTTAAACTTTAGATGTGAACACCAAGATAAATACATTTCTCACAAGGGAGTAACTTGTGAAATGCTTTCTGGGTTCCTACTCGTTACATTTCTATTAATATTAAGTTGAATATTGGAGTTACAAAAATGACTACAAACTTATATATTCAAGTTATTATCCGTGCACATGTGAGAAAATGTTTTTAGCATATTAAACATGAATTTCCGAGCAGTAGAATTGCTTCTTTTATTTCTGACTTGCACATTCAAGTTTTTATCTAGAATGTACAAGGTAACTTTCAGATATGAGTTGCTAACTTGAACACACAAGTTTTTGCTTGAATATACCAGCTATTAACTTGTAGATGCCAATCCACAAAAATAAGCAATGGCAGTTCTCCCTTAGTATTAATCTTTTTGTGTCATATCTAAATATGAAAACAACTGTATGTACACAATTTTGGTAGTTAGAATACTTTTCTGATAGTATATTACTACTATTGGATTTTGTTGCTTATGTTCCATACAAGACATTTACTAATTCCCAATCAGTGTAAATGTTTTGTCGCCTTTAGCAACTAAAATCACATTGACCAGGACGTAAGTTTCAATGTGTACTTCATAGGTACAGCTTTATTGAATTACAGCTTTCTATTTTCATGGAATTTATTAAACTGACAACATTTTATATTCATATATAATATGATAACAATCTAAATTAATTGCAATACTTTGAATATTGTTTTAACTGCTATTATAAAGGTATTTTATTTAAAAAAATAAAGTATGAACAAATCCAATAGCCAAAGTCATAAAAATTGCTAATACTGCTAAGACATTATATATATTTGAACCTTTGAATTTACTTTTTTGTATGTTACAAGAAGAAAAGATTGTTTAAAAGAAGAAGATTTTGACAGGAAGAATATTGACTAAGAAAGGGTGTGTGAAAGGGACTGGCAATTGTACCATTTGTAACCTTGATCCCAACTACCTGCAGTCTGATCAGGGTACCTAGATTACACTGTTCTATACTGGTCTCACAGGCTGTACACAGGTACAAAATATTTAACTAGTTGCTGCTATCTAGCTCAGTTCATTTTATGTTTTGGCAGTTTCCATATGGTAAATTAAGTTGAAATTCATATGCAACCAAGAGATTTTCAGCACATGGCAGATTGTTTTAAATGTTTGTAGAAACCTGCCACAGTCTCTTGAAAGAGATGGTGATGGTACATAGATGTAATTAGAAAAATATCTATGAAACTGCATTGAACTGTCCTTTAAGGACACTGCACTTCAATTAATATTGATAGCCAATATCTATTAAAAAACAATATAATTACAAATCAAATTGGCATTCTTGTAATACTTAATATACACTTTAGATCTACTGAATGAATCTACTAAGCTAATGAATATATCATTACACAGAGTTTACAAAAAAATCTCTAACATTGCATCATCTTTAAATATTTGATGAATCCTTCCTCCAGTTACCAAACAGAATATCAAAACTCAAGGCTCCTTGTCTTTCTTCTGTTTTTTCATAATTATGATGCTTGGATAATACCTTACAAAAGTAGTTAATTTTCCAGTTTCTACCCTGCTCTGGTTTGAAATATAAAGACTTTCAAATGCAAAAGTCAAACAAGATGGTACATATATTTCATAGATATCTCTTTATTAAATGGTCTATCTTTCAAGAATAGCATGCTCAAATACTCACTGACTGGATGAAAGTTACTCTTGATGTCTCCATAATATATGTTATCTTCTTTATATACTTGAAATATCCGCAAACTTTCCACCATTCAAAGTTTTGTCCATCAGTGACTAAAAGTAGATTTTGTCATATATCAATATAGTTTTCTAGTAAAATTTCACTGGCCCAATATAGTTTTATAAATATGAAACAACAAAATAGATGTACACCGATAATTAGAAAATACTCACAGAACACAGATGTTCACCAGGAAGAGGGTGTTTCTGAAAGTTTGAAATATTTTTTGTATCCAGAATATGATCCAGATTTTACCCAAAATGTAGTCACTTTTTCCTTTTGCCAAAAAGTACCAAAATAGAAAATTTCATGAATATCTTCTCATATTTCTGGAGTAATTTCAACTTTGAAACCAAAGTCATTAAAACTGCAGTAAAAATCGGATCATTGAAAATTCAGGATTTTCTGGATCCAGAATTTGATCCAGATCTTTCTTGAAATTTAATTTATTTTCCTGATGGTCAAGCCCTACTAGCATAAATATTGCCAAATTATTTGTCTCGTGATCCTAAGTTATCATGGAATCAGAAAAATAGCCAAAGAAACAGGCAGACAAATAGATGCACCAAAAATCAGAACTTCCTGGTTGAGGTAATTACCTATATTGATCTGAAGTAGACAGAAAATCAATTTTGTACCCTATTTTGTGGCTGTTGTGTGATTTTGTCCACAAAAAGAGTACTGCAAATGTTATGTCATATTTATACACAAACTGAATTGTGATATTGCTTTTTTATGTTAGGAACTCTGAAACACCCGAACTAAGTGGAAACTGGAAATTTTATATCAGTGTCAAATTAAATGGCCAATTTGCTAAATGCTTGCAGGTAGGGCTTCTCTGAATATGGTGCATAAAATACACCATGGCGTTCAAATTAAATTTACTTTTGTTAAAAATGTAAAAGTACCTTAAACTCCACATGGATCAGAGTAATTTATGTTGTTACAGTAGATGGAAACAGCTCTTGGCAAGTTATGGTATTCACAGAGCTGGTTTTGATATGACCTTAACCCTTGAAGCGTGTGTAAAACCTTGACCCTGCAAATATTTCTGTCATAATGTATAAAATGTTAAAACCATAATTTAGTGAAAATTTTAAGTTTCACCCACATGCAATGTAGAAATAAATATTCTTCCCTGGTGCTCCTATATATATTTTGTCTGATCCCTCTAATGCATTCTTCTCATCTCTCTCTTCATCTCTGTCATCAAAGCTAAATACATCCTGCTGTTGTTTACCCTTTGGATACTGCAGAGTAAAGGAGAATTTACAATGGTTTCCTGTAATACGTGGCTTTCTTTGCTCTTTTCCTACTTCTTCACCAATGTCTTTTAAAGCTGTAAAGATATCCACTTTAAATTGACATAAGATGTAATTTATTATGTTAAAATATATTTTCTAGTGGCCAGTTTTTGCAGAGAGTCTTATTAAGTATAAGTTTTTGCAAATGTCAGGGACTTAAAATGAAAGAGTTTGGTCCTAACTAAGTTTGGCTTAGATAACTCATAGCTTATCCAATATCCACAGTGATATTCTGTGTCATGCAACTTTTTGTTTTTTATAGAAAATATACCATTGGTGACATATCCCTTTTTGTTGCATTTTTGTCTTAAGATAAATACTCATTTTCCAATGGAAACCCTCTTACTACATATAAACTTCCCAAAGAGGACTTTAGGGAGGTATTCTACATAGCTATACTTTACTTACAGCTATTTAAAATTTCAAAGTGGAGAAAAATTGATGACAGTATATTTAAACTTTAAAAAACAAACTTTGAGCTCAAGACATAGCCAAAGCCTAGAGACTGCTGTTTTGTGAAATCGACTTTGTCTTAGACCAGAGACTAAGCCTAAGTTTAAGACTAGTGTCTAACCTTTATGTTCAGGCTATTCCCATAGGTGAAACTGGCCCCAGGGAAATTAAAAAGTCCAGAAAGATAACTGTCTGCCATTTTCTTGGGTAAGAAGATTCTGACTCTCATTACCTAAGTCATGGATACACTTAAATCATGTGTGATGTGCAGAATAAAGATGCACTAGTAAAATGAGATCTTGGATTTTTAGATTTACATGAAATGTAATTTTATTTGGATATTTTATATGTTACATATATAGGCACTGTGTCTGTCCATTACTTAATCTTAGCTTTATATGTATGTATTAACATTTAATGTGAGAGAGCTATTAACTTTTGTGTTATGAGGTACTGCTGTTTATTGATCGGTTGACAGACTGGGGGAAATCCCTCTGGGTTTGTATAATCTCATTAGCTCTACTCTACTGATCTATTAATACAAGTGAACATAGTATTCACTGGCTATAAGGAAGATTACTTGAGTCTTAGAACTAATAACAAGTGCATATAGATTACTTGTGTTGTAAACTTTTGCTGAAGTGAACTTTCTACAGTGTCTGGATAGATATGTTGTACTTTAGATATTACTGCAGTTCGGACATTGTTTATATCTTGGAGCAGACAGTATAGTTGTGCAAACTCTCTGAATATCTCTGTACAGACATTTGTGTGATTGGATATCAAAAGGATTACAGGATAAGGAAATTTTGTGTTCTCAAACATTGAACAAATCTCATGATACAGATATCTGTGTGTTATTGGACATTGAATAAATCACAGTACATAGTGCTGGATACAGTGGATAAACTTATCGGTCGGTTACAGTGGTCAGGTCAGATTGGTTTCATTGTTGTATCATTGTGTGTACTATTGGGAGCATATAGTTGACTGTAATCATTATTTTTCATAGTTAGATAAATTTCTTTGCTCGCTCCGGCAGGTCTTCCCACATCACTTAACAATTTCATTGTAAATCATTCACACCAACTATTCTGCACCAACGTTTTAGTCATTGACACAAATCTATGTACCAGACTTATATATGTGTAAGCAAACCTATTTATGTTTTGACATTCAAAGCTGCACATTTTTTTAAGAATAAGCAATATAAATAAATTTAGGGCAAGATAAAAAAACTGTTGATTTTTGTCCAACCTCTTTTAAATACTAAGTTTTAATTGGACAGTTATCAACATTTAAAGTTGACCCAATACCTCAGTTCAGGTCAAATTCAAATTAAGAGGTCAAATGAAGAGAAATTGACATTTTATGATATTTTATTTACACGTTAGTAAAATGTTGGAATTATTTAAAATATAAAGCTCAAGGAAAAGGCCAAACATGGGAATTTCCAGACACCAATATTAAAACATAACCAACTAGTGGCAATAAAACAAATTACTGTAAATAATGTATAAATTGTATCATATAAACCTCATCACACAATGCTATAACTGATTGTAAGTGAAGCACATAGACAACAAGAGTTACTGTATACGTTATCATTCAAGAAGACCCTGAAGTCCTACTTAGTCAACGAGAGAGGGCTACCAGGGAATTACTTGGCCCTACCTAGAGCCCATCGAGCCCTGAACTCAGTGTTACTAGTCTAAATCGAGAGGGGGAATCAGGGAACTGCCTGACCCAACCTAATCTCACATCATGCATCGGGAGGGATGGTGGGAAAACAAATCTTTCTTTCCATATACGTGCTTGTCCTTTCAGTGACAAATTCAAAGTGGCCCCTCTGTTCATCTAACCAAGAACCCCTGAAATCAGAACCAATGAAGCAGAAAGGATGATCATTGGAATTATGACAAACAAATAGATATACCTAAATTTTAAGGTCAACAACTGACCAAGCAGGCCTCTACCAGACCATGCTTTCCACAGTTGTCAACATTAAAAGTTGACCCAATTCCTCAGTTCAGGTCAAAGGTCAAATTCAAATTAATAGATCAAATGAAGAGAAATTGACATTTGGGATATTTTGTTTACATGTTAGTAAAATGTTAGAATTATTTCAAACATAAAGGTCAAGGAAAAGCCCAAACATGGGAATTTCCAGACACCAATATTAAAACATAACCAACTAGTGCCAATAAAACAAATTACTGTAAATAATATATAAAATGTATCATATAAACCTCATCACACAATGTTGTAACTGATTGTAAGTGAAACACATAGACAACAAGAGTCACTGTATACCTTATCATTCAAGAAGACCCTGAAGTCCTACTTAGTCAATGAGAGGGGGCTACCAGGGAATTGCCTGGCCCTACCTAGAGCCCATCGAGGCTTGAACTCAGTATTACTAGTCTAAATTGAGAGGGTGAATCAGGGAACTGCCTGACCCAACCTAATCTCACATCATTCATCATGGAGGGATGGTGGGAAAACAAATCTTTCTTTCCATATAAGTGCTTGTCCTTTCAGTGACAAATTCAAAGTGGCCCCTCTGTTCATCTAACCAAGAACCCCTAAATTCAGAACCAATAAAGCAGAACGGTCGATCCTTGGAATTAGGCCAAACAAATAAATATACCTAAATTTAAGGTCAACAACTGACCAAGCAGGCCTCTACCAGGCCGTGCTTCCCACAGTTGTCAACATTCAAAGTTGACCCAATACCTCAGTTCAGGTCAAAGGTCAAATTCAAATTAAGAGGTCAATGAGAGAAGCAAAAGCTAAAGGAACAGATGAAGGGGCCACTGAGGAAGTTTGAAGATAATTCCAGGCAGCATTAGACCTCCATACGCCATGTGCCATGATGTGTTCAAGAGGTATTTGATATTTGTGGTCAAAAGCCACAGTGGCTTTAGATCTTCGAAAGACGTGAAACCCAGAGCCTTCCGACAAAAGCCCGATGTACGCAAGAACACTCTTGAGTGCATCCCTGATGGTCGTATCAATAACAATCAGGCAACCTGGTTTCTTATGCACAAATAAAGGTGCAGTTGGAGGCAAAGGTCTGGAATCTAAAAGAAATTGGATGGCAAATACAGGACAAAGGGCAGAGTTGGAAAGCTGTGGAATCTGCACAAACTGGTGAGCAGTTCTATTCTGCATGGTCTTGCTCCACTTAAGGAGGATATGGGCACCAGACGAGGCAAATAGGATGTCTTGTCTTAATAAATGCCTACCAGGGTTAATTTTAACCCTAGAGTGGGGGCAACACTGGACATGGGCAGAAATGCAAAGAAGGAAGTAAGAAATACCACCCTGCATAACACAGGGTCCTGTAACTTATTACAAGCCTTGGATATACTAATCAAGGTCCCCAGATCAAATGTACCTCTTGGGGTGGGACTGAAAGTAGAATTAATGGAAATGCTCCTAAGATAAGCCGAAACTAATTAATGATGCAATGGTTCAGAGTCCCATTTATACTTTTTTGTTGCTATTTTCAAAGAAGAAACGTAATTTGTGATAACACGAGGTGAAAGTGAATTCAAATGCAAGTATGCAAGGAAAGATAATATAGTTTGGATTGTAAACTGAGGTTGAATGCCCATGTATGTAACAAACGGCAGATATGTCACGAGGTACGTTCTTTGAGCTGCCAGAGTTGAAGGTCTGTAAGCTGACTTGGTATTCAACAGAACCCTCTGCACCAAATCTGACGTTGAAATTTCCGTGCCTGGAATCACAAATGAAGGTCAAGGTCAAAATGTTGCACAGGAATGTTATCCTGCATGTAATTTTCCCTCAGATGCCTTAACACACCCTCATCTACTGCACTACTGGAATATATCCTAGATAGTACATCAGCTTTTATATTATTTTCCCCTGGAATATGCTTAAATACTATCTCCACGTCGTGGAGAGCTGCCAGTAACCATATGTTGCGTAAACATAATGCCAAAAATTCATCCCTGGTTCTATTGGTTTCCACCACATGGACCACAGCCAAGTTATCACAGAAAATTATGACCTTAGTGTGCTGCCAGTATTTGGCCCAAGTACGAAGTGCAATAACCACATTCAACATTTCAAGGTGGACTATGGTTGATATAAAGTTAGGAATCTGAATGATAGGAGTGGCATATACCCTATTTCTCCATACTGCCCCCATACCAGTGAGACAAGCATCAAAATATAGAGATTGACTGTCATCAATAATCTCTTAGAAATGTAAGTAACGCCATTAAAATGTGGCAGGAAATTGATGAAACAGTCAAGATCTTGGTAAAATTCACCAGTAAAGTGTATTCTTTTGCCAGTAGCATGAGATCTGAATAAAGCAAGAATTCTGTTAACGAATATGCGAGATGGCTTAACACACTTCTGAATATATAACAGATTACCCAGAAGGGATTGATATTGCTTTCTAGTAAGATGCATTTTCTGACGAACCAAAAGACATTCTTGGTGAATTTCTTGCAGCTTATCAGGGGCAATACGTAAGACATAAGCCTCAATATCCACTTCTATGCCCAAACATGCGAGACATTTTGTTGGAGGAGTAAGCTTATCCAGATTAACAGGTAACCGTAACTCTCAAGGAAGTGTGCACAAACACTGAAACGCAGCCTCAGCTCTAACCCTAGGGACTACTGCCACATAATCGTCAATATGACAATGAAGTTTAACATCTTGCTTAGCCATTATGAACGCAATTGCGTCTAAACACAGCCATCTCAAGCGTCCAGCCGAACGCAATCGCTACATCCAAATATAGCTTTCCTTGCCATTGAATACCAAATTTCAAACTATCAGCAGGATCTACTTGAAAGTTACGAAAGGCACATGCCACATCAACCATAAGCAAAACAGGGTCATCCCTGCATGCAATTATATCATCTGCAATGTGATCAACCGTAAGAAATAGAAGTGTGATGTATGCCATCGAATGCATCCTTATTTACAAAATCATTAACAGCATTGCCTTTAGGGTATGACAGGTCCATTATAACCCGACGTTTATCACCATCTTTAGGCCTAGTCAGTAAGGGGGAGCACTGAAATGCTGAATGATTAATCTCAGACACTGGGCCTACAAAATCTTGAATTTCTTTATGCAAGTAATCTGCAACTGCGTCCAGAAACTGACGAGCTGAAAAATGGTTAACAGTGTGATGATTCAATTCATCCTTTTATCTAGAGATAGCGGAAAAGCAAAGGTAAGGTATTGTAAGAGGCGCTGGTCAGGGTAATCTAATAGTTCTCCCAAGTTTTCAAATGCAAGCCAGACTTAATAGGAATACGAGCAATTCTATAGTTCGGAAGTCATGTATCTAGTATGATATCTGCCACCTCCAGGCACTTCTGAACCAAATCAATCTGTACTAAATCCCTATCAGGGCTTACAAACCGAAAGGAAGTATCAGCATGAACCAAATGAGCTCTGGTTTTATGCAAAAAATTAAAATCTGACCAATTTCCATGAGGAAATCAAAGCTTTGTATCCAAACGACCCTCATCCAACTGACAAGATGGAAACGACGACAACTGACAATTGAACGAATGCCACTGTGACTGCACTCATCATCAGGATATTGCAAACCATAACTATCCTCATGGTGACACAACAAATCTATCATATGATTGATATAGGTCGTATATGAACAACCATAGTACTCAAAGCACTGCATATCTTTACAGCAGTTGTCATAGTGGAGCTTATGGTCATCTTTATCATCAAGCAACTGTGTATGCCTAACTAAAATAGGAAATGCATCAATCAGCTGCATAAACCCACCCCACTCAAATGACCTTCTCTGTATAACATAAGCCTTCAAATTATATGATAAATACCATTAACATTCTCATCCTTAGACCCTGTGATGTGAGCAATATGTCCACATCCAAAACCAAATATGTCACTAGTTTCATAAATAGAAAACATGACCTGTATGCACTGAGTATTCACCAACTGACAATCATCCATATTTGGCAATAAACGTGTACAAGTACCTACCAATACATCAAATGAATCAGACAAGAAAACAGTACTATTCCATGTATCACCATGTGTATCAAAATTATGAAACCACAATTCGCGGCTGAAATCTTTGAATTTGCTCTTTGTCCCACTGTTGGTGTCACTACAACAGTAGGACAAACACAGTGACTAAAGTAAGCCACACTATGATCTTCAATATTTTGACTGTAATACCGAACACAAGTACCTGCATGATTTGCCAGTATACAGGAACTACTAATACCAAAATCAAAAACATCATCAATCCATTGTACTGAATTGTCATTATCTAATTTTACTGAATTTTCATGATCTTTACAGTTCATATGAATGTTTTCAACGTTATTTAACTTAACTAAACTATTGTTTTTGTTGACAGAGTTCTTTTCTGGTGACGACTGGAGGTCTTGATTGTGTCCCTGTGGTGGCAAACCATCCTACCTGAGAGGAACTGCATTCTCCGAAGGTTTAAAAGACAACTTCACAGAACACTTAACCTCTGGATGTGTGAGAGAGTGTCCATTCTTAAAACATCTGGAACAGAAGTGTCGATAGACCTCATGATGCAACTCATGACTACATGAGCCCTTGTTGAAAAATTTACACAATCTGGACTTATTGTATACGTTACTCACTGCTTGACCATTCAAAACAGCAATCTGCGCACTGTTGATCCTATTCAGCAACCACTGAGTCTGATCTGACCACTGAAGGTGACCTTCCTCCAATTGGGTCATGGAAACTCCCCATGCTGCCCTAACTGCAGCCCATGGGATGGTAACTGCATCCCTGATAGACAGAGTCACCTGCTGTAGCATCAACTTCACTAACATTGGATCCTCTACTTGAGAAATGTTATGTAACTGACCTGCATCCCACTGTGCCATTGTCATGTCATCATAGTCTCGTTTCTTTACACTGGAGTTGGTGATATAACCATCATTGGGCCACTTAAATTCTGGTTTCACATTCGCAGTATCAGTTACATTATAATGTCCAGATTTTCTACAACCATATGGGCCCTTACCTTGTAACACTTCCATCTTCGCCTGTTCATCATAATAAGACAACAAACGTGTCACAGCCTTGGAAATATCTGACGAGGATCTAACTGCTTCCAATGTGGGAGGTGGTCTGTGGCTTGTGCCTGTTTGCTGCCCAACAGCCACATCTTGCCGCACTCCCAGGGCCTGTTGTCTCCACCCAGAAGGATCTACAGCCATGGGGTGCCCCTGTTGTCCGGCAGGCCCACCAACACAATATGTAGCTGCAGGCAAAACATTCTGCGAGTTCACACCAGATCGTGGCACTGTGACAGGGGAACTAGAACATGTCACAGATGCATTCTGCTTCTCCATCTTCACCTGATGCATCAGATCCTGATTAGATTGTTCAATTCTGTGAAGAAGTGAGACAACGTCCGAATGCGGCAAGGAACATACCACTGAATTACCTTGCATCGTGTCCACAATGCTGCTGGTCGTAGGTTGAGGCACTTTTCTTCTTACCCATAATAAATTGTTGTAAAATCACATAAATGTTAAAAACTTTTGATAAAACCCTTAATAAAATACACTTGATAAAAAAACAAATCTTTCTTTCCATATACGTGCTTGTCCTTTCAATGACAAATTCAAAGTAGCCCCTCTGTTCATCTAACCAAGAACCCCTGAATCAGAACCAATGAAGCAGAAAGGTCGATCATTGGAATTAGGACAAACAAATAAATATACCTAAACTTTTAAGATCAACAACTGACCAAGCAGGCCCCTACCAGGCCGTGCTTCACACATTAAACTAATGAAAAGAAGGTAATAAAAATAGGCGTTTAAGAGACTATAGCACAGCCAACACAACTTAATAGTACCAGCTAAACTATCAAAACACTAACACCTTTAAACATGTTAAACCTGTCATGTTACAAGACAAATATATCCCAGTTTGTAATGCTCCGTGTATATAGGTTTTAAACATAAATATCGCAAAGTTGTATTTTATGTTATGGATTAATTTTAAGGTATGTCTAGTATTTTAGGGTGTTGTCCAGTAACACTCAGTAGTCTTAATATGTATATAATCTGATGTTGTAAGTTTTGTTACTGTACCATTTTCCGTTTGTTAAACAGTTTATATTCTCAGAAACATTTAAAATGAAATTCACTTAAACTCTGAACAGTTACCCAAATTATAATTTTCTTTTTATTTACAGAAGGTTGCCATAAAAACTGTTTCTTTATTCCCATATTTAATGATTTAAAAAGCTAAGCTTTTGCATTCCGAATTTTTCAGTAAAATGAAATGAAGTCAAACTGTTTATTTTTTATTGAAGGCTGATATTATATTGAAATTTATATTGAAAATGTTGTATTATGTAGACATTAACTGGCCACAAACATATGAAAAATAACTATCCTGTATCTCATAAAATTCCAACGTTTATCAAATGAATTGTCTGCATCTATTCTGTCTGTAGACAAGCTTATTCTTTGCATACCATACAGGAACAGAAAGCGCATATCAAAGTGCGGCTGATTGCCAAATTAAAATAAAGTAAACAGAAAATTGATTATCAATTGAGAAATGCAAATAAAAATTACAAAAAAAATGTTTACAGCTGACTTTTATTTTGAAGAATTAATGAAAGTCTCCTATTTAAATGCCATTTAAAGTGAAAAAGCAGGTACCCAAAACTCAATGTCGGACCCTTTTATGTTCCAAAACCCGAACTTGTAATGGATCTTAGATACCATGTCTCACACCTAATCAAAAGCATAAATTGTTCCATGTATTTTCCATTTGCTTCAATTATATCCTTTAGCCAAAAACAATGTCCAGTTTAGAAAAGTTACTTCATGATTTCACATGGACCAAAGGCATTGATTCAAAAAGGAGTTTAAATTTACCTCATGAATTGTAATTATAGGAAAACATGGTTCTTCCAGATATTATATTGTAGCATGCGATGACTTCAGTGATGTAACATTTTTGTTATTAATTTGTGATATGGTTTGATATTGAAATACAATGTTTAGTACTATCATTTATTTACCTTTTGATGTGATGTACCGCTAATCTTGCTGTATATGATTGATAGAGATGATTTTTCTCGTTTATTTGTGTCAATGTACAGATAGGAAGTTGACACTTTAAAGTCGGGGAATACTAAATTTTAAACCAATTTTAAGCCTGTTCTAATTTTACAGGTGCAGTCTTTAAGTAAATCTCCCTTGTCTAGGATTTCACTATAAAAACTGGGTGAAGTTTTTCATTGCTTGCTGAATTGGTACAGATATAACATAGGAAAAAATCCGAGATGTCAGGGTAAAACCTGCTATTTTAACACTTAAGACTCTAGGGCAAGATGGCAAGATGAATCTGGCAATATTTTAAAGTAGGAAAAAGGGAATATCCTTGATATAACTCATGTTAAATTTCAGGGTTAACCTGTTATATCTCAGCTGGAATTTAGTAATTTACTTTAAAGTATCATGATATTTTAACAGTTTATTGCTCTGAATAGATGGGTTTTATTTAATACTGTTCTATCTTTTGCATTTATTTAGGTTTCAATAAAATAATAATGAAGTAATTTAAGTTTTATTGTGGTAGGTTAAAAGAGAAAATAAATGTAATGAAATATTTTAATTGTATTTAGTTGGTTGTGCATGATGCTATTTGATTTCAGTCGTATATTGTTGCAGAATTCCAGGCTGCATACTGGTTATTTGAAGAATATTTCATAGTGTAGAACCCATGACTACCTGAATTTATTTCAGTTCATTTCATTCTGGGGTCAACTCTAGTGCTGGTTTTAAAAGTAGGGGATCAAGGATGCAAAGAAAGAAAGAAGTGGGCAGGAATGTTGGGTCGGTTCCATCGATAATCTAAAAATGTCCCACATTAAAAGTCAGACATTATAAACTTAAATAATATTTTTAAAATTTGATTTTCTGTTAAATTTAAGTTCTAAACTCTCAAAATCTTCGGATCAGAAAGTCAAAACACTTTCCTTATATGTCAAAGCTTGTTAGACGGTAAAGAGTTTTCATTTTTATCTTTAAAATTTATTATTTTGGGGCAGGCCAAACTTTCATTGGCTTTCTCCCATATTTTGTCCAAAATCTTTTCTTTTAAGTTCAGGTGGTAAAAACAGTTGCAATGTGTCAATCTGTTGGTAGCTCATAACTGACTGTAGATTCCCAAAGAACCTTGACAGTCCTAATATGTTGTGTTGACTTTCTTCATCTGTGGCAGAGGCAACTGACGGTCAGTTGAAATACTTTGTGGGGGTCAGTGTGAAAGTAAGTGGTCTTGAAGGCCCAGATTGTTGGTCAGCTACAGAGGAAGGTGGCTGCCCTCTGGGTTGTTGCTGTCCTCCACTTGACTTTTGCTTAGCTGATAGGATGGCCTGACTTGCTGTCATCTGAATCCATGGGTGGATTAAGATGTATTCCGTTGCAGCTGGTACTGATTGCTGTGGTTGTTGAAATGTCTGTGGCACAAATGTTGAAGCTGCACTGTAGTGGTGGTTGCTGGTTTCTTTTCTCTTACATATATTGGACACTATATTAGTACATTGTATATTACATATATTAGGCACTATATTAGTGCATTGTTTAATTTAAGCTTTATGTTTATACATTGTCATAAAAGATAATTGTGTTGTTGGTTCTTTTTGTGTGTTGACATTTAAAGTAAGGGAGTTATTGACTTTTGTGTTTTAGTGTTTATTGATCTGTTCACAGACTGGGGGAAATCCCCCCCTCAGTGGTTATGTTAGATTTGGGGAAACCCAATTGCCAGTAGTTTCTAGAACTTCCTCCTTTGGCCTAGATGGCTCAAGCCTTTTTGAGTTGGTTCTGTACAATTCCAGAGAAATCTGTGAAGGTATATAAGGAATGTACATCTGACCACAAGTGAACTTTGTATTCGCTGGCTATAAGGAGAGCTATTGTGTTTTGGAATATAATATAACTTGTGTTGCTGTGAACTTTTACTGGAGTGAACTAGATACATTGTCTGGACAGATTTATTGCACTTTGGATATTTTTGGTTATTGTACAGTTATATAACAGAGAGTGGATTTACTGCATTTTGGACATTGTCCATATCTTGGAGAAGACAGTACAGTTGTGTTAACTCTCTAAATATCTCCAGACAGACATTCTGTGTGACTGGATATATAAAGAATAGCAGGACAAGAACCTTTTGTGTTGTTGAGTGTGAGACAGGTCACAAGATATAGATATCTGTGTGTGAGTGAACATTGGACAGATCACAGGACGGACCATAGGACATTGGATAGACCACAGAATATACTACAGGACGGATTACGGAACAGATTGCTGGATACGGCGGATAATCTTAACTCATAATCTCTGTGGTCAGGTCAGCTAGATCTTATTATTGTATTAGTGTGTTTGGTTAAGAGCATACCAGTTGACTGTAATCATTATTGTTGACTATTAAATAAATTTGTTAAGTTTAACTTTTTGCTTTTTCTGTTACAACTTAAAGACAACCGGTAATTGCTACCGCGCTTGCCCGTGACCGTAACAGGAAAATTGGGGGCCCGTCCGGGATCCAACCATTTGATTACAACCATTTGATCAACCGTTCAATTAACATTTTGAAAATCCATTTGATTTAGTAATTGGTTACAGTCAACAGTGCTCAAAATGGCTAGTGCTAAAGAGTTTGTACAGTCACCATCTATGGAAGTTCTAGAAACTTTTAAAAAAGATATGTTAATGCAGATAGCACAAGAGTTACAGTTAGAGGTGAAAAGGTCAACACGTAAACATGAACTTAAAAGGCTTATTGTTGAACAGTTGGTTGATGAAGATGTTTTACCTGATAGTTGTTTAGAAGTGTATAAGCCTCTACCGATGGAACCTTCTGGGCAATATGAGATCAGGCGATTAGAAATTGAAAGAGAGTTAAGACTTAAAGAGCTTGAAGCTCAACAACGAAAAGAAGAGCTTGAAGCTCAACAACGAAAAGAAGAGCTTGAAACTCAAGCTCAACAACGAAAAGAAGAGCTTGAAGCTCAAAAGGAAGAGCGTGCACTTAAACATGAAAGAGAAATGAGAGCTTTAGAACTCAATGCTCGTCGAATTGCCCATGAAGAGTCCATTGCTACTAAATTTGATCTGGGGAAAAATGTGCGACTGGTACCACCTTTTAATGAGTCGGAGGTCGATAAGTACTTTCAACACTTTGAAAGAGTAGCTCAAAATTTGAAATGGCCTATAGACCAGTGGCCTTTATTGCTGCAAAGTGTTTTGAGGGGAAAGGCCCAGGAGGCATACACGGCTTTGCCAATTTCTGAATGTGTGGACTATAACTCTGTCAAAAATGCTATTTTGAAAGCATATGAGTTGGTACCAGAAGCATATCGTCAAAAATTCAGAAATTATCGTAAACAAGAAAGTCAAACTCATGTTGAATTTGCCCATGAGAAAGAAGTGTACTTTGACAGATGGTGCAATTCTAGGGAAGTAGGTACAGACTTTGAGAAACTTAGGCAAGTTATTTTGATTGAAGAGTTCAAAAGGTGTGTTCGTGATGACATTAAAACCTATCTAGATGAACAGAAAGTTGAAAATTTGGCAAAAGCAGCAGCTTATGCTGATGATTATGCGCTAACTCACAAGTCCACTTTCAACAAGAATAAGTCCTTTGGTCCTGCTAAAAAGTCATATCCAGAAATAGGAAAGAAATCTGAAAATGTAGCTCCAGAAAAGAGTTCAGATAAGGGTCAAACCTCAAATCAGACTATGAGTAAGGATAGGAAACCCAGATCCTTTGCTCCTGTTTGCCACTATTGTAAGAAACCTGGGCATGTTATGTCTGACTGTTGGCTCTTAAAGAAGAGAAGAGAAAAGGAGGCAACACCCAACGCCTTTGTGTCTAGCAAGTCTAACTGGCGTTCAAATCCCAATAGAGCGGAGTCTAGTATTGGTTTAGACAAGTCTGAGATTATTAGGGAAGAGTTCAAACCTTTTGTGTCTGAGGGTTTTGTATCCTTGGAAAGTAGTTCCAGTCAGGTCCCCATTAAGATATTAAGAGACACTGGAGCTACTCAGTCCTTACTTTTAGAAGGTGTATTGCCATTGAGTGTAAGCACATCTACTGGTGAGAGTGTCATTGCTCAAGGTATTGAAGGAGGCTGTGTGAACGTTCCCTTGCATAAGGTCAAGTTAGTATCAGACTTAGTTACTGGTTCTGTTGTTGTGGGTACCAGGCCCACTTTACCCATTAAAGGGGTATCTTTGTTGTTGGGAAATGATCTGGCAGGTGGAAAGGTAGTTGCTGATCCTAAGGTTACTTCTAAGCCGATCACTTTGGTTAGCACTGAGAAATTAGAAGAGGTTATTCCTGGTATTTTTCCCTCCTGTGCTGTGACTCGAGCTATGGCCAAAAAGGCCCAAGAAGAACCAAAAGATTGTAAACAATCTACAGATGTCTTAGTTGATTTGTCAGATACATTCTTAAACAACTATGACCATGATGTGCAGAATTCTAGTGATACAAATCCCAAGGCCAGGGTAGATTCTGAAAAACAAGACTCAATTGACTGTCAAGATGTATCGCTTTCAAAATCAAAATTGATTTCAGAGCAGGAAAATGACCCTGAATTAGCTCCTTTATTCAAGTTGGTCTTGCCACCAGTAGAGCTAGATAAGGTCCCTGTAGGCTATTATGTCAGAAATGGTGTACTTATGCGAAAGTGGAGGCCACCAAATGTCCCTGCATCTGAAGAATGGTCAGTAGTACACCAGATTGTTGTGCCAAAAGTGTACCAAAGTGAGATATTAAAATTGGCTCATGAATCTCCAATGGGTGGCCATTTAGGCATCAACAAAACTTACAACAAGATAACCAAACATTTCTATTGGCCTCAAATTTTGCAAGACTTGTCACATTTGTCAAATGGTAGGAAAGCCAAACCAAAAAATTCCTGTAGCTCCTCTCAAACCCATTCCAGCATTTGAGGAACCATTTAGCAAAGTGATAATTGACTGTGTAGGTCCCTTACCAAAAACTAAATCCAGAAACCAATATCTTTTGACCATTATGTGCGCCTCAACCAGATTTCCCGAAGCCATACCATTGACCAACATAACAGCTCCCAAAATCTCAAAAGCTCTGGTTAATTTCTTTACTCTAGTTGGCTTACCAAAAGAGATCCAGTCAGATCAAGGGTCAAATTTCATGTCAGGACTATTTCAACAGGTTGTATTTCAGTTAGGTGCCAAACAGATCAAATCTAGTGCTTATCACCCAGAATCCCAAGATGCACTTGAAAGGTTCCATTCCACTTTGAAGAATATGATTAGGACATTTTGTTTAGATAATGAAAAAGACTGGGATGAAGGCATTAGCTTATTGTTGTTTGCAGTTAGAGAATCTGTTCAAGAGTCTTTAGGCTTTAGTCCCTTTGAGTTGGTCTTTGGCCATTCAGTCCGTGGTCCTCTCAAGCTGTTGAAGGAAAACTGGTTATCTGAGAACACCGAGAGCCTAAATCTGTTAGATTATGTCTCAAGGTTCAGAGATAAGTTGAAGAAGGCTTGTGAGCTGGCGCAACAAAATTTGAAAATTTCTCAGTCAAAAATGAAGATGCTTTTTGACAAGAAATTACAGAATCGTGTCTTCAATCCCGGAGGCAAAATTTCAGTGTCATCACCTGGCCAATTGAACAAATTACAGGCCAGAGATCTAGGGTCATGCCCAGTGATACAGAGAGTAGAAACTCTCCATAGGACAATTAAAAATTATGATAACAGACATTCAAACCACTTGTGTGAAATGACTATGGTAAAGCCATATTTTGAAAGAGGTATAACATAGCTTATGATGGCTATTAATAAAAACACTGTTAAAGATGGGAATTCAGTGTATAAACAGGACTTTGAAAAAGTAAAATATGGCGTCCGCACGGATACGCCCTGTCCAGAAGCTGTATTTAATGTGTGATTTATATACCTGTAATTAGTACGTTTATAAAAGTTATACATGGTATCAATTTTACTTTTGTATTTAGATAAATATGTTTTGTAAAAAGTTATTACCTGTGTGTATATACCTGGTGAAAATCTCTTGTAAAATTTTGTAACCCCTTGGTTTCCAAAATTTTTCTTTAAGGGGGGAGGTGTTACATATATTGGACACTATATTAGTACATTGTATATTACATATATTAGGCACTATATTAGTGCATTGTTTAATTTAAGCTTTATGTTTATACATTGTCATAAAAGATAATTGTGTTGTTGGTTCTTTTTGTGTGTTGACATTTAAAGTAAGGGAGTTATTGACTTTTGTGTTTTAGTGTTTATTGATCTGTTCACAGACTGGGGGAAATCCCCCCCTCAGTGGTTATGTTAGATTTGGGGAAACCCAATTGCCAGTAGTTTCTAGAACTTCCTCCTTTGGCCTAGATGGCTCAAGCCTTTTTGAGTTGGTTCTGTACAATTCCAGAGAAATCTGTGAAGGTATATAAGGAATGTACATCTGACCACAAGTGAACTTTGTATTCGCTGGCTATAAGGAGAGCTGTTGTGTTTTGGAATATAATATAACTTGTGTTGCTGTGAACTTTTACTGGAGTGAACTAGATACATTGTCTGGACAGATTTATTGCACTTTGGATATTTTTGGATATTGTACAGTTATATAACAGAGAGTGGATTTACTGCATTTTGGACATTGTCCATATCTTGGAGAAGACAGTACAGTTGTGTTAACTCTCTAAATATCTCCAGACAGACATTCTGTGTGACTGGATATATAAAGAATAGCAGGACAAGAACCTTTTGTGTTGTTGAGTGTGAGACAGGTCACAAGATATAGATATCTGTGTGTGAGTGAACATTGGACAGATCACAGGACGGACCATAGGACATTGGATAGACCACAGAATATACTACAGGACGGATTACGGAACAGATTGCTGGATACGGCGGATAATCTTAACTCATAATCTCTGTGGTCAGGTCAGCTAGATCTTATTATTGTATTAGTGTGTTTGGTTAAGAGCATACCAGTTGACTGTAATCATTATTGTTGACTATTAAATAAATTTGTTAAGTTTAACTTTTTGCTTTTTCTGTTACAACTTAAAGACAACCGGTAATTGCTACCGCGCTTGCCCGTGACCGTAACAGGAAAATTGGGGGCTCGTCCGGGATCCAACCATTTGATTACAACCATTTGATCAACCGTTCAATTAACATTTTGAAAATCCATTTGATTTAGTAATTGGTTACAGTCAACAGTGCTCAAAATGGCTAGTGCTAAAGAGTTTGTACAGTCACCATCTATGGAAGTTCTAGAAACTTTTAAAAAAGATATGTTAATGCAGATAGCACAAGAGTTACAGTTAGAGGTGAAAAGGTCAACACGTAAACATGAACTTAAAAGGCTTATTGTTGAACAGTTGGTTGATGAAGATGTTTTACCTGATAGTTGTTTAGAAGTGTATAAGCCTCTACCAATGGAACCTTCTGGGCAATATGAGATCAGGCGATTAGAAATTGAAAGAGAGTTAAGACTTAAAGAGCTTGAAGCTCAACAACGAAAAGAAGAGCTTGAAGCTCAACAACGAAAAGAAGAGCTTGAAACTCAAGCTCAACAACGAAAAGAAGAGCTTGAAGCTCAAAAGGAAGAGCGTGCACTTAAACATGAAAGAGAAATGAGAGCTTTAGAACTCAATGCTCGTCGAATTGCCCATGAAGAGTCCATTGCTACTAAATTTGATCTGGGGAAAAATGTGCGACTGGTACCACCTTTTAATGAGTCGGAGGTCGATAAGTACTTTCAACACTTTGAAAGAGTAGCTCAAAATTTGAAATGGCCTATAGACCAGTGGCCTTTATTGCTGCAAAGTGTTTTGAGGGGAAAGGCCCAGGAGGCATACACGGCTTTGCCAATTTCTGAATGTGTGGACTATAACTCTGTCAAAAATGCTATTTTGAAAGCATATGAGTTGGTACCAGAAGCATATCGTCAAAAATTCAGAAATTATCGTAAACAAGAAAGTCAAACTCATGTTGAATTTGCCCATGAGAAAGAAGTGTACTTTGACAGATGGTGCAATTCTAGGGAAGTAGGTACAGACTTTGAGAAACTTAGGCAAGTTATTTTGATTGAAGAGTTCAAAAGGTGTGTTCGTGATGACATTAAAACCTATCTAGATGAACAGAAAGTTGAAAATTTGGCAAAAGCAGCAGCTTATGCTGATGATTATGCGCTAACTCACAAGTCCACTTTCAACAAGAATAAGTCCTTTGGTCCTGCTAAAAAGTCATATCCAGAAATAGGAAAGAAATCTGAAAATGTAGCTCCAGAAAAGAGTTCAGATAAGGGTCAAACCTCAAATCAGACTATGAGTAAGGATAGGAAACCCAGATCCTTTGCTCCTGTTTGCCACTATTGTAAGAAACCTGGACATGTTATGTCTGACTGTTGGCTCTTAAAGAAGAGAAGAGAAAAGGAGGCAACACCCAACGCCTTTGTGTCTAGCAAGTCTAACTGGCGTTCAAATCCCAATAGAGCGGAGTCTAGTATTGGTTTAGACAAGTCTGAGATTATTAGGGAAGAGTTCAAACCTTTTGTGTCTGAGGGTTTTGTATCCTTGGAAAGTAGTTCCAGTCAGGTCCCCATTAAGATATTAAGAGACACTGGAGCTACTCAGTCCTTACTTTTAGAAGGTGTATTGCCATTGAGTGTAAGCACATCTACTGGTGAGAGTGTCATTGCTCAAGGTATTGAAGGAGGCTGTGTGAACGTTCCCTTGCATAAGGTCAAGTTAGTATCAGACTTAGTTACTGGTTCTGTTGTTGTGGGTACCAGGCCCACTTTACCCATTAAAGGGGTATCTTTGTTGTTGGGAAATGATCTGGCAGGTGGAAAGGTAGTTGCTGATCCTAAGGTTACTTCTAAGCCGATCACTTTGGTTAGCACTGAGAAATTAGAAGAGGTTATTCCTGGTATTTTTCCCTCCTGTGCTGTGACTCGAGCTATGGCCAAAAAGGCCCAAGAAGAACCAAAAGATTGTAAACAATCTACAGATGTCTTAGTTGATTTGTCAGATACATTCTTAAACAACTATGACCATGATGTGCAGAATTCTAGTGATACAAATCCCAAGGCCAGGGTAGATTCTGAAAAACAAGACTCAATTGACTGTCAAGATGTATCGCTTTCAAAATCAAAATTGATTTCAGAGCAGGAAAATGACCCTGAATTAGCTCCTTTATTCAAGTTGGTCTTGCCACCAGTAGAGCTAGATAAGGTCCCTGTAGGCTATTATGTCAGAAATGGTGTACGCATGCGAAAGTGGAGGCCACCAAATGTCCCTGCATCTGAAGAATGGTCAGTAGTACACCAGATTGTTGTGCCAAAAGTGTACCAAAGTGAGATATTAAAATTGGCTCATGAATCTCCAATGGGTGGCCATTTAGGCATCAACAAAACTTACAACAAGATAACCAAACATTTCTATTGGCCTCAAATTCGGCACTGTGTGGCAGAATTTTGCAAGACTTGTCACATTTGTCAAATGGTAGGAAAGCCAAACCAAAAAATTCCTGTAGCTCCTCTCAAACCCATTCCAGCATTTGAGGAACCATTTAGCAAAATGATAATTGACTGTGTAGGTCCCTTACCAAAAACTAAATCCAGAAACCAATATCTTTTGTGTGCGCCTCAACCAGATTTCCCGAAGCCATACCATTGACCAACATAACAGCTCCCAAAATCTCAAAAGCTCTGGTTAATTTCTTTACTCTAGTTGGCTTACCAAAAGAGATCCAGTCAGATCAAGGGTCAAATTTCATGTCAGGACTATTTCAACAGGTTGTATTTCAGTTAGGTGCCAAACAGATCAAATCTAGTGCTTATCACCCAGAATCCCAAGATGCACTTGAAAGGTTCCATTCCACTTTGAAGAATATGATTAGGACATTTTGTTTAGATAATGAAAAAGACTGGGATGAAGGCATTAGCTTATTGTTGTTTGCAGTTAGAGAATCTGTTCAAGAGTCTTTAGGCTTTAGTCCCTTTGAGTTGGTCTTTGGCCATTCAGTCCGTGGTCCTCTCAAGCTGTTGAAGGAAAACTGGTTATCTGAGAACACCGAGAGCCTAAATCTGTTAGATTATGTTTCAAGGTTCAGAGATAAGTTGAAGAAGGCTTGTGAGCTGGCGCAACAAAATTTGAAAATTTCTCAGTCAAAAATGAAGATGCTTTTTGACAAGAAATTACAGAATCGTGTCTTCAATCCCGGAGGCAAAATTTCAGTGTCATCACCTGGCCAATTGAACAAATTACAGGCCAGAGATCTAGGGTCATGCCCAGTGATACAGAGAGTAGAAACTCTCCATAGGACAATTAAAAATTATGATAACAGACATTCAAACCACTTGTGTGAAATGACTATGGTAAAGCCATATTTTGAAAGAGGTATAACATAGCTTATGATGGCTATTAATAAAAACACTGTTAAAGATGGGAATTCAGTGTATAAACAGGACTTTGAAAAAGTAAAATATGGCGTCCGCACGGATACGCCCTGTCCAGAAGCTGTATTTAATGTGTGATTTATATACCTGTAATTAGTACGTTTATAAAAGTTATACATGGTATCAATTTTACTTTTGTATTTAGATAAATATGTTTTGTAAAAAGTTATTACCTGTGTGTATATACCTGGTGAAAATCTCTTGTAAAATTTTGTAACCCCTTGGTTTCCAAAATTTTTCTTTAAGGGGGGAGGTGTTACATATATTGGACACTATATTAGTACATTGTATATTACATATATTAGGCACTATATTAGTGCATTGTTTAATTTAAGCTTTATGTTTATACATTGTCATAAAAGATAATTGTGTTGTTGGTTCTTTTTGTGTGTTGACATTTAAAGTAAGGGAGTTATTGACTTTTGTGTTTTAGTGTTTATTGATCTGTTCACAGACTGGGGGAAATCCCCCCCTCAGTGGTTATGTTAGATTTGGGGAAACCCAATTGCCAGTAGTTTCTAGAACTTCCTCCTTTGGCCTAGATGGCTCAAGCCTTTTTGAGTTGGTTCTGTACAATTCCAGAGAAATCTGTGAAGGTATATAAGGAATGTACATCTGACCACAAGTGAACTTTGTATTCGCTGGCTATAAGGAGAGCTATTGTGTTTTGGAGTATAATATAACTTGTGTTGCTGTGAACTTTTACTGGAGTGAACTAGATACATTGTCTGGACAGATTTATTGCACTTTGGATATTTTTGGATATTGTACAGTTATATAACAGAGAGTGGATTTACTGCATTTTGGACATTGTCCATATCTTGGAGAAGACAGTACAGTTGTGTTAACTCTCTAAATATCTCCAGACAGACATTCTGTGTGACTGGATATATAAAGAATAGCAGGACAAGAACCTTTTGTGTTGTTGAGTGTGAGACAGGTCACAAGATATAGATATCTGTGTGTGAGTGAACATTGGACAGATCACAGGACGGACCATAGGACATTGGATAGACCACAGAATATACTACAGGACGGATTACGGAACAGATTGCTGGATACGGCGGATAATCTTAACTCATAATCTCTGTGGTCAGGTCAGCTAGATCTTATTATTGTATTAGTGTGTTTGGTTAAGAGCATACCAGTTGACTGTAATCATTATTGTTGACTATTAAATAAATTTATTAAGTTTAACCTTTTGCTTTTTCTGTTACAACTTAAAGACAACCGGTAATTGCTACCGCGCTTGCCCGTGACCATAACAGGAAAATTGGGGGCTCGTCCGGGATCCAACCATTTGATTACAACCATTTGATCAACCGTTCAATTAACATTTTGAAAATCCATTTGATTTAGTAATTGGTTACAGTCAACAGTGCTCAAAATGGCTAGTGCTAAAGAGTTTGTACAGTCACCATCTATGGAAGTTCTAGAAACTTTTAAAAAAGATATGTTAATGCAGATAGCACAAGAGTTACAGTTAGAGGTGAAAAGGTCAACACGTAAACATGAACTTAAAAGGCTTATTGTTGAACAGTTGGTTTATGAAGATGTTTTACCTGATAGTTGTTTAGAAGTGTATGAGCCTCTACCGATGGAACCTTCTGGGCAATATGAGATCAGGCGATTAGAAATTGAAAGAGAGTTAAGACTTAAAGAGCTTGAAGCTCAACAACGAAAAGAAGAGCTTGAAGCTCAACAACGAAAAGAAGAGCTTGAAGCTCAAGCTCAACAACGAAAAGAAGAGCTTGAAGCTCAAAAGGAAGAGCGTGCACTTAAACATGAAAGAGAAATGAGAGCTTTAGAACTCAATGCTCGTCGAATTGCCCATGAAGAGTCCATTGCTACTAAATTTGATCTGGGGAAAAATGTGCGACTGGTACCACCTTTTAATGAGTCGGAGGTCGATAAGTACTTTCAACACTTTGAAAGAGTAGCTCAAAATTTGAAATGGCCTATAGACCAGTGGCCTTTATTGCTGCAAAGTGTTTTGAGGGGAAAGGCCCAGGAGGCATACACGGCTTTGCCAATTTCTGAATGTGTGGACTATAACTCTGTCAAAAATGCTATTTTGAAAGCATATGAGTTGGTACCAGAAGCATATCGTCAAAAATTCAGAAATTATCGTAAACAAGAAAGTCAAACTCATGTTGAATTTGCCCATGAGAAAGAAGTGTACTTTGACAGATGGTGCAATTCTAGGGAAGTAGGTACAGACTTTGAGAAACTTAGGCAAGTTATTTTGATTGAAGAGTTCAAAAGGTGTGTTCGTGATGACATTAAAACCTATCTAGATGAACAGAAAGTTGAAAATTTGGCAAAAGCAGCAGCTTATGCTGATGATTATGCGCTAACTCACAAGTCCACTTTCAACAAGAATAAGTCCTTTGGTCCTGCTAAAAAGTCATATCCAGAAATAGGAAAGAAATCTGAAAAGG
The DNA here is from genome assembly GCA_964017235.1 of Sabellastarte sp. h YS-2021. Classification (NCBI taxonomy): domain Eukaryota; kingdom Metazoa; phylum Annelida; class Polychaeta; order Sabellida; family Sabellidae; genus Sabellastarte; species Sabellastarte sp. h YS-2021. The sequence goes on along the minus strand of OZ024933.1, from coordinate 23,172,916 downwards.
GATCAAGGATGCAAAGAAAGAAAGAAGTGGGCAGGAATGTTGGGTCGGTTCCATCGATAATCTAAAAATGTCCCACATTAAAAGTCAGACATTATAAACTTAAATAATATTTTTAAAATTTGATTTTCTGTTAAATTTAAGTTCTAAACTCTCAAAATCTTCGGATCAGAAAGTCAAAACACTTTCCTTATATGTCAAAGCTTGTTAGACGGTAAAGAGTTTTCATTTTTATCTTTAAAATTTATTATTTTGGGGCAGGCCAAACTTTCATTGGCTTTCTCCCATATTTTGTCCAAAATCTTTTCTTTTAAGTTCAGGTGGTAAAAACAGTTGCAATGTGTCAATCTGTTGGTAGCTCATAACTGACTGTAGATTCCCAAAGAACCTTGACAGTCCTAATATGTTGTGTTGACTTTCTTCATCTGTGGCAGAGGCAACTGACGGTCAGTTGAAATACTTTGTGGGGGTCAGTGTGAAAGTAAGTGGTCTTGAAGGCCCAGATTGTTGGTCAGCTACAGAGGAAGGTGGCTGCCCTCTGGGTTGTTGCTGTCCTCCACTTGACTTTTGCTTAGCTGATAGGATGGCCTGACTTGCTGTCATCTGAATCCATGGGTGGATTAAGATGTATTCCGTTGCAGCTGGTACTGATTGCTGTGGTTGTTGAAATGTCTGTGGCACAAATGTTGAAGCTGCACTGTAGTGGTGGTTGCTGGTTTCTTTTCTCTTGTCTGCTATGGATGCCACTTAGAAGTTTCACAACCTCATTTGATCCAGCATGGTTTTTATCTTTATAAAATTGTCCTTGAAATGCTGGTTGACCAAAAACACTGGAAAACTGTGCTGTGACTTGTAACTGAAGGATGTATTGTGAATTCTGACCACATGCTGATCTCCATACTATAAGTGTTGGTTAAACCTCTAGAGATGTATGCTGAGGCAACAGATACACTGTCTCATCAGGCTGGGGTCTTGAAAGCTGAAGATTTGGTGGCAGCAAGTCCCTGGCATCTTAATGTGCATCCTTAAGAAATTAAATTTATCCTGAATTTATCCTGAACCTCTCCCACAGACATTTATTCCAGACCTTAAAGTGTCTCCTTGTTGTCCTTCACAAATTCCACAAATGCCTAATTACCTGAGTCCATCAGGTAGATGTTTGTCTTGTGCCCTTTCTTTTGCCTTCAGTGTGACTAACACGTGCTCACCTCTCCTACACCCTCTGTGTCTACTTCTGTGTGACTTCTGTCTGTATTTGTATGCTTTGCTTTCCTGCCACTCCATCCCCTGCTGAGTCTGTAGTTTCCTCCCTCATGCTTTCCTTCTTCTGCCTCTCTTTCCTTTGTTTTTGTGCATCTTCTTCCCTGTCTCTTGTCTCCGTTTCCTCCATCCTCTTCTGTATATCAGCAGCTGTATCCCCATCTCTGCTCTAACTCTGTAGGTGTATCTGCGAACACTTCTATCTTCCTCACTCTTCTGCCCTTTTTGGATCTATTTTTCTTTGTAAATTCAGCTTTGTAAAACACCAAAATCCTAACCGAAAGTCACTATAACTTGTAGACTTTCTCCAAGTCTTTGTATGTCTTATTCCATCAAATCTGACATACATCAAAACATTATGAACTCATCATTATGGGTGGGGAGATTACTGAGGGATGAAAGACTTGTATCAGCCAGGGAGTTTTCCTTGTAATAATTTTTTCCACATTTAAATTAATGCACACATCCCAGAGGATTCCTCCTACACACTAGCATATTTTTGTTTACACCTGATATCACCTGGCTTGGTGTGTTGTTTGTTCATAGAAACAGCCAGATGATTCTACTGCACAGTGTGCATTGTAAATTTTATTACAGGCATGCTCATGTGATTTATTCTACTCTTTATTTCTTTATTTCACGAAATGGGCAAGCGAATATTAAAAAAATTGCCCATTTCATGAAATGGGCAAGTCAGTTGCCTATTTCACGAAATGGGCAAAATTCTCGCCTATTTCACGAAATAGGCAATTTCACGGATTGGGCATAACATATACACTGTTTATGATATAAAATAGAGACTTTCCTGGCAAATTTGTGAAATAACCAGAAACATTTTATGCTAATTTATCAGAACCTTTGGAAGTGAAATTAAATTGAATTTTTCCGTATATACAGATGGGTATGCAAAAGTTGCCTTCATCCAAATTATGCTGTTAAACTTCACCTGTTAAAAGGTCAAAGTTGGGGTTTTACGTCCCGTTCAACAGCCAGGGTCATATTGGGACAGGTCCTCAGAATTGCCACTTGTGGGACTCGAACCCACAGAGGTGACTGCCTATGATTAGATGCCAAACTTGCTAACCACTAGGCCACTGAGGACCTCCACCTGTTAAAAGCTTATGTACATGGAAACAAATGAAAAAAGGCAACCCTATCACCCTAAACTGTTCTGTACTTTTCTCATTTGAAAAGAACTAGATTTCCTTATTATATATGGATTATTATTATTTGTCTTTTATGACATCAAGTTAAAGCTTGGGACAAAATCAAATATTCTATTAAAGAAATTGCTGATGGCAATACTGTCTTTGACACATCTGTTATCCTCACTAAGTTGCTCAAATGATAGATGACATTTTATGTAGACAAAACAAATGTTAATTTATTTAAATCTTTATTTAAATGCTGGCTCACAATCTTGATAAACAATGTTGGACTTGGATTTCTTCTCTAATGAGGGTGTTCCACTTGAGCTTCTATGGCTCTAGGGTTGATTGCAAAAGTCGGGAGTCAGGGACACAAATTCAGAAAAAAATGCACAAAAATGTTGGGTCAGTTTCATCTCCCTGACAGGGTGTATTACATACCGGCTTGTCTAGATCAAGATCCCAACTTGGCTTGGAACATTTTTCCGATCCACCCTGACTGAATCGATTAATTCCTAGAGTCACACTATATAAACCACCTGTATTCAAGCATGGTTGGTTTCGATGTACAGGTTGCAGTGAGGTTTTGTCCTGGTTCTTAACCATGACAAGCCAGAAATTTCTTCCTGACAAGGTTAGATTATAGGACAAGACGGGAAGTGTGACCAACAAACCCTAAAGATTCACAACAGGTCAGTTTTGAGATGGGGGAGCCAAGGTCTAGACACAGTTATGCAAGGTCAGCGAAATGTTTATTTTGCCAATCCACTATGACAAGCCGGGAAACTACAACTAATCCTAACCAACTCTGTAAGCATTGCTCCAAGCACTCAAAAAATTCCAAATTATTTACAAGTCGTCTCCAGTGGAACGTCCCTCATAATAATAGAGGTTTGAAAAAGTTTACAGTTTCAAGTCCTGTCAACAACCAGGGCCATATTTGGACAGGTCCCCCATCATGGACACTTGAGAGACCCAATCCCAAACAGATGTAAGAGCCTGTGATTATATGTCAAACCTGCTAACACACTAGTTCACTGTGGATCTCAAGGTGGGGGCTTGAATCCTTGACTAAATAATCAGATTGCATTTTTTATCTGGCCACAGATGCATTCTTAGTCTACTTTTAAATTCTTGGGGTTCTAAGGTTCAAGCCCTTTAACTTACAAATTTTGGGATTCTTTTGTTGTAACCCTGTAACTTCTATTTGCTGGAGATCTAGAAATCAAGCTCTTTAACTTATAATTGTTGCAGGTCTTGGGTTTAATCCCTTTAAAATTGTGGGAGTTTAGGGTTCGAACTCTTTGACTTGAACTTTAAAAACTGGAGGTTTAAAGGGTTTGTTGAAAAATTCTGCAAATTTTATGACCCAAGTTTCACCAGTAAGGTCAGGGGGAGGAATCCAACTCAATTTCTAGATACCATAAACATGGTTTCATATTACCTCCTAATACATCCTAAATTTTAAAGGTAAATTTAAAGGAGATATTTGTAAGCCAAAAACATAAAATTTGCTATATGATATCAGTTTGACTCATACATTTGAAATGGGGCCTTTAAAATTCTATTTTTTTTTTCAATTCAGAATATGGTCTGTATCTTTCCAAAAATTTAATAACTGGTCAAGCCCCTTACACATGAAAAAATGAAAATCATTAAGAATTATTCATGAATGTTGGAGTAATCCGGAACACAGACAAACACTCTGTAAAACATAACCTTGTTTAGGTAATTAAATTCTGCAGGTAATTATTTCAAGAAGATCAACTTACTACACATCTTTTCATCCAACATAATATGCCTGATTAACTGATTTCAGGTGTCTTGCACACAAAACCTTGATTTATTACTGCTTAAACTTGCACATGTCCTTAATCATTTACTAAATAAAATAACTCTTGTGAAAACACAACAACCACCACTGGCTTTTAATGCAGCGCAAATGTGATTGACTGATAATATAAAAAACAAGATTCTGGACACATAAACATATACATTTAGAACAGCAGTACAGGACACTAAGCCATTGTTATTTTGTGGGAAAACATCAGTTGTCTGATAGGCCAGTGCGGAGATAAACCACATGGACTAGGTGAGTGTATTATAGTGTTGTAATTTGGATACAAATATAGGTAGTTTCACTGGCTGACAGTCTTATGAGATACTTTCTGTAATTTGTAGTGTGTGTTTTTCCCAATATGTGGACAGCCACTTCCTGTCACCTGTGCGAAAAGTCCTTTTGTCAGCCCCACATTCTGGCCAAGAAGTCATTCAGTCTTCATATAACACCTAAGACAAAAGGACTTGAGAAAGTCTACATAACTTGTATCTCAACACTAAATCCTAGTTTATTTGTAAAAAATAGTGTTATTTTCTTGCATTGCGCACACTGACTCACCTTATAAAGTCATAGAATTCATAGCCGACAAGCCGTAGTCAGTAAAATGAGGCTGCCATGTCCTACATACTTCCCAGCTTGTCTGGTTGCTGTAACCACCTTATCGGTTTCTGTTTATGGCTTGTCGTTATGTGTTCCCAGGTTGCCCTGATGAGATGTTACCAACTCTACAGCTGAATACTTAGAGACTTCCCATCTTGATGGAAAGTGGCCAAATCATGTCGATTATGTTTAAAACAGGTCAGTTTCCTTTCAAGTACGGTTTATGTCTAATAGTATTTAAATTTGCTTGTGCAACAGTACCTTTTGCACCCTATCTCTTCTGGCACTGACACAATAATTGCAATGCAAGCCTTTTCTGCAAAGAAGCATTTTACAAAATATCTGAATAACAGCAGCTCAAATTGTTTTTTAAAATACTTACGACGACGCTTAGCAATGCAGCATGCATATATATTAAACCAGTTGATGGTCATGCCCTCTGACTTCACTTTTGGGAAGATTGTGATTTTGACAGCTGTAACTGGATTCCAATAATTAAGGGTAAATTTCTGTTTTTTAGCAGATTCTACCCTTCTCTGAAAAAGGAGAAAGGTATTTTTAATAAGAGTTATTTCTTAATCATCTACACATAAAAATCCAGTATTTATAATTTCACAGCAAGTAATCATCATTGAATTAGAAAAACAAATATTTATAATTTCTGTACCTCTTCAGTTTTTCCTGTCTTTGTATCATTAAATATTGTAAGATCATTGTTCCCTGTTTTACAAAATATATCTGGAATCCTACTGCCCACTCCAATCTTCATTTCCGTGTCACAATATTTCACTACTATTTTCCCAACATTCCAACCCCAAAATGAAACTGTTCTGGATTGAAACAGGCCATCAGGATTTTGAGCACACACTTTATTTACTGCAAAAAGACAATGAAATAATTAATTTACACTTTTATTCTTAATCTATTTTGTTTGTTAATAAACTAAAACAAGCCCACATATCCTAAAATAATGAAATACTTGTAAAATGCCGTCACTGGTATTAGTGAATATAAAAATTTACTTTGAATTCCTCATTCATTTCTGCAAAGATTTAATGCAACAAAACCTGTTAAAATACCTTTGTAATGATGTATTTAACATACATGCAGTTTATATAATTACTGAAATATTTATAAAAATGTGCAATATTATATATGAGTGTGTAGCATGAGTATTGTATTGTAAATCTTTATGAGTGATGTATATATTTCACATGTGACTACTGAGATATGCTTAATTTTTATTGTTCACTTGTATGGGTTAACAACAGATAAAAAGAAATCATTAATAAAATAAAGAATGCAAAATCATTATGTCATACTTCATGTTTAATTTGTGACAACTTTGCCATTTCTGTTTAGATTTTAATGGAACAGAAACAAGCAGAAGCTATGTATATAAACCTCTCTAATGGTGTGTATATTTGTAGCTTACACATTTATTGAAATATTTACAAAACATTTGCACTTGTTGACTAAGTTATAATGCTAATTAACCATGGTAAGCTGTATATCAAAAAATATTCTCTGTTAATCAACCTATAAGGGCATATATGGCTTGTGGTGGGGAATAACTACCTGATCTGTATGACCTAGTATTTAGGTTATATATATTGTTTGGTGGCTAAAATAATGATAAAGTCAATATAAATGCCATTTCAAACTAATTTAATTGCATTGTTTTCTATGGGAATATAGGGGGCTCGGTGGTGTAGTGGTTAGAGTTCTTGCCTCCAACCTCTGTGGCCACCGGTTCGAATCTCGGGCCGGGCGCTTCATGTTGGAAATTTGGTAGTTACTTGCCGATGCCTGGTGGTTTTCAGTGCAGTGTGCACTGGTTTCCTCCACCCGTAAACTACCCGTCGCAATATGACCCTGCCTGTTGAACGCGACGTAAAACAACAAATAAATCTAAATCTTCTATGGGAATAATGTTATTGTTTATCATAAATCTTAAGAGTAATCATTCTCTTAGGCATCTCCATCACATTAATTAATTAATAAATAAATATATTACATTATTCACAGGTTTCTTCTCATTTTGCCTGCAGAATTATTTTGTCAGTGGACTACAGTGTGTTTTAAACATTTTAATACTAGCAGGTGTTTAAAATTTAAAAAAAACTTGCATGAGTATAAACATACTCCACAGATTCCTTGGTCATATTCTTTGGGAAAATTTAATAAAAGGAACTTGGAAAAAGAACAAAAAGGCAAAAGGGTAGAGTGAGTGATAAATTAAAATTTAATAAGCATTGTCTGATGGACCACAAACTTTAACCTGGCCTCTGAAATGAGATATATTGTCAAAAATAAAAAATGATTCTGGGGATCAAATGTATAATCAGATCTTGGGTGAAAATAAGACTCCCCTATGTAATTAATAGGTTTTGAGTTATAGAGCAGATAGTGTTAAAAATTCCTAGAAAAATCCTAATCCATATAACTTTTGTAGAGGTCTGAGATGACTCTGAGCCACTGATAGATAAACTCAAACCTTTTGTGGAAATATGATTCTGATCTGATATATAGTGTTTCAGTTATGCATTTAGACACACAAACAAATGGATGTGATTACAATAAACTTGTCATTCTCCTTTTGCAGCCAGGGATAAATATAACAAAAATTTTGGTAAAAATATGGCTGAAATCAAATTGAAATGATGTGTGGTGTTTACATATGTTTTGTGTCAAACAAAAAGTTTTGGTAAACCCAAGACATTAACTAAAAACCTTTTCTTGGTCACCTTCCAGATTATATATGTACCACAATTTTTTCTGTTTGTAGGATTGCTAACACAATACAATTGATGAGTTAGAGGCCATTACTGAGAAAAAATATATCATATTTCAGTTTTAGTGACACATTTCCAATGATGCTGATGCCTTAATAGAATGTAGCACTGCTTCAATGCATCATGCAGCCTTAAAACGTCATGATGACTTCAAAACCTCTCCTTGAGTCTGGATTGTTACTCGATGGTTGTTTTTTTTGTTTTATTACTTGTAATTTTCATCATGGTTAAATCCAATTTTATGTCACCCCTGTCCCTTAATACAGTTATGCTACATATGGACATCTACCATATCGAATAAAAAAATAGCACACTTAACTTTTTATGTGGCTTTAAGGAAACCCTTCAGAAAATTAAAAAGATGTATGCTAAAGATAATGTGGTAAAAAGGAAAGATATACATAAGCACACATCTACATCATGAATTTGCATCTTGTATAAGCACCTATGGAAACAAACTTTATGTGATATCTGCAATGTCAATGCTTGTGTAACATTTGTTGCAACAAGCTGACAAGTCATTTAATTGATTCAAATGGGAATCTGAATGACTTATTTTACAATTGGTATGAATGTTACACCACTAAAACCATTAAGTTAGTTATCTCGAGGAATCATTTCAGATTTAACAGCATACCAAAGCTACTGATAAAAGTTGGGATTTTTAAATCTATTAACAGATAGGTTATACTTGTTTGCTAATTTCTTTTGGTGATGCTCTAATTTATGTTTTAGGTTCGTATTTATTTAAATGTTGAAATGAGTTGTTCAAAATTGGAACAAAATTGTCATCAGATACAGTTTGCTGATATTATCCATACATGTCATGACTTTTTGTTGCTTTGATGTGACTGGGAATACTAATGACAACAATGTTATTTAGATAAGTGCACAAATTCCAAAATCTAATTATTCTTATTTAAATCATGGCAATTTTGTTACCTTTGCAACAATAAAAATAAGATGTTTTGTTTACATACATGTATATGCTAAGACTATAGTCTTGTTACGTCCCACAGTTAATCCTGTGCGTGACACTGCCTTCCATGCTCTACTGGTGTTCCTTTGTGTGGTATCATGAGTCAGATCAAATGGAGAAGTAAAATTCACTAGATCACTTTTTTGTATTCTCACCATATCAAAACATATGCTTGTACCTGGTGTAGTCTCTTTACACTTGACAGACGCTTTGCCAATGCGCACTATTTCACCTTTGACTGTGATAAATCAGATGACATAAACACAGTGCACCATAACTTTACACTTACAACTCCTATTTGAGTACACTAGGTTTATTATGGTGAGCTTAACAAAAGGCAAGCAAAGCAGTAGTTATGGTATATTTAAATAAAGTTGGCAACACTAAAACTTAAGAAATCTAGAGATTTCAGAATATTTCAAATATATGAGATACCGAGCACATATCAGAAAGCTCTTTGTTATTGCATGTAAAAGCATGTATGATCACAAGTGCTTAAAGCAATGTTATACTGAACAAGTTTAAAGTCTGTTAGCATAGCTACTTCATCCAAAATACCATATAATTATACTTATCACACATTTATAGTTAACTAATAAACTATCAACATACCAAAATAACCAAAAATATATGACTGCACATATGTGGTAAATGAAAAGCGAAACAAATAATCGTTCTCTCGCTAAGTTTAAGAATTGATATATGCTGGATATTTATTTTAGTTCAGCATATATGATGGTGAAATCTATAAAACATATTGAAAACGTATTGAAAAGGTATTTTATTATTATACAGCATTTTGGTGTATATTATGCGATTTATTGGTAAGATTTCACTTACATTCATTGTCCAAACATATACTGATTGACATTGTTGAAACCATAATTTTAGCATTTCTATCAGCAGGTTCAAGTGTGATATAGCCAGTTGTTAATTCATGAAATCTTCCCCAGGGATTGTAACATTTCCACAGATAATTTGACGCTTCGCAAACTGTAATCTGTAAAGAATATTGTTTCATAGTAATATCTTACTGATGGAGACATGTTTTTCACTTGTATCTTCGTCTTATTGTTGTTGTTTTTTAATTACTAAAAATGTATCAACTGGAATGTTTAACTTTTGATATCCAAATTGATGTTAGTTTCTTGTAACACTGATAACTATTTGTAAAATTTATTTAAAAATTGGAGACTTAAGAAAAACTGATTCAATGACCACACCTTCATTTGAAAGTTATAATGTCACCTTAACCAATTTGGGTCAGTTGATACATGAAATCTTCCCCAAAGTTGACATGAAACACAATGTGTTGAACACAACACCAGTACTGTCTGTGGTATGTGTGATGAGACTATTTGTCACCTCTCTGTGTATTGTCCAAAGTTGTGCGAATTTTGATTGGATGTATGGTCATGGCTACAGAGATGTATTTATTGAATTAAATCCAGTTATCCTAACTTTTAGTTACAATTTGCAAACAAGATGTTCCTAAAAAGTATACATATTCTTTCTGCTAAAGTACATTTCTGATTAAGCATACAGTAACAAAACATTGAGTTTAAAAGATTTGTTACTGGTATCTGTAATGAACAAAAATATGCAGAAACAATCATGTTCAGTACTTCCTTCATTCATGGTCAGTGTTTTCTTTATTGAATGAGATCTAGTAATCGTCTTGAATGTACAATCATGGTTCTGTCCATTTTGCCACATTTACTGAGGTTTAACTATCTTTGGCTTTTATCATGGTGCATTTACCACATCAATTCTCTTTTAAATTGTATCTAAATTGTAAAACTAACCTGTTTTTCATCTTGTACATATGTTGATGAAAATAATAAAATTTTAAAAAGCACTAAACTAGCACTCACATCAATTAAAATCCATTCCTTGAATGGCAAAATGTGTAACCCAATATCTAGATAAGATTAATTGTTTTATTTACTTACTTTTTCTACAAGATCATTAAGTTCTCCACCAAGTCTGTATGTCACAGTTTTAACATTTCTCATCAACATGCAAACTCTCCACCACACAAAGTCTTTTTTGTTTTTCCCTTTGGCTACAAAAATATTCCATACCAAATGGTCACACTTTAGTATTGGTAACAAATGTAAATGAAAAAAATTACCCGTTAAAAATCTTTGTGCTTAAGCTATAAAATAAGACTAGAAACAAGAACAAAACCTAACACTAAATGAGAGTAAACTACACATATGTTGCAACTTTCTTTAAAATTGTGAAATACTTTGTAAACATATTCATTGTAGAAATCATTTAGGATTTAATATTAGAATATATTTCAAGGAAGTAGTGTCATTTTATCTTTTTATATCAGAAATTGATGGAACCAAAGTAAGACATTTGTTACTTTGAATAAAACTGTTTTTGCTAACATGCCATTCATACAATAGTCAGTAACACTTAGTAGATAACATTCCACATATGAATCAGTTTTATGACATTGAACTGGACAACTCAAAGTAGAAAGAGAAATAATGAAGATCAAGAAATACAAATGGCTGTGTTCCATTATTTCAAATAAGCACAATCTATCAGAAACAGGTGAAAACAATTACCTTTTCAGTATTGTTGGATCTCTCAACAAGATGCTACTATAAATTTCTATAGAAGTAAGTTGTGTGCAAAAAAATGAATAGCCTGATATATAGTCTATTTGACTTACAAAATGGTATTGGTCTTCACTATTTTAAGTTCAAATAATACCGAGGCTTGCGCTTCTGAAGATCATTTTTTTCTTTTTGTCACCCAAATTTCAGGACACCAAGGATAGGAGTGAAATCATAAGTTGATGGGTGGAAAAGTCTCTATCAGAAAGCATTTGCACAACCCAAGGAGAGTATGCTATGGATAGGCTTCATAAAAGATGTGATCCCCATGCTCACACATGAAGAGTGTATGAACATTCTTTGCACTGAACAGTGTATGTTTATAACACTTCCTTTTTGTATCAACTATTCCATGTGAAATTATATGAATTTCTGGGAAATGTTTAACTGTGAAAGTATACACTGCAGTATCAAGTATTATCTGGGCCAGCTAGCCTTTTTATGTGTAGAAAGGTATCAGTTCAGAAAAGCTTATTTTACTGTACAAAATATGCAATGATTAACATTGGAAATCTGGAATTTAGTACATTTATGTGAATATTTAATTAGAGCATATTATTTAACTATTCAAATAACATTTAAAGAAATAGTTCAGAAGGCAAATAACTATTATATTATTTGCTGGTATTTACAGATATAATCTCAAGCCTTGAATAGGAGTGTATTTTATAATTGCTGAATGACACACTACAGGTTTAAGGTGTTTTTTCCCACAACTCTCCCACATAGGGTTCTTGGTTTGAACAGTTGATATCAGAGATGTAACTATTATAATTAAGATAATTCAACTACAGATTATTGACTATTACTATGTTCTATTCCCCTCCACCCTTGACATTTTCTACCTATATCTGAGAAATATTAATTCGCAGTAATAGATTAATTATGTGCACTTTAATGAAGTTTATTGCAACACAAGTATTGTCCAATGGTTCAATCCAAAACAAGTGTATCTAGAGGTTTCAATAAATGATCCAACATATAATCTAGCTTCTGTGAAACTGTGTGAACAGAACAAAGAAAATGATCAGTCACAATAGTATGTATATAGCTAGTTACAATTTCGTTGTTACTAAGTTTTCCAAAATGAAAAACAACAAAACACCAGGACTGGATGGTTTTCTGGCAGATTTTTTCAAAGTTTTTTGGCAGAAATTGAAATTTTTTGTTTTAAGAGCACTAAATGAAAGTTATACCAATCAATGCTTGCCACTAACTATGAGACAAGTAGTCATAAATTGTATCCCTAATGGTAAAAAACCAAGAGATTTATTAAAAAATTGGCATCCAATTTCTCTTGCAAATGTTCTGTACAAAATGGGATCAAGGGTCATTGCGGCTCGTTCAAAGAGTGTTCTCCCTAATTTGATTTCGACATCACAGACAGGCTTTCTCCAGGATAGATTTATAGGTGAAAGTACTAGACTAATCTATGACATCATGAGTTATACTGAAGGTAATAATATTGATGGATTATTGATGTTAAAAGACTTCGAAAAAGCCTTTGATTCAATATCCTGGAAATTTATGTATCACACTTTATATAAATTTGGATTCACAAAAAAGTTTATTAAGTGGATAAAACTATTCAATACTAACATTAAAGCTAGTATTCTCCAATTTGGATTTCTATTGGATTTTTTTAGTATTGAGAGGGGATGTAAACAAGGGGATCCACTTGCTCCTTATCTGTTTTTGCTGTGTGCCCAAATTCTGTGTTTACTAATTACACAAAACAGATTAATCAAAGGAATAACTATTGGAAATACAAGTTTTAAAATAACCCAATTTGCCGATGATACCACTTTGATAATGGATGGTAGTGAGAGCTCCTTGGTAGCAACGTTAAATATCTTAGTACAGTTTCTGGGTTGAAAATGAACACATCAAAATCAAAAATGATTTGGATTGGAAGGAAGAAATACTGCAGGCAAAAAATAAGATATATGGAACATCTAGACTTGAGTTCCGAAAATTTTAGTCTATTGGGTTTAGATTTTAATGTAAACTTGAATCCAATGCCTGAAATAAATTATAAGAAGGCAATGGAAAAACTCAAACGTAGTACAGCATTTTGGAAGAAAATGTCACTCACTCCTATTGGCAAAATAACTGTGATAAAATCACTTCTGTTGTCAAAACTAAACCATTTTTTTATGTCAATACTATTACCAAATAAGTGTTTCATTAAAAATATTGAAAAGCTACTTTATGGCTTCCTTTGGGATAGAAAACCGGAGAAAATAAACAGAGGGCAATTAACCCAAAACCATTTGAATGGAGGGCTTAATATGCCTAATATATACAAGTTTGTGACAGCTTTGAAAATTACTTGGCTAAGAAGATTAATTGTGGAACAAAGTTCAGATTGGTCAATACTATTTCAAATCACTCATTCTAGTTGTATAAAAATAATAGACTATGGTCCCATTTGGATGAAAATATTGAGTGAAAAAACAAAAAAATGCATTTTGGAAAGAAACTTTAGAACTAAGTTATCGAAATCTAAATGAAATTGGTACAATGAAAATGTGAGTCGCAGTAATATGTTCAAGCTGTATATGTACAAAAAAGGTTTAATTGTCATTAGAAATCTTTTGCAAGAAGGTAAATTTTTAAGCAAAGAGGACCTAGAATTATCATATGGAATTTCACATATAAACTTTCTTGATTATTATCAATTAAAACTAGATGTATTGACCTTTATTAATAAGCATACATTGGTAAAAACTAATTCTCTGATTAGACCCTTTGTACCATTTCACTTAAAACCTATTCTCATGGCTAAGAAAGGTTGCAGGCATATCTATAATAAAATTTATTGTCAGACATTTGAATCTAAATATAAGGATAAATGGAACTCAGATTTAGACTTACAAATGGACAAGTTTACGTGGAGGCGTATATTTTGTATTTGCTTTAAATCAGTGTATAATAATGATCTAGTGTGGCTCCAGTATAAAACTTTACACCATATCGTGGGTACTCAAAGAATGATGTTTAACATGAAAACCACAGGCTCAGATCTTTGTTGACTTTGTAATTCACATTCAGAGACTATAATGCACCTGTTCGTTAACTGCAGTCATGTGGTGAAGTTATGGAGGGATTTAGAAAAGTGGGAAAAGACAGCAATAAACATAGGCTATACCTTCACAACCAATGATATAATTCTTGGTTATTTATTAACATCCAATTTTTCCGCTCCAATTAATGTTATTATTATGGTAACAAAGAAATACATTTTTAGTTGTGCTTATAAAAATGTAACTCCAAATATTCAACAATTGAAGCAAAAATTGACTGTTACATTTAAAGAGGAGCATTTAGCTTATAAAGACATGGATAAGGAAGATATATCTTTTTAAAAATGGGAGAAAATGTTGATGTTATTTCATTAAACTGTACTGCAGAGATTGTACTAAATTAAAAACTAAACTAAAATCTTTAAAGTCAATGTATGTGTGTATTGAGTTCTTGACCACTGTTACAAAACTGATATCTATGTTATATTTGTCAATTATATTTGTTAATGCAAGGGAAATTTTTTCTTATCCTTTTATGCCAAAAAGATGAAGTCAAATGATCACTCACCACCTAGTGATTTGTTATAGGCCTACCAATCCACTCAGAGCACAGATAAGAATACTTGATCCTAGTGATCAGTGGCACCAGCTAATGCCTGAGATAAGCTATTGTCTGTTAAGTAGGATATATTAATGCAATAAAATCTATTTTAGTGAGTGTATAGGTATTTATATCTGATTCTAAGTCATTTTACTTGCTGGTATTTATCACTTATAATCATACCAAATATCGCAATGGAAACCCTGATTTCATTTTAATTGTTGCTTTTCACATTAACAGATACCCTGATTGTTGAACTACTCAGTAACTGCTATATAGTCTGTCTGAATCTTTCTGTATAATTTCTATGTGAATAAGTAAAGTTTAAGTTTAGTATTTTTGAGTGGTTTTTACATATATATATTGCGACATTTCTTTGATGTTGATAATTTTAATTGGAGGAAAGTAGTTGCTGTGTCAGTGTCACATTGGTAAAACTGTGAACATGAATTTTATAGATTGGCTTTGGTGTCAAGAGTTTCTTATATTTTACAACAAAATTTATGAAAAAGTTATGACACAAAAAAAAATAGCATGTAAGGCAGGATATTATTTGTTGACATGTCAAGGTGTATTACTCTTTAGCAATATTCACTTACTTAGTTAATTACAATTTAAAGTTAACATAGGTATGATTATATGTAGTTCAATGTTATTTGGGAACCCCATAGTTATAAATCAATAAAACCTCATTTTCAGGAAACATGTAAAATGCTTAACGTTGAAGAGATAATCCAAACTATTGACAACTATTAAACCTGCCATCAAAGTTTGATAAATAATTAAACACTTCAAAGTTAACCCTATAAGTTGAAATGACATAAATGACTGAATAAATAATAGAACAGAAAACTTACAGTCTAAGTATGAAAATATAAACTGCACATTCTCTCCCTCCTCCCCACTGTAGGTTTCTCCTGACCCATCAAGTGCATTGAACTCATTCTCTCCTGGCTTACCATCAGTAAAGTTAAATCGCTGTAGCTCACGGTTACCATAATAATAGTACACTTGATCAAAACATTCCTCTCTGGCAGGGCGTTGAAGTGTTGCTTTAGTTGTGTTGACATTTGGAACAGTGTTCTTTGAACCAAATTCTGAATATCAATATTCACATGCATTGTTACACAAGTATTAAACTAAGTAAGAATTCCTTCTCTATAAAACACATTGTTAATAATTTGAGTACAGTAATTTGGATTTGATATATATATATATAATTGTGATAAGCACTTTAAAAATTGCAAAATATCAATTTGTAATGTTATATTATGGCAATACATCCTTTAATGAGTAACATAGCAGTAAAGATCATGACAAATATTTGGGGTTTGTTGTAATGGGTTGATGTTTATACTAATTATGGTTCAACATAGAATACTCAATATCCTAGATAACGGAAACTGCATGAAGACTGATGACATAAAGAATTATTTATCCAGATAGATAGCATGTGTTCAATGAAATGGTATCCAATAGATGTCAATGTTTCATGCATAACATGTATTAATTATCAAACAGTTGTAGTGCCAAGACACACTTTTCATTATCAAGTCATTATCCAGTAATTATTAGTAAATTGCTGTCTTAATAAATCAAAAATCATAAAGCTGGAAAAACTGTAAACATTTTGCAATGTAAAACTTCAGTGGGATATCCTAGGTTAAATGCACAAGTATAATCAGCCCTAACTATGAAGCCCACTGGGGATAAGGCCCAAAGATCAAGGGTCAAAGCTTGAGTTTGACAAGTTAAGATCAAATAAACACAGGCAATCAGTAAGTCCCATATCTTGTCATGAGTTAAGACAAACCTTGCAAAAAAGTAAAATTCTTTAAAAAAAATATGTCCTCTACAATGAGCTTAACAAGAAACTAAAATCCAAAACATGCCAATCAAAACATGTATAACAAGAGCCAGAGAGAGAACAAAACTATGGATAAGGTTAAGAGCTTTCTATTCAAATTTGCATTACAGAGAAAATTTTTGACAGTAAATTACAATTATTTCATCACTTGATATAAAGAAACACAAGCTCCCATTAAATATAATTTCATAATAATAAAAACCATAATTTACTTTAAAGCTGTGTTTTCATAATGGAAAGTCTGTTTACCATTCTAAAACTTTTGCAGAAGTAAAATAAATGAATTATAAAGGCAAAAATTAATTCTTGTACTTAATACATGTAGTTTAAACAGTAGTTTTGAACAAAACAATGTCAAAACCATCTCAGTAATTTCCAGTAGTGCAAATAGCATTAATAAGGCCTACAGGTGTAATTTAACTAACTGGGTTGTAAGAACGACAGATGTGAATCCGGCCAAATATCTTGATTTTTAAGATAATAATTCAATATAAAGATAACTTTTTCCCTACTACTCTTCTGTGGTAAGTAATCAATCTAAGCTAGTTTCTGTAAAATGTGTTTTGTTTTATAAATCATATGAGTATAACATGAATAAACATAAATATAAATTAGTCTTCCTAGTTGCTCCCTTTATAATCTATTCATGACACATTTTATCAACAACAATTTAAACACAACTTATATATACATCAGTATGATACCTTACATACCTGTTAAATCTCCACATGCAACAAAGATGAGGGCAGAGAGAACTAAAGTTTCTTGACCCGGAACAAATGTCAGCTGAATGGATGACACCACTATATGTTCAGTGTTTGGCTTTTTCACACAAACTTGCTTTGTCACATTAGTTGCTGATACAGATATCTGTGTTTTATATAGAAATGAAAGCAAAAACATTAGTTAATATAGGGAACTGCAATTTTTTTATTTATAATATGCGACTTGAAATAATTCAGAAGGTAATACAAAATTACATGTTGTGACTATTTGAAAAAAAAAACAATTTGCGATGATACCAAATAATCATATAATTTTAAAATAAGCTATGGCTACAAATAATTATATAATATTAAAATAATATAGTTCCAAATGAAATAAAAACTTTACGTGCATTTGTGTCACTTTACAGTGTAGCATGTCTAATACTAAGGAGTTTTAGAATAACAAGTTATCTGGTGTATCAGATTAATTATTCTGGTTTTTTTTCAAGGCAGAGTTGCATCTACAAATTTTTACAAATAGCAGTTCAATGCCTCATTTTTATCGTTGTCCAGTAAGGAAAATATTTGTGATCTCCAACAATGAAAAGTAAGATCAAAATAATAATTTAATGTGACCAAATTTGCAAAAATAAATGTGCAAAGTAAAAACAAACATTGATAAACATAGCATATATACACCTTTTATGTGATAGCTAGATGCTAAATTTTGTCATGGTTTTATATTGCCATATAATGGCAGTGTCTCATTCAATGAGTACTATGCAATACGAAGATCATCACAGAAAGCATATTTATTTCAAGAGGTAAAGTTTTATGCCAAATGAGGTTCAAAGTCCGAAAGTCAATGTCCTTCTTGAAGATCAATGGACATTGTATACAAACTAGTAACATAAAAATTTTAAGTCAGACATTCCAAATTTAAAAATTCAACTGTTCAAAATCTAATGAATATATAATCCAATAAATGCTGTTGGAATAACACCATTCAAAATGTTGTTTATCATACACTATTAGATACTATACTAGTTTTATACCTTTGTGTGTAATTCCATACACAATGCTCCCCAGATGCAACTCCGAAAAAACTCAGGTATTAGTACTCAGTGGCTATCAAATACCATTAAGCGTGTCCAACTATCAAAGTGCTGGAATAACTAATGCCTTCTTTAATCCTAATTCTTGGCTACACATATAAATTTTGTCATTATTTATAATTGTAACAACAAAAAGGTTGAGTCACATTTAATCACAATCATTCAAAAACTATGTTTATGATATTGTTGTAAACATGTTAAGAACATGAGCTAATTTTGCACTGTTTACTGTACACCTACTGTATGTACCTACAGAATTTATCTTTTGACGATCATCTGGAAGATTGTATATATAATCAATGCGCTTTACATTCATTACATTCACGCATGTCTCTCGAACTTCAAAGTTCTTTTTATTCCTGGCTGTAAAACAAGACTAAATACCAATAATGAACATGAACAAGATTCAATGCATCTGAATGAGCCTTTGCTTACTGATGTTGATTAATATACATTTTTCCATTTGAGCTAATTTGCGTGTTATTTCCACCTTTTTGCTTAAAAGTAAAACAATAAAAAGCAATAATTCACAGAAAACATCTTGAACTGCTTTGGGAACTGGTTGATATATTTTCTTTGCTTTGAGACTACATGAAAATTATTGAGAAGCCTGTTACAAAGATACCTACAGAAGTATAACGAAACAAACATACAAAAAATGAACAAATATTAGTTTCTTATAGTATTATATATAAAAAGGTTACTTAACACAATTATGATTCTTAAATTCTTTTTGTCACTTTTTATCATTGTATGTTAACCCAAATAACATAGCAAATTGTGCTGTTATTATTACTTTTTTCAGTTTCATTTTTTCAATATTTCATTTAAGGTAGATATCATTTTCCTGAACAAGGTTTCCTTATTATTGTAATTTTTTTGGTATTTATATCATCATATGCCCATTCTTTCTAATGTACAGAGCTAGTATATTTCAGAATATACATGTTGTTTAATTACAAATGTATCTTTCAAAACCAATTTAATAAGAAGTTTTTTATGGCTTAATCTCCATCATCAGACAGTCTAAGGCAAATTATCCATAAACATATTGAATTAGAGTGAGTTCATTAATATAGTCAGGTCATACCAGAGAAAACACAGGAGGGTGACCAAGTCATTTGCAAACAGGTAACTTTTGAGCCTTTTCTTTTTTGAAGGCAAAAATATGACCAAAATGTTTGACCGATAATTGTAAACTGAAGAGTAAAAAGTCTGGAGTGACTATGTCTGTTGTTGGAGAAGCAACTGCTCAGAGTTTCTAAACTAGCTCATCAAGCACCTAATAAAGCCAAAAGTCAAGGGGTCAAAGAGCATTTGAGAACCTTCTGTTGTCTGTCAAGTGTGATGCAAAAATAAACAAACTAAAGTTGCATGGCAAGTTTATTGCAATGTACACCTCAGATACCTCAGATGTAATATACACCTCAGACAATTAATAACTGTGGAATCTGCTGTTGAAAATTTAAAGAAAAGATTTGTGTATTTTTAAAACAGCAAGAGATTATGTAGAGTAATAAAATACCTTGAGGACTTATAAACTTTTAATCTGGAAGGAAGAGTTTATCAGTGCTGTCAAAAGGTGATATGTTATATCCCAGTGGCCTAGCTGGTAACACACTTGTCTAGGAACTCAGAGAACATGGGTTCAAACCCAGGTACAGGCAGATACATAGTGGCTCAGATGACCACTTAAAATGGTGGTCCTCTGTCATTGTGTCCTATCCCCAGTGGCAGGATAAAGAACCTCAAGAATGTTGATAAATAGTCATCCTTGAGCCTCTGTCTTCCAATTTGGGAAATGTGAGTTACTTGTCAGTTGGGACTGTACGTGTGCAGTCTGATGGGTTAAATAGCGCTCTGAGTCCTGTAATTTATGGAGATGTTGCACTGAGTATAAAGATAAATACACAAATACAAGTAAGATGGTGTCTGTTGATGTTTTACATAAGCATATCAAATGCAAATAGTAATTTGAGGAGATTTTCATCCCTGGATGAAAACTTTCCCCTTTAAGAAATTTGTAGAGCACACAGTGGTACTCAGTAGGCAACCAGTGGTGCTTTTTAGGATGGTTGTTGCATCAGCAAATTTTATCGTATTTGTAACTATTCTTTCGAGAGTAATCTGACTATACTGGAACTTATGAAGAGTAAAACTTAGTAGGTGACTATTAACCAAGGCCTTTGACACAAGGGCAGTGGCTTCATGGGTACCAAGCAACAAAGATCATACATTTGCCAGAGCCAGGCTTTACAAGTCTTATAAACATGTGCAGAAAAGCCTACATTGTACCACATACTAGCATCAGCAGGGAGGGGGTGGCTTGTTTGGATATTTATGAGGAAGTAAGATGACATCTTTTGATGCTGAACCTTTGAGCTAAAGACAATAAATGCTATTTTGTCAGGATTTTGTTTTAAATTACTGAAAAATACAATTTTCTTTGGCCAATTTGAAGGAAAGAATTCACTTTAAAAAGAACAGAGGTGGTGTTTTGGGATAAATGAACAAAGACCTGGGTGCCATCAGCACAAAAATGAAATTTAATGTCACAATAAGAGCTCAACACAGTTGGATAAGGGGAGAACCATAATGGACCCATCACTGATCCCTGGGGAAACAGAGTTAGATGACTGATGTTACCAAAAGCAAGAAACAACCAGAGCCATGGGTTAACATGTGCAAGAGATAGATGAACATCAGTTTTATAGCAAAACCAATATCTAAGGAAACTATTTGGAATGGTTTCAAAAAATGTACATTAAGTTAGAAAAGCAGTCATTGAAAAACTAATTGAATTGTGAAACTCACCATAACACAAATATTTCTTAGCACTAGTGATGTCCAAGATAAAAACATGATAATCAAATCATGATCAGACCAGTTACAAAAATCAAACTTGGTCATCCTGGCTTGTAACATAAAAATTGTGAAATATTGTAAAACTTAATTAAGGTGATAAGGTCATGTATGTTTGAACTGCTATATTTACATATAAAGATGTATCTTGTATTATACAACATCCATTAACCTTCATATAGCATTATTTTGATCCTTTGATAGTTGTAGGATTATAAATACCATTTATCCTACTTTAGTATCTATCTGTGCAGCTCTTATATTTTTATATTAGAGAAGTGGCAAATAAAAATACAATGACTATGTCATTCACTTACACTTGATAATGAGTTGAGCTCTTCTACCTCTCTTCTTGTAATGTGCCCCAGGTTTTACCACTTTCCAAGCTCCAGGTACATTGTCCTTCGTTGGATCATCACTGACATCAAATTGTCTTCTGTTTTTCTTTCTTTGGTTATGCTTTAGTGTCAGGGTTCTTTCACAAAAGTTGGATACATGACAGTCTTTACCTTGCTCACCTTTGATGATTGTATCAATACCTGCAGAAAAAAATAAAAGGCTTAAAACATTCTGACTTTGTGATGAAAGATAAGAGATGGGATCAAATGTCTTTGATATTTTATGGCACTCACCCTGGTTCTTTCATTGGCTGGAACATTCAGTACTATTAAAAACTTTCTTTTTATATTATTTTTCTGATACATGGTTTTTAAAGATAACTAATTGAAAAGCAATGATAAGATGAAGATTACTCCAAACGTTTAGCTGTGAATTAGTAGAGCTGTTTGTTTCATCGGTGTTGTAGGGGAATAGGACAAGATCAGAAGAAATGAAGGTACTGTGAAGAGGGAATGAGAAACAAAAATACTTGAGCCTTCTAAGTACAATGCCATGTAAAGGGAGGAAAGATGTTACACTTCTATTTCGCTAAAGAAGATAGAGGTCATAGTTAATTTTGTCAACAATTTGCAAACTACTGTTGAAAGACCATGTTTACGTTAAATTAGCTAGAAACCTGGTTTGAATTTCAATACACCAGGGAGGTTACTACTATTTCACATTGTGAGACATGAAGAGATCTGGAGTCATACCAAGTCATACTAAGCCATTCTTCCATAAAATTAAATTTTTATCTTACCTTAATCCATTTTGTGAATACGGCCAAAGACTCTCAAATTATCAGCCTACACCTCCCCATCAAAATCCCTATTAAAGTCTAGATATCTGTGGCCAGTTAATAGAACACTTACGACAATGCAATCAACGTTGATTTATTTTAGTGAAGAAAGATCCAGCAAACTGTAATCCAAGAGTTGAATATTTTTTTTTCTTTTTAGGCACAAAAGCTAAGATATTCTGAAATGGGAGAATAGAAAGTTAAGACCATCACAAATGGGATTGGTTCTGTTTTGAGTAAGGTATAGAGTTAGACCTGTCATGAGGAAGGTTAGGCAAAACCTAAGCCACATGCCATTACTGCCACATACATGCCACAGCACTCAATAAATTATGTACTGAACCATCAACTTCACAAACTCCATAGGAGGCCTTTGTGCAACTAGCCACCTCAGTCAACTGTCCAACAGACATAACATTTTTGCAAAAACCTCTGGCACCAAGCCTGTTTCACCCATCCTATCATTTTCAACTGACAATCACTCCTTAGAACACAACTATAGTCTCACACTTACTCAGAAAATCAGACATGGATAATGGCCATGATGTTATTATGTAGCAAATTTGATGGTACCCAAAATCATATTAACATTAGCTGATCATTAATAGCTACTGACAATCACTCCTCAGAACACAACTATAGTCTCACACTTACTCAGAAAATCAGACATAGATAATGGCCATGATGTTATTATTTAGCAGATTTGATGGTACCCAAAATCATATTAACATTAGCTGATCATTAATAGCTACTGCAGCAGGATTCATCTGCATCACTTCCCAAGCCAGACATTCTACTACCCTGAGGGGCACTGGTTATCCAGGCATGAACTTTTAAGGCCGAAATCTCCCAAACCTTTTAAATTAAACTGGTTATTGTGCTAATACAAAAACATTACATTATTATTTCGCATAAATTTGCACATATACACACAAAACACAAATCCTCAGTATTAGGAAAAAATTAAACAATGTTAAAAGTTGTTCCTTGTTCAACCACAATTTAATTCTCCACATATGTTGTCCACGAATGAAATAAAATGGTTTCATTTCTCTTTAAATCTCTAACTTTGAAATACTAGTGATACTAGTGCATTTGAAAGAGTTTCACATTACATTTAACTTATTTTTGAAAAATGTTCCATATTAATGGGTGGTCTCTGATTCTGAAGGAATCAAATTCACATCTTTTCTAGGATGAAATAATTTACAACAACCTCTCCTCCATTTAGCACTTAGGATCTCAGTAAGCCAAATAAACCATCTTGAACAAGTCCACCCTATATGTGTGATCTCTTGGCATGTGTGATCTCTTGGCACGAGGGTTAGTAAAAGCATTAAGTGGAATCCTTGGTGGATTCTCTATGGTAATATACTTCTGTTGTAAGGACACAACTGCAAGGAGAATAGTCCTCCATATTTGATTCATCTTATTCCACCCATCAATGGAAGTATGACATCATAGATTTTCCTCCTTCAATTCAGCAAGGATCGCAAAGCACAGCTGATATTTTGACTGTGGATTTTCTAAAACTGAAAGAGCTGAAAATGACATGCATCATTCTACAGTTGCCAAGTCAATCTAAGTGGCAAGTACTTTCAGTCCCACATGTAATGGTCTCCTGTATTCGAAGAATTTTCTGTAGGCTTGTTAATCTCAAATTCTAAGTCCATTGGTGTCTGTAATGTGAAACCATAGCTGTACCCAATCTTCCCAAAAAGGCTGTGCTTTTCATTTGGACAGTTCCCATTCCGGAGCTAGGGTAAGGTGGTTGACATATTTGCCAACCAGAAAGTGCTTTAAGCATTCTGACCTTTTACAAAATATATGCTGATTTAATGCTGAAAAATAACTGACCTTTGAGCCCAACAGGTTAGTTTAGATAGTGCCAGAAAGGTTCGCCTTGACTCACATTTTCCAGCAGGCAGCTCATGCATATTTGCCGGGCGGGGATTGATGATCCGGACACTTCAAATCCTACTGCTTGTAAGTAGGACAATATGGTGATAAATCATAGTGTATTGTTGTTAAGTTAAATCCTAATGGATCCTTATAGGTTGGGTTAAAAACCATACGTACTCCAAGATCAGGATGTATCCTGACTGAAGTTGACATGATAGGGTCAATCCTGTAGGTTATGGCATATCACAATTTTCTTAATCTTTGTCAGACTAAAATATATATTTTACTTATGACATATGTGAATGGCAGAGTCATAAATACTATGTACATAGCCATTGAAAATGTGTTTGATGCATATTTTCTTTGTAGCATGCAACAGTACAAGTAGAGAACAGTTTTATGGAATTGTATTTCAAGCAAACATCAGCTTTTAATCCAGTAATTGGCCATGTCTTTTCAGGTCTGCTCTGATCAATAGCAATCAAGCTCAAGTTGAGCCAAAAATTCAGCAGTTAAATTGAGGAGTAAAATTAATGACAATTGAGTTTTTATTAACAAAGAAGTTGAGCTTCTTCTTGGCTTAAATTTTGGATCAAATGTGGTTATATGTCAGCACTTGATCCAACAACTCAGCTCAACTTTCTTAATACCGATTTATCTAAGCCATTTATATACACTTTAATCTGATTTTTGACTCAGCTTGAACCTTATTCTTAAATACTACCCCACACCTCTGCAATACGTTTTATACCATAATTAACCGATGATAGTAAATGACATTGATCATGCCTAGTCAGACATTATTTAAAGATATGTTAAAACAGTTAATGCAAACATTTTAAAACTTTTTAAAGATGTAATGAAAAGATTACTGACCATATACACTTGCCAACACTAGAAACAGTACATTTACAAGAAGTAACCTCAACATTGTTACTTGTCTGAGAATCACATCCCTTGTGCCTTCAACATAAACAGTGAACAATGTAATATTAATGTCATTTCGTATGACATTTCTCAGTAAAAGCACACTCAATAAATAAGTGAACAACAAAGCTTTGACCATTTGTTGCTTTTGTTTGACTTGACATGAATATAAAATAACATCACACAGAACACAGAAGGAATTTTGTTTCACAGAACTGAACATCTCTTGATGAAACAATTGTCAAGAAAAGATTGCCTTTGCATGTAAAATATTGCCGATTTATTTTACTTAATAATACTTTTATGAAACAAAGGCTAAATGTAACTGTGCAACATTAAAAAGTAACAAGTTACAAGCAGCTGCTGCAAGAGTTATACATTTACTAAAATATAAGTGTCTTTTATGTATAGTTTATGGTTTTGTTGAATATGTACTCCACCATTCTGAACATGAAGCTTGCATTGAAGAAATTGCATTCGTAAATGGATGGTCGATGCGCTGTCATTTATCTCAACAATGTGTTAGTTTCTTCTGTTCAATGATAGGTCAAATTTTCTGCAACCAGCTAAAGTAAAAATTGTGAAATTAGTTGATTTCATTTTGCACTGATCTGTCTTATTTTAGGCCTGAAGTAATGTGACAATTTTTTAAAAAGTCACCCTTACTCCTTAACACCAGATCCACTGCAAACTTTCTGAAATACAGGGGTTGTAGTACCGTGGTAAACTTAAAGTATCAATTTCCTTTACCTGACGATGTCGTAGATATAGCCCCAGACAATATTTTAAAGGCCAAGGGTATTATGGCATTGTCAAATCAAGGTCACACCATGACGTTTTGTACCTACTTCCCCATCCAATGTCCCCACAAATTTATCAACTTTCTACACCTTACTCAAAGTCAAGGTCATAATTTACAAATTCAACTAGAATGTAATTTTAAAAATTTCAAAGTATGATCAATAATAGCAAGTTAAGAGGAAGTGCCCCCCTTCCCCCCGTCTAAGATGAAGGTGTGAAGGTTACCAGATCTCCCACAAATTTATTCCTGCAATTATGATAAAAAGGCGACAGCCAACCAGAGTACTGAAGAGTGAGCTTAATTGAGGGACCAAATATCTTTGATATAACTTTTATATATATTTAAAAAATTTTGCCAAATATTGCTTAAGAAGTTGTAACCCTTGTTATATCATAATCATAAAGAATATTTCTAATGAGTGCAACAATTTAGGGATGCAGTTTCTGTATAAAACGTTCCATTTGTCGATGGAATCATCCACCCTTTGTACAATAGGAGAGAATAAGATATACACATACACACACTTCACAATTTTGTATTTTTTTAATAGGGGAAGGGAGCGTTGGGTTGCAGGAGCTAAATTTTCAGGGGGCTAATTTACTGAGAGGTAAGTTTTTAATGGCTTGATTTACTGACGACCTGTATTGTAAAGGGCCCATATGTCCACATCTGATAACAATGTGTTTAATTTTCAGTCAATGCTATTGTTTTGAAATTAATTGAACATAAGCTTTACCAGAAGGCTTAATATCATTAAATCAGTAAATCAGTAAAAAGTTAATTTGTATGGCTACATATCGCGACAATGCATATATAAACATAATTCAGTGTATAGTACCCCTGTTCTACTTGTGTGATTCCTCATACACCCTGATATCAAATGCAGACAAAAGAACTTCAGCAGTTTTTAGCAGTTTTTGAAGAATCAATTTGAGGTGTCTTCTCACTTTGGTATCTATTAAGGAGACTCAGGTTTGATTCTGTTTGATTAAACAACTTCAACTATGCCAGGTAAATCGGCGATGTTTAAATCGGATCATGAAACCTGATATTTTATGACTGGTCACATTTCATTCAGATGCATTCTAGTGCTCTAGTGGCTCATTTTTCTTTGCTTAGTAAAATATACCTCAATAGTAAAGGGTTCAAGGTATGTGATTAATAGTAGCTTAACTCTTGCTTTTAACATCTATGAGTGCCAAAACCATACATATTTAACATTAACATGCTTCTAGTATTGGTCTTTTCTTACACATGTTGGTAGTTTCTTGCATGTTTTTTTTTCTTTTCTGTACTCAACAGATACTTCTTGTGCTATCTGTGATCAATGACAAACATCCCTGAGCCTGTCCTGCAGGACTTCCTGAAAGGCAATCACATCATGAGGCACCAACGGGGCATCTGGAATGGCATTTCCTCTGACCAATTCATTGAGTCCATGTTTATGCGTTACAGCCACAGTCATGGAGGGAGGAATTAGAATCTCCCTGAAATCAAACACACTGAAGAAATGGGCTCTGGGGTTGCACTTATGCACCCAACTTTGTAAAGATGTCTTAATGTGATTCTGATGTCCAGACTGCTGTCACAACACACAAGGAGGAGGGGAAGGCCAGAATCCAGTTAGATGGCAGTGATCATGAAAAAATTGATTGCAAGCTTGCTACTTGCATTGATCCACTTGAACCAGAGAACCACCCTCAGGATCATCTCATCAACATCATCACTGGTAGAATAGCACCAACTACTGTAAATGTAGATAGTGCGGGCAGCATCTGGGAACAGCTCATGAAACAATATGAAGCAAGATGGCCTGAAAGTTTTCACAAACCCATCAGCAAACCAGTTGTTATGATGTCTGTCTCAAAGAAACGACTGAATATCGACGGTGTAGCTGTTTTTGACACTTTACTGATATACTCACGAGTTCTGTGCCTCCAAAAAGTCAGGAACATTGATATGAAAGAAGTCCTTCATCATGAACCTGCTGGTGTCCCTCCATTAATGTTTGATGAAAGTAGTGACATGAGCATTGCGGCATCAAAGTCAACACTGAAAAGCATTCTTCAGCCTAAGCTTGCCCATTTCAGATCTCAACCACCTGATGCCATAATCCTAGATGGATGTGCAATTCTCTGGGTTAAAGGGTGGCCAGCACATGGGACTACTCAAAGCTATGTTGAGAACTTTGTCAACTATGTTACTTTGCAAATTACGGATACATATCAAATCTTTGACAGACACTATCAACACAGCACCAAGGAGACAACCTGTATATCAAGAGCTGGGAAAGATTTAAGTAGACTGCTACCCCCAATCTGATTGTTCTTCCTCCCACCAGAGAATCTTTCCAGGAGCATGTTAAAAGGGCTTACTTGCAAACAGTTACATGGCGAAGTGCACTTGCATCAGAGCCACCTGATTTGAATGCATTCCAATATGGAATGTACATGAACACAGGGTCCACCAGATGTGTCACTAGAACCTGTGGACATACTAAAGATGATAAATTGTGACTGTGCCTCATCATGCCCCTGTTCCTTTGCACAATGTAGCTGTTCTTCTGCCTGCCTGTCCTGCTCTGAATTCTGCATTTGTTGAGGTAATGATGACTGCAGGATTGTCAGTACCATGAATGCTTCTAAAACAGAAGACAACCAACAGGATCTAAATGAAGATGACCATTTGGGGCAGCGCGATTGACTCTCATTTTTGTCTTTTTTTACCATATTTATGACAAGATATTAGTAGTTCTTTTAAGCACTGTGCCATCTTCATAATCAGACAATATTTTTTGCTCAATTCCTCTTCAAAATCTTTGACATAAATTCTCTTATCTCTTTGAAAGCATCCATAATTCAACAAATTTAGTGAATGAAAACTGTGTAAATGTCAAATAAAAGATAATTTTATGTCTTCATGTCTTAAAGCCATAAGGTTTATTTCTATGGATTCCTTGGCCTTGAAAACATACATTGTGACATTAAAATTAAGTTTCTATGTCAATTATAAACCAAAATAAGACGAAAAGTAAATTTATTGAAAACAAAATGGCGGCCATTTTGAATTTCATCAATAAAAAAATTTCCCCAAGGGAGCCTGCTGCGCTCCCGATGGTTTTGTGATAAGGAGGTTCAAAGTAACCCAAAACAACCAAAAAATTTTGTTATTTCACAAAACGGGGTTCCATGGCAAAACTCACTCCTGCCACTGGACTATTTACTACTATTATATACTACTATTTGTTTAATTTCTGACCTCTGTTGGCTCTATAAGTTTCCCATACAATGTTATTTTTTGTTGCAAGGCCAACTGGGTCTCAGAATATGTGGTAAATGTACAAAGTGAAGACTTGCACTCCTGAGAGTGTATTTCAGAAGAAACACTGTGAAAGGTCAACAAATTGGTCTCATCACCTGATGTGGTTGTTGCAACTGAAGACCCTGCAAAAGTAGCAGCTGCCTCAGATTGCGTCAGTACTTTGTTACCCTGTTGATACCATCAGAAACCCCATCCAAAGACGGGTACCTACATGTACTTGTTTTTTGACTTAGCAACTTTCTTGAATTTATTTTTGCAATCTACCTCAGCATGAGGGAAGGTCCTACCATTTGAAAAACAAGCACTACAAACATGGTTATGCCTAATGCCTCTTAGCATAATCGCTTTTGTTATGAGAACACATGGCCTGATTGAAATACTGACATTGCATTGTGTGTTTTTGGTTGGATTATTTGGCATACTGAGACGAATTAGAAGGGTGGATATGTCTCTAGGCATCGACCCTCTGGATTTGACCAAATTTTTCAACCTGATAGTAGTTGGAAACCTTGCCCTGTTCCATACGACATAAAAGTACTGCATGGCTGGTTTTTTTCTGCCTCCCAAGAAAAATCTTGGGCGTCATCCAACAGGGCAACCAAATAGTCAAGCATGAATTCTTTGGATTGTAAATTTTTTTCCACTTTCATTGTGTGGCAAAACCCAGCCATCCATTGAATGACTGACAATTGGTCATATGACCATTACTCGAACCAGTAAGGAAATATTCAGGAGGTCACTTAACTTTGTTTTGAACCATAACCTCAACAGTTTAGTTTTACTGGCTTACCATTCTCTTGTAGCTCTTTAAGTCTCTGCTCAACTTTAACTTGTAACAAAGCATCTTGTCTTAGTATGTTGAGATCTGCAATCTGAAGCGAGTTTGTAGTTTCAGAAGCCTCTGTGACCGGGGTTCCAGGACCGTTAACCTTTTTCTTGACAGTAATGTGTTTAATTTTTGCTTGATCACTGTTTTTTTACAATATCTGGCTTCCATCTCAGCTAATCGCCTGCCCAACAAATGCAATTGGCTTAAAATTTGCATATTTATAGTTTGCTGTGTGACAGAATCACTCTGTGAACTAACCAGATCTGATCCAGTTTTTGTGTCTGATATTTTGCTACAAAGACAATAAACCTGAGAACTATGGCTTCTCATCAACGTCTCATAATCACTCTCATTTATTCAGGAGTCAGAAACTGAAGCCCAGTGTGTGTCCTGTCGCTGGCCTGAAGATCCAAGAAGAATGTGTTGTCATCCCACAACTGCACTGGAAGCGTTATAACATCCTGCCTGAGACATCTCAAATTATATGGACCAGTGGATGATTCTGCCATATAGCCAAAAAAAGTATAAACAATAAAAACTAAACCCTTAAAATGTAAATTCGTAAAATAAAAGAAGCTTCTGAAATTTCAGTGTCACCCTGTTCACCTCCAAAATTAAAAAAAAAACAATACTTGATTATCAATACTGATTTCCAATAGTTTAATAATAGGACATCCCCACGGCTGAAATATATTTACACGGGTCGTCATAAACTTGTCCATTTTTACACGATTTATGTGAAATATGAAGAAAAACAGTCAGGCACACCCGATTGATACATACCAACAGATAGAAGATTGTAAGTGTCACAAAACTGCCAAGTTTGAGATCAATTCATGCACAAATGAGGACAAAAAAGGCCAAGAACATTTTTTGTTGTTGTTGTTACAGGAATCATAATCTTGTCCGTTTTCATATTTTGTGGATCAATAGCTTGGGCATATTTTTTTTTTGGAGAGAGAAGGGCATATTTTTTTTTTTGGAGAGAGAGAGAAACACAGAGCATTAATTATTTCAAATGGGGTGACTGAACAAAATTTATATATATTGTCTGGCAAAATATTGATGAAGTAAGCCTCTGTGAAGTTTAACTGGGGGATCACTATAAGTTAAACTGAAATATGTTGGATTTGCACACAAATAGCTTTTCCAATTCCTTTACAATTTATTTGTTCTGTGACATCAGTGGAATTTAATGACTTGGAAAAGAAAAATTAATAACAGTTACTCATATTTAGAAATGAATGAAAAAAAAAGAAAATTCCTCAATGAAATATACAGAATTAATGTATCAGAAACAAATATGCAAACTTGCAGTGTATGATAAGTAATATAATTAAGAAAAATGCAAATGCAGAAACATATAAATTCAGCCAAGTTGATATGTAAAGTTGTTTGAGTTTACAATCTTGAATCATTTAAATAGAAAGTATCTTTAAATCTGAACATAGAAAATTAAAAATAATGTTTCAAGGAAAAGTGAATTGAGTATCAGGCAAATTTATAGACCAATAATTTATCCTTCAAGTTGACAGTTAGGGCAAAACCAGCTAGCACAGGATTCTTTGTAAAACTTGTATTCAGTGTAGTGAATCTCTGGGAGACAGTCAGTATGAAAGCAATTGTAACAGTTGTCACATATTGCAAAATCATTTTCTCCCTCAATGAAGCACACTACACAAAGCTTTAACAGGGGGCATGCTGGGCATCTGAATAAAGTGTCACTGTCAAGAGTGAGAGATCTGCCATGGTCTGAAAGTTTGAGGGCAGGCAATGGTAGTGCCACCACTTTGGGCAAACATCGCAGCCCATCCACTGGATCGCAAACAATGTATCATTGGGGTGTTCCTCTTCTTTACAGCCTGGGCATCTCTCTGTCTGTGTCACAGGTTTTTTTTTTTGAAGCGGTATGTTTTCCTGCATTGAACAAAAAATGTCATTACTTGGAATAAAATTTCTGATATCATAAAATTGTTATCAATGACACACTGAATTATTGAATAAAATGCAATATGTTTACAACTTTTGTTCATTGTAACAGGCATTTTTATCTGTATCACACAACATAGACAGTGACAGAGCCCTCAACTGGTGAATAGCAAACAACAAATAAATGTTAAAAAGTTGTCTTTCTTTATTGCACTTATCACTAAATATCATTGTTTATTTACTTTCCAATTTTCCTTCGTGTAAGGAATGATAGTCCACTTTACGGCAAATTCTTCCTGATTTGCTGACTGTTGTAGAAGTGCATGGTACCTCAATGTCTGTGACTTTATCTTCTGGAATTAAAATGTGCAAATTAAATGTTGTTAAAAACTGGTGAACTATTTCTGAAAACTTATATTAAGAAAACAAAGAAAAAGGCATTATAGGCGAAATCAGTGTTTTCCTGAAATTTCTAGCTATCTATGGATATTACAATTTAACTACATATTTTAACATGTTCATTCACAAGAGTTTATGGTATGCATCACCTTGTAGCAATTGACGTTTCTTCTTGGAGTAAGTCTTTATCTTCACAGGTTCAGGATCAGTGTCATTTAAATGAGGGGGGACTGCATGCCCTTAAAATGAAGTAATGGCAATTTATAATTATGCAATTGACTAATCAGAATAAGGGGTTATAGAGTAATCTAGAAAAGCAATATCATTACATAATGATTTCAAAGAAAACTTGTGGTAGACATTTTATTTACAAGTTATATTGCCTTTATGCTTTATGAGTAGTACTTTGATAAGGTATAATTATATATCAGAAGCAATGAAGCAGACAATTAATTGGAATAAAACTGGAATGATAAATCTGACAC
The DNA here is from genome assembly GCA_964017235.1 of Sabellastarte sp. h YS-2021. Classification (NCBI taxonomy): domain Eukaryota; kingdom Metazoa; phylum Annelida; class Polychaeta; order Sabellida; family Sabellidae; genus Sabellastarte; species Sabellastarte sp. h YS-2021. Next base: position 23,139,715 of record OZ024933.1, on the reverse strand, counting down.
ATCCTGCACAATATGAATTTCATGTGTTATTATGTAATATATTTTGATGTACCATGTAGTTCAGGATTTTTCTCTGATCTGCAGCTTTGGAGTTCCTCCAATAAAACCATCATGTCTGAATCTGAAATTTTGGTTGACAATGTTAAAGGTGCAGTGGTTGACAAAACATATTTCAGTGGAAATGCAAAATTTTAAAAATTAGTTCTTAAATATAAAACAGTTATAACTTATTGAAATATATAAAGCAGTAAACAACAGACATGCTCAGATATTATGACAATTCTTATTGGAAGTCATATACAAAAACATTACTGAGTGATTTCTGTGGTGTTGCACTGCTATCATTTGTTGATGTAGTACACTGCATTGTCATTTGTTTCTTTTCAGCAATTCCTGCAACAAAATATTTTTTTTTAATTTTGGTTACTGACAATACATTCAATAACATGAATGTTGTAACAAAGGATGTATGTGGAGTTTAACAAAGTTTTATGTCACATATAGCACGTAACAAATTTATAATTGATAATGTATTACAACTTTAATTATTACCGCAACGACTTTGGTTAGGCTTGGTGGGTGGCTTGAACAGGGGTTTCTTTCTTTTTCTGATAACTGGGCGAATTTCTGGTAAACCTGAAAGAAATTTGCAAGTATCAAAACATTACTGCTAACATGTAAACACATAATTATCTCAATATTGGTTTGAAATATATAAGCTTCATTACTGGGACATGAGGTTTGATTCTTACCATCCACAATGTTATCAGCAGTAGCAGTATGAGGAGCTGCTGCTTCTGTTACATATGGAGTGTCAGCAGGTGTCTGAGGTACTGTCAGTTCATCTACAGATTCAGCATCTAGAACAGAGTACATATGTACATGTATGGGCAAAAGTTAACAGTTATACTTTTACATTCTGTTCAACAATCTGGGTGCACATATTGCTTCAGGTCCTCATCATTGACACTTATAGCAGGTGAATTTCAACAGATGTTACATCCTGTGACTCAGTGTCGAAGCTGTTAAACCACTAGGCCACTGACAATGAGTAAATATATTTGACAACTCAACATAATTTATGGTTATAAATTGAAGCGCTAACTTTTTCAACTAAAATGTATAAATATGTAGCAGTCACAATGTTTATAAATAGGCAAACAAGAAATACATGGACCAGTGTCATTAAATTCATTTTTCTATCCATCTATCTATATCTATCTCTATGTCTCTCTCTCTCTCTATATATATATATATATATGTACAATTGTACCCAATGTTATCATAGCTGTACGTCTTGCTTCGGTTTTCTTTGTTGCAGCAGCTTTCTTCCCTTTTAGTGATGCTATCATGTCGGCACCTTTTTTGAATTTACAATGTATTACCAGTATTTGCAAACATAAGAGAAACTTGCTGTTGCAAGGGTGAATAAAGTGAAACAAGGCCAAAAGGTGTTTTGGTCACCTAGCGCGAGCACAAGCCATCAGAGACATTAGTAGTGCAGTACAATTTATGAAAGTCTGGTTACACAAAGAAATTTCAACTAAAACAAATCCCACAGCAAGAGAGGCAAATTCAGAATTCACAGGTCTTGTAAAGGTCATCAAACTCCGGAGAGAAAAGGACATATGCTGCAGTGTTGCCATGTCATCCAAACAGGAGCAAAAGAGGAAAATAAAGAGTACAGAGGTAAATTTCATCAAAGTCCAGAGACAAAAAAAAGTTATCCGTAGAAGCGCGAGCCTCAATGAAAGAGATAATACATACATACATACATACATACATACATGAAGCAAGAGCATAACAATTGTCTAAGTACCATTGCCTGATAAGTACACTTGATTATTATATTGCTTTTAACCTGAAAGATACGATGCTCCAGGAAATCTGCTTCATGATGGTTTCTTGGGACTTTGTTGTAGCTCTGGTAAAGGAAACAAATCAACCAGTTCCTCATCAACTAGACCATTTGTTAGTAATGGGTTATTTTGTCTCTGAAATCAGTGAAATGAACAAAATAGTTTGAAATAATTTAAAGTTGAAATGTAAATACACCTGTGTCACTGATTTTAATCAAAAATTATTGCTGCATTTTCTGTGTCTTTTAAAATTACACAGAGTGCAAATGTGTGCACTAAATTCACATAACTTTAGAATGTGTTTTTAAAATGTCTGGAGGGGCCACAGCGGTGTAGTGATAACACTCCCCTCCCACCTCTGAGGTAAGCCGTTCCAATCCCGACAATATTTAGGAAAGTTACAGTTGCTTACCAGTTGTTGGCAGTGCACAGCGCAGAACCTTTACCAAATATATGTACCGGTTTGCTCTGCCCATAAAACTACCTGCAGTGATATGACTTAGACATTATTGAAACCAATGGCAAAATCCAAATAACTAAATGAAAAAAAGTCTATGTCACAGCTAAAATATATGTTGACACAAGTAACAATATGCATTCTTAGAATTCCATAGTTAAGCTTCATGATAATCTGTAATGCTAAGTGATACATTGCACATATTTAATATAGGGCCAACCTTGTGTGTTAGGATGCATATGTCACATGGAGCCAATGCAACACATCTGATACATGGCTTTGGTTGTGGGACCTCTGTGGAAATCTGGTCAGCAACATCTCCAAGTGAGCTGCAGCATTCCTCTGAATGCTGAGTAGTGTTCTCAGCATTACTGACATGGTTGTCAAAATCTTTTTGACATGTGAAAAGTAATTTGCTTCTGTCAATTGCTCTGATGTCTAGAGGACAAATGCCTGTTTGTTGAAATTCATAAAATTAATTTGAAAATGTCAGGTGAAACAGCTGAAATTATTTTTAATTACATCTACTGAAATCTCCATTACAATCTGCAAATAATCATTTACATGAAACTTTAGGACAACTTACTTTCAAATATTTGATATAATTTAACATTCATGGACACAATGCAAGAGGTTACTGTGACCGCTCTTAGAAAACAAGTTGTGCATAATAATTATGTGAAAAATGACTGCACTGGCATTTCAAACTACTTTAAATACCTAACCAATATTCTAGCACCTGAATTTAATATTAAAGTAGACAGTTATATAAAGACTTGAAATGTAAAGTGAATGAAATTTCTTCACTGCTCATCATTGCTAGCGTACATTATAATGCGAGGGATCTGATTGTAAAAGTAGTTTCACAGACCAGTTATTGGCTATAATTCAGCAGAGATGTAGTTCCTAAAACAACTCAAACATGGCCCTTTAGTGTTATAATATCATCTCAACAAAAGAGCTGAAAATTCGAAGCTCAAAATCAAACAAAATAAAAAGAAGGTGTCCAAGCAGACAATGCTGATCGTAACAGTTGGGGAAATTGTGCTGGCCGTGCAATAAAAGATGCCTTGACAAGAGAGCACTTATAGGCCTCATTTGCAAAACGAGCTTTCAATGGAGAAACAATTTGATCCACAGGTTGAAGAAAGTTTGATGTTTTGGCAGGCAGTGAAACAACGTGAATATTTTCTTTCATAGCTAACTGAAGGACCTCTAGATCAAAATGACTAGATGCTGGATCTATGACAAGTAACACAGGTCTAGATCTTCCAATTTGTTTCAAGAAGGATTCTTGAAACCACAATCTAAATGTTTTGGAATCCATGTAGCCGGAGTCAGTACTTGTATAGGAAAAGGTAGATGGAATAGTGCTGGGTGTGAATGTTGAGGGAATGATTTTTGAGGTGGCAGATTTTTTCCAGATGCTGAAATTGTGTGTACTGTGGTTATATGATTGTTAGTGAAAACTTGCTGCATTGAAGCTTGTTTTGCCCCTTTTTCAACCAAAACTGGTCTCTGTAGAACCTGTTGGCGAGACCATCCAACCTCATCCATGTTGTAGATGTTGCTGGCCTCAAACTGATCTTTACTATCCAGGTCCTTCAGTATTTGAAAATAATTTTTGATGTCTCCAAATGAGGCTGCAGCAGCTAATCTAGCCCTATCAACTTGTCTTGGCACTCTAGCTGACAGTCTGTGCCTTTTAGTAAATCGGGCACACCAAGAGTGAGACAGTGTCAGGTTGTCCTTTGAGCCCTCTCTTTTACTGAGTATTTGAGCTGCAATCATGCCTAGTATCTCATATGTTATGGGCGTATTGTGCTGAGCCATCCACCTACAATATTCAGCCAAGGACTTTTCTTCATTGGTATGTAGTTTCAGTGGCTTCCCCCTCTTCAAAAATCCGCAATCCATTCTCTTCAAATTGAATTGTAACGTTGCCTTTGGTATTTGATAAATTTTGGCAGCTTTTCCACAAGTGATCTTTCCACATTTTATCTTTCCTATGGCCTCTATCAGAGTTGCCTCCTCATATAATCTGTTGGGCTTGCCCATGTTTATGTCAATACACAAACTGGACATATATTAGAAGATTGCATTAATGTGTAAAAAAACTGTTCCTGAACACTATTCATTTATTACTTCAGAAATGTAAAAATGTATTTAAAATTTTGTACTGTAAGCTTTATGTTTAAGTAATAGAATTTTTTTTAACTGACATTGTACGAATTGAAATACCATTTGAAATATTTCACAACAAAAAAAAATATTATTTAAAGCCAAAAATACAGTATTTAACATATATTTACTTCATGATACCAGTTTAAGACTATTAGATTAATACTTTTTCAAAAAAAAATAATATTGGTTAATTATTAATTATTAAATTATTGAATCTTATTGTATTTTACCATAATCTTAAAATCAATCTGTATACCAAAAATATTGCACAAATTACAAATTTATTATAACTAATTGTATGTTATAAAGTTAACATAACTGATATGTTTTAAATTCTATCTAGATACTGCAATACATTGCTTTGGCTATTCTTGTTAGGTAATACTTAACATGCCTATAATACATTAAAAGAAACATCTGAAATATTCCAAAATTATACAGTATAACTATAAGAAGAACCTCATAAATCTCCTACAATTCAATTATAAACATAACTATTAAATATCACTTTGTGTTACTTCTTCAAAAGTGTTACTCACTGTATCATGCATAGTAGCTAAACAACAGTGTTGTGACACCTTTAGCACATTTATGAAATAATGCATGCTCTTTAGAGAAACATAAATGTAAACAAGCAGACGATCAACAAGCCCAATAATAATACTGTCATTTTAAAACTATCTGTAATTGTTAGTGACCTACATTTGGTATTAAAACATTCTATATTTTATAGTTAACACTCGATTATATAAACAGAAACAATATTTACCTGTTTAAATAGTTTTTTTGCACTTTTTACCAGATCTCACAGAACTGTCAAACAGCTGTCAAACTTGATCATGTGACTTAGAGTACAGAAATAATCTCAAAATGATAAAAATGTATTCAAGGTATCATTTACAATTATACACTTCCGTACTGTGTTTCTGAAAAAATATTATTAAATATAAAAAGAAGATGGCCCCCTTGTTTAACATGCAATATACTGTGCATGTAGAAATATATTTTGGTCATGACATCATGAGACTCCATTATAAATTCTCCATGTTTACATGTGTTTTGAAAGTGCAGCAAAAAAAAAACCCCAATAAATTGTGGATATGTGTGTTTGTGTTCACCAATGTTACTGACAGATATATGGATACATTGTATATGTAAGTAAAGTTTGTTTTCCTGCATCTTTTTTATTATATTACGGGTGTGCAAGATACTGCTCTCCGATCGGACAAGATTATGACTCGGACAAGTTTACGACGACCCGTACTAGACTGCACGTCACACTCCACATTTTAAGCTAGCTCCTGCAGAGGGCAGTCTGCAAATGTAATAGTATGATTGACTAGGTTTTTCAGACCAATGGAGAGATAGACCTTCAAGTTTATTGATGTATATAACTGGTTACATCTCAATACGTGTAACATGTTAAACCTTGATAATATTGATTTTACCTGTTTAAGGTTGAAGCAGATATAACATGCTGAATACAACAAGACTCTAATTGATCTAACATGAACACTGTACTTGCTGCTTCGAAGGAACTGAATATGTGTTTCCCTCTACTAGATCAATGAATAAAATTATACATTTCACAAGTATGACTTTTTCTTCTACATATATCATGTCTATACACCTGAATATTATTTGTGAATAAATACAGCCCATTTGCGATTGTAATTTTCTTTGCTACATGATTGAAAACAGGTGATTGTTAATATAGGAATAAAAGACATATTCGAGTGCTTTATGATGGTTTTAAACTATCGAGCGGCTGAATATTAAAGCCACGAAGCCTGAAGGGCTGAGAATTTGTCTTTTATTCCTATTCTAAAATGGTTATATTAATAACTTGGTCAAAATAAGCAGTATAACTTACGCAAAACTCAAAAAAAATCCAATTCCATGTTGGCTGTTCCATTAACTAAACATGCATAGTGATGGATGTGCAAACAGCCTTTTGGTTTAAATATTGTTAGGAAATACCCACAGAATTCCGTGATCTCATAAATATTTATGAGCAGTCGATCTTTACATGAAATATTGATAAAATCCCCTACAGAATTATTTGACTTAGTATTTGCTGCATATAATTTAAGTTTTATTTCACCCCGAGTTGTTTGTTTACGTTTGTACGCGAAGGGACGATGTACGAGATTTCAACAGTGTGCTTTATTTACCGTTCTATATTCGCGGTTCAAGCATTGCGCAAAAGACGTGTCCAAGGTCACTGCACAACGTACCATTTTAGAATATTTCTTAAATGGTTATTCCCGATATGCGAGATATGTAAGTATTTGATTGTTTAAACCAAGTGGGGGACGCAGACACAGCAAACCCCATTGACTCATTGTTGACTATGAATCACGGCTCATGGAGATGGTAATAATCACTAAGAATTGGATTTTTTGAGTAATGATACACAAAGGGAAGTCAAATGAAGATCATTGCGAACATATACAAACACATTTTATGGTTCATTTATATTAATTAGACCATGTTGTTGTACTTCATTTACAAAATATATTGTATTGTTACTGTTTTGATATCTTGTAACATTATTTTAGCCGCCTCCAACAGGAACTAGCTTCAGTCCCACCGGAAAACAAAAGATGGAAAGGGATTTAAATTTTTACTATACATACTTTATTCATATATAAAATAACACACAATCATCAATCACTAGTATCTGTTTGCAAAAAGGTGTAAAAAACGAAATAGCTTAAATTATAATTACTCGACAACAACAGTCGCAGCCAGAGGGTCATAATAATTAGTAGTAGAATAGAATGGCCACAAGTAATAAATTTAATGTACATGGTAATGATTTCGTAAAGTTGTATAGAAACCGATAAGCCATCAGTCAGGGCCATAATAAAATTATTTCCGAATTCAATATATAACAATATGCATTCAGAGAGAGCAAAACGCTCGACTCTATGTGACCAGTCTCTCAAGTGATATAAAGTATTGTAAGGAAGACAATAAAATAAAACCAAACATATAAATTAATCTTCATAGAAATATCAAGTAGAAAACTAAAGTCATTAAAAATACATTGAAATGGGACCTCTGAAAAATCATGATTTTTTTGTATCCAAAATAAGATCCAGATCTTGCTTTTAGCAACTTCTTCCTTCAGTCAGGTCCTACCCACAAATTTTTAAATAAAGATCTGTTCATTAGTTCTGGAGTAATCTAAACACACACACACACACACGCCCCCACACACAAAAAAAATCCCAGACAATTAAACAATTAGCACACAAAAATATAAACTGCTGGTGGAGGTAAAAATATTGCTTAAAGGTCACTTGGTGAAAATCACGCATGGTAATTTTTTGTGATGGACTGTCAAGGAATTGAAAGAAAAAAGAGAAAATAAAACAGAAATAATAATTAATAAAAATGATGAATATACCATCTCCCTCTTTATTATGCTTATGTCAATTTCAAGCCATAAAATGAGAAGAAATATTTTTACTTAAAGACAGCAAGTATCACAAGCTAGGTTTGTGACCTCACAATGACAGTTGCATTGTGACATCACTGAGTAATGACATCATCAGAAAGTAAAATATCGATTGTTTACGTTTGTGATGAAGAGAAGCGGTTTCACTGTGAATTCCCTATTAAAATAAGAAAAACTCTCTCCTGGCTTTAATTTTCAAACAAATTACACCAAATTTGGCAGAATCTGTCTGTACCCCATAAAATACCTTCCTACCATGAGATTGATTGATGTTATAGTTTTTGAGTTATAAGGGAAAAACGGTGCACACACAGGGAAGCAGATTTCACTGTAAAAGCTCAATTACAAATAAGAAAAACTCTCTCCTGGCTTTAATTTTCACACAAATTACACAAAATTTTCAAGAATTCGCCTGTACCCCATGAAATATCTGCCCACCAAATTTGAGGTCGATTGGTGTTGTAGTTTTGAGTTATAAGAGCGAAACGGTGCACAGACGGACAGACAGACAGACACAAACTGATCACAATAACCCTTTCCTATCGTTGAGCGTTAATAATAATCTTACAATGTTGCATAACAACACAGAAGCCAACAGGGCAATAATTGAAGTTACTGTCTGATGATAATCCTGATTACTTTCAAGATTTTTAGCTCGTGGAATAATTATATCTAAAGGCAGATGATTTCTGTATGAGTTCATAAATACAGCAATAATGTTTGTCATGGAATGTTTAAAGTTTACCTGTGTGTTGGTAAGTCACTCCACTACAATACTTATTAAGGGATTGTTTATTTCCCAGAGTGTAGCGTCAGTTCCAAGTCCAATGAGAAGGTAGAAGAGAAGAATGCTATCCAAGGGTTAACCAATGCCTGAGACTCCAATTTGCGAAATATATATTTTTTATTTTGTATAAAAGTTAGTTGTTACAATCGATTTATCTTATTTTATCTATTACTTATCTATTTTTTATTTTATATAAAAGTTAGTTGTTATAATAGATTTATCTATAACTGAATAATAGTAGTGTAAAGGTCACTTTGACATTTTAAAGGTCACCGTGGCTTACAGCAATATGGAGTAAGTTTTAAAAGTTTGCTTTACACATTTTATGTTACATTTACCTGAATAATTTGCATATAAAATATTGTTTCTAATGATATATTTACAATACATGATTACTTTTTTTATTAAGATACATAATAACCCCACATATAATATTTTGTCACTGTTTTTCTTTCCGATACTAAGACATAGAGATTTACAATGTTTCTACATGAATAGAGCAACAAAAGTATAACTTGAAACGAAAAATGCACCCATGCATGTAAAAAAAGTGTTAAAACATGCAGTCATAATGTACTCCCAGGGTGAGCTGTAAATTATAAACTGACATTCGTGACATTAAGTAAGGTGCTAAGCAAACTCATCCACTGCACCACATGAAGTGGTGTCCTAGTGAGATGCTACATACTGCGTGAAACAACACAAAGAAACACAAAAAATTCTGTTGCATAGATTTTTTATTCAATGACAAAGAGTGTCCGAAACCCTACTTACACCCTGTGGAACGTAGCAATTTTCAAAAACAATAATCTTACTAAAGAGAGGCTATGGAGCCCAACGTAGGAGTCAACTCATCTTAAGATGTGCCATAGCCCAACTTAGGATCCTTGGTTGGGTAGCCTATCTCAAGATGGGCTTAGCCCATCTTAAGGTGGCTAGAACATATTAGCCCAACTTCGGATATTTAAATTCAAGAGTGATTTTAAAGCTAAAATTTAACATTAACCTTATAAATAGAATATACAAGCTTGTTTTAGGATTAATTGACAGATATTAGCCAACTTATTATGTTATAACCCCTGACTGGTTAAATTTTGAAATTGAATTTAACCAATTATTTGAGTACTGAAATTTCAATATCTTGTGATTGTGAAATGTTCTTAATTTTTTTTCTCTTATCTTTGCTAGATCTTTGCTTACATATATTAGCCTAATTTAACCACTCCTTAGAACTTGATTTGTTTTACTTCTGTAGAGTGATTAGGCAATTGGATTAGATTGTGATTTATCTACTGTTTAAAGTTTCTTTTGAAGTTGATTTGTTTAATCATGTGTGACTGGTTTAGTCTTAAGATTTGCCTCATTTTCCAACAGTCTTTTGATCTTGATTTGTTTCACTTGTTGTTGAGTGACTAATTAATCAGCTTTAATAGTTTTCTGTAAGAATCCTTTGAGGTGTTTTCTCTAATTCACATATTTACAGCAAAACAATAGATATAATGATAATTTTTAAAAATCTAGGTTCTTAATTTGTTAATTAATGATGTTGTTTAACCAAAGTCAACAGATAAACTTATTTGTCTTAATTAATTTTAGTGTTAACTAGTGTATCTTCCACCAGATAATTTGCATTAATTTGCAAAAACAGAGTCCTTTTAATAATTGTTTTTAACATTTTATAATATGATCCAACTTCAAAATCACTTATTATTAAGTGATGGTTGTCCTTTAAAGCTTGATAGGATTAAACCTCTTTGTATTTGACATTACTTTGATGATGATTTGTTTCACTTATACTTTGGGATTTTCCTATTATGCACTTTACTTACCCAAAAGTGAAACATATCAACAGCAATAAACTGCTTCTCAGGCCCAGGAAATACAATTCATTTTATTTGTTGCAATTAAACACTGTTTGTTGAGGTTTGATAAATTCAACATATTTATTATAAAATAAAAAAAATGTAGACAAAGTTATTTGTCTATAAAAGGGGCAGTTAAGTTGATCAATAATGATGTCACCTCTTTCATGATAATATTTGTAATTTCCATTCATTTGCACATATTTGTAGATATTTTTTATTATCACCTTAAGATATCCTAACCCTTCTTAAGATAGGCTATCAAACTTAGGATCCTAAGTTGGGCTATAGTCCATCGTAAGATGGGCTGACTGCTAAGTTGGGCTCCAACAAGAATATTAACACAGGCCAGTGAGCAGATTACATTGCTGGATATGGTAAGGTACAGAGGAGTACTCTTTGTTAAGCCACTGGGGCTCAGAGAGAACTAATCTCTGATCAACTAATACCGCTTAAAGGGTAAAGAGTACAAATAATATAGAAGAAATATTTTACACTGGAATACATTTTGATTTTCATGAACTATAACAAGTCTAAATAGTGTAAAGTAATTTGAGTGTAATTATATATATATATATGCTGACCCTTCCCTAGTATATGTTACATACATTTTCATTTAATTCACCAATCTTCTGATTCTACCGATTGTTAATGTCATTTGAATACTTGTAACTGCACTTGCATATTGTAATGTTATGTATTATGTGTCACAAACAAGCATATTGTAATGCCAATATACAAATATGGTTAAATAATCTGAGTATAAAATAATCTCCTATCTTATTGAGATTAAAGGTACATGTCCTATTCCTTTTCTTACCACATGCAATAAAACAAGTTGATTTTCATCGTGTTTCTTATTAATGTTACATTTCATTTGTTTATTTGTTCGTTCTTATGATGAAAAGTGATGATTAACTGAAAATAAAGGGATAAAGAAAAAGTGCTGAATTTTCAAAAAAGATCATATACATAGGCTGACATAATAATAATATACATATTATTATTCTTCATCAAGATGTTTGCTAATCAATCTAAAGAATCAGCTTATTTTTCTAATGAGATATTCTTCTTTTCTCACAGAAGAAATATTCATATGGAAAACCTTTTTCCAGATATATGAATGATTTAGTTCAACCTCCATCTTCATATGATAAATCTACATCAAAGTCAATGTTGGGGTTTTACGTCCAATTCAACAGCCAGGGTCATGCCACTTGTGGGATTCGAGCCCACTGAGGTGACAGCCTATGAATAGATGTCAAACTTGCTAACCACTAAGACATCGAGGACCCTGAAAGTCTAACTCAACGGATATAGATGATTCGTTTCAATCTGCATCATTAGCTGGACTGAGTCTTCCCAATCAACCATCAAAATCAGAATACTGTGAATATCAGAAAATCGGTTTTACTAATCTATCAATCAATGGATATCGAGCGTTTATCAAATGTGATAACCTTTAAGACCTGGCCAAAATCAACAGCCATCCTGTAAAGGGTGAAAATATGGACAAAGATGGGCTTTATATATACAGGGAAACGTGACAAGGTACATTGTTCTAGGTGTAAAATAATGATCATAGTAAATAAAAGTAGACATATGTTATGTATTTAATTCTATATATTTCACATAATAACCTTTCATTATCCCAACGGATGACATATACTGTCATATGCCATCACAAATTTATTGTTCATTTTTTTAACTGAAATAAATAACGATCCTATACATCGTAAATATTACATGATTATATTTGCTTGGATTTGATTTGATTTGGATTGAAATCTATTTAAACCCAGTCTTTTGCTATAATATAATCATTTCAAATTTGAAGTCTCTCATCTTAATAATATTTATAATGGCTGAGGTATATGTAACTAGCAAGGTTAATTCTTCAACTAAGAAAAGGAAGACTGAGCGTAGTCATTATTGAAAGAATTAGAAGATTAATTAACATCAGACAACAGGTTTTGAAATAGCTACTGTTGATCAATCCGACAAACTGACTTGGAAAGTCCAATGTGCATTTCGGCGAAGTACAGGCAATGAGAATTAACCAGACCACTGGACCTCTGGGGGGAGTGTAGAAGGTCAAAACTGAGGGCTATTTATATTTCTAGGTCCTCAAGGCTCTGACCAGTTAGAAACATTAAGTTAAAAAGATTAATGCAAAGGCTTGGGCAGGCAGCAAATCTGGTCCTGAAGCAAAGGTCATAGGTCATATTCATAGAAGAAAACCAACACTAACAAGCAATTCATAAAAAAGCCAGTCAAGTCACACAAGATTAGGCAAATGTAAATACTGTCCACAAATTAGAAAGATTGAGGAATTAGTTTGTAAATACACCAAAACTGTATATAAGTGCAAAAATCTCCCAAACCACATTACATGTGAATTGACAGCATCGTTTACCTTATCAGATGTAAGTTATGCAATAAAAAGTATGTGGGAGAAACAGAGAGACCATTCAGAAAAAGGATGTATGAACATATTGTATATGTTAAGAATGGTACTAAGACCACACCAGTGTCTAGACACTTCTCAGCAGATAGACACTCACACACCCACTTGCACCCTACACACCAAAGGCATCTAACAATTTGTGTAGAGTCGCCAATTTCTTATAGTCATCACACACTCGATGACTAAACACCCACTTTTATAATTTTTAAAGCTTAATGCACAAGATATAGCTGAAACATAAAGTGAATAAAATTAAAATTGAAAGACTTGCTTTTAAACAAGACAATAGATACTCATACTCACCACTTAGATAATATATGCTGATGACAAAATAGTTTTAATTACCGAGATTATGATAAAAACATTATAATGAGGGCTTAATTCATATATAGATACAAATAAAGCATCTGATAATATGAGTATCTATCTGGTACTCAATCCCAAACCAAAGCCATTTCCATCCACAGGTACACAACCTCTGCAGATTCAGGAACCGGTTCAGAACTGGTACAAACTGGGGTTTATACCATAATCTAAAAAGTACATCAGGGGCTTAAGACTGAGATAAGTGAATGTCTCTGATGAGATTTCTTCAAATTAAATATAAAGAGTCCAAATGCAATCAACTTCAGTTAAGTTCAAGTATATCAGGCCTACATATTTTAATAGCCTAATGTGAACAGTGCAGAAAGCACATTTGTTATTATTTTTAACCTTGTATTGTTTTACTATCCTTATGTCTTGTATCAACTATTGACCTTTAACTTACTTTCAGGGGCCACGTGGGCAGAGTGGTAACACTCTCGCCTCCCACTTCTGAGGCCGGGGTTCGATTCCCGGCACGTCCTCAAGTGGGAAATCTGGTAGTTGCTTGCTGTTGGTTGGCAGTTTACCGTACACATCCTTTTTCCTCTCCCCTTCCGACTACCCATCATGATATGACCTGTACAGTGTTGAAAGCGAAATACAATCCCCAAAAAATAAATTAATTAACTTACTTTCACTAGCCTGGTCTGTAGCTTGGAGTTTTTCATCAGACCACAGTTGTTGATCTATTATTGCAAATTACTGGGGATGGGTCATTTTTGATCAGATAAGTCCCGGGATAAGTTAAGCTTTCATAATTTGGTCCCTGATGTTTGAAAGTCTTCTGAACCCGATTATTGGCCTCTCTGTGATAAAGGGTACTACAATCTAGGCTGTTAGGGATAATGTTCCAGTTGTTATTTATCAACCTTCTTATGTTTGGGTTACTGGGGTTGTAGTTAGTAACCATTACAGGTGTGCTTTTGGTTGGCTGGACTGGAATTTTGTCAAGGAGCTCGTCCTGTTTGAATTTGACTGCTTTCTGGCAATGTTTAGTGAGGGTCTTTCTTGGGTAGTCCATTTTGGTATAATATTGGATTAGTTTTGATGAGTTTTCCTCAAAGTCTTTATCCACGGAATAGTTTCTCATTAGGCATAGGAATTGACCTATGCCTAATAAATGAATTTTTGCTGGAGTGATAGATTTGCTGTGCTTTGGATAATACTTATTATATACAGTGTTTGATTCTACCAGAGAGTGTATTTACTGCATTTTGGAGATTTTCTATATCTTGGAGCAGACAGTACAGTTGTGCAAACTCTCTGAATATCTCTAAACAGACATTCTGTGTGATTGGATATCAAAAGGATAAGACAAGGACATTTTGCGGTATCAAACATTGAACAGATCACAGGATACAGACATCTGTGTGTTAGTGAATATTAGACAGATCACAGGACAGGCCATTTTAAGTGGCCATCCGAGCCATTATGTATCTGCCTGTACCTGAGTTTGAATCCACATCTTCTGAGTTCCTAGACAAGTGTGTTACCTGATAGACCACAGTGGCAGATATTTGACACTGTTGTTATGAATAAAAAAGAATGCAAACGTTTCTTCTTACAGCTGTTACATTAACTTTATATGTCATATAAGAATTGTACAGCATATATGTGATTTATAACTTGCTTAAATTGATTTATTATTTTTTGTTACTTTATACATATATGGCAATGGCATCGCTTCAGTTGCAGCTCAAACATAACTGTGACAAACTGTGGTAAAACCCAAGCTTTCCACCTCTGAGATTGTAGTTTGAATTCTGACACTCACCTCAAGTGGGAAAGCTGTGTGGGAGTTCTGGGTAGATAAGACCAGAGTGAAGCAACGACATAAAACACCAAATAAATAAATAACTATAGGACAAACATCTTATGGGTATTGAATTTACAGATAACAATGAAAGGAATTTTTTCTTTCTTGGTGTTTACTTTCCTTTTTAAAGTAATACTGACTATGACAGTTTCATGGATTACCAGGTAAAATTGAGTCTGTACCTTTATTTTTTATCTAAGCACTTGGAGATTACCATGCACATATTTACTGTTGCAAAAATAGAGTACTTTAATTTAATCGCATTTTGTGTGCTTAATTTTTTCCTTTTTTTCCTGTTAAGGAGCTAAGATACCATATGTGTTGCACTTATGGCAAGATATTTTTAGAATCACTAATTATTCTATGATGTAAATGAGGTGAAAGATTTTTTTATGGCGATATTTATCTGATGTCAAAGCAGGATAAAGAGAAGAAAAAAAACATCTTTCTTGCTGCTTACACAGTTCCATGAAATTACTGAAGACACTATGCCAAAAGTGGTTGCAATTTTTAAATATTTTTACACCATAATGGGCCTAAAGATCTAAGCCTTTGAAGTTTACCCCGAGTATCGAACAACAGAGATAACCAGCATGTTTTTGTAACTGAAAATATTTTGTTACTCCATGTCAATTTCAGTGATTTTTCAGTGTATCGCTATCATTTTTAATCCACCATTTGACTCAATAGCCAGTGTGTCTTGCCTATTATTTTTTCCGTTTTATTATTCCAAAGAAAATTGAATAATTCTTTATTTAATGTTTTTAAAAAAATTTCTGGAATGGGTAGAGTTGAAAACAAGTGAGTGAATTTTGAAACTATTAGAGTCTTTATCACTGTTATCTTATCTAAAGGGGTTAAATATCGTAAGTTCCAGTTTTTGATAAATTTTCTTGCTTTTAAGAATGGCTCTGTCATAATATAAAGATGGTATCTTATTTAGGTCAATCGAGAATGTAATACCCAATAGGTCAAATTCAGTGGTGCCCCAGTCTAGCTTTACTGATACTTGTAATTCTTCTTTGCACATTCTTTTGCAACCTATCCATATTAGCTTTGTTTTGTCTGTGTTCATTTTTAGCCCATAAAGGGAGCTGTATATTTCCAATTTGTTATGGGTTGCTTGAAGGGAGCTGCAGCTACCATCCAAAATTATAGTTGTGTCATCTGCAAACTGTACAATCTTGTAAAACCTTTCTAATTTTTAAGCCCTTTAAAATAGGGCTAGATACAATCATTATGTTTTAGATTTCCCCAGCAATTAAGAATAAGTACAGTGCAATCGGTTTACCTTGCCTACAGCCCTTCTCTATCGGTATTGGATCTGACAGGAAGCCATATTGTTGTACCCTGGCATGTATGTCATTGTTTAATAATTTGACCCATTCAATAGTAGAGTTATTAAAACTAAAAATTATCATTTTGTCATATAAGAAATCACATGATGTTAAATCAAAAGCTTTCTCAAAGTCTATACTTACCAATAGACCTGGAATATTATGTTTTTCAGTTTCAGGTAATAGGTCATGAATTAGTCTAGTGCAGTCCCATATAGATCTTACTTTTAGAAAACCTGTTTGGTTTTTTTAGATAACTTGATCTAATTGGGATTTAACTCTTGTTGCTATGGATAAGGATAATAATTTATATGTGAAGCATAGTGAAATGAGTCTCCAATTTTTAAAGAATTTTCCATTTATTTGGTTTTGGTAGACATGTTATGATGCTTTCCTTTACGGTAGTTGACAATGTATGGAAATTATTAGGAGGGAATCTATTTTGCCTGTACTAAGAAGACATATTCCACTTTGCTGATATATTTTTCAAAGACAAAATTTAAAAAGGCACTTTGATTTTGACCTAGGTCAACAACAAGTTCAGTTTTTATTTTTTTTTCAGTTTTTATTAAATTTAATCAACAGTTGGAATTAGTTCCAATTTAAAGATTGCATGACCAAGTGGAGGTATATAGGCAATTGCAATTGTGTGTACATCATTCTTATCTTTCCTTTTCATGGTCGTACAGCATGGTTTTGTTAAATTTTTGCATAATTTTAGGGGTACGATAAGGTTGGAAGATGATTGGGGAATCAATTGTATCTCCTCGCCTTTCTCACCCAGTGGACACTCATAGTCAACACACACCTAACAAAACCAGAATTGTACAATGAAAAATGTGAATTAAAAGTCTTTCAGCATAAATCTGTGAGCTGCAAAGCAATCAGACACAAGCAGTGCAATACATTTTATAAAAGTCGGCAACGAAAGCAATATCTCAGTTAGAGACATCCCTTACCAGGCCTAGAACTCAGACAGTCACCCAC
The DNA here is from genome assembly GCA_964017235.1 of Sabellastarte sp. h YS-2021. Taxonomy (NCBI): domain Eukaryota; kingdom Metazoa; phylum Annelida; class Polychaeta; order Sabellida; family Sabellidae; genus Sabellastarte; species Sabellastarte sp. h YS-2021. Next base: position 23,122,127 of record OZ024933.1, on the reverse strand, counting down.
CAAGGACTGACTTTGTCCAGCGCTACTTGACGTCAGCGGTCAGACTGAAGCTCATCATACTAAGCCATGATTCATGAAAGTCTAACGACAAAAAAGTGATCTCTACACGTGAGCCTTGCTAAAGCTTTGCTTAAAAAGATTTAAACTCAAAATAAGGCTCAAATAAAAAAGTCACTATGAATATTACTATAGTATTAATAAAATAACTTTAGAAAGCAACAGATGCAAAGTAGTTTCAAGCACATCAGTCATTAAAATGGGATTTATGGTTAAAGCTTATTTATACTTAAATATAGTGTCTTTATTTTGTATGAACGTGTGCAAGATACACATGTATATTTTATCGATCCCTTGATAGTAGTCACAAGCACATCTCTTAGTTACAAAAGTTAGGATTTATGGTTATAACCATTTGGTGCTTAAGTCCAGGCAGCTGTTATAACAAATTCTATTGGCAAGATGCAAAAATAAGAACGTTCAAAAACCATGTGATTTACCCTGACTGTAAAGATAAAGTATAGTAAGTATTTTTTCAGGCCATGACCAGTGTTGCTCCATAACTTTACAGCTGATGGCTATGCGTACAAAAGTAAATAACTTACCTAAAAGTGACAATGTTGCAGTACCCTAACAGAGACAGGATAACAAAGAAAACGCCCATGTGACGGGACAAGACAGGGACGACTGGATCATGAGTAAACTGTACTCGGCATCCACACAGCACCATCAATTGATTCAGATAGGCAAAAAAGGGCATGAGTTGCCTTGGTCCATTGATAAAACAATTCAGAGCTCCCAAGTAAGAATTCAATAAATAGTGGCCTTAGACCCATATTAACAAATGCTGAATGACAAATTAAGGCTGTTTCCATACAGAAACTTATAAATGGATTCAGAGGCCTAATAGCGAGAATATGGGAATAGGAGTGCAAGACCAAGGTTCTGGGTCAGGCCATGGATGGGGGAAAGCGAAGAAAATGGACAGTCTCATGTACTCATGTCACAGAGGGAAAGATGTGAAGAACAGTCACACCTGAACATTATGAGGATCCGCATACTACTCTTTCTTAAATTAGAGAGGAATTTCACACCTAAGATTAAATAAAAATTGTAATGTTCAAATGGCCAAATTAAAATTCAAATATCCTTCAATTAAGTACCACTTCAGGGCAGGCAAGCCAACCATAACTATGATGTGGAGGAACTGAATCATTTAATTTTACAGGCTCCTACACTGTGGTCATGTTGCCAATAATTGACGCTGAGGATTTGCTCCTCATCATATTTACAAATGCTCAAAAAGTCACAGATGAAGGAGAATTTTGCAGGTGATGCATTGGCTCACCAACTCATAAACCTCTCATGCCTTATAGTGTTGCAATTGGCTGTCATGTTGGGACCTGATGACTTTACCCATAATATCCTTTTCAGGGAGAAGAATGGAAAAGCAGTGAACCCACAACTATCTGGAGAATGGGAGAATGATATTTCTCATTCTGGTGCTGAGAAGGGGAGCTTGACCAATCGGCCCCTTTGCCAAAGTGGCCCTCGGATAAAAATTGGCTCCCCCCAAAAATTGGCCCTTAGCAAATCGGCCCCCTAAAAATTGGGTCCTCGTCAAATCTCCTCCCCAGTTGAAAACTTTTATAAGTACAAATTATCTATAAAATTTATATACATGCATAAAGCATTTCACTTGGTTATTAAAGATATTTTTCAGCATCATTAAATACAAAAAAATAAAGGATCCTTTTCAACAGAAACTGCATGCCTTAATTAGAATGGTTTTGAATTATAATCTGGTAAGTGTTAATATTTTATAATGGGGATACTTCTAACTTCATTTATGAATTACAACTTAAAAGAATAAAATGAACATTTAGTCAGTCTTTTCACCTTTCTTATTCCTGAATATTTATTCAGATTTATATGTATATTTAACACCCTGATTTGGCTAGGGTGTTATTTCAAAGGGGCTCAATTTGACGAGAATACTTTTTTCTGGGGGCCGATTTGATGGGGGCCTAATTGGTAAAAGGCCGAATTGTCTATGATTCCTGAGAAGTATTGCTGTTCACCATACAGCAGGATTCAGTGGTGGCAGCAACTAGAATTTTGACATGTCTCAATCAAAACATCAGGGACAAAAGATATTAAAACCCATCGGAGGAACATCTACACACACAGGAAGGTTCACACTTTCCAGGTAATAAACAAATACACAGACATGAACAGCATTACCTGCTCCTGTCTTTTCACATGTTTTAGAATAAATTGTTTCCCTATTTTCTGGCCATTTTAGTTTAATAGTATTGTAAATTTTTGCATTATTCCTTGTATTTTTCTTTACAATATTTTACAATAGTTTCAAATCTTTTTGTGGATATTTTATTTACTTTTTGTCAAGTTTTTGCCAGTCAAATTTGTCTTTTTCATCTTTATTTCTCATACCTTGCAATTTCGGTATTAGTCAAATTATTTTCAAAAGCTTTTCCTTTTAAACAATGTTTGCTTGACCTTTTTGGCTTGTCATGTTCACGGAAAAGAAGGATTTTTATGCTTGTGTGTAGGACTTGGGTAAATATCATATGTCAATGTCTTTTTTGTATTGTGTGACTTACCGGTTTCAATTGTTTTAAAAGATTCAGCTGGCACGGGTTGGTTTTTCAAGATAAGGTCTGGCAGTGGAGGGAGCAGGTGCAGAGGCTAAGGAGCTGGTTGCTGTGGAGACTGATAAGGTAGTGGATGATACTGTGGTTGCTGGCACAGTGAAATAGGTCATGTGGTGACTGATGCATCATGCTTGATAATGCAGAGGTTTAAACAGGTGATGTCACAGTGTAAGATGTACTGGCAGCTGAAATAGTTAAATGCCTATTATCCATTATCCTGTGAAGCTTTGGTTGGGGAAACAGGTATCTTTGTACAAAGTGAAAGGCTCGAGATGAGAGAAAGATAATCTGTTGTTTGCATCATCTGTAGAATTTAGCTGTTAGGCTTGTTCAGAGACTTTCAGTGATGAAAGTAAAAGATGTGGTTCCGGGTTGAAAAATTGGAGCCTCATGCCTCAAGATAGACAGATTGCAGCTGAGGAACCTGATAAACTACAACCACTGACACACTAACACTAAGGCTGTGATAGTGAATGTTGCAATTTAGTCCCTCAGACTGCAGACATGTTCGCTATTCTTTCTTTTGTGAATGAGTCTAGTAAGACCAAAACTTTTGTGATGAATGGTGTTGGTACATGAACATGCTTGGTTGATGTGATTGGAGGATGAAAATTAGGAATTCCATCATACAGGAGATACAAGGCTGCATGAAGTATGGATGATAGGACGTACTGGGATTCAATGCCAAAATGTGATAATTTTTGCAGCTGAGATCAAAACTATTGGTGGTTGTGAAGCACACTTGTGACAGTAAAGCTGGGGTGTCAACCAATTGAAGTTTAAAGTAGACAAACTAACACAGGATAAATATAACAGGCGCCTAATCAAATAAATATTGGAGGTAGATAAAATAAAACATTGGTATATGCCAAATTTCATTTTTAAAGATTGATTATAAGCTCCAGACACTTTTAAATGGGGGGATGGAACTCAGAAAATCTGAAAACCTTAGGTAACAAGGCCGAAAATGATTTTTCGTCTACTACTGTGAGCAGTAAAGCCATCAGAAACACAAGTAGTGCATTGAAACGGTAACCCATCCCAGTACTTACTTAGCCCATTATGCTTAACTTCAGTGAAGAAACAGGCACTCATCACACTATGCCAAAATTCATGAAAGCCTGGAGACAAAAAAAACACCTAAAAAATGATCGCTAGAAGCACAAGCATCGCTAGAGGTTGTGCTTAAAAGATTGGTTGTATGACTTAAGATAGGAACCTTAAGACCTTTTCCCAATTGACAGAATTCATAAACATCTCTCTTGAAAAACCATGTCTCATTCATTTAAGGAAGCAATAGGCAAACTCATCCAACTAATCTTATCTTTGGACAATATCATTCAGCATCCTTTTTATGAAGATTAGTTGTATCGTGAGAATAGTGTACAATATAGGTCAAAGTACACAAAATATGAGTTGTAGCACCGAAAACATTGGTTGCAAGTACTTGGTACCCTGGCAAAGGTTTTTAATCATGCTTAATATGTTTGAGGGCATCATCGATTGTCAGGATTCTGACAGATAAGATTACACTCCTGGGACCAATTTCATGAAAAGGCTCAGACATAGCCAAGTCTCAGGCTTAGCCACTGGCTCAAATCTGAGATCTTTTTCTCAGCAAAGTTTTTGTCTCAAACAGTTGTCACAGGTAGGATCAAAGTTGAGACCAAGCTTACCAAATAACAGAATGGTTTTCTGGTGGTGTTATCTACTTGTGCGCTATTTTCAGACATTAAAAATTTTTAACAGTTATGGTAGCTATATATGGGCCCCTGATTACAAGCCCTCCACCTGCCTCTCTCAGGATTTACACTGGTGACTCAGCCAAAGCTAAGTTAAAATCTGAGCTTATTGGCTGAACTAAAATGTTCCAAACATTTGAGACAAAAGTCTTAACTTTGACCATAAAGCCAGGCTAAGACCCCGCACTGCACAATCAGGAGGCAAACTGGTCACACCAGAATAGGGGGTCTTTATGTTCTGATAGCAAACATTTTCTGTGTATACTTGCCTTAAGTTACCTTATCATACATTTTAAGATAATGTGAAAGTTAAAGTAAAGGTCTGGTGATAATATGCGATAATAATATCTTTGCTACAGCTAATTTTGACAATAAATATCATATTCCAAGCACTAGATATTTTAATGTGACCAACCACAGCATTGACAAAATACTGACAAAAAACATGTGCTTTTCTCAAGGTTGTCTTCAAAGTTGGAGTTGAGGGGCTCGGTGGTGTAGTGGTTAGAGTTCTCGCCTCCAACCTCTGAGGCCACCGGTTCGAATCTCATGTTGGAAAGTTGGTAGTTACTTGCTGATGCCGGTGGTTTACAGTGCACTATGCACTGGTTTCCTCCACCCATAAACTACCTGTCGCAATATGACCCTGGCTGTTGAACGCAATGTAAAACAACAAATAAATCTAAACCAAAGTTAGAGTTTACATATATTTAAACAGGAGGCAATATTTGTAGCCATCATTGGTTACAACATTCTTCCATGAGCTGGTTTCAAACTCATAGCCATTCCTCACTTACTTGGCCACTGTACCCTCTTTTAATTCTATCAGTGCATTTGAAAAGTCACAAAAGGCAAAATACCTGGCAAAGTTTGCCATGTAGGGCAGGATCTGTAGTACTTTCAATACATTTAAATACCAACGATTTGAAATACCTTGTATAGCTTGTTGTACACAGGTGTTATGATGCTTTCAACACATTTAAATGCCAACGATTTTAAATACCTTGTTTTGCTGTTGTACACACCTTGTATGGTTGATCATACAGACGAGTTATCACTGGTGGGTATGTTGTAATGCCATTAAATTTGAAAGTTCCTGCTTTGGACTCTCCATACAGCTTTGGCATAGGTCCTTGCAAGTTGATTTCAACTGTGGGTGGATCAGTTGTTAACAAGCGATTTTCTCTATCAATTGCCTTAGCTGTAACTTGTATATCACTTTTATTACCAATCTAAATTGAAATATAAATTGTAAAACATGATGCCATTGCCAATGAATAATAAATGGTTTACTTTGAAAATAAACTCATGTCTATCATGGCAATGGGGCAAATTGTGGGGTATTAGTTTTTTACATAATCATAATAAACCATTCTTATTTTGAAAGTTTAAAAAGTTACTTTTGAATATTTGAGGTGTTGTGCAGAAATTTATAAATAGTTGCTATTACATTATATGGTACTGTGACAGTTCATTGTTGTAAGTGAAGAGTTTCTTTTACCGTACAAGAACATTGAATTGAATTTTTTATTTTCTCTGTATTCTGCAGATGGATACAAATTAGTATGGATCTTTCTTGTTTCATATTAGAGGGATCTATTTATAGATATGGGGAAAATGTCATTAAGCTTGTAGAGCTTTCTGTATGCTCCCGGTTTATCAAGAATGTGTTGATATATTTGCATTTCTTTTGTTAACCTTCTGTAATCTCCAGCTATATATAGTGTGCAAAACTATCTACGCAGTCTTGAATTGGTGTGCTACATAGACAGAGGTCTTTGAAATTCTTATATTGTGGATTAACCTATGTATACAAACTACTTGCAATGTACAATCTGTGGCAAAGTTTTATTGGAGTGAACTGAATATAGTGTGTGGGTCTACCGCAGTTGGTTTGCCGAATTTTGAACATTTTTCACATTGTGGAGTCAAAAAAGCATAGTTGTGCAGACACTCTCAAGCATCTAGATATAGATATTTTGTGTTGCTGGACACCAAACAGTTCACAATAGAGATTGCTGAATACAGCTAACAAACTTGTTTAACTGTAAATTAGCTGGACAGGGCTGAGGTCAGGTCAGATTAGTTTCATTATTGTATTATTGAATTAATTAAGAGGATCTTTAATGTAATTAATATTTTGATAAATTTAATGCATAATAAATTTTAAAAAAACTTTTTCTTTTTCTGTTACAACTTGAAAGCAACTGGTAATTGCAAATACACGTGCCCTGTTGACCATAACAGTTGTGAAAATAGTTACAGATACTGTGCACTGAATAGGACCTTCATGTGAAGTGATTTATGTGACATGACAATTTTAATGATACTTTTAGTGATCTTACACACATCACTTTGTTTGCGTTGCATGTTACTGTTTTGCATGTTAGCTATTGGTAACTTTTTTGCTAGTTACAAGCGAATCACAAAATTTTTAACATGGTTAGTTTCTCTTTGGTTTAAACCTTCCAAAGATAAGTCAAACATCACAAAAAGGAAATTTTAAAGCCGCTTTGACATGTTTCGGAGGGAATTTGAACCTGATATTTGACAAAGCTGTAAAGTTACAGCTATGTATGTCAGATGACAGGTTGTGACCTTGTGCGAAAAAGATATACTGTTCCAAAAACTGACTAAATATCTTCAAAAATTTACTTACTATTGAGATAATATGTTATAATATTGACTTAATATCTCGAAAAATATATAAAAAAAATTGACTTACTAACTCAAACAATTGAAATTGTCTTTTATTTGGCCATAATACCCTTTCCTAATATTGCCTAAAAGTTCTTAGCATCTGGTTCTGCCATTAAAAAAAATGTCAGGTATTTGTTCATACTCAAGTCAAGATTCTTCACTTTCAACACATACACTCATAAACAACGACTGGAAGACAACAAAAGTATATCTAAAGGATAGCTATATTTTGAAATATTCTAATTAACCCAGTTTTAACATTGCAGTACAATCCTCTGTCATCTCTGACTTGCAATAATGGATAAATTTATAGCATCTAAAAGTTAAATTCTCAGTTCAGTTCTATCAGTCCAATCAGTTTAAAGCCATTCATATGTGTCATGTCCATGTTAATATGACATTAATTGTTTCAGTAATTTTTCCTACATGTGTAATTTTTATCACTATGTTACTCAGTTTTTGATCCATAACAAAAGCACCCTAGATATTTCAACTTTCAAAACTATTCATTTTAATTTTTCAATCTGTTAAATATTCAGGCACTCACAAAATTCCGGTAGAGTTCAATTTTGCTAACTCCATTTGGGCAGACTTTTGCAAAAAAGACTGGTTTATCAAACCTTGGCCGATCTGCCATTACGGAACATGTCCATCCCAAGGTTTTGTATGTGAAAAGACAGGCTTGCAAGATGCGAGAATGGTCCACTGTAAATGAAAGAATCTTTGCTTAGTGATTAAATAAATATTTTAATTAAGCATATTAATTGATTTCAGGAAAGGATATCAGTTATTTCTATAGGTTTTAACCAAAATTTACACAGACAACATTCAAATAATTAGACAGCAACTGTTTGGGGTTTTTTTAACAGCTGAGGCAGTCTGGCTGGGATATAAAATTACATTGACATGCCACTGGAAATTGAAAGGTACATTTCAAAAGCCATGGCCATGTTGGAAAAGGCTTACACCACGGAAGCTACAGTCTGCAATTTGTCTCCAAACCTGCTGAACACCATAATATGGAGGACTCTACCTCAAAAATACTGTTTGTATGATTACCATATCAATCTAATAACAGTAAGTTAAAAAGCCTACTTTGTGTCACTAAGGTTTTGATTCTGAAACTCATGAGAGTCCAATATATTACACAGAGTCTAATATATCACTTAGAGTTATTGTTTGATAGTCTTGTATTGCATGGGTTTATTGAAAATACTGGTATTAAACTTTTTTAAAAGGTCCTCAGTGGGCAAGTGGGTGAGCAGATTGGTATCTAATCACAAGCTGTCACCCCTGTCTCGGTATGACTCCCACCAGTGGCAAAGCTGAGGACTTGTCCTCATATGACAGTAGCTGATGAACAGGAAGTAAAACCCTAACTTTGACTTGACTTGTATTATAAAATTTAAAAAGATGATGGCATTCTCTTGATTCTACTTAAGTTTTACTTGCACTACAAGGAATATATAATATCAATGATATTGTATTGCACTTATCTTACATGAATGAATTTACTTCCAATAGAAAAATTTGAGATATTTCTGGATTAACATCAAAAGTTTGTTTGGTATTATAATATATAAATATACATCAATTGTGAACTTACAGATACGGCTCAAATCATAGGGAGCAATGACCTTTGTCATGTATTCACACAAGAAATGATGCTGTAGTCTGTTGAATACTGCATGCTTCCTGCATTCTTCTGTTTTTGTCTAAAATCATAATGGAAATGTATTACTCTGGTGCCATGCAGGTCTGATCAAATGTGCCTGGAAGCAGTTGAAAAGGCCATTTTTCAATAGTTTTACAATTGATAACCTCACCTCTTTAATAGTTAAATTATTTATATTAACTACTGATTACACTTGTACAGAAGTGAATATTTTTTCACTGTCTCCATTTCACATTTATTATCTTGCAATATTTTCACGAGTAAGAAGACTTTAACTGTAAATAAATTAAACACAGCAGTTTAAAACCAGTGATTCTGGGCACTTTAGTTCATACCCCCTATCCACAGACTTTGATGGATAGGGGAATGGCCATTAGTGTAACCACTTACTACAAAAGTGTATGGATGAATTTCCTTGTAAATAGATAGACTTTCAATTTCTCAAAATGTTAAACCTTTTTGCAGTGTTCCAAATTAGTAAAATAGTAGTCTGAAACTGCTGACTTTACTCCATACAATAATAATGAAAAATATATATGTAAAGATTTCAACATATTCTTATATTTATGCTTTTCAGTGGTTGGTGTTTGAAAAACCTAGGTTTCCTTTTGATTTTTTGTGATATGGGAAGGCTTGTTTTATTATGGATTTTGTTTACTTGAATAATTAGGTGTGAATATATTATATCAGTAAAGATGTAATAGTATGCCACATTTTAAAACCTAAGACAACTGGCAATTTAAGATAACAATGATGTAATTAACCAAGTTTTATTACATAACCATTACTCCACTGGAGGTAGATAAGGAAGTGTGGGTTTAATCATTATGTTACTCATTGAAGCCCTTTGTAATGGGGACTTACTGACACTACATTCATTTGTTGTAGTTGTTTAAAACGAAATTATTGAATGTATAGTTTGTTTGACAGGGATTTTATATTTTAATCACCACAACATTGAGAAGTCAAAGTATGTTAGTATGATAAATATAAAAATTTAACACACATTTGCTTCTCTAAGTATTTGTGGTGTAGATCAGTTTTGTATAAGTTATAAACACTTCATGTGATGATAATGAACTAAAACAGAATTGACTTGCACAAAATATACCTAGCTGAACTCTTTATAATATAAATCCAAATGGCCCCTATTGTGCAATTTTTATTTTCATTCAAATAATATTTTGTTGAATGGATAGGTTGTTTGACAGGGATTTTATGCTTTAATAACCACAACATTGGGAAGTCAAAGTATGTAAGTATGATTAATATAAATATTTAACATGCATTTGCTTCTTTAAGTAATTCTGGTGTAGATCGGTTTTTTACAAGTTATAAACACTTTATGTGATAATAATGAACTAAAACAGAATTGACGTGCACAAAATATACTTAGCTGAACTCTTTATAATATAAATCCAGAAGGCCCCTATTGTGCAATTATTATTTTCAGTCAAATAATATTTTGTTGAATGTATAGGTTGTTTGACAGGGATTTTATACTTTAATAACCACAACATTGAGAAGTCAAAGTATGTTAGTATGATTAATATAAATATTTAACATGCATTTGCTTCTTTAAGATAATGTTTTTGTTTTATTCAAATGCTCTTTCATGAAAAGACCATCATCACTTTTACTTATTCTTGGAGTGTGAACTAAGGTGAAGTCATCAGGGGGCAACTCAGGAAAAATGGAGTGTCATGAACCTTGATATGGGTCTCAATCAGACTAGAGACATCTTATCTATCACTTTTAACTTCCTGTGTAAATAATGGGCCCTTATTTCCAATGGAACAACAATTGGCAAACCAAGTTTTAGTGGTCCCGGGTTAACTGTCACATCCCCAGACAACAAGATCAAACTATGGTAGTACATGAAAACATCCATGGGGAATCCGCCCATGGAGAATCCCTCCAAATGTAGGGGCACGAATGGGGCACCACATGTCTGTACAAATCATAATGGAGCTGTGCAAGATTTGGTGATATGTTATTATACACTACCAGCTCAATCTGGGAGATTAAGAACCTGGGGAACCACATTATGCAAGAAACAATTGCATGGTAAGAGAGATATAACCAAGCAGAGAGTTAAAGTAACTCCTGCAATTGTGCAAGTAACTCCCGTGAGATGGGTGATAGTATTGATTTTTGGTAATTAACTAAAAGACAACTATACCATAGTAAAAATCATGTGTAAGAACAGTAAATGTTTTACACTTATTGTCTGGAAACTAAAACTTGCACTGAAATATTAAAATATTTTGTTAAAAATTGAGGGTCAGTAGATTTTTAAATTTATGTGTCCATTGGGGACTACCAAACACCGAATTTTGGATGGGGCCACTACGCTGTAGAATGAATTTTGAATAATTTGCTGTCTCCTGAACCAAGTATGTGAGTGAAGCAAAGGTGGAATTGCAGTGATCCATTTAGCCACTTGTTAGATCTCACATTTGTTTGTCTGTCAGTCCATCCACATTTAGAAAACGACTTACTTTGTTAATGTTGCATTTTATTTCAAGTTGAGTTTTGGGTGAGAGGGACCTTTGAGTTTGAGTCTGGATCTTTGTTTTGGGGGTGGGGATGTGTAGTTAGAAAATGTAGTTTGAGTTTTCTTCAGGGGTGGGGGTGGTAGTACTTTGAATTCTTAAGGATTTTTTTATTGTGGGATTTTTTTTATTACTTTTTTGTTTTCTCTGTTTTGTGGAGGAAAGTTATTTATATTTGTTTAATATTCACTCATGCATTCATACAATTGTTTTCATATATTTGGGAGAAGTGTAAGTGTTGGAGGTTGTGTTTATTTTTGGGAAACAACAGCTGAATAATTGTTTCTGGAAGATTTGGGTGGCCCTTAAAAGAGCCGGGTTGGTGCAGGCTAATCCACTGATTTGGGCTGACTCTGCTGGCTGGACTAGCTGGGAGGTCTTGACTGTTCGTGATGAGTAGAAGATGGCACTGGTGACGGTGCTGGTTGAAGTTCAGAGGGTGAAAATGGCTGCAGTGTGTCAATCTGCTGATACTGTAGTACACTTGGAATAGCCTCAAAGTGACTGGATAATCCCGAAATGTTGTGTTTCCTCCTGTTGTGAAGCTGCAACTGAAGGTTGAAAATCATATGTCTAGAAGTCCCAGGCTGTTGTTCTTCACAACTAAATAAGAAGTTGCTGTTAAAGGCCTTGATAGTTGCTGTACTTTGGCAATCACTGTGGCAGGCCGTGTTGTGGCTATCTGTTGAGGCTACACAACTAGAATGGAAACTGGTTGAGATTCTGATATGGTATGTATTCACATCCTGTTGTAGCCTGTGTTGCTTCTGAAAGTTGAAATGTGGTGACCTGTTGACTTGTGGTGACCTGTCCCTTGCGTTCTTTGACCTTGTACTGTATATTTCACTGAGAAGCTTCACTGTTTCATTCCCGAAGGTCAAAAAGTCTTCTCCAGGTGTTCAATCTCAGAGTGGAGATAGTAGCAGAACGACTGTCTTAGACTTGGAATGAGGTCCTGACATGCACCCAGAAATGTGAAAATCAAAGATTTCACCTGCTGGAACTGATCGCAAACTGGATCTGCAGCAGTGGTGTTAGTGGTGACTGTAGGCTGTTGTCTGTTAGGTCTGGTTCTCGAAGGCTGATGAGGAGCATCTGATGCAATACTAATTTCCGTCTCAGATTCTGTGTCTTGATGTATTCAGAACTGAATCTGAGGCTGCTGCTGCAGAAGGTCTCTGTGGGAATTTGGGCGCAGAAGACTTGGAAACTCCCTTCCTTCTGATGTGGCCTCATAGAAAACTGAAACTGTTCTTCAACCAGGCCTGTCATTCTGTGCTCTTCTCAGTTGCTTGTTCTGACTGTCTGTCTGTTAAAGTTACCGACTGGTCTGTAAACTTTACAGGCCTGTCGGGAACACTTACAGACTTCACGTACAGTCGGGAAGTCCATATTTTCGACAAACCAGATACTTGTTACAGACAGGCCTGTTTGATTAACCAACAAGCCCAGAAGTGTAACCGACAGGCCATTCAGTTAACCAACAGGCCTGTTGCTTGGTGGATGAATTTAGGGTCGGATACAAAGGTCGGCAACACTCGTAGAAATATCAAACATGTTAACATAAACTCTACCAACAGGCCAGGAAACTGCAACCGACCCTAACCGACCATGTAAACATTGGTCCTGACTCTCTGCATAGTTACCAACAGGCTGGCCCTAGTGGAACACCCCCATAAAAATCCCAAATGCAGATTAAATGCCCGATCTTTAAATTTAATAGAACAAACGGATTTGCTGGGTCACCACCACAGGTCCCAGGTGGAAAAATTCTGAATCAGCCATGGCCACATACTTCAAGTTAAATTTGGTGAATGTGAGGTGGGACTTCGACTGTCCAGATTCAAGGTCAATAATTCCAGGTCAGATAGCTGATAACAGAGAAAATCACCATTTGCTTGATCACAGAAGAAATAGTTTTCAAAATTTTAATTAAAGGAAAGGGAAATGAACTCCTTGTTTTGCATCATTTTATCTTGTCCAGGTAGGAATGAAGAGCTCTGACTGCTCAGAGTAATCTAACCTTGCCAGTGGCTAGGGTCAGAAATACTGCTGGGTCAACACTATCATGGGCTGGGTGATTTTTAGACAAGAAACCATGTGACAGATAGAGGGACACTCTCTTGTCCAGGTAGGAATGAAGAGCTCTGACTGCTCAGAGTAATCTAACCTTGCCAGTGGCTAGGGTCAGAAATACTGCTGGGTCAACACTATCATGGGCTGGGTGATTTTTAGACAAGAAACCATGTGACAGATAGAGGGACACTTTTGACTATTATTTTATAAAGCCAAGCATGGAGTTTGTTTAGGTTCACCATATTTTTATATGGCTAAGCCTGAATTTTGCTTCTGCTTTCTACCTAACCCAAGACCAGAAGAAAAACTATTTTCAAGCTAAGATGGTGTGGAGATGCACCCCGAAGGAATTCAAATGGAAGCTTTGTATCAAGTTGGGATACTTCTACAATGCTTTGATCTTTCGATATTCAGACTTTGTAGGAGTCTATTTAGGTTCTTCATCTCTACTGGCATTGAGTGAAGACTTTCCTAATTTTTCTGTAATGATTTACCTGTATCTGTCACTGGTACTGGGCTGGAGATTCTTCAGCTTGAACAGGAGGGTATTAGTCACTTGTCTTATAGATGGTACTGTAAAGAGCACCTGATTTGCCTCAGACAATCTAGCAAATGAAGCTCACTTCATTTCATAGACATTTCTGGTTGAGTTTCTTTGAAGAGCCTCAGTTTGCAGGTTTTTAAATTTGGAAGGTCCCTCTGCAGGTTCCCTTTAAATGGTTGGGTTCAGAAGATTAGGTAGAAGTGAAGGCATAAGTTAATTTTGTGATGATATCATCAGTTGATCCATGAACCAGGGCGTGTTGAGCCGATGCAGGGCTCTCCAAAGCATTCTTTTTATGTGTTTAAGATTTTTTTATTGTTTACCACTTGGTCATAAGTGAACCTGGAGAAAATGCCAACAGATCAGGTCCTCCTTGATACTAAGCGAACATCCAGCGACAAAGCCTTTTGATCTTAGACTGGGGACACAGACTGTAGCAATTTGTGTCAGGTGGCAAACTTGTCTGAGGATGTTGCCAATGTGTACAGATTTGCTTGAAAACCTACTGAAGGATTCACAATTCATTTTGATTAATCAGCCTGCTTTGTGAAAGTTTGTCACAATGTGATAGGCTCTCAGAACAAATTTCTAAGATTGTACCACGACAGGAGTCTACAATAGAGCACAGAGAGATCCCAATATCATACTACCCTCCTTATTTATGTAGGAGACATGTTTGTTGTCTGTCTCAATCACTCTCAAAATGTCCGGCTTGAAAACAAGTGTCCAGGAATTTATGTGTAGCTTGCTGGAACTGACCAGAATTTTGTGGTAAAATCACTAGAGTGTCCTAACATTTCTTTAAGGCATATATGACGATTGGCAGGTTTTATGGAGGGGTTGCAGGGGCTGGACAACAAGGTCAGTTCTTGCATCCCCTTATTTTACTTTTGTGCTTAAGGCCTGCCACCTGTCAGACCTTCCTTTTATTCTAGGTCGTACTGGAAGTATACAAATATCAAAAGTTTTAAAATGCATCAAATGTACTAGCAAGACCAGTGTGAAACACAAATTCTATTATTATAATCCCACCAAATAAGTTATGTGTTTAAATTGCACACACCATATGATGATTAAGTCATGTGTTCTCACCTAGCGAGAGGTGGAGGCATTAGCCCCAGCTAAGTGTAGGGTACATAGCTCGTTTGCATCAAGTAATACTCAAAACATTTTTTCTGATGTTTGGTTGGGACCACCTTGCATATTAGGTATTAGTCTTTCAAATAAGCTTTATGAGTACCAAAGGTTAATATCAAAATATACATTACCAAGGAAATATTCACAAAAGGTTACAGTAAGAACTTTTAGCCTTACCTTTATAGCATATGAACACTGATTCCTAATAACAGATCTTTTACTGTTTTCAAATCGCTCTTTTGGTAATACAAATTCATATCCATCCTTCGCTGTATGATATCGAGCAGGCATAGTAAATTCTCCTTTTTCTGTTTTTACTGTGGCACTCACCACCAGTTTTGTCACATTTTTGCCACACTGCTTTACTACAAAAGGCAGTCTGTTGCAATCTTGGTTTGGCTTGTGTTTTTTTCCAGTGATATTCAGGTCTAAGTTCTCAAGTACTACCAACTGAGATAAATCCATTAGGTTAAATTTTGCATGAGTGTTTCTATCAGGAGCAGTGATATGCACATCAAATTCAACCAATCTTTTCTTTATGTCCCAGTCAAGGCCAATGTATATATAATCAGTCCAAATTGCTGAGACCAAGTGATGCTTTGGTTCCAATGTAAACCATGTGTTGTCACCCTCATTTCCTGTGTGGTCAGTAAAGTGGTAAAGCTCAGTCTGTTGCAACATGCCATTCTTATCCTGTGAAGAATTGATGCACACATTTGTGTGGTAAAACCTAGAATACTGAGATTTCATCATGACATTTCTACATGATTCGATTCTACTCAAAGTTGGTGGTTACATTTTTACTGATAAGGTAATTTTTGGAGAACTACCTATAATACATAAAAATGCATCTTTTCATTACAAGTTATGTTGTTACCATATAATAACCCACATTGCAGTAGCTGGTGTGTAGTTTAATATGAACTAAAGAGACACAGAGAGAGTATCTTACCTTCACTCCATAAATTGATATTGTCTGATTCCTAGGCGTTTTGATCACAAGTGACTTGTAATTGCAGGGATCAGTGTGGATGTCATATTCATAATCTGCAATACATAATAGATTATCACATTGCAATGTATAATACATTGTTATCATATTTATTTTCTTTTAAAAAAGTGTTTGTTATTTAACCCTAGGTAGTTTGACAAAAGAAATGTTAAATCTATCAGACCAATTGTGTAATGTACTATTCAAATTACAGAATGTTTTGAGAGTATAAAATGGTGTGTATTTAATGTGTAATATTTTAATGTAGTTTTTACACACATTACAGTGTAATTATTCTTTGAAGTATATTTGTAACTCAGTCATCAAGTAACAATTCACTAATTTCGTTTTGATGATGGATATTTTTATCTCTTTGGTGTGTTACATCAATTTGCTGTTATAAAAACATTACAAGAGTACTAACTGTACACTTGTTTGTGTCACGTACAATGTAATACTTGTTACAAATCTGTGTAAATAAAAATTGTTATTGTTTATAATTACAAAATTCTATGCATTATCTTGTATTAAAAACTGGTCATGTGTAAGTCTTTCGGAGAATAACAAACCAATTTTAGTCCAGGTTACTTGTCTGTAAAAAGCAGTCACATTCTAACCACTTACTTTGAGTTGGATTCATATTACTTCTTTTAATGTAACAATTATAAACATGTGGAGTTCTCTTTTTGCTAATAAATATTAGGTACTGCTATGGTAATTCATTGCAACATAGCATTTTCATAATTTTAAGAAGAGTATACAGTCTGGCTTGGTTGACACAATTTTATTTTGTTTCACGACATTTGTACAATTTATTTAGCTTAAATTTCTCATTCTTGGGAAGTACTTGGGAAGCATTATTGTTACAAAGACGTTGACAGATTAAATCCTTGCTTGCTTGTATTTATATTCAATATACATACATTTTTCCCTCAATCTGAAAAAAATCAGATTTTTCTGAAACAAGACTCAAAGTTTAATGGTAAAGATGTTTCAAGAAAGAATAGTCATTTTTGAAAAGTGCCCCAATAAACCTCTAAATGGCCCTCAAATATGTATTACATTTACGTTAATTTTGTCCTTTTTAAGCACTCTCTAAATTCCAAAATCAAATTTTAATACTTTTAAACTGTGTGTGTCACAACTTGAGTAAAATTAAAAATTACTGAAAAATTGGTGACCTTAATCCATGAAGAATGGCAATCAAAAGTACCTTATAAGCCTAAATTACTTACATTTTCACTATTTAAACAAGACATGAAAAATGAAGCACACATCACAACTTACTCCAATTCTAAAAGCTCAATCCTTTGTCAACTTAGAACAGGAACCTTGCTTGTAGAAATAAAATTGGGTCATAATGTTTGACTACAAATTAATGAGAAAATATGTAAACTTTGTAAAACGAATGTAGAAGACGAGATACATTTTGTATGTGTTGTCTAGCTTTAGAGATAATTTGTATGAAATATTTCAAAATTCTAAACATAGTTAAATCTGAAGTATTAATAGAGTAATTATCAAGGGTATTAACTCATATAAATGTCAATATGGTTATTGCTTTTGTCTTTGATTTGTGGCAAGAAAGAAAAAAGTATATTATATTGTTAATCTTTATGTATTGAATTGCTTTCTTATTCATTGTTTCCTCATTCATAACATGTTTGCTCTCCTTGTTATTTACTATCTGTTTAAAGTGACTTATCAGCCCCTATAGACAGCATGTTTGGTGTTTGGTAGGCTATCCAAACAGCATGCTCGGTGTTCGGTAGGACATTTTCAAAATGTAAGTAGTTAAATAATTTCAAAGGATCTGGACTTTTAGTCATACTTTAAATGCTTATTATTGCTTTTCATGATAAACCTTCAGTTATTTATCGCTTTTATGTTCTGAATGTTTTAAACTGTATGATAGTCTGCTAGTTGATATTGCAGGTATTATCGCCCACTACTGGAGTTACTCAGTGATTTTTGGGGGTTGACATTTGTATTTGAATTATTTCATAGCTGTGGCTTTGTTTTATTTTCACAAAAATTTGTTTAATACCTGGTGTTCTATATTTTTGCTTCACTATTTTACTAATGTTACATGACACTTGTTGCCTAATATTTATTGATTGTCCATTGTCCTGCTGTGAATTTTTGCATGTTCTGTTATTCCTGTGGTTTCTTGATTCGTTATGATGGGAATGGTTAGAATCCCTCTTTGTACTGCTGGTCTCTTTGTGTACTGCCATAAGATTCAAAACAAAATTCAGAGCAGTTGTGATGTCTGTTTGAAAATCACTCTGTCTCTCTCAGGCTCGACGTGTGTTGTTTGTTTCTTCGTGTCATCGACCGGCCTCCTGACTTATCCTGACTTATCTGAGATATTTTCTGAAGACTGACTGTCATATGTGGGATTTTTGTCTTCCCCTTCCTCCTCCTTTGTGATTTGCAGTGATTTGAATGTTCATGTCAACGCTATGTCTCCAACAGTCTCTGAATTTAAATCAGTCATTGATTCTTGCTGTTTGATTCATTACATTGATTTTCCAACTTACCTTATCAGTCATACCTTAGACTCCTAAGTTTTCTGTAATTTTAGATGTAAAAGGTTCAGGCTTTATAAGTTATTATAAAATTATTTCTTGTGTGGTTTACTTTCCATCCTTGGATACTCCAATGCAGAAAATTGTTACCTTCCATCAGTATCATAAATTGGATATTTGTAACATTTTTTCTATGTTAATGCCCCATTTATTGTTTTTAGTACACAAATTCTTTTATTCCCCAAGTTAGAAACAAGGTTTCGGGAACCTGGTGCAGAGTAAATGAGGTTCTGAAACCACTCAACAGGACCTTTACAAAAGATAGCATCTCGCAGGATGCCCAATAATAAGCAGACATTACATGTTTTACTTGCAGCTCTTAAACTCGTGCATCTATATTTTTATTTATTTTTCTTAAACTAGAATAAGAAAAAAATTAATAAATAATTTTACCAAACTGCCTTTTGTATCTCTCTTATCATGTCTCCTTAAAGCCCAAAAACATATTGCTATCTTTACTGGTTTATTTAGTTACCACTAGCCATGTATTCAAGAACGGGACTCAATAGTTCCTATCTATCAGTATAACCCTTTACCATACCATAATCGTTTGTTACTGCACATTGCTCTAGGGAGTAATAATATTGTATTGAACTTATACAACATTTTACACTAAGTTGCTGTTCTTTACATTTTGTATTCTAAATATACTTTTTACATATGTGAAAAGATAATTTAAAACATCCTTATTTTCATTATCGGCACCCCCACCAATACTTCTGCATCATCCAGGCCAATGTTGATCTCTCTGTTAACTAATATTACATCAAACAAATTGAACCAAAAACAAAAAAAAACATAAATTGGATCTTGATAAATTCATAAGTGACCTATATTCATGCACCAGTAAAGACAGCTCATTAAACCAATGCCAAGCTGGATAACTGACGAGTGTAGAACTGCTAAGTGCATGAAAAGGCAGTTTGAACATATATGGAGAAGAGACAAATCTGATGGAAATCATAATCAAATTCGACGGCAAATGAATAGATGCAACCACATTCTTAATAAAAACAAGGGGCGTTTCTACCACTATCTAGTTATTGAAACTTGTGGTGATAGTAAAAAGCTATGGCAGGCACTGAATAGAATACTGAGCCGGTCAAATACCACTGTCCCCCCCTTCCTTTGATGATCAAAAATCATTAGCAAACAGATTTGTTTAGTTTTTCATTGATAAAATTAAAAAAAAATAAGAAACACCTTCAAACGCATCTAAGTCTCCCAAGCAGTCCCCCAAGGTTCTGTCTTAGGTCCTCTTCTGTTTTCCCTCTACACAACACCCCTTATTCAAATCATCAGGAAATATACTGGAGTTAAAAAACACTTTTATGCTGATGACACTCAGCTGTTCATTCACTTATCCCCTGAAGACAGTCTCAAGTCTTTCAACCGTCTAAAAATTCTGTTTTAATGATATTCAGGTTTGGATGTCTGAAAACAAACCTGAGCTAAACCCTGATAAAACAGAATTCATAGGTTTTTGTGCCAAAGACAGATACAAATGGCTTGTAATCTGGGTGTTTTGTTTGATGCTTCAGTTTGATGTTTAGATTCTGTCATGAAAACTTGTTTTATTAGTCTCTGGGACCTTCATCATATCAGGATGTTTATTTCCGTTGATACATCAGTGGATCTTGAAAATCCTCTGCAGTTCTCTATTTTGTAGTTTGTTATCCAGTAATGCTACCAGGCTCCAATAGGTTCAAAATACTCTTGCACGGTTTGTCACTGGTGCTTCTAAGTTCACTCACATCACATAAAGGTTGAAGACACTTCATGGCTACCTATGAGACAATTAATTACATTTAAAACCACAGTTCTTGTGTACAAGTGCCTCACTACTGGCCAGGCTAAGTATTTTGCACTGTATCTCTCCTTGTACAAATCAGTAGTGAACACAAGACGCTCTAACCCCAACAATTTGATTTGTTCCTCCAGGTTCCTCATTATTGTTCTTCAATCCAAAACTCAAACGTCCACTTCAACAACAGTTTCTCATATGATGCCCCAAAGTTATGGAATGATCTTCCACATGATATTACACAGTGCTCCAAATCTTTCATGTGTCAAAAGTCGACTAAAAACCTACTTATATCAGAAATCAATTCCACCTTAGTTTCTTACTACCGAACACCGGATTGCCTCCCTGGGTGCGACTTGGAATATGTCTAACATCTTGATGTGCCTAGGAATATGTCTAACATCTTGAACTGGATGGTGTGCCTTAGAATCCGTAGACATGGAAATTAAACACTTAGACAACTGATAGGTTGATTGATATAGGGCTGGGTATTACTTTAATACTTTTGGTATAATCCTCCGACTTCCAGTGGTTTCTTAAAATTGGTGACTGACTTCTTGATGCAGGGGTGAATGCGTTCCTTTTGATGAGATAAAAAGAGTGTGTAGTCTCCTGACAAAATCCTCGGGATGTCTGTGTGTATGAGGTCAGCCTGGAGGTTGCTGTGGCTTCTTTTTTCCAGGGCATGACCCAGGGGTCGGGTGGCTTTCTTCATTTTCTGGGGGCTGGCTGGGGCTGAGGCTGTGCTGGTGACTGTAGGGCAGGTGATGATGCTGGGTTCAAATGTGTTCTTCTCTGTCCTTCCATAAGGATGCAAATCAAAATATTAAACTCAATAAAAAGTTAAATTACCATAAGCTGTGTGTAAGAAGTTTATGTGATGTGTAGCTGGCATCTTTGCAGTGACAAATGATATTTTTGTGAGCCAGAGGGAGTTTTTATAGTTTTGTTCGATTCTGACTCTGAATCCGAACTCCAGGATTTAATCAGTCCAGTCAGGGTGAGTCTGGAATGTGCGCCAGTCCTGTCTGTTTGTCACTGCTGCTTCTTGGGGTTGCCATGGCTTGTCTGTTAGGGGTTTACAGTTTGTGAAGGTAGTTTCCCGTCTTGTCATGAAGAGAGTCATCCTGACCGCAAGTCAGGTCGGGATCTGGATCCAGACAAGCTGGTTTGTGCTACGTCTTGTCGAGGAGAAGTAACAGATCCAGGATTTTTGCTCAATTTTTTGAGGTTTTCGTCCCCGATTCCCCAACTTTTGCAATCAACCTTAGAGTGGTAGAGTTGACCACAGGGTCGGTTCAAGTGGAACACCCCCATAAAAACAGAACCTGATCATAAAAAATTCTCCCCCTTGCTATTAACTGTTACCAGGTTGTAATTAAGGGGTGCTAACCTGATACACACTTGCCTGACATACTATTTACAAACTAGAAAAAACATTCAAACAGCACAGACCTCCACCAGACCAGAGAGCCAATAACATAAATACCTCATTTTGCAACTGTAAGGTGACCTTAGCATCGGCAGCAGTGGCAAAATTTAATCACTTGTTACTTACACAAATGTTAGCATTATCTGAAAATTTCAACCAAATTCATCATAAGTTTCTGGGGAATACCCCATTTTTGTGAGTTTAAAGTGACCTTAACATGTTAAATGTTGACAATTTTAAATGCCAAAAGATAATAGCAATGTTCCCAGGCTGAAGCTACATACACATACACTAAGTTTGCTAGAGAAGTTATGAAAACAACGAATTATATGATGCTAAGGTGGCCATTAAAAATTTAATCACTTCCTACTTAAACATATATAGACACTCTCTGAAAATTAGAAGAAAATCCATTCAGAGTTTTTCGAGTTATGTTGTTCACTAACAAACAGACAGACAGAAAGACAAACCCCAATGATTACATAACCTTCCCTGGCTCATGTAATAAATAGCTGTCAGGCTTAGTCTGTCATATGATGGAGAATAATACTTTCATTGGTGCATATTTTAGTTTTCTATTGGGGCCAAGTTTTAGGAATATATGATTAGCCAGGGGCTGATTTGGCGAAGTACTGTTTTTTCAGCTCCCTATTCATGGTTTGCTCTCCTCAAAAAACGATCTGGATCAAGTTTGTTGATCCTTATTAGGATCTGAGTAAACACTTTAACTTTTTAAAAATACTATACATGAGGAAGGGTTTGCATTATCATATCAGTGCTTGTTATGATATTTGTGCTTGTGCCAATGGTCATGCATCACCCATAGAGACTACTGGTTTTATGTCCTTTATTCAAGGTTCATAGTTACACTATGGATGGACTGAGTGCTTAAATATTAAGATTTTCATGAAAGTATTTCTAAGATTTACTAAAATATCTGTATACATAATCACATATTAAAAATATAAACTACCATTACTTAGAGATAGATAAAATTTTCTTAATATGCACTAGAATTGTGAGACATAATTATGTTAAAAACACAAATACCATTGTACAAATGTCAAAGCATGATTTTAAAGTACATTGCATTGTGACATCATCAACATGTGTGATGTCACAGGTTTTTAAAGTACCAACAAAGATGTAGAAAGACTTTTAGGGACTGTCAGTAACCTAGCCAAATTTGCCTGCAGTAATACAGCCAATAAGAAGTCTACTGGGAAAAGATATCGAGTTCATGTGGTCCAACCAATGTTTGATGTTAAAAAACCCATAACAGTTTGCTATGATGCATCAAAATTTAATTTAGGCGCTGTTACTCAAGATGACAATACCATATCTTTTGCATCAAGGTCCATGTCAGAGGCATAAACTCGGTATGCTCAGTTAGAGAAAGAACTACTATCAGCAGTATATGCTCTGGAGAGGTTTTGCCAGTTCACGTATGGGAAGCACATCCTGGTAGAAAATGACCATTGCCCATTGGAGCAAATTGTCAAGATGAAACAGTGCTCAGCACTTCCCAGATGCATGTTACTGAGACTACACAGGTACAACTTCCCACTGAAGTACAAGCCAGGAAAGAACTCACTGTTGCAGATATACTATCAAGAGCACGTACATCCGATACAAACAGTTCAACCGAGGAAGATGTCATGAAACATGTAGACAAAGTGGTAAAAAATATTCTGGTACCAGGAAACAGAGTTCAAGATATCAAGATTAACTACAGCAAACAACAAGGAATTTTGTCGGCTACAAAACATTATGCTTAATGGTTGGCCTAATAACAAATCTATGGTACCCACAGAGCTACATCAGTACTGGAGTTGCAGAGATGAGCTATCTGTAGCTGATGGTTTGATCCTGAGGGGCAAGAGGATTGTAATCCCACAGGAACTTCATCCAACCATGTTGAAACTTCTTCATGTAGGTCACTTTGGTGTCTATAAAACAGTCAGCAGAGCCTGAGATGCTATCTACTGGCCTGGTATAGACTCACAGATTAAAGACATGATGAGTGTGAAGTCTGCCTCAAACACAGGCATCCTAACCAACAGCGGGAACCACTGATGCCTCAAGATATTCCAGATGGACCATAGCAAAATATAGCTACAGATCAAGTCGAAAGATCGAAACTATATTGCAATAGTGGATTACTACAGCAGATACTTTGAGGTTGCCGAGTTACATAACAATAAACCAATCACAGTCATAAACCAGATGAAGTCCATGTTTGTGAGACATGGAATTCCTGTGAAAGTTATGTCAGATCAGGGATTTCAGTACAGCTCATCCGAGTTTGAAGATTTGGCCAAGATGTGGGGATTGGAACACCAAACATCTTCACTTAATTATCCAATGACTAATGACCTGGCTTAAAGAACTGTCCAGACTGTCAATAACATACTCAAGAAATCCAAAGCAAATCAACTTGATCCTTTGTTAACTTTCCTTGAGTAAAGGAACACTCCCATTGACAATATTGGGTCACCAGAAGAACTTCTTACAAGCAGAAAACTAAGGTCTGTCCTACCACCAAAAAGGCAGAGCCTGAGACCTAAAGTCAAGAAGCACAAAATGGTCAAATCTGCTCTACTGAGTAAACAGGATAGACGAAAACATTACTATGATAGGCAGACAAAACCACTGAACCCTGTTCATAGTGGTGGGAAAGTCAGGATATTACAACAAAACAAATGAATACCAGCTGTTGTAACAGAAAAACTCACTTCTTGATCATAGGCAGTTGAAAAATCAAGAGGAGGTGTCTACAGGCATAATTAATATCACATTCTAAAGTCTGGTGTAGGACTAACTCTGAGCAATGACAGTGGAACAACAACATTATAGCATCACAAAGCAAAAACAACACAGGAGACATGTTACACATGTTACTGAGAAAAAAGCATCAACATCCTTGGATAAATCCTACATTACTAGATATGGCAGGGAATTTAAACCAGTACAGAGATACCACTGATTAGTGAAATATAACATACAAATTTTATGTAAACATCAAACTATCTTTTAGTGGAAATATACAATGTTAATCCGCTAGTATTATTTGAGTTTACAAGTAACAGTGAATTAATTCTTTTTACAGTTTCCAGTAAATGTTTTAACATGAATCTGATGATAGTTCAGCTAAATGTAACAGTTTTACCTTTATACCTGTTAGTCTAGAATTAGATTATGTAAATATTGTATATTAAAAAGTAACATGTTTAATAAAAATAGAAAGGATATCATTTAAAAATTCAAAGTTAAAACCTTACACTGCTAAAACAAAATATATCTTCTGAAAAGCCAGCCATATAACTTTGTTTCATAGTGTGTATTTTCTATGCAGGACAGAGAACAATAATTAATTCATTTACTTATGTGTAATCAGTACAAGATAAGTAGCAGTTGCTGTGTGCAAACAATGTAAACACAGTAGAATGTCTCAAGTAGTTCAATTCCAAAGAAATCATTCTTTTAGGTCATATCCACAGAGTCACAAATGTTGAGATAATAACACCCACATAAAAATTCACTAAAATGTACTATGTGATACACATTAAAGGTTCATTGCATGTGTGCAGGTAAACCAGGGATTTATCACTCTGCATTATATGTATCCTAGTTATTGGTTGCTTATACTTTATTCATTTTGTACATGTAAAATTGTATTAATACCGTGCAATAAAGTATACCCAGACCAGTCAAGTCCATAAATATGATTCAGATAAAGGTTGAATATTGTTTTTGAACTTGTTGTAAAGTGCACCATAGTTTATAATTATATTGAAAAAGACTGTATAGTCTGATGAAATGCACAATGCACTCACAATGAGTTTGGACAATGATTTCTCAAGTATATTACCTCTGTTTTAAGTAATCTCACAATCTCACAATCAATTGTGATTAAATAATTATGTTAAAAGGGACTATGTAACAATAATATGGTGCCTAGTGTAAATAACATACATAGTTTCCTCCAAACACTGAGTTTGATCAATTGTCAATCCGAAGAGCTAGAATAAGTGTTTGTTAGCTGAGACCAGTTTTTCCCCAACAAAGTTACAACACAAATGTTACAAATAGTGTTCAATAACTGTGCTGGATGCACATTTGAGTGACCTTAGTATCTGAATTACATTATCTAAATGGAAAATATTTTATAACTAAAAGCAAACAACAAAAAAGAGAAATAACTGTCTGTTAAAAATGTCATAATGTGAACAAATAAAAACTAAACAATTAGACTCAAGGAAT
Source organism: Sabellastarte sp. h YS-2021 (assembly GCA_964017235.1). NCBI lineage: Eukaryota > Metazoa > Annelida > Polychaeta > Sabellida > Sabellidae > Sabellastarte > Sabellastarte sp. h YS-2021. Next base: position 23,095,945 of record OZ024933.1, on the reverse strand, counting down.
GATATGTTGAAAAATACTTTGCAATTGTTTTTATGATGCTTTGTTTTTCCATCAATTTTTGCTAAACATCAGTCTTTTTTATGTACAACTATCTTTTCAAAGTGTGTTTTATGAAAAAATAAAAGGGGAAAGTAAAACTGTCTTACTAAAATGGTCACGGCAAGCTTCGACTTGAAAACGGTTTATTTCTCCAGCTCGGCCTTCAGCAACTTCAAACTTTACTGCACCACGTCTAACTATAATACCCTGATCCTTTGGTGAATAACATATTCTCCCACGAACATCTGTATCACAAATTGTTATCTACACCAACAAAAGAAAATTTGTTAAAATTTGAATGTGGACACCAAAGTAAATACATTTCTCACAAGGGAATAGTTTGTAAAATACTTTCCCTGTTTGGGTTCAAACACATTTCCTTTTTATTAATTTTAATGTAAATATTGGAGTTAAAATATAATTGGAAACTTATATATTAAAGTTACTATCTTGATATATAAGATAATGATTTTAGCATTTTAACATGAATTTTTGAGCAGTGGATTACGTCTTTCATATCTGACTTGCACATACAAGAATGTACAAGTTAACTAACTTTCAGATATGAGTTGCTAACTTGAGTTATTGCTTGAATATACCAGCTACTAACTTGTAGATGCCAATCTACAAAGATAACCAATGGCAGAGCTTCCTAAGTATTCATCTTTTTGTGTCATATCTAAATTTGAAAACAACTGTGTGGACACAATTTTGGTATTCATGATACTATTCAGATAATATTATGATTGTTGAATTTTGTTGCTTAAATTCCATACAAGACATTTACTAAACCTCGATTAGTGAAAAAGGTTTGTCGCCTTCAGCAGCTAAAATTGTATTTGACCAGGACCTAAGTTTTACTGCTTCATTCAATTACAGCTTTCTATTTTCATGGAAGAATGTATTAAATTGATAACATTCTTGCATTCATATATGACAATATGAATTAATTACAATAATCTGAACATTGTTTTACTTGCTATGATAAGGAGGGTACTTCATTTAAAAACAAAAAAAACAATAGCCAAAGTCATAAAAAATAGTAATTGCTAATGCTACTCAAACTTTATATATATTTGAATTACGTTTCTGTCTATTACAAGAAGAAAAAAGTGGTTAAAGAAGAAGTTTTGGGGAGGAACAATATTGACTAAGCAAAGGTTTATGGAAGGGACTGGTAATTGTACCCCTTGTAACTTCAATCCTAACCACCTGTAGTCTGTTTATTTATTTATTTGGGGTTTTGCATTGCTTTCAACACTGTACAGGTCATATCACGACGGGTAGTTTGACGGGCAGAGGAAACCAGTTCATACAGTTTGTTAGGGTTCTGTACTGTAAACTGCTGACCAACGGCAAGCACCTATAGTCTGATCAGGGTACATATATTACATTGTTCCATGCTGGTCTCACAGGCTACACGAGAGTTCAAAATATTTAACTTGTTGCTGGTATCTAGCTCAATTCATTTAATTTTTTGGCAGGTTAAATAAGCTGGGATTCAGCATAACATTCAGCATATGACAGATTGTTTAAATGTTTAGAAAACCTGCCACAACTTCTTGAAAGATATGGTGATGGTACATAGATGTAATTATAATATATCACTACATAGATTTTACAAAATATGGTCTACTGGCCATTAAGAACACCTTACCTTATTTCATATTAATAGCTATTTAGAAACAATATAAATACAAATCAATTTGACATTATTGTGATACTTAATAAGTACTTCAGATGTACTTAGAATATATCATTGCACAGATTTAACAAAATTATCTCATAACATTACACAGATTTTACAAAAATATCTCATAACATTGCATCATCTTAAAATATTTGATGAATCTTAGCTCCAGTTACCAAACAGAATTACTGATGGCTCCTTGTCATTTTGTCACAATTATGATGCTTGGATGATACAGATATAGTTAATTTTCTAATGTCTAACCTAAAGGACCTAAAGGGCAAAAAGTCAAACAAGATGGTACATATATTTCATAGATATCTCTTTACAAAATGGTCTATGGTTCAAGAATAGCATGTTCAAATACTCACTGACTCGATGAATGTTACTTGTGATGTCTCCATAACATATGTTATCTTCTTTATATATTTGAAATATCCACAAACTTTCCACCATTCAAAGCTTTGCCCATCAGTGACTAAAAGTAGAGTTTGTCATATACCAATATTGTCTTCTAGTGAAATTCTACTGGCACAATATAGTTATATGAAACAATAATAACTAGACACCAATAACTAGAAAGTACTCATAGAGCTCAGATGTTCACCAAGAAGAAGGTGCTTCTAAAAAGTTTGAGATTTTTTCATATCCATAATATGATCCGAATTCTACCCAAAATGTAGTCACTTCTTCCTTTTGCCAGGCTGTACCCACCCATGAAGATCTTATATTTCTGGATTAATTTCAACTTGGAAACCTAAGTCATTAAAACAAGAAGATCTCATATTACTGGAGTAATTTCAACTTGGAAACCAAAAGCATTAAAACTTTGAAAATTCAGGATTTTTTGGTACACAGAATTTGATCCAGATCTTTCTTTCAAAAATAATGTCGTTTCCCTACCAGCATACAAATTTTGAACGTATCTGTCTCTTGATTTGGAAGTTATCATGGAGGCAGAAAAATAGCCAGAGAAACAGGCGAACAAATGGATGTACGAAAAGTTATAACTTCCTGGTCGAGGTAATTACCCATGCTGATCTGAAGTAAACAGAAAATCAATGTTGTACCCTATCTTCGGAATGTATTGGGATAACATTTCATTGACAAAATGAGTACTGCAAATGATATGACATATTTGTGCATAAACTTAATTGTGACATTGCTTTCAATTTTATGTTAGGAACTCGGAAAAGCCTGAACTGTTGTGAAAGCTTGAGGTTTTATGTCTGTGTCAGGTTAAATGGCAAATTTGTTAACTACTTGGCAGCTATGGCATCTCTGATTATGGTCTCACAGGTTTGTACTGTTTGCCAAAAAACATGGCTTTCAAATCCAATTTACTTATTATTTTTGTGAAATATGTAAAAGTAGATTAAACTCTACAGGGATTAGAGTATTTTTGGTGTTAGAGTTGATGGGAACACCTCATGGCAAGTGATGTGATTCACAGAGAGCTGGTTTTCATATGAATGCATAAAATGGTACAACAATAATTTAGAGAAAATATTAATTTTCACTCACATGCAATGTAGAAATAAATATTTTTTCCTGGTGCTCCTATATATATATTGTCTGATCCCTCTAGTGCATTCTTCTCATCTCTCTCTTCATCTCTGTCATCAAAGCTAAATACACCCTCCTGCTGTTTATTCTTTGGATACAGCAAATTAAAGGAGAATTTACAACAGTTTCCCGTAATATGTGGCTTTCTTTGCCCTTTGACCAAACCTTTACCAATTGGTATTAAAGCTGTAATGACATCCACTTTAAATTAACATAAGATATAATTTATTTTATCAAATATAATATATTTTCTTGGGGCCAGTGTTACAAAGAGTCTTGGACTTAGTCAAGTTTTTACCCATGCCAAGGATTTAAAATCTAAATTTAAAATAAAATTTTGGTTTTAACTAGATCTTGGAAATAAATAGATTTTATAAAGGCTGGATTAGCTAACTCAGACCTTATCAGATATCCTCAGCAATATTCTGTGTCATGTCACTTTTTATTTTTTAGAAAATATACTATTGGTGACATGTCCTTTGTTTGACGCATTTTGTCTTAGGAAAACTATTTTCTTTAATAAAAAAACCTTGTATCCACATAAAAACCTCACAGAGACTACATTAGGGAGGTATTCTATATAATTATACTTTATTTACAGCCATTAAAAATTTCAAAGTGGAGAAAAATTTATGGCAGCCATATGTAAACTTTTACAAAACAAACTTTAGCTCAAGACATAGCCAAAGCCTAGAGTGTGCTGCTTTGTGAAATTAACTAGTCTAAGACCACAGACTTAAGTTTAAGACAAAAGTCTTAACTTTAAGTTCAGGCTATGTCCATTGGTGAAACTGGCCCCAAGAGAAAGTTAAAAAGTCCAGAAAAATAACTGTCTCCCATTTTCTTGGGTAAGATAATTCTGACACTCATTACCTAACTCCTGGATACACTTATATAATGCGTGATGTAGAGAAAGCTACACTGGTGAAGGAAATTTGGATTTTTTGTTTACATGAAATGTAATTTTAATTTGATATTTTATATATTTAAACAATATTAAAAAATTGCAGGTACAATTAGTTACTCGCTCCTCCAGGTTTTTTGCAAATCGCTTAGCAATTTTAAAATGCCTGCATTCATTCCAGGTAAAATACAGGGTACAGCTCAAAATATGATAAATAACATAGCAAATTTAAGAACACTGCAAATCAGTATACTTGAGTGAACAACTCCATCTGAACATATTGTCTGAAAATACCAAACACAGTTGTCCAAAACTGAAATTCCTTCAAGTCCAGCCTTTTGACTGACTCTAAAGTCCAAAAAAATTCACAATCATTTCATTGTAAATCATTAAGTGGTTCTGCATCAACTCTTTGGTCATTGACACAAATCTATTTAACCAGACTTAAATGTATTGAAGCCAACCTATTTATTTTCTGACATTCAAAGCTGCATGTTATTTTAAGAATAAGCAATATAGACATATTTAGGGCAAGATAAAATACTGTTGAATTTTGTCCCATCCCTATTTGAATATTGTGTTTTAATTGGTCATTAAATTGATGAAGAGTACGAAAATAGTTGTTTAAGAGTCTGTGGCACAGCCAACACAAACAGTACTAGTTAAACTATCAACAACACATTTTAAACATGTTAAACCTGTCATGTTGCAAGACCCCAGTTTGTATGTTCCCTATATATAGGTTTTAAACATAATATCTCAAAATTGTATGCTATGTTATTGGTTTATTTCGATAGGTATGTCTAGTAGTTTAGTGTGTTGCCCAGTAATACTCTGTAGTCTTAATGTGTATAATCTGCTGATGTCATTTTTGTTACTATACAATTTTCCTTTTGTTAACCAGTTAATATTTCAGATATATTTAACATGAACACAAGTAAAAAGATTTAAACAAAGCATTGAAGTACCATATAAATGCAATAGAGCTTGGTTGAATTAAAAATACTTGATGATAAACAAAGCACTTAAATTCTAAACAATTATAGAAAATAAGTTTCTTTTTATTTACTATATTTTGTCATAGGGTTGCCATTAAAGTTTGCCTTTATTCAAAGATTTAATAATATTAAAAATGTTAATCGTTTCCATCACAAATTTTCAGTAAAGTTAAGTCAAACTCTTATTGGAGGTTTCTATTATATTTAAATTTAAATTGTGTATTGTGTGGACATTGAAATTACTTTTGCATATGAATATAGTTGTCACTGCCTCAAAATACATGATTTTTGCCCCATACTCAAAAAGAGCTAAAATCATTTCATTACTTAAAAGTTAATAGTTAGTATATTGTGTATATAAAACAGCAGTACATTGACAAAAGACATCTGAAGAAGACCAGAGGGAGCAGTTCAAATATACAAAAACAGAAGGACAAAATTTCAAATAGAAGTATATTACTAGTAGACATTTAAGCTAAATTTTGCTTTGAAGTTCTCGTGTAACATGAAACATTTAACATGTTGAGAGTCATCAGCTGGATTGCAGTTTATTTTGTTCTCAATTATTTATATTAAATTTTATTTTCTTTTTCCCCACTTCTTTGTTTCTTGAAATGTCAGTTTTCTAGCCAAGAGTACTTACGATTAACATTACTAAACAAATTTTAGTCACAATATTTGAATAAATAATTTTTATAAAGCACTACGACTATTTTTTACCTTTAAAACATTCGTTCATTTTGTAAATGCTAAAAAACATTGTTACAATCTAGTCTATCTTGAATAAAAAAAGTATCCGCAACCTGGTGGGCACTGGTCACAAACATAACAATAACAATAACTATAACTCTCCTGGACCTAATGAAATTCCAGCCAGCGTTTATCAAATGTACTGGCCCAAGATTAGTAGCTTGGTCTATGAAAGCTTTTACAGATGTCAGAATGAGAACAGCTTTATTAGTCAGAAAAAGTGTGTTAATGTCCATACCTCAAAAGGATGAAGACTTGCCTGACTTAAAATCATGGCGTCATCTTTCGACTATTAAATTTCAGCAACAGTCTTATCAGAAAACTGTTTTTCATGAAATAATTATTCCAGATCAAATTGATCAAAAGAAACAAAGACACCGAGGGTAAAAATACTAGATTAATTGCTGATGTTATAAAATTTGGCAAAATAACTTTTAATGTATCATATAACTAGTAGAGATTAAAATCATTTGGCACTGTTAAATGGCTCTTATGAAAACATATTATAAAATATGGATTTTTCTATATTTCCTGACAAAAGCAAAATCAAGCTTTTGAATAATCTAAAACTATAGTATTTATTATTAAAAGAATTAAAATTATTTAAAACTTTGGATATGTGACTTTCTTCAAATTTAGATTAAACTTATTGACTAAATGTTGCTGACAAACTATATATAATAAAAAATATCCTTAAGTCTTTGCCACCACAATACTTTATCATAAAAAGAAAAATTACTCTATCAAAAGTAGGGTTGAGACCAGTCCACAAATGTAGTCGTGAGAGCCTGATAATGTTGGGCCCACCTGTTACAGTTTGACCCAGATATTGTGTGTGAAAGAAATGAATTTATATATAAGTATTTCAACCAGGACATTAGTAGTATAACAAGACAATTAACTGACAAAATGTTATTTTGTCTGTACACAAGTTCATTCTTTACATACCTTCCAAGAACATGAAGTTCACATGAACGTGCATCTGAATGGGAAATTAAAATAAAGTAAGCAGGAAGTTAATTCTCAAGAGAGAAATGCTAACAAAAAGAACAAAACATATTTACAGCTGACATTTTTATTTTCTTGGAAATCTCCTAGAAAACAGATGAAATGCCATTTAAAGTGAAGAAATAGGTATCCGAAACCCAATGTCAAACCCCATGCATATCCCAAAACCTGAATGCGTCATGTATCTTAGATACCATGTCTCATCCCTGATCTAAAGCATAAATTGTTCCATGTATTTTTTTGCATTTGCTTCAATTTTATTCTGTAGTCAAAAAGCAATGTCCAGTTTAGAAGAGTTATTTAATCATTTCATATGGACCAAAGAAATTGATTCAAAAGGGGTTTAAGTTTAGCTCATGAATTGGAATTTCAGAAAAAAACATGGCTCTTCCAGATGTTATATTGATATCAGTGATATTACATTTTTATTATTAATTTGTGATATTGTTTTTATATTCAAGTACAATGATTGTAACTAATATTTATTTGGCTTTTTGGTGTCATATGCTGTTATTCTTGTTGTATATGATTGCTTTAGATGATTATTCTTGTTTCCTTATGTCAATGTACAGAGAGGAAGTTGTCACTTCAAAGGCTGGGAGAATGCTAAACTTTAAACCCAAAAGGATCCCTTGCTTTAATTCCAAAGGTGCATTCTTTGAGTAAGTCGCCCTTGTCTGAGATTTATTATAAAAGCTGGGTGAAGTTCTTCATTCCTTGCTGAATTGGTACAGGTGTAGCATAGGAAAGATTTCAGAGAAGACAGGGTAAAACCTGGTGTTCATTTTTATAGCTAAGACTCTAGGGCAAGATGGCAAGAGGAATCTGGTAATATTTTTAAATAATAGAAAAGGAATGTTTTCATATAACTCATGTTAATTTGAGGATAAAATCTGTTATACCTCAAGTAGATGTCATTCTGTTGATAACTCATCACTGACTAGATTCCCAAAGAAGCTTGAGAGCCCTGATATGTTTTGTGGACTTTCTTGGCCTGTGGCAGAGGCAAATGTTGGTGCAGTAAAATGCTTTGTGAGGGTCAGTGTGAAAGTAAGCACTCTTGATGGCCCGGGTTGTTGGTTATCAACAACTACAAAGGAAGTTGGCTGTCCTCTGGGCTGTTGTTGTCCTTTGGTTGTCACTTGGATCTGTGGAGCTGGTTGGATGACCTGGCTTTTTGGCATCTCAGTCTTTGGGATGGCTAAGATGTATTCCCTTAGCCTCTGGTGCTGATTGTTGTGACTGTTGAAATGTGTGTGGCACAAATATTGAATTTGCACTATAGCTGTGGTTGCTGTGGCTTAGGCACCTTTCCTCTGTCCTGCTCTGATGGATACTTCACAGCCTCATTTCTGAATGTTTGAAAGTCTCTATCTTTTAAGGCCTCCACCTCAGATGCCAGGTATTTGTAGAAGGCTGTTATGGAGGTCTACTGTCTTGGCCTAAGAACTCATGGCAGCATGGTTTTCACTGTGCAAACTAGTCCACATGACCCGCTGGTTGACAGAAGAAAATTGGGAAACTGTCCTGGGGCTTGTAACTGAAGGATGTATTGTGGTGTCTGATTGCATGGTGATCTCTATACTATCCATGTTGGTTGAACCTCTGGAGATACTGTGGGCTGAGGGAGCAGATGCACTGTCTCCTCGGACTGGGGATTTGATAACTGATGATTTGCTGAGTCCCTTGTATCTGATGTTCATTTTTAAGAAGTTAAATACTTCCTGAATCCAGTTTTGCCTCTCTGTCATTTCTTTTATAGCCTGGCCAGACTTGGACTGCGTGGGTTTGCCATAGTGAGTCCTTTAGGATTGAAACCAAACATTGACACCTTTACAGCTTGCAGCTGTTGGTGAACCTCTCCCATAGGCATTCCTTCCTGGTCTTGTCCTTAAACTGTTCATGGGTCTTGTGCTAAAACTCCTTGTGGTCCTTCACAAAGTCCACAATTGCCTCCTCATCTGAATCTGAAGATATTTGTCTTGTGCCCTGCTTTTCCCTTGAGTGCAACTGAACTGTGCCGGCCTCTACACCCTCTGTGTCCATTTCTGTGGCATGTCTGTCTGTCCTTGCACACTTTTCTGTCAGTCTGTCCTCTGCTGATTGCAGCTACTTCCCTCTTGCCTTCTTCCCTCTGGCTCTGTCCGCTCTGTTTCTGTACCTCTTCCTCCCTTTCTCTTGCCTCCCTATCCTCAATCATGCTCTGTATATCAGCAGCTGTATTCCCATTGTAAATTCTGTGTGTCTTTAGGGACTTCTATTTTCCTTACTCTTCTGCCCTTTTTAGGACTTATTTTTCTTTGTAAAAGACTTGGAGACTTCCCCTCTTTACTACCAGTGACCAACTCGGGTTGGTTACATTTACGACAGGCCAGTTTCCTTTCAAGCATGATCAGTTTATGTCTAATATAGTATTCAAATTTGCTTGTGCATCAGTACTAGCAAACATATGTTCCTTTATTTGGTGTCTTCAGTTTCTTTTGGGTACCTCAGGGTAGGTTTTGTACCTTATCTCTTCTGGCAATGACGCAATGATTGAAATACAAGCCTTTTCTGCAAAGAATCATTTTAACAAAATATCTGAATACTAGCAAATAATTTCAAATTTTTGAAAACAAAATACTTACGGTGACGCCTTACAATGCAACATGCAAATACTTTAAACCAGTTTATGGTCATGCCCTCTGACTTCATGTTTGGGAAGATTGTTATTTTGACAGCTGTAACTGGATCCCAATAATTGAGGGTAAATTTCTGATTTCTAGAACATTCTACCCTTCTCTGAAAATGGAGAAATGTACTTTCAATAAGAGTTATTTTTTAATCATCTACACATAAAAAAATCCAGTATTTATAGTTTTACAGAAAATAATAATAGTCAAAACAAATATTTCTAATTTCTGTACCTCTTCAGTTCTTCCTGTATGTGCATCATTAAATATTGTAAGACCATTGTTCCCTCTTTTACAAAATATATTTCTGCCGACTTTAATCTTCATTTCGGTGTCACAAAATTTCATTACTATTTTCCCAACATTTCGACCCCAAAATGAAACTGTTCTGGATTGAAACAGACCATCAGGATTTTGACGACAAGCTTTTCTTACTGCAAACATAAAATGAAATAATACATTCACACTTTTATTTTAAATGAATTTTGTTCAATCATAAACTAGAACATAATCAATTTAAAAATTTACTTTAGATTTCTCAGTCATTTCTGCAAAAGATTTAATACAACAAAATCTGTTAAAATACCTCTGTAATGATGTATATAACATACTTGTAGTTTACATAGTTAATGAAATATTTATGAAAAATGTGCAATATTATATATGAGTGTGTAGCATGAGTATTATATTGTTAGTCTTCACCAGTGATATATATTATTTTACTTGTGACTACTGAGGAATGCTTTACTTTTATTGTCCACTTGTATGGGTTAACAACAGATAAAAAGAAATCGTTATTTAAAAAAAAGAATGCCAAAGCATGTGTTATATTTCATGTTTAATTTGGGACATCTCTACCATTTCTGTTTAGATTTTAATGGAACAAAAGTAAGCAGAAGCTATGTATATAAGCCTTTCTAATGGTGTGTATATTTGTAGCTGATACATTTATTGACATATTTATGAATAATTAGCACTTGTTGACTAATGGGTAATACTAGTTATCCATGGTAAGGGGTGCAGCTGTATACAACAAAAATATTCTGTTAATGGCCCTATAAAGGCCATACATGGCTTTTGGTGGGAGAAATAACTACCTAATCTGTATATCCTAATATTTAGGTTATACACATTGTGTGTTGGCTAAAATAATGATAAACCCAGGGTCTTGGGTCAATATAAATGTAATTTCAAGGTTAATTTGATTGTATTATTTGCCTTGGGAATAATGTTATTATTTTTTAAAAATCTTTAGAGAAGTCACTCTCTTCGGCATCAAATTGATAATTATTATACATTATCCACAGGTTTCCATTCATTTTTCTTGCAAAATTATTCTGTCAGTGGACTACAATTTGTTTGTAGACATTTTGAATAATAGCAGGTATTTAAAATTTAAACAACATGCATCAGTATGAAGGATAATCCGTAGATTCCTGGGTTATATTTCTGTTGGAAAATTTAATAAGAGGAACAAATAAAAGGAAAAAAGAACAAAAAGGACAAAGAGTAGAGTGATTGATAAATTAAAATTTAATAACAATGCCTGGGGGACCACGAACGCCCACCTGGCTTCTGAAATGAGATATATTGTCAAAAATAAAATTCTGGATACCCAATGTGGTATCAGATCTTGGATGAAAATAAGACCTCCCAATGCAATTAACATGTTTTTGAGTTATGCAGCATATAGGTCTGCGATGACTCTGAGCCACTGATAGATAGACACTAACCTTTTGTGGAAATCCTAATCTGATATATACTGTTTCAGTTATACATTCATACACATGAACTGGTGATGTGATTACAATAAACTCACCCTTCTCCTTTGTAGCCAAGGATAAATATAACAAAAATTTTGGTGCAAACAAAATTGCTACAATCAAATGAAAATGGTGTGTGGTGTTTTACACATGTTTTGTGTTGAACAAAAATTCCGTGGTAAAACCCAGATATTAACTAAAACCTTTTCTGGGTCAACTTCCAGATTATGTTTGTACCACCATTTCTTTCTGTTGGACCATGGATCAAATACATTAATCCAAAATTTTTATTTTGTCCTATTTTTTAGAGATGTTTGGTACTGAGGCCGATAAAGTATGAATTTATTTGTATTGAGTATCTCATTAAATAAAGTAATCCACTATGCTTCATATTTACCAAACAAAAACCGTTTTATCCAAGAAACTTTTATTAATGTTAAAAAAGGATTTATTTTGACCATATTTAAATCGACTTATCCATGACAAGAACTTTTCTGTTTATTTTAACAGGTTTTTTCAGACCATATAAAACTGAAAAATATGTGATTTAGTTCTTTTATGTCATTGCTGTCAGGATCTGGTAATGCAGAAAAATATGGATGAGTTTTGATAAGAGAATTGTTATATTGCCTCGTGGGGATACCTCTTGTTAAATATACCAATTGTGTCTCTTAGCTCTGTTATATTTTTATTTATATTCAATTGTGCATTGTTCCAATTGAGTGTTAACTATAATTCCTAACAATTTAAAATCTGAAGTAGTGTTCAAGCTGAAGTCACTTATTTTAACTCTACATCCTTTTTTTTTCTTTTCTTTTTTTGAGTCTTATCGTTGTTAACTTTCAATCCAGACATCGACCCATATATTTACAACACATAAAAGGCTGCTTGTAGTGACTGTGTTGTTCCATTTCATATCAAAGTAGTATCATCAGCAAAATGTGTCAGTTTAATCTTGATGTTTCCTATGGTGAGACCTAGAATATCTTTATTATGTTTCAGTAATAAGGTTAATATTTGACCTGCTAATATAAAAAGAATGGCTAATATTGGGTCACCTTGTCTACATCCCCTCTGAATATCGAAAAACCTAAATATTCTAATGTTTTTTACATAAAAGACCATGAAATAGAGTGGCAATTTTTTTCCAAAATCAATAAGAACTAACATTCCTTGATTTTTTTGGTAGATAAGTTATAACATATTGTCTGAGAGACAATGGTAGCATTGCCTGTAACAACTTATTTTGTATCAACGACTTATTTTCTATTACCGAACTTATTTTGTATGAATTTTTTACTTATTTCGTAGTACCGACTTATTTTGTAGTAAAATTTCCTTATTCTGTATTACATGGCCGACTTATTTCGTACCAACAGCTGACTTAATATGTTACAAAACGGTGCGCAGAATTTTGGCAAGATTTCAGAGTGATACAAAATAAGTCGATAATACAAAATAAGCTGCTCTATAGACAACTTGTTTTGTATCACTGACTTATTCTGTAGTAATTTCGATTCACCTTTTATAGTAGCTTGTCTCCATCAAAAGATGGACTGAAAGGAATTTAATCCTTACTGGATTCAATCTTGTAGTCCATTTACCATTTGCCTTACAGTAATTCTTATTTTCAGCACTGACATTCCACAGAGATATAATAAATTAGACTAGTCAGTAGTATATTGAAAATTATATCTGCATCTGTAAATGAACTTGAGTTTGGTGTTAAATCTTGGACTGGAATATATTTGTGGAAGTATAAATGCCATTGTTCAGTCAGATAAAGTTTACATATAGCGAGCTCAGATTTGGTTTATTGGTAGAAACACTAGCATAAAAAGGTTACAATGCTTCAACTGGTTGCATTTTGTTTCTTGATAAAAAATAGCATCAGAGTTGGCCAGATCTCACAACCTTTTGAAAATCAATGAACTCAATGAGATAAGATGTTAAAATGTACACTTCGTACACTCAAGAAACATCTGCCTAAATATTATATTCATGTTCAACATTACAGAGTAAAAGTTATAGGAAGCATTGATGTAAGACTATGAAGTTGAACAATACACCTGTCCCCCGGCCAGTGTTCATGTGAAGTATCAACCTTTTAAAGACTATAAAGGTCAGCATTGCTATGACAAGATCAAAGATCAACATGTTACACTGCACATTGCTAACCTATACTTCCTAACCAATATCTCTACCAAGTATCAACATCCTACACCTTACAGTTTGAAAGATATGGGATGGATAAGATTTTAAAGATCAAAGTCACTACAGCAAGGTCAAAGGTCAAATCAAGGTCATACTGTGATGCTGCACACCTACACCCCTTAACCAATGGGTATCAATATCTCTATCAAGGTTCAACATCCTACCCCTTATGGTGTATGACATACAGCAGGGATGAGTTATTACTGAAGCCAGCCTGTCCACTTGGCTGAGAGACCACCCAACTGCCCAGCCTGACACCAATACCTGGGTGACAACAATACCTGCACAGCGTAAAAGCTACATATGTCCCAAATACTGTTTTGCAATTGTCCAATTCTATAGACAACAGGCAAATGGTAATCACGTCAGCTCAGCATTATTCTATAGAATATAGAGAAGGTGGCACATGTGTTGATCCATTGGTAGCATTAAGCATTTTTTATGTATAAGAAAGAAAACAAGAATGACTGTGTATCATTTTAATAACCAGAATCTTTGCAATACTAAAATTTCAGGGATAAATACAATTTTTCCAATTCTTATGTGCTAATTACCATTGTAAGAAGTCCCCATTATGCAAATTATCATGAAAATTACATGAAAGGGATGAACAAATAATGTTAAGTTTGGCACATTGGTCATCATTCCAAAAGATTGCTATGTCTTTTTTAAAATATTGCACATATTGTAGTTTTTGAGATATCCAAGGATCTTCAATTTGCAATAGAAATGGCTACACATCCAAGGAAAATTGCATGGTCTTTCATGGAATGGCTAATAAGAGGAAAATATTTGATAATTATAACAATTTAGATGTATTTTCTAACTTATGATATATGTTTTAGTGTAATCTATGTCAAAGTGTTAATGTAACATTAAAATAATGAACAAACAAAGAGTTCCACAGTTTTAAAAACAAAATTCCTTACACAATTTGGAGTTTTATAACCTGATAATACAAAATAAGTCAGTGATACAAAATAATTTGTCTATATTGCAGCTTATTTTGTATTATCGACTTATTTTGTATCAATGTTAGTGCTGAAAATAAGAATTACTATCAGGCGAATGGTAAATGGACTACAAGATTGAATACAGTAAGGATTAAATTTCTTTGAGTTCATCCTTTGATGGAGACAAGCCACAATAAAAGGTGAATTGAAATTACTACAAAATAAGTCAGTTATACAAAACAAGTTGTCTATAGAGCAGCTTATTTTGTATTATTGACTTATTTTGTATCAAGATTTCAGGGTGATACAAAATAAGTCGATAATACAAAATAAGCTGTTCTGTAGACAACTTGTTTTGTATCAGTGACTTATTTTGTAGTAATTTAATAAGAATTACTATCAGGTGAATGATAAAGGGACTACAAGATTGAATACAGTAAGGATCAAATTCCTTTGAGTCCATCCTTTGATGGAGACAAGCTACTATAAAAGGTGAATTGAAATTACTACAAAATAAGTCAGTGATACAAAACAAGTTGTCTATAGAACAGCTTATTTTGTATTATTGACTTATTTTGTATCACCCTGAAATCTTGTCAAAATTCTGCGCATCATTTTGTAACATATTAAGCCAACTGTTGGTACAAAATAAGTCGGCCAAGTAACACAAAATAAGGCAATTTTACAACAAAATAAGTCGGTAATACAAGACAAATCAAAAATTGATACAAAATAAGTTAGTTAATACAAAATAAGTCATTGATACAAAATAAGTTGTTACCATTGCCTTATCGAAGTTTGTGTTAATAGCATTGGTTATCAAATATTTCAAATCTTTCCAAAATTACTACCAGGCAACAAGGTGCATGCAGGTTCATTCCTTTGGGGACCTTAATTTTATGCTTTGGGCTTTAGTATGCAGCACATGCCTTTTGTAAACTGCTATTTCATTGGCCCCCTTCAATTGGAGGCTAAAAACCTGCATTCACTCTTCCATTTGCATTCACGACTTGGGAGGGGTAACATCTAAAAAATCAAATTTTATCTTTTCATCTTCATTTGTGCACGTGTTTTACATTTTAGTTTATTTTATATTTTTAGTCATCTGGGTGCATAGATGGAGAAGATAAAATATAATTTGGATTTTGCGAAGAGCGATGGTGTACAAATACCCATCCAATTGCAGCTTTTGGAAAATAATGATTTTTTTAAGAACTTTCTGAAGTTAACTCTCCTGGCCATGCCCAGCAAGTTTCTGATCAAAAATCATCTAGACTGTAGTGGTTTACTGAATACTTTGGAAAGAAGCGAGTATACTCAAGTGTGTTTGTTTGAGAGGCTCGTGGTGGATAGTCCAAGTATTTCTACTAGCAAAACAGTGACTTCTGACACACAGTCCCTCATAAACCAAACATCAAACATCAGGGCCTCACAAGTCAAAAAGTAGAAGTGCTGTGACAAAAACACCAAGGTCGTGTGACAATCCGACAGTACACATACAAGTAATCACTCTGCAGGAACACATGCAAATAGTACAAACACACATACAGTACCCAGTACTGTCTCGTTACCCACACTAGGCCATTTGAGAACCAATGACAATATACAGAAGGCAGTAGCTGATAGATTATCAGAACTTCAACACCTAATTTTGACAGGTATGTCACAAAAAATAAACTGAACGTGGTGAACAGGTTGAAGTTTTTGTCAAACATAGGGCAGAGTGGCTATACGAATATGTCCTGGCTGGGAATAATAAAGAACGTGTCACATACGACCAGCTTACTATGGGACAGTGGATGACTGGCTTTTCCAGGGCCAGGACAGAGGAATCAAATCATAATTCTAAAGAAGCAATGTTAGATTACTTCATATCTTTATTGAATGATGCAAATGATTTTTCATGGACTTCTGCAAAAGCCAGCCATGCAGTGCTGCTTTGTCATATGGAACAGGGGGGGATTAAAGATTATACTCAAACTGATCTAATAAATAGGGTTTAACGTGTGCATGCTTAGAGGCACGCCCCTACTGGTCATGATACTCCAAAGAATGTTTCAAAGCGAAATAATAGCAAATCCATGATATGCCAGTATTATAACTCGGGTACTTACTCACAACAGAGCACACATGAAACTAAGGTAGTCACATACAGACGTGTGTTTGTTTTGGTAAAAACTTCCAACATACTGAGATGCATTGCCGTAACTAGCAAAAGACAAAAAAACGATTTTACTTGGGTGTGGGTTCACCATCAGCCTGTAAATTTTCTTCTAGGAACACTTGGTCTACAACTACATATTCCAAACAGCATATGAATCAGGAATTTTTGGCCAGTAAAGACACTTACCTATCTTGGTTTCTTTTAAAGCTTATTACGACAGGTTAGGATGTATGAACAGGTTCTCACTGCACAGTCACAATCTCAGTGTCATACTCACCCGTCACATTGCAGCAAGAGTACTAGCATTGTCGTGACATGGTGAAAGAATACAGATGCTAAGCTTGTTACCCCCTCCAAGGTTGGTATTAAAATTTGTGGCAATGTTTCTCCTGGTGCCAAGGGTAGGGTCAAAGTCCAACCAAAAAATTTAAAAATCAACACTGAAAATGACTTTTACCTACTTCCATTGCAGACTAGATTTGAAGATTTGACACAAATTCCAGATAATGATCCAGACTTTACCTCTCTTGAAGCCAGGATGACCGGGGTCAAAATTGCATGAACAGGGGTTGCACTTACAAATGGGAAGACACAAGTTCAGAATATACCAAAATAATCTTTCAAACAAACATCTATACATAGGCCGTCCCAGGAAAAGACTAGAGATGCTTGCAAAGACACAAATTCATTGACTATAATATAATAATATTTAGTACTACACACAGTAGGCAGGTCGTAGAACATGACCTGGTTAGAGTACCACATATTCCAGTCGAATGTGGCATATCTGATTTGAATGCTCCCGTCAAATTACAGCACACAGTTGTAGACAATTTTAGTCAGGAAGAAGTCATCCCACTGTATATACGGGCTAATATAAATACTTCTAAAGATTATAAAGTCTGCTTACAACAAAATGGTCATCAATTTGGGTATATACCACTCAATTACTTAAAGCTATATCATGGTCTCAAGGTGACGTAGGAAAATACCCCTTCTATTTTACAAGCACACAAATTAATCAAAGTGGGGTTCAAAATTTTTTAAATTGCAGAATTCCAGTTCAAAGTCAATTGAATCCAGATAGGTGAAGATACTACTTAGCTGATTATTTGGACAAGCAACTGCCAGATCTTATACAATTTGGGTTTCCTCTAGATTTTGATAGAAAATGCCCACTTTCTTTTTCAAATGTTAATCATGCTTCAGCTTTGAATTACGAAACTCATGTTGATGCATATATTCAAGAGGAGCTCTAACATGGGGCCCTCTATGGCCCATTCTAGGACTTGGATTTTAAAATATATGTGTTCCCTTTAATGACTAGGGAGAAGTAAAAATCCACTAACGAACGTACAAAAATGGACCTCAGTTGGCCCAAGGACTTTTCTGTAAATGATGCTATCCATGAGTGTCAATGTTTGGATTCTTATTTCACTTTACAATACCCATCTATTAATCATATCCTAAAGTTAAAAATATTGGTCCTGCGGCATCATTGTACAAGGTAGACTTCAGTAGGGCTTTCAGACACATATGTATTGATTTGGGTGACATAGATCGGGTATGAATACATTACAAACATAATTTTCTGTACAAATCTATGCCGTTTGGAGATCGTCTCATATCCAGAATTATTGAGAGATGCAGTGATGCTGTTAGATAGATTATGAAACAACATGGTCATAACGCCCTCAATAATACATTGATGATTTAATCTATACAGAATTACCTTTAAAAATACATCAGTCTTATCAGTTTCTGTTATTTCTCTTGCAAGATCTGGGTTTGCAGATACGTCACAGAAAACTAATTCTACCAGATACCCAGGTTACTTGCTTAGGTACATTAGTAAATACCATTACAAGAACCATATCAATTCCGTCCGAAAAATTGCAGGAATTACAACATATGTGCATACAATGGACTCTTAAATGCACTTGTACTATAAAGCAGTTACAATCTTTATTGGGTTCCTTGTTGTACATTACCATGTGTGTACGACCTGCAAGGTTTTTCAAACAGAATGTTGCAGGTCCTTCTTATATCAAACTTTCACAATTTCATTGTGACTTAAATTGGTTTCATGTTTGCCTCAACTAATATAATGGTGTCACTTTCTTTGATAACAAGTGGATTTTCAGGTGTACCTTGATGCCTCACTGTCGGGACTGGGGAATGTATTTGGACCTTTGGTTTATGCCCTTCCTGTAGGTACACAATTCCAACATTTGCATATTACACAATTAGAAATGTTTAATGTTGTGGTTGCCCTTAACGTTTGGTCCCAACTTAGGCCAAATAAAAAAGTTTAAATATTTTGCAACAATCAGTCAATCAGACCCTTTCTTAGCCACTTGTGCCGGAAATGTTTGGCTTATAACTGCCATTTATAATATAAACATCATTGTAATCCATGTCCCAGGCAAAAGTAACCCCATAGCCGACTTGTCATGTTGGTGGGTTACAACTGTTATCTCAGAAAACAAGCTAAGGCAATGGTTGCCTAATTGTATATGGATTAATACACATATTGATTTAACCAAGCTTAATGTTTGTATATGATTTCTGTTTTCAGATTTGCCATTGCGTCTAGCCCAGCTTGCCACCAGGGCCTGTGTTAGGTTGGCTTCTGCTTTTAGACCAGCCATCAAGAGACCCTATGAGCACATGTTCAAGGACTTTGTTGCCTTCCTGGTGGCAGCTTTGCTGTCCATTTTCCAGGTAAATCATTTTGTTTATTAGCTTTCATGGAATATTTATGCCAAAATAAATTTTCTCCTGCTTATATTCATATCTATTTGGTAGGTATCAGGGCCCATTTAACAGTACATAACCTTAATACCTCCCCTTTTCAACACCAACAAGAACAGTTCTTTCATAAGTAAAACAAAATGAACAGGCTTCTGCAGATAGATATTGACCTTTTGACCTCGTCGGTGTCATTATGTGATGCCTTTCATGATGCATTAGTGTATAATACTGTTATTGGTTGCATATTTTTTCTTTCCTCAGGCTCTTAAACTTACTGCCACATACAGTAGGATCTTTTGATCCAACTCAACAGTTAGCCAGAGGAGATATTTTTCCTCACTGAAGACGCAACCATTTTAATAAAATGGTCCAAAACTTTACAATCTAGGACTGATATCAGGACCATTCCTATTCCATGGCTAAAAAAAAATCATGACACTGTCCAGTAACATCTCTGCACAAGCTTTTTCAAACCCAACCAGGATCACTTAATCAACCCGTATTTCGGACTGCCAGGCGTGATTGTCTGGTTCCCCTAACAGATTCTGTGGCTCATAGATTTTTAAGCAAGATTTCACATATCCTCCACCTTTATCCAAGTTAACTTTTCATGATTTTAGGCGCTCTGGAGCCATTTGGGTCTTTCATCATTGTGTCCCTTTACACCAGATCATGCACCATAGCACCTGGAAATATGATGCCATCTGGGCATATATTCAAAATGTTCTTACAGCCTCCTTCTGTTTCACAAACCTTTCAACAGCACCTACTTTTATAGTTTGGCTGTTTCGTGGATTTTTCACCTTCCATTACAATTTACATTACTCAGATTTCACCTTTTCACTTTGACCTTTGTAGTCACTACATGACCTTGGGTCACAAAGGTCATGGACCGAACATCCAGGGTCACTGGTTATCCCTTTCCTCAGCTGCTTAGTGTCATGCATTTGCATTGGTATTGGGCTTTGTATACTTGTTTTTTGGTTATTAAGCTTGGGGGATTCTGTTGCAATAGCTTGGATTTACCAGTGACCTTGGTTTGTGTAACTTATTAAGGTCAGATTAATGGCAGTATAAAATGTAAACTATCAAAATTAACTATATGTTAACAATGTTATTCACAAGAAACCTTTTAGTAGAATAAATAATATATTAATTCCATTTGCTATTTTTGCTTATTTTGGCCCCCAGGGGAAAGTACTGGCAGGCACAAAGGTGCATGCGGGTTCATTTCTTTGGGGGGACCTTAATTTTGGGCTTTGGGCTTTAGTATGCAGCCAATGCCTTTTGTAAACTGCAATTTCATTGCCCCCACCCTATAATTAGAGGCTAAAAAATTGGGAAAAGACTTGAAAGGGATAACATCTAAAAATCAAATTTAAATTAGAAGTTTAAATCAGTTGGCTGGTTCTTTTTATAGACACTTAAGACAGAGACACAATAGTAGAGTTGTTATTACCATGCTCCACCACTTGTTTGCTATGTAACGTTCTTTAATATCTCATTTCTTGAATGCTTATGTCTATCAAGTTACTTATATTTTATCTCATTTGCAAGCTAGTCAGTTGTTTACAACTATGTACATATAACTATTAGATATTTTATTGTGGTTGTCATACTGTGCATTTATCCATAAACGGCTTGTTGTGTTTTATTTTCTGAGTTATACCTTTCCTTGGTATAAATTTACTGACTTTCTGTAGACATATCTCAACTTGTTAGCTGATCTAGTGCCATTTTATGGCCTCTTAACCTTTATCAACTTTATCCCTATCGTATCCCTAATGTAATTTTCAGTCAAATGTGTGTCTTGTAAGGATATTATGTGTTCTTTCATATCTCTTATATCATTTTTCACATAATATATTTTTTCTTCATCTTTTAAACCTCTGCAGTTTCCTGATAATACCCTTATATCATCAATATTTCTGCTGTCAAAAGCAATTTCTGAAATTCCCACACATCATTAGAAATAATACATTCATAAGTTCTCATTGTCAATATCTGAACTGTTACAAATTTACAATAGATTACCTCATTGGTGATCATTCTTTGTTTTTCAAGTCTATACTGTTGATTAATTGTTGAACTATAGCCATATTGTAGCAAAAATACTAAGTAAGAAGTTACTGAATATTGGACATGAACTTAACATCTTGTTTACAAATAACAAAAAGGAAAAAAAAACAGAAACACAAAAACACAACTATATATTCAGAAAAGCCCTCCCCAGTGGAATTTGGCATGAGGTTCAGTTGAGGATAATTCATTTAATTATACTCAATAAGGCATATTTAAACTCTGATCATGTCATTTTTCTGTTATATTTATGATAAAATCAGTTGTACACAAAGAATTCTATTCAATATAGGTAATAAATGCACCCTGGGCTACACTTTAAATTCGTCAGATACTGGGATAACAAACAAGCCCACATTAAACTAGTGTGGTCCTCACACAAAGTGACTTCAAGTGTGGTCACCCCTTGAAGAATAGGGGATGAAGGGTTTGAACAATCTGGGAAAGGAAATATTAAAGTCCTTATGTGATATACACATTTTTACACATAGCTCTCATAATAGGAGAAACCAAAAGGAAATGGGAACCATATCAAAAAATAAAATATATAAAACTAAAATATATAAAACTAGATTTCTCATCCACTTCAACATTTATACTAGTGAGACTGAAGATAAAGAATTACTTTCTGTTTTTCACAAGTAAGTCTGGATCCTTAACTCAATGGTTGTTTTTTTCTGTGTTTTATTACTTGTAATTTTCATCATGGTTTAAAGCCAATTTAAAAACCCCACCTCTCCCTTGATGCAGTTATGTATTGAGCAGTTATCTACCATATTGAATATAATAGCAAATCTAATTTTTATATGGTTTTAAGGAAACCCTTCAGAATAATAAAAAGGGTATGTAAAAGATAATGTGGTTTACAAAAAAAGAAACATTTACCTAAGCACACATCTGCATCATGGAAACACCTATGGAATGGTATATGCGCCTATAGAAACAAACTTTATATGTTATGCATATCCATTGCATATCTGCAATGTCGATGCACATTTAGAAAGACTGTGTATTTTAAATGATTAAAACTCTTATCTTTTGGTCTTAAATTATTTCAAATCATACATAAATTGCTTAAAATATTTAAATTTTCCTGAAATCAATTAAATTTTGTTGAATTAAATGGGAACATGAATTGCTTATTTTAAAATTGATATGAATTTAACACCACTAAATCCATTAAGTTAGTTATCACGATTAATCATTTCAAGTGTGACAAAAGAACACTTTGTTCTCACACCATGTGGAAGCTGCTGATAAAAGCTGGGATTTCTTTATATCCATTAACAGATAGGTTTTCTTGTTTGCTGATTTCTTCTGATGATTCTCTAATTTATGTTTTATGGGTTCATTTTTGTTTAAACATTGATATGAGTCAATCAAAATTAGAAAAAAATTGGTCATTGGATACAGTTTGCTGATATTTTCAGTAGAAGAACTGGAGCTGCAATGACATTTCTTTGATGTGACTATGAACACTGATGACAGCAATGTTAATTTAAATAGGTGCACAATTTCTAAATGTAATTATCCTTATACAAATTGCGCAACCATAACAACTTTGTTACCTTTGCAAAGAATAAAAATAAGATAAATATTGTTTACATACATGTATATGCTAGGACTATAGTCTTGTTAGGTCCAACAGTTAATCCCTGATGTGACACTGCCTTCCATGCTGTACTGGTGTTCCTTTGGGTGGTATCATGAGTCAGATCAAATGGAGAAGTAAAATTCACTAGATCACTTTTTTGTATTCTCACCATATCAAAACATATGCTGGTACCTGGTGTAGTCTCTTTACACTTGACAGATGCTTTTCCAATGTGCACTATTTCACCTTTGACTGTGATAAATCAGATGACATAAACACAGTGATTCATTGCCTTACACTTACAGCTCCTATTTGAGTACACTAAATTTATTGTTGTAAGCTTCATAAAAGGTAAGCAAACTAGTAGTTACAGTAGATTTAAAGTTAACACCACTGAAACTTTAGAACAAATATATAAGATACACAACACATATAAGAAAGCTCTTTGTTTATTTAGTGCGTGTAAAATCATATGTAATCATACATTCATTAAGCAAAATTACACTGGCCAAGTTCAAACCTATAAGTATGGCTAATTCACCCAAAATGTCATATATTTATATTTATCAAAAATTTACAGTTAATTTAAAAAGTATCAACCATAAGAAATATATGACTGCTAAAGGAGAAGTGAAACAGCCGATAAATTTCTCTTGCTAAGCTTAAGAATCGACATAATGGTGAAAACTATAAAACATGTTACAAATTAAAAGATATTTTAATATTATACAATACTTTAGGTAATATTACACAATTTATTAGCAAGATTTTACTTACATTCATTGTCCAAACAAATACTGATGGACATTGTCGAGACCATAATTTTAGCATTTCTATTAGCAGGTTCAAGTGTGATATTGCCAGTTCTTAATTCATGAAATCTTCCCCAGGGATTATAACATTTCCACAGATAATTTGATGCTTCACAAACTGTAATCTGTAAATAATATTGTTTTATAGTAATATTTTTCTGGTGGAGACATGTTTGTCATTTGTACCATCTTTATCAATGGAATTAAATATCAAACTATTACAATTGTTCTTTTTCATTTTCATGAATATAATGAATATTCTTCTAATATTGATAGTTTTTCCTGAACCAGATTCTCTGGCATTCAATGTGAGAGCCAATTGTTTCCAGAATCTCCCTAAACACTCTGAGTCTATTCTCAGAAAGGTTTGCTCCCCACTTCTCAACCTTATAAATCAATTTGCATTATGGTCAGTCTGATCTAATCAAGGTGACTTCTTGGTTTTAAAGCACATCTGGTGTTGAAGACCTTGCTTTTTAGCTCAGGCAATGTGTCATTGATATGTACTTATTGCCAATGTCCGGCAGTTTACATTGCTGAATCTTGACCAACTAGTTAGTGTTGCTGTCATCTGCACTTAACAACCCATTATGATATAACCTAAAAATATAGGTGATATAATACTAAAATAAATCATTTCAAATCCTGCAAATAAAAAGCAAAATGTGTGACAAAGTATCTTTACTTATATGATCAATTACTTCTTTCACCTACTGTTTCTACAAGATCATCTAATTCTCCACCCAGTCTATATGTCACACTTTTAACATTTTTCATCAACATGCAAACTCTCCACCACACAAAGTCTTTTTTCTTCTTACCTTTGGCTACAAAAACATTCCAGAACAAATTGGTCATACTTTAGTATTGGTAAAACATAGAGTAAAATAGTTTATGCCTTTTCTGAGGATTCATAATTTATAGTTTTTGTAAGAATGTTGATTGTTTTTTGTTTATTTGGGTTTTAACGTTGCATTCAACCCATTTTATAGGTCATATCAAGACGGGTAGTTTTTTGGGCAGAGGAAACTAGTACATATTGTTGGTCAAGGATCTGTACTGTAAACTGCAGACCAACAGCAAGCAACTTCTAGCTTTCCTACTTCATGTCAGGCCGGAGATCTGAACTCAGATCTACAAGGTGGGAGGCAAGAGTGTTACCACTCTGCCACTATAGCCCCAGTAAGAATGTAGAGAAAAATAATATAACCAATGTTTGAGGAAATAAATTGCTGTTATTTTTCAAGAATTTTTTCGGCATACAGGTTCAGGCAATCCAAAAAGAGGCTTAGTAATCCACGGCCCAGGTAACTTGTAACTGGTTGTGAATAGGTTTACCTGGGGATGGTGCCACCTGTGGCATATCTGTTCAGAAATCTGAAGCATAGACCACTGTCTTAATGACTTGTCAATGACACGAGAGCTTTTTAGCTATAATGTTTAGACAGTATTTAACCAGAAGCTCTTTACAGTGTAATCCCCTAAATGTGTGCCCAACCTTCATTTGATGCATCTTAAAAGATCTGAACTATGTGCTGAAGTGGATGGGGGACATCAAAGGAGATTAGGGGATTGGAATCAGTTTCTCCAAGTACTCAGGGATATGCCAAGTGTTCTTTAGCTGCCATTGGATTGCCTCATGTGTAGGCGACCTGAAGGCACATGTTTCTCTGTGGAAATAAGAGGACATATCTGGGATATGAACTATCCGAGCAATGCGGTTCAAGAATGGACTTTATCTTCAAACCTTGGGCCTTCCACCTCTCTGTGATGGGTCTAACTACTCCTTGAAGTCAATTGTACTGGAAACCTACAAAGTTGAACACTTGCTTTGGTTACAGTTCTGATTTCTGCAGGTTCACTAACCGACCTAGGTTCTGGTTTAAGGCTCTGGTGAACCAATCGCTGAGGTACTAGTAAATCACTGAATAGTACTAATGAATTAGTGAATAGTACTAATGAATATTTCTTGCTTGAGCCATAAGTTTAAATTTTTTGACATCTATGGTTCAAGTGGGAGGACCTAAAACTGGAATGTTTGACACTGATTATGGAATCTGAGATACTCCCTGGAGTTTTGACTGATAGGGATGTAAAAGTAGACAACACTGAAATCCAGCAAAGCAACCCACTCTGATTTTGGGGTCAACCTCATTGACTCTGGAGTCTCTGTCTTGAATGTTTTGACTTTAGCAACTGATTTAGGGTCTTTAGGACCAAGATACACTACCATTTAATGTTGGACTTGGGAACAAGGAACAGCCGGTTGTAGACGACCAGAGAGGATTGGATTTTAACCTTTTTTATTACTGGGTTTTGATGGGGGAGTGTAATGCCTCTTTCACGTTGCTGCTCCTGGGAGGATTGGCATATCTACTCCATCTAACAGGTTCCCTGGTGAGAGGAGGTTTGACTTTGACTGGTTGTTAGGAAACTACGCTTGTAATCAAACCCTTGGAGGCCTAGACTTGCAAACATTTTGCAGCCTGGCCCACACAGGTAGACCTTAATCTCTCTTAAAGTATGACAGGTACCTGGATAAATATGCACACCATGCATGACGGTCATAGGGTGCCGTGACATCTCTACCAGCAACCCCATTTTGACATAGTGAATCTATATGATACACAAATACTTCACCTCAGCTACATAGAATATTGAGAGAAGTGATAAACCACACACAAAAAACACAAAGTTATACAAAACAAGGGACATGCCTTCCTATCCATTCATGCCAAAAAGATAAAGACACCAGACCTACCAGTCTATTCATAGCCACCTCAGGATGCTGTTTTTGGTGTTTAGCAGCACGAGCTTGTGAATGGCATAGGCTATTGTCTGTTAGGCAGGATATACTTATGCAATAAAATCTGTTCTAGTGAGTGTATTAAAATCTGACTCTATGTCATTTTGCTTGCTGGTTTTTTACAATATAAATCACATCAAATATTGCAGTTTAAATAAACTAAAAAGGGTGCTAACTGTTGAACTACTCAGTAACTGTTATATAGTCTCTGAATCTTTCTGCATGATCCCCATGTAACTTTTGTGAAGTTTTAACCTAGTGATTTTGACAGAGTATCTCTTTACAGAGAAAGGAGAATTTATTTATTTGGACATTTCTTTGATGTTGATATTTGTGTGACACCTTGGTAAGACTGTGTAGATTGGTATATAAAGTAGCTTCGGTATCAGTCTTTCTTAATTTTACAACAAACTTTATGCAAAAATTATGACACAAATAAAAATAGCACTTAAGATAGGATATTATTTGTTGACTTGTCAAGGAATTGGTCTTTTGCAATATTTATTGACTCAGTTAATCAGAATGAAAAATGAACAAAGCTTGGCCTAAGATGATGAATCTGTCAGTTATGAGGCTTGTACAAAGTAGTAGTAAAAGGCATAACCCTGAAGAGAATAAACCCAAAGTTGTAACCTTTAAGTTATTAACATCAATTAAACCTGCCATCAAAGTATGAGACATAATTAAACTTTTCAAAGTTAATCTTAGAAGTTTTAAGTACATGGATGGCTGAATAAATAATAGAACAGAAAACTTACATTCTAAGTATGAAAATATAAACTGCACATTCTCTCCCTCCTCCCCACTGTAGGTTTCTCCTGACCCATCGAGTGCCTTGAACTCATTTTTTCCTGGCTTACCATCAGTAAATATAAATCGCTGTAGCTCACGATTACCATAATAATAGTACACTTGATCAAAGCATTCTTCTCTGACAGGGCGCTCAAGCATTGCTTTAGTTGTGTTGATATTTGGAACTGTGTTCTTTGATCCAAACTCTGAATATCAACATCCAGTATACAGAGAACATAAAGCTGGCAAAACTATAAACATGACAAAATGCAAAATTTCAGTGGAATATCACAGGTTAAATGCACAAGTATAATAAGCCCTAACCAGGAATCCCATGGGGATAAGACCCAAAGATCAAAGGGTCAAAACTGGAGCTTTAAAAGTCAAAATCAAAGTAGGATAGCCCTCAGTAAATGCCACGTCTTGTCATGACCTAAGACAAACCTTTTTGCACAAGTAATATATGAAGAAAAGTAGAAATCTTAAGAATATTTGTCCTTTTCAAAGAGTTTCATGATAATCTAAAATCAAAAATACACAATCAAAACATCATTAGCAAGTCCTAGGGAAAAAAGCTATGAAAAAGATGAAAAGCCCTCCAAATAAATTGGCATATCAGCGAAAATGTTACAGTAAATACAAATATTTTGTAATATGATATAAATGATTGGAAGGTTATTCACTAATGACGTACATTAAATGCACAAAAGAGATATTATGATTATTTTTTATGGAATGTCATATTAAGATGGCAGAGCAGTGTTTAAAAGATGTAAATATATAAAGCTAGATAACGCCATAAAACAAATATGTAAAGGTCTAGTGAAAGAAGATGGAACCTAAGTTGTAACTTAAATTGATCATCATAAATCAGGTACCGATGACATATTTTGTAAATTTCCTGGATAGATTTAAAGGTATTCCTGTTAAATAGTTACAATAAAAAGTTTTAAACTTTCAAACTCAAGGGATTATCACTTGCTCACAAAGAGGTAAAAAGGCTTAGATAAAATTTATAAAGCTGAAGGTCTATCATATAACTAAATGTTGATTACAAAATATGTTCACTGTTAAAGCTAAAACAATGGAAAAAGTTCTACCAGACATTGAGAAAAGTTTTCTTACAAGATGATGCATAATTTTAGTTGATATCACAAAATGCTCATTTTCTATAAACAACATATTCAATGTAACGGTTTGCAATACATATGCATTGTGATACATAAAGCTCTGTGATGACAAAAGCTCGGATAAAGTGTAAATTTTACAATAATAAAAGCAAATACTTTTTAAACTTTGTGTTCATAGTGGAAAGTCTCTTTACCTTTATTGTTCCTTTTGCAGGAGTAAAATTTATGAATTATGAGGCAGAAATTTAACTTTTGTACAGCACAAATCTATGTATTGCCATCCAAAGGAGGTTGATAATTAAAGTGTCATCCTAACTTCACATAGCGAAGTAAATACTAAGGGACATTATTCTTAATTTGAACGCAAATCAAATTCACGCTTTATTTAAATCTACAAAATCGGTGTAAACTGAGGGCTTTTTCATACATTAGGGACTAATAGGTGTTTATTTAATGGGGTGTTTCCACTGGAACTGATCCTATAACTGACTCTATGACTCTAGGCTTGGTTGCAAAGGTCGGGAATTGGGGACAAAAACCACAAAAAGCATTCAAAAGTGATGGGTTGGTTACATCTCTCCAACAGGACGTAGCACATATCGTCTTGTCTGAATTTTCTGACAAGCAGCAGCAAGCCCTGACAAGCTGTACTGACAAATGGACAGGACTGGAGTATTTAACAGACTCACCTTGACTAGGCTGATTAAATCATCTAGTCAGGATCCATGGTCGGGATTGAACTAAAACTATATAAACCCCCTATGGCTGACAAAAACATCTTTTGCCACTGCAAAGATGCCAGTTACACATCTGAGAGACATTTTATATCAGCTTAGGGTACTTTTGGTTTTCATTAAGTTTAATATTTTGCTTTGGGAAATCAGAGGACACTCTTAAACACAGCACCATCACGTGCCCTACAGCCACCACCACAGCCTCAGCCCCAGCCAGCCCCCCAGGAGAATAAAGCCACCCAACCACTGGGTCATACAATGGATCCTTCAAAGACAAGGGAAATGATTCTACAGCAACCTTATGGCATACCTCATGCACATAGACATCCCAGGATACCAAAAGTTTGTCAGGATGGCCCCTGCCTTTTTACCTCATCAAAGAACACATACGCCACTGCATCAAGAAGTCAGCCACCAATTTCAGGAAGCCATTAGAAGCGGTACTAAAACTGGCAATAAAACTGAGACACCAGGCTACTGGAGAGACCCTAACCTCCTTGTAGTATCAGTGGTTGGTTCGCCAAAGCACCATCTGCAAATTTGTCCCCAAGGTCTACCAAGCCATCCTTGTGAAATTCCTTAATATATATAAAAAACATTTTAGACAAATATTGGTGCTACCCTGATAGCCCTGAAGAGTGTAAAAGGATGGAGAAGTTCAGAACCAGCCTGAATGTCCCCCATACTGCAGGGTCAATAGATGGGAAACATATTGGCATGAAGAAGCCAAATGAATCAGGCACTGACTACTACAACTACACTGGCTTCTTTTCCCTGGTTCTCTTGGCCCTGGTGGACACAAAATGGATTTCTTTGGATAGACTGTGGGTCAAGTGCTTCCGGCTCAGATGCACAAATTTTCAACAAATGATTGAGTGATTTGAGGGAGAAGATTGAGGATGGCATCTTGGGGCTTCTCGCACTTGAATTACTGGGGGAGGGAGGGCCATTCTTGCACTATTGCCTGCTTAGTGATGATGCATTTGCATTCCTGCCATGGATGGTGAAACTGGTATGTGTGTGCCCAATGTGAACTACAGGAATCCTTCTAGGGGGACCAAACAACAACGAGAGCTACTGAAAGACTGTTTCCATCACATGGGGGCACTGGCTGGGCAGGAGGACAGGATCTGAAATGTGTTGTTCAACAACACCAGGGGAAGAAGCTGGCAATAATACCAAGAACTTTTATTAAGCTTGTGATGCTCAAATGCCAAGCAAATTTCCAAAAAAAATCCAATTCATTTCCAACAAATTTCAAAACTTTTCAAATCAATCATAAGTCCTCTTTTTAAAACATTGATCCTAAGTTATGTATATTTGTAAACCATTAATTTTTTTTATCTTTTCAAAATTTTTGTGCGAATTAGTAAGTCACTGTAAAGTTGGAAGGTTGCAAAATATTTGCAAAATATTCTAAAATTTCAAATCAGCAAATGCTTAGGGGAAACTAAAAAGTTTGTCCAAGGGTCAAGGTCACAGGCAAAATCAAAGTTTTTTTTGTGATCATACACTCTTTCATTCTTTCATTCATTCTATTTTGCTTTGGTGTTTGGGGCCAATGTGTTTTGGGTGGGGCGGTGTAATGCTTCTAGTTTTGGAAATTTTTTTAACAGTAGCTTATTATTTGTTTTTGGAAGATTTGGTGTGATCCTGAAAAGGACCTTTAAATATTTGACACTAGTGGTCCTACAAAGGACCGATTGTAGGCTTGGCAGTGGTTCTACTGCAACTGCTGCTTGGCGTTGGCTGACTGTGGAGGAGGCATAGGCGGGGCTAGTAGCTGATGACATTGTTGCTGTGAGGTGGTGGTGGTTGGAGGAGAGGCAGCTGGTGCTGGCAAGTTGATGGGTGAAAATGGCTGTGGTGTGTCAGTCTGTTCCTAGCTCATCATCCTGATATATTGTGCTGACTTTCTTCATAGAGGCAACTTATGGAGGGTTGAAGTGCTTTGTCAGAATACATGTGAAGGTAAGTGGTCTTAAAGGTCCAGCCTGTCGGTTGTCAATGACTAGCAAGGAAGTCGGCTGCCCTTTGGTTTGTTGCTGCTGTGCTTTGGTTGCCGCATGGTGCTGCTGAGGTTGGATGACCTGGCTTGTGTCATTCTGTGTCTTTGGGATGGTTAAGATGTATTCCCTTGTGCTGGTTGCTGTGGCTGTTGAAATATTGAAGCTGAACTTGAGCTGCATGAATAAGTCTGTTGCTGCGGTTAAGGTGGCTGACAACCGTGTTCTTCTGCTGTGCTTTCAATGTTGGTAAGAGGCATGACAGCCTTGTTTCTAAATGTCTGAAAGTCTTTCTTTTTTTAGTCCCTCAACTTCCGACTCCAGATAGTTGCAGAAGGCTGTTGTGTTGTAGCATTCTGCTTTTGCCTGAGAAATAAAGGAAGCATCTTATCTGTGTGAAGTGATCCTACTGGTTGGACTGGTGACTTGTTAAGGCTGTAACATGGTGTCTGTTGACTGCATGCTGATCTCCATGCAGCCTGTGTTGGTGGAGGCTCGTGATATATTGTGTGCTAAAGACCTCAGGAATCCAAATTTGACCTGTATCCAGATCTGACATTCCATCATCTCTTTCGGGGTTTGTCCAGACTTTTGTCTGTGTGAGCTTGCCGTAACATGTCAACCAGGCAACTCAAACCAGGTCTTGCAAACCTTGACAGACTGCTTGCGATTGTTTTCGACCTCTCCTAGAGACACTCCTACCTTGCTTTATCCTTGTTCATTAGTCTTATCGTACAACTCTTTGTGGTCTTTCACAAAATCCAATATGGCCTCTTCATCTGAGTCTGTGAGATATATGTTGGTCATGTGGCCCTTGTTGTAGCATGACTGTGATTTTCCCGCCTCTCCTCCAGCCTCTGTTTCTGTGTCACTCCTTTCTATCCTGTCCCTTTTCTTGCAGATGCAATTCCTCTGCTCTTGCCTCCTCCCTCCTTGCCTTTTCCTTGCTGTGTTGCTGTTGCTGTGCCTTCTCCCTATCTCTGGCCTCCCTCTCCTCCTTCCTCAACTGGATATTTGCTACTGTATCCCCAGCTCAAATTCAGGAACACTGTCAGTGGGAACTTCTATCTTCCTCACTCTTCTGCCTGTCTTTGGACCAATTGTCAGATTATAAGCAGCATTGTAATAAAAAACAAAAGCCTAAATTCAATAGTCAGCCAACTTCTAAAACCCAACACTGCCCTAGATAATTGTAAGAAGACAAACTCCTATTCTTGAAAAGCTGCTAGATGTAATCAGCCAGATGCTAGAATCCAAATGATGCACTGCGCAAACCACCTTGCCTTATAAAGTCACAGATTTTATCAGCAGACACACCGTGGGTCCTAAAAATAAAGTCGGCTTGCCCTACACAGTTTCTGGCCTGTCCATTGTTTTACTGTCTTGTCGGTTATGTGTTTACAGCTTGTCTGTATGTCGTCCTGGCTTGTCCTGCTGATATTTTACCAACCCTAGAGTTGAAGACTGGGAGACTTCCAGTCTTGACCCTAAGTGTCCAAGTCAGGTCGGCTATATTTACGACAGGCAATTTTCCTTTCAAGTATGGTTGATTAGTGCTCACAGCCTGTCTGGAGGTGGAGTCCTGTTACTTTACCAGGACAGGATGGGAAGTTTTTCAAGACATAACGGTCACAGTAAGGGATAAGACGGAAAGTGTAACAGACAAGCCATAAAGATTCACGACAGGATGGTTTCCAGGTGGCAGGAGACACAGGCTGGATATAGAGTCAGAGTGAGTCTGTGAAATATTAAACATGTTTGATATTTTGCCAATCCACCACGACAAGCCAGGACTCACTGACTTGGTAAACATTGCTCCTGACTCTCCAAAAATACCTAGTTACCAGTCCGCCAGTTCCAGTGGAAACACTCCTCATAAATGCAATATTATTTGAAGTGATATTATCAACTTGTTTAAATTAGAATAAGAGCAAATAAACATTTGTTCTAGTCTTACACGCTTTTGGTAAACCATTGATATTTACCAAATATAATTTTTTATCATGAATAATTTGGTTCAATCGATCATCAGTTCATTTTGTATTGTGCACAACAGGAGATGATATGGTACCACCATACCTACCATTGATAACCTTGTTGTGACAATAAAAATACATTAAAAGTCTAAAATACAAAATTTATTGTGAATGAAAATGTACTGGCAATTTATATTTACAACCTCTTTGTCTTGTAGCATAATTTGCCTGATCACACCAAAGATTTTATCAATATCCTTGAGGAAAATGGAGCCACCTATATTTAATATGGTTAATATGTGATAATAAATATACATTTAAAGTCCAAAATGCAAAATGTATTGTGAATGAAAATGTATTGTGAATGAAAATGTACCGGCAAATTATGTTTACAACCTCTTTGGCTTGTAGCATAATTTGTCTGATCACACCAAAGATTTTATCAATATTCTTGAGGAATAATGGAGCCACCTATATTTAATATGGTTTTCTGCATAAAATAACATAATTTACCAAACTCTGTGGATCGTAAATTATCCATGCTGTACATAACATATTGGGAGTGAACATAAGTATTGATTGCTGCAATTGGTAATAAACTTCTGATATTTTAAGTAGTATATACATTTATAATTAAATATCTGATATAAATATTTATCAATATCTGATACTTTAGAAAAACAAGTAATAGTAAGAAAAATCACCATAAACCCAAATGACCAGTTTTGTTAAGCATTTCTGAGTGTAATGAAGATTGTTGAACAATGGCCACTCAAGAAATTTTTCCAACAAAATAATATCACATTCATCTCAGTAATTCCCATTTGAGCAAATTTCATACATAAATCTTCGGTTAGAACTAAATTAAGTAGGTTGTAAGACAGATAGATGCAAGTCTTGGTAATTATCTTGATCTCTCAAAATAATAATTCAATATATAAGAATAATTATTAAGATTTATGCATATACTAAATTGATAATTTAAAAAAATATTTAAACATTTTCGTAGTACTCTTCTGTAGTAAGTAGTCAATCTAAGTTAATTTCTGTGTGAAGTGTTTGGTTTTTCTTTTGTGTTATTGCCTTAATTGTTTTTATAACCATATGAGTGAAGAATAAATAAATATATCAAATGATGCATGAAGTTGTTCCCTTTATAATCTTAGTATATTTATGACACATGACATCACATATGGAATAATATGTAATTTTACATACCTGTTAAATCTCCACATGCAAAAAAGATGAGGGCAGACAAAACTACAGTTCCACTATCCCGAACAAATGTCAGCTTAATGGATGACACCAGTATATGTTCAGTGTTTGGCTCTTTCACACAAACTTGCTTCGTCACATTACTTGTTGATACAGGTATCTTTGTTTTTTATATAAATATGAAAGCAGTTGATACAGGTAAGTGCCAATTTTATAAATGAATGAGTGATTTTAAAAAAGTTGCCATTTCCAAGAATTTAAAAATACTTTTTGTAGTAAAAGATGGATGAAATGATTTAGAAAGAAGTAACATTTAATATTTATTTATTTCAGGTTTTATGTCGCTTTTAACACTGTACAGGTCATATCATAACAGATAGTTGGAACGGCAGAGGAAACCAGTACATAAGTTGGTCAAGGTTCTGTACTACAAACTGCCGGCCAACAGAAAGCAACTACCAGCTTTCCCACTTGAGGTAGAGCCGAGAAGGGAGTAATAAGATCTTTCAATGAAACACTTGCATAATTAAGTAATATGTTGAGACTATTTGAAAAAAATCTTGGAAGGCTTTTATGGGATAGCAAGTTGCCAAATTTTGTGAGGGTTTTATAGTGACATATAACAGCAATGTCTCATTCAGTGAGTACTGCACATTATGAATATCATTAGTCACATTTAATCACATTCAATAAAAACTATGTTTATGTGGTTATTGTAAATATGTTTTGGAACATGAGCCAATTTTGCACTGTTCACTGTATACCTACTGCATATACCTACAGAATCTGTCTTTTGATGATCATTTGGAAGATTGTATGTATAATCAATGCGCTTTACATTCATTACATTCACACATGTCTCTCGAACTTCAAAGTTCTTTTTATTCCTGGCTGAAAAACAAGACTGAATACCAATAATGACATGAAAAAGATTCAGTGTATCTGAATAGACCTTTGATTGCTGATGTTGATTAATATATCTTTTTTCCATTCAAGCTAATTTTAAAGTTATTTCTACCATTTTGCTTTAAAGTAAAACAATGAAATGCAATAATTCACAGAAAAAATCTTGAACTGTTTGGGGAACTGGGGGATGCATTCTCTTTGTTTTGGAACAACATACATGAAAATGTTTGGAAATCCTGTTACAAAGATACCTGGTAAAGTAAAAAGAAACATACATAAAAACATGAACAAATAATAGATCAAAAACTTTCTTATAGCATTATACATAAAAAGGTTATTCAACAGAAGGCATAGTTTATTCTTTTCATTAAATTTTTTCATTTGTACATTAACCGAAAAAAATAAACATAGCAAATGATGCTGTTATTATCAGTTTTTATTTTAGTATCAGGTTTTTCCAATTTTTCATTTAAAGTAGAAATATTTTTCCCAAATAAGGTTTCCTTATTACAGTAAAGCTTTTGTATTTAAATCATCACATGCTGACCCTCTCCAATGTAGAGCTAGTTTACCTCAGAATGTACATGTTTTAATTATAAATGTATCTGGCAAATCCATTTAATAAGACCTTTTGTAAAGTTTAATTTCGGTCATCAGAGAATCTAAGGCAAACTATCCAAAAACATATTGAATTAGGACGATTATTTATATAGTCAAGTTGTTTTAGAGGAAACACAGGGGATGACCAAGGAATATGTAAACAGGCAAGATTTGAGTCTTTTTTAAGGCAAAACTATTGCCAAAATGTTTCACTGATTTGTGAACTGAAGAGTGAAAAATGGAATTGCCAAGAACTGCTTGCTAGGGTGACTATGTCTGGTGATACAGGAGTAATTGCTCAGAGACAAGCACTTTTTAAATTAGCACATGGAGCACCTATTAAGAAATTTGGAGACCAAAGTAGTGGTGTTGAACACACAGTGATACTCAGCAGGCGACCAGTGCTGCTTTTTAGGCTGGTTGTTGCATAAACAAATTCTCTCTAATTTGTTACTATATCTACAACAGTGCTCGACAAAAATTCGAGGTTACATAGGGTTAACCTTCTGAAAAATCAGTTATGATAGTTATAGTAGGTGACTATTAACCAAAGCATTTACAGCAAGGGGAGCGGCTTCATGGGTATGATTCAAGGAAGATCACATATTTACAGGCGCCAGGCTTTACAAGTCTTACAAATGTGTATATTCCAAAAAGGAGAAGTCTGTACTGAACCACACGCCTAAGTTTCTAATAGTATCAGCAGGGACGTGGAAGCTTACAGGGAAGTGAGATGACATTTTGAACCTTTGAGCCAAAGACAGTGAATGCTATTTTGTCAGGATTTTGTTTTAATTTACTGACAAACACAGATATTTGGCCAATTTGAAGGTTAAAATTCACTTTAGAAAGAGCATAGGTGGTATTTTGAGTCACTCAAATATGCTCTCAGTCCAAATAATGGAACAGTGGTATTATAATGCCCTTTAGGGCAGAAGTCATAAAAGGACCTCATTTAAAAACACCAATCAATTTTACTTTTATATGACTTACTGATGACTTGGAATGTAAAAATCTACATGAAATAAGAACCTCAAATTTTCACACAACCAACACAACCAAATAAAATACAACTTTTAAAGATGTATTTTTAATTTATTTATTTGGGGTTTTATGTCACTTTCAACACTGTACAGGTCATATCACGATGGGTAGTTGGAAGGGCAGAGGAAACCAGTACATACACTTCGTCAGGGTTCTGTACTGTGTAAACTGCCAACCAACAGCAAGCAACTACCAGTTTTCCCACTTGAGGCCGTGCCAGGAACCGAATCCCAACCTCAGAGGTGAAAATGTATTTTTTAAGCTCTCTTTTTGTATCAATGGCTTCAATTGCCAAGATGATGAATTTATTGTTTACATTATTTTGGGGACAAATTGGAGCAGTGCTGGCCGATTATTTTTAATTATTATGTTGTGTAGAAAAAAAAATAACTTAACTTTACACATATTACCCCATGTGGTGTGATACAACATCCATTAAACTTGATACAGTATTATTTTGGCCATTTGGTAGTAATAGGATTATTTATCCTAATTTAGTATCTTTATTTGCAGATGCACAACTCTTATATGTTTATGTAAGAAATGTGGCAAAAAACACATTGACTTTTTCTGTCACTTACACTTGATAATGAGCAGAGCTCTATTAGCTCTTTTCTTGTATTTTGCCCCAGGTTTTACCACTTTCCAAGCACCAGGTACATTGTCCTTCATTGGATTGTCACTGACATCAAATTGTCTTCTGTTTTTCTTTCTTTGATCATACGTCAGTGTCAATGTCCTTTCACAAAAGTTGGAGACATGACAGTCCTTTCCTTGCTCATCTTTGATGACTGTATCAATACCTGCATAAATTTTTTTTTAAATTGCTCATACATGTTGTAGTAAAAGGTGTACAAGCTATAGAGTTTAAGGGATGGGTCTTTATTTAAGACTTTGGCCATGACTTACCATAAATTTTGCAGTTGTAGTAGGGAATAAAATTTGGAAGTACCATAACAGTTGCAGAATGTATCAAACATATATATTATTTTTAAAGTCACCCCGGTTTTATTATTGGTGTGGACAGCCAATCCTATTAAATTTTTTCTTAAAGCTTTTCTTATTTCGTTCTTTATCTGCTACATGGTATTTGAAGATGCATAAAAGATAAAACATTGCTAAGAATGAGGCCATTCAAAAAGTCTGACCTGCGAATGAGCAGAGGAATTTTCGTCATACGGGAGGTAGAGAAATAGGACAGAAAACAAGGAAAGGATACAGGAAAAGGAGCAGCCAAAGAAGAAAAAAATGGATGGCGAATATGGAGTGAGAAATAAAAAACTGCTTGAGTCTTCTAAGTACAGGCCGTGTGACTAGAAGCATGATGCTACCCATCTATTTTGTAAAAAGCACAGAGGCCATAGTTAACTTGTCAATTTGTCAACCACTGCTGAAAGACCACCTCTGGGTTGAATTACTTAGGAGTGGTGAACTGAATTATAGAGATTTGGTTTGAAATGCAATACTCAAAATATGGAAAGTTACCATGAAACACATCAGGGTCAATTTCTATAATAACACATAATGAGACATAGTAATGCTATCATTTGTGTAGACAAAAACCAGTTTCCAAGTCCTGGAAATGAAACAATATCCAGTATTTCATTTGGTTTAATATTTGCCTTGGTGAAAATATAGACGTCCCAACATGAGACATAAGAATGAATGAAAAAAAGAATGTGAATTATTATCAAGCTAAAATACAGCACATATTTTGAAGGTATAAATGTTTAATAATATTTAATACGTTTTTTTATATTTTCAAGCAGTGTGAGCCATGCATTGTGGATGAATAAATAGATTTATATATATTGGTTCAGTGGTCGGTTTCACAAAACCTCCTCAAAACATTCCTTTCCTTCCTTTACTTTTACCTTTCTTTCCAAAGGAGGCTTTGTGAAACCGGCCCCTGATCACTTGATAGTGGTTGTTGCTATTTTAGTCCCAGATGAAATAAAATTCAATATAGGAGTACTCCCAAAATCAACCCCGGACTGATCTGGAAGGGCAGGGTAGATTTTGGTCTGTGATCATAGTAGAAAACTCAAATGTTATCAGTCTTGACCTCCTGTCAAAGCCCATGGCAATGTCCAGCTACCAGTAGTCAGAATATAACAGATTGAACACATTGGATCCATGATGATTAATTTCTTTGGTGAAGAAAGATCCATAAACCACACCATCTTGGTAACCAAAGATTATATATCCATTTGTTCATACCATCACATATGGATATCGGTTTTGTTTTGACTTTTGAGTAAGATATGGGCCTGTCAAGATAACGTAACTTGCAAAACCAAAGTCGCAACCACAACTGCATCATACATGCCACTGCTCTCATTAATCTATGTGCTGGACCAACATCAACTAAAAAGACATCACAGCAGCTCTTTGTACAACAAACCACCTCATTCAACAATCCAAAAATTATATGTTCATAATGTTAGAAAAGTTTCTGGCACCAAGTTTGTTCACCAATCCTTTCATTATCAAATCAATAGTATGTTTAGCAACATTATTTGACACTAGACACAGCACAACGATAGTCTCATGCTTATTCAGGCATGGACAAAGGCCATGATGTTTCTGTTCAACAGCTGGCTAGAGTAACTTTGATGATACCCAATGCCATATTAACATCAGGGATTACTTCCCAAGTAATAAACAGTCTACTAGTCTTTAGGTCATTCGTCATCCATGCATATACTTTTCAGGTCGAAATTCTCCAAATATTTTGAGTTTGCCAATGCAAAACAATATAATGTCCTTTCAAACAGCATGGCTTAAATAAATCAAAACCTAAATCCCTGTTGTAGATCCCACTAAAGGATACTTCATGGTTAAGTTAAGTGAAAGTTAGTTGTTTCTTAAAAAAGAACAATGTTAAAAGATTGTCCTTGTTCAAGAAAACATAAAATTCTTAAAAGATGTTTCCACCACTTAAAGAAAAAAGGTTTTATTTCTATTTAAATTTCTTTTAAAATAATTTATTGAAAAAGATTTGATACTGATGAGCGTGAAAGACTTTTGCATTGCAAATAATTCTCTTTTTGAAAACCACTGTTATCAATAGGACATATTGGAACAACCTCCTCAAACTAGAAAAACCTTTCATTGAGTTTTTTGCTTGATCCAAACAGTAAAACCTCACATTCGCAATCACAGAATCACTACTGACTTGACTTTAAGCCTTGAACCAAATCAAGTTATGACAATATTTCATACCACTGACACCTTCTCAGACCATTTTTATCAGGTTCTCTCTTTTCATAAATACCTTAAACCTGACAAAAATGAGAACTGAAGTTCTCACTTTAAAACCCCTAATTACTCTTTAAACCAACTTTGTACAGCCAATGTCATTCAATTTTGTCACGTTTCATTGACAAACATGCTCTATCTAACACCAAATATGTCAAGCAAGGCAAGATAGATCAAACAAGGAGATCAAGCATCTGAATCATTGTATCTGGCACAAAAATAAATCCATGTTCAACAGTATGAAAGATATTGTATGAAAGCCACTTCAAATCCATTAAAAAAGAAAAATGCAAGAAAATCCTCACAACCCACAAATATTATGGGCAATTTATGGCACACAGCCATTAATGTGTCAGACAGATTACCAGTTTAATTACTTCCATGTATAGTCCCCACCACCTTAAGTTTCTGGATAGATTTGTTCTTTACAGATAATATAAAAAAATCCATACAACATCCCCTGTATTGTATATTCCACAACATCAGACCCGATCTTCTTCCCACTACCTTTTCCACTTTCTCTGAAGAACAGGCTGCAAAATTCTCCAAGCAAACCATGTTCTCTTGACTTGTGGCCCACTTTCCTTCTTCTAGATTATCAGATCATCCTTATTACCTCCATTATTATTAATGCATCACCTGAATAAGTAATTGTCTTAAGTTTTTAAACAGCCTGACATTACTCCATTCCTCGCAAAATCATTGGATATAAAGAAGTGTTCAAAAACTACAAGCTTTTTTTCAGCCTTAACTTTATATCCAAGATTCTTGTTAAGTCACTTTATTCATTTATTTCTTTGCAGAGATACTAATACATATTTGTCGAAGGAATATAGCTTCCCATTTTTCATTAATATTTTGGAAACCAAGTCATAAAAGATATGTTATTTGTATCTTCAGAAAAACACACCTCTTCCATGAAATACATTTCAGAAACCCAGTTGTCAGCAAGCCAGGTCTTACAATCAGCTCAACTGACCCAAGTGGTGCCCAGGTGACCGCAACAACCCAGTGAGCCACAGACTTCCTATGTAATTGTTGCTGACCAACTTCCGGGGACTTCAACACAGCTACATTTCACTATCAGCATGACCAAGGTCTTCAACCCACCATCAGTAATCTCTGTCACAGACACAGAAAATGTACACAACATTTCAGAATTCTCTAGCATCTCCTTCAACCATCAAGTAGCAAGAGTCTCCGCAGTAACCAGGCAAGATCTTGTCCCCCAGCAGACATCCAAGCCCAAGCAACAGTAGACCTACTGCATCTACCTACAAAATGTCTTTTTCAAGACCACTGCTGTAAAATGTCCTCATGCCAACACATTATTTATAGGTTCCTTTACGTGCCACCCAAATTTTCCCAAAACAATAAATCAGCTATATGTTCCAAAAATCCCAAAACAAAAAAACATTACGCCACTCCACAGCAAAAAAAAAACATGAGTCTTAAAATACAAGAAGCAAAATGAGTGAGTGATTAGAAATTTGAAGCTAAAAAATTTCAAACATGGACTTAAAAACATTTGAATTTCGTAAAAGTTTCTAAAACATTTTCTGGAAATTTTTAAAACATTTTTACCATTCACAAATTTCTCAGGTTTGAAAAGCATTTGGACCTTACAACATCTCGCAAATGGGTTTGGACAAAGATTTTTGAAAAAACTTTCACTTTTGACCTTTCAGAAACTTTAACAGTTATAAAAAGATTTAACATTTTAGAAAATTGTGAATTTAAAAATACTGTAAACATTTGAAAGTAAAAAATTATTACAAAAATAATTTGTGAAAGCTTTTTAACTTAAATCCATTCAGAAAGATGAACAAAATCTGAAGGTTTACAATTTTGACATTGACTGTGGGAGAGCTTAAAACAAAATTGTTTTGAAATTACTGCAGATTATTATGGATCTTGTGCTTTTTGGAAAATCTATCGGAATTTTTGGGTGAAATTTGTTGGAAATATTGTGGGACATTGATTTAACACTAGCTTAAATAAAAGTTCTTGGAATACTTGTGTAGTCCTGAAAAGGACAAATAGATACCAGCTTCTTCGGTCCTTTGGGTAGTTACTTGTCCCATCTCAGATCCTGTCCTCCTGTCCAGCAATACACAGTGATTGAAAAAATCAGTAGGTGTTACAGATGCTTTGCCTCTCTTGAGGGATTCCAGTGGTTTTCATCTGGCACATATACCACCGGTTCGTTTGCTATAGCTGCTATGTCTTCTGCTGGGGTGTGTGCCATGACCAATCCACTTTGGTGTGTCCTCAGGATGTTGTGCAACACAGGACATTTTAAAACAATGTCTTTAACAACCCTTGGCCTTTGCTTCATTGTGTCCAGCAGGGCCCTGAATCAGCTTGCCAAATGCATTCTCCACTGCCCTCCTGCTGCTGTAGTTTGCTATTTCCTCTTCCCTTGTGAGTTGTATTATGCTGCAGGGTTTAACAAGCCATGGCATTAAGGCAAAGACCCACATGATCTCATGAAGACCCACTTGACCCAGCACACACCCACAAGAATCTTTATTCAGAATCATACAGGTCAAGCGGCACCAAGGAAAAAAAGACTTGTAATATTCACCTCCAGATCTTTTTGGCTTCTTCTTGGCAATATGTTTCCCATCTAGTGCCCCAAGATCATGGGGACATTCCATCTGATTCTGAACATCTCAATCAGTTTACAGTCTTCAGGAGTGGTAGGGCAGATCAAATGCTCTTTCTGAAATTCAGAAAGGATTGCTTGATAGCGATAGGGATGAATTTACATATGGTGGTTTGGCCAACGGACCATTGATACTGTAAGGATGTGTTGGTTTTTCCTGTTCCCAGATGTCTTAGTTTTATTGCCAGTTTCAGTTCAACTTCTAAGGTTTCCTAAAAAAATTTTCTTTCCTTCTTGATTCAGTGGTTTGTGTGTTCTTCAATGAGGTGAAAAATTGCAGCTGGTATCCCGATGAAATTTTGGTAACCTGGGATATCAATTTGTATTTAGTCAGCCAAGAGGTTGTTGTAGCAACCTCTTTCTTCTCTTTGACGGATCCATTCCATGATCCATAGGTTTTGTGGCTTTTTTCTTATCCTGGGTGGTGGTGAGAGCTGTGGTGAAGGTGCTGGTTGTATGGCAGGTGCTGCTCCTGGGTTCAGATGAGTCCTTTTGTGTTGCAATCAGAATAAAAATTTTAAAAGGGTCCTAAGCTTCTGTAGAAAGTCTCTCCGATTGTAACTGGCATCTTAGCAGTGATAGATGATGGGTTACAGCAGCCAAATAGGATTTATATAGTGTTGGTGTGATCCCAACTCCAGAAATTGATTAGTTTAGCCAGGGTGGATCGGGACACTGCTCCAGTCTGGTCTGTTTGTCACTATCACTTGTCTTGACCTGATATGGCTTGTCAAGGTCAGGATCTTGCTGTGATGCACTATGTCCTGACAGGGAGGTAAAATGACTTTTTGATTAATTTTTGTCTCCGATCCCCTACTCAGCTAACAAACCCTAGAGTTGTAGAGTCAATTGTAGGGTCGGTCCCAGTGGAACACCCCCAGAAAATACAACATTAGAATTTTTATCGTTACAAAATGAATGTGATACAAAAGAAAATATGACCTATTAAAATAAATCTAAAATGCTGCAGTGTTTTATTCAGTTTAAAATTGACACACATAAAAAGTAACTATTTGTGTTTTATCTGCTTTTTTTAACAAAATAACATTAACTTGAATGGTTGTTGAAATACAGTAAATTGAGTTTCATATTTTCGAAATGCGCTGTAAATGCAGGCAAATATAAACTGTTCAAAGTAGAATTCATTATTTGATACTATGTAGGAACTCACTTACTCCACATTCATTTATTTTTAACAGAAAGACATGTGATAACACATTCATCAATTAAGTGGCCTTAAATCTTTCATTTTTTTGATATATTTTATTGCAAATGTTGATTTATTTGTGACAGCAATTTTTCCAACCTTTTAACCCTCAAGCGACCAAGTGGGGTCATTTTTGACCCCGGGCATATATATTTGTGTACCATTTTTTATGTTTTAATAACCAGAATGTCTCCTGCGATGAATTTGTAAATCTATCTGTCTTACATTTGTTCACTGAATTTTGCAAGGATCGGCAAATCTGTGTGGCAAGGGTAAGCAAAACTTCTGGCAGTCACCTATGACCCCAGGACGATC
The DNA here is from genome assembly GCA_964017235.1 of Sabellastarte sp. h YS-2021. NCBI lineage: Eukaryota > Metazoa > Annelida > Polychaeta > Sabellida > Sabellidae > Sabellastarte > Sabellastarte sp. h YS-2021. The sequence continues at coordinate 23,051,325 of OZ024933.1, read as the reverse complement.
AATGAGATTTGTGACATCATAACTTAAGAAGGTATTGCAATTTGTCAACTCTGAGCATTACAATCAACTATTATGGGTAAAAGAATGGCCAACAAATCTAGCATAGAAAGATTTACAGCTGGACAAGTGTTGAGACAGATTCTGAATGCCCAAAATGAGGATAAAACTAGCACCGGTCGGTTGATGGATATGAGTCAGCACCCGACAGTATCTCTGACATGCCAAATCAATTTATATAAAATGTAAACATGATGTACATACCATACATACAAGCAGGGCAAGGTATGCCCACAAGAAAAGCCCAAATAGGCCAGACACAGGCCCACGTTGGTGCTAGAGCTCATGGACAAGCAGGAAAAATTCTGCCGCATATCACCATTATGACAAAGACATGATATAGACACCACCAGAGATAACAAAACAAAACCATTATATGAGGCATCAAGATTTCCTTTGATTATATCACCACAAATAAATCTTATTGCATTAGAAACCAACACAGATGCTACATGAAAAGAAAGAGAACGATGAAACTCATCATGAAAATAAGAAATAACAGTGGAAACCAATTGACAGTCCAGAAATCTATGTCATGATCAGGCCTTTGGTCATTGAGTGGTTGTAAAGAAGCAACCATGACACATAATAATTTGTGTTATTTAAAACAGATGAAAGATACATTGTCTCAGCTACAATGCTAAGGACAACATTCAGATGCATTCTGAAGTACCAAACTTTGATAACCGAACAACCAGAGCAAACAGGCAGGCCATGGCAAATGTTGACATTATCGTGTCAAACAAGACACAAATCTCAATGGCTATATAATTATTGCTTTATTACCATATCCAAGCATTTAATATATATGTTATTATACATTAGCAAACAATAATTTGATGTAATGGACAAACTTGAACAAAAGTAACTAATCTGTTTTTGAGTTTAAGGAAATGTCTTGTCATATTTGCAAAGCACTGTTTATTCTACACATTAATGCATGCTAATAATTATAGTACCATATTGAAATATGTATATCATGCAAAGGTGCTTTATGTTTTATTGGCTTCTATTATGATTTCATGAGATTTTAACATGCATATTGCAAGATTCAGCATGCACTGGTTGCCTAAATAAACGTAATATTGTGTTTTGGCAGCTTTCTTGTGAAAAAATATAGGTCAAAACCATACATTTTAGCATAATGTGATGTACAAATATATTAGAAAGTGTAAGAAATAGAAAAAAATAATGGAACACTCATGTATATATAAATATTTCTATATAAAATCAATGGAGTCATAAATGACCCCACCTGGTCATATTAGTTGCCTGTAACAACTTATTTTGTATCAATGACTTATTTTGTATTACCTGACTTATTTTGTATCAATTTTTGACTTATTTTGTATCACCGACTTATTTTGTAGTAAAATTGCCTTATTTTGTATTACTTGGCCGACTTATTTTGTACCAACAGCTGACTTAATATGTTACAAAACGGTGGGCAGAATTTTGGCAAGATTTCAGGGTGATACAAAATAAGTCAATAATACAAAATAAGCTGCTCTATAGACAACTTGTTTTGTATCACTAACTTATTTTGTAGTAATTTCAATTCACCTTTTATAGTGGCTTGTCTCCATCAAAGGATGGACTCAAAGGAATTTAATCCTCACTGGATTCAATCTTGTAGTCCATTTACCATTCGCCTGATAGTAATTCTTATTTTCAGCACTAACATTCCACAGAGATATAATTAATTAGACTAGTCAGTAGTATATTGAAACTTATATCTGCATCTGTAAATGAACTTGAGTTTGGTGTTAAATCTTGAACGGGAATATATTTGTGGAAGTACAAAAGCCCTTGCTGAGTCAGATAAAGTTTACATAGAGCTCAGATTTTATTTATTGGTAGTAACACTAGAATAAAAAGGTTAAAATGCTGCAACTGCTTGCAACAAACATGTTGTTTCCCAATAAAACATAGCATCAGAGATGGCCAGATCCCACAACCTTGGGAAATCAATTAACTCAGTGAGATTAGATCCCAGTAAACATTTTTAGGTTTTGGAAATGTTTGAAAGGAAACGTTTGGCAAAGGTTAAAAAATGATGGGTATGAAAACCATTGGTAATGGAATGTTTTTAAAATGTTTTATGAAAACCATTTATTAAACGTTTAACGATAAATGTTAGAAAAATGTTATAAATGAACATAATAATGTCTGAATAATAATGGGGTCAGAGGTCAAATTCAATATCTTTGCATGGTTGGTCACTATTGCAAATATTATTTTTATGTCTAAAATTGCAAGATAGTGGGTTAGAAATTGTGGCCCCATTGAATTCTTTTAGGGATTGCATGTGGGGCAATTTTTGACAAAGTCCTCTAAAATCCCCTATTATTGCTCACCGCCATCTTTGTTCGGACATGTTTGAAGGTGTAGGTTTAAAATTATAGGTTTAAAAAACGTTTTTGATAGAATGTTTTTAAAACATTTGACAAGCAATGTTGGTTAAACATTTTATGTGTACTGTTTATCAAACATTTCATAATAAATGTTAGAAAAAACATTTCCAGCAAAACCTTAATTTCTTCAACTATTTTATAAATGTTTTAAAAATGTTTCCAGTCAAACCTAGCTTCTTGAGTTATTTTATAAATGTTTAAAAAACGTTTTCAGTAAAAACATTTTTATAGAGAATGTTTATAAAACATTTTTTAAACATTACAGCAAAAACGGTTACTTAGAAACATTTAGAAAACCAAAGACAGGGTTTACTTAGGTTTGAAAAACATTTTGTAAACGTTTAAACCATTTAAAAACGTTTCTAATGTTTACTGGGATGTTAAAATGTGCACTTCGTACACTCAAGAAACATCTGCCTAAATATTATATTCATGTTCAACATTACAGAGTAAAACTTATAGAGAGCATTGATGTGAGACTATGAAGTTGAACAATACACCTGCCCCCCCCCCCCCCCCCCCAGCCAATGTTCATGTGAAGTATCAACCTTTTAAAGACTATAAAGGTCAGCAGTGCTATGACAAGCACAAAGGTCAACATGTTACACTGCGCATTGCTAACCTAGACTTCCTAACTAATATCCCTACCAAGTATCAACATCCTACACCTTACAGTTTCAAAGATATGGGCCGGATAAGATTTTAAAGATCAAAGTCACTACGGCAAGGTCAAATCAAGGTCATACTATGATGCTGCACACCTACGCCCCTTAACCAATGTCCCTCAATGTCTCTATCAAGGTTCAACATCTTACCCCTTATGGTTTATGAGATACAATACAGATGAGTTATTACTAAAGCCAGCCCGTCCACTTGGCCGAGAGACCACACAACTGCCCAGCCTGACACCAGTCCTGGGTGACAACAATACTTGCACAGTGCAAAAGCTACATATGTCCCAAATACTGTTTTGCAAAATGTCCAATTCTATAGACAACAGGCAAATGGTAATCACATGACAGCTCAGCATTATTCAATAAAATATAGAGAAGGTGGCAAATGTGTTTATCCATTGATAGCATTTAGCATTTTTTAATGTATCAGAAAGAAAACAAGAATGACTGTGTATCATTTTAATAACCAAAATCTTTGCAATACTAAAATTTCAGGGATAAATACAATTTTGCCAATTCTTATGTGCTAATTACCATTGTAAGACGTCCTCATTCTACAAAATTATCATGAAAATTATGAAAAAAATAATGTCAAGTTTGGCACATTGATCATCATTCCAAAAGATTGGAATGTCTTTTTTAACATATTGCACCTATTGTAGTTTTTAAGATGTCCAAGGATCTTCAATTTGCAATAGGAATGGCTACACATCCAAGGAAAATTGCATGGTCTTTCATGGAATGGCTAATAAGAGGCAAATATTTGAACATTATAACAATTTGGATGTATTTTCTAACTTATGATTTAGTGTAATCTATGCCAAAGAGTTAATGTAACATTAAAATAATGAATAAACAAAGAGTTCCACGGTTTTAAAAACAAAATTTCCTTACACAGTTTGGAGTTCTGTAACCTGATAATACAAAATAAGTCAGTGATACAAAATAAGTTGTCTATATTGCAGCTTATTTTGTATTATCAACTTATTTTGTATCAATGTCAGTGCTGAAAATAAGAATTACTATCAGGCGAATGGTAAATGGACTACAAGATTGAATCCAGTGAGGATTAAATTCCTTTGAGTCCATCCTTTGATGGAGACAAGCCACTATAAAAGGTGAATTGAAATTACCACAAAATAAGTCAGTGATACAAAACAAGTTGTCTATAGAGCAGCTTATTTTGTATTATTGACTTATTTTGTATCACCCTGAAATCTTGCCAAAATTCTGCGCACCGTTTTGTAACATATTAAGTCAGCTGTTGGTACGAAATAAGTCGGCCAAGTAATACAAAATAAGGCAATTTTACTACAAAATAAGTCGGTGATACGAAATAAGTCAAAAATTGATACAAAATAAGTCAGGTAATACAAAATAAGTTGTTGATACAAAATAAGTTGTTGCAGTTGCCGAAATAGCTTGGTCACATGAGGGTTAATTTATGGTTTGTTGTTTACATGTACCTTAGTCTACTTTGCAATACACAACATCCAACTTGCGATAACCTTTTGATCTCTAGGAGGAAATAAATGGATGTGACACATAAGATTGCTTTCTCAATTGTAGAAAATTGGATGCATGTTGACAAACAAATCGTGAATCGGACACTTCATATATAATAGGCTGTGTATATGTGTGGAATAATGTGAGATTTATAATAAAATTCAATATAATAATGCCTGAATAATTCTATCTTTTCAGTGTATCGTTCTTATATCTCTAATTTGCATTCACCCATTGAATGTAGTACATTAAGTTAATAATTATAGTCCTGCCTTAACATTTTCAGGTGTATTATTAGTCTTCCCACATACAAAAGTAACAAGCACAAAAATAATCTCTAAAATTAAAGCATGAAAGTCATATGTGATGTTTTGACCTTGAAATGCTATGAAATACTTTTTAATTACATTTTGATAAATACAAATGACAATGAGGAACTCTTTTGCAGTTATAATTTACGTCCATGAAAGCAGAATTCTCTGTAATGTGTTTTGTGGTAAGAAGACTTTCAACTTCAAATGATAGTTACACACAGTATATAACATGTCAGTGCATATAAACCTAATATCAGAGACATCATTTTGTGTTTACTCAATATGAAAATCCATGCACACATTGCATAGATATCTTAAGCTTAAGTTTTGCCAACTTACAAAACCTGTCAATATCTGTAATGGCGTCACAATTTCAGGATCGGATTGTACTTTCAGTTTTGGGGGAGTTACCATACCTTGGGAAAGAATTAGAGTTGTGAACATGTGTGGCAGCTTGTTTTGAATATACCTTTGTGATATATTTATGCTGCCATTAATTGATTATACTAAATGCCATTTGACGTACATATCCAGACATTGTGTAAGTATATGGTAAACAAAGTATATGTTAAACAAATACTGTTTTAATGTTCTTCAAGATGTAATAAAAAGAATACTTACCACATACATTTTCCAAGACTAAGAACAGCACCATTACAAGAAGTAATCTAAACATTGTTACTTGTCTGAGCCTTGCTTCCCTTGTGCCTTCAACATAAACGGTGAACAGTGTAATATTAATGCCTTTCATTGTGACATTTCTTAGTAGACCTTAAAGAACACTCCATAATTAAGCAAACCACAAAGCTTTTCCCTTTCACTTGAAATGGAAACAAAATAACATTACACAGCCCACAGAAGGAATGCTATTCAAAGAACTGAACATCTGTTGATGAAACAATTGTTGCAAAAAGATTACCTTTGCGTAGTATTGGCGCTTTCTTTTATTAGGTAATATTTTATGACACAAAGAATAGACTTTTCCATTGTGAATAGTGAGGCTTAAGTTGAAGAAATTAAATTCTTAAAATAAGCGGCCAGTGTATTGTCATTAATCTTTACAATGTGCATGTTATTTTTTTGGTGGGTTAAATATTCTACAAAGAGCTAAAATAAAAAATTGTGAAATTAGTTGCATGTTATTTGTATTGATCTGTCTTAATGTGGGTCTATTATACAGTCCCCCCCCCCAAAAAGACAGTGACATACAAACATGAGGATACTGGCTTTATTTAGATACAACAAGATATATATATGTCATGTATAAAATACTAATACTATTTACATTTCGTTATAAAATACACATAAAATTCCATTAAATGTATAAAGTATCATAAATGACTGCTGCTAATCTTTAAAGTCCAGTTCACTAAGCAGCATAGTAATGCGAATAGAAGTTACTAATTACTAATATGATATACGCTGCAGAAAATTAGAGTCCAGTCCACTAAGCAGCGTTAATTACTACATTGTGATGATAATATTAAAAATCATGTTAAGAGGTGACCTTGAAGAGCAGTACCCCAAGTACTAAGCTAACTTCCAAATGTGACCTTAAGTTAAGGTCAGTATTTCTTACTTACTATATTATTGAGGGGAACTGCTAGATAAGGTGACCTAATATTAAGAATTATTACATACATGCATACAAAAATACAATACAAAGACCCTCAAGCCCAACCAGTAGGGGTAGATGCAGTAGGGGATTACACATCTATGACTGAGGCCAATGTAGCAGCCAATTGCTCTCCATATTTATGATCCGCTTGTATGTACCGCCATACACAGTCGGATGACCAAGTACCATGGCTTTGAATATCACGTATTGGAATATGAGAATTGTAAGCCAGGGTTGCACCCGACCTTCTAAAACTATGAAATGTATAAAAACTGGGATGTAAACCTAGTTTGACATTAATGTATTTTAAACATTTTCTGACCTTTGAATCAGTCATGGGGAGCCAAACTTTGTTGTTTTTGTACTGAAACAGGGAGGTGGAGGAAGAGAATGTGTACAACTTGCTTAGTTGCTTTAAAGCCTTCACTGGGCAAATCCTAGAACGCAGTCTAGGCAGAGAAATGATATGCACTTTGTCTCTGTTTTGGAGAGTTTTTGTCCATTTTATCAACAGTTTAGCAAATCTCTTAGTAAAAAACAGATCTTCCCCAGTAAAATGCCTAGAAGGATCAAATTCTCGCAAAGCATGGGGTGCCAGGTTCGAAAGTCATAGGAATCCGAAGAACCCCACTAAAAACATTGCCTTAAACACGGGTCCCATATATATACTGTCACATTCTTTGCAAATTTTATGTAAACACTCAACATCAACTATGTTATGTGGCATTACATGTAAAGGCCTATTTTGCTTTACAGACTTTATAAAATACTTAATTTTTAGATTATCAAACAAATTGTATTGCAAATTATGTACAACACACTTAGCCTTCAAGGCAGACACATAATTAGCTATCATTACAGCCGAACATTGATTATGCAGTAAGCACTCAAGGAACGCAAGTATTACATTAACATTTAACTTGCAGAGCTCTACTCCCATATGAATGCAGAAGGCAATGAAGACTTTGAACATGGCTGTGTATGCTGCCTGTGTCTTGGGTCTGAAGGCTTTGCCGACTCTGGTGGAAGCTTTTTGTACCAGAGGTCGCATTCTATGATTATCTACAACACAGTATAACATTTAAGCATATGCTTTGGTCACGCCACGCATGCGCATTCACACACCTCTAGAAATGTAATATTTTTAGAACAATAATACACCATACCGTACACATTGAACATTTTAATTACATATATTGGTGATTACACTACAATTCAGGGTCTAATTGCAACATCTCTACAGAAACAGTACACCATATGGGATTTGGGATTGTAGCCCTCAGCAAGCACCAATCTTGGGCAGAACCGCCCCATCTTGACAAGCAATCAGCTATTTTGTTATTTTCACCTCTTATATGGACATATTGCAGTTCAATATCATGGACAGAAGCTAAATACCATACATTCCTGGCACATGCAGCTAGATATGGGTCTCTGGTTTTGCCACTGGTCAACACTGTCACTACTGCCTGGTTATCACATCTGATTAGTATTTTACTCTTTTGCCAATGATGTCTGAAGACTTTTAGTGCCAGAAAAATGTTAACCATTTCTAGGTGAACTATTGAGTAGCTACCATAGCCTAGTTGCAGGGGAAGATGATATACTAACTGACCCCAACAAGCACCCAAACCTGTCAGACATGCATCTAAGTCCAGGACTGAATCCACACTTTTGTGGTGATAAAGTGATATGCCATTATACACTGGCAAAAATTTTTCAAACCACTTGAGGTCTCTTTTGAAATCTTGGTCTAATTCAATTTTTTGCGTCACATGGGCTCGACGCAACGTCATCAACATTCTATTCAGAAACACTCAGGCTGGTTTGACGCATTTATGTACAAATAAAAGCAGCCCCAGTAGGGACTGTAGCTGTCTCTTGCTACAATGAGTTCTGCTACTCCACTGACGCACTGTGCTCAAAATTTGATTTAATTTTTCAGGTGGAATTTGAATGGTACCTTCTATACTGTCAATCAACACCCCAAGACATACTACTTTTGTGCTGGGACTTACCAGCTTCTTTTTACTTATGGTGAGTCCAAACTGACTCATGACGTAAACTAAGGCGTCGAACGCATCGGACGCAACGCTTGGAAGTGCAACCCCAATGTAATCATCTATGTAATCGATGATTCTGTACCCTTTCCGCCTCATAACGTAGCGTACCGCGTCACTGAGTCTCTGGAAGATCTGGCTTCCATGGCGAGTCCCGAACGGAAGGCAGGTGTCTAAATAGACGCCATTCCAGTTTAGACCCAATAGGTCGTAATCGCCAGGGTCAATTTTGACGTGCCTGAACGCCCTGCTGACGTCCACTTTGTATAATAAGGCACCTTTACCCAATTTCTTAAGTTCCTCAGTGATATCATCTACAGATGGGAACCTTAGGTCAAATTGACTGCCTAGGTACGTATCTTTGTCAATTCCAGCATTCACCGACTCCCCTACTGGCCAACTTAGATCTATGATTACTCGACGCCTATCAGAGTCAGGTTTATGACGTGTCATGAAAGGGGAGATGTGGCCACCTTCAATTGGGTTTCTATCAAAAGGACCTATTATGGCACCATAATGGGTTTCTTCACTAATATATGCTTGAATGTCACTGGGAAATTGGTTTGCCGAATTATGGTTGACGCCCTCGTGACGCAACTTACAGGTTCTGTTGAAATCAAGGGGGAACCCATATTCCAGCAATTGTAACAACTGCTGGTCCCAATAATCCACTAAAGCCTCCTTCCATTTGTCAATGTTCAACTGGGATTCAACAGGTATTCTGGCTGACATGAAATTGGGGAGACCCGTTTGTCTAACCTTTTTATGAACATCTATTGGATTAGTGTACACACCTTGATTCGAACCCACAGGCATCATTTGATCCTGTAGAGGGACATAGCCAAACTCAAAGTCACTTTGGGTTAACCACTTTTGATATATGGGCTGGTCAATATATTCAGCATGATTTTTGGGTGAATACATTAGTGATGAGGCGAATTTGTCCTCAATTCCCACAAAATTAACATCATACAGTGGTACACAACCATCCGACACACCTCCTTTTGTCTTTATACTTGTTTGCACAGAACTGTCAGAATCTTCGATGTCAACATTAGTTTCACTATTTTCTACACCTTGAGAAGTTACTTGTGTGAATTTGCTATTGTTTTCATCGACATTACTAATTAGACCAGGAGGTTTGTCACACCTTTCATCGAATTTGTCTATCTTGACATTTTCAATTGACAATTTGACACTTTGTTTTGGTATGATACTTTCTTGACCAGATTCACACTTCTCCCCGTAATTACTAACTGGAGAAGTTCTTTGGAAAACTCTGGTGTTTACCACTTTGTCACGGTTTTGGTTTTTAGTCTTTGTACTACAATGACTTCTAACTAACAAGGAATCAACAGTAGTGGGACATACTGACTTGTTATAAAAGAAGCGAGAGTGAAACTTTTTCTCTGCTCCATGAGCATTATTTTTGACATTTTCTTACATAGTTTTGTTGCTACGACTATGTTTGACACTTTCTACTTGTCTACAGCTGCTCTGTCCCACAGATGAGCAGCTGCTTACTCGTTTTTTGTTTGGGATTGTTTTTTGATCAGACAGTCTTTCTCAGCATGGTTTAACTGTTTCCCGGTACTTAGACAATGGGCACAGATGTGTTTATGTAACCTACCATTCATCTCATGGTCATGCTTGTAGGTACACATGCCACTTTGGAACAATTTACAAAACCAGGGTTTCCTACCCCCTTGTTCTGACTTTTGCCAATGATTTTTAGAGTGTCCTACCCCCACATGTTTCTGCGCATGCGCCCTGCGTATCCGATCGATTCTGTCAGTGTTATCCCACTGTAACGCCCCCCTTTCCATATCGCACAGTAGTACTGCATGAGCAGCCTTCGCCCCTTGCCACGAAAAATCAGTGGCATCCTCCATGAGGTCTGCCATGTATGAAATCATAATATCTTTCTTTTCCGGTGAATTTTCTTCCAGGATATTTCGACAAAAGCCCTGGACCCACTGTGTGAGCGAGAGTTGATCATAACTGATCCTTTGCCTACTGACACCACCCAGTATGGCCTCATGGGGCCAGGACACTTTATTTTTTACATGAACTTCAATGTTCCCACCCCTTTTTGACTTAATTTTAACTTCTTTACCTTGACTACTAGTAGCTTCATCTAGATCCCTAATTCTCCTATCAACTTTCTGCTGTAACGTCTTTGACTTCAAATACTGTAAACTTGGGGCCTCACTTTCATCTAAAGATGAATCTGATGACACTTGTTTGGTACTTGTACTTTTACTTTTTACAGCTTGAGAAAAATTGTCTGTACTTAACTTTCCTCTGCTCCTCCCTCGGGTGTCCTCTTCTTCTGCCATCCTATGCTCCACCTTGTCTAACCTTTGGTTGACCTTCTGCAGCTGCTGAAGTATCTGTTCCTGGATCAGCTGTCCGCTCACAGAACCAGCAGAGGGTGAACCCCCCTTAACGGCAGCATCTCGAAAAAGTCCCGACTCTTCCACATCACTAGTTTCCTGTTGAATATATTTACACCTCTTCCCCGTGGGTGGGCTATGCCTCATGGTACACTGTTTACACCGATTCTTCTTGGATTGAGGCATTTTATAATGTCAAATGGTTTGAAATGTTACTAGTTCAGTTTCTGAATAACATAATATGCACACAGAGTAAGATCTTGGGCGAGTTCAGGCTTAAATTACCCATAATTTGAAAGAAAATCAATTTCTGGCCATTAATGGCTATGCGCAAGAGAAATAAATAGGTTAGACCATCCCTTTAACGCCAAATAATAAGGCCTGAGGTCGTCAAGATGACTACTCTGTCGCACTCCAGCTGACGACAGTTCACAGAACTTCACAGAATCCTTCAGTAGCAAGCATTTAAGTAGCAAGCATTTAAAAGAGACACGTTAACTAAATGACCGTCCTTCATATATACATATGTACACGTTAAAAAACCCTAAAATCACTTATAAAAAACTAAAAACTTAAAATCAGTAACAAATTGTAAATCAGTTTTCATCGTAAATCAAAACATTTTCATCATGTCTTCCAACAGTTCTGTTTTTCAAACTAGCAATGTTGAGCACAAGACACCCCATTTATAAATATCTTAACCAATGATTTCCATTTGTTATTAGCATAACCTTAGCAACCCCCATAATCTGCATTAGCATTTCTTGGCACATGCCAGGAAACCCCCTTTTTCATTTGATTCTGCCAATACAAGGCCCAGTAGCCCTGGTCACTATGGGAACTGGGAATCCCCAACTCTGACATTTCAGTTCAAAAATCATTGACCCTTGGGACTTCACCTCTGAACCCCAGTTCAACCAATCCCCAGCTTAGGATTCACATAAGACACCTAGTGTCAATAAGGGTAAGCACTACACACCATTAGCCTGGTATCCTGACCTCTAATACCTTCTGGGGCAGGACTGACCACTGGGGTGCCTTAACACCCCAATTGAAAAGCCCTTTTTTTCATTTTCTTCCACTTTTCACCACCAATTTTCCTTCTTTGCAGCAAAAAAAGGAGGGAAAACTTCTGGCAACAAAGATTGGCTGAAATGGAAAAGATGTCAGGAACTCAAATGCCCTGCAAGGGCTTGGCTGGGAATAGGAACAGATTCACCAGTTATGGTATATGTTTTCAAAACGATGTCCAATTCTATCTTGACATGTTTTTGAAAAGAACATGAGCTCTAGGTTTTGCAATAATATGACCTCACATGGCCAAAACATGATAGAGGGTTTCAAATTTATACCCTGAGTTGGGGGTGCAATGTTGGACATCATCTGGAAAGCTAAAACAATAGCAGCCCTAAAGCCAATAGAATTAAAACATAGAGAAAAGGATCTTCCTTCTACTTAATACCAAATTTTAGCCTGTTAGTGGGGTCATCTCTGATATCATGAAAGACTTATTGCTGAATCTACTTTAATCATGACAGGGTTATCTTTTATGTTCACAATGACCTCTGCAATATTAAGAAATCTTAATGAACAAGCTGAATAGTTATAGTAACATCTATGAACATTGTGATACATTGACTTTCCTTTTAAATAATTAAGTAGGACATGTCTCCAGTAACATCCTTTTGATATGTCAGTAACAGAGAGCTATAAAAGTCCACATTTTCATTATTTTTTTTATTTGAGTACCTCTACTTCTCTTATTGCTATAAATGGGACACTACAACTCAGTGACAATACACACAGTGTCAAGGTGGAAAGCTTGCCTGCTGTTTGTCGGTTTGCAGTTTACAGTGCAGAACCTTGACAAACTGCATGGACTTTCTTAATCTGCATTTTGGTAGGACATCTTCGACACAACTCAGACCGTGATTTCATTCAGGATCTCTTTTTCAAGATGTCTGTAAAACCTCCTGTGACCTCTCATGAACTGCAGGATGGGCATATGTGACAGCTGTGATGGCCAGATATGAAGGTTTTTCGGAGCCTTAAGGAAGAGACTTTGAAGTAAAAATCAAATACATAAAAAAACAATGGCATGACATGGTCTGACCTAGACATTACAGAGAATTATTATCAAGAGAATTACTATCAAGGATTTCGTTCACACAATCTAATGTAATAACAGCTTTTACATCGCTTAATCTCATTCATCTAGACTCTGGAAAACTAAACAATAGCAGACATTAAAAGTCAATTGTTCTATTTGATGTGCAAGAGAATATTTTAAAAAAATAAGAAAGATAAAAAAATTATAACCCCTATCAACAGAGACATGGATTTATTAGCTTATTAGTTATACAGTACATGTGATTGGGTATACACTTCCCCTTGAGCTAACATATTAAATAATGATTTGATATGTGATAGTTTGTCATTTATTTATTTTGATTTTATCTGTTACACAGCTGGGCAATAAAACAAGGTTGTTTAAGTACATTGGTAACCAAAATCTGCAGAAAATGTCCCCCCATTTTGAAGACAGCAATCATGGGCAACTCTACAGGAATATTAGAAGTAACTATCCTGATATTCTTTATGAGCACATTATGAAATATCTGTGTGAGAAATGTAACACCCATTTTCTCACTTTCAATATTGGCTGTGGCTTTTGTGTGGTGTGTGTTGAAGACAGCAGGATATTTTACATGCTCTGAATAACTTGTTTTATAATCAGAGTAAAAGAGTAAACTATACATAATATAAAATATAATGTAGCAGTGATCATGCTGGAATAAAAAGGTTACTTATAAAAAATTTGTGTTAAAAAGCATAGAAAGTTTCTGAAATATTGTTCTGGAATATGATAAATTCTGTGTAATTCATTTGAGCATGACATAACAACACACTCTGAAGTGACATGTCTTGTATTGACATGTGGGTCTATAATTTGATACCAAAAAGACCTTGATGTGAAATTGATATATGATATATTATATTAAACAGATGTGCCATAAGTGGTGAGGAGAGAAATAACCTGATGACAAGTGCATTGTAGATTCCACATAAATACCAGCTGGTCAAAACAATAGCAAAGGGCTTTACATATGAATGAACTGTATGACTTTGTTACACAGAAAGAACGGAATATTTTATATTGCTGAATTTGTGAATATTATAAAGTACTTTGATAATGGACAATATAATTTACTTAAACACATAAAAAAATTGATAAAGAGAACTGAATGATGTCCATTGTTGAGTTTGTGAATATTTTAAAGTAAATTGATGATACAATAATGGAATTAATTTGATGGTTATAAAGTACTTTGATGATGAACAATAAAATTAGTAAGTACATGAAACATTTTGGTACATTACAACATTTTATGTGAAATAAAAGAACTCAAGTCTCAAATTTGTATTTAGAAAAGCTGAATAATTCAAACAAATTAACAGTATTGAAAAATTAGAAGAGTGTATTACTATGGCAACTAAAAGTGCAAATTTACCAAGAAATAAGTGCCCTTTGAGAAGTGTGCATCTCCCCAGACAGAAAAGCTGCAATGGATACATCCAATGTAAAGGATATTCTGGTTGAACTACTGGATGAAAAGCTGGAACTCCACCTGAATCCAATGAAGGAGGACTTCATAAAGCTTAAAGAATATGTTCATACAGAGAAGCAAGAGACTCGTCAAACTATTTCAAGGCTAAAAACTGAGTATGATGAGGCAAAACCAGAAAACAAACAGCTACAACAACAGGTGCTGAAGCTGGAAGAATTTCAAAGAAAGAACAATCTCAAGTTGATGGCACTGCAAAAAACAAAGATGAAAACATAGAAATTGCTTTAATTTGTAATGAATTCCTCCATAAATCCTACAATTTGATGAGTGCACTCTTGAAAGAGTACATACATTAGGTCAGTTTAAAAAAGGCCAAAAAGAGATGTTCTGGCAAGATTTACTAATTTTAAAGACATGCACACTGCGTTGGAAGTAAAAGAAAAAAATATGGCATACTCTTATTGGAAGACATTCCCTTGGAAATTTAAAACAAAATACAAACGGCTATATCCTGTGTTGAAAGCTGGTGACCTTGTCAAGTTTGGTCGGATCTGGAAGGGAAGAGTGTAACCTATTTTGAGTATTTTAGTACTTTCGGGTCAGCCTCCAAGGCTTCCCAAGCTTTCCAAAGTTGATATAGTCTTGCCCCTACAGGTAGATCTGAAGCAACAGTTTGGAAATTTGGCACAAGATTTACAGAACTTAGGTCTACACAGGAAACATTGTTCACATATTTTAACAACTGATGTTGTCTTACAACAGACAGACTTATGCCTGTCACCGGTAAGTGCGGCAGCAGTTACCGGTTGTCTTTAAGTTACAACAGGAAAAGACAAAAAGTTTAACTTAACAAATTTATTTAGCAATTAAAATGATGATTCCAGTCAACTGGTATGCTCCTAATAGTACATATAATGATAAAATAATGAAACCTATCTGACCTGACCACTTTGACTGACAGTTAAATTTATCCACTGTATCCAGCAATCGGTTCTGTGATCTCTCCTGTGATCTGTCCAATCTGTCTAACACACAGATATCTGTATCCTGTGATAATGTTGGCTTTCAACTGTATTTCTTCAAAAGTAATGTACAAATCTTGATGTCTTTGGTTTTCAACTTGATACTTTTTCAAATGCAATGAGCAAATTTTGATAATAAATGTTTAGTAGGAAGGGCCTATTCAAGGGAAGAAGTAATTACATTTTAGGAACGGTCCGATTTAAATTATGGCTACCAAAAAACCTCCAAATTTTGGAAATGCTACTCTGATGGACGTGAGTACTCAATGGTTTCTAGTACACTTTGTGCCCATTTTATCAGTTAACCTCAAAATTATGTCAGCTAGAGAGTGAACCACACCATTGTAAACTAATTAAATATTCACAAAATATTTATTCCGTGTCTAGATGCATGTGTTCAAGTACGCCTTTGTCCTCAGTGGGGAGAAATCCAATGAAAATTAATTAACATTTTTGGTTTCATTTGAATGCCTTCTAACATAGCTTCAAATACAATTTTAACAATGGATGGTCAATAATACAATAGTTTATAACACTTGTGAGGCTGGTCACATTGAGTAGAGAGTTTTGCTCTTTGAGTGCATCAAAGAGTAAATTTGCAGTTTAGGATGTTTAGGGCACAACCTTTTTACAAGACCTCTGACGTGGTCATTTATCTCCCACCGTTAAATGTATATTCAATAAATAAAGGAGGCTGTATTTTCATTTAGATAAATGTACATAAAATATTAATCCATCAGACAGTATTGATGAAATAGACAAATGTTTGGCATTCAACATCCAAAGCCTCTAAGACCAGTAATAAGTGAGTTCTAGGCCCTTTATAGATGGTTGACTCCCATTTGACCTTGAAGGAGCTGTGAAAGGTCAAATCTAATGATTCGCAATACGTGTTTCCTACTGGTTGGTTTTACTTCCCAGGCCTCTGGGACCAATAATAAGTACATTTTAGGCCCTTTAAAGATGGTTGACCCTCTCTCCACCTTGAAGGAGGGGTTAAATATGACAGCATCAAAAGATTCACAGCACATGACTTCCTACAGGTTGTTTCAAATATGCCAAGCCTCTAGGACCAATAGTAAGCGAGTTTTAGGCCCTTTAAGATGGTTGGCCCCGTTTGACCTTGAAGAAGGGGGTCAAAGGTTAAATTTGACATCATCAAAAGATCCACAGCACATGATTTCCCATAGGTTGGTTTAACATCCCAAACCTCTCAGACCAATATAATACGTAAGCTTTAGACCCTTTAAAGATGGTTGACCCTTGTTTGATGTTGAAGGAGGGGTCAAAGGTCAGATATCACCTCATTATAAGATCCGCACCACATGATTTCCTTTAGATTGGTTAACATCCCAAACCTCTGGGACCAATAATAAGTGAGCCTCAAGCCCTTTAAAGATAGACCAATCCTGTTGACCTTCAAAGGGTCAAAGGTCAAATTTGATCAAACCAAAAGATTCACAGGGCATGATTTCCTATAGGTTATTTTAACCATTTTTAGAATTTTAGACCCTTTAAAGATGGTTTATCTCTGTTTGACCTTGAAGGAGGGGTGAAAGGTCAAATCTGCCATCATCAAAATATTCGCAACACATGACTTCCTACAGGTTAGTTTAACATCCCAAGCCTGTGAGACCAATGATAAGTAAGTTTTAGGCCCTTAAAAGATAGTTTATTCTCGTTTGACCTTGAAAGATGGGTCAAGATTCAAATCAGACATCAAAAGATTTGTAGCACATAATTTACTACAGGATGATTCAACATCCCAAGCTTCTAGGACCAATAATAAGTGAGTTTTAGGCCCTTTAAAGATGTTTGACCTTGACGAAGGGGTCAAAGCTTAAATCTGACCCCATAAAAAGATCCTTACCACATGATTTCCTATAAATTGGTTTAACATCTCAAACCTTTGGGACTAATATAATAAGCAAGTTTTAGGCGCTTTAAAGATGGTGGACCCTTGTTGACGTTGAAGAAGGGGTCAATGGTCAAACATCACCTCAGCAAAAGATCCACACCGCAAGATTTCCTGTAGGCTAGTTTAACATCCCAAACCTGTAGGAGTAAAAATAAGTGAATTTTAGGCCCTTTAAAGATGGTTGATCTCTGTTTGACCTTGAAGGAGGAGTGAAAGGTCATATTCGACAGTATCAAAAGATTTGCAGCACATGATTTCCTACAGGTTTGTATATATGCCAAACCTGTAGGACCTATAATTAATGAGCCTAACTTTAAAACTTTTAAACTTATTTGATATTTGCTTCTTCTGTTATTTAGCTATAAATGAGGAAATAGCTTTCACTCATTTATTATATTCAATGGAGGTTTTGAGTTTTTCACTCACATGATTTTGACCTCTTCAGACTTTAAATAGAATCCTTTTATACTGTAGATATTTGGCTGATTTTAAGGGGACCTTATGAAGTTATAAATATATTTTTCAGGATTCAAAACCATTTTTCACCTGCATATAAGATCACAATTGTGAGTACATATACTGGTACTCAATATGTTCCAAAAAGGGTTACGTTTAGCATATTTTACTAAACCATAACATATCGGCCCTCAGTTGGTTAATTATGGCCTGACTGATCTGAAATTTAACTTGCCCCTAGCTTTTGATATGAGTAAAGAGCTTACCAAATTTTGTTGAAATTAACAGAAAAATTATTTTTGATCCAGTTATCTTGATAAAGGTCAAAAGTCAAATTGTTAAGTATTTTCCCAGTGGAAAAAGATAACTGCCAAAAATTCCTTTGGTAATTCTATATTAATAGAGATATTCAACTCTGAAAAACTGTGGCATTCCTTTTAAGCGATCTTTAAAAAATTCAGTCTAAGATTATCCGAACTACCATGTCAGGAAATCGGGCTAAAAGCTGAGAAAGCATGGCCAAAATCAAATTTGTTACTGACTTTGTGAAACTTAAGGTTAAGGTCAACAATGAGTACACAAAGTGAAGATTTGCAATTTTGTGAAAAAGGTTTACAAAAGTGAATGTCTTCAGTTTCTGTGAAAAGGACGCATCCTTTTTAGAAAAGGGAAAATTTGCAGTTTCTGTGAAAAGGAGGTGTCCTTTATAGAAAAGTGAACACTTGCAGTTTCTATGAAAAGGTTGCATCCTTCTAACAAAAGTCAAGATTTGCAGTTTCAGTGAAAAGGACATATCCTTTTAAGATAGTGAAGACTTGCAGGTTCTCTGAAAAGGATGCGTAATTTTTAGAAAAGTGAAAATTTGCAGTTTGTGTGAAAAGGACTTACAAAAGTGAACACTTGCAGTTTCTGTGAAAAGTTTCAATGAAAAGGACACATCCTTTTTAGAAAATTAAAGACTTGCAGGTTCTCTGAAAATGATGCGTCCTTTTTAGAAAAGTCAAGATTTCCAGTTTCTCTGAAAAGGATGCATCCTTTTTTAGAAAAGTGAAAATTTGCAGTTTCTGTGAAAAGGACAAGCCCTTTTCACAAAGGTGAAGATTTGAAGTTTCTCCGAAAAGGAAGCATCCTTTTTAGAAAAGTCAAGATTTGCAGTTTCTCTGAAAAGGAAAAGTCATGATTTGCACTTTCTGTGAAAAGGACACATCCTTTATAGAAAAGTGAAGATTTGCAATTCCTCTGAAAAGGATGCATCCTTTTTAGAAAATTAAAGATTTGCAGTTTCTGTGAGGACGCACCCATTTTAGAAAAGTGAAGATTAGCAGTTTATGTGAAAAGGACATGTCCTTTTTAGAAAAACTTAAGATTTGCTGTTTCTCTGAAAAGGATGTGTCCTTTCTAGAAAAGTGAAGATTTGCAGTTTCTGTGAAAAGGATGCATCCTGTTTTAAAAGGACAAGATGTGCAGTTTCACTAAAAAGGACGCATCCTTTTCACAAAAGTGAATATTTGCAGTTTCTGTGAAAAGGATGCATCCTTTTTAGAAAAGGGTGCGTCATTTTCAAAAAAGTCAAGTTTTGCAGTTTCTGTGAAAAGGACACACCCTTTCTAGAAAGTCTGTTTTCCAATTTCTTGGCTTAAAAGGGCTGAAATATAATTTTTGGTCACAAAAAGTCCATTTTTCAAAAGTGTTTTTCACCGTTTTGCAGCAAAAGTGCCAAAATCAACTTATTTTAAGCCTAAAAAGGAAAGCTTGACTTTTCCTTTTTAAATCTGACTTCAGTTACATATTATTGAAAACTGGGATTTACTCAAAAGTACCAGAACTTCCGTACACGATTGCTCCTATTGTATTTTGAGGTGATGCTGAGATCGTTCTCAATGAAAAAATGACGAAAAAAAGATCTTATTCCAATTGTTTCCTAGTGGAACAGCCCTTTAAATGAATCATACCTACAGTACTGTATGTTGTGTTTACTTGTAGATCTACTGACAGTGTGTTATTCAGTATTGACTTGAAACATGTGCAAAGTGAATTTCGGGAGGACACTTACGTTACAACTTGTTTACAGCTTTTAATCTATAATTGCCCTTATCAACAAGAAAAGCACAGTTTATCACCTATTTGTATCTGATATCTGAAAAATAAGTATATGTTTTCAACAAACCTGATACTTTTGTGGTGAGATTATTGAATTGTAGTCATCAAACAGGTAACTGTAAAATCTGATTTACCGGTTTAATGACAATTATCACTTCAGCTTTGGATATTTTATTAGTGAATGTGACCAAAGAGTTTGTGGATCAGGTTTTATTTTGTGTTAGCTTAAACATGAGGGTTGGCATATCAATTTAATATCCTTTATATCACCTCACCAATGCTTCACACTGTACTTCTTACTAAGAAAGTGTAAGAAAGAAGTGGCACTTAGAATATATAGCAATTACTTACCTGGACAGAAACTGTAATAAAATCTGTTGAGATTAACTCATGGATATTCAGTCACTGTATGAACCTCCTGACTTGGCGAGACTTTACAAGACCTTCAGACCACAATATCCCGTGGACATGTATGATGCAATTGCTAAATACTGGTCAGAAAAGGGAGACACTCCCAAACTCGCCTTGGATGTGGCCTGTGGAACTGGGCAGAACACCATTGCTTTAACTCATTACTTTGACCATGTGATTGGCATAGATTTCAGTGAAGCTCAAATTGCTGAAGCTAAGAAAACAGCGAACAAAGTAAAATTTCAGGTATTGTAAGCATAAAATTATTAATTTGGGGATCAATTAGTATTGTTTTATGCTTAAGCCATAAGGTAGAAGAATGGGACACCTTTTCCAGTCATCTAGTGAGAGCTATGGTTGTTTGGGTGTTCAGGAGTTTAAATCTCAACATAATCTAAAATGGAAAGTTGATGATAACTTCTGATAGTCAATGTTTACTGTGTTACAATGCAGAATTTTTGGTGATTTTCTCTATAATGCGCAAACTTTCTCAACATGACAGTAATAACGATTCAATGGCAAGCATTGGCAATATGAAGCATTCTATGCCAATTTTTAGCAGCTTTGATTACGCCATTCTATAATACTGATAATCTAGATTGCATATCGTGTGCTGTTTTTTACAACAACCGGTCATTCTATGACCTACATAGCAGACACGGGGTCAAGTACTTCCAGTACAATGTAAATATAGTTGAGAGATCCACAAACCACTGCAGGTATCCGAATTACAATAAGAGAACCCATCTATCGCATGTTTTGACCAATGTCAACCAATTAAGTTAGGAAGTCTAAAATATATGTAAATATACACTTGCACATGCTTATAAGAACTATCTTTAAAATACACATTCTTATACTGATGTCATCTTGTTTTTAATAAAGTAGTTCAGATAAATGACCATATTTATTTTTAAATAATGACAATCCTGATTATTTTCAAGATTTTGGCTTGTAGAATAATTATATCTAAAGGCAGATGATTTCTGTATGTGTTCATAAATACAGCAATAATGTTTGTCATGAAATGCTTACAGTTAACCTGTGTGTTGGTAAATCACTCCACTACTTTAGAAACAAACACTGCCTTAGTTATTAAGGGATTGTTTTCCCAGAGTGAGGTCAGTCCCAAGTCCAGTGCTAAAGATAAAGGAGAAGAAGATTGTCAAAGGGTTAACCAATGCCTGAGACTCTAACTTGCAAAATATATGTATATTTTATTTTTTTATAAAAGTTAGTTGCTATAACAAGATATATTAGATTAATATATATATATCTAAATATGATAAACTGAATGAAGAAATAATTAAACATGATGCATTGATAATGGAAAGTCTAATGAACCAGTGACGCAATAGTATTGGCTCAATTTAAACGCAACCTCTCAGTCCTCCACGTACTGCCATACTTCTGTCAGTAAGCTTTGTATACATTGATATTCTCTGCATTCCATGGTCACACAGATGTTTTTAACAAGTGCATCATTCCTGCCTATCATAGACGATATCAAGGTAGGGTGAATTATCATTACTGTAGCTGCTCTGTTGCCTTCCTCCCAATTCCGTATCATGCTTTCTTTTTCTGTGTCTCCAATGAAGATAAAGTTTTGAAATAAAGTAGCAGTATATTAACTGTCTCTTTACAGTATCTTTTCCAAGTCAAACCATGGCAATTGTCTCTCCAAAGTCTGATTCTTTTCTGCAGACAAACCGTAGCTAGAGATGGGTAAATTGTTTTCACTGAATGTACAATGTTCTGATTCTGTTTTTCATTGCATCTGCAACTGCCGACAGAAAACCACATTAAATGTTACTGGGACATAAAAAAGGAATGATAATCAAAGGAATTGGCAGTTGACACATTGCACTGGTGTTAAAGACATAACACTATTAAGAGTACTTTTTGTTGAGCCACATGGCTCAGCAGAGCACTAATATCTGATAAACTATTAAGTTTTGCTAGGTCTATTGGAAATAATAAAAATAATAACAATAGAAATGTTTCCACAATAAAGTACTTAATTAAATAAAGGTTAAACTTAAATTAGGAAGAGAATTATAAAATAAACTTCAACAGCAACAAAAAAGCAACAGAGAAGAAGTGAGCTAAATCATATTCTGCATAAAAATAGCAACATCCGTTAGTTAATCTGTTGAATGATAAAGTCTATTTGAAAAATATTTTTAAATTGTTGAAAGCTCAAAAGCAGAGACTTTTCATATAGAATTTTCAAGTGTAAATACTTTCAGAAAGTGCTTACACTACATTTAAACACATTATCATTTGACTCCATATTTACTTCATAGTGTCGCCAAGTGCCATAAAAGGGGACTGTATGGTCTATTCTGTGACACCCCCCCCCCCCCCCCGCCTCTGAGGTGTGTGGTTCAAACTCGGACCTTATGTCATTGATGGTTAATAGTTGCTAAATGACGACCAGCTTACAGTGCACAATCTTGACCAACTAGTTATATACTGGTTTCTTCTGCCTGTTAAACTACCTGTAATGATGTTATTCCATTCCCATATTTTGTGTATGTCATTCTATTATATAAAACTAACAGTTACTTCGTGATTTTGACCATATATAGAACTCTTTTCAGCACATTTCCAAAGAAACCCTTTCACATTTATTTCAACTAAATTGATCATAAAAACCAAAATAATACACACCAGGAATATAGAAATGAAAAGTTATTATGTTAAACGACATTTTAAAACTTATAAATTAAGGAAAAGGTGTAATTTAAATAGGTTAATAGCCTCGTAAGTGTCCAATATTGGAAAATAATGGACTGTTGACTCGGTCCCTTCGGGACCTCGTAAACAGTCCATTATTTTCCAATAATGGACACTTACTTGGCCATTAACCTATACGTAACTAAATGTAGTGCCATTAAACCCACAAAAATCAAACAAAGTAATATTGTATCCATTTCAGATGCAGAATTAAATCTTGGTGAAAGTGACAAATCCTTGATCACTAGAAACATACTGGTCAATTTTAGTCATTCTGGTGTTCTACAAATATACATAAATATTAATGTACATTTAATGTGGAGATTTATTATGTCCACCTACCTCCATGAATTAATGTCTTTGGTGTCATTTGTTTGGTTGTTTCTTTGCTTAAAGCAATATTGGAGGTGTTTGGGATGGGTGGAGGTATGTGCCTCTGGATGATCTTGTTCTGAATTCAAAGGCAGAACAAACTATCAGGTGAAGATTAACTGCTTTTCTGTAGGTGGGTAATGCTGAAGACTTGGGCTTCTGTGAGTCTGATTCAGTAAACCTGGTCACAATCATGAAGGCATTCCACTGGATAGACAACCAGGACAGGTGGTTTGAGGAGGTAAAAAGAGTGCTCACACCAAATGGCGTGCTGGCTATATGCTTTAACTGGATAGCTGACATTGATTTGGGTCATCCAGAAGCAAATGCCATAGTTTGCAAAGAGGTGAGGAATTATCTCCCATTTTTACTTCCACCATGGAGGTATTATAATTGGTCTGCTGCTTTTGGCTGTTTGTTAGCAAAGTAACTCAACAGGTTATGTACAGATTTCAATCAAATTTACAGGAAATGTTGACAATCTCACAAGGAACGGATAATTAAATTGGTCAGTTGTCTGGATCACTAGATCCAGGAATTTTTGTATTCTTGCACTCATAAGCAATATTGACTTTCTCCTCTTCGGAAATAAAGAATAAATATCTGGAAAAACTCTCTAAATTAATCTTTGGTCAATTTGATGTTTTACAAGGTTTTCCATTGAAACGCTAAATACATTTTCAAAGATAAAATGCTTTAAACACAGGATGTATGCCACCAGCAAAATTGACTAGAAATGGTCACGTGACACAGAAATGACTGTGGGTATTTGTTAAGCTTACCCTTAGCTAAGTCCCTCTTTGTGACATACATCAATATCCCAGAATTAGCTAAGACCACAGGCTCAGATTTAAGTCCTTGACTTAGCCAAACACTTGGCTTAGTCTAAGATCCTTTGTGAAACTGAGCCCAGAATAAGAAGTTGTACAACCAATATATGATTACACTCTTGACTATCTTATTTTGGTATACGGGAACCAAACTCGTGTTAGCTAATCTGGGGTATAATATTCGTATCTAAGTCATCAATTTCTTGTAGGAAATTAACATACATATAATAGAAACATGAGTAAATGTTATGACATTTCTAAATTTTAACACTTTTAATCGCAAGAGTTCCCCCATCCCAAGGGGAGGAAAATAGTATTGTTATAATATCTGTCTGTCTGCTTGTATAATTAAAGATGAGGTTTACTTGTGGTTCTGTCCTAAGTGAATTATGATCCCCGATCTTGGTTGAGACTTTAGAATCTTTTTCAGAATTTTTAACAATATCTGCTCCATAACTTAAAACTGATTATTTGCATTGTGGGTCATTATATTCAGACAAGGTGGTGTCCATCCCTAGTGCTTCCCTCCTCAAAGATATTTAGATTTGCATTGGGACTCGAGAATCTTTTTTTCTTTCTTTCTACATTTCACCAACACATGGTCCCAGATCCCTGGGCTGAGGTACATGCTCCAGGTATTGTGTGTTGTATTAAAATATAGATTATGAGCTCAGTTTGTACACTCAGTACCTCTAGTACCGTACAAAAACTAAATTACATAGAAATATAATATTTGGCGGCTGTGTATAAGAAACTAATAGCATTAACATTATATAAAAATCAGTAAATCACTTGCTACTTTCAACTGTAAAGATTGCACGAAATCTTTGAAAAACATCTGCACAAACATTCACGAGGTGAGTTGATTTCTTTGCAAAAAAAATCTCACATAACCATATGTTTACGACATCAATGTAATTTTAGATTTATTGTATTTATAAGTTCATATAAATGTTTGCATGTCCTGATATTATTGAAGCCAGGATATTTCCCCACACAATTAGGTAAAAAAAATTCAAATTAAAAATTGAACCTTATTGAATTTACCAGATATCAAAACAGCCAAATCTGTTATGCAGTTACTTGGTACTCTAATTTCCAAGTATTTAGCAGTACATATCCTCAAATATATGTGATAATTTGTATATATATATATTTCTTTTATATAAAATCAGCCAAACATAGGAAAAAAATGTCCCTCTACACTATAGTATAAGAATAGATAGATTGTACATAAAAGTCACATGACACATAAAACCACTGTGGTTATATGATAAATCAATCGTAGCTTGGTCTTAGATAAATCACCCTTTGTGAAATCCATCTAAGTCCTAGATTTAGCTAAGACAAAGGGCTCAGATTTAAGTCCTTGACTTAGCCCAAGTCGGGTCTCAATCTAAAATCATTGTGAAACCGGCCAAAGGCTATATCCTTTTGTAAAACCCGCCCCTTGTGAAAGTACCCATGTTTCAACAGATTTAAATTATTCTGTTTTCCACAGTTGATAGAAGACCGGCTAATAAATGGGGGATTCTTGCATCCAAAGGTCTTACAAATACGTACAATGTATGAAGAAACCTTCACAATTCCATTTAAAGATGTACAGAGGTAAATTATGCTTTTCTTGTTTAAAAGAACAACTTAATGTTAGACAACACAAAAATAGAAAAAAAATATGCAAAATACATTTGGAGGTAATCTTTTAGTCATGTTTAGGTTATTTAAGTATTCTTGTTGTATTTTATTATTAGGTAGACAATATAAATCAGCAAAAAAATGAGATATTTTCTTATCAACGCCAATTGAGGACTGGTGTACTTTTTGTATTGGCCTTATTTATATCAAAGTGGTATACTACTTGTATTGATCGTATTATCACTGACAAATTAATGCCTCACTTGTATTGATCTAAATTCTTACTTCAAGTTGACACTATATCTTCTATTGATCGAACGTCTTACTGACAAATTGGTGCACTACTTGTATTGATGTAACTTCTTATTGATAAATCAGTGCACTTCTTGTATTTTATTAGCCTTGCTTAAGGCTCAAATTTGCATGATATCTTTTCAAACATGCACACAGATATGTAGTATTCATAAAGCACTCATACATGTTAAGAGATAGAACCTAATCAGACAGTCTTAGCTATATGCTGCTATAAAAGTCAGTATATGTATGAGTACATTATAGAAACTGAAACTCCATTATCTGAACTGGAAACTTTCCCTAACTGCCAAGAAATGCTAGTATTTTATCTAATTTCTTACTGATAAATCAGTAGACTACTTATACTGATGTAACTTCTTTCTTACAAACTGATGCAATTACTTGTCTTGCTGTGAGTTCTTACTGACATATTTAGGTAATTCTTTAATTAATCCTGATTATTATATCATGGATTAGCGATCAAATTTTAGCATATAATTCCTTGGCAAATGAGCACTCTGATATTTGTGGTTGAGGGTTCAAATCCAAATAATAGTAACATATGAGAAGCAATGTTGGTCTTCGCTATATGACACTGTCTATTAAAGGAAGCATGCAAAACAGAGGTTGAACTGATATGCTTGTAACTTATTATTATTATTATTATTAAAGGACACTTTCAGGTATAAACGCTTCTCTGTAAGTGAAAAGGCCATTATAAATCTTTAAAAAGTGTCAAAGTGTGATTTTCTGTTTTGTCATTTTTCTCTGCACACCCAATAGAATGTAAATGTTATATACTCATGGTTTTCAAGACAACATTTCAAGATACACAAACTGATGACGCTTCAAGAGGTTGAAGGCTACATCTGTTCAATGTGGACTTTTGAAAAATTCAAAGCTGCCAATCCCACATCAGACATCTTGGAAAGAACAATACAAAAGTAAGTAATTCTTCTATTTCATTGAGAGTAAAAGATAACCTAACAGCAGCACACATACTTCCCAACAAGTGACATTGGGGGATGGAAAACAAGTCATGAAGTTAAAGGCCAAAGTGTTAAAGATAGTTCAGAATCAAGAATCAATAGCCATCACGATTTGTAGATGGTATGTGCAAACAGAATTAATATACATAACAAAGAGTAGCAGTACTTTTGCAAATACAATAGGAAAACATCTTGACTGTATTTTGAAATGTTGAAATGTTTTTACATAGAGAAGACAAAACAGTAAAAGGCTGAAGGATGAGAATTGCATTCTTTGTTTTCTCTATACAGTCACCTAAGTAATGTTGCATTTGACAAAATCACTCAACAACAAGGCCACTGCCGGAGCAGTTATCGCCCGCCTGAGAATCAGTAATAATGGAGAACTAAAGGAAATATAAGGCCTTTGTAGTAAGATAACCCCACATGACATTGAAAAAGGGGTCAAAGGTAAAAGTCAGCAGTTGGAAAACTGTCTCAGGCCATGACTTCCCTTAAGTTGCTTCCATATTTCGAACCCCTAGTATCAATGATAAGGCCTTTTTAATAGGATAATCCCATTTGACATTAAACATGTGATATGACGGCCATTTTGTTTTCAAACCTAGGCCAAATTACTATCAGGCTAACTTTCCTAACCATATCTTTTGTGCAAATTTGATGAAACTAGCTGCAATATTTCAAGATTTAGAGCACCTATATGATTTTCAAACAATTAGCAATGGCGGCCATTTTGTTTTTCAACATGAGGCTAAAATTTTGCACAGAAAGGTTTTCATAGCCATCAACATTCCCTGCAAAGTTGGTGAAGATATCTTTATAAATGAATGAGATATTAAGGTTTATGTAAAAACGTGACTCACGGACAGACTCACAGACCCATGCACATACGGAAGGTATTACCTTCGGCCACAGTCGGGAGATAACAAGCTACAAAGACAAGCCTATTGTGAATTTTATGTGAGTTAATGAACAGAATAATTTTCACAAACTGACTAAAAGCTATTTGCAATGATAAACCTTTTTAGTGATTTTCATGTGAGTTATTTAAGAGACTAAAGCTGCAATTTACAAACTGACTGAAAGAATCCACTGATGATAGCCTTTTGAGTCAATTAACAAATTAATATTACGGTTCAAAACCTGGCTTAAAAGCAAGGTGCAAAAATAACCCTTATCTGATTTTTATGTGAGTTAATAACAAAGTAATGTTGCAATTTAAAAACTGGTTATATCCATAACACAAAAATAACCTTTCAAAAACTTGTACATAAAATTCATCTTTGATGTGTCCCGCTGTTTGTAGATTGAGTGACATATTTGCTAGCAGCAACAAAGAAACAGAAGTTCTAATCTCTGTAACCTGGCCAATGACTGTGATAATGGGGAGAAAGTAAGCACAATGAAGAACTGAAGTCCCTTTTTGTTTTAATTGTGAGTGACCATACACGTGTAGGTGATTCCAGATGCCTGTTGCTAGATATTCCTTTAAATTTATCTCAAGGTGAAATCAAGATGAAGTGTAAAATTGTACATCAAAAATCTGGTTTATTTACTGTCTGTATTTAAATCCTGATATTAGGACAGAATATGTAGTATCATATTTAATTTAAAGATGGTTATAAAATCAGGCATTGTACTAAGACAATAGCTATCAGTTTGCCTTTCCTTAGGCTGTATTTACTGATTGTAATTCTATTCACAGTATTTATAAAGACAAGAGGGATTGTAGCAGTGATTCACCTCTATTGTTTGATTTGGTAAAAAGATTATATATGTGATTCAATTAAATAGTAAATGTCTTAATGATGTTGGTATACACATATGTCAACATATTGAATTGCAACCCATTCAGGAAGGTTCAGTTTCCCTTGATGGAGGCCTGCGCTCTCAGAGTACTCATGTTAATAGTTACACTTAGATATTTTTAGAATATCGTTTTTTAAAATTGCAATTTTTTTTATTTCTGTTAAAAGTTTGTCCACTAATTATCTTATAAATGATTGCAAATTATTTCCTGTCAATATTCATTGCATATTTAATCCAAATTTTAACGGAATCGTGTGTTATTTATTATTGAAATAATTAATACATTATTGTTGCATACTTGTAGATACGTTATTGGAGCAAGTGATTTTTACGTTATTGGTTAGAGCATTGATACATTAATGGTTAAGTTTGATACATTATTGGTTGATAATACATTATTGGTCAATTTTTGCTACATTATTGGTTAGCTGATACATTATTGGTTATTGATACGTTAATGGTTGTAACAAATGCCCCTTACCATGAATAAAACTTGTGTTCAAGTGTCAGTTTTTCAGAAATATTTCATTGAGCTACAGCGTGTATTTTTGTTCCATTCAAATCGATATATTAATTATGGCCTGTTTCTGTGTATGCGGGATGGCATTTGGGTGCCATCTAGTTCATTTCTGGCGACCCTAAAATTTTGCAGCCAGTACTAGATATTTTTGCACACAACTTCATTGGTCAAGCGGTCAAGCGTGGGACCTCTTTGTAATACAACTTGTAACCTTCCATTTATGTATTGAACACACGAGGGAAAACAGCTGAACTTTTATATGCACTGATTCTGCACTTGCACACGTGGAACTTATTGTATGGTTTTTCCTTTTTATTCTATCTTAGTATTTTAGTATTTTATGTAACTATTATTGTTTTACATGTTTTTACTTGTGGCTTTGTGTGTTCTGCATTATGTGATACATTTGTAAACGTTGCCAGTCTGAATTATGTACAATTTGCGTTCAGCGAAAAATAATACTGTTGAATTGCCGGTTGAAATTCAATTGACAGGAGATACAACTTTTCTTGAAACTGTGTTGAAAAATAATACTACTGTGTCGGACATTGAAAACAGTATGTCGGATTCTGATATATCCGGTAGTGATTTGGATTGTAGTGGCTTGATGGACGGATCGGATCAGGTTCTTTCCACTCCAGTAACTGATAAAAATTCTGCTGGAACTTCAAAAACTGTGACTCATGTTAACTCTGACAAAAATTCGGAATCGGATATGCAACAATTAATCAATGCCAGGATTCTGGATCAGTTGGAAAAAATCGGACATAGACTGGATAAAATTGAGAATAAGGAATGTAAAAAATCGACAGACAAAGCAAAAATTAAAAATTCTGACAACAAAGGGGCGAGAGCAAAAAAAGGATCGATTAAAGTACAGCATGTTTCTCAAAAATTGCATACTTCCAAACCGGATCAGCAATCTTCAGTGGCGGAGGAAACGTTGTTGCAACTTAAAGTTGACCAAAGATTGCAAGAACTGTCAGATATGGCAAAGTCAGGTACTTTTTCAAAAATTAAATCTCAACGTGGTGGGCCAGTTGAGGTTATGATCAAAAATCGAGTTACGTGGCCCCATGAATACGTCTTATCCGGCCTCAACAAAGAAAGGGTGTCATACGACCAGCTCAACGTAACCCAATGGGTAGCCGGTTTTGCTCGGACCATGAGGGATGAATCGGATCCGGATTTGAAACAACACATGTTAGACTATCTCATAGCCCTCATGGATGATGCAAATGACTTTTCCTGGACTTCGGCTAAGGCAAGTCATGCTGTTCTGTTATGTCGAATGGAACAGGGCGAGGTTAAGAATTTTTCGGATACCTTTGCCATAGATCGAATTCGAAGAGCAAATGCTCAGAAACACGTTTCCAACCCACAAACCCTGGCTCCAGGAATAAACAATTCCTTTAAAAAATCTTCAAAAATCACTAGGTCCATGCCCTGTACCTATTTCAATCAGGGCTCGTGTTTTCAGGGCAAATCCCATGAGACAAAGGGTGTATTATACAAGCACATTTGTGCTTCCTGTTTTGCCAATAGTGGCAAAACGTTTCCCCATTCGGAAATAGATTGTAAAAATAAGATTAAACAAAATTCAAAAAACGAATAATGACGGATAGGTGTAGTCCTATCCACAAAGCACGAGTTGTATATACTAACAATGTAAATAGAAAAGTAATCGCACAACAAATTCCCTGTTCTCGTCCTACTTGGACAAGTTGGTGGGCTCAAGCCAATGTCTGGCATAAGAAACGTGATCATCGCTCTTATGCAACAGTTCTAACACAGGGGAAAGTAGTAGTCCAACCTACTCATGTTCATGAACGGGTCAAGTGTGGTGACACAAAACTCAAGACGCGTACCTTTAACAGGAAACAAAATAACTTTGCTTCTACTATTTCACATGGAAGGCACAAAGTTCAAAACCTGGAAAGGAAAACTCTCAGTACGCTCCCAAAAAAGGCTCTTTTCCTTGAGGAGAATGTCATTCCCACATTTAACCGTTTTCAACCACTGCAAGACAAATTGACCATTCCTGATGTTGAACATGATGTCAACATTGTTCACAATGTAACTCAAGCTGCTAATTTTTCCTCATGTATGGGCAATAAAAACAAAACTGGGCAAACATTGGGCACAGCGGCTTCCAACAATGGGCATTGTATGAACATGGACTCATTGGCAAACAATTTCAAGGGCAATAAAAACAAAACTGGGATATCATTGGGTCAGTCCATTTCGGAAGGTCAATATTTTAATCCGAGTCCAAGGGCTTCGTTTACAAATCAATCTGACTGTTCTATGCATGTGCAATTACATTCCAAGGGCAATAAAAACAAAACTGGGTCAAAATTGGGTCACATGCATACCAAACATGAAGACATGGAAAATAATGGCCCTCATGTTAATACTGCAAATGCTGGTGAAGTTACATCTGATACTGCCTTATTCACTTTCTCGGGCAATAAAAACGGAAATGGGACCAAATTGGGTTTAGGAGCAGTACTACCACAACTTTCTGCAACTCAGTACTTATACACACAGTCTGGACATTTGTCGGATCAGACCGTTTCTGATGTACAATATGGTAAACGGACAAAACAAATACCTGATAGGGTATATGCAGCTAGATTTCAATCCATAGATCACAAGAACTGTCTGTATCAAAATGAAAAAAAATTTGGCTTTATTCCAATAAATGATCTTATGGTTTATACGGGACCAGAAAGGATATGGGGCCAAGTCCCAAACATAGTGGAGGCACATGCAAAAATCAAACAATCAGGCCTCCCAAATTTTATGAGCTTACGTATTCCAGTACAAACACAACTTAAAGTTCGGTCTTGGGAAAAATACTTGTATTCATATTGGGACCAGCAGTTACTGGACTTAATACGTTTCGGATTTCCCCTAGATTTTGACAGACAAGTAGTCCTTCATTCCACAGAAACTAACCATAATTCTGCAATTCAATATGCAGAACATGTTTCCACATATATCATGGAGGAAATTAAATATGGGGCTATACTGGGCCCTTTTAAGCAGCTTCCCTTTCATTGTCATATATCCCCATTTCTTACTAGGGATAAGCCTAATTCCAATAACAGAAGAGTGATCTTGGATCTTAGCTTTCCCCCAGGCAATTCTGTAAATGCAGGGGTCCCTAAAGATAGGTACTTGGGTTCTTACTTTGAACTTAAATATCCCTCAGTAGATGATATAGTTCATAGCTTAAAACAACTAGGTCCCACTGCTTTACTTTACAAAATAGATATAAGCCGTGCATTTAGACATATCAGGATTGATCCTGGGGACTTAGACTTGCTAGGGATTAAGCATGGCGACTATTTCATTGACGGAACTTTGCCGTTCGGATTTCGGCACGGCTCGGTATTCTTTCAGCGCTGTACGGATGCAATACGGTATATTATGAAAGATACTTTCCAATTTTATAATTTGTACAACTATATAGACGATCTGATCTATATCGGCCTCCCTGATGATATATATCACTCTTTCCATACTCTTATGGATCTACTTCAGGATTTGGGCCTAGAAATCAGTACCTCCAAGCTGGTCGAACCTACTACGGTGGCAGTTTGCTTAGGCATTGAAATCAATACCATAAACAGGACATTGAGGATTCCCCAACCAAAATTGCAAGAAATACAACACATTTGTCATTCTTATGTAACTAAAAATAAAGTTACTAAACCTCAGTTTCAGTCACTGCTTGGTTCCTTGCTTTACATAACTAAATGTGTGAAACCAGCTCGCTTTTTCTTGAACAGGATGTTATTCTTGTTAAGACAGCATGCATCCAAAAATTATGTCATACTGAATGAAGATTTTAAAAAGGATCTCAACTGGTTCAACACATTTTTATTCCAATATAATGGAATTACCTTCTACGACAACCCTCCTATACAAGATAAAGTCTTTCTTGATGCTTCCCTTCAAGGAATGGGGGGGGCCTTTCGTAATATGGTATATAGCTTGCCTTTTCCAAAAGGATTTAAAAATTATACTATAGTTCATCTAGAGATCCTCAATATTGTGGTGGCTTTGAAAGTATGGGGCTCTGTCTGGAAGGACCATATCATCGAGGTCAAATGTGACAATATGGCAGTGGTAGAAGTATTAAACACTGGTCGGGCCAGAGATCTTATGTTAGCAACCAGTGCACGAAATATCTGGTTGTTGACCTCCATGTACAACATTGAACTGGTAGTCACTCATATTCCAGGGGTCACTAATCTTGTGGCTGACCTTTTATCCAGATGGCAAGGTAACCATCATGATATCAACAAACTGAATGATCTGGTACCAGACCATCAGTGGCTTCCTGTACATATCGACCATACATTGTTAAATACAAGTATCTAATTTTTCTTATGTTTTTGTAGAAACACACGGACTCCTACATCCTCTGGTGTCATCTGCCTTGGAAAGGTTGCATTCTGGATTCAGGCCTGCCACAGCCCTTCAGTACAACAGCATGTTTCGACATTTCTTGGAATTTCTAGAGATGGCGCAACTTCCGACACTTCAGGTGAATACAGTAACTCTGTTGTCTTACATGGAATATCTGCATCAAAAAGGCCTATCTCATCCAAATATTTCAAATCACCTTTCTGCCATCAGGGCCTCCTTCATCATGTATGGCCTTGACACTCAGGCCTTTAGAGATGAACGAATTCCATTGTTTGTCAAAGCTTTGCGCATCAACGCCCCCTTATCCCTCAAATCACAAAAAATTATTACTATCCAAATGTTACAACAGATCCTTTCCATTTGTGATTCTTTGAGCGAACCACTACTATTCAAAGCCTTGTATCTTTTCACATTTTTCTCCTTTTTGAGGATGTCAAATATACTTCCACACTCTGTGGCAAGATTCGATGCTACCAGACATCTTTTGAGGGGTGACCTCATTTTTTCACAAAACTACTGCACAATTATCATCAAGTGGACAAAAACCTTACAAGATAGACAGCAAAGTCGTACCATTTCTATCCCACAGTTAGGAGATTCCTTGCTTTGCCCCATCAAGGCCTTGCAACTCATGTTTCAAAAATATCCGGCTGAAAAAAATTCACCTTTATTCCTGCAATGCAGGCAAGGCTCTCTCGTCCCTCTAACAGATTCAGTAGCCAGAAAACATTTAAAACGAGTCTCATTGCTGCTGCAAATACAACCTCCTTTGACTTTCCATTTATTTCGTAAATCTGCAACTACCTGGGCCTTTCACAATGGGGTACCAATGAACCAAATTATGCAACATGGTACCTGGACCAGTGATGCAGTATGGAGATACATACACTCCCTTCCCACACCTGACTCCCACGTTTCTCGTACTTTCAGACACCTGCTTTACTTGTAGTTTGGTGTTTGGCAGATATTTTTTGTCAAATTTTCCTTCAACATTGACTGGTTATAGCAATAACTGGGTAATATATTTTTATATTAAGCCATCCATCTTCTCATTTACACTAAATTTGGTATGAGGTCATTATGAATTATAATCCAAACTTCTCTGGATGGCCTACCATGTCACCCTGTAATGTTTACTACATAATACTTTCATGACTTTTACATTTACAATTGCCTTCGGGGCATTAAACTTATATACTGCCCTGAACTTCATTTTACATTTATAAGTATTTCTTCAGGGCACTAAATTACTTACTGCCCTGAAGTGGGCGGTAGGGTTGCTAGAACTTTTGCAAATTAATAGTACTTTGTTGGTTCATGTGTCAAGGTGATATGGTGTTGCATTACCTTCATTTAAATTGTTACATGTTGCAAAAATGAATGTGTATTAATAAAAATAATTTTAACCCATATCATTCTTTATTGTCTTGGGGGGTCGTGGGAAATGTGCGGGATGGCATTTGGGTGCCATCTAGTTCATTTCTGGCGACCCTAAAATTTTGCAGCCAGTACTAGATATTTTTGCACACAACTTCATTGGTCAAGCGGTCAAGCGTGGGACCTCTTTGTAATACAACTTGTAACCTTCCATTTATGTATTGAACACACGAGGGAAAACAGCTGAACTTTTACCCACCCTTTGTCTCATGGGATCCCTACCCTTACATTTTGTGTACAGATTACTGCTCTTAGTTTATATTTTTAGATGTTGTGATGACAATGTTCAATGGTTGGAGGCATCCACTTGACATTGCGTCTTATTATATGCCACATGGTTGGATACCTATGTAAATGGCTTCCTGCATGGTTGAAACAGGCTTGAGGATTTAACGAGTGGGGAAGCCTGGCTTCTGTGTGTGGCTTACATCATTTGGAAGTGCTGCCTTTGGGTTCAGCGACATGAACAGTTAAATTCCTCTACAGCTGTGTTTGCCAACTGTGTGCTCACTGTATTCCTCAGTAATTATTACCATGTAATATTGACTTTAAACTGTTATAAAGCAGAGGCATCGCGTTCTTTTCTCACTGGCAGCTTATTATGACATTATGCAAATGATGTGTAAAGTTTATCTTATACTACAATTTCTTTTATATAGATTTTATAGCATTAATTTTCCTGTATGTTATTTGCAACATTCACTGACCATCTGCCTATTCATTTTATAAGATCAATTGGGGTTATGTCGGGCCCTTGCTGATAACAAGGTCCCGACAATTGCAATTTCTAGAGGTCTCACATTTATGGCAGGTGGCAGATATTTTTTGTCAAATTTTCCTTCAACATTGACTGGTTATAGCAATAACTGGGTAATATATTTTTATATTAAGCCATCCATCTTCTCATTTACACTAAATTTGGTATGAGGTCATTATGAATTATAATCCAAACTTCTCTGGATGGCCTACCATGTCACCCTGTAATGTTTACTACATAATACTTTCATGACTTTTACATTTACAATTGCCTTCGGGGCATTAAACTTATATACTGCCCTGAACTTCATTTTACATTTATAAGTATTTCTTCAGGGCACTAAATTACTTACTGCCCTGAAGTGGGCGGTAGGGTTGCTAGAACTTTTGCAAATTAATAGTACTTTGTTGGTTCATGTGTCAAGGTGATATGGTGTTGCATTACCTTCATTTAAATTGTTACATGTTGCAAAAATGAATGTGTATTAATAAAAATAATTTTAACCCATATCATTCTTTATTGTCTTGGGGGGTCGTGGGAAATGTAGGTTTCACAGTTAATTCAAATCAATTCAGAAAGGCCTGGGAAATCTGAAGGGAAAAACTGAAGTTTTATTTTCACAATGGCTTGTAGCTGTGAATACGTTTCACGGCTAATTTCATTGCATTCTTTCAGTAAATACGGACTTCCTTTAATATAATAATAAGTGACACTGGCTCAGTGGGTTACATTCAGCCAATCAATATTTTAATACCATCATGAAACACTCAAATTTGTCATTTATGACTAATCTGAATTTTTTTTTTAAAGCCTAATTTGGCAAAAGTGTTGTCTGAATTGTTTAAATGCTTCATGTTTGCTTTACCATTAATCTCGGGTATTTCAGACCCATTGGAAGTTTAAAACTGTTACAAAAGTGGTGTAAAATCCCAGTTTTGTCTGAATGAACACAAAATAATCACATAATTATCAGATCAATTTTCCAGTGGGAACTTTCATGCAATATTTAGTCACAATAAAGTGCTTAAACCTAAAAACGAGGAACATTTCTTATGAAACAAAAAAAATAGGTTTTATTTCTCTTTTCACAACAAAATAATATATTTAGAGCCCTAGAGTCTAGACATCTAAATATCTATAATTTTTTTACGCAAACACCCCAGCTTTCTGAGGTATAACCTTTTGTTATTGTTAAAGAATATGTCATAGAAAAAAGAAACCGCACAGTTTTTTTAGTTTTTTTTTATCTCATCTAGGTGTCAAGTATGTGAACGAAATGTATCAAATCATGCTGACACACGTGTTATGTCAGCAAAAACATTTTCTTCAAGTAATTACTATATTCAAATTTGGTCAGGCTTAGTGTTTCCTGTAAAATGGTAGAGGAAATGTTTCATTGGAAATATAACTAATGTTAACAGGTGAAACAAATTTTCCGGATATAGTACTTTACAAAAGTGATTTAATTGCCCCAAAAATGGGGATTTTTTATCCAGATTATGATCAGAATCTTTCTCAAAATTTAATAATTTCTTCAGTTGGTCAGGTCTCACTCACACAAAAAAAATTAGATCCATTTATTACTTTTCTCCGGGAACTACGAAGGGTCCGCAGGTACTTAAATAATGAAACAGCTGTAAAGGTGGCAAATGCCTTGGTAAGCAGTCGTCTGGATTACTGTAATTCACTGCTTTACAACACAAAAAAGGCATATACTAGCAGACTACAAAGAGTTCAAAATGCCTTATGTCGGACGGTGTGCAAGCTAAACAAATACTGTCATGTTACTCCCTTCCTGCACAAACTACACTGGCTTCCCATTCATTATCGTATATTGTTCAAATATAATCTCCTCACTTATAAAGCAATACATTTCAGCCAACCTCCATATCTCTCCGCTCTAATTAGGCGGAGTGATCTAACACGGGGCAATCGCCTATCAATTTCCTCATCTAAACCAAATAAACGCTCAGGGCTACGCAGTTTCATAGCAGGGGCTCCCACAGAGTGGAACAAGCTTTCTCAAGCCATTAGAACCATAGAAAGCATTTCTGGTTTCAGAAAACAGTTGAAAACATACCTTTTTAGATTGGCTTATCCTCCACCATAGCCTATCTCCCCTATCGGACGCTAATATGGAAACGGACCTCTTTCTGGAACTGGACTATCCCTTTTTGCTCATCAGCGCCTTAGAGGATGCTTACATCAATTTCGGCGCTATATAAGTGTTTCTTACTTACTTACTTACTTACTTACTTTTGAAGTTATCATGAAAGTAGACCAACAAACAGACTGACACAGAAATACATAAACCCAAACATATAACCTGCTGATTACTGTTTGTATTTATATGACACACCTTTTTTTATTTAATCTTCAAATTTTCAACAGTTAGTCCAACACATAAGTTGTTCCATACAAAACAGTTAGACTTGTCTGAGATGGATTCAAACCCATGACAACATAGATGAGAATTAAATGATTACTTGACAAGTTCATATAAGAATCAAGCGGAGGGGACTGCAAGAAAACATGCTCCAGATTCACATTGTGTCAAATCAGTTGCTAAAGTATCTGTCTCATTTTTTAAGTTTGGGAACTATGATGTTCATGGGTACTACATGGGTACCTCAGTACTACATGGGTACTACATGTGTATCTCAGTACTACATGGGCACTACATGGGTACATCAGTACTACATGGGTACCTCAGTACTACATGGGTACCTCAGTACTACATGGGTTGTCAGAATGATGTCCTGGTCATGTGTCCTTTAATTTTTTTTACCAAACTTGAAGTACTCAATTCGGGTGTGTGGTTCAATTTTTAAATTTTACATGAGATGAAATTATTCTCAGAGGGAATAATTTGAAGAGATACTTAACTGAGGGGGATGTGTTGAATGTGCTGGAGCAAGTCAATGTAGAGCTTCCTACTGAGAAGCTATTGGCAGTCGACGTTGCTGATCAACATATAAGGGAGTCAAACTAGTAGCATTTCACTCCTTGAGCTTCTTAAGACCATCGGATAAGGATCTATATGAGTCAGCAGTTGTAGGAAGCAGGGTCGTTGTCTTACTATAATCAGATTCGGAAATCTGTTGAAAACCAGAATTCAGTGATATGGCCAGAGAAGTTTGTACCGACTTTTGTCTATAGTTGGTGCTGGCTGAAGAATAACTGAGGCCTGCAAACTGCACTGTCTTTTTATTTATTTATTTATTTATTTGTTGTTTTACGTCACGTTCAACAGCCAGGGTCATACTGTGACGGGTAGTTTACAGGTGGAGGAAACCAGTGCATACTGCACTATAAACCACTGGGCATCGGCAAGTAACTACCAACTTTCCAACATGAAGCACCCGGCCCAAGATTCGAACCAGTGGCCTCAGAAATTGGAGGCAAGAACTCTAACTGCTACACCACAGAACCCCCTCACTGTCCTTTTTTACTTTACCACTAGAAACAAGGCTTAAATTTATTCCTGGCTGTACCAGGAGGTTTCTTGTTGTTCAAAGAACTTTTTAAGTCACAGCACTAAAATGTCTGAATTCTCTGAAAAAATCAATAGATTTTGCATGTCCTTGTACTTCCAAATTCAAAGTGTCCGTGTCAATTCCTAGATTAGTGAGGCCCCAATGGCTAGTGGGTTGTCACCAAGTCACTCAAATCGATCAGATAGGTTAGAGTGTACAACTGATAAACATTGAAGTGTTGAGGCAAATGGTTCAATAGGCACCCCGATGGAGTTTGTTGGCAGTACCTCTAGGTACATTCCTGCTTACCTTTTTCATAAATATAGAAAAAAAAACTTTCAGAATATACAAAAAAGTATCACGAATGCAAATGACAATACTGTATACGTGTGTACCGCATGTATAACATTATTATCCTTACAAACATTGTATTTTGTAATTGGCTAATGTATTCTTTTTATTAGCCACCATTTTGTATGAATAATAAGTTAAATGAGCCCATATTTAATTAAAGAGACAATGCAAACATAGCTCTCATATATAGGGGCACTAGTAAATATAAAACTTCATTTTTAACTTGAGATTTCTTTGTCATGTCTATCTGGGTTTTATAATGCAACAGAAATGAGTAGAAGCTCTGTAAAAAATAACATTTTCTAATAATGTATGAAATATGTTAGGAGGTTACATAGTTTCAGAAAATATGTAACCTGCTAACATATTTTAGACATATATTTAATATTAACGCTACTAAATGGTTAAAAACTCTTTCCTGGATTGT
Source organism: Sabellastarte sp. h YS-2021 (assembly GCA_964017235.1). NCBI lineage: Eukaryota > Metazoa > Annelida > Polychaeta > Sabellida > Sabellidae > Sabellastarte > Sabellastarte sp. h YS-2021. The sequence goes on along the minus strand of OZ024933.1, from coordinate 23,010,731 downwards.
ATGTCCCACACTTAAGACTGAATGCAGCGGGTGGTTGATAATAAAACCATAGCCGTGGCACAACAAGTAAGGTTGACTTATATTCTGGTAATATTTAAGGTTATTTGTTTCAAAAATTGCACTTCATGAAACTTAGGCCAATGGTGAAAGAATTATTAAAAGCCGGCTACAAATAATGAAGATACAGTCATTTAGAGAAATTAAACTATCTAGGGTTAATTTATTTACCACCAAAATATAAAGTAAATAAACGCAAACCACATCCACAAGCCGCATATATGGAAACTTACACTAACCCATGTCCAATATAAGCTTTCAAAACTACGTCTTGGCAGAGCTGTATCTCCCCTGGAGCTGTCTCTCTAACCTTTCTGGTTAATATAGGAATACTCCCCGGCCAAACCATGGTATACCCAGAATTTTACCATGGTTTGAGGTTACAAACCCCAAAGGCGAAGTCTAAGGGGTTTATTGCTCCAAACCATGATAAAATTCTACGTATACTATGCTTTTGGGGAGGGATATTCCTATTCTAACATGATAAATTATTTTAAGATGAATAATTATTGCAAAATTTATGGTAAAACGTTTATTGTTATGAGAGCCATAATGAGCGATAGTCGGGAGCTACAGGGTATTTTACCCTTGAAGTATTTTGTCGTTCAGCTAATCAAAATCGAGGCCACATCTGTGTCATGTTAGAGGTTTTTTTTATTTGGGTTTTTATGTTGCTTTCAACACTGTACAGGTCATATCACGATGGGTAGTTGGAAGGGCAGAGGAAACCAGTACATAGAGTTCGTCAGGGATCTCTACTGTACACTGCCGACCAACGGCAAGCAACTACCAGCTTTCCCACTTGAGGCCATGCCGGGAACCGAACCCCAGCCTCAGAGGTGGGAAGTGAGAGTGTTACCACTCTGTCACTGTGAACCCTGTGTCATGTTAGAATGACCCTTTACCACTCAATAGCTCATTGAATATTCAAAAATGATTCTGGTTCATATCCATTAGTATCTGTTGGTAGAGATGTTAAGTGCCTTAAAGGTGTGATGAATTAGATGTACCTAATTAATTCTAATAGGTAATTAATCACACGATAAATTCAAATTTTAACATATCACGATGACTGATAGAAAACTGAGTGCATACAGATTGCAAGAACCTCTCCAGAAGATTGCCTAATACACCAAGCTAACCTCTTACACTCCTCATTTTAAAAGCTGATTAATTTTATTAATCAAACAGCTCTTGACTTCATACACATTTAGAAAATTTCCAGTGGGAAGTTTTATAAGTGCTCCACTGATAATATGTGAGAAATACTAAACCAATACAACTAAGGAAGAACTAATTGAAAGTATCTCTCCCATGTTTCCATTTAAAGATCAAACTTGTGTTTTTACATCCGTTTCATAATTCTATCACACTGAGATAGGCAATCAGTCTTTCATTTACGTTGTTAGACGTTATGATCGAATCCACGCCCACAATGGAAAAAAAACCATTAACAGTTTGCTATATTTGTCTGTGGGATTTTAACAATTTAGAATTAGGTGACTTGTATCTTTATTCAAAGTCAAACCTGTGTTTTTCATCCTTTTAACGGTCAAGTCCATATTTGGGGTGACAATAGAATTTTCTGCATGTCGACATTCATTTGTGGCCTAGTTTATTGGCAGGTTTAACATCTAATCACAGGCAGTCACCTCTGTGTGGATTCAACTCCCAGACATGACAATGCTGAGGGCCTGTCCAAGTGTGACCCAGGCTGTTGTATGGGATGTAAAATCCTGACTTTGACCTTTGGTTGTTCATTTGACTTAAACCCACTACCAGATAGGTAACTGCTTTGTAACGGCATTTGTAGTTATTAATTGACCACTATATTACTGTGGCTTTCGTATTGGCTGCAATAGCAAAGCCAATTATACTAGTATTGTATTGTGTATTTATAGCCAGTGTAGTATATCCATGTACTACAGGACTCAAAAGGCTATGTGACCCATCCAGCTGTAGAACTACAGCCCAACACATATGCTACTGACATTCCACTAACTGAAAGACACAGGCTCAAGAACCTTAACCTGCCACTGATAATAGGACCCCATGACATTTTAAGTGGTCATCCCAGCTACTATGTATCTGCCTGTACCTGGGTTTGAACCAAAATCCTCAGTGTTCCCAGGCGAATGTGTTACCCACCAGGCCACAGAAGAGAATATGTATTTTAATACAGAACATATAATAAATTAATTATACAATCATCCCATAAATATTTATAAATGTGCAAAATATTGATATAACATTAAAGCTGCACCACTCCTAAGTAGTGCTAAGGTAAATCTTGTGGCTAATTGTGTCAAGACAAGATAACATACCTGGATTTTACGGAGAAGTCTGTAAGATAGGTCATAATAGCTAAAAGATGAATTATAACACACCTGAAGATTAGTGAGAACACTTAAAGATAAGTCGTAACTGCCTTACTTTCAATGAATTGTATTTTAGCCAATTTTAGTCAATGTTTAGCCAATGGTTTACTAATTGGTATGGCTTACCCAATCATGCATTTCATTATAGCAGTTTTTCAAAAAATCAATTGGTAAACTTTCTTATCAGAGGTTGATGTTTACAGGGGGACTTTTCCCCTGAAGAACTTTGAAAAGAGCAATTGCATCGTTGATTTGCACTAGAGGAAGCACTTTTTTGGTGGGTGGGATCAGGGTGGGAAGACATCAAGTATATATACTTAATTCAATCTGTTTTCAGACCCACTGCCTCCTACTGACTTTGGTAAAAAAATGTACCATGGGCTTATTATTTGTCACATGTTTGTATTGTTACCTATGATTTAGATCCTTGGATTTATATCATTAATCAATGTTAGCCATATGGTGTTCAATCCCATCCTTATTTAGACTTACTCACCTCTGAGGCTGGGGTTCGGTTCACAGCTCTACCTCAAGTGGGAAAGCTAGTAGTTGCTTGCAATTGGTCGGCAGTTTACAGTACAGAACCTTGACCAACTGTATGCACTGGTTTCCTCTGCCTTTTCAACTACCGACCGTGATATGACCTGTACAGTGTTGAAAGCGGTTTAAAACCCCAAATAACTAAATAAACATCTAGACTTACAGGCACAAGGTACAGGTTTATGATATACAAGTCTGAATGGGAAATCCTGTTTTAATGCATGTACGTGACTGAGTGAGCTACCTCAATTGTGTCAAGTCACTGGTGGTCATCGGTCTGGATTATTTATTATTCATCATGCAACTGACAACATTTAACTAGACCTATTGCATCGGAGAACCGAAGCAAATTGTATCCACCAGAAAGAAGACTCACCAAAGCCATTCAAACATTGCTTAACCTTGAAGGAGAAGCCCAAGGTGAAATCTGACCATGTCAAAAGATTCTTAGCCCATGATTTCCTATAGGTTGGTGTGACGCTGCAAACCTCTAGCAACACGAATAAGCGAGATATAAGCACTGTCAATTTTGGCTATCCTCATTTGACCTTAAAAGAGGGGCCCAAGGTCAAATCTGATCACATCAAAAGATTCCTAGCCCATGATTTCCTATAGGTTGATTTGACATTGTAAACCTCTAGAACCAATAATAAACGAGTTATAAACACTTTTAAGTTTGGGTATGCTCGTTTGACCTTGAAGTAGGGGTCCAAGGTCAAATCCGACCACACCAAAAGATTCCTAGCCTATGATGTTCAGTAGGTTGGTTTACCATCCCAAACCTCTAGGACCAATAATAAGTGAGTTATAAGCACTTTTAGGTTTGGCTATCCTCGTTTGACCTTGAAGGAGGGATCCAAGGTCAAACCCAACCACAGCAATAGATTCTCAGCTCATGTTTCCTATAGGTTGGTTTACCATCCCAAACCTCTAGCACCAATAATAAGAGAGTTATAAGCACTATTAACTTTGGCTATCCTCGTTTGACCTTGAAGGAGGGGTCCAAGGTCAAATCCAACCACACCAAAAAATTCCTAGCCCATGATTTTCTACAGGTCGCTTCACCATCCCAAACCTCTAGGACCAATAATAAGAGAGTTATAAGCACTATTAACTTTGGCTATCCTCATTTGACCTTGAAGGTGGGGTCCAAGGTCAAATCCAACCACATCAAAAAATTCCTAGCCCATGATTTTCTACAGGTTGCTTTACCATCCCAAACCTCTCGGGCCAATAATAAGAGAGTTATAAGTACTTTTAACTTTGGCTATCCTCATTTGACCATGAAGGAAGTCAATTCCGACCACACCAGTTCCAACCACACCAATTCCGACCATCTATACCATATTTATACTGACTAAAAAAGTGGGAGTATTATTACTCTTAAAAAGAGTGTGTTTTTATCATGGTGTGCTGAAGTCCATGTTTGTTCCGCTGTGAACCTTGTAAAGGGAGACAGATTTTAGATTTTGCATGTAGACAGTTTTGTTGTGTATAAATTCCATGTTTGATTGAGAAGTAAACCAATATTCATTTCCTTGATATTTTTCTGTCCGACCGTATTCTGTAGCATAAGTAGGATACTCTACAATAACACTTGTTCATATATAATAAATTGAAAGATTAAGGAAGGATAGTAAATTTAACTTTGAAGAAGTTAGTTCTTCCATTTACATTTCCCAACACTTGTTTGTGTTGTCCATCAGTCTTGCTATGCAACATATTTAGAAGATAGGGACTTCCAATCTATAATTATCTTCTATAGTTTCAATGTAGTTCAGTCTAATCATTAACAAGACTACATTCAAGTCCAAGTATCTGTATTTTTGTACTTATTAAAAATGGTGCACAGACACAATATGATGCACAAGTTTACCAGTCTTCTGAATTCACTGCTTTCATCATGATAAGCTGTTACATAACTATGTTTTTGCTCTGGTCAGACTCTATTAATGTATTTCATATTCACAATAAATGATAAATTAAAGCCCGTGGATACAATTAACATTTAACAGGTCAGTATATGCATATACCTAGTTACAACTGAGTACCAACTGAGTACATTTAATTACAACAATTGGATACAGGAGTTGTGTGCATCCTTTTTTACAGTCAAACCCCTATTGGGATAGGCAATAAGTATTTCAATATGAAAGCCCTGATTAAACTAACAATTGTGTCACCACTCTAAAAAGCTTCATAAAATGTTAACTGGCACAACAGTTTCGTGCAAATTACATTATTTTGAATTCAATATCTTCGCTTGACGACCTTGTGTGAATGCATGCTCCGTTGAGGAGGAATTTAACCCTGATTACTGGGGCATATTTGTGGTGGATGGCAGCTGGACCCCATTTTAGGTAAAACTAATATAAATCTGAAACATATTTTACTTACACTTGACAGACAGACAGGCCAGATTACAGCTATAGCATTATACCCTTTGTTTGGTTTGTTGTTCAATATGAACCAAGGTATGACACCAAACAGTTGAGCCTTGAGGTCAATTTATGTCATGGTAAAACAATTTAACCATGTTTATCTAGGACACTGATAATTTTATCAGTCAGGTGATTTGATGGTACCCAGTATGAGAACCCTGCAGCCAGCTACAGGACAGTGCTTTAGTGCCTGACTGCACTCATCACAGCAGACCAGATGCCTACAGGGCAGGAACACCACACTGATCCTGTCTTCCCTGCATACCATACATTGCTGAGATTCATTCAGTTCCAGATTTTCTGCCATCAGTGTGTCTAGTTCTTTCGTGTCATCATTGGAGGAATGTCCAGTTTCATTTTCGTTTTCAGTACATCCATGTTCTTCTGAAGAGCTGTCTTCATCAGTTTTAAGATTTTCCTCCTCGAGCTCAAATAAGATGTCCAGTAACTCAGCTGTGGTCACTACTGAACCTACAATACATGAAAAGACAGAGTTTTCAAACTGACATCTTTGCTTAAAACACAATAATTAGTGAATGATGGTCTATTTTGTGCTGTGTGTAAATTTGAATAATTATTTTTAATTTTAAGTTTAATTTTGTACGAAACCACTCTATGCACTTTTTAGACAAGCCTTAAGGGATTAAGAGGAGGGAAGTGGCAAATTCCCTGCCAACTAACAATGGTTTCATTGCCTTAATTTATACCAAATTAAGGCAAATTACATTGTCAGTAATTCAGAGCAGTCACATATTTATGATATAAATGAATTTTTTATGGCAGATTCTTTTGAATGTATCAATTTTATGATATTCAGAATCAGAGAAAAACGTCAACTGCATCGTCCCTTTAATATCTTTTTAGCATGGCACCCTTTGCATTTTGAAAAAGTAATCATCAAATGATGTTTCCCACACCATTAAAGAAATTGTCTTCCCTCTTTCAGCTTCACATCATATAAAAGCCAAAGGAAAATTAAAAGAACTACTACAGGTACATAGGCACCAACAATAATACAACACAAAACTACACTATCTTCTAACAACAACATCACAAAAGAAGTTTTTAATTTGCGATCCAAGTCTAGATCCTGATCCCCTTTGACAAAGGCGTACGATTAGACCACCACCTGTAAAAAACATATGACACAGATCTGATTATAGTGACTGATTAATAAACAAAACCAATTATTATACCACCTCTCCCCGCTGAAGGGTAAAGGAAATAATTTGGAACACATATAAAATGGTTTGTCTTTTAAGCTTCTGTTTTGCAAGGGATATCAAAGGTTGAACTTTTATATACTGTATAACTGCCAGGGTCATATTGGGACAGGTCCTCAGCCTTGTCACTTATGGCAGTTGAACCAACACAAACGTGACAGTCTGTGATTAGATGCCAAACCTTCTGACTCACTAGTCCACTGAGGATCTCATTGTTACGTATCATCAGATACCACAAAGCTCTACTTCAAATTAACGTAATGTCTGAACCGGTTTCAAAATATTTTTCATCACTTTCTTTAGTTTGAAGTGGTATTGAATCAGATAGGTTTGGTGCATACAAAATTTTGGTATAGATTATACAAACCTGCAGGAAACCTTTGCATTGCTTTCTCTACAAGATCCCTTTGAAAGCCCATGGACTCTGCAATTTGGCTAGCAAGAGCTGAATGCTGGACCTCTGGTTCCTTGTGCTGATTTTGCTCTAAACTTCGAATTTCGGCCTGGCTTTCTGGTAGTGTTGGGTACATGGTTTCCTTCACAAAAGAACACTGTGGAAAGTGTTTGGCATGCTCTCCAAAGGGACTATCTCCTTCTTCCCACTGATACAGGCGACCATGACACCAGGCACACTGAACTCTGTCTCCAGGACCCACATAGTACAGTCCTGCTGCCACCAGTTCTGGAACCCCTACCGGAAAGGTAGAAAGCCAGTTATTGTTGAAACTAGCAGTCCGGTTGTCAGTCAATTTATAGTCCACTGTGGATGTTGTCCTATTACCTTCTTCTGTATTTCTCTGTTGCATTAAAATGGGGTGATATTCTGAAGAATTAACAAATCTACCACCACGAGGAGGATCTGTGTGGTTAACAGCAGTTGTGTTATTCCTGTTTGGTCTGGAGTTAGCTGTTGGTGTTAACTCAAAATGTTCTTCCTTGCTTCTACCTTGAGATGAATTTGGAGTGTATTCAAAACCATTGACAAATCCATTCCCATGAGGATGACCCATGCTTGAAGAAGTGTTTTGGCTAGATCCATGATATCTAGGAACATTAGTTTCTGTATTTTCCTGTTGATGTTGCAAGGCCACGGGACATTTGGGTGATGCGGCAATGTGGCGTGCCAAAGGGGTATCATCATCTTTCCAGTCAGACACCTTGACATGGCACTGATAGCATTCTACTGTGTCAGCTGACCCAGTGTAGAAGAAGCCGCAGTTACTGAGCCGCAGACTCGAAACCAAGGTTGTATCGGGCCATGTCAAGAAAGTCTCCAGACGATTCATAAATTTCTCCATCTCTTCTCGCCATATCCTTCAACACAGAAAGTGCCTTTGTCTTCATGAAGCAATCCTCTGGAAATATATGAAATACAATTAACACATTGTGTCTATGCAATATCAGGACAAAAGGCACACAAGGGTGGAAGAAACCAGTGCATCATGAGATCATTCAGAAAAAATTCAAATATACATCTTTTGTCTGTTTGTATCTGGAACTACACTGTCTAGAATCACACCAAGGCACATACCTGAACTTGGCCCCAAAACAAATATAGAAAACTAATTGAATGTTGTTCGTCATTGGCAATACCGGCACATTGGCAGGAATGTGTTGTAACATATTAGGTGCAGGAAATAGCAGCCACAGTAAAGACAAAAAGAAATTATTATGAGAATTCCTGTTTGCACATTTTAAGTTTTTATTTGCCAATTTAGGTTGCTATTAGAACTTCGATAATCACCCCTTAAAAGCTTACATAAAACGTACATCTCAGCACACTAATTTTTGTGAGTACCTTGATTACTTTTGCGTTTATCAATGTGAGATTCTATAAAGAATATTTAAATAATAAAAGCCGTTATTTAGTGCATACTTCTGCCAAAACCAAGCACCTCTACTATTGCTTGTAAATAAATACTCGGGATGAATCAGTAGCAATTTTTTTTTCATTTTGGTAGTCTATCAATACAAAACCAATCCTATTTTATGATTCTAAAAAAAGATGTGTTTCAGTTACATCCCCAATCGAATAGGCCTAAAACCAAAACACGGCAGTGCTGCCCATCGAAAATGTTTTATGATATTTTGTGGTTTGTTTCCAAAATAAAACAAGTTTTCCTTCAATTATATGTATTGACAATTGTGATGTAGGTTGTCAATTTGTTTATTTGGGGTTTTACGTCGCTTTCAATACTGTACAGGTCATATCACGACGGGTAGTTGGAAGGGCAGAGGAAACCAGTCCATACAGTTCACTAGGGTTGTGCACTGTAAACTGCCGACCAACGGCAAGCAACTACCAGCTTTCCCACTTGAGGCTGTCACGGGGATCAAACCCCTGCCACAGAGGTAGGAGGCGAGAATGTTACCACTCTGTCACCGTGGCCCCTGTGTAGGTTGTCAAGTGTTGTCACTTCATTTCAGTAAAATGCTCTCAGTACCAATAAACCCAGGCCACTGACCAATTCCTTATAAGTGCATTTATAGTGTTAAAGGTTATAGGCAGCATTTTGGACAAAAACTGTAAATATAACTTCAATGCTTACACAAACACATTGGGAAACATAAAAAGTGACCTGTTTTGTGAAATATGTGGTATCAGAGCCACAGATCACATTTAAAAAAATATATCACGGAAGTGAAGAGCCGACATTGTTGTTTAGACGCCCAGGAATGTCAGCTTGTTGAAAAAAGTACAGATGCAAATATACAGTTTTATTTTCCTCTGAACCACTCAGCTGAAAACATGCATTCTCCTCACATCGGCCTCTTGAAAGGCTCAAAATGTTGTGTGACTTCACAAACAATTATATATATATTATTTTATCCGTACTCGAAGTACATACAATTAAAAATTAGGTTACAAACAAAAATAAAATTAATTATTCATGTTCAAAGTAAGAAAAGATTTAACTAGCATCATGGAAGACTATATCAAGTAAATTTGATCAATACTTCACTGTTGTAGTTTAAATATGTGGAAACGAAATCTTTTTATTTTTTTTATTTAGCAAAGTCAGGCCATGTCCATGCAAAAAAAAATATAGTGGTTAACCTGAGATCAGTAACGACTAGTTTTGAGGTTTGTGTTAAGCAATCGTTACAGCAATGTTTTAAGTTTATGCAAGACCATTATTCTACACACTGTGAAATTGAAAAAAAGATGTGGGAGTGAAATTTATATTGACAGTATCCTGTTACATACAGGTTTCATTTCTTTTGTGCTTGGAAGTTGTTTTTCACTGATACTAGATACACATTATTCTTACAGGAATTTCCATCTGGAAAATCTTTATTCAGCCAGCTCTGGTGCCTCTGTTGATTTGATGCTTCATTCAGTTTAAGGGACATTTTCCGCAATATGACCATTGTTGAAACCAGTTAAAAATACAAGTGTCTTAATATTGTTAACTTTATGGCTATGCATCCTGTTCAAGAGTCAGGGTCAAATTGGGGTAGCACTCTACGTTGCTATTTGTGGGAATTGAATGAAAGAGGTGACATGCTGTGATTACCACTGAATAAATGCCAGGGGTGTGTTACTGAGGACCTGTTTTTAATATTAACTAAATGATTATGAACTGAAAAAAAAATAAAGACACCTACAATTTCTTGTATCATTATATGAAATAAAACAAAGTTGTATACACAAAAGATTCCTTGTGAGACAAGGACTCGTATTTCAGAGATTTAATAACTTGACTCTCACTATTGTTGCAGTTCAGGACAAGACAATAGCAATTAAAACTATGAAAGATTAAAACAAGTTCAGAACTTCAGATGAGAAAATTAATAAATGTCATGTCCTCATAATAATTACATATCAGCAGTTCCAAGCGAGAGACCACTGGTTTGAATCTTAGATATTCCAGCCATTTTAATTGCAGAGCTACCCACCTTAATTAAATGGTTTGAAATAAAGTGAGAAGGCAAGTAAAGCTGCTAAAAAGTGTGAAAGTTAAGGAAAGACAATTTTTCATTTGCACTAACACTATAACCATGCTATACACATGGATCAAACAGACACATGTCTAATGTGGGTGTTCCACCACACGACTAAGGCTCCCGATTAAGGGTTTTTGAGGGTCGGTTTCAAAAATTTGCTTAGTCCCAGGCTTCCTGTAAGAGTCGGTTGTGGTCGGTTGGGGCCGTGAGAAATATCAAACATGTTTGATATTTCTCCCGACCCCAACCGATTATTTTTTCCCGCCATAAACAAAATGTCCAGTCCCAGGCTTCCTCAGGCCTCCTCAGACCAAATTTACACAGTCCTATGCTGTCCCAGGCCGCCTGCGACCCTTAGTCGCCGACCCTTAGTCCCAGACCCTCTATTCTTAGTCCCAGGCTTCCTGCGACCCTTAGTCCCATTGCAAAACAAAAATCGGCTATCTCGGTCTGGGGACGCCTGGGGACGCCTCAGGACACCTTGTGGGGTCGGGACTTAATCCTGGGTTAGTCGGGGCTTAGTCCCAGGAGGCCTGAGGCGTCCTGGGACCCAGTCGGTTTGTGTACGACAGGATCGTGGTTCAAACCGACCAGACAAATGGCTTAGTCTGTTCTTAGTCCCAGACCAGTTAGGGACTGTCTGGGGCCGCCTGAGGCGTCCTGAGGCTTCCTGAGGACGATCTGTACTTAATCCCAGACCTTCATATCGATTCTGTTTTGCAGTCCATTGGTCAATTTTTTTCCATTTTTTTCCAAGACTGTCCACGATTAAGGGTCCCAGACCCAATCGGGGCTTAATCCTTTGGTGGAACAGGGGCATAATATAAGTTCACAAACAGGGAGATATGTTTTGTTTCATGAACTCAGTTGCATCTCTAGCATTAGTTAGCCAGGACATAGGCCATAATGTTAATTTTTAAAAACTGACTGAAAAGTATATGTATTTAAACTGCATAGTTCCCAAGCTTATTTTCTGTGCATGTAACCTAAGTCATTCAAAGTGTCACCTTTAACCATACTCATGTTTGCCCACATGAATGAACATTATGACTAAATACTAGTATATTCCCATATTGTTGGGTTGTTAGTATGCTGTGGGTTACCCCTCTGTAAAATAAATCTCACGGTGGCCTTGCTTTTTTTAAATTTAGGAAAGGCTAATAGGCTATTGGACTTTAAATTCAATGTCACTGTGGGATTGACTCTTTAAAATTAGGGAAGGCCAATAGGCTATGGGGCGTTAAATTCAAAGATTGAAAGTAGGATTGATTTACCTGTTGTTCAACAGTAAATTTTCCATTCTTTTTTTGTTACAGAAATTGAACTTTCATATGTATATGTACTTATTAATGAATGATCTGAAAATGCTTCCTATGACCTTTAATATACAATACACGAGGGCACATGTGTAATTTAATTCTCTGCACATAGTGTATGTGGTATCATGGCATGTAATTACAAGGGTGGATGAGAATTGTCGGTCAATTGGAAAGACACGCCACAAAACTATCCCCTGTCACAGACACAAGTGCTATTTAAAAGATATATCAATCTAATTTTCCTATAGTAAACCACTAAATATATGTATATATACCTTTTTCTTTTATAGCAGGCTAGGAGCTGACATTCAAACCTAATACTGCATTGTTTGATCATTTCTTTGAACACTATTTTTGGTAATTTAGCCCACCTTGTTCCCTTTTGTTGGGAAGACATTTTGACTACAAAGCAGTAGATTGGATTAGATATTGGAGAACAGGTTATACTTCCAGTGCAGCACGAAGCCTCTGAAGACAATCTAGAAGAACAAGAGACAGGCAGTTGTGTGAATAAACTGGATCTATATTTACAACAGCAGAGATTATATGTTACTAAAATTGTATCTATTGCAACAGCCTTGACCTGATCAAATAGGCAAAGGATAAAAAACATCTTCAAATGGTGTCATAAAACTGCATCCAGCTAAATTCATCAATTAATGTTCTTTTTCTTTTTTTTTCTTCAAGCTATTCATCCATCTATCTTCTGGAAATTGTGCCAATTCTTATCATAAGCTCAAGGCCTGTTTGAACGACATTCATACCTAGATGTTTGAAAATAAGCTCAAGTTAAATGCAGCAAATAAAAACTGATTTCATTGTCTTCGGCACTATTCATTAGGTACAAACGGCTCAAGACTTAAATCCCTGCCCTTAGTATATGAAATTGCTTCTCCCCAAATAATGTAGTTGGCAATCTGGGTGCACTGTTTGACTAAAAATTTAGTTTCACTAATCAAGTCAATTCTGTGATCAAATCCTGTTATGCCGACCTGTGCAATTTGCATCGTTTCAGGCACTTTTTCTCCTTTGATATCTCAGTCGTGTTTGCAAATGCATTGGTCAGTAGCTATCTGGATGATTGTAATTCTCTTTTTTTTTTTTTTGCACTTTGTCATCCAAATATATCACAAGGCTCCACAATATCCAAAATTGTTTGGGACGCTTTGTTACTCGTGCTCCAACCCTTAAGTCTCTACACAGGCTTCCCGTAAAAGAACTATCCATCTGTAATACCTTGGCACTCATATATAAGTACCTCATCACTGGAAAGTCAAAATATTTTGTCCCATATTTGTCTTTGTATAAATCTGGTGTTAAGTACCAAGACGTAGAAACCCAGAGAAGATGTTCCTTAAGGTTCCTTATTATAGTTCAGCCATTCCCATATTCCCAAACTGATTTCAACCATAGTTTCTCATATGATGCTCCAAAAGTTTGGAATGATTTGCCACTGGAAATTTGAACTGCTCCTACTTTTTCACTTTTCAAGATCACTCTTAAAACCTAGTATCTGTTACATAAGTCTTCCCCTCCCTATTTTTCGACGACTGAACACCTATGCTCTCCTTTGTTACAACCCTTACAAAATCCACCTTGAGGCTTGTTGTAAGTGTTTAGATTAAAAACTATGCACAGACAGAAGCTACAAGTCAGCTTTATAACTTAAAAATTAAACCAATTCACCTTTTACAGTGATATTCCACTTGAAATCAGAGCCCACACTTAAAAACGAAAATTGGAAAATACCGTCGGGAATTCCCAAACTATCAATTCACCTCCGTGGTTATATTTCGACTTCCTTATATGGTAGGATACATCTCAAATGTCCGAGTTTTGCATCAACAACCCAATCGTTGATTATTATTTTAGTTTTACGCCAATTTGAGACGTGTGCCAAGCTTGGGGTGGATTAATACGTACTAGTTTGTTACACTCCTAAAACTGTTCTTTCTGACATGAAACAACAACTCAAATTCATCCAAATGCAAACATACAGAGTAAATTTTTCTCTTCAGTTATACAAAAAATCATACACTTTTTGCTCATATCAAGTATTTGTCTCATATCTCGCAAAAAAAAACTTGTTGGCACCACAGCCATAACGCTTTTTTGTTGTACATAAATACACACAAAATATTCCGCACATGCTACATATTGAGTATTTTCATAATTTCAAAGGCTCTCCTGTTATCCCTTTACAGGATCCGTCTGGTTTGATTGACATTTATCAATTGACAATATTACTTTACTTTATCAGAGTGGCATGTATTGTTTACGCTCAAGGGTTACATATTAATAAATAACATAGCACAATAAATACTCAGCCTTACATTGGCTTTTTGTCACACTAAACGTATAATAATAATGAGCAGAAGGGAACTAGGGAAAATTATTAACATAAATATATAATTTGTCAGATGTACAAGCAAGCTAATGTTTGAAGTATACATTTTGTATTTCCCCCTTGTCATGAATCAAATACAAAATATAAAGATCATTTTATGTTTACGTTAGACATTATTTCCATAAATTTATGAATTTGTGACGATGATTCAAAAGTGAATTTATTCAGTAATAGATTCCATTTACTATTTATTACTACATAAAAATAATACAGTTTTAATCTAATGTAATATATAGAAAAAAAATCCAACAAATTTCAACATATTTAGCCAGATTTTGTTTCATTTGTCAATAATGTAATGAATTAAGCATTTTGAGCTAATGATATAAAATTATGAATATAACTTCATTCAGAGTACTTCATTCTGGGTGGCACACATGTTATGGTTTTACAGTATTATATGATCCAGAGAGGGAAAAATTGTTAACTAGTCCAACTGAAAAAAAAACATCTCAGACAATTTGGATTATTATCAGTTGTCTTTTATTTCTGACATCAAACCATAGTATCCATATATATTTGACTGCAAACTTTTTTCTTTTCATGTGTTTTAGTATTTTAGTAGCAGCAGTAGTAGTAGTAGAAGTAGTACTAGTAGTAGTTGCAATTGTCTGAGAGGGTACTTCTGCAATGCTCCAAATTCTTCGATAAAGAAATAAACAAAATAACGTACATGTGAATATTAATATGCATTGATTCATTCAGAGATAAATGCACATTTAAAACATTGTTACAAAGGATTACACCTACATTCACTGCTGTTGTAGCTTCACCGATTCCATATGTCAGTTTTCTGATGTGAACCCTACCCACTCATTTTATACACATAAAAGAGGAAACGGAAATAAAAAATCAAAACTGAAACCGAAACTAAAACTAGGATTGATCTATACATTCCATATTACACACAGGTAATTTTGCAACGTGCAAATTTCCTCACATATAAACCCAAAAATATTCACTATATTTTAGTGCTATATGTTGTAATGTAAGTGATTTCATTGTCAAAATATAAATACAAGACTTTTCCCCGCATAAATCAGGAAGGTCAAACAGATCACTTTGACAATACGTTTTACTGCATTGTAAATTTTCAATAAAACGATTATAGCCATACTAAAAATTAAGAAAAAAAAATGGCTAGAAAGAAAAGATATTTCCCGTCTTTGCAATATATTGTCAACTGGGTTTTATTTGTTTAGTGGTTATCTTCTTGTTTGTTGTGTTCAGTAGGATGTTTTCTGGATCTGTCTTCATATTTCCTGGGTAGTCTGGCTCGTTATTAGTTGGCCTATTAAAGTTCAATATGTGATTGGTCTTCTTTTATTTTAAACCAGCACCAAAAACAAAGTGTGACAACGTTCTGGTAACATGCTGTAGCCACAGAACAAGTTAAAATTTTCACTACACAATAGTTTTAGGTATTTTAGATGATGAGTTTGGATGATGAATACTAACTCCTTGTGGAGTTTTAATCTGTATTATAATATCTCATATAAAAATCTAGCCATTAGTGAAAAAAAATTAATTTTAGTAAATTTCTTAAAAATGACAAATTAATGAAGCTTTTTTTTCTAGCTTAAGTTTCTACTTCTTTAGTATATGTTTACAAATACACTTTTCACAGCACTTCTAAATTTACAAAACAATCTGAAGTAGTCTTTGGGTGGTTTTACATGTTAACAAGGTCTCCCTTTTGAACAATAGCATTGATCAGAGATATTATGTGTCAAACAAGGAACATAAATGTCATCATTAGAATATTTTAACTACAAATAAGGGACCCATGACACAGAATACCACTATGCTTATTTGATAAGTTTGGTCTTATTTGAGCCCATGGCTAAGTCTGAGACAGTTCATGAAATCAGCTTCTTGAAGTCCACATGTTAACTTCCATTGAAAAATGTTTAGATAAATTTAAGTTTAATCTTCCCTAGCTGTGTGTACAGTCAGTGAAAATAAGTCTTTTTGATGCCAACTTTCTAATGGTGACCCGTAGGTCTAGGTACAAAAACGAATTCCTTACAGTTTCCACCAGGCTTTGTTTTTGATACCCACATTAGGATGGAATGGCCAAATAAATTATAACAACTACTCCATATGAAAAATCAAGCTGGTGAAGCAGAAAACTTCATATTGATATATTACCGATTATTGCAATAAGTTATATGTCACAATGTTGACTTCAAATGTACTGAAATAACTCCTGGGAATAAATTTATTCTCCAAATTCTTTACCTTTTACTTTTGACCTGTGGACAACATGTTTTTCCTGTAGTACTATGATTTTGAGTCCTTTACAAACATAAACATAATTAAATTAACTGACTTGTTCCATTAAGGTGCAGAAATACTACTTTAAATTAAACATTCGCCTGACGAAAAAGCCTTTTTTCAATTGTTTTTGAAATGTTACCTGTGTTTAAACCTATGAAATAACCACAGTGGTTTTCCGTGTCATGTAACCATTTATTGCCAGTGAAAAAGAAAATTACTGATGACACACATACAATGCTTTTTTCAATGGAAAAGTCGGTAACCACATTAAAGGTCTGAACACTAATTCAAGCAGGTGTCTTATATATTTATTCTTGAGTTCTAGACATTTCAAAGTTTGGAGTGACGAAAATATATGGAGGCCATATTTAGTTCTTAGTTAACAAAAGTTACGGTCAATTCCATTGAGACTTACCCAAAACTTATACTGGGCCGCTTTGTGAAACTCTCTAAGTCTAACTTAGTCTAACACAAAAATCTTAAGTCTAAGTTTAGACTAAGTCCTTCTGTGAAATTGGCCCCTGATAGACAAAGGGTCAAAGTAAGGGTTTAACGTCCTGCAAAAACTCCAGAGTCATATTGGGTCAGACCCACAACATTGCCAGTTGTGGGAGTTAAACCCATATAAAGATAACTTCAGGATGACAGAGGAACTTTATTTTAGAATTTTGGAGATGCTGAGTGGTGTAACATGCTATGAGCTCAGCAAAGCAATCACACGAAAGCCCATGAAGGGTCTTGAAAAGTGGCACAGTATTTGTGATTCTCTGTTCTATTCTATCAGGCCCTTAAGAATAGTCATGGCATCCTAAAGATTTGTCATAACTGCTTCGCAACCAAAAACATAACATAGGTTACAAAACTTGTTTATTATTTTTGACAAGCACCTACGATCGCCTGGGCTTCTAACAGCCCTCTCTAGTGTTTTTCATTTTAGAAGGAACTTTGCTTAGCTATGCAAAATTTTCAAAATTGAGAGTTATTGTTAGTGGGTATTTCCCAGTGTATTGCTCAGTGTCAAGTAAATTATTGTGCATCTTCATTTCTGTACAGAGTGTGATGGTTCTTTCATTATTTGTCAGTCTTGACTTTCCTTTCTGCAGTCTCGTGTCACGTCTGCTTTTTTTTCGTTTTTTTTTTGTTTTTTTTTTTTGGGGGGGGGGGGGGTGGGGGGTGGGGTGGGGGGTTACGTCGCTTTCAACACTGTTCAGGTCATATCACGACGGGGTGAATGAGGTTAAGCTTCGCATGTAATCTTAAAGTGTATGTATTATTGAGAGTTATCGACTGTGGTAGAGCAGATATTGCTGTATATGGGTTACTATGATGTTGCAAAGCTTTACTTCCAATACTCGGATGTGTAATGTTGACTGTAAGATAGGTATTCTTTATATACTATTTTACTTGGTTTATTTTATTTTATCCTCTATGTATAGAATTTCTTGTTACATAGGTTAATTTTTGTGACACATCTCATTGTAATTCCCATTGGTTGTTTATTCAATGGTATGTATGTGTGTAGTTCATGCTTTATAGTATTTACATACATTTAAGTTTTACTCAGGAGTTTACTGTATATATTCTAGCTCTGGTGTTTCCCAACACTTGGTTTATTAACAGGTCTATGACCTTTATCTTAGATTTGTACAACTCTTTATCAGCCAAATTTCATGGCAGATTTCAGATGTTAATACTGGTTTTATGTATGCAGTTGTAGTCTGCTATGTATAGTTTAACTGATTGCCCTTTTTTGGCCCTTATGTAAAGTAATTTTATTGGGCATCATGAATAATGTACTCTGTTATGGTCCTTAAGATGTCATAACGTAATGCTCTAATACAACTGTACACTAATGTCAATGTGTCAAGGTATAGTCACTTAATATGATACACCTAATTCATTATGGCTCATTTATTGACTTTATGTATTTCAAGTTTATCATTCTTTTAGTATCTTAATGGTTAATCCAACTGTAAATTGTATGCCTTTCCCACAAGGCTGGCTGGCCACTTCTTCACATGGCCCACAATCATTGTCTCCAATTTTTCTCATTACTTTATAATGGTTGTTGAATATGGACGTTATTATCAACATATATTATACTGAATGTCAAGATTCTATTATTATACTGAATTCTTCCAGCTTAAACCTATATTCATAACTAGCGCATATGTATTTGTAACTGTATTCAATCCGCTTAGGTAAGTTGTAACACTAACTGTGATATTTTGATCTCAAACGGACTCACAAATGGGGTTATGGGGATCTTTTTCTTACATATTTTAAGTAAATTTTAATATTTTTATTCATTATGGTAACAACCTGCTTACATTTATATGTTAATTACAAATGTTAAGATACATTTTTAACATATCTACTTTTCTCAAGTTAAGGCCACCTTAAGCTTAAATTTGCACTTGACTTAAACTAAATTTTATGCATTCATTATCTAACTTATTCTTCTCATTTAGGTGACCTTAACTTCACCACCTTTTAGACTTCGTGTACATTTCAATCAAGGTGGCCTTAACTTCTCATAACCATCAGTTACTATTTTGTTTCTAATTGTACATAAATCTAGATAGTTGTATAAATAAAATATATATTGTCCCAAGATGGGATCTTTCATTATAAATGCTTGTACCTCAAATAATTTTATGTTTGGCAAGACATTATCAGGGAGGTCTTGGCAGGATGGGATCTTGTGACGGTAGAGCCTGAGTACAAGTTAACATTTTAGATGTAACAAAATTACACTTGTTTAAATATTCAGAAATTTGTCAAAATGCATTTCTACTAAGGGCTACTTTCTGCTGAAAAGATTACATAAAATTCAAACTTTCACTGGGTTTTTAATTTCATTGTCCAATTATTGTCAAAAATTTCTCCACCTTTAAAGTATCCGCCATATTCCTCCAGTCTATACAAGACATTCAATCTAATCTAACACTTTTTATGTCGGCGGTAATCATGCAGTTATAATACAGAGTTTTAATCTGAAGAGTTTTCAGTCTCTACCGATCAAAATGGCGGACACAAACATGATATATTTGAATCAGAAATCCTACAACAATATAACAAGCTTGGATCTTAAACTGGGGCCTCATGGCATATTTAAAATATCCATCAGGCCGCAGAAAGTATCTCATTTCATTCATTAAGAACTTTTGACAAAACCAATTATAGAACACCTGATACATATATCAATCAAAATAAGTGAACATTGTTACATATATTGGACACTATATTAGTACATTGTATATTGCATATATTGGGCACTATATTGGTGCATTGTTTAATTTAAGCTTTATGTTTATACATTGTCATAAAAGATAATTGTGTTGTTGGTTCTTTTTGTGTGTTGACATTTAAAGTAAGGGAGTTATTGACTTTTGTGTTTTAGTGTTTATTGATCTGTTCACAGACTGGGGGAAATCCCCCCCTCAGTGGTTATGTTAGATTTGGGGAAACCCAATTACCAGTAGTTTCTAGAACTTCCTCCTTTGGCCTAGATGGCTCAAGCTTTTTTGAGTTGGTTCTGTATAATTCCAGAGAAATCTGTGAATGTATATAAGGAATGTACATCTGACCACAAGTGAACTTTGTATTCGCTGGCTATAAGGAGAGCTATTGTGTTTTGGAATATAATATAACTTGTGTTGCTGTGAACTTTTACTGGAGTGAACTAGATACATTGTCTGGACAGATTTATTGTACTTTGGATATTTTGGATATTGTACATTCATATAACAGAGAGTGAATTTACTGCATTTTGGACATTGTCCACATCTTGGAGCAGACAGTACAGTTGTGTTAACTCTCTAAATATCTCCAGACAGACACTCTGTGTGACTGGATATACAAAGAATAGCAGGACAAGAACCTTTTGTGTTGTTGAGTGCGAGACAGGTCACAAGATATAGATATCTGTGTGTGAGTGAACATTGGACAGATCACAGGACAGACCATAGGACATTGGACAGACCACAGAATATACTACAGGATGGATTACGTAACAGATTGCTGGATACGGCGGATAAACTTAACTCTTAATCTCAGTGGTCATGTCAGCTAGATCTTATTACTGTATTAGTGTGTTTAGTTAAGAGCATACCAGTTGACTGTAATCATTATTATTGACTATTAAATAAATTTGTTAAGTTTAACTTTTTGCTTTTTCTGTTACAACTTAAAGACAACCGGTAATTGCTACCGCGCTTGCCCGTGACCGTAACAGGAAAATTGGGGGCTCGTCCGGGATCCAACCATTTGATTACAACCATTTGATCAATTGCTCAATTAACATTTTGAAAATCCATTTGATTTAGTAATTGGTTACAGTCAACAGTGCTCAAAATGGCTAGTGCTAAAGAGTTTGTACAATCACCATCTATGGAAGTTCTAGAAACTTTTAAAAAAGATATGTTAATGCAGATAGCGCAAGAGTTACAGTTAGAGGTAAAAAGGTCAACACGTAGACATGAACTTAAAAGGCTTATTGTTGAACAGTTAGTTGATGAAGATGTTTTACCTGATAGTTGTTTAGAAGTGTATAAGCCTCTACCAATGGAACCTTCTGGGCAATATGAGATCAGGCGATTAGAAATTGAAAGAGAGCTAAAACTTAGAGAATTTGAAGCTAGAGAAAGAGAGCTTGAAGCTCAACAACGAAAAGAAGAGCTTGAAGCTCAACAGCGAAAAGAAGAGCTTGAAGCTCGACGAAGAAAAGAAGAGCTTGAGGCTCGAAAAGAAGAGCTTGAAGCTCAAAAATATGAAAAAGAACTTGAGCTTAAACATGAAAGAGAAATGAAAGCTTTAGAATTAAATGCTCGTCGAATTGCCCATGAAGAGTCCATTGCTACCAAATTTGATTTGGGTAAAAATGTGCGACTGGTACCACCTTTTAATGAGTCAGAGGTCGAGAAGTACTTTCAACACTTTGAAAGAGTAGCTCAAAATTTGAAATGGCCTATAGACCAGTGGCCTTTATTGCTGCAAAGTGTTTTGAGGGGAAAGGCCCAGGAGGCATATACGGCTTTGCCAATTTCTGAATGTGTGGACTATAACTCTGTCAAAAATGCTATTTTGAAAGCATATGAGTTGGTACCAGAAGCATATCGTCATAAATTCAGAAATTATCGTAAACAAGAAAGTCAAACTCATGTTGAATTTGCCCATGAGAAAGAAGTGTATTTTGACAGATGGTGTAATTCTAGGGAAGTAGGTACAGACTTTGAGAAACTTAGGCAAGTTATTTTGATTGAAGAGTTCAAAAGGTGTGTTCGTGATGACATTAAAACCTATCTCGATGAACAGAAAGTTGAAAATTTGGCAAAAGCAGCAGCTTATGCTGATGATTATGCGCTAACTCACAAGTCCACTTTCAACAAGAATAAGTCCTTTGGTCCTGCTAAAAAGTCGTATCCAGAAATAGGAAAGAAATCTGAAAATGTAGCTCCAGAAAAGAGTTCAGATAAGGGTCAAACCTCAAATCAGACTATGAGTAAGGATAGGAAACCTAGATCCTTTGCTCCTGTTTGCCACTATTGTAAGAAACCTGGGCATGTTATGTCTGACTGTTGGCTCTTAAAGAAGAGAAGAGAAAGGAGGCAACGCCCAACGCCTTTGTGTCTAGCAAGTCTAACTGGCGTTCAAATCCCAATAGAGCAGAGTCTAGTATTGGTTTAGACAAGTCTGAGATTATTAGGGAAGAGTTCAAACCTTTTGTGTCTGAGGGTTTTGTATCCTTGGAAAGTAGTTCCAGTCAGGTCCCCATTAAGATATTAAAAGACACTGGAGCTACTCAGTCCTTACTTTTAGAAGGTGTATTGCCATTGAGTGTAAGCACATCTACTGGTGAGAGTATCATTGCTCAAGGTATTGAAGGAGGCTGTGTGAACGTTCCCTTGCATAAGGTCAAGTTAGTATCAGACTTAGTTACTGGTTCTGTTGTTGTGGGTACCAGGCCCACTTTACCCATTAAAGGGGTATCTTTGTTGTTGGGAAATGATCTGGCAGGTGGAAAGGTAGTTGCTGATCCTAAGGTTACTTCTAAGCCGATCACTTTGGTTAGCACTGAGAAATTAGAAGAGGTTATTCCTGGTATTTTTCCCTCCTGTGCTGTGACTCGAGCTATGGCCAAAAAGGCCCAAGAAGAACCAAAAGATTGTAAACAATCTACAGATGTCTTAGTTGATTTGTCAGATACATTCTTAAACAACTATGACCATGATGTGCAGAATTCTAGTGATACAAATCCCAAGGCCAGGGTAGATTCTGAAAAACAAGACTCAATTGACTGTCAAGATGTATCGCTTTCAAAATCAAAATTGATTTCAGAGCAGGAAAATGACCCTGAATTAGCTCCTTTATTCAAGTTGGTCTTGCCACCAGTAGAGCTAGATAAGGTCCCTGTAGGCTATTATGTCAGAAATGGTATACTTATGCGAAAGTGGAGGCCACCAAATGTCCCTGCATCTGAAGAATGGTCAGTAGTACACCAGATTGTTGTGCCAAAAGTGTACCAAAGTGAGATATTAAAATTGGCTCATGAATCTCCAATGGGTGGCCATTTAGGCATCAACAAAACTTACAACAAGATAACCAAACATTTCTGTTGGCCTCAAATTCGGCACTGTGTGGCAGAATTTTGCAAAACTTGTCACACTTGTCAAATGGTAGGGAAGCCAAACCAAAAAATTCCTGTAGCTCCTCTCAAACCCATTCCAGCATTTGAGGAACCATTTAGCAAAGTGATAATTGACTGTGTAGGTCCCTTACCAAAAACTAAATCCAGAAACCAATATCTTTTGACCATTATGTGCGCCTCAACCAGATTTCCCGAAGCCATACCATTGACCAACATAACAGCTCCCAAAATCTCAAAAGCTCTGGTTAATTTCTTTACTCTAGTTGGCTTACCAAAAGAGATCCAGTCAGATCAAGGGTCAAATTTTATGTCAGGACTATTTCAACAGGTTGTATTTCAGTTAGGTGCCAAACAGATCAAATCTAGTGCTTATCACCCAGAATCCCAAGGTGCACTTGAAAGGTTCCATTCCACTTTGAAGAATATGATTAGGACATTTTGTTTAGATAATGAAAAAGACTGGGATGAAGGCATTAGCTTATTGTTGTTCGCAGTTGGAGAGTCTGTTCAAGAGTCTTTAGGCTTTAGTCCCTTTGAGTTGGTCTTTGGCCATTCAGTCTGTGGTCCTCTCAAGCTGTTGAAGGAAAGCTGGTTATCTGAGAACACCGAGAGCCTAAATCTGCTAGATTATGTCTCAAGGTTCAGAAATAAGTTAAAGAAGGCTTGTGAGCTGGCGCAACAAAATTTGAAAACTTCTCAGTCAAAAATGAAGATGCTTTATGATAGGAAGTCACAAAACCGTATTTTCAAACCAGGTGACAAGGTTTTAGTGTTACTACCTGTCCAGAGAAATACGTTACAGGCCAGATATCATGGGCCATACAAAGTGTTAAAGAGAGTAGGTGACCTGGACTATATCATTGAAACCCCGGACAGAAGAAAGTCAACCCAACTATGTCATGTAAATATGGTAAAACCATACTTTGAAAGGGGTGTGAAAAAACCTGTTATGGTTACTGACTGTAGTATAGAAAGTAACAGTAATCAGGAGCGTGAAATATGGGACGACACTCCTGATCTTGATGTTGAATGTAGAATTAGGTTGAGTAATTCTGAGATCCTTGATGATTTGGAAACCAAACTGAGTCATGTACCACCAGATAAGAGGGTTCCACTCATTGAATTGCTCTTAAAGTACAAGTCAGTGTTCCCAAATGCCCCTAATAGGACAAATATACTCATGCATGATGTCGATGTCGGCGATGCCCGTCCGATCAAACAGCATCCATATCGGGTAAATCCTATGAAACTCGAAAAATTAAGGCAGGAAGTGCAATACATGCTAGAAAAAGATATAATTGAACCAAGTCAAAGTAGTTGGGCATCTCCTTGTGTTTTGGTCCCGAAACCAGACGGTTCAATCAGATATTGCACTGACTACAGAAAAGTCAATGTTTTGAGTAAAACGGATTCCTTCCCTATCCCAAGGATGGAAGACTGTATTGATCGGATTGGCAATGCCAAATACATCACAAAGTGTGATTTACTGAAAGGATATTGGTGTGTGCCTCTTACTGAGCGGGCCAAAGAAATATCAGCCTTCGTGACCCCTGATGGTCTATATCAGTACAAGGTGATGCCATTTGGCATGAAGAACTCCCAAGCCACATTTCAAAGACTAATGAATATATGTTTAAAAGACTTAGAAGGTGTTGAAGTGTATGTGGATGATATTGTCATCTTTAGTGATACTTGGGAAGAACATTTAAAAAGGCTTGAACAAGTCTTGTTTCGGCTCAAAGAGGCAAACCTCACTGTAAATTTGTCAAAGAGTGACTTTGTAAAAGCAAAGGTTGTGTACTTGGGGCATGTAGTAGGTCATGGAGTTGTGACACCAATCAAAGCTAAAGTGAAAAGCATCATTGACTATCCCATTCCTGAAAATAAGAAAAGCTTAATGAGGTTCCTTGGAATGGCGGGATATTATAGAAAATTTTGCAAAAACTTTTCAGAGGTCACTGCTCCACTGACTGAACTACTGAAAAAGAATGTAAAATATCACTGGTCAGAGACTTGCCAAAAATCATTTGACAAAGTAAAGAACCTTCTCTGTTTAGAGCCCGTACTAACTGCTCCGGACTTCAGTAAACCTTTCCGGCTGGCTGTAGACGCCAGTGATGTGGGTGCAGGTGCAGTTTTACTGCAATGTGATAATGAAGATATTGAACATCCCATCTGCTATTTTTCAAAAAAATTTAATGTACATCAAAAGAACTACTCTACAATAGAAAAAGAATGTTTAGCACTCATTTTGGCCATCCAGCATTTTGACATATACATATCTTCATCGTCAAAACCCACCGTTGTATACACAGATCACAATCCTTTAGTCTTCTTGCACAAAATGAAAAACAAAAATAGAAGATTATTGAACTGGAGTTTAATGTTGCAAGAACACAATCTTCAAATAGAACATGTTAAAGGAAAGGATAATATCTGTGCGGACGCCCTGTCCAGAAGCTGTATTTAAATTGTAATTTATATACCTGTAATTAGTAAGTTTATAAAGGTTATACATGGTACTAATTTTACTTTTGTATTTAGACAAAAATGTTTTGTAAAATGTTATTACCTGTGTTTGTATACATCATGAAAATCTCTTGTAAAATTTTGTAATCCCTTGGTTTCCAAAATTTTTCTTTAAGGGGGGAGGTGTTACACATATTGGACACTATATTAGTACATTGTATATTGCATATATTGGGCACTATATTGGTGCATTGTTTAATTTAAGCTTTATGTTTATACATTGTCATAAAAGATAATTGTGTTGTTGGTTCTTTTTGTGTGTTGACATTTAAAGTAAGGGAGTTATTGACTTTTGTGTTTTAGTGTTTATTGATCTGTTCACAGACTGGGGGAAATCCCCCCCTCAGTGGTTATGTTAGATTTGGGGAAACCCAATTACCAGTAGTTTCTAGAACTTCCTCCTTTGGCCTAGATGGCTCAAGCTTTTTTGAGTTGGTTCTGTATAATTCCAGAGAAATCTGTGAATGTATATAAGGAATGTACATCTGACCACAAGTGAACTTTGTATTCGCTGGCTATAAGGAGAGCTATTGTGTTTTGGAATATAATATAACTTGTGTTGCTGTGAACTTTTACTGGAGTGAACTAGATACATTGTCTGGACAGATTTATTGTACTTTGGATATTTTGGATATTGTACATTCATATAACAGAGAGTGAATTTACTGCATTTTGGACATTGTCCACATCTTGGAGCAGACAGTACAGTTGTGTTAACTCTCTAAATATCTCCAGACAGACACTCTGTGTGACTGGATATACAAAGAATAGCAGGACAAGAACCTTTTGTGTTGTTGAGTGCGAGACAGGTCACAAGATATAGATATCTGTGTGTGAGTGAACATTGGACAGATCACAGGACAGACCATAGGACATTGGACAGACCACAGAATATACTACAGGACGGATTACGTAACAGATTGCTGGATACGGCGGATAAACTTAACTCTTAATCTCAGTGGTCAGGTCAGCTAGATCTTATTATTGTATTAGTGTGTTTAGTTAAGAGCATACCAGTTGACTGTAATCATTATTATTGACTATTAAATAAATTTGTTAAGTTTAACTTTTTGCTTTTTCTGTTACAACTTAAAGACAACCGGTAATTGCTACCGCGCTTGCCCGTGACCGTAACAACATATATTCCTGAAATATCAATGGGGAAACAGAATTTACAAGCACAAGACAATGTATGAAATGAACCGAATATATGTATATCCATACTTTGTCAAACGTTCATGCATAATTTATAAAGACAAAAGTACCAAAGACAAGGTAGCCTTTAAAGTCACAAATACTGTGCATAATTTGCATTAAGTACTTGTTTAATCTGTACACAGTGTATCAGTCACACAAAGTACCTTTGCTTTTTAAAGATCACCAAAATCTGACCTAGTCTTCCTCATGTCAGATGCCCCATTTCACTTAAATAACTTTTTAACTTATCGGGTCAACCAACACACACAATCAAAGTCCCATTTCAAAGATAAATAATGTCAAAGAAATACTAAATGATAGTACTGTTTCGTACATAGATGTCATAAAGACTTATTAAATACTAATATATATATATTTGTTCCCATACCTTTGAAACCACATTTTAAAACATATTCAAAAGCTTCTTATACCTCCCTTTAATCAAAGTGTTTTATACATCCACGTGCACCTTAGGGATTACTTTGACATAAAATGAAAGTTTTCAATACCTCTTCTTACGTGATGACTTCTACCAGAAAATGAAACCCAAGATAACATGCTGTAGATATAAATGATAATCACATTTTCAGGAAAGAGTCACTTTACTTACACAATCGTTACGTGTCATACATTATACATGTCATGTTATCTCATAATGACAAATCTTAACCATAACTTTATAACTTTTGTCTAAGTTAAGAACTGTTTTTGAAATGCCTATTACAAATATTCTGTGTTTGTGTGTGTCTGCCATTGTGGACATGTATAGATTACTTTATCTTGTGTGCTGTTTTAAAGTGTGTACCGAATTATGTTTGAAAACAAAAGTGGTTTTTGTCTAAATATCTGAATGGTAAGAATGTTAGCGTTTTATGACTTGGCACTCCCTCCTGTGACTGTGGATTTCGGACTCCAGGTCTTGGCAACACTTAGAGCCTGTCTTTTTATTGCTTATCCCCCTGTTCCACCACAAGATTAAGGCTCTCGATTAAGGCTTTTGGGTGATTGGATTCAGAGTCCTGGACAGTCTGTTTGGATCTACTGTGGTAGGTATATATATATAAACGTTCGCCTCTACCCACAAATTCCCCAGTCTTAGGCTTCCTGAGGGACTCACAGACCCAAATTTACACAATCCTGTCTTCTCGGAGGCCTCCTGCAACTCTTAAGCAGAGGAGTCTTATTCCCAGGAGGCCTGTGCTCAGTCCCCGCTCTTGGATCAAGACCCTATTTTCCTGCCCTTTTTTTCAGATTTCTTCAGACTCCCAGGATTAAGGGTCCCCAGACCAATTGGGGATTAATCTTTTGGTGCATTACTCTGTTTAGAGATATTTAATGCCTATGTTCTACCAAAAGATTAAGCCCCGATTCGTCCTGGGACCCTTAATCCTTGAGAGTCTGTGAAAGAAACATGAATAATGGGTGGGGCAATAGAATCCAGAACTCCTGGGATTAAAACAAAGCCGACCTGCCATTTACAGTCCCAGGAAGTCTCAGACAACATAAGATTGTGTAAATGTGGGTCTGAGACTGGAATATTTGTGGGTTGGGGTGACAGTGGATCGGTTACAGTCGTGAAAAATATCAAACATGTTTGATTTTTAAACCGATCCCAAAAGATCCAAACAGACTCAAGAAGACTGTCTAGGACTCTATATTTTTTTGGAAACAGATGCCCAAAAAGCCTTAATCGGGAGCCTTAGTCTTGTGGTGGAACAGAGGCATAAGAGGAGGACTGTTCAATTATTGTGACCATCTCTTCAACTGTAATACAATCCCTTATTTTTTTTCCATTCAGGAGGTCGATCTTTTCAATTTAAAACTCATCACAAACTACTATCAGGATGATCCTGCACAGAGGTTCTGGTGCTTTCCAATGGGTTTGAGATTAATGCACTCGAGAGTCTATCAGGAACAGTTTATGACAATATTTAACTGTTTGAAATTATCCTAAAATGTTCCCGGTCCCTATAAGACCCTATCAGATACTGGGATCAGAGAGCCATCTTAAACCCACCTTTAACCTATCTCACCATTCATAAAGCCATCTTTCTGATCTTACAGAATTCTTAAGCTTGTTGTTCGTGAACCAATTAGATGGATTGGGAAACTATTATTAACCTTTCAGAAGCCTATCAGAAAACTTCTCTTTTGAAGCAATATCAGGAAATATCGGGAACATATCTTAAACCTATCTCATACTACTACCATGGATCATGTGTATTTTCATTGTTCCATTTGGGAAGTAGGTTTACGATTAGATCATAATCATCAGTTCTACCTGTGGCCCTAGGCTGGTAATATTGAGAGAAAAAAGAACGCATCAGTCTTACTAGTTGTGGCAACTAGTGGACCACTGTAGTTTGATATGTGGCATAACAGACTAGCAAGGTTTTGTGCATAAATTTTGTCCTAAATATAATTTATGCATGAACTTTTGCAAAGATTTGGCTATTGTAAACACCAGTACATTACAAGTACGAAAAGAATCATCTATTTTTAGTACGAGTTTCTATGAAAATATAAGTGTTTCACCCACAGTCACCAGGATACGTTTTCGAATGTTAAAAAGCTGGTATTACACAATTTTTATTCTATTCTATTCTGTACTTTTATAGCGCTTAATCTCTGCTAAGCAGACTCTAAGGCGCAACACCAAAATCAAATTCAGAAAATCATCTGTCCATAGCTGTTGCCAGGTCCAGTATCATGGAGATGCCAGATACAGTGTATGCGAAGTTGGAAATGCCTTTTTGAAGGGATACGATTTTAAACTTTTCCTGAAACAGGCGAGAGTTGGGGCAGAACGGACCTCATCAGGCAAATGATTCCAAACTGTGGGAGCATCAAAAGCAAAGCTGTGGCAAAGTGATTTTTTATTTATGTACAGATGGACAGAATTGAGGAACCTCCAAGAAGCTTTTATCTGGATGGTTATATCTTGTACTATATCTTCCACAATGAGTAGACAAAAAAGGACCAAAGTAACTGGGATGACCATTGTGAAGAAACTTGTAAACTAGAGCGGCAGTTTTAAAGATACAGTGAAATTCAACTGGGAGCCAATGGAGTCGCTTGAGAATAGGAGATGCCCGTGTGTATTTGTTACAGTTTGTAACAATCCTAGCGTGTTTTGAATACACTGTAGTTTGCGCATGTTGAGACTGGACAAACTCCTGAAGAGAGAGTTTCAGTAATCAAGGCAACTGGTCAAAAGGCATTGGCTGGCAAGATAGCAGCCTCATCAGTCAAGTGGTTTCTAACCCGCCTGAGATTACGAATTTGAATGAAGCATGTCTTACAAATATTTCGAACATGATCAGCAAAGGAGAAATTAGCATCAAACCAGACACCAAGGTTCTTTACAACAACTGCTGGATGGATAAAATTACCAAATATCCTAACTGGGAGATAGGGATCTAATTTCTTGAGTTGAGCATGCGATCCAAAGATGATAAACTCTGTTTTGTTCAGGATTTAATTTGAGCATACTTGATGACATCCATTTCTGACCATCCTGAAGACATGAATTCAGTTTGTCGAAAGCCAGGGCTGCATTTTTGTGAGACATATGAATAAACAACTGCGTATCATCTGCATAAAAGTGGAATTTGATGTCGGGATGAGTTCCAATAACGTTACTCAAAGGAGTGGTGTATAAGGAGAACAGCAGAAGACAAAGAACTGAGCCTTGTGGCACTCCAAACAGCAGCTCAAGCAATTCAGAGAGGGTCGACTCAATTTTAATTGCTTGGAAACGGTGGCTAAGATAGGATGTGAACAACTTCAAGGCTGTACTGCACACACCAAACCATGACTTAAGACAATTAAGAAGAATAGTGTGGTCAATTGTGTCAAACACAGCCAACAGATCCTGTTAGACCAATGCAGTAGGCTCGCCCAGTGATAGTGAGAGATGGATCTCGTTTTTGATATGCCACAGGGCGGTTTAAGTGGAGTGACCACTTTTGTATGCAGATTGCCTAGGATTATCAAGATTGTTACTATTGATATGTTGCATGAGCTGTTTAACAACTACCAGCTCCACCAATTTTGACATGAAACATAGTCCTGATACTAGTCAATAATTTTGCAAATCTGAAATTGGAAGTGATGCTTTCTTAATCAGGGGAGGGACAACTGCCTTCAGGAACTTTTGCGGAAATACACCCTCAGCTAATGACAAATTGACAAGTTTTGTAATTGACGGAAGTAAAATTTCCACACAATCTTTCAAAAGGAAGGTAGGCACAGGACCTAAAGGGCTTGATTTTCTTAGGGAATTTTTGATGAGTTTTAGTACCTCATTCTTCGAGACCTCATTGAAGCGAGGTAGGTTGGGAGGTGTACACATGGGTGGTGTGACTACTGTCGAAGAGGCTGTGAACATATCACAAATCCTTTTGATTTTTTTATGAAAGAAGGAAGCAAATTTGTTTGCTAAGGATTTCTCAGACTGATGAGGAGGGAGAGTCATCCCTTGACCCTTATTGAGGACATGACGAAGTGTATGCTGTTATCACTAATGATGGTGCTGTAGTATTCCGTTTTGTCTCTGTTTATGATTACATTGCACCGGGCAATCTGTCTGCACAATCTAGTTCTGCTCAACTGAGACCTATCCTTACGCCACATGCGCTCAAATTGATGCCTGATAGATACGGCCCTACAATATGAATAGGACAGCCATCCAGGGTGGTGTTTTCTTAGCTCTTCGACAAATCAATGGTGCATGCCTGTCGAACATGCCACCAAGGTCAGTAATATACTGATCATTCAGGTCAGCAACTGTGATAGCAGGAGATGTGACAAATAAAGTGTTTGCAAGATCCTCACAAAAGCTCTGCATGTTGATTTTATGGTACCAGCGGTAAGAAATACTGTTAACCTTTGGTATCGCAGGACATAAAAAATCCATATGACATTTCACCAGTGCATGATTTGAGACCATTTTACCAACTGTCACATTGCTGACAAAAGAGGAATCACTTGGGCAAAGTATCAGATCCAGTATATGACCATGCAAGTGGGTAGGTTTATTAACATTTTGGGCAAGATTAGAGGTATCTAACAGATTGAGAAATTTTCTTTGGTTGATACAATACGTATCCACATGGACATTGAAGTCTCCACAGATAATAAAGGAGGAAATGAGAGATGACAGAAAACCACAGAAAAACAGGAAATCATCAAGAAAGGCAGAGGAACATGAACCTGGGGTGCGATAGACACAAGTCACAACAAATGATTTTGAATGAGTGACAATTGATATGACAATGTTTTCAAAAGTGGAATGTGTGCATCGACAGTCTTTGCAGGCAAGTTTTTCCTGGTAAGGTAGCCCACACCACCACCATGACCTTGTCCGCGGCCTATGAATGAGTTGAAAGCCAGGTGGAGTTACAGATTTCAGTAGGCTGTCAGTATCAGAAATGTGAATGTGAGTTTCTGCAAGGGTCAAAATATCAAGATTATTTGAAACAAATGTGTCATCAATCAAAGGACCCTTATTCCTAATAAAATGGCAGTTCACAAAGCCAAAGTTTATAGGACCTGGATTAAGGGCGATGTCACCGGATAACAGCAACAGAATCAGAAGACACTTGATATTGGCATGTGCAGGAAACTTAATTGAGAAAATTTTGTAGGACTAATCCCTGACCAGGGCAGAAACATGAAGGGCACAGGGAGATACTAAGAAGTGACTTTGGTCAGCCACTTTCAGCCAAAAGAGGAGCATGTACTATATATAAAAGTACAAGTTTGGCAACTCACATATCTTATCAAATTTTAACAATCTGTCATTTCATCACCAATAATCCTTCTTACATCTAACATATCACACACTAATGCATAAACTTGAAAACAAAATTTTTATGATAATCATTTACAGTATTTATTGTGCAACTTATATCATGTATACAGCAAGAAAGGCAGTTTCATTATCGTTTCCTAATTAAAAAGCAAATTTTTCAAGTATCTGAATTTGTGAAGGATCATGTGACATTACTGCATTCACAGACATCACCTGATCTGTGAGAATAATTTCCACACTGATGTATAAAATCAGAAAGTTAAATGCAACATCTCTTACAAAACTACTGTAATCACAAAAACACCAAAGAATAACATGCAAAAAGTGTGGCAAATATTATGAAGGGGGAACAGAGTGCCTGCTGAGGAAAGAATCTATAAACACACGTTATTAGTCTATAAACCCAGACCGGTGACCTTTCTATTGTGTCAACTCTCTATTAGTTTTGCATAATGGAGAGTTAACACTACATTACTTTCCAACGATGGAATGTGGTTTGGTTCAGTGTGCAGTCTACCAAAACACAAAGGGGTGCTTTCCAGGCATCCGCTGCACATAAGCAATATTTAATTGTTCCCACAACTTTTTTTTGTGCTTAGTTGTTCAATAGGTACATTTATAAAGTCTTTTAATTCTGCATGAAATTCAAAGTGCATGGAAAAATACCTCATGGAAAATTAAAACCTGCTGACAAATAAAAATATAAATTCACAATTTAAGTTTTAAAGCTGGATATAACCTGATCCAGCCACTTGTTCTAGATGGTTGAGAATCTGTAACTGGAGTTGCTGTCTGTTAAGTGAAGTGTGAACTGTTGCACCGGTCACTTGGGAAACGGCAGCATCTCATAAGAGTTCTGAATTATTTGACACCCCCTGTTGCTTCTCAAGTTGTCTACACTTTTTTTTCTGTGGGGGAACATGACGCCCCTTAGATTTCTTTCAAGTCTGTTTATTGTCCTGCATTTATTGTTCACTATATATACACTGAAGACTGTCTCTTCAAAACCCAACCTTCATATGCTTATCAAGCCTGAGGTTGTCTTTGTGACTAAAAAAATGTGCTATCACTGGCAGTTGAATCAAGTCATTCAGCACAACGCCCCAGGGCCAGCATTCACAAAAAGCCTTAGACAAAAAATGTCTAAACTTTAAGAGAAAAGTCTTAACTGTGCAAGAATCATGTCATAAAGTTAAGACTTTTTTTGCTGAGACAAAATGGGATTCACAAAAGATCTTAGACAAAAATTTATCTTATAACTTTAAAACCACTGCAGGGCAGTCATTTTTAAAATATTCCATTGCATGTCTTTACATTTACCCTTCGCTATGCCAACAATCAGTAACAATTCGTGGTAGTAATTGTTGGTGATCGTGAATCTTATTCAAAGGTTCTAGAATGCTGTGTGCCTCAGGGATCAGGTCTTGGGCCTGATTTCTACTGCAAATATACATTGGCTCTAGGTATCATCATCACTATGTTCCGCATACTTTTCCATATGTATGCTAATTGCAGACAGCTTTACAAATTTATTGACCTAAGTAATTTTGAAAACTTAAAACAAACTGCAGAACAGCTCCATTTGTGTGTATCTGAAATAGGTAACTGGATGTCTGATAACCAGCTCAATGAAGCAAAAACACAGAAGACAGCGCCACAAAATCATTATTGACTAATTAAATGTTGGTATTGACATAAAATCAAGCAAAAGTGTCAGAAACCTTTTGGTAATAATTCACCAAGACCTATCTCTTTAGGAACAAGTAAATGCCTGAACTGGACTGTCTCAAGACAATTTGTCAATTCAGTGATACTAGAATTGAAGTTCAATTTCCAAGTAAATTGGTGTGTCATCTCCATATAAGTGATGGGTCACATTGAATTTAGATATGACTGAAATGATAGGGGTTGTTTATAAGATAAAAAGGAGTGGCCCCAGAACTGAGAACTGGGGAACACCATAAGGGAGTTGAAAAGCATCTGAAAGATGTCCATCTATTTTGATCCGTTGTTTCCTTGAATTGAGGTATGACTGAACCCACTTAAGCACAACCAGTGCTGAAGGCAGTTGAATAGAATTGAGTGGTCTATTGTATCGAAGGATGCAGACAATATTGGTTAATAATTCTTGAGAATTTTTCTATCAAGACCAGCTTTTTTCATCAAGGGAGTGACAGGTGCAGTCTTGAAACAGGATGGGAAACTGCCCTCCTGTAGAGAGTAGTTCACAATATTTGTAATAGGAGTCAAGAGTATACTGATACAATCAAGGACCAATGATGTTGGGATTGGATCCAAGTCACACGATTTATTTGGTGTGGACTTAATGATTTTAAGGACTTTGTCCTCTGACATAACTTATATTGTGTAGACAGGGGGATCGGCATAAGTAGACAATAATCCAGATCTTAGTTCAGCAATTTTGTCTGCAAAACACTAGCCAGAAGTGTTGATTAAACTGTTGATGGTAGTATGATCTGGAAGTACAATTTTTGGTTATCTATGGAGGCCTTTCTTTATGGAATTCCATAAGGCTTTGGGGTTATCCTGTTTTTCCATAACCATGTTGCTATAATATGTGGTTTTTTCACATTCCAAGAGGTGGTTGAAATGGTTCACTGTGGCTCTATACCTACTGCGATTTATGGCAGAGTTGTCACTTTGCCACTCCCTTTTGACTTTGAGTTTGTGTCCCTTTACTGCCAACATCTCGCTGTTTATGAAACCTTTGTTGACATGTTGTGGAGTTCTGCATTCATGTATAGGTGCATGCTTCTCAGGTAAGTTCCTAAGGGTATGAAAATACTGGTGTGATAGTAAACTGGATGTTTTGTAAGGCGCCTGGATAAGCTCAGCATTTGCAAAATCAGACATGAATTCAGTTTTGTTTATCTTGACAAGCTTTCTGGTTTTTAAGCATTTTACTCTGCAGGAATTTTGATCGGAAATGTTGTTGTGAAAAAGACAGCCAGGTGGTCTAATATGCCATCCTTTACATAATGATGAACTGAGGGAGTTAGGGATTTACTAGTGCAGAGTACATCAAGGATGTCCTTGTAGGTGTTGACACATGTTGAATAAAATCAAAATCTGACAGAACTATGTTGAAATTATCTGTCCAGCAGTTTTGACTGTCTAGCTGGATATTGACATCTTCCAGGATAATGTTTTGATATGGTGACAAAGCAGCCCCTTCCATGAAGCAATGAAATTCCACAATAAATTTGCTTTTACTGGTACTTGGAGGTCGGTAGATGACATGTACTAGGAACTGGCTTGACTGACACTCTGACAGTTTTACGGTAATGTGTTCAAAAGTGTCCCCCTGATCAGTTTGACAAAGCACGCTTTCGCAACTACTCCTCCATTCTTGTTCCTGCATGGGACATGGTGAAGCTGGAAACCTGCAGATGTTATCTCAACCATTCAACCCTGTGTTTCTGATGGCCTTAGCCAGGTCTCAGTGACACCAATGATGTGAAGGTCATTTGACGAAAGAAAATCACTAAAGGCTGATGTTTTTTTATGCAATGACTGGGCATTCACCAGACAGGCTTTGATATTTCTGACCGATGGACCAGGGTTTAAGCTAATGTCACCGGAGAGAAACTGGATGATGGATCACCAAGGGTTGACATTTCTGAAACAGTGCATCACTTGACGACAGTGGGGCTGCAGGGCAACAAAGCAATATTGCAACTATGCAAAAAGGATAGTAAACTTGAGTGAATGATTTTTGGTGATGGCAATCTATTCTCATTAGTGGGGGTTGTTGACCCGAACAGCCAAAGTGATGGAAAAAAGAATCAAAAAGTGCAATACATGACCAGTGAAAGCCAAAATTAAAATTTAGAAATAGGTGCACCTACCTTTCCTGCATACAAACGTTTCTATTACAGCATCATGATCACAGTACCAAAAAGATATTTGATTAGGAAGGAGTAGAAAATTAGTACATATGTTTGGGATGTATAGAATTAAAATTTAACAGTGGACACGGAATGTGAATTGGCAACCAATATACATTATTTTTATGATATACATATATAGCTATTTTACATGTAATACACTTGGTGTACTTCGTGTGTGAAACATTGAAAGTGATACCGTGGAAATTATCGGGTGGGCGACAATACCCATTCAATGACAAACAATTCTTTTACCGTTAAAATCTTTTAATTCTTTTCTTTTTATCATATGACCCCATAACAACTCAACCCTCAGCAAGGGTGCAAAAGATTTTTGAATATGCAGATATGGAGATAAAGCACTTGGGCAATTGATTGATTGATTAGAATTATTAAAAGTGTAATTGTTTGATGGAGATTAAGTCTTATAAATGTTTTTATTAGATTCTAAACAGTAAAATTTTCTGGGCTCCAATTCGACCAGGTGATTTTTTATTGGGGGGCTGATTTGAGGGGGTCCAATTTGGTAAAGGGCCAATTTGTTTCATGATTCAGATTAAAGGGTGCAAAAGTTTTTATTAAATTACAAAATTTTCTTTCAGTAAAATATTCTGACACCCAATTTCACAATGGTATTTTTGTCCTTAGGGCCACTTTGATAAGGGGTTTTATTTGGGTGGCCGATTTGGTAAAGGGTTAGTTGGTCTCTGAATATAATTAATGAGGAATTGGGTAGTGTTTTAGCACTACATATAATTGAGATGAGACTCAGTAAATTAATTTGAAAACATATTATGTAGTAACACATGTACTTTAGTACAGAATCAAGAACATGGAATAAACTCACTGTCAACTGAAGAATTCCTAAATAAAATAAAGTATTCTGACATAGAAAGGTAGATTAACCGTGCAATGAGTAATAAAATCAACAGGGCTGGACCAAACTCCAAATGAAAAACTGAAAAACTATGATGATGTATACATGTAGCTGTAACCTGTGTGAATATAATTTAGCAATTGTTCTTTGCTTCCTTTATTCGTAATGATGAGATCACCCAGATTCAGAAAATTAAGGATCTTGTTTGCATATTCCCTTAGTGGAAAGTACGCATACAGTTCATTTAGAAGCATGAGTCAGTCACTGTTACTATAGACTGAGATATCACAACAGGAGGTGCAAAACAATCCATATTGTCCGCTTTCATATCAGAGTATTAGCCCCTTGTCTTCTTTATGTACAATTTACACAGGTGTGCTAATTACTCTAATGGATCGGTTTATGAATTTTTATCCAATACATACAATAACAGTAAAATGTATCAAATATCGACCAGTTTCTTTTGAAGAAATAAAAGTTTTAATCGAAAATAATAAGAAAATAGTCTCTAATGGGAAACGCATATTGTTGAGACAAAGTGCAATGATTTATTCATAATTAGAATCATGCTACATAAATATGTCATGTTATGTTAGGGAGGCTTAAGAAGGGCTTCCCCATGATTCTCATTTACTCTGACTCAAAAGCATTAGAAAAGAGTGACACAGGTACTACAGATAGCGCCGCTCTTGACATTTTATGCTTTCACACGAGCTGCTTCTACATGGGCATTTCAACATGGGGTCCCTCTGGAACACATACAACATCTGACACTTGGAAATAAGATGCTATCTGGACTCACCTTAAAGCTCTTCCTGCCACATCTTCCCCACTTTCTGCCACTTTAGGAAACATCTTTAGGCTCCTTGTGAGTCACATTCATACTATGTTTAATTTTTTCAAAACAATTTTATTTAAAATTCTACAAAATTCATCTACAATATCATTGTATATTATATATTTTTCCCTTTGGCAGTCTGAACTTTTCCTAACCTTACCCTTCTGAGGTCATTTGACTTTTGAATCCCCTGGCTTCAGTCAGTCTATTTGTTTTTTGTTCAAGCCTACTTGGTCATGAGATATAATGGCTTACACTGTCACAGTTGTACTTAAAATATCAAGATTGTGAACGTTTGAATCACTTATCAGTTTCAGTTCTTGGAATTTTTTGTTAAATAGCAAGCCTGTTGAAGTATGAATTGTTTATCAGTTTCAGTTCTTTATAATCATAATAATATGATTAATAGTTCACTGTTATGAATGACAATTGCACTTTTACTGTTTTATATATGACATTTTTATAGCTTGATTTAATAAACTTTCTTGTTATCTATGTGTCTTATATATTAATCAACAATATGATCTATGTATTTTAATCATCCTTGAGAAAATTCATAATTTGAGGTGAATGGACTTACAACTATCTGAATACCTTGTCTATTGCTAAATATATTTTCTTCATGTGTTAATTTTGTTTAGAAACATATATATTAAGATTATTTTTATAAAAATTAAATTGCATTCTTGCTTATCCTTTGGTTTCAGGGGAATGTAAAGTGCAACTCCTTTGATGGAGATTAAGGGGAGCTGCCAAATTGGCCCTCAGCAAATTGATCCCATAACAACTCAACCCTCAGCAATTTGGTCCCTTAAAAATTTGGCCACTGCGTGTTCGGTCCCTAGTTGAAAACAGAATATATACATGTATCTTTAATATAATGTAATAAAAATATCTTTATAGAGCTTAAGCTCTATCATATGACAAACACTAAGGCTGACATTTGTTTACGAATGATACATTTGGTAATCATGTATTGGGTTAGCATCCAGTAATAATTACCCAATTCATTTAATGAGAAATAGTGTAAGTAATTTCTTTATCAAGTTTTGTTTGGTCTACAAGAATGACAAAGTGTGATTAGCATATATGAAAGATATTCTGATTTTTAAACAAATCCTTTCAACCTATGTCCTTTTTAACACCTCTTTGTGTTAGAATAATTATAATTGCAATAACACTTAATGTCAAATAATGTTGGAATAATCTTTATTGTCATATGTCAAGAGTGGACACTTCTTAAATGATATTTAGCAAAGGTGCAATCAACATATATAAAAGATTTTTGAATATGCAGGTACGGAGAGTAAGCACTTGGGCAATTGATTGATTGGTTGATTAGAATTATTAAAAGTGTCATTGTTTGATAGAGATTAAGTGTTATGAATGTTTTTATTAGATTTTAAACAATAAAATTTTCTGGGCTCCAATTCGACCAGGTGATTTTTTGTGGGGGGCTGATTTGAGGGGGTCCAATTTGGTAAAGGGCCAATTTGTTCATGATTCAGATTAAAAGGTGCAAAAGTTTTTATTAAATTACAAAATTTTCTTTTCAGTAAAATATTCTGACACCCAATTTCACAATGGTATTTTTGTCCTTAGGGCCACTTTGATTAGGGGTTTTTATTTGGGTGGCCGATTTGGTAAAGGGTTAGTTGGTCTCTGAATATAATTAATGAGGAATTGGGTAGTGTTTTAGCACTACATATAATTGAGATGAGACTCAGTAAATTAATTTGAAAACATATTATGTAGTAACACATGTACTTTAGTACAGAATCAAGAACATGGAATAAACTCACTGTCAACTGAAGAATTCCTAAATGAAATAAAGTATTCTGACATAGACAGGTAGATTAACCGTGCAATGAGTAATAAAATCAACAGGGCTGGACCAAATTCCAAATGAAAAACTGAAAAACTATGATGACGTATTCATGTAGCTGTAACCTGTGTGAATATAATTTAGCAATTGTTCTTTGCTTCCTTTATTCGTAATGATGAGATCACCCAGATTCAGAAAATTAAGGATCTTGCTTTGCATATTCATTAGTGGAAAGTACACATACAGTTGATTTAGAAGCATGAGTCAGTCACTGTTACTATAGACTGAGATATCACAACAGGAGGTGCAAAACAATCCATATTGTCCGCTTTCATATCAGAGTATTAGCCCCTTGTCTTCTTTATGTACAATTTACACAGGTGTGCTAATTACTAGAATAGTTAATTATATTCACCATGTGGGAAATCTGTGTGATGAATACTAGGGATTTCACACGGGGAAAAATACACATTATATGTACTGCTTTGTACAGTATTATGGCACAAATCAGAAGAAAAATAGTTAACACCTGTTTTTATTGCCCATATTTGCACATTTCCGTGTACCATATCATGTAGATGAAGCGACAATGAATCGGTTTTGGGTATTTCCGTACACAAATTTTGCCAAGTCTGAGCTCAGATTTTCATGTGGAAATTATATTATGTCCCCTTGAAAAGCCTTCTGATATGTTTATTCTTGTTTTTGTTTGTTTTTTGTTGTTGTTAAACACATTTTTAGCTTCCGCTTCTGTCAATGCATATTTTACTCAATAGAAATCCGTGATATAAAACACATAATAACCTCAAATAAGGATTTTTGTGTCCAAGATGTGCTGAAGTGGCGAGAAGCAGTATTTAACATAAATACCATCCTCTATTGATGGTAATGTCCACTGGCTATTAACCCATATGTAGTGGCATATATAACACTGGAATGCTGAACAGAATCCAGAGTAGTTTACTTTAATTGTGTGTAAAGACATTGTGACACATTTTCGCCCACTCTTAACATTTTTATCTCCCGAGAGCAGCCGAAGGCCATGGTTGGGAGACTATGAAATGTCTTCCATACGTGTGTGATTCCGTCCGTTCATTCATCACGTTTTTACATAAACTTTAATATCTCATTCATTTATAAAGATGTCTTCACCAAATTTGTTGGGAATGTTTATGGCTATGAAAGCATGTATTTGCAAAATTTTGGCCTCTTTTTGAAAAACAAAATTACCGCCATAGCGAATTGTTTGAAAATCATAAAGATGATCTAAATCTAGAAATATTGCAGCTAGCTTCATCAAATTTGCACAAAAATATATGGCTAGGACAACTAGTCTGATTGTAATTTTGACCTAGCTTGGGGTCATCCTATTTAAAAGGTCTTATATCTCCTTTACCATTGCTACTAGGTGTTTGCAATGTGAAAACAAATTATAGGACGTCATGGCCTGGGAATCTTTTCCAATTGCTGACTTTGACCTTTGACCCCTTCTTCAGTGTCAAGTAGGGTCATCTTACTACAAAGGCCTTGTCTCTCCCTTAGTTTTCATATATTACTGATCCTAAGGCGGGAGATGGCTTCGGCAGTGGCCTTGTTATTCATGATCTTGTGGTTGAGCTCAACAGCCTAATGCTTGGTTTAAACCTAGGTGTTAGACACATTTGTATACTACTCTATGCAGATGACACGGCTTTACTATCTCACTCAGAAGAACATTATGAAAGAAAACTTGACTGTCTTCGTGCTGGGTGTGTTAAGTGGCATATTTTAACAAATTATGAATGAAGTGTTGTTTTAATATATACATTACAGTACCTTCACAAAGCCGTAAAACCAATGCATTTGGCCTGTGTTGAACTATTGCATGAGTGTATGTAGAGATATCAATTACATTGTACGTAGAATCTATATGGCATCAGCAGTTACATTTTTTGTGCATATACTGCATATTTGAATCAATAAAATCTGCAGACTAGAATCTGGTTACCTATCTGGAATAGTTTTTTGCATGGAGCTTACAAAAATTTGCATCAGACACTTGAAAATCTTATGTGTATGATATATTTGAATAAATAAATTATACTGACAACTTTGAAAACGCTCAAGAAAAAAAACATTACCAATTTGGAAGGAAAACTTGTTAACATTACGCATAGAGACTGGCTTTGACATTTAACATCAAAAACCAAACTAAGGATGATGAAAATCTAGAGATATATATGATTGTAAAAACTATACTGAATAGCCTGTTGAAATGACTTCTATCAAGAAAATCAAAATACATGATATGTAGGAGTGCAGAAACCAGAAGGTTAAGTACAAGTAATTAATTCTTTAATTTCCTTCCTGGAGAAGGATGGCCAAAAAAAGGGCCTGGAAATGAAGGGCCCGAGATGGCAGATTTGGGAGGCTGGCACTAAGGTAGCACCAGATAGACTAAAGAGGAATTATATGTGTTCTGCCTTAAGCTGAATGAAGGGTATAAGTAAGTAAATATTGAGAGTTAACACCTTATTAGTTGCAATAATTGAACAATAGTCATTGTGTTATCAGTTATAACAGTTGAAAGACAGCCAATCTGTTATCATTTTCTACTTTACATTGGCAGTCAATATGCCTTATTGGCTACCACAAAGGATTTATATACACTGTGTTATCAGTAATAAGAGTGGATAGATATTCAATGTGTTATCATTTGTCACTGTGCATGGACAGTTTCCATGGTATGAATAATCAAGAATACAGAAGTTGGTTAGCAATTTGGGAAAAGCTTTATTTACATGTTAGCAAAAATTTTATGAAAATAGGGGAGACTTTAAGAAATTATTAAAACACCACAAACCCAGTTCAAAAAGAAGGTGGGGAGGAAGAAGGAACAATGATTGCAAAAGTTTGCAATATAACAGAAGGGCCTGAAAAGAGTCCTGGAGATAAAGCCACACAGGAGCTTTTCTCAATAATCCATGCAACATCATGTTTTTTAAGATGATGTCTAAATTGAATGCCACTGTCGCCAAAATCCAGAGGTGTGGCAACTGTGTCCTGTCAAAGAAATATTCAAAGTCGCTAGCACTTTTTCATGGTTGTCTCAGAAGGGAGTGCTGATGACACTTTCGTGAAGGGGGGGGGAGTGATATAAAAGTGGTGGAGGTTTAAAATCCACGAAGTCTCTGATAGCAGTAGAGCTTTTTATTATCAAAGGTGTAAATTTGGACAAAATGGTGAAATCTTGAAACTTGCTAAGTTTTTGTCCAATTTGTCGAACATGAGCCCCAGCATATGCAAAATAATGTCTAGTCTGAGCAAAAGTTTATCAGAAGTATAATTTGAATTTTTGGTATGTTCGACATTCTGGGTAACCAAAAGAATACTAATAAAAAGGATGCTTTGAACACTTTGGGATCATTTAAACACTGAGTTACCAAAGAAATTGCATCGACAGTTGAAAGGCAAAATTAAACTTGAAGGGTAGGTCTGAAGTGGGTGTTTAATTTGATACTTCTGAAATATTCTAGGATTGTGGCGATCTAAACATGAATGATCCCAATGGAATTCCTTTTTCATGGTTTTGATAGAAGAATTATAATTTGTGACATATTGATGACATGATCTGTCTCACTGAGCAAGTATGATTTTCCCATAAAGTCTATAACTTTTGAGTCAGGGCTTGCCAACTCACCTGAGTGGGTTTCACCAGACCCTGGG
The DNA here is from genome assembly GCA_964017235.1 of Sabellastarte sp. h YS-2021. Lineage (NCBI taxonomy): Eukaryota > Metazoa > Annelida > Polychaeta > Sabellida > Sabellidae > Sabellastarte > Sabellastarte sp. h YS-2021. Next base: position 22,966,795 of record OZ024933.1, on the reverse strand, counting down.
AGAGGTCAAACTGATATCCCAGAAGCTGAAAACTTGTGTCAGGATAAGGCCAAATGAACCTCGCTGGGTAGGTATGAATTAAAGTGTAAATTTCTTAACTGACGTATAAATTACTGAATTGAAGTGTAAGTTTCTATAGTGTAACTGATGTGAGATGGAGGTGGAAGGTCTGTGTGAAATGTATGAGCTAAACTATTCCTTGCATGTATTTTGGCTATATTTTAATTTGTGTCAATACCTTTATAGATAATATAATTTAATACCAATAGCTGAAAGTCATATAAGCTAAATTGTAGAAGTAAATCAAGTTATGGCCCTGCCATCAATAACTAATAATTTTGTACCAGTACTACTTTTTATTATTTTTAATTAAAACAGTACATATACATTTTGAAAAGATCCTGGTAAATTCTTTTCATCTTTCTACACACGTGCGATGCAGAAGAGATAATTTTAGACATAATCTATTACTTGGCAATAATTCATTTTTAAACACAATTATAAACATTACAGTTTTGTGTCATAGCTAAGTCAGGGAATTGCACAATTTTCTTTTTTTTTCAAACTAAACAACAATGTTCAAACAAGAAAATATGAAACCGACATCTTTGTCCTATATATATATATATAATGCATGGCATTTTCTTGCAAAGATATGTTCATACTTTAATTTTAACACGTTAAATATCGGATTACAGTCTCTTGTATCATTCTTTATCTGATTGTCATGTACAGTAAAATGCTTAGTAGTTCTTTGCCTGTCAAGTGAATATATTATTAATGTGGGTATGTCCTAGTTTTCAAACATTCAGAGGTTAACCTGCCTTGTTATAAGTAACTGGTGTCAAATGGTGTCCTCCTAGATGTCCGTGTAACTGGACATCTTGCCTCCAAGCTCTCCCACATTTTTCCATGTCATCATCCTTGGGTAGTACAATCGGCACTACAATGACATCCACATTGCGCACGACCTCCTTGCCTTGGTTTCCTTTGTGGAGTTTGCAGAAGAGAAGCCCTGCCACCAGTAGACACACCAAGAATACTATGATGAGATGATATCCATGGTTGAATCCACCTGACCCTCCTCCACCTCCTCCTTTTCCTCCTGGTGGTGGGGCGATGGCAGCGCATGCATACTTGGTGGTGAGAGTCATGTGATAAGTCCCTGGAATGGAAGGATCTTCACCCACATTGCTTGGCAATCCCTCCTGACTTGTGTCACACACCAGTTGCACTTTGAGAGTTCTACCCTCGATAGTAGTGTATTGCAATATGGTGCCCAGGGTTACGTCTGTCTGGAAACTGGCAGTGTCCTGTGTGCCTATAGCATAGCCTATACCAGACTGGAACTGGCACCCAGCGACTGACGAGCAGCCTCCACTGGTGAATGCTGTGCAGGGATTGTAGGCATATGTTGTACTAGGATACGCTGAATCTGGCTGGTTGGACCATTTGGGCTGACCATTCTGTTTAGCCTGGTCCAGTTTCTCCAGGTTGATGTATCCGCTGGCAGTCTGACAGACACAGCTGTTGATCTGTTTTACGCAGGATTCTGTGCTCTGGCTGCACACTACATTTATGACGAGTAGTCCACAAAGGGCAGCGTATACACAGCCGTACATGCTAAAATATGAGTGACAGCTCCAACGAACAACTCACATCAAAATCTTGGCAGGAATAATCAAGTTAAGATGGGCTTTAAATCAGAACCCTATTTCAGCAAAAAAAATGGCACTAAAGCTCATAACTCACAAGCATTAATTCTCATAAAATAATCCTAGAACTGTGTAAATATGTATAACTACAATGGGACTTATCATGTGATGTGAAATCACGTGACATTCCGACAAGTGAGATAATGAGTCCGGAGTCTGAATAGAAACTACTGTTGCATCCACTTAACTTGTGCATAAGTACCATAATTTAACAATGAAAACATTTTACCAAAAATACAGACCAAAACAATGTAGCTGTGAAGATGATACGCCCCTAATCACTATTATCTAGTTACTTCAAGTACATACCAGTCGCCTTACTTATTATGTTTTGTCATTCTTTATTCATTCATTTAAGTTTACATATACTAGAAAAGAGGACATTTTAGCTAGAAGATAATTTCAATAATTTTAATTATCTAAGAAAATCACTAAAATTATTTTTGATAATGTTCAGTTCCTATTTAAGAGATTAATGTAAATTTTAAATTCCACTGGTAAGTCCCAGGAGACCCTTAGATGATGCTTCTTTGGGTGACAATGTTTTGATTTTGATACCAAATATTAATGGAGAAGGGAGGAATATGCATGGCATTGTCATGGAGAAACTGAAGGATAAAAACTTCGCACTACAAGTTTTGCGGTAGTACCGGTATCGTCATAAAGTTCAGCTACTGGTTTTCAGCTTACACTTCAATGTAAAGTAGCTTTACTAACCTTACATACAAAATAAATGTCATAATCCACTTTTATTTGTTTTAAACTGTAATATGACAGCCACAATGAGCTATAAATTGAAGCAACCATATATTTCACCATTTAGCCAATCAGAATGGAGGACACATATGTGTCATGTTAACAGGTAACCGACCGGGAAGTACAAGATGTGAAACCCAAAGGAAAGAATCACTACCACAACAACCCTACTTTGCACCAAAGGGGGAAGACTGGACTCAACATTCGTGTTTAATAGTTTATCAGTAATATAACTCAGTCTTTCTAACTTCCTCATTGTCTTATTACTTATAACTTGTGTTACCTTGCACTACTACTTTATTCAATTGTTTCATGTATTTTAAATAAATTTTAGATTTTAATTTGAAAAAGATTTTGTACAAGTTATAACTTGTACAAAATCCCAACTTGTACACGACATATACAAAGCATTGAAAGTGCATATACTTTTAGAGGTTACTTAATTTTTAGACACTATACATACAAACTATTGCAATATATATGTCATGGTAGAAAGTCCAATCTAGTAGAATTTCAAATTATACTGGTAGAAAGTCCAATTGGAGTTTTTACCGTTAGAAAGCCCAATCTAAAACATTTGGGTATTGTCCTAGAGTCCAAAATCTGATAACTGCTTCTGCAGAAGCACAGGTTTTAATTGCTCAACTAAATGCAATGGAGGAAGTTACTGCTGTCAAAATTTAATTGGTTAAAGCTGCAGTTTTGTATAACACTTGTTAAAGGACATTTATCTCTTAATTCAGTAATGTCCATATGACAGATTTCCCTTGGAAAATGGTGATGGGATTTGACGTTGAACAATTCTTGAAATAGACTGAAAATTTCAGTTTCTGCCTTGTTTAATTATGTCAAATATGCGTCACAATAATATATATCTCATACTTTAATATGGTTTTTCTTTTCTTTCATTTCTGAAAGCTGTACCTTGCTTAAATGACAGATTTCTATGAATAGAAAGCCCACTTTTTGTGTTTCAGTTGGACTTTATTTCAAGTTTATATTAAGTTTCTACAAAGATTACATTCCGGTACACAGAATAATACCTAAATCCCTGAAATCTGAATATCTATCAAGATTATTAGATTTCAGACCCCAGGGCAATATCCCAATCTACCAGATTGGAATACCGTTACAAGGTCCAGTTGAACTTTCTTCCAAGTTTGTCTTTGTTATTGGGATTTTATTTCTGGTAAGTATATCTTTTGTCTCTCTGAGAAAGGATATGGTATGTGTTAAAGTTTGTCACACACATTCAATATGTGGTCTTGAGAAGTTTTCAAGAGTAGGGTACTGTGGTGAAATCCGGTGTTTCGGCGCCGATGTTTAGTATCCACTGCTTTCCAACAATTAGGTCAGGGGTCAAGGACACAGAAGTGAGTTAGTCTGGCTTTTTCAAATATAGCATCAGTCTAGCTCCCAACTGCCAAGTGAATGGTCACAAATTGCAAATAAATAGTTGCTAGCCTTTGCTGCTAATCTAGCAGTACAGGTTTATAGAATAATCTGTAAATAAATATATTGTAAATATAAATACTGTGAACTAGTCAAGTGTTGCTGTGAGGTAACAACCAAGTGACAGCGGACACAGTATTCTTGGTGAGTTCATACTTTATTGGTACCAGAAGTGTGTGAAAAGCTCACATTTCTGTTGCTTGGTGCCAATAAATTCATATATATTCAATTCTATTGTATGTTGAGAGTTTATACACTGTTTTTTGGTTTATTTGAGTAGAAATTCACGGCAATTTCGAGCGTGTAATTAACGCAAAATCGCCGACTTTTGAACGTGAATTTGCCGATTTTTGAGCATTAACTTCACTGTAATTTGACTCCAAATTGCTGTAAATGAAGTATTAATCAGTTATTGTCCATATATTTGTTGTTTTAACTGATTTTTGAGGCAAATTACTGGTACATACAGTGTATAAGGCTTCGACGAATTGAATTTGCTTGTGTAATGTTGGTCCACTGTTGTCAGAATTAGTGGATAATTTATATATTGTGATTACAAAAGTGCAATAATTCTAAATTTAAAATATATTGGAGCCGTATTGAATTTTTCTTGGTGAATAATATTTTATATTCGCTACGGGAGTGTTGAAATGCATTGCCATTGAATTTTGATTGGTGAATGATATTTTATTCACTGCAGTAGTATTATGTACTGAAATTGGAATACACCAGTGAATATTTAAAATCCAGTGTGTATTTTTTGTTGAAATTGAAATATACTGGTGAATATTTCATAGTGTATTAATTTGAATTTTGATACATATTTCATGCACTAAATTTTGACACTTACGTCAGTGAATGATATTGATGAAATTCAATTTTTCATTGTATTTATGCACTGAAATTTGACGGTGACGCCAGCGAAGGTTACCGGTGAAATTTCATTTTCATTGAATTAATGCACTGAAAATTGACGGTGGCGACAGTAGGCAATGCTGTTGTAAATGTCAATTTTAATTACATATGTTGAAGTAAAATATAGACTTTGACAGCAGTATATAATATTATTGAACATAACTTATCAGGATTACATTTGTAATTTCTACAGTTGACTTTTCGCCAGTTTGATGTATAATTTGGTGAAACTTGATATAGTCTTTAGATATTTGGAATTTTGCCAACTTATGTGTTGAAGTAACATAATTTCTATTAGTGAAAGTATAAGTTACAAAGTTTACTGAATTGATTTGAAAAGTAAATGGATTTACATTGAATTAAAGTAACTTTGTAAAATATAATTTAAACTTTTTGAAAACTTATTACTTTGATATTTTGTATGTATTACTAACCTAGTTAGAATCATACATGCTTTTGACTAATTAAGCCCAAATCAAAATTCTGATTTAAATTTATTTTAAACTGTTTGATTTGATTTTGTTATTTAAGTTTGTAGTCAAGTTGTTCAGCGATTTCAGATCATCTGTTCAACAAAATACAGTATTTCTCTTACAGGTACTTGTGAATTAGTATTGAAAATTTATTTCATCAAAATTTATTTACTTCTACCATATATTTGAATTTGATATAGTGAATAATATTACTTTTAGATATTAATAAATTGATAGTGCATGTTGCATCTTGGAAAAGAATTATTAGGAAAAATTCCAGAAATATTTTCAGATATTTGCATGAAAATTAATTCCTGAATTACAGATTTAGTAAATTCAAATTTAGTACTGATTACCTATTTCAACAGTGAGCAATTATACATTTTGATATATTTGTGAAATTTTTGTTATTGCGTTTCAATAGACAAAATGGCTGCCAAGCCATTACACATTGAACATGCCAGTAGGGAAGACTTATTACAAGTCCCAGGTATTGGTGTGGAAAGGGTTAAGGTAATATTAGCCCGTAGAAAAGCATTAGGTGGAACCATGACCGAATTGGAATTTCTGGAACTTGGTTTTCCATCAAGTTGTACTCAGAAAATTTTGGATGAAAATTACATTCAATTTTCTGAACAAGTTGTAGGTTTGGATAAGTCAAGTCTGTTATCGGTACAGTCTAGCGCCGATTTTGGATACCAGACTGATACAGCTAATACTGTATCGCACGGAAAGACTGAATTTGATATTTGCGACGCTAAATCGACTTTGTTGCAATCAGATGATGGAACTGATACAAAACCTACCGCGTTTCACGACGAAAAACCCGTCGGAGCACCCAATGAACTCGTAACGGTTAGTACTTTGCTTGTTTTTGAAAGGCGTATTATTAAGGAATTTAGATTAGTAACTTCATCGCTTTCAGATAAGATCGATGGTATGAAATCGAGTCTCGATGAAGTCAAGTCAACAGTTACGACTTTAGAAGATGCGCAAAAAACAACTCAATCAGACTTAGAACAATTGCGAAAACATGTAACTGATGAGATTCCGAAACAACAGGAAAAATATGAACAAAATGTTGACAGGGTGGAAAGTAGTATGAATGTGTTAAAGAGAGATGTTATGATGTATGAACTCACCAAGAATACTGTGTCCGCTGTCACTTGGTTGTTACCTCACAGCAACACTTGACTAGTTCACAGTATTTATATTTACAATATATTTATTTACAGATTATTCTATAAACCTGTACTGCTAGATTAGCAGCAAAGGCTAGCAACTATTTATTTGCAATTTGTGACCATTCACTTGGCAGTTAGGAGCTAGACTGATGCTATATTTGAAAAAGCCAGACTAACTCACTTCTGTGTCCTTGACCCCTGACCTAATTGTTGGAAAGCAGTGGATACTAAACATCGGCGCCGAAACACCGGATTTCACCACATTCCACCCCGTTCTGAAAAAGGCCAAGGACAACTATTTTCAGGTCACCACAGACCACCTTAAATGCATCGGATGCTTATCGATGCAACCTATTGCTCCTTTATTTTAGTCCGTAGAGGCGGGCTGCGTTCTCAGACGTCTTCGTGAGAACCTCCGCCAAGCCTAAACCCTTCAATTCAGCAACTCTTCTGGCTATAGCCTCAATGCCATATGGGGAGTTGAACCTATTGGAGAGATGTTCTGGAGCTTTCAAATATGGAGAGTCCGTTTCCAACAGTATCTTTTCCATTGGCAATTGTTTGATGACATCATCCACTTCTATATGTCTTTCTCGCCGCAATATCAGAGCGGTGAACCCGAACATGACACTAGGGAAGCTGTCCCTCCATTTGATCATTTCTCGGACTCCTCCATTGTAACAGTGTCTGTGGATTCTAGAATTTTTTGCCACATCGTCTTTCAGAACAGATGACATTACGGCCAAACACATATCACTGGCATCCCTTGACTTATTGTCACCTTCACGGCAGTGGATCACCAATACTTTTGACCATAATTTTTTGTCAACGTAGAATCGGAGTAGATCCTTCAGCACCCGTATTTGGTGGTCATTGAATTTTGAGTAGCCTTCAGAGTACTCCATGCCCATCTCGCCGATTCCTACGCAACGGGGATCCTTTTCTACGGCGGACTTTACCATGTCAAGTTGTCTTTGAGAGACATACTTTGCTTCCTTTGGATGTACACCGTAAGTGAAGGATAATCGGTGATCCCGTTTGTATACAACCATATCCTCCCGACTTGGTACCCCATGGCAGAAGTTACACACAGCATGTTGCAGGCGAACAGGTGTCTGTGGCATGGGCCCATTGTTCAGGATAGATTGAAGAGCAGAAAAACCTGCCACTGCCCTGATTTTGTCAAGATGTAAGTGTGAGTCGACAAATCCAATTTTCTGCGATTCATCACATGACAACAACCTCTGTTTTCTTTGTTCCCACTCGCGATCACCATATCTTTCCCCAATGTCTTCCATTCGCGGTGGTAAAATTGGTTTTGGAGGTGGTTTGATCAAAACTTCTTTGAAGGTTGGTTGAGGTGGATCCTCCCATTTTTCCTCACGCACCTTAACGCTCATGAAACGATCCATGCACATTGTTCCGTCTAGCAGTTGGTTGATGATTTCAGTACTGGTCATCACTGGGGGCTGATATGGACGGAAAGTTGGTGGTGGAGTGTGTCCTTCACTTTCAGGCATTGCTAAAACAGATGTTTCTGTGACCTGTGACGTTGCACTTGAGGAGGTTGATGGTTGATTCTGTGCTAACACCTCATCCACCTGTCTGCAAAGCTCATCTGCATCCGGAACTTCTGACACATTCTGTTCTGTTTCCAGATCAAGCTCCATTGGCTCTTCTGTCGGTGCACTCTGAGCTGATGCAGTTGCCTCCTGAACTTGAGCTAGAACGGTTTTCTTGAGAACGTTCTTCTGTCCAGCAACAAATTCAACTTTTCGGTCACTTGACTGGGTTGGCTCTCTCACCTTCTTGACCGTCAATGTGGCAGTTGTTTCAGAGGCGCTCTCTCCCAATCCAGTTATTTTTACCTCAAAGTTGGGATTCTTCACCTGAACACGCTCTTCACCGATTTGGCTTAAAACAAATGCTGCTAGGCGCCAGTGAGCCAATGATGCGACGCAGTTGGGTGGACTGACTTCAGGTGTAACTGTTAAGTCTTCCTTTTTCACCCATCTGTTAAATTCCACAGTTTCCACGCATCAGACCGCGATCTTCGTCAGTGGTAGCGATGATCATCTTTTTGGGGTCAGGGTAGAGCCGGTCCTTGCGAATTTTCGTGATCAAATCATCCAAAGTTTTACACCCTAACAGATTTTGGATCGTGGTTGTAAAGTTCACAATGGACTCCATTCTCACCTCATTTGACATTTCAACCCATGTCATAAATCCCTCAGGGAGATGTCGTCCTATGACGTGTCTTCTCATGTGGGACTGAGGCTTCCCGCAACTCTTCATGAAACATGCTGGCCTTCTTTTGTGTTTTTTAGGGACTTCATCTTCTTTTGATGGTTCTGGAGCCCTTCTTTTCACTGGCATTTTGGCAGTGCTTGATGAAGAGTGCACAACAATTTTTGGAGCGCACAACAGTCCATTTGTCAGGTTGTGTCATAGAATAGCCACTTCTTGCTTGTGTTGGCCTGGAGGGCAATAACTGTGGTTTCCTCTGAGAGGTAGCATACTCCCTCCTTGCCTGACGAAACTCTGCTTCTTCTTGGGCAACACCATAGATTTGTCTCGGTGCTGTTTGCCCACTAGGTTGTGATGATGGGAGCAGCTGCTGGAACCGGTGCTACTGCTATTGAAGCGGATGCAGCTGGTTGGGCTGGCACTGCTCTGGTTACTTGTACTGGAGCCCCCAGGGAAGCTGATGGTGCCGACGCGGACAAACCCTGTCGAGCCATCCTGCTGCCTATGTCCCTGAGACAACGCTCCATAAGGAGAGCCTGATTGAAAGGTTCCACCCTATTTGAAGGATGGTACACTCTTTCCCTAATCTTCTCTATGTTTGCCAAATCAAATATCTGATGCAGCATAGAGACTACGGCTTCATCCTGTGCTGGCGTTGTTTGACCTACCGTTGGCACATTTGTCGTTGATGGACCTACCACTGACACACTGGTTTGACCTACCACTGACACACCGGTTTGATCTACCATTGACACACTTGTAGGTCTTGATGTGGACACTGTTTCTGGCGCCCTAACAGCACCAGAATTTCGGTTCCACCTGGTCCAATTACTTTGTGAAGGGCCACTCACCTGTGACCTGTTGCCATCGCTGTACTGGCGACGACTACCCTCACCTGATTGAACATCGTCGCTTCGTGGCCGATGATAGTTGGAGGTTACTTGCCTGTATCTTGGATGACTTTCCAGTTTTTGAATGTGAATTGTTTCATCATCCAATATTGCATCTGGAGGAATCGCATATCCTAACACATGACCTTGACGAAGAACTATGTTTCTGTCAGTGTCATTCACTAACTGAATTGGTACGGATTCGGCGGTTCTCACCAGAAGATTGGGCAATAAAGCTCCTTTATTAAAACCACTTGATATAACAACCATGTCTGTGTTCAATGGCATTTCACTTTTAACCATTATTCTTAACACAGTATTTGATGGAATATGAATTTTCTGATCAAGAATGATCTTATGAGTGTTAAATTCATCACCATCTGGTGTTTTTAAATGTGTCATATCTTGTTCAACTCTATTGAGAGTGAACGTGTATTTATTGAAATTCAAAACTGCGCCAAAGTTGCACAGAAAATCTATTCCAATAATTATAGGGTCTTTAATTGCTGCCACCAACATCTTCCATTTCATGGAAGGCTGACTATTGAAAGAGATTGGCACATCTTCAATCAACCAGCCATACAAATCCATGCTATCACTTATTCCTGATAACTTGTATTTTTCAGTTAGCAGAGGTTTGTTGGGTAATTTTTCATACACATCAAAGCTCATTAAGCAAACATCGGCACCTGTATCCAATAAAGCTGTGGTGTGAACACCATCAACTGTACATGGAATTAAGGCACACAAATTATTATAATTTGTTTTTTGCAGCTGTTGACATGTATACGACTGTCCACCTCTACACTCATTCAGGGGTAAAGCAGTGACTTCACGATCACCCCTTCTCAGTAGTTTAAAGGCGTAAAATGGACTTGTTGTTTCCCACCTGCCACATTTTTTGGTGGTGGTGGACTTCTGGCATTTTTATAATTTGATCCAGGGGATCTCCTAGGAGACTCATCGGATGTGTGCTCCTGTCTCCCCATTCCCCTAGGTTGTCTGGATCTGGAATTTGGACTATCTTTGTCCCTTTGAACCTCTCTATAACGCCAATCCATATTATAGGATCGTTCATAGTCCTGCTTTTGGGAAGTCTGCCACCTGGGAGTATAGTTGGATCTGGGACTCCCTGGTGATGAGAAACGCTTCCTTCTGGGACAATCACGTACAAAGTGGCCTGGATCCCCACATTCATAACATCCGGGGTTCCTGCTTGGGGAATATGGACCACTCCTCTGAGGGGTCTGCTGCTTGGACATGACTTCTATGAGTTGTGTGATAGACTTGGTTAGGTCTTTGATTTCGGTTTCTGAGGCTGTGGTGGTTGACACCCTAGGCTTCTCATTGACCTTCCTTTTAGCAGTGAAGGTTCTTACTGATGGCTCATCAACTGAACTAGTTTCTGAAACATCAGAGTCGCTATAAACCATTGGTTGCAAAGGCTTGACTTTCCTGACAGAGCCCTTCTTTCCAAGGATAGCTTTCTTCACTTGCTGTTCCGTCTTAACACAACTGTAAGCTTCTTCCAAAGTTGAAGGACGTTTCACACCTGCTGCAACAGCGGCGGCTTTGTCACGACAACCTTTCAGGAATGCCTCAATAAATAAGGAACTATGCAATTCCATCTGTTTGGAATCTGGATAGGCACTCAAGATCAACTTTTGCAAGCGAGCAAGATACTTCTCCAGAGTTTCATCCTCACGTTGTTCAGTTGAAAGAATCTCCCATCTTATGGTTGATGGAGAATCATTTCTTTCAAAGAACTGCTCAAATTTCAGTTTTATGCCATCAAAAGTGTCTTTGACTGTCTCTGGGAGAACACTAAAGTATTCTGCCGCTTCTTTTCTGAGACACATGGCGAAAGCGTCAACTTTATCGAGCTCTGTCCATTGCATTCTTCTTGCATAAGCTTCGAATTGACTGACAAAACCTCGCCAGTAAGTTCCATCAAAAGACATCTTTGGCAACCTCAAATTCCTACTTCTGTGTACCGGCCTTCTTCCAGATGAGACCGGTTCATCAGATTCTGATGGGCCCTGCGAGATGTACACTTGTTCCTGATCACTAGATTGATCACTCCTACAGTCATCAGACTCCACATTTCTGTTAGGGATCCTAGACGAATGATACTTCACCTGGTATTGTTTCGGCCTTGATTTGTATTGGGTTGGTGTCTGCTGGTTTACACCTTTTCTCCCAACATAACGACCATCCAGAGTTTTGGAGTTTATAGTGTGAGTGATATTGTCTAATGCTTTGTACTGGTTAGATTGAACAGGTGTTGATGACCTGCAATCTTTTTGGAAGGCAAACTGCAGGACTTTAGGTTCAGATTTGTTGGACACCGAATCCCTGCAGTTAGAACCCACGGCCATTACAGCTGGTTCCTTGCAATAAGTTTCGGTGTTGGGCACCTTCAAACTATGTGGTTCCAACAGATCTAATCCTGTCCACTCTAGGTCTTTTTCCCAACCTGAGGGCATGATGTAATCCTCATCAAAATTACATTTCATGCTATTTATACTGTCTTCTATTCTCCTTTTGAGAATTCCAGAACGGCTTTTGAAGTAGTCGTTCATAAACGACAGATTCTGCTCCTTCATGGCCTGAGCTTTGACTAAGAGATGATCTCCTTCTTCCTGCATGTCCCTGATGCGTCTGTTTTGCTCTTCATCTTCCCTGAGATATCTGACAAGGAATGACTCCTTCTCAGACTTCAGTTCAGATATTTCATGCACAGAGGCATCAAGTACCTGGCAAACTTGTTCCTTCTCTTCAGTCTGAGCAGATTGTGCGGACTGTGTCATTGCAGTCTTCAACTGTCGAACATCGGAAGCTAATGTTTCCAGCTGTTCCTGATGACTGTGTCCTTCAGACTGCAAACTTCCAACACTGCAAGTCATGGTTCCAACTTGTTGTTTAAGTTGTACGATGTCACCATGCATGGGCTGGCACGTCTCGTCTATTCTCTTATGGACGACTGTCAACTCTCGTGGCACTCTGACACGGAGTTGAGCGACACTGTCAGACACCTTTGTGACATCGCCTCGAATACTACGTTGGCTGGATTCGAAATTTTCGCGAATAAGCGCAATTTCTTCTCCACATGCACTGACCTGTTGTTGACAATTACTAAAATTGATCAGTGATTCAGTGCTGTGTTGGTAAGTATCGGATCTAACTTTATCGATGCTTTGATTCACTTTGCTGGTTTGTTCTCGAACCATGGTTTTAACCGTGACCATGTCATTTTCAACTTTGTTTTTATGGTCTTCAAGTTCAGCTCGATTTTCAGCAACACTGGATTTGATATTGCTAATGGTGTGGTTGACACCCTCAATTTTGGCATTGAATTCGGATTTGCAATTTTCATGCGCAGTGTCTGCTGAATCCTTAGCCTGCGATACTTCCGAACGTAAATCGCAAACATCTCTCTTTAACACATTCATACTACTTTCCACCCTGTCAACATTTTGTTCATATTTTTCCTGTTGTTTCGGAATCTCATCAGTTACATGTTTTCGCAATTGTTCTAAGTCTGATTGAGTTGTTTTTTGCGCATCTTCTAAAGTCGTAACTGTTGACTTGACTTCATCGAGACTCGATTTCATACCATCGATCTTATCTGAAAGCGATGAAGATACTAATCTAAATTCCTTAATAATACGACTTTCAAAAACAAGCAAAGTACTAACCGTTACGAGTTCATTGGGTGCTCCGACGGGTTTTTCGTCGTGAAACGCGGTAGGTTTTGTATCAGTTCCATCATCTGATTGCAACAAAGTCGATTTAGCGTCGCAAATATCAAATTCAGTCTTTCCGTGCGATACAGTATTAGCTGTATCAGTCTGGTATCCAAAATCGGCGCTAGACTGTACCGATAACAGACTTGACTTATCCAAACCTACAACTTGTTCAGAAAATTCAGAAAGTTCCAGAAATTCCAATTCGGTCATGGTTCCACCTAATGCTTTTCTACGGGCTAATATTACCTTAACCCTTTCCACACCAATACCTGGGACTTGTAATAAGTCTTCCCTACTGGCATGTTCAATGTGTAATGGCTTGGCAGCCATTTTGTCTATTGAAACGCAATAACAAAAATTTCACAAATATATCAAAATGTATAATTGCTCACTGTTGAAATAGGTAATCAGTACTAAATTTGAATTTACTAAATCTGTAATTCAGGAATTAATTTTCATGCAAATATCTGAAAATATTTCTGGAATTTTTCCTAATAATTCTTTTCCAAGATGCAACATGCACTATCAATTTATTAATATCTAAAAGTAATATTATTCACTATATCAAATTCAAATATATGGTAGAAGTAAATAAATTTTGATGAAATAAATTTTCAATACTAATTCACAAGTACCTGTAAGAGAAATACTGTATTTTGTTGAACAGATGATCTGAAATCGCTGAACAACTTGACTACAAACTTAAATAACAAAATCAAATCAAACAGTTTAAAATAAATTTAAATCAGAATTTTGATTTGGGCTTAATTAGTCAAAAGCATGTATGATTCTAACTAGGTTAGTAATACATACAAAATATCAAAGTAATAAGTTTTCAAAAAGTTTAAATTATATTTTACAAAGTTACTTTAATTCAATGTAAATCCATTTACTTTTCAAATCAATTCAGTAAACTTTGTAACTTATACTTTCACTAATAGAAATTATGTTACTTCAACACATAAGTTGGCAAAATTCCAAATATCTAAAGACTATATCAAGTTTCACCAAATTATACATCAAACTGGCGAAAAGTCAACTGTAGAAATTACAAATGTAATCCTGATAAGTTATGTTCAATAATATTATATACTGCTGTCAAAGTCTATATTTTACTTCAACATATGTAATTAAAATTGACATTTACAACAGCATTGCCTACTGTCGCCACCGTCAATTTTCAGTGCATTAATTCAATGCAAATGAAATTTCACCGGTAACCTTCGCTGGCGTCACCGTCAAATTTCAGTGCATAAATACAATGAAAAATTGAATTTCATCAATATCATTCACTGACGTAAGTGTCAAAATTTAGTGCATGAAATATGTATCAAAATTCAAATTAATACACTATGAAATATTCACCAGTATATTTCAATTTCAACAAAAAATACACACTGGATTTTAAATATTCACTGGTGTATTCCAAGAGAGATGTTTGCGATTTACGTTCGGAAGTATCGCAGGCTAAGGATTCAGCAGACACTGCGCATGAAAATTGCAAATCCGAATTCAATGCCAAAATTGAGGGTGTCAACCACACCATTAGCAATATCAAATCCAGTGTTGCTGAAAATCGAGCTGAACTTGAAGACCATAAAAACAAAGTTGAAAATGACATGGTCACGGTTAAAACCATGGTTCGAGAACAAACCAGCAAAGTGAATCAAAGCATCGATAAAGTTAGATCCGATACTTACCAACACAGCACTGAATCACTGATCAATTTTAGTAATTGTCAACAACAGGTCAGTGCATGTGGAGAAGAAATTGCGCTTATTCGCGAAAATTTCGAATCCAGCCAACGTAGTATTCGAGGCGATGTCACAAAGGTGTCTGACAGTGTCGCTCAACTCCGTGTCAGAGTGCCACGAGAGTTGACAGTCGTCCATAAGAGAATAGACGAGACGTGCCAGCCCATGCAGGGTGACATCGTACAACTTAAACAACAAGTTGGAACCATGACTTGCAGTGTTGGAAGTTTGCAGTCTGAAGGACACAGTCATCAGGAACAGCTGGAAACATTAGCTTCCGATGTTCGACAGTTGAAGACTGCAATGACACAGTCCGCACAATCTGCTCAGACTGAAGAGAAGGAACAAGTTTGCCAGGTACTTGATGCCTCTGTGCATGAAATATCTGAACTGAAGTCTGAGAAGGAGTCATTCCTTGTCAGATATCTCAGGGAAGATGAAGAGCAAAACAGACGCATCAGGGACATGCAGGAAGAAGGAGATCATCTCTTAGTCAAAGCTCAGGCCATGAAGGAGCAGAATCTGTCGTTTATGAACGACTACTTCAAAAGCCGTTCTGGAATTCTCAAAAGGAGAATAGAAGACAGTATAAATAGCATGAAATGTAATTTTGATGAGGATTACATCATGCCCTCAGGTTGGGAAAAAGACCTAGAGTGGACAGGATTAGATCTGTTGGAACCACATAGTTTGAAGGTGCCCAACACCGAAACTTATTGCAAGGAACCAGCTGTAATGGCCGTGGGTTCTAACTGCAGGGATTCGGTGTCCAACAAATCTGAACCTAAAGTCCTGCAGTTTGCCTTCCAAAAAGATTGCAGGTCATCAACACCTGTTCAATCTAACCAGTACAAAGCATTAGACAATATCACTCACACTATAAACTCCAAAACTCTGGATGGTCGTTATGTTGGGAGAAAAGGTGTAAACCAGCAGACACCAACCCAATACAAATCAAGGCCGAAACAATACCAGGTGAAGTATCATTCGTCTAGGATCCCTAACAGAAATGTGGAGTCTGATGACTGTAGGAGTGATCAATCTAGTGATCAGGAACAAGTGTACATCTCGCAGGGCCCATCAGAATCTGATGAACCGGTCTCATCTGGAAGAAGGCCGGTACACAGAAGTAGGAATTTGAGGTTGCCAAAGATGTCTTTTGATGGAACTTACTGGCGAGGTTTTGTCAGTCAATTCGAAGCTTATGCAAGAAGAATGCAATGGACAGAGCTCGATAAAGTTGACGCTTTCGCCATGTGTCTCAGAAAAGAAGCGGCAGAATACTTTAGTGTTCTCCCAGAGACAGTCAAAGACACTTTTGATGGCATAAAACTGAAATTTGAGCAGTTCTTTGAAAGAAATGATTCTCCATCAACCATAAGATGGGAGATTCTTTCAACTGAACAACGTGAGGATGAAACTCTGGAGAAGTATCTTGCTCGCTTGCAAAAGTTGATCTTGAGTGCCTATCCAGATTCCAAACAGATGGAATTGCATAGTTCCTTATTTATTGAGGCATTCCTGAAAGGTTGTCGTGACAAAGCCGCCGCTGTTGCAGCAGGTGTGAAACGTCCTTCAACTTTGGAAGAAGCTTACAGTTGTGTTAAGACGGAACAGCAAGTGAAGAAAGCTATCCTTGGAAAGAAGGGCTCTGTCAGGAAAGTCAAGCCTTTGCAACCAATGGTTTATAGCGACTCTGATGTTTCAGAAACTAGTTCAGTTGATGAGCCATCAGTAAGAACCTTCACTGCTAAAAGGAAGGTCAATGAGAAGCCTAGGGTGTCAACCACCACAGCCTCAGAAACCGAAATCAAAGACCTAACCAAGTCTATCACACAACTCATAGAAGTCATGTCCAAGCAGCAGACCCCTCAGAGGAGTGGTCCATATTCCCCAAGCAGGAACCCCGGATGTTATGAATGTGGGGATCCAGGCCACTTTGTACGTGATTGTCCCAGAAGGAAGCGTTTCTCATCACCAGGGAGTCCCAGATCCAACTATACTCCCAGGTGGCAGACTTCCCAAAAGCAGGACTATGAACGATCCTATAATATGGATTGGCGTTATAGAGAGGTTCAAAGGGACAAAGATAGTCCAAATTCCAGATCCAGACAACCTAGGGGAATGGGGAGACAGGAGCACACATCCGATGAGTCTCCTAGGAGATCCCCTGGATCAAATTATAAAAATGCCAGAAGTCCACCACCACCAAAAAATGTGGCAGGTGGGAAACAACAAGTCCATTTTACGCCTTTAAACTACTGAGAAGGGGTGATCGTGAAGTCACTGCTTTACCCCTGAATGAGTGTAGAGGTGGACAGTCGTATACATGTCAACAGCTGCAAAAAACAAATTATAATAATTTGTGTGCCTTAATTCCATGTACAGTTGATGGTGTTCACACCACAGCTTTATTGGATACAGGTGCCGATGTTTGCTTAATGAGCTTTGATGTGTATGAAAAATTACCCAACAAACCTCTGCTAACTGAAAAATACAAGTTATCAGGAATAAGTGATAGCATGGATTTGTATGGCTGGTTGATTGAAGATGTGCCAATCTCTTTCAATAGTCAGCCTTCCATGAAATGGAAGATGTTGGTGGCAGCAATTAAAGACCCTATAATTATTGGAATAGATTTTCTGTGCAACTTTGGCGCAGTTTTGAATTTCAATAAATACACGTTCACTCTCAATAGAGTTGAACAAGATATGACACATTTAAAAACACCAGATGGTGATGAATTTAACACTCATAAGATCATTCTTGATCAGAAAATTCATATTCCATCAAATACTGTGTTAAGAATAATGGTTAAAAGTGAAATGCCATTGAACACAGACATGGTTGTTATATCAAGTGGTTTTAATAAAGGAGCTTTATTGCCCAATCTTCTGGTGAGAACCGCCGAATCCGTACCAATTCAGTTAGTGAATGACACTGACAGAAACATAGTTCTTCGTCAAGGTCATGTGTTAGGATATGCGATTCCTCCAGATGCAATATTGGATGATGAAACAATTCACATTCAAAAACTGGAAAGTCATCCAAGATACAGGCAAGTAACCTCCAACTATCATCGGCCACGAAGCGACGATGTTCAATCAGGTGAGGGTAGTCGTCGCCAGTACAGCGATGGCAACAGGTCACAGGTGAGTGGCCCTTCACAAAGTAATTGGACCAGGTGGAACCGAAATTCTGGTGCTGTTAGGGCGCCAGAAACAGTGTCCACATCAAGACCTACAAGTGTGTCAATGGTAGATCAAACCGGTGTGTCAGTGGTAGGTCAAACCAGTGTGTCAGTGGTAGGTCCATCAACGACAAATGTGCCAACGGTAGGTCAAACAACGCCAGCACAGGATGAAGCCGTAGTCTCTATGCTGCATCAGATATTTGATTTGGCAAACATAGAGAAGATTAGGGAAAGAGTGTACCATCCTTCAAATAGGGTGGAACCTTTCAATCAGGCTCTCCTTATGGAGCGTTGTCTCAGGGACATAGGCAGCAGGATGGCTCGACAGGGTTTGTCCGCGTCGGCACCATCAGCTTCCCTGGGGGCTCCAGTACAAGTAACCAGAGCAGTGCCAGCCCAACCAGCTGCATCCGCTTCAATAGCAGTAGCACCGGTTCCAGCAGCTGCTCCCATCATCACAACCTAGTGGGCAAACAGCACCGAGACAAATCTATGGTGTTGCCCAAGAAGAAGCAGAGTTTCGTCAGGCAAGGAGGGAGTATGCTACCTCTCAGAGGAAACCACAGTTATTGCCCTCCAGGCCAACACAAGCAAGAAGTGGCTATTCTATGACACAACCTGACAAATGGACTGTTGTGCGCTCCAAAAATTGTTGTGCACTCTTCATCAAGCACTGCCAAAATGCCAGTGAAAAGAAGGGCTCCAGAACCATCAAAAGAAGATGAAGTCCCTAAAAAACACAAAAGAAGGCCAGCATGTTTCATGAAGAGTTGCGGGAAGCCTCAGTCCCACATGAGAAGACACGTCATAGGACGACATCTCCCTGAGGGATTTATGACATGGGTTGAAATGTCAAATGAGGTGAGAATGGAGTCCATTGTGAACTTTACAACCACGATCCAAAATCTGTTAGGGTGTAAAACTTTGGATGATTTGATCACGAAAATTCGCAAGGACCGGCTCTACCCTGACCCCAAAAAGATGATCATCGCTACCACTGACGAAGATCGCGGTCTGATGCGTGGAAACTGTGGAATTTAACAGATGGGTGAAAAAGGAAGACTTAACAGTTACACCTGAAGTCAGTCCACCCAACTGCGTCGCATCATTGGCTCACTGGCGCCTAGCAGCATTTGTTTTAAGCCAAATCGGTGAAGAGCGTGTTCAGGTGAAGAATCCCAACTTTGAGGTAAAAATAACTGGATTGGGAGAGAGCGCCTCTGAAACAACTGCCACATTGACGGTCAAGAAGGTGAGAGAGCCAACCCAGTCAAGTGACCGAAAAGTTGAATTTGTTGCTGGACAGAAGAACGTTCTCAAGAAAACCGTTCTAGCTCAAGTTCAGGAGGCAACTGCATCAGCTCAGAGTGCACCGACAGAAGAGCCAATGGAGCTTGATCTGGAAACAGAACAGAATGTGTCAGAAGTTCCGGATGCAGATGAGCTTTGCAGACAGGTGGATGAGGTGTTAGCACAGAATCAACCATCAACCTCCTCAAGTGCAACGTCACAGGTCACAGAAACATCTGTTTTAGCAATGCCTGAAAGTGAAGGACACACTCCACCACCAACTTTCCGTCCATATCAGCCCCCAGTGATGACCAGTACTGAAATCATCAACCAACTGCTAGACGGAACAATGTGCATGGATCGTTTCATGAGCGTTAAGGTGCGTGAGGAAAAATGGGAGGATCCACCTCAACCAACCTTCAAAGAAGTTTTGATCAAACCACCTCCAAAACCAATTTTACCACCGCGAATGGAAGACATTGGGGAAAGATATGGTGATCGCGAGTGGGAACAAAGAAAACAGAGGTTGTTGTCATGTGATGAATCGCAGAAAATTGGATTTGTCGACTCACACTTACATCTTGACAAAATCAGGGCAGTGGCAGGTTTTTCTGCTCTTCAATCTATCCTGAACAATGGGCCCATGCCACAGACACCTGTTCGCCTGCAACATGCTGTGTGTAACTTCTGCCATGGGGTACCAAGTCGGGAGGATATGGTTGTATACAAACGGGATCACCGATTATCCTTCACTTACGGTGTACATCCAAAGGAAGCAAAGTATGTCTCTCAAAGACAACTTGACATGGTAAAGTCCGCCGTAGAAAAGGATCCCCGTTGCGTAGGAATCGGCGAGATGGGCATGGAGTACTCTGAAGGCTACTCAAAATTCAATGACCACCAAATACGGGTGCTGAAGGATCTACTCCGATTCTACGTTGACAAAAAATTATGGTCAAAAGTATTGGTGATCCACTGCCGTGAAGGTGACAATAAGTCAAGGGATGCCAGTGATATGTGTTTGGCCGTAATGTCATCTGTTCTGAAAGACGATGTGGCAAAAAATTCTAGAATCCACAGACACTGTTACAATGGAGGAGTCCGAGAAATGATCAAATGGAGGGACAGCTTCCCTAGTGTCATGTTCGGGTTCACCGCTCTGATATTGCGGCGAGAAAGACATATAGAAGTGGATGATGTCATCAAACAATTGCCAATGGAAAAGATACTGTTGGAAACGGACTCTCCATATTTGAAAGCTCCAGAACATCTCTCCAATAGGTTCAACTCCCCATATGGCATTGAGGCTATAGCCAGAAGAGTTGCTGAATTGAAGGGTTTAGGCTTGGCGGAGGTTCTCACGAAGACGTCTGAGAACGCAGCCCGCCTCTACGGACTAAAATAAAGGAGCAATAGGTTGCATCGATAAGCATCCGATGCATTTAAGGTGGTCTGTGGTGACCTGAAAATAGTTGTCCTTGGCCTTTTTCAGAACGGGGTGGAATGTGGTGAAATCCGGTGTTTCGGCGCCGATGTTTAGTATCCACTGCTTTCCAACAATTAGGTCAGGGGTCAAGGACACAGAAGTGAGTTAGTCTGGCTTTTTCAAATATAGCATCAGTCTAGCTCCTAACTGCCAAGTGAATGGTCACAAATTGCAAATAAATAGTTGCTAGCCTTTGCTGCTAATCTAGCAGTACAGGTTTATAGAATAATCTGTAAATAAATATATTGTAAATATAAATACTGTGAACTAGTCAAGTGTTGCTGTGAGGTAACAACCAAGTGACAGCGGACACAGTATTCTTGGTGAGTTCATACTTTATTGGTACCAGAAGTGGAATAAGGATATGGGACTCACCAAGTATGAACTCACCAAGAATACTGTGTCCGCTGTCACTTGGTTGTTACCTCACAGCAACACTTGACTAGTTCACAGTATTTATATTTACAATATATTTATTTACAGATTATTCTATAAACCTGTACTGCTAGATTAGCAGCAAAGGCTAGCAACTATTTATTTGCAATTTGTGACCATTCACTTGGCAGTTGGGAGCTAGACTGATGCTATATTTGAAAAAGCCAGACTAACTCACTTCTGTGTCCTTGACCCCTGACCTAATTGTTGGAAAGCAGTGGATACTAAACATCGGCGCCGAAACACCGGATTTCACCACATTCCACCCCGTTCTGAAAAAGGCCAAGGACAACTATTTTCAGGTCACCACAGACCACCTTAAATGCATCGGATGCTTATCGATGCAACCTATTGCTCCTTTATTTTAGTCCGTAGAGGCGGGCTGCGTTCTCAGACGTCTTCGTGAGAACCTCCGCCAAGCCTAAACCCTTCAATTCAGCAACTCTTCTGGCTATAGCCTCAATGCCATATGGGGAGTTGAACCTATTGGAGAGATGTTCTGGAGCTTTCAAATATGGAGAGTCCGTTTCCAACAGTATCTTTTCCATTGGCAATTGTTTGATGACATCATCCACTTCTATATGTCTTTCTCGCCGCAATATCAGAGCGGTGAACCCGAACATGACACTAGGGAAGCTGTCCCTCCATTTGATCATTTCTCGGACTCCTCCATTGTAACAGTGTCTGTGGATTCTAGAATTTTTTGCCACATCGTCTTTCAGAACAGATGACATTACGGCCAAACACATATCACTGGCATCCCTTGACTTATTGTCACCTTCACGGCTGTGGATCACCAATACTTTTGACCATAATTTTTTGTCAACGTAGAATCGGAGTAGATCCTTCAGCACCCGTATTTGGTGGTCATTGAATTTTGAGTAGCCTTCAGAGTACTCCATGCCCATCTCGCCGATTCCTACGCAACGGGGATCCTTTTCTACGGCGGACTTTACCATGTCAAGTTGTCTTTGAGAGACATACTTTGCTTCCTTTGGATGTACACCGTAAGTGAAGGATAATCGGTGATCCCGTTTGTATACAACCATATCCTCCCGACTTGGTACCCCATGGCAGAAGTTACACACAGCATGTTGCAGGCGAACAGGTGTCTGTGGCATGGGCCCATTGTTCAGGATAGATTGAAGAGCAGAAAAACCTGCCACTGCCCTGATTTTGTCAAGATGTAAGTGTGAGTCGACAAATCCAATTTTCTGCGATTCATCACATGACAACAACCTCTGTTTTCTTTGTTCCCACTCGCGATCACCATATCTTTCCCCAATGTCTTCCATTCGCGGTGGTAAAATTGGTTTTGGAGGTGGTTTGATCAAAACTTCTTTGAAGGTTGGTTGAGGTGGATCCTCCCATTTTTCCTCACGCACCTTAACGCTCATGAAACGATCCATGCACATTGTTCCGTCTAGCAGTTGGTTGATGATTTCAGTACTGGTCATCACTGGGGGCTGATATGGACGGAAAGTTGGTGGTGGAGTGTGTCCTTCACTTTCAGGCATTGCTAAAACAGATGTTTCTGTGACCTGTGACGTTGCACTTGAGGAGGTTGATGGTTGATTCTGTGCTAACACCTCATCCACCTGTCTGCAAAGCTCATCTGCATCCGGAACTTCTGACACATTCTGTTCTGTTTCCAGATCAAGCTCCATTGGCTCTTCTGTCGGTGCACTCTGAGCTGATGCAGTTGCCTCCTGAACTTGAGCTAGAACGGTTTTCTTGAGAACGTTCTTCTGTCCAGCAACAAATTCAACTTTTCGGTCACTTGACTGGGTTGGCTCTCTCACCTTCTTGACCGTCAATGTGGCAGTTGTTTCAGAGGCGCTCTCTCCCAATCCAGTTATTTTCACCTCAAAGTTGGGATTCTTCACCTGAACACGCTCTTCACCGATTTGGCTTAAAACAAATGCTAGCAAAAAATTCTAGAATCCACAGACACTGTTACAATGGAGGAGTCCGAGAAATGATCAAATGGAGGGACAGCTTCCCTAGTGTCATGTTCGGGTTCACCGCTCTGATATTGCGGCGAGAAAGACATATAGAAGTGGATGATGTCATCAAACAATTGCCAATGGAAAAGATACTGTTGGAAACGGACTCTCCATATTTGAAAGCTCCAGAACATCTCTCCAATAGGTTCAACTCCCCATATGGCATTGAGGCTATAGCCAGAAGAGTTGCTGAATTGAAGGGTTTAGGCTTGGCGGAGGTTCTCACGAAGACGTCTGAGAACGCAGCCCGCCTCTACGGACTAAAATAAAGGAGCAATAGGTTGCATCGATAAGCATCCGATGCATTTAAGGTGGTCTGTGGGGTGGGGTCTCCTAGATACACTTTGAATTTCTTTGTTTCCCCCTCTTCTTTTAACAGGAATCCTGTGGGTCCCACCTCTCTGAGGATGTAAATGGTTGTATTGAGTGCCTGGTCTTGTCTCCAACTGCACGTATCTGACACAGTGCGGCGCCATGCCACACTTCTAGACATGTCCAGTCACCTACCAGCATATACACAGGAATACTGTGTCCGCTGTCACTTGGCTTTCACCTCACAGCAACACTTGACAACTAATTATATATACTTTATATTTATATACAGATTATATTATGAACCTGTACTGCTAGATCAGCAGCAAAGGCTAGCAACTATTTTACTTTATATTTGTGACCATTCACTTTGGCTGTTAGGAGCTAGACTGATGCTATATTTGAAAAAGCCAGACTAACTCACTTCTGGGGTTGCTGATCCTCGCCGGGAGGCAGATGGTCATCCAAGATACAGGCAAGTAACCTCCAACTATCATCGGCCACGAAGCGACGATGTTCAATCAGGTGAGGGTAGTCGTCGCCAGTACAGCGATGGCAACAGGTCACAGGTGAGTGGCCCTTCACAAAGTAATTGGACCAGGTGGAACCGAAATTCTGGTGCTGTTAGGGCGCCAGAAACAGTGTCCACATCAAGACCTACAAGTGTGTCAATGGTAGGTCAAACCAGTGTGTCAATGGTAGATCAAACCGGTGTGTCAATGGTAGGTCAAACCAGTGTGTCAGTGGTAGGTCCATCAACGACAAATGTGCCAACGGTAGGTCAAACAACGCCAGCACAGGATGAAGCCGTAGTCTCTATGCTGCATCAGATATTTGATTTGGCAAACATAGAGAAGATTAGGGAAAGAGTGTACCATCCTTCAAATAGGGTGGAACCTTTCAATCAGGCTCTCCTTATGGAGCGTTGTCTCAGGGACATAGGCAGCAGAATGGCTCGACAGGGTTTGTCCGCGTCGGCACCATCAGCTTCCCTGGGGGCTCCAGTACAAGTAACCAGAGCAGTGCCAGCCCAACCGGCTGCATCCGCTTCAATAGCAGTAGCACCGGTTCCAGCAGCTGCTCCATCATCACAACCTAGTGGGCAAACAGCACCGAGACAAATCTATGGTGTTGCCCAAGAAGAAGCTGAGTTTCGTCAGGCAAGGAGGGAGTATGCTACCTCTCAGAGGAAACCACAGTTATTGCCCTCCAGGCCAACACAAGCAAGAAGTGGCTATTCTATGACACAACCTGACAAATGGACTGTTGTGCGCTCCAAAAAGTCAAAAAAGATGCCCACAAGGTCAATGCCTGAGGAAAAACAAGTGCCCAGGAAGGAAGGCCACTCTTCATCAAGCACTGCCAAAATGCCAGTGAAAAGAAGGGCTCCAGAACCATCAAAAGAAGATGAAGTCCCTAAAAAACACAAAAGAAGGCCAGCATGTTTCATGAAGAGTTGCGGGAAGCCTCAGTCCCACATGAGAAGACACGTCATAGGACGACATCTCCCTGAGGGATTTATGACATGGGTTGAAATGTCAAATGAGGTGAGAATGGAGTCCATTGTGAACTTTACAACCACGATCCAAAATCTGTTAGGGTGTAAAACTTTGGATGATTTGATCACGAAAATTCGCAAGGACCGGCTCTACCCTGACCCCAAAAAGATGATCATCGCTACCACTGACGAAGATCGCGGTCTGATGCGTGGAAACTGTGGAATTTAACAGATGGGTGAAAAAGGAAGACTTAACAGTTACACCTGAAGTCAGTCCACCCAACTGCGTCGCATCATTGGCTCACTGGCGCCTAGCAGCATTTGTTTTAAGCCAAATCGGTGAAGAGCGTGTTCAGGTGAAGAATCCCAACTTTGAGGTAAAAATAACTGGATTGGGAGAGAGCGCCTCTGAAACAACTGCCACATTGACGGTCAAGAAGGTGAGAGAGCCAACCCAGTCAAGTGACCGAAAAGTTGAATTTGTTGCTGGACAGAAGAACGTTCTCAAGAAAACCGTTCTAGCTCAAGTTCAGGAGGCAACTGCATCAGCTCAGAGTGCACCGACAGAAGAGCCAATGGAGCTTGATCTGGAAACAGAACAGAATGTGTCAGAAGTTCCGGATGCAGATGAGCTTTGCAGACAGGTGGATGAGGTGTTAGCACAGAATCAACCATCAACCTCCTCAAGTGCAACGTCACAGGTCACAGAAACATCTGTTTTAGCAATGCCTGAAAGTGAAGGACACACTCCACCACCAACTTTCCGTCCATATCAGCCCCCAGTGATGACCAGTACTGAAATCATCAACCAACTGCTAGACGGAACAATGTGCATGGATCGTTTCATGAGCGTTAAGGTGCGTGAGGAAAAATGGGAGGATCCACCTCAACCAACCTTCAAAGAAGTTTTGATCAAACCACCTCCAAAACCAATTTTACCACCGCGAATGGAAGACATTGGGGAAAGATATGGTGATCGCGAGTGGGAACAAAGAAAACAGAGGTTGTTGTCATGTGATGAATCGCAGAAAATTGGATTTGTCGACTCACACTTACATCTTGACAAAATCAGGGCAGTGGCAGGTTTTTCTGCTCTTCAATCTATCCTGAACAATGGGCCCATGCCACAGACACCTGTTCGCCTGCAACATGCTGTGTGTAACTTCTGCCATGGGGTACCAAGTCGGGAGGATATGGTTGTATACAAACGGGATCACCGATTATCCTTCACTTACGGTGTACATCCAAAGGAAGCAAAGTATGTCTCTCAAAGACAACTTGACATGGTAAAGTCCGCCGTAGAAAAGGATCCCCGTTGCGTAGGAATCGGCGAGATGGGCATGGAGTACTCTGAAGGCTACTCAAAATTCAATGACCACCAAATACGGGTGCTGAAGGATCTACTCCGATTCTACGTTGACAAAAAATTATGGTCAAAAGTATTGGTGATCCACTGCCGTGAAGGTGACAATAAGTCAAGGGATGCCAGTGATATGTGTTTGGCCGTAATGTCATCTGTTCTGAAAGACGCCTGCAACATTTCAGAGAGTAATTCAGTTTGTGTTGCGTGGGTTAACTTGGGATAAAGTGCTCGCTTATATTGACGATGTAATTATTCTCGGGAAAGACTTTGAAGATCATCTAAAAAACCTCCAATTAACCTTTGAGAGATTTAGGAAACATAACCTTAAATTAAAACCGAAAAAGTGTAGCTTGTTTCATACACAAACTTTATTTCTCGGTAGAGTCGTTAGTTCTGATGGAGTATCAGTAAATCCGGAGAATGTGCAGCGTGTGAAATCATGGCCTGTACCGAAATCGGTAAAAGAAGTTGAACAATTCTTAGGTTTTGTGAACTACCATCGGGAACACATACAAGATTTTGCTAAACTAACGTCCGTGTTATATAAGTTAACCGGTAGTCGTGCAACTTTCTACTGGGGTGAACCGGAACAAGAAGTTTTTGATCAGCTGAAAGGGAAAATGATCTCTGCACCGATATTAGGTTATCCAAATTCGGAAGATACCTTTGTTTTAGATACCGATGCTTCAAATTATTCTATTGGAGCAGTGCTATCACAAATTCAAGATGGACACGAACGAGTTATCTGTTATGGTAGCTATGTCTTAACCCCGGAACAACGGAAATATTGTGTTACCCGGAAGGAATTATTAGCCGTAGTTAGGTTCACAAGACAGTTCAGGCATTACCTTTTAGGTAGGAACTTTTTGTTAAGAACTGATCACAACAGTCTAACTTGGCTGCTCAGATTCAAATATATCGAGGGACAGTTAGCCCGTTGGTTAGAAGAACTCAGTCAGTTCGATATGACTGTAGTACATCGTCCCGGAATTAAACATGGGAATGCAGATGGAATGTCGAGAATTCCTGACGATTATTCATTCTGTGATTGCTATAAAGCCGGGTCGGAATTGTCCCAATTACCATGTAAAGGTTGTAAGTACTGTGCGAGAGCTCATAATCAATGGTCTCGGTTTAACGAGAATGTTGACGATGTAGTTCCGTTAGCAATCAAAACTCTTGTGTCGAATGGACCGAATGAATCTCCAAACAGTTGGTTGTCTGGTTATACCCATCAAGAATTGCAGGAAGCCCAATTGGCTGATTCTAGTTTGAAAAAATTAATTCATTGGGTTAGTAATGACATTGAACCTGAACAAAATGAACTTTTTCTTTGTAGCCCAGATGTTAAATACTTTTATAGAAACAAAACACACCTTTCATTTCAAAATGGTCTTTTATATTATCACTGGAAGGATCAATTGGGGGGTAAATTGTTACTGATAATTCCGGAATGTCTGAAAGAGAAAGTAATGTCACTCAACCATGACATACCTTTAACTGGACACATGGGTATTGCTAAAACCATTGCTCGCATAAAAAGCCGCTATACATGGTATAAGTTAACTGATGATGTCGAGCAATTTATTAAGTCTTGTAGTGCTTGTAACCAGAACAAGAAGGCCACTGTGAAACCAAAGGCTCCATTAGGACAGTACCACGCAGGAGCACCGCTTGAGCGTGTGCATATTGATATTCTTGGACCATTTACGCCAAGTAAAAAAGGTAATCAATATGTTCTTGTTATTGTAGATCAGTTTACCAAGTGGTTGGAATGTTTTCCACTTCCTCGCCAAGGGGCTGAAGAGGTAGCAAAATGTGTGGTTGATGGGTTTATCTCAAGGTTTGGGTGTCCTTTGGAAATACATACGGACCAGGGTAAAAATTTTGATGGAAAATTGTTTACTTCAGTATGCGATCTATTACAAATTGTTAAAACTAGGACAACGCCGTATAGACCCCGTTCAAATGGACAGGTAGAACGATATAACAGGACAATACTGCAGTTAATTAGGTGTTTTTTACGTGGGAATCAACAAACGTGGGATGAACACCTACAGCAGTTAGCTGGAGCAATCCGTTCTACCATTAATCGAAATATTGGTTTCACTCCTAACTTAATGATGCTTGGTAGGGAAGTTATGCTACCGATTGATTTAATGATAGGGGGCCTGGAACAGAAGTATGACAGCGCTGCTGAATATGTAGTTAAATTAAAAACTATATTAAAACAAGTACATACTTTGGCTAGGGACACATTGGAGTCATCTCAAATGCGTCAAAAAAGGGATTATGACCTTAAGCTCAAAACTCAATCTTATGAAGCCGGAGATTTAGTTTACAAACTTGATTCCGCTAAAAAAGTTGGTCAAAGTCCAAAATTACAAAAAGTATGGAAGGGACCATACTTAGTGGTAGAGGTCGTTTCTCCAGTACTTTTCAGAATAGCAGACAGGAAGAAGACATATGTGTTACATCACGACAGGTTAAAACCATGCCTAGATCGAGATGTTCCACTTTGGCTGAGGAGAAAGAGGAGCAGTTTATTACAAGGGCTAAATGAAGATAATGGTGAGCCTGATACAGAATCTTTCGGTTTAGATAAGTTATTCGAAGAATGTTCTGTAGATGGTAATGACTATATAAGCCCAGATGAATTAGATAAATTAGAAGAAAACCCTTTAGAAATCCAAGACCCTTTAGAAAGTAATGCATGTTTTCCAGATCCCCTGCCACCGACCAGAGCAGGAAGAGAGCGCAAGAGGCCCCAATACCTGGCAGATTACCAAACTTAAATAGTTGTTGCATGGTTCAGTTCAGGTTGTGGGATATAATAAGATACTAAACCATTCCTTGTGCATACATTGTGAAAACATGTTAAAGGGTTGTCTTATTTCTTCCTTACTCTACAGATGCCGCGTGGACAGCGTTTTGTCCGAGGTAGGAGTCGTGGTGGCCACAGTCGAAGAGGCGATTACCGGCCACCAAGGGACAGCCATGACAGGGATCAGCGTCGTCGGAGCGATGTCTATCCAGGTCAGGCTAGGGATTTTGAGGTAAGGAGGGAAAGAGGGGTTGCTGATCCTCGCCGGGAGGCAGATGGTCATCCAAGATACAGGCAAGTAACCTCCAACTATCATCAGCCACGAAGCGACGATGTTCAATCAGGTGAGGGTAGTCGTCGCCAGTACAGCGATGGCAACAGGTCACAGGTGAGTGGCCCTTCACAAAGTAATTGGACCAGGTGGAACCGAAATTCTGGTGCTGTTAGGGCGCCAGAAACAGTGTCCACATCAAGACCTACAAGTGTGTCAATGGTAGATCAAACCGGTGTGTCAATGGTAGGTCAAACCAGTGTGTCAGTGGTAGGTCCATCAACGACAAATGTGCCAACGGTAGGTCAAACAACGCCAGCACAGGATGAAGCCGTAGTCTCTATGCTGCATCAGATATTTGATTTGGCAAACATAGAGAAGATTAGGGAAAGAGTGTACCATCCTTCAAATAGGGTGGAACCTTTCAATCAGGCTCTCCTTATGGAGCGTTGTCTCAGGGACATAGGCAGCAGGATGGCTCGACAGGGTTTGTCCGCGTCGGCACCATCAGCTTCCCTGGGGGCTCCAGTACAAGTAACCAGAGCGGTGCCAGCCCAACCAGCTGCATCCGCTTCAATAGCAGTAGCACCGGTTCCAGCAGCTGCTCCCATCATCACAACCTAGTGGGCAAACAGCACCGAGACAAATCTATGGTGTTGCCCAAGAAGAAGCAGAGTTTCGTCAGGCAAGGAGGGAGTATGCTACCTCTCAGAGGAAACCACAGTTATTGCCCTCCAGGCCAACACAAGCAAGAAGTGGCTATTCTATGACACAACCTGACAAATGGACTGTTGTGCGCTCCAAAAAGTCAAAAAAGATGCCCACAAGGTCAATGCCTGAGGAAAAACAAGTGCCCAGGAAGGAAGGCCACTCTTCATCAAGCACTGCCAAAATGCCAGTGAAAAGAAGGGCTCCAGAACCATCAAAAGAAGATGAAGTCCCTAAAAAACACAAAAGAAGGCCAGCATGTTTCATGAAGAGTTGCGGGAAGCCTCAGTCCCACATGAGAAGACACGTCATAGGACGACATCTCCCTGAGGGATTTATGACATGGGTTGAAATGTCAAATGAGGTGAGAATGGAGTCCATTGTGAACTTTACAACCACGATCCAAAATCTGTTAGGGTGTAAAACTTTGGATGATTTGATCACGAAAATTCGCAAGGACCGGCTCTACCCTGACCCCAAAAAGATGATCATCGCTACCACTGACGAAGATCGCGGTCTGATGCGTGGAAACTGTGGAATTTAACAGATGGGTGAAAAAGGAAGACTTAACAGTTACACCTGAAGTCAGTCCACCCAACTGCGTCGCATCATTGGCTCACTGGCGCCTAGCAGCATTTGTTTTAAGCCAAATCGGTGAAGAGCGTGTTCAGGTGAAGAATCCCAACTTTGAGGTAAAAATAACTGGATTGGGAGAGAGCGCCTCTGAAACAACTGCCACATTGACGGTCAAGAAGGTGAGAGAGCCAACCCAGTCAAGTGACCGAAAAGTTGAATTTGTTGCTGGACAGAAGAACGTTCTCAAGAAAACCGTTCTAGCTCAAGTTCAGGAGGCAACTGCATCAGCTCAGAGTGCACCGACAGAAGAGCCAATGGAGCTTGATCTGGAAACAGAACAGAATGTGTCAGAAGTTCCGGATGCAGATGAGCTTTGCAGACAGGTGGATGAGGTGTTAGCACAGAATCAACCATCAACCTCCTCAAGTGCAACGTCACAGGTCACAGAAACATCTGTTTTAGCAATGCCTGAAAGTGAAGGACACACTCCACCACCAACTTTCCGTCCATATCAGCCCCCAGTGATGACCAGTACTGAAATCATCAACCAACTGCTAGACGGAACAATGTGCATGGATCGTTTCATGAGCGTTAAGGTGCGTGAGGAAAAATGGGAGGATCCACCTCAACCAACCTTCAAAGAAGTTTTGATCAAACCACCTCCAAAACCAATTTTACCACCGCGAATGGAAGACATTGGGGAAAGATATGGTGATCGCGAGTGGGAACAAAGAAAACAGAGGTTGTTGTCATGTGATGAATCGCAGAAAATTGGATTTGTCGACTCACACTTACATCTTGACAAAATCAGGGCAGTGGCAGGTTTTTCTGCTCTTCAATCTATCCTGAACAATGGGCCCATGCCACAGACACCTGTTCGCCTGCAACATGCTGTGTGTAACTTCTGCCATGGGGTACCAAGTCGGGAGGATATGGTTGTATACAAACGGGATCACCGATTATCCTTCACTTACGGTGTACATCCAAAGGAAGCAAAGTATGTCTCTCAAAGACAACTTGACATGGTAAAGTCCGCCGTAGAAAAGGA
This sequence comes from Sabellastarte sp. h YS-2021, assembly GCA_964017235.1. Taxonomy (NCBI): domain Eukaryota; kingdom Metazoa; phylum Annelida; class Polychaeta; order Sabellida; family Sabellidae; genus Sabellastarte; species Sabellastarte sp. h YS-2021. The sequence continues at coordinate 22,934,650 of OZ024933.1, read as the reverse complement.
TCCCCGTTGCGTAGGAATCGGCGAGATGGGCATGGAGTACTCTGAAGGCTACTCAAAATTCAATGACCACCAAATACGGGTGCTGAAGGATCTACTCCGATTCTACGTTGACAAAAAATTATGGTCAAAAGTATTGGTGATCCACAGCCGTGAAGGTGACAATAAGTCAAGGGATGCCAGTGATATGTGTTTGGCCGTAATGTCATCTGTTCTGAAAGACGATGTGGCAAAAAATTCTAGAATCCACAGACACTGTTACAATGGAGGAGTCCGAGAAATGATCAAATGGAGGGACAGCTTCCCTAGTGTCATGTTCGGGTTCACCGCTCTGATATTGCGGCGAGAAAGACATATAGAAGTGGATGATGTCATCAAACAATTGCCAATGGAAAAGATACTGTTGGAAACGGACTCTCCATATTTGAAAGCTCCAGAACATCTCTCCAATAGGTTCAACTCCCCATATGGCATTGAGGCTATAGCCAGAAGAGTTGCTGAATTGAAGGGTTTAGGCTTGGCGGAGGTTCTCACGAAGACGTCTGAGAACGCAGCCCGCCTCTACGGACTAAAATAAAGGAGCAATAGGTTGCATCGATAAGCATCCGATGCATTTAAGGTGGTCTGTGGTGACCTGAAAATAGTTGTCCTTGGCCTTTTTCAGAACGGGGTGGAATGTGGTGAAATCCGGTGTTTCGGCGCCGATGTTTAGTATCCACTGCTTTCCAACAATTAGGTCAGGGGTCAAGGACACAGAAGTGAGTTAGTCTGGCTTTTTCAAATATAGCATCAGTCTAGCTCCCAACTGCCAAGTGAATGGTCACAAATTGCAAATAAATAGTTGCTAGCCTTTGCTGCTAATCTAGCAGTACAGGTTTATAGAATAATCTGTAAATAAATATATTGTAAATATAAATACTGTGAACTAGTCAAGTGTTGCTGTGAGGTAACAACCAAGTGACAGCGGACACAGTATTCTTGGTGAGTTCATACTTTAGTACTACAAAAATCTGTTCTTCTGATAGAGTTAATCAGACTCTATAGAGAAGGTAATATAAGGAGCATTAAATATATTGGTAATATCTCTGAATTTCATTTGTTCCAATACATTTTAAATAATATACAGAAATTATTGCTTATCATACAATAATGATCATTTAGTTTTGACATCAAAGCAGCCTTTAGAATGTTCCAGTTTAATAATAATCAAACATACAAAGAATACCTCATTTCAGTTTATTTGTTGAAACGTGTTTTCTTTTTTTAATTTTTGTATCTCTTTCCACAGAGAAAATTCACAATTAGTTTTTCAATGCATTTTATAAATAAGGTTTTAATATTTTAATATTAATACAATTAAGACAGTAGTATGTATGATTTCTCAAATTAGCTAAGTGTGACCAATTACAGACCATTGAATTAGGTCAGTGGTAACTGCTAGTACTTGGCTAAGGTTCACAGGAATGGACTTGTCCACACTCAAATGTGGACCCGCAGACCCCATACATTGCATGTTAAGTGAACTCCCATTTTATTGTTACAGAAATGAACAAACTTAAATTCAAATTTACATACCAATAATAAAGATATCTGTACTCAATACATATACAGAGATATATATAACCTCTCAAACTGAGCAGTTGTACTCAGACTTTGAGTCACTCTTGTCTTGGGTCTATGTGTTGCAGTTTGTGTCTTCAATGTGTCCTTTATGTTTCTTGCATTTGATGAACTTTCTTAATTCAGTACATGGATCAGTCAGGAGTTTTTCTCATTCAGGTTCTGTCTGGCCAACTGTTTCACAAGTTTCCCAAGCTCCAAGTTCGGATGACAAAGTAGTGAAGAAAACAGCCTTTTGGCTCTTTCTCTAGAGGGATTTATTTTGACTACATCTTGATGTCCACGTTGTATTGCCTTAGGTTATTTATAAACATGCTTGACAGTTGTAATTCAAACAACAAAAGCCTTTATTTGACAAGGATCAAAGTCACTTAAGGAATATCCTTGAAATGGTATTACACTGTTTATTTATTTTGTGTTTTACATCACGCCTAGTGGCTTATCGGTTATATTGTGGAAGGGCAGTTGGAACTGCATAGGAAACCAGTATATACAGTTAGTCAGGGTTTTGTACTGTAAATTGCTGACCAACGGCACGCAACTACCAGCTTTCCCACATGAGGTCAGACCAGGATTTTAAGAGGTGGATGGTGAGTGTGTCAACACTGTACCACGGTGGTCCCATGTTACACTAGTGCAATGTTTTCTACAAGTTCTACTAAGACCAAAGTAGTTTATTGACATTGAATGAAATTCAAATTCATTACATATATGTAGCAATTAAAGGCACGTAAAAACATCAAATAAAGCATACGCTAGTCCTTCGGTTGAAACAGTGATGCCTCAGCCTATAACCAGGACATTGTTTGGCTCAGCCCTAATATAGCACGTTATGTGAGACGCGGACCTCCGCTGACATAACGTCCTAACGCGACCCATTTGAAAATCGCAGATATTTTAATTTTCGGCTTTATACACAAATATAAATGAAATATATGTTGGTTACTTACTGTTATAAGTTGCCTTGTATATAATATTATCAGTCTAAAACATAAAAACAGATGTAATCCATGTAATAGGAGCAATACTGAGGTGATTTATTTCTGATACCTTCAATATTTACTTTTGTCATCCATTTTCATGTGTGCTGCTAAAAGTTTGGTGCTTACTAAATCTCAATCACCACCAAATTCGTTTTTAGAACTTGGCCCTATTTCTTACAGTTGGATATATACTATGTTTTTCTGAATTTCATAAAGACATCCACTGTTTTAATAAATAATAATTCATTAAGAAAGGTTTTTAGGAATATTAATGTTTTGTTCTAAATAATTAAATTGACAAATTAAAAATCTTAACTGTAAGTAAAGTTTGTTTTATTTTCATGTAGCTTGTAGAATTATTCCAATAAAAATCATTACAAATTCACTTACATGGAAATTTTGAAAAGTACCTAGTGTACTATACATTTTTATTCTAAAAGTACTTTCAAAAAATGTATCTGTTTGAAGAAAATTAGTTTTATAAGAAAATGAATGGTAATGAATATGGGTATAACTATTGTAACCTTTACTTTTCCCCAAGAATAGTGAACAGGTTACATTATTCATATTATAATGTATTTGTATTATGTAGAATACTTCTGATAATCTTACTTTTGCTTCATGCCTTTGTGAGGTGTCTTAATAACAGTATTATAAATACAATATTTATACATATTGATAAGTGTATTACTGGGATGCATATTACTTCTTATTTAACAGGTAAATGAAATTAAAATAGCAATTAACTGAGAAGATTAATAAGTGGAATTGGGAGAAGAGTAAGAAGAAATGCCAGTTTTCACATCTTTGGATCTATATTCGCAAAAATTAATCAAATAAAATTTTTACTTAAACACCAATGTTCCAAAAGCTTCCGTCCCATATATATTCTACAATATTTATCAGTTACTATTTAATTTTTTTCCTTTACGGAAATTCCCATTTAAGCTTTGCAGCATTACTTTTGTTTTTGGTGGAAAGCGACGTAAAACCCCAAATGAATTAATTGAATGCTTCGATATGTTAATATTTGTGTAATCTGTTTCAAAGTAGCATTACCTTATAACTGCATTGTAGAACCTATAACATCCGTTGCATATGTAAACATTGCAAAATATGTCCGCATTGTTTACATTAACTATTTGAGGCTATATAAAAAAAAATAAATCCATAATGGGTTTTGCATAAAATGAGCTGACAGTTTGGGTTGGATGACAGGAAAGCAGTGTAAAACATTAATACAGGTTATATCATTTGTATTGTTTTGGGTTGATTGTTGCAGCAAGGAAGGGAATAAAATTACAAAGGTCATATCACTAGCGATGGTCTGGTTTGGATGTTACAGCAAAGTAGTGCAAAACACTGAAGTTCTTATACCTCATGTATTAATTTGAGTTGGGTATTGGAAGAAATAAATGAAAAACAATGCACTGGTCATATCACAAATGGTAGTTTGCAATGACATGAACTGGAAAGCCTTTCAAACATGGAATAATAGGACATATACAGGCCAAAGGCAGGCGACAGTTAATTTAGCATAAATTTCTTTGGTTTCCTGTGTGTTGTGTAAAGAATCAATACAATACATAATGCCTAACAAGATATGTCTTTGTTATTGTCTTCAGAAGATCCTTAGCGACATATGCCATATGCTTGCAAAAGGTTTACTTGAATATATCAAAACCTACAAAATCTCTGAAATATGAACAATGAATTGTGTAATAATATTGCCTTTCAACACGTGATGACATGGTTTGCCTGTTAATGAACAAGAGATTTGTTTATGATCATCTCTACAATTTTTGTTGCACTTTTTTTATAAATGTTTAATATCACTACAGTAAGTAACTTCCATTAAAGTTTTTAATAGATGTTAGCATAGAAATAAATATTTGTGAGTTCAAGCTTGCTTTATGTATGTTGGAAAACTTCATATTGGCATACAAATACTTTTTAAATTGAGGGACTGTGAAGTAGGTGGAACATGGGTACAGATCTACTTCTCTCAAATATTAGTGTGAGAAGTGAGAGTTGATTCCAAAAGGGGTTCAAAGATCTGGTGATCTAAGTGGGTTCCTGTAGGAGTTCTTGTGAGGGGGATCAGAAAAACCCCACACATAGCATGAGTGGGTGTTGAGAGATTCAGAGCCTCAGTAGGGGTAACCAACAGTGAGTGTCTGTACTAATTTTGTAGCACTTTTTTCATAAAGATGTAGAATCACTTCATTAATTAATTTTCATTAAAGTTTTTAATAGCTGTTAGCATAAAAATAAACAATTGTGGGTTCAAAGGTTGCTTTGTAAATGTAAAAATCTTCATATTGTGATACAAATACGTTTTATAATGAGGGACTGTTAGCTAGGTAAAACATGGGTAGAGAGATCTACTTTTCTCAAATATTAGTGTGAGGACTGAACTTTGATTCCAAAGGGGATTCAAAGATATGGTGATTTTAGTGTGTTCTGGTGGAGTTCCTGTTAGGGGGGATCAGAAAAACCTCAACATAGCGTGAATGGGGCTTGACAGATCCAGAGCAGCATTTGACAGTAATGCTGTCCCCCTGGTCTGTGGCCAGCAAAATTTTCTAAGGACTTACATAGTTTAAAAGTTACTAGCCCCATTTGCCAGTAGATTTTATGAAACACTTTCACTCGAGATTTTGAATAAAATAGTGTGGTTTTATTCGTCATAATTAATGACCACCACAAAATCTAAAGGACCAGTAGATATTGAGAGTTACTGGCCCAATGATCCAGTGTACTTTTCCTATCAGTGTTCAATACTGATCCAGACTCCAGAGCTCAGTAATTGTAATCCAATACTAAATATTTGTACTATTTTAAAAGAAACAATTAATCTATATCATTTCAGTGCCCCCTAAATTTTTACCAAGTTTTTCTTTGTCTCTACAACATCAATTTCCTTGTGATAAAAAGCACAACAGACAACAATCACAATCATTCAAAGTAAAATAAATTAAAATGCAACTAAATGTTGTAGTTCAGGTTCCAGGTGTTTCAAATATTCTTCTTTGGTGATAATATTTATTTAAAGCTTCAACAATTTAATATTTAATAAAGTGCAGTTTTTCTTATAAATGTGTCATATCAATACAATAACTAATTTTTGTTAAACATTTTAATAGAGGTTCGCACAAAACAATTAATTATGGGTTCTAGCTAGCTTTATGAATGTCACAAACGTCATATTGGCATACAAATACGTTTTATAATGAGGGATTGTGAAATAGGTGGAACATGAGAAGAGCGATCTACTTCTCCCAAATATCAGTGTGGACTGAGATTTGATTCCAAAAGGGGATCAAAGATATGGTGATGTTAGTATGTTCTGGTGGAGTTCCTGCTGAGGAGGGGATCAGAAAAACCTCAGCATAGCGTGAAACAGGGTTCAGAGATCCAGAGCCTCAGCAAGGGTGCTTAAGTACTAATTATTTGTATCATTTTGAAAGAAATGGTTAATCTATATTATGTCAGTGCACCCAATTTTTTTGCAATTTTTTCTTTGTCTTTACAGCATCAATTTCCTTATGATAAAAGCACAACACACTACAGTCATTACCATTCAAAGTGAAATAAATTCTAAACAAATGGAACTAAAAGTTGTAGTTCATGTTTCGGGTGTATCAAAAGTTCTTTAGTGATAATGCTTATTCAAAGCTTTAACAATTTAATATTCAATAAAGTACAGTTCTAACTGTTTCACACAAAAGTTCCTACGTTCTTAATATCTTGTTACTCTTTTTGTCTCACTTGTTCCTCTGTTTCTGTATTCTATATTCACGATTCTTAATTGTCTATTGTCTATCTTATGTTCTGACTTCTCTGTTCTCATTTCAAGTTCTGAGTTTCAGCTCGTATGTTCCCTGTATTTATATTGAAACATCCCTATTGTATTCTGCCTAATTAATGATACTATTGTCTTAAGGGTAATAATTATACCCACCAATTAATGACTGTAAAACAGTACACAAAAGGCTAAGTCCCCTTACATAATAAGCTTTTTTGTGAACCTTTTGGCGAGGAGTGTAAACAATGAACTTAGACATAATTGCACAATAAAATAATAAGGATAAATGGTGACACTGCATCAATAGCATTACTAAAATAGCTAATATACACAAACTTCTGAGGACATGTTTAAAATTTAAACAAAACATAAAAGTAATTTCAAAGATAAAAAATGTAAATAAAGATGTATACCAAACTTTGACATGTTTACGTTTAATAATTGGGCATTTTCCCATCTAAAACATCAAAAAATCCAAGTGGAAAGAACAATATGTCACCAAGTTTTAACTTTTGGTAAGTATTTTTAAAAGTACTTTACCTACAAATATAGTGAAATATATATATGCATGCATCAGTACATAGGTTATTAAATAACACTTTTGTTCATTGTTATCAAATTATTATTTAAAATTCATCTACAAAGACATCACAAAATATTTAGGTCAGGTTTATGTGATAAAGAAACATTCACAGTCTTTTTAAAAAATTTTTGAATTTTTTTCTATAAAAATTCAATGTGTTATCATCAAAGATGTTTTCACTGTCTTGTAACCTTGAAGAGACCCTTTTGATTAATATGAAATAACATTTCTACGAATTACAACCAGATAAAAATATTTTCAAGACAATGGGACTCAGGTTCTGTGATTTAGTGCTAACCGAAAATTTAGTTGTACCATATTTACAAAATGGCAGCCGGGAGGTAAAAATGAGAAAGACAGATTGTATTTTGACATAATAGAGGTGAATATTGATAGAGTATTGTTCGTTTTTGTGTTTAGACTGCTTAGACTACATAAAACAGGTGAGCTGTCAATTATCTGGCGAATACTTTAAGTAGAAACTGAGGAAATGTGAAATATTCATGATTTCTAGTTGAGTCGCGGTAGGACGTTAGTATGCGGTAACACAAATTTACTAACGGCCTACATTAGGGCTGTGTTTGGCTTGGTAATCTGCAATGCCTGAACTCGGTATAACGTAAGGCAAAAAAGTATTCCAATCTACAGGGCCAAGCTGCAAAGTCATCAGTAAAGCACTACATGACAGTACTACAGTAGTATACAATTGATAAATGTCTGGAGAGAAAATAAAAATGAAAAAGTTATCTTTAGAAACGCGATCGAGCCTCTTTGAGAGCTTGCTCTTAATATTGTCAACAATAAATTCAGCATCCAGATAATCAAGATAACTGAAACAGATATTATGACATGTAAGCTGTGAATTTGCCAATTTGGCGTATTGATTAAAAGTAGAAATTGTATTTTTCCCTTTGAAAACCACTGTAAATAGTTAAGAACATTAATATCTGGGTTGTCAATGTATATGATAATCAAAAGTATTCCACTCAATTTTATTGTAACATATATAATATGATGATATATATGTATATCCTGTTAATAAAGCAGTTTACATTACTTCTATTTTTATGGAAAAGAAAAATATATACACCCCGCCAGCACAGTTACATGTTATTTTATGAAATGTCTATTATGAGAGATACCATTTTAAACAGCTACATTATTAATTTTCCATCTTGTCATGTTTTATTCAGGACAGGTTCCAGCAAAGGCTTAATGTTAAAAATAATTAGGAAGGATTTGTAAAGTGCTAAACTGGTGTAGACATCCTCTAACCTACGTGATGTTCCAAAAGGGATGGTCCAATAACCAGGAAGAGTAAATCCATATTGGTCTCCCATAGAGGAGAAGACTATGGATTATAGTAGACTACCTAATCATTAGGTTCACAACTAGTTTAATATTTCCGGGAGATGCCTGGTTTGAATCAGTGACCAGGCACTTCCTATCATTTTAAATAAATTATATAAGGACATCCATAATGAGAAACACACGACAGAGACATTTAATCAAACAAATGTGTTCACCATTTTTAAACCGAATTAGAAAAGAGTGCACAGGTCTCCTCCAAACAGCTCTTTTTCAACCTAATTTAGAAAAGAGAGCACAGATCTTCTTCAAACAGCTCTTTTTCAACCTCATTTAGAAAAGAGAGCACAGATCTCCTTCAAACAGCTCTTTTTCAACCTAATTTAGAAAAGAGAGCACAGATCTCCTTCAAACAGCTCTTTTTCAACCTAATTTAGAAAAGAGAGCACATGTCTTCTTCAAACAGCTCTTTTTCAATGTCATTTAGAAAAGAGAGCACATATCTCCAAACAGCTCTTTTTCAACCTAATTTAGAAAAGAGAGCACAGGTCTTCTTCAAACAGCTCTTTTTCAACCTAATTTAGAAAAGAGAGCACAGATCTCCTCCAAACAGCTCTTTTTCAACCTAATTTAGAAAAGAGAGCACAGATCTCCTCCAAACAGCTCTTTTTCAACCTAATTTAGAAAAGAGAGCACAGGTCTTCTTCAAACAGCTCTTTTTCAACCTAATTTAGAAAAGAGAGCACAGATCTCCTTCAAACAGCTCTTTTTCAACCTAATTTAGAAAAGAGAGCACATGTCTTCTTCAAACAGCTCTTTTTCAATGTCATTTAGAAAAGAGAGCACAGATCTCCAAACAGCTCTTTTTCAACCTAATTTAGAAAAGAGAGCACAGGTCTTCTTCAAACAGCTCTTTTTCAACCTAATTTAGAAAAGAGAGCACAGATCTCCTCCAAACAGCTCTTTTTCAACCTAATTTAGAAAAGAGAGCACAGGTCTTCTTCAAACAGCTCTTTTTCAACCTCATTTAGAAAAGAGAGCACAGATCTCCTTCAAACAGCTCTTTTTCAACCTAATTTAGAAAAGAGAGCACAGATCTCCTTCAAACAGCTCTTTTTCAACCTATTTAGAAAAGAGAGCACAGATCTCCTTCAAACAGCTCTTTTTCAACCTAATTTAGTAGACACGTGCTCTAGCAAGGCTCTGGCTTCTAGATATCACTTTCTGTCTCAGGACTTTCACGAATTGAGGCATAGTGTGATGTGTATCTGTCTTATCACCAAGGTTAAGCGGCAATGGGCTACATTAGTACTTGGATGGGTGACCGCCTCAGTGCACTATTTGTTTCTCTGATAGCTTTGTGGCTCACGCAGGTAAACTGAAACCCCTTTCGGCCTTGTTCATCTTCTGGCTTATAGTATCCAGAATTTTGCTAGGATCAATATCAAAGTTATATAAATTATAAACACTGTTGAGGGAGAACCCTTTATTTTTTGCCAAACAATCTCACGATTAATTATAAGATATGTAAAATGTTGAAAATGACCCTATCTCACAATTAATAAAATATTTCCACAAACCTATTTTACCCAGACTTTGTTCTCGATCACCACATTGAATTATCTGGTCCTTGTGCTATTCTTAACATTTCCTGAAAGTTTCATCAAAATCTGCCCACAGCTTTCCAAGGTATGTTACAAACAGACAGACAGACAAACCAAACCAAGTAAACATATTTTACTTGATGGGGGTAACAAACCTTGTTCAGACATGTATATGGGCAGGAGTCAGTTGTATCCCGGTAGATGTTCCAACTAATATGTTGAGCTTTTTTTTCTCTCAAACTTGGTATATTTGAAAGTCCTGTCAAGAATTATATAGGCATGTTGTAAATTATCTTACATAGTTTTGTCGTGTGATAATGATTCTGAAGAAATTGTCCTTTTATATATCTTTATTTGACATTATTTGTTATTTAACTATTGCTTTATAAATATTGCAAATAAGTCCAATGAGGCTGGGCAAAATATTTGAGCTATTTTATTACATTGTTAAACTTCTCAATACTAACATGTCACTACAGTGAATAAAATATTTCATTTATACGTACAATTGTAAACATGATGTCTTATATATCACACATCATTTGTCAATTTATCCATTTGAATCCAGAGCTCTTATTTATTGGCAATTTAACAGTAAAAACATTCGTGTAAAAAAGCATAAAAAAGCAATATCTCATGAAATCATATGACTCTTATGATGGTTCATGGGACAATTTCACAAAAGATTTGTCATCTATATAAATCTTACATTTTTTACACCATGAATACACATTTCAAATAACTAATACCAGGATCATACTGTTTCGTGCACTCCTCATGAGCTCCAGATGAGCATAAAATATGTAACTTATCGGGATACATTTGTGGTTTTACACATTTTTGGTTTTATCTATTTGGTGCAATAACTTGGGATTGGTCTTTGGGTAGGATGTGTAAAACACAGAATGGATAACCCTTTGCACAGATAACCAACTATTTACAAATGTTTGATGCATCTCTCACAAGCTCTCCAGTGATCAGCTAAACCATACATGCCAGAGGGGTGAAGAGAGGGAAGTATTGCTTTACTGGGTGGCCTGTTTTGAACCTGCACTACTTACATATGAGGTCTAGTTTTTGGGACAATGAGGACAAGATAATGAACCAAAATCCAAAAATGTGATGATATGGTTGTACAGAAGAGAATGAACATGCCATAACTCATTGTTTCCACTTATATTTATGACACCATTATTGGCCAAGCTTCAAATGTGCATGTTTTACATCCAAAATATCCACACATAATATGAATATTTATTTTAAACAACTTAGTCATTGTTATTGATCATATTTATGACTCCATTCATTTTCTATTCCAAGGATTGATTTTAGGATGGACTTCATGTAAATAGACATGATATTGCATTTATCACATGCACATATGCTGGACAAATCATTGTTTTCACTTCTATTTGTCTGAAGCTTCAAAGGTGAAAGTTTCTGACTAAACAATCGAAAACAATGCCCTATACAACAGGAAAACTTACATGAATGGGGAATATTTCAAAATTTTAGCACAATAAAGGACAGACCAACACAATCCAAGTTCAAAGAACAAATGTACACAAATATTGTCATTTGACTTTGATTATCCACAACTTGGCTTTAATAATAAGCAAAGTAATGCCATACTTATCAAAAGAATGGAAGAAATAGCTGTACAACTTATCCATAAAATAGGCACCAATGGACTACAGAACATTAAGCTTGTAACGTGAGATTTCTACAGTATGCCTGCATAGTTCTTATCTAACAAACAGGCGGAAGCTATATGGGAGTGGCTTTCTAATAGTGTATATAACATATTTGTGGATTATATAAGTAATAAAATATTTACAGAAAATTGACACATGTATTTTCATATGTAACACAATTTATCCATGGTATATTAAGCGGCCCTGGGGAATAAAAAAGAAAATATTCCCTGGTCTGTATGTTGTGTCATGGATAATACATTTTTATTTGAATAACATTAAAATTATCCGATTAAATTTATAAATACGTTACACCCACTGCACAGAGTAAGAAATTAAAAGTATAAAATGAAATAAATTTTAATCAATCTGATGGTCTATCCACACACTTTGATGTATATTACTTCACTTCAGGAATAAAGCCAAACAGTCTCTTGCCCAATGTGTTGCACACAGGAAATAGAATTTCTTTTTATATATTTATATTGACTTCACTTTTTTTATATTATTTTTGTAGTTAAATACTAATTTAAGTAAGTACCCAGTAGAACAAGCTCACACTAAAGTGGTCAGTTAAACCACACACTTAATAAATAGTTAAAATAGAGCTACAGAAGTCACCTTATGTATTTGAATATAGATTATTTTAAATCAATCACTCAATCTACCATAAAAGTTAAGGTAGATTTAGTATATGTGTGCAAAAAGTAAATACATCACTTGCCTTGACAGAAAGATGCCAAAACAAAAAAAAATGCATTCTACGCCCAAACAAGAACAGGTGTTGCATCTTGTTCATTGCAGCTTGAGAAGCATAAGTTAGTATATAGTAAGATAAACTTTATCCCTGAGGAGTAGTATAAATATTCAATATAAATATACACTTACAATATGAATCCAGTGATAAAGTCAATATGTTTTACTCCATTAGATCAGCAAAGTGTATGATCCAGTAACATAGAACATAAACATTAAGTCATTGCTAAACATTATTCCTGTGAAAGTTCCACCATAAATGTTTAGTTCCACATACAAATTGCACAACACAGTTGAGGAAATATCCCAGCTAATAATAACGGAAATATCATAAAAATCGATCCTTAGCAAAATTATGTCATTCTGTATTTTACCAACACTAGTCAGACAAGGACATTATACAAACATAATAAACATATAAAGTGAGTGCCCATTACCAAACATGTCAGATAGTTGTCACATGATTATCAGCCAATATACTGGGATATCTTTTTGCTGTCTTGTTTTTGTAACATACGAACATCATTTGAGGTTGACATTAAAGAACTAAGCATAAAATTCATAACCACAGAATATTGGAAGTCCCTGTGAGTCAGCATCTATAAATAGATACAAAATGGTATAGAGTCAATAAATAGCGCCAAGAGCAAAAGACAGACAGATCATCATTTGGAATAATGCTCTTGGTCAGAGTTTTTATGTAAATACTTACTGTAGTAAATAACAGTCCTTTGCCAATAATTGTCTGTCAGAAGCACCAAGTTCACTCGCAAATTGATGATGTCAGCTAAGTCGCACATTGTTACACGTTATTATAAAGACCGGAAGTGCGCAGACTACAGAAAACAATGCAGTGCGCATATTTTTGAGTACAATTATCTGAGGCAATAATTGGACGATCGCCGATAATAAAGGACCAAACAATACAGACAAAATATAGTGCGACAACTAGGTGTGTATAGAAACATATTTTACAATAATATTTATGAATTAATCAATGAAACCGGTCTTTATAATAGAAATAAAGTCCTCAGTTTTGTGATTGATAACCCCCGATAATTCACAAATTCCCGGCGAATAACAGACTCGCGTTACGGGCTCGTCTGTTATTTGCCGGAAATATGTGAATTATCTTGGGTTATAAATCACAAAACTGAGGACTTTATTTCTACAGTATTGAAGTGCTGACCTAATAATTCCTTCACCTCTCTTTCTTTTTAGTAGACCATTGAAGTGAACTCGTCCAGATGCTGAAAAAGATTTACCGGTAAATTGGTTGAGGATTTGTGCCTTTTTTCTCAGTATGACAGCTGTTGCGTTCAATTTGAACTGGATCTTGAGCAAAGTTGAAAAAAAAATCTGTTTAATTTTTATCTAAATGTTTTGATTAAATTATGTATCCCTTTTCCTTCAACCATTTTCTTTCATGGCGACTTGTCAGAAGTAGAAGCAGGTAACATTCAGTTTGTATAACTAGCTGGGATATCATTCAGTCAGAAGGGCCATATTATGAAATGTGCAAAAACTTACAATATGATTCCGGCTCTGAAAATTATTTAAGTGCTGGTGCTGGAATTGAGAGTTAAAGTAGTGCGTTTCATGGTGATATGGTTGTAAATTCCATACTGAATTGTGTAAAACTGGTGAAAGCCAACTGTCAGGTTTTTTTGTGTACTTAAATCTGTATTCTTTCTGTTTAAACCAACCAAATCAAACAGAAATAAGTAAAGCAAGACTACTACAGTGGTTGTCTCCAGCTGTAGGATAAACAAAAGTGGAGTTCTAAGGGAGGTATAAAGCCTTTGAAGTTAGTTGACACCACTTGACATTCAAGAAAGGGTCAAAGGTCAGAGCCAGCAATTGGAAAAAGAGTCTCAGGCCAAGACGTCCAAAAGTTGTTTTCACATTCTGAACCCCTAGGAGCAATGATTGGGGGGGATATAAGGACTTTTTCAGTAGGACAACCCTATCTGACATTAAACCTGTGATGTGGTGACCATTTTGTCTTCAAAACAAGGTTAAAATTACTATCACGCTAACTCTCCTAACCATATATATTTGTGCAAATTTGATTAAGGTAGCTGCAATATTTCTAGTTTTAGAGCAACTTAATGGTTTTGACTTACAAACAATCGGCTATGGCGGCTATTCAAAATGAGGCCAAAATTTTTCACATGACTTCCTATGGGCTGCTTTCACATTTTGAAGCCCTAGGACCAATAATAAGGCAGATAAAAGGACTTTTTAGTATTATCACCCCACGTTGCCTTGAAGCATCGGTCAACGGTCAAAGAATGAGAATGAGATATAAAGGTTTATGTAAAAACATAACAATGCATGCACATATGAAAGGTGTTTTATAATCTCCCAACCATGGCCTTCGGCTTTTGGCGGGAGATAAAAAAGTCAGTCAGTTCAAATCTCTCAAAGATTGCTTATGGTCAAGAAAATGTGAAACATGTTGTAACCCAGAGTGGAGATGTACATACACCAAAGCATATGCACAGGGGTGTATTTATTGTACAAGCCAGTACGCCAAGGCAGACCATTTTGTTTGTAGAATCTTTAATGAGATATACAATATGCCCATCCCCAAACAAATGTTGCATATAACCTCAACTTCCTGAAAAATCAGGATGTACCAAATCAAAATTCCCAGTCTCTTGCATAATGCATGAACACTTCATTCAATGTGAAGCTAAGATTTTAGAAGTTTGCTGAAAATCATAGATAAAAATTCTGGTCATACTGTGGAGGTCTAGTTGATGTTTATGTGAAATAGACCTCAGGTCGCCTCACGAATTGGTTGGCTGTTGGAGTTCAGTTTTACTGTGCAACTCATTCAAGACATGATTTGTTGTGTTGTGGAAAAAAATGGCAGATTTGGACACTTTTTGTACATATTTTGAAAATTTTGAAAAAACTGAAAGTGGTAAAGTGGTTGTAGGCTCGTATTCAACCACAAGAATTACCCAAGAATCCCAAAAATAGCTCTGGATTTTTCAGACTCAATGCATTATATGTTTTTTGTGAAAATGTGAACACAGTAAATACAACGCAGTTGTATGGGTTTCTTTATGGTATGTAATAAAATATATCAGTAACAGCTGCTCCACCAGTACTGCTACAGCAACAGTGTAATAGAAAAACTTCCCCAGTAACATACGTCACAATTAAAGATGGCAATACTATAGGCGTACAAATCACAAGTATTGTTTTGTTAATATTCATCTATGATATATTTTAAATGTAAGCCCAATGAGGGATGTTTTGCCTTTATTTTCCATTTGTGTGGTAAATAAGTGAAATAAATGCATACTTACCGAGTGAATTGAAGACTTTCTGGGCACAAGTGAATATAGAAATCTTTTTTTGCTGTTTCAGCCATTTGTGCATGGATTATAACGAAACAAAAACGAGTACAAGCTCTGTGAACATAAGTTTTGAGTGATGTATATAACATATTTGTAGGTTGCTTGTTTTTAGACACATTAATTTAGAATTTTCACTCTTTTGTGAAACTAATTATCTAGTGTAAGTGGCGCAGGTATACAAAATATGTATATGTCGGCATGCTCCTTGTTTCTCTGTCAATATTTAATGATTCCTCCATCAAAATTTGTCTATAACAGTTCAAGTAATTTGGCAAATATAAAAAAATGCTGCTAAAGACATAGCTGCATCATGTCATGCTGTAAGAATAAACCCGGTGTCACTTTCAACCAGGGAGAATTACTTCCGACAAAAGCTCACCACACAAATCCTATAGTGAAAGTGGTGAAGTCAGTTGCATAGTAGTTAACTGCAATTCACCATACCATTGTGTCAGTCAAGCAGACATATATAGCTCCAAAATGTCCTGTGCCACACTGTTTTAAGGCTTAATACTACGTTCTCAAACATCTTTCTTTTCTAAAAGAAACGACTTCACTGGCTATCCTATAAAACAAAGAATTCTGCAGAAATACATTCTTTTGGTCTATTTAGTCAGTTAACTACAACCAAACATAATAAAACCAGGTCACACTCGTGGAAAACAACTTGCAATACCCTCTGCTAAACAAAAGGAAAAGTTGACAGACACAGTTTCACTCATGCTGCGCCATTTTAACAGACTTGAACAGACAATAGTTGGTTTTAGGAGTAAATTTAAGTCTCATCTCTTTAGATTGGCATATCCCAGTGTTATTATTATTAACAGTTGTTGTGTAAAAGCAAAAAGCCAACAACGAAAAGAAAAGAAATAGGAATATAATAAAATAAAAGAATTTTATCAAGCATATAAGTTGATGCCATATCAATAAAAAATTAAATGAACATACACATAAAGCCTATCTTACAACATTCACATTAACAAGTGGAGTCAGAAATGCAAAATTTGCTGTAGTATATGAAAGTTTTGTTCTGAGCAATTTAGAAAAAAGAGCCAAATTGAAATGGCACCCCGAGCCATTTCAACAACAAAGAAATATAACTGGGTGTTGAAACAGTGCACCCATGCCAACATCTGATTAAATGAAGATAAAATATATAAATTTAATGTGAAATAACAACTAGCATATTGGTTCATTACAATTGAATTAAATGATTCAAAATACACTTTGATGTTTTAATGTGAAAAAGCAAATACCAAACTGATGCATTAGCATTTCGCACAGAAATTCATCAGCAATATATTACATGTATATTGTGCAGTATGGAGATATTATTGATTGGTTCTGATGAGAGTCGATCCCACTGCCTTAAGATTACACACAGAAATAAACACAAGTCTTGCTCTGTAACCAGCTAAGCTAAACGGAATCCCGAGGATATTACATGAAACTATTCAAAGAAACATCTGTTCTCAGGTTTTGCAAGACTACATTATTACACTTCAACTCAGTTGGCTGTGAGATGGAGGGATCTTATAAGCACCCCACCATGTGATGTTTGGAGAAATTATTGATTAGTTCTGATGGCAGTCCCTCTCCCACAGACTTTGGATTGCATACAGAAATAAACACAAGTCTAGCTCTTTAATCAGCTGAGCTAAACGGGAATCCCAAAGGCCCAGCTATAATTAGAACTCATCAATGTCAGGATATTACAATATGTATTTTTATTTACCCTTTATTTTATAACATAGCATACCACTCACTGATTGTATTTCAATCAGAATATTTATTTGTAAGAATGCTTACAGCAAGCAGCTATTTTTCACATGACAACCCCACTTGATTACAACAAAAGACAATGCTGAACTTGGGAATCGATCACAGGTGACTATTTGAAATGTTGCATGGAACTTAAAGGGTCAATAATAGAGACGACAAGAAATTAAACCACCAAAATTACAATCTCAACTTTTTCTAAAACATCACAAGTTTGATAGTCATACCAAAAAAATAGGGGATTCCTCAGGAAGGAATTTAACACACCCTGGCCAAATAAATTTTCTGCAGATGCTACAGATGAATCACAATCAGTTTTCAAAACCAAAAACATTCCTTCTTAGTTGTTTTAGAGATTTGCCAGAGAATTCACCAAGTGTATGAAATCCATGGATGTTCTTATTTGCTCCAAAAGGTTTACCTTTCATTTCAGATTGTGGTCTTGACTCCTCACTTCATTGTGGAACATTGTCAGAATTTGACGATATGCTCAAACCAAACCACCAGTCAACATTTCAGTTATTTTTCCTTCATTATCTATACCTTCTACAAGCTGTTGTTTCTTTACTTTAGGTTTCAGATAATTAATCAGATTGGCTTTCATTGTGTCACGATCAAGCTTCTCTTTTTTGGAACTGATCACTGGCTTTGATGATGTTTCTTCTGGCCCCAGTTTCCCTTCAACCTCCCTATGCATCATATTCAGCACCATCTGATCAAAATGATCCAACTGATTTTTCCCACCCTCAGCTGTCCTGTATGGTCCTGTTACTTTGGATTCTTTAAAAGACTTCTTGCCTCTTAGTTTGGTCAATGTGGCATCATTGGTTAGATGACCATCATAGTCTGAGCAATCATTTCCCTGGCTGAAGAATGATTGTAGAAATCTGGGCAAGTGTCCTTCAACAGTATTCATATGACTTGATCCTTGATCAACTTGCATGTGTGTATCTTGTTGCCATTCATTTGGATGAAATTTGTTTTCTGTTGCTCCTTCACCTGCAGACATATGTATTTGTGCTTGCGCTACATCAGTATCAAAGTATCTGTTATAGCTTTCTTCTTCTTTTCTTAACCAACCACTTCCTGTTCCACTGACACCAGAGGTTCTGCCAATACCAAGAGAATATTGTGTCCCATACAAATGCCCTATGTTCCCTTGAGTTTCAAAGTCAACACAGGTGGAACTATTCTGCTGAAAATCCTGTGGTACTGCTTCAGTTTGAGCGAGAAAACTTTTGGCAGTCCCATTTCCTTCACCAAACTGTACAGGGTGCCTCACATTATTTTCTGATGTGAGGTTTTCTTTGTTGCTTCGATTATTTCGATTGTTGTGTGTATCCTGCACTGTGTCACTACTTGATTTGTTTTCTCCTCTACTTTCTTCCTCTACTTACAATGCTTTCCCTTCCACTTTGAGCATTTGCATCATTGCTACCAACTGTTATTCCTTCTCCTCTTGTACTGTTTTCATTATTGCTGTTACTTGCAGTGGATGTATTTTCACTTCCGCGACTTGCACCACTCACAAACGGAACAGCCAAATTAAAACCAAGCCCCACTGACAATCTTGGCAGTCCTACAGTGGCATTAACATTGAAAGCAGATGTTTTAGTGCTCAATGAAATTCCACTTTTACCAGTCACTCCACATTTAACATTCCCAGTTGCTAGACCCTTTCTTGCATCAACATTTACCTGTGCACCAACTGGTTCAATACCCATGGCTTCAACATTCCCTACATCCACTGTTCTCCCTGTGTTCAACTTGGCCTCTGCAGTAGCTTTGGCTTTTATGCCAGTAACATTGACGTTACCTGCCTTTGCAGATAATCTTGTGTCATTGTACTCAGCTGTGGCTGTTGCTCCAGTCTCAATCCCAGTAACATGTGCTTCTAATGCAGACACTTTGACCTTGGACTGTTTCACTACAGCCTCTGCTGCCACATCAACATTCACTCCTGTCATGTAACACAATTTTTTCATGAACTGATTACTTCATAACGGAAACAGAAATGTGTTTGATTCCAGAGATTTTACCTAATACAATTAGAGCCACAGGACAGAATTAGTTCGGGTATATGTGAAGAAAGATTGACAGATGAGGGCAATGTACAAGCTTTCAGATTGACATTACCAACAATAAAGATTTTAATAACACATTTTAAGGTCATGGATTCAAATCCTTGCCCTAATCTGAAATGCAAAGTTGTAAGTAGTTTGCCAGTGCCTGATGGTTTTCAGTGCAGAATCCTAACTAGCTAGTACATCCTGATTTCCTCCATCCCCCAACTACCCATAATGATATGACCTTTTCAATTTATTGAAATCTACATCACAGACAAGTGAATAAATCTATTTGGAATACATAACTATGGATAAAACTGAAGAATGCAGTAAAATGTAAGATTATATCATTTGCAAACCATTCTGAATGTTTGGCAAATATCAGTAAAAGGATTTTTTACTAAAATCCACCTTTATAGATAAACTGTTTTATTATTATTATTATTATTAGGTATTTATACACCAAAAGTCTGCACAAAGATTCACTTAACAATATTCTTGTGTAAAAAGAAAAGTCTTTAAATGTTTCTTAAACTCTATGACACTTTCTGCATTTTTGATCTTGAGAGGGAGACAGTTCCACAGAAGTAGGGCTGCAATGGTGAAAGAACGGTCACCATATCTACTTTTGAATCTGGTTTCCACCAATTTCAACTGATTTTTAGATCTGAGAGAATGAGTTGGGATATAGTGTTTGATAAGATCAGATATATATATAGGAGCAGTACCATTAAGGCAGTTGTAAGTGTGTATCAGAACTTTAAACTGAATCTGCGCGTGCACAGGCAACCAGTGAAGTGAAATTAAATAGCTAGTAGCATGATCTCTGTATGTGGCTTTGCATATAATCTTGGCAGCATAATTTTGGATTCTGTGAAGTATGTTTATATGTGTTCGAATTATCCCAAACAATAAAGTATTTGCAAAGTCAAGTCTGGAAGTAATAAGAGCATGAATACCTGATTTGCATCTATGGACAAGTATTTCTGAATGTGTGATATATATCTAAGATGGAGCATACATGTTTGCTATTTCTGTGAAACAAAATTATCCATAAAAAGTCCAGAATCAAATGTAGCACCAAGATTTCTGACTTGAGGCGCACTACTAATCATTGAATCACCAATGGTAATGGTCATTTTGCTGACATTACTGAGGTGATGTGGAGAACCATCAATAAAACTTCTGTTTTATCATCATTCAGTTTCAGCAACTTGTGAAGCATCCACTTGTTTATGTCACTAGTGCATGCAGTAATCTCTGAGAGTGGTCATTGATGTTTTTGATTTGAAAGGAGACATAGAGTGGCGTGTCATCTGCATAGAAATGGTGGGCCGGCTGGTATTGTCTTACTATGTCTCCAGAGGTGACGTATACAAGCTAAAGAGAATTGGTCCAAGAACTGAACCTTGTTGTACCCCAAAATTCAAAGCAATGGGGAAAGATCTACTGTTTTCAATTTGTTCAGATTGTGTTCTATCAGAAAGATAGGATTTCAACCAGACTAAGGCACTGCCAAGGATCTGGAAATGCTTTTCCAGTCGATTTAAGAGTATTCCATGGTCACTGATGTAGAATGCTGCAGACAAATCTAAAAGAAAGAGATCAGCCATTTTGCCCTGATGCATTGCCATGAAGAGGTCTTTTTGTACACGTTTTAAGGCTGTTTCTGTAGAGTGGAAGGATTTCTATGCTGATTGCATGCATTCTGTTAGGTTATTTGAGTTCAGATGATCAAAAGTGTGAATGGTGACCACATTTTCAATTTTTTGGAGACAAGAGGATAGATTAGAAACAGGATTATAATTCTTAAACTGATCATGATTTCATGACAGTTTCTTCAAACGAGGAGATACCTCTGCTTTTTTCAGTTTTGTTGGGACTGTTCCATCACAGAGAGAACTGTTTACTATCTGACTTATTACAGGTGCAAAAGTATCGCAGCATTCCTTCAGGAGAGAGGTAGTAATTGGGTCCAGTGAGCATGTAGCATGTAGCATGATCACAATATTATCATTTTAACCTCCTCGGTAGTGGCTTGCTTAAAATTTGCTAGTTGAGTTGCATTAGCTGGCATGTTTCAGAAATCTCAGTCATCAAGGTTGTTTGGACTTAATCATTTATTGTGACTCAAATTTTGACTATTTTATCAATAAAAAATTCACTGAAATCCTTAGGCAGACTGGTAGAGGATTGAGAAGGAAGGACAGGGTCTCCTCTATAGTTTAGCAGATACTTGCAAGTGTTAAACAGATGTGATGAATAAACCTTACAAAAACTGTTTGTAGAAAGTAATGGTCTCCAAAGAAGCATGTACACAAAGAATATTTCCTACCTTTAACCTGTGCATTGAGAGCATTAACCTCAAAGTTGCTATCACTAACTTCTGCTTTGGCTGTGTATGTCTCTTGTATTCCCACCACCTCAGGATTTCTCTTTCCCACTTGATATTTCTACTTTGGTAAGGTTTATTCATCATCTCTGTTCTCATTTTGTTGCGATTCACTGTTCGTGAAACTGATACTTCCTTGCTCCTGGCAATAACATGTTGTGATTTCCCAGTTGCTATCACACTCTTTGATGATGATTCATTATTGGCAGGTACTTGTGATTTTTCTTCATTTGTAAACTTAGCTTTTTCTTAGTTTTTTGACAATTATCTTCTTTCTCGTGCATGCTTTGTTGAGATCTACTTCTGCCAGCAGTGTATTCTGTAATTATTGTATCGTCCCTTTCTTTTTCTTCAATATCTTGACAAATGTCACTTGCCCTGTTTTCTTCTGAGACTTCTTTCTTTATGATCATTCTCTGTTCATTCTCAGTCAAGCCTTCTTCTTCATCCCCACTCTCTGAATTATCTTCACCCGACCTTTCACTCCTTAGTTGGTACTTTGGGTCATCCAGTACTTGTCTTACGACATCCTCTGCATCTTTGATAGCTTTAGCCTCCCTGGCCATATCACCACGTAGAATTTGTCCATCTCTAATGTACACTACAGTACCTGATGTGTGTCTTTCTTCAGACATAGTAGACAAAGTATTGTTTATACTTCAATCTAAAATGTAAATGAGGGTGTTTTGTTTTTATTAAAATGTCCATTGATACAAGTATAAGATAAACAAATACTTGCAGAATATATCTTGCTTATTAATGCCTGAATAACATTGCAAGGTGATATTGCCCACATTGACTACAAGTTTTTTGTATAATTCCTCATTCCTCAACCTACTGACAGAGCTATGTCAGTAAGCTGATTAAGCAGGTCATATCACGACGGGTAGTTGGAAGGGCAGAGGAAACCAGTACGTACAGTTGGTCTAGGTTCTGTACTGTAAACGGCTGACCAGCAGCAAGCAACTACCAGATTTCCCACTTGAGGTAGAGCCGTGAACCGAATCCCAGCCTCAGAGGTGGGAGGCGAGAGTGTTACCACTCTGCCACCATGGCCCCCTCAACTTCCCCTATGGCCCAAGATTATGACAAAATTATATTAATATGCATCTATAAAATACCAGAAAATATTTCATTTATATCAGTTATCATTTTTGCTCGGTTATTTATTCAACTTAAATGCTCACAGAAATAATGGGGTAATACAGATTACAGTTATCTATTCAATTACTATCTGTAATCCGTTTTGTTTTGAATAGAGGTAGAAGCCAAGTTACAAAGCCAAAAAATAGGCCACAAGTTTCAACAAAAACTGAAGTCTACAAAACTTGTAGTCCCCGATCATTTCAAATAAGCAAAACTATTATAGTTCAAACCCAAACAGACCAAATGATCATCATGCTTCATCACCTAATTGCACCTTAATTTTATGTCATCATTACTCATTTTACATTTTAACTACATTAGTGATGTTTTATACTATTTTGAAAGTGTGATAAGATGTATCCTATATGTTGAAAGCAATGTGGGGGTTGAAGCTTGGTGTTTATGTCCCATTCCACAGGTCCCTTAATCTCAAGAATTTGTTTTCCTTATTTTTCATAAATATTTCGTACTAATTGAACACAAAGGGTGACAACAGAGAAGACTATATACAAAAGACAAGAAAGGTGTGTCAGAATTTTAACAACTTGACCAAGGATGCATCTGTGGTGAGATTCATTTTGTGGGTTTTATTTTTACCCATGGGCGGGGGTTTGCCAATTCTTAGACACTGTTTATTTGGAAATTGATGTGAATCAAAAGACAGGTCATCCAACAATTGTGGGATGTGATCTGCATCAGGAAAATTGATTAAGTTGCTAATATTGGCACCAAACTTACCTAGACATGAATAAATACTAGTCAAAATGGGGTCACATTTATGACTATTATCTCCCTAATTAAGAAAATCCCATTGTGTATTTATGTTTAATATATTGAAATAGCTAGCTGACAAAATCAGTCACATGGGGCTTCCTTGTATCAGTTGAATAGAATATTCCTAGACATGAATAAATACTAGTCATAATGGGGTCACATTTATGAATATTATGTCCCTAATTAAGAAAGTCCCATTATTTATGTTTAATATATTAAAATAGCTAGCTGACAAAATCAGTTACATGGAGCTTCCTTGTATCAGTTGAATAGAATATTTCTCATATTACTGATGTCACTTGATACTGGGACCTATCCTCTGAATATTTGGATAATTTATAATCCTTATACCAGCTCATCCTAACTTCCTGTATTTAAAACATAGTGTTATATATAATACATGAACTATCTCACCTTTTAACAGGATCTATCCTCTAAATATTTTGATTAATTATCATTCATGTTTTACCTCAACTATTTACAGTATGTAAACTTGATATATGTGCGGATTATACTGAGGAATTCACCATAGAACATTTTGCTTACTCAGTATATGGATTTTTCCACTTGGAATATCTATTTAACTGGATTAATCAATGGCTTGCAGTTAAATATATAAGTCGTTCATAGATCTTACTATGATAACTATTGTTAAACATAGAAACATATAATAAAAATACATACAAGTTTGCTTTATGTAAAAGCCATTCACAAGTGAGAAAAATGACATTTTTCTTCTTTCAGTAAAAACCTTTGTGGTGTTTGTTGTGTAATTTGCCTAAAATTATAAAATGTATACATGTTGGATACATATATTTCATCATGTGTTGTGTATTGTGCATATAATCCAGTCACATTACGTCTACATATCTTTGTGAAACAAATTTATAAAAAATTGATTTCAGCTGTAAGGTCTGCAAGCTTCAACCTTATATCACCTGCTGGATAAAACCTGCATTGACCTTTTCTTTCCCAATGTGAAATTGTAAAATCTACACAAAATTCAAAACCTCATTTCACATATCTGATTCAACCTAATTTCACCTGTTTGCTTGCAATAAAAATGATTTCTAAAATCCTATGTGTTTCAAACAGATTTCACCTATAAGATTCATTTGTGAGTTAGTAACTGTTTCTGACCTAATAATTTCTTCTTAATTTGCCCACTCTCATTTGACTTTGAAAAAGGGGACCAGGAGAAATCCGGCCACATCAATAATACTACTACTAATAATAATAGAAACATTTGTATAGCACAAAACTGATGAAGATCCTCTAATACTCTTGAATCCTAAAAAGGAACAGTTCTTAAACCTAGGAAAGTCGTAACCCAGTAAGCACCTGACAGGGGAGGATGACTATGGTGGTTGGTAGGCTAGTCCAAACAGTAAGTCTTGAGTTGGCTTCTAAAGCTTGAAGTGGTCTGACATTAAGTGAGGGAATGTTCCATTCCACTGGTGCAGGCATGGTTTCGAATCTTACAGCCTTTCTGGAACAGGATGAGGAAACTGATAGTTTATTCCCATGTGTCAGACTTCTAGACTTGATCAGAGGTGACAAATAGCGGGGTTGGGAGAAGTTTATGGCTTTATAAATGAGGAGGTTGTATTTGAAAAGGATATGATTTGAAATAGGAAGCCAGTGGAGTTTTTTCTAGATAGGGTAAGATACCACTCATTCCATCCAATCTGAAAATAATATGGCTGAGCACATTTTGAACTTTCTGAAGTTTAACAACACTGCCCCTGCTGACCCCATATATTAAGGAATTACAGTAGTCTAATCGACTAGTGACCATAGTGTTGGCCACAAAAACTGCATTATTAACAGCTAGGAATTCACAGATTCATCGAGTACCCCTAGAGTGATAGCCACAGGCATGGCATACCTTACCTTCTTGCTTATCAAAAGTGTTTTCTAAATCTTTTGGTGTAATACGGCAGCATAAGTTGAGTTATGGTATTGGTCCTTTCACTGTGTGTTACACTGACAGCTACCGAAGGTGAGTTTAGGTTAATGGAGGTTGTCTCTCGGTGACCAAGACGTGTGGTACTGTAATCTGACCGTTATTTGAAGGATAAAACACTGTGTCCAATCACTGGCCATCCGCCTGTAGTGTGAACAAATCAGACAAAATGGGGCGACCTGGGGGCGGTTCTGCCATTGAGAAAATACTTCTAACCGTGGTACGTACCGCCTCAGTCCCCCCCCTACCCAGGCAGGAAGAAATACAAGTACTGCGGAGCAAGTGAGTTTATTACACAAATAACAGTACATTAACTTGAGTATACATAGGATAAATGAAACTACTACTGTGTATATGATAGATAATTAGTATACAATTATAAAGATAAATTAAATACTTAAGGTCACCTAAACTTTACAATGACGGTGAACTTAAAGTTAGAGAAGTTAGAGTTGTATATAGTTATGAAGATACATTAAATACTTAAGTTCACCTAAACTTTACAATGGCGGTGAACTTAAAGTTAAAGAACTTAGTACATGTAAGGTCACCATAACTTTACAAGATTGGTGAATTAAAATAAACCTCCAAAGGATTTAAGATCCCATGGAATAATGGTTGACTTAAATTATTGCTACATTTCAGGGTCACCTGAACCTCTGCAGACTGAGGTAAATTAGGGAACTGGAAAGGTACAGAAAGGACCAATAGGTCATGATTTGCCTAACTTTTTGAAGCCTGAAATGAAGTCGAGGAGACCCCAAGTAGCATTAATGTTTTTTATTGAATATTACAGAAACACAGTAGCATCTGAGAGACCCTGCATTGGCGTATCAGGGAGGCTAGAGTCATTACAATAGTCAGATAAAAATAGTATAAAACAAGTATAAAAGAAGTATAAAAGAACAAATCACTCAAGTTGACAATTAAAAGATTAAAAATTTTAAACTTAAGACTAGCAGTGGAGTTAGTTCAATTGTGGGTTTGGGAGGGTGGGCAGTTCAAAAGGCCAGTGACATCCAGTCACTATCACTGACAAATTTAAACTGCCAAGCCCGCCAGTTCTGTATAGAGTTCAGTACTTGGCCTTAGCAACAGGGGGTACCTATCAAAGGCTTCCTGGTGATCTGTAAATAGGGACATAAGCCCACAGTCACACTGCTCCGAATTCCTGCCAGGGTAGGGGACTGACACCCGTGCTGCCCAGACACCACTATTGACAGTCCCCCCCCTACCCAGGCAGGAAGAAATACAAGTACTGCGGAGCAAGTGAGTTTATTACACAAATAACAGTACATTAACTTGAGTATACATAGGATAAATGAAACTACTACTGTGTATATGATAGATAATTAGTATACAATTATAAAGATAAATTAAATACTTAAGGTCACCTAAACTTTACAATGACGGTGAACTTAAAGTTAGAGAAGTTAGAGTTGTATATAGTTATGAAGATACATTAAATACTTAAGTTCACCTAAACTTTACAATGGCGGTGAACTTAAAGTTAAAGAACTTAGTACATGTAAGGTCACCATAACTTTACAAGATTGGTGAATTAAAATAAACCTCCAAAGGATTTAAGATCCCATGGAATAATGGTTGACTTAAATTATTGCTACATTTCAGGGTCACCTGAACCTCTGCAGACTGAGGTAAATTAGGGAACTGGAAAGGTACAGAAAGGACCAATAGGTCATGATTTGCCTAACTTTTTGAAGCCTGAAATGAAGTCGAGGAGACCCCAAGTAGCATTAATGTTTTTTATTGAATATTACAGAAACACAGTAGCATCTGAGAGACCCTCAAACCCAACAGGTAGGGGTAGATACATTATTGCAATGCAGTAGCAAAGGAGGTAGCAATCTCCTCCCCTAGTGATTGATCTTTTTGGATATATGTCCAAACACAGTCAGACGCCCAGGAGCCATGATGCTTTATTTGCTGCAGTGGGATGTTGGCATTGTAAGCCAGGGTGGCTCCTGAGCGCCTGAAGGAGTGGAAAGTGTAGAAGTGGGGAGGGAGGCCTAGAAGGGAGTTAACATGAGTTAAGACTTTTCTGATTTTTGAATCTGTGAGGGGTTGCCACCCCTGGACGGTTTTGTACTGAAACAAAGGGGAGGCAGGGAGGGGTTTGTAAATTTTTAGTGCCTGCTTTAAGGCTCGATGAGGGCAGATGGGAGAACCTTTTAATCTAGGAAGGGATATCACTTGAACTTTGTCCCTAGTTTGAAGGGTTTTGGACCACTTGATGATGATCTTGAGGAATTTTGAGGTGAAAATAACATCAGAGGTGGTGAGGTGTCTGGAAGGGTCAAAAGCAGCCACTGAATGAGGGGAAATGTTAGATAGGCGAAGAAAGCCAAAAAAGGCAATCAAAAAGACTGATTTAAAAATGGGACCTAGATAAAGTGATTCACAGTGATTGACCATATCCGTGAGAGTGTGAATGTCAATGATGTTTCTAACAGTAGGGGCCAAAGGTCTGTTGATTTTTATGGACTTTTGGAAGTACTTAATACTTGGGTGATCCCAGATGTGATAGCTAAGGCCCAGAATAACAAAATTGGCTCTGACTGCAGAGACGTGGTTTGCTATCGTATTGACAGATACATTGTTAGTAGCTAAATACTCAAGGTACGACAAAGCATCATCAGATGTGATTTTACTAATATTAAGACTGAGACATAGACAGAAGCCCACAAAAGTTCTAAATAGCATATGATAGCATTGCTGTGTTTTTGGTCTGAACGCCTCACTGAGCCTTTGCCTTGCACCTCTGTGAAGGGTCAGTCTAGTGCCAGAACCTACAACACAAAGTGCAGCACCATAAATACTTATCACAACAAAAAATACAATCCCATACATTCATGTCATTATCAGATAAGCTTAAGTTATATGTCATTATCAATGTCCAGGAGTTGTAAGGATACAGCCATCCATAGAGGGTCCTGCACCTGTGAAAAAAGAATTTGTTTGTCAGCCTCAGAATTACTCCACCTGGATAGGGTGTCAGCTATGACGTTGCACTTGCCCATTATGTGAATATATGACACCTCAATATCATGGAGGGCAGTATGATACCACACATTACGGGCACAGGCTGCCAGGAAGGGGTCTTTGGTTCTGCTGTTAGTAAGGACCTGTACGACAGCATGGTTGTCACATTTAATAAGGATTTTTTTTCTTGACCAGTGGGCAGCAAAGATCCTAATGGCAACTAGTATGTTGACCATCTCCAGATGGACAATGGTGAGGTTTTGGTAGTGCTTGGGGATGGGGAGGTGGTACACATAATTGTTCCACCTGCCACCCAGGCCTGTGAGACAGGCGTCTAACTCTATAATATGATCCACAGGCCTATGGTTGTAAATGGATACGCCATTATAGGTTTCAAGAAACTTAGAGAACCATCTAAGGTCTCTCATGAAATCTGGTGTGAGCTTGATGCATGTGGCGTCATAATTCTGACGCAGAAGGTCAAGCATGCGATTCAAGAAGACCCTCGCCGGTTTGACACATTTGTGTATATATAGGAGCTGCCCCAGCAGCGACTGCAGCTGTCTTTTGGTACATCGCTTACGCCCCACCCAATCTGTGACGTTACGCAAAATTTGCTGGAGTTTTTCTGGTGGAATTGAAATAGTGCCTTTGGTGCTGTCAAACATGACGCCCAAGCAAGTTGCCTGGGTACTGGGTGGCGTCAACTTCTTGGCACTGATACTGAAACCTAATTTTTGTAGCAATTGGTACAGATACGCGTACGCGTCACGCACGACGTCGGGCGTCGCGACCCCGACGTAATCGTCAATATAGTTTATGATTCTGTAGCCTTGCCGCCTCATGACGTAGCGTACCGCATCGCTGACGCGCTGGAAAATCTGGCTCCCGTGCGTCGTCCCGAAAGGCAGGCACGTGTCCAGATACGTGGCGTCCCAATGAAGGCCTAAGAGGTCATAATCTGCTGGGTCCAGTTTGATGTGCCTAAAGGCACGACTGATGTCAATTTTGAAGATATGGGCCCCTGGCCCAACCTTGCGCAAATCTTGAGTAATATTGTCAACTGTGGGGAAAGTGAGAGCAAATTCGGATCCGAGATATGAATTTTTATCAATGCCAGAGTTAACCGAACCGCCTTTTGGCCAGGAGAGATCGATAATAACACGCCTGGTATCAGAATTGGGTTTTTCTCTGGTCATGAAAGGACTGAAGTGCATTTTTGAGATCGGATCAGTGTGAAAAGGGCCTAAAATGGCTTTGTGATTGACCTCTTCTTCTATATAAGCAAGGACGTCATTGGGGTGGTCAACTGCTGAAGCATGATTTTTCTTATCGCTAGTCAAGGTACACTGCCTGTTAAAATCAAGGGGAAAGCCAAATTGTAAAAGTTCAATTAACTGCTTGTCCCAGTATTCTACTAAAACTTTCTGCCATTCACTAATGTTTAGTTCCGACTGTACTGGGATTCTGGCCCCCATGAAATTCGGACAACCCCGGGCCCTGACTGCTATGTGCTGCTGGATGGGACACTTGGGACCCGAAAAATCAACAAATTTTTCATTTGGTAGAAGTGAATCTGCAAGGGGAACGAATCCGAAGTCATAATCAGTCTGTTCACGCCACTTACAGAAGGCTACACAGTTCTTTGTAAACCAAGGTATTTGGCTTCTCCAGCCATCCTTGTTAAGCATTGCTGTAATGAACTTATCATCCTCAATTTGATTTTTAATGTCGAATACCTTGACAGTGTGAACAGGGTCTGAGGTATTTGGTGTTGTCACTTTGTTGATTACACATTCATTGTTGCTGGGGTTGTCATTAACATAGTGGGGGTGTGAAAAACTGTCAATGGTATCAGAGGTGACACTATTGTCATGAACCTTTAGAACACTAGACATGTCAAAGCTTTGATTCTGGCATTGTTCCACAATGGATTTGGCACCTTTTGAAACACTGGGTTTTATGTCAAGTTTCACGGGGGATTCATTATTTGCCACCTTGTTTTGTATTGTGGTATTTGAATACAATCTAGAGTACACAGGTCGGGTGTTAGGGGAACTGGCTAACTGTTTTCTTTTGTTTCCACGTGCTAACAAACCCTTCCATGTTTTGCTATTAAGACTGGAGTTGTAGAAGCATCTGGTGTTTACATAACAAATTTTTGAGGTTGAATTGACTGGGGTTTGGACCTCAGAACCTTGACTTTGGGTTTTGTTGACAAACCAGTGTGCTTTATGACCCCTTTTTTGTACAACAGGTTTTTCTTCATCATTAACTTTAAACACAGTACATTTTTGTGCTACATCAACAGTGTCATTACACATACTTTTATCAATTGTACTATGACTGTTACCTTTGTTTACATATGTACAGCTGCTCAGGTTTGACACATTCACTGAGCAGCCACGTGCTCGTTTTTTGCAAACCTCTTACTAAATGTGCAATCTTTCTCAGGATGGTGCATAATCCTGCCCTGACCAACACAGAACGCACAGATGTGCTTATGAACCCTGCCCCCTTGCTCATGATCCTTGGTCTGTGAACACGCCCCAGTCTGGTAAAATTTACAGAACCAAGGTTTTCTTTGTGAGTCAGAAGCCCTAGCCCAATTTTGCTTGTTGACATTATGCTTTTGGGCATGAGCCCTCCTGATTCGATCTATTCATTCTGTGTCAGTCCACCACACTGTGCCCCTCTCCATCTCACAGAGGAGCACAGCATGGGACGCTTTTGCATTAGCCCAACAAAAATCCGAGGCATCCTCCATGAGGTCTGCCATGTAGGATAGCATTTGTTGCCTAATTTTTTCATCCGACTCTTCAAGAATATTTTTTGTAAATCCCTGCACAAATTGTGTCAGGGAGAGCTGATCATAACTGATCCTTTGTTTTGTTACACCCCCAAGGATTGCATCTTGTGGCCATGCCACTCTACGCTTTACCAAAACATCAACGTTCCCCCCCCTTTTCGACTTATTTTTGAGATCTATGTCCCTACCTTCAATTTTTGAATCCAATTGCATTTCTGAAATTCTTTTATCAATTTTTCTTTGAATTTGACGTGATGACCTTAGTGTGGAAAGACATGGTAAATCTTCCTCCTCAGAGGATGAGCTACTGACAACTTTACTTTTCTGACTACTTTTTTTACTGACATGATCAATGGTATCACAACAGTTACTTAACTTCAGTCCTTTATGACGCTTGTTGGTTGATGTGGTGGCCATCTTCTCCTCCACAGCGTCAAGTCGGCTGTTGACTTTCTTGAGCTGCTTCAGTATCAGTACTTGTGTGTCAGCAGTCTTGTGGTCCTCTTCCTCTGATGATGAGTCTTGACTCCTCTTCTTGGCATGGTCACTGGGGCCCTGTGAGCCCGGGGCCAAGGCCCTCTTAACAGAGTAGTCCGACTGCCTTGTGACCTCGTCCTCACTGGAACTTCCAGACACAGAATCACTGTCACTAAATGATAACACAGGAGCAGTTTTTGTAGCACTTTTCTTGTTGGAATGTTTGACAAGTTTTGAATGTTCAACTATTTGCCTAGTACATTTCTTTCCCGTGGGTGGGATGTGCTTTTCAAGGCACTTTGAACAAAAGTTTTTATTTTTTGCCTTTGGCTTTGTCATTGTACATATATCTGAAATGAACTGAGAGCTGGGTGGCGCTGTCCTACTCTGACAAACCAAATTTTTGCTTGAAAAAGCTGGTATAATGGATGACTAAATAGTAAATAGGTTAGACCGTCCCTCAAGACCGGCTTATACAAGCCAAATCAAGCATTTGAGTTGTCAGAGTAGACCAAGATCACAGCCACAGGATAGCATAAGGTTCCACTACAGTTACTGGTTGCAATGTTCCATGATGTAGCACATATGTATATAATAAAATAAAACACTAAATGACCGTCCATTCGCTATAAGCGAGCCTAAAAACTTTAAAACAGATTCAGTAACAAGTATAAATAATAAATTCCAGTTCCACAGTTTCCAGTTCAAAAGGCCAGTGACATCCAGTCACTATCACTGACAAATTTAAACTGCCAAGCCCGCCAGTTCTGTATAGAGTTCAGTACTTGGCCTTAGCAACAGGGGGTACCTATCAAAGGCTTCCTGGTGATCTGTAAATAGGGACATAAGCCCACAGTCACACTGCTCCGAATTCCTGCCAGGGTAGGGGACTGACACCCGTGCTGCCCAGACACCACTATTGAGTAGTGTGAAAGGGGTATTATGTGCCAAGTATACATATTATGCTGCATCACAACATGGTCCTTTTCAACTATGTAGATCATATGACTTACTTTGGCCTATCTTCTTGTCAACTTATTTAAGCAGATCGAAGTTTGAAAATTTGTGAAAAGAAACTGGTGACTGAATCCACAATAGTAATCTAGATATTCTCATGGACACCAAGACTAGACGTATGTGCACGCCAAACTGAAACTTGGTTATGGTTATATGGTTAACATCTGTGATTAATGGATTCATAAAATGTTCTGTTCTAAACATGGTTCTTTATTGGACAGTTTATTACACTTGAATATATCAACCAGACATGTCCTTGATGGTATAAGTGTGACAATAAAGCAGAAGTGGGTGTTTTATCAGATAGCATATTTACACACCATGAAAATATGCTTGAGACATTGAGGCTTGTCTATTCGTTGTTACAAATATCCTTAAAGAAACTGAAAGAAAATAACTACATTTTAGGTATATAATAGGAAAACTTCCCGAATGACATATACAGAAAAAATATTTGAAGATAATATTATACAAATGCACAGCATGAGTATTATATTGTTAATCTACATGAGTGACATATTTTTTTTTCTGTTCTGAGTTGCCACATAATTAATCATGTTCTTTTATACCCAGTGACTTACCTTGTGATATACACAGAGTGACTTTATTTGCCTCACCTACAATGTTTGTAGATTTTTCAGCCATAACAGCTCAGCTAATCACCAAGGCCTAAGCTAATTTAAGGCATCCTTTCAGGCCTTAGTTACACAATAATTATGGGCTGCTAAATGGCTACTGAGCTGTCAGTGCAATAAGTAAATGTTAATGGCCGTAGTTTGCATGTAATTTTTGTGTGATAGTAGATCATCTGTTGAAAATATTGACACATAACGGCAGTCAGAGCAACGTTCAAAATGAAAACATCTTTTTGTCAGATCTTTGAAAATGAACCTTCCTTCAGTTGCCAAACAACCCTGTTTTACTCAGGATATGATCAGAAACGTAAAATTTTGTATTGCTTTGGAACAGCCACATGTCTTCATATGCTTTTGGAGGATACCATAAACTATCACTGCATGTTGTTTTGCATACTTAATGAATCACATCCAAAATGAATCAGCATATAGATGTGATTAAGGAGATTCAAATTCCATGTCTTGGGGACTCATCCCCATGTCCCCTCAAAGCTTTGAATAATGTGTTTCAGTTTCCAGAGGACTGAAATTCAATTCTTTTACAAGTATTTTAGAGCAAATAGTTGGCTACCGCTGACGGATTTAATTGTGAGAAAACACCTGAAAAAGGTTCTGTTTCTCCTACAGCTAGATCTGCCTTCAGGTCCGGAGGTGCCACCTCAGTTTTAGAACAGTGACTTCCCATTGAGTATGTTAAGTTCCAGGGCAGTTTTGTATGTTACTTTGATGATATATCAACTAAACCATTACTCTGCCTTGCTATTTTGTTTTACATTAAGCCTACTTCTTCTACCTCCTTCAGTTTCAAGCTTAGAAGATACTCAAGACATCTGTGAATCGGTTTTTGAGAGTCAAAGATTCTGGAAATATGTTTCCTGAAAATGTCAGCTGACTCCGTAAATACAATACACGGCTGTATGGTTTGTTTACAGGAAATAACACAAAACATCACACTAGTGATGCTGCAGCAATCATCCCCAACAATGAACTCTGATGAGTAATCAACCTTTTATGGATGAAATCTTTCTCATGCCATTCAGGGGCATGGTGGCTTAATGGGTAACAGGCTTGCCTCCCAGTTTACTGTTCATGGATTAGATTTTAAGTCCGTCCTTTTAACTAGCCATTGTTATATGACCTTTACAATGCAACAAAAGACCCAAATCAACCAATCCTTATGCTCTTCAAGAGGTAAATGCAGTCAAACGAAGAAGAATAGTCTCAGCGTGTGTCACCAACAACAA
Organism: Sabellastarte sp. h YS-2021; assembly: GCA_964017235.1. Lineage (NCBI taxonomy): Eukaryota > Metazoa > Annelida > Polychaeta > Sabellida > Sabellidae > Sabellastarte > Sabellastarte sp. h YS-2021. The sequence continues at coordinate 22,899,615 of OZ024933.1, read as the reverse complement.
TTGTGTAACAAGGAATAAACGAAAATAAGAAAGGACCGAAATACTACGTGTTTTTCCAATGAGAAAAAGAAACCACAATTTTTAAGGCAATCTGTTTGTGACATATGTCCATACTATTAAACATCATATAATTAAAAGCTATGATACAATACTAACAATAAAACCAGTGTGGTCAGAAAAGTACAATTTGCTAGTTGAAGGTATACCAGGAGTCATTTTAACAACAAAGAAATATAACTGGTTGTGGAAACACGGCAGCAATTCCAAGTGACCATTAACAAAATGGTTCAATGGCACTGAATTAAATGCATTAAAATGTCCAACTTTAATGTAAAACAAAAAATGCAAAACTCCTAAATAATATATTTATCTGTTTCTTGTAAGTGTGCATTTTGAACACTACTTTTGTTAAACTAGGGCACTGAGTTCCCTATTGCGGGGAAGATATTGTGCCTGTAAACCAGTAGATTAGATTAAAATAAAATATATCTATTTCTGTTCTGTAGGTTTCATATACATACAAATTTCCTTTCATTGAATGTATTTCAAATTGAAAATTTTGTAAGAATGCTATAACAAGCAGATATTTTTGATAAGATGAAAACCCAATGGACCTCCACACATAAAACATTTGAGTGTTGAAATGGCCACATCATCTTACCACCAAAGGCCAGTGTTGAACAGGGGCAACCATCAAGGGTGATGATGTTAAAACAATGTATGGTACCAAAACGGCCAATAAAAAGAGCATTAAACTTAAGCAATAAGCAATTAAGTCACCACAATTACAGGTTCGACTTTTCCCCAAAACACAATACCAAAATACAATTAGTGGAGTTTTACACACCACGATCAAGTTTCTTTGCATGATACTAATGAATTGCAGTCAGTTTCCAAAGCCAACAATATTCCTGCCTAGTTGTTTCAGAGGTTTGCTTGAGGTTCCACCAAATCCATGGATGTTCTTGTTAGCCCCAAAAGGTTTACCCTTCTTGGCTGATTGTGGTTTGGACTCCTCACAAGATTGTGGAACACTGTCAGAATTTGATGACAAACTAACACCACCACCAGCTATGCCACCAGTTTTTCCACCAATATCTATACCTTCTACCTTTTGGTGTTTCTTTACTTTAGGTTTAAGATTATTGATCAGATTGGCTTTCATTGTGTCACGATCAAACTTCTTCTCTGTTTTGGAATTGGTCACTGGCTTTGAAGATGTTTCTTCTGGTTCCAGTTTCCCTTTAACTTCCCTGTGCACCATATTAAGCACCATCTGGTCAAAATGATCCAACTGATTTTTTCTATGTTCCCCTGTCTTATGTGATCCACTTGTTACTTTGGATCCTTTAAGAGACTTCTTGCTACTTACTTTGGTTATGGTAACATCGTCGTTTGGATCACCATCATATTCTGAGTCATTGTTTCCCTGGTTGACAAGAAAAGGAGACTGTGGAAGTCTAGGTAAGTGTCCTTCACCAGTGTTCATATGTCTTGATCTTTGATCAACTTGCATGTGTGTATCTTGTTGCTCTTGTTGAGATTGGTAATCACTTAAACCTGTTCCTATACCTGTTGATGGATGTATTCGTACTTGCCCTTCAACAGGGTCCATATATCTGCTGTATGCTTCACCTTGTTGACTTCGCCTACCACTTCTTGGTGTACTGATACCAGGAGTTCTGCCAATATCAGAAGGTTCACTCTCATCCATAAAACCTAACAGTTCATTGTCATCTGTTTCCTCAAGAGAAACCCAATACTGATCTCCATTTTCTATATATTGTGTCTAGTACCCATGCTCTATGTTTCCTTTGTGTTCAAAATCAACACTATGGGAACTAATCCGCTGAATATCTTGTGGCATTGCTTCCACTTTGGTCAGAGTAGTCTCTGTAACCCCATTTCCTCCTGCACCAATTTGTTCAGTGTGCAACCTGTGATTTTCTGGTGTGAAATCACTCCTGTTACTTTGATTACTTCCATTGCTCTGTTGAACCTGCATCATGTCACCATCTGTTACATTGTTTTCTCCACTTCCTGTTCTAATTATTTCTCTTTCAGCATGTCCATTTCCCCCAGTGGCATACATACTATATCCAGGTTCAGCATGTCCACTTCCACTATGTATATTTGCATCATTTGTACCAGCTGTTATTCCTCCTCCTTTTGGATTGTTGTCATCATTGTTGTCACTTTGACTTTCTGCAGATGTAATTTCACTTCCACCACTTAGAAATGGAACACCTAAGTTTAAACCAAGTCCCACTGACAAACTTGGAGGTCCTATGGTGGCATTAACATTAAAAGCGGATGGTCTGGTGCTCACTGAAATTCCACTTTTGCCAGTCACTCCACATTTGACATTCCCAACTGCCAGACCAGTTCTTGCATCAGCATTTACCTCGGCACCAACTGTTCCCACCCCCATGACTTCAACATTCCCTGTATCCACTGCAATCCCTGTGTTCAATTTTGCCTCTGCAGTGACTTTGGCATTAACCCCTGTAACATTAATGTTCAATGCCTTCGCAGAAAAGCTTGTGTCATTGCACTCGGCTTTGGCTGTTGCTCCAGTTTCAACACCAGTAACATTTGCTTCCAATGCAGAAACTTTTACGTTGCACTGTCTCACAGCAGCTTCTGCTGCCACTTCCACCTTCATAGCTGTCAGATAAAATAGTTCCTTTATCAAGTTAAAAACTATTTCATAAAAGCAACAAGATTATGATATTACCTCAGAGCTATTGGGTTGATTTACTACCCGGTTTGTGAAAGTAAATGACGAGTTATAACAGATACTTGGGTAATATGCAAATATGTCAGACTTATATTGACATTCTTTTACCAACACTATAAATCTCAATAACATTAAGGTTTCGCATGGTGGTCTGTTGGGTAACACCCTAGGTTCCACATTTAAGGTCATGGTTCAAATCTTGGCCTGAACAATCCTGAACTCTAAAAGATTGGTAGTTGCTTGCTAATGATTGGTGGCTTTCAGTGCAGATTATTGAAAACTAACATGCACTGTTTCTCTCATATCCCTCAGCTTTCCATCTCGGTATGACCTCAATAATGTTTGGAAAGAAGCATTAAAGATAAATCAATAAAACAATTTTTAACATGAATCCATGGATAAAATAAACCTAAAGAAATGGTGTAATATGCCCAGTTATAATTTCTAGATTGATAAACCATTCTAAATTTATGCAAACCGAATAAAATATTTTTAACATTATCAGTAACTAAAATCACCCTTTGTGGATGAACTGCTGGTGCAAAGCACTTGTCTCCAAAGAAGCATAAGAATATAAAATGAACATCCGGTTAGGTGTCTACCTTTAACCTGTGCATTGAGAGCCTTTGCTTCACCCTGGCTATGGCTAACTTCTGCTTTGGCTGTGTATGCCTCTTGTACACCCACCACCTCAGGGTTTCTCTGATCCTTTTCCCACTTGCTATTTGCTCTTTGGTAAGGTTGATTCATCACTTCTGCTCTTACATTGTGAAGATTCACAGCATTTGAAGTTGATACTTCCTTGCTCCTGACAACAATATGTTGTGACTTCCCAGGTTTCGTCACACTCTCATCTGATGATGATTCATTTTTAACATCATTTTGTGCTTCTTTTCCATGTGTATACTTCATTCTTTCTCTGGTACTTTGGTCTGATAAATTTATCCTTGCTTTATCTGTCTTTTCTTTTGCTCTAACCACACTTTTTTTAGCCTTCACAGTATCCTTAGTTTCCTTGGCCTGACTAATACCTTCTTTTTGTACTGTACTTTTTTTAGATATGCTACCTCCAGCAGTGCACTCTGCACACATTCCCTTCTGCTTTTCTTCTTCTAAATCATTTTTATCTTTAACAATGCCTTTTGTGACACTCTCTTTTGAGCCTTCCTTCTTTATGATAATTTTCAGTTCATTCTCAGTCAAACCTTCTTTTTCATCCTCATTCTGTGAATAACCCTGACTTGACCTTTCACGACTTAATTGATATTCTGGGTCATCCAGCACCTCTCTTACTACATCTTCTGCATCTTTGATAGCTTTAGCTTCCCTGGCCGCATCACTGCGTAGAATCTGGCCATCTCTAATGTACATTGCAGTACCTGGTCGGTGTCTCTCTTCAGACATGTCTGAAATATGAAGTGGAATATTGCATAAAATTTGAACACAAAGTGGCCTTATGCCTTGGTGTTGTAAATGGGGGATGTTTTCTTTCTTTCTTTTTTCTCTATTCATAAATATTTCCATTTACACTATGCTTATTTATTCTATTCACACTGTAAGTTGAATTGTCTATGCTTATAGGCATTAAGTAACTTGCATACTGTGGCATTCCGTACTTTCCACAAAAGTTATAAAATGTTTAAAATTTTTATGGCACAACAATGCAATTTTGCACTCAATTAGTGGCTCCAAATTTTGACTCAGAAATTCGTGACAATATATAATTTATATCTGTTAATACTATGACTGTCATTTTTTATTTATTAAGTATCTATGATCAACTGAATGTTTCAATGCTCACAGTCATGAATGAGTTTCACAGATGACAACTAATGGTTAGTAACATGTATTCTGTCTTGTTCAAAGTTGAGAGGTACATGCCAAGTCACAAAGTTAAAATGTAGTGTAAACGTTTTAACAAAGACTAAATTCTATGGATATTGCAGCTCCTGATAATTTTTAAATGAGAAAAACTAACATAGTTCAAACCGAAAGCAGGTTCAGTGAAGGTCAAGTCTCATTGTCTATCTATACCTTAATGTTATGTCCCTACTACTCATTTTCTATGTTTTAACTAAACTTTCTTAGATCTGTGATAAGATGTACACTGTACGTTTAAAGTGATGTGGGCTCAAAGTTGGGTGTTTACATCCCATGCTAGGGTCGTACCAGGACAGGTCAATGGATAGAATTTCACAAATTACCATAAGCTGGACTGGAATCCACGACACCTGTTTGGACACAGCAAAGTAATAAAATGCTTCACTTACTACAAGAGCCTCTGGAAGCGAAGTAACATTAAAATACAAAAACATGATTGATCCTGTGTCAATCCGAGGTGATGATTTCAATTAAAACCTACATTATATTATTGCATTATTACCCTTAAGAACAGTGAAAACAGTGATTGATCTGAATTGGTATGGTTAAAGTACAATGATTTCTTGCATTTGTGTTAATGCATATTTCAGTCAAAAGAAACAAAAGTTATAGCACTTAAACACAAATAAGGATTTTGTTTTAAGTTGTACCAAGTCAAGGATGTAACATATTAATTAATGGAATAATTAATGTTACATGTACAGGTGTCTGTGCAAAACAAAAATACAAAAACGTGATTTCATCTGTTGGATTTCATTTTCTGTCACCGTTTCGAGTCAACCTGATATCACTTTCTTGACCCAATTTGAAATGTTTGCAAAGTTTGCACACATTAAACCCCATTCCACTCATTATAAACGGTTTGCGAAAATCTACATGTGATTCTAAAAACTAATTCCCCCATCTGGGTAAATGATACACACAAGATAAAAGCTTGAATGAAAATTAAAAGCCCCTTGAGATAAACACAAATAAATAGATAAAAAGTAACACAATTTAAAAGAAATTGTATGCTAGGTGAGATATCACATAATACAAAATAATTGAAAGTGAAAGTGTTGCAAGAGCACCGGTGAAACAACAAGTTAGAACATAACGGTTAGCATATGTAATATAGTTACAAGCTCACATAAGCAACCTGACTAGATACAACAATAACATAACAAGGATACAACACAGTCTGAGTGATTTGTCCAGTATTCATAAAGGCTATCATAGATATAAAGTTATAACTAAACTACCATTAGTAAAGAAAAATGATAGCTATCACATTTTTAAAATTTTTTTACGTAAAAATAACCCAAAATTGGTAAATATTATAACAACATCATTGAGTGGACTAAAAGGCTAAATTCTATGGATATTGCAGTTCCTGATAATTTTTAAATGAGAAAAACTGATATGGTTCAAACCGGAAGCAGGTTCAGTGAAGGTCAAGTCTCATTGTCTATCTATACCTTAATGTTATGTCCCTACTACTCATTTTCTATGTTTTAATTAAACTTTCTTAGATCTGTGATAAGATGTACACTGTACGTTTAAAGTGATGTGGGCTCAAAGTTGGGTGTTTACATCCCATGCTAGGGTCGTACCAGGACAGGTCAATGGATAGAATTTCACAAATTACCATAAGCTGGACTGGAATTCACGACACCTGTTTGGACACAGCAAAGTAATAAAATGCTTCACTTACTACAAGAGCCTCTGGAAGCGAAGTAACATGAAAATACAAAAACATGATTGATTCTGTGTCAATCCGAGGTGATGATTTCAATTAAAACCTGCATTATATTATTGCATTATTACCCTTAAGAACAGTGAAAAAGGTGATTGATCTGAATTGGTATGGTTAAAGAACAATGATTTCTTGCATTTGTGTTAATGCATATTTCAGTCAAAAGAAACAAAATTTATAGCACTTCAGCACAAATAAGGATTTTGTTTTAAGTTGTACCAAGTTAAGGATGTAACGTATTAATTAATGGAAGGCAGTAATTAATGGAGGACACAGTCATGAATATTGTTTCCCCAATTCACAAAATAAGGCCCCTTTGTATTATTGTATCATATATATTTAACAAAACTAATTGAAAAAATCAATTGGATAAAGCTTCCTTATATCAATTACATAGACTAGTTCTTATATGTTACTGATCTCATTTGTTACCAGGACCTATCCTCTGAATATTTTGGTTATTTATAATCCATGTGTCATTTAAACATAGCTTCATTATTCAAAAAACAGTGTGATATGTATTTTATATGAATTATCTCACCTTTTTATAGGATGTATCCTTTAAATAATTTAATTATTTATTAATCATATTTTCTTATCTCAACCATTGACAATCATTCTTATCTCTTATCTTTCTATGAACAGAAACTGATATCTCCGGGGATTATAGCAGGAAATAAGGAAATAAAATTGAGTGGTATAACTTTTTGTAGGTTCTATGTATGGATTTTATACTTGGGTTATGTATTGAACTGTTGAGATCAATAACTTGGAATAAACTATGTCATGCTTTTAGAGATCTGGAATATTGTAAGTACTGAAAGTGAATTAACACATAAACATATAAACATATGTCATACAATAAACAACGTAATTAAAGTTTCCTTTATGTGAAAGCCTTTGACATATTAGAGGAATAATGTTTTCTCTATGAAAAACGTGATTTCATCTGTTGGATTTCATTTTGTGTCACCTTTTGAAGTCAACCTGATAGCACCTTCTTGACCCAAATTTAAAATGTTTGCAAAGTTTGTACATATTAAACCCCATTCCACTCATTATAAACGGTTTGCAAAATCTACATGTCATTCTAAAATTAATTCCCCCATCTGGGTAAATGATACACACAAGATAATAGCTTGTATGTATGAGCTAGTAATTGGTTCATGTAAATAAATGATTTCTTCAAAAAGTTTGGAAACTAGGGAAAATGAAAATTACAAGCACAAAAGTTTAGAAACTAGGGAAAATGAAAATTACATAAACACAAATAAATATGCATTTAGTGAATGACTGTATTTCGAATTAGACTAGTGTGTCATCATCTCATCAGAGGCTAGGATATAGTCCTATTTTCGTCCTATATAAAGAGACTGATCATAAAAGCTTGTATTAGATGAGCATTGCTTTTTATTTAAAAATTATAAACTTATCAGTGAAATAAGTTAATCATATGATTAAAACATAATATAAATCATAATCACTCATTTTTAATGATTTACCAAAAATAATTCAGTGAGAAAGTTACTGCTGGAAGGATCCCTTTCTGCAATCCCCTAACAGTTCAAATTTGAACTTGTTACCATGCCAACAAAAGAGGATCAAAGAGGAGTCAAAAATCCTACTTCAGGGGAATGAATGTAACTATATCCTAGCCTCTGATGAGATGATGACACACTAGTCTAATTCGAAATACAGTCATTCACTAAATGCATGTATAAGGCAGTTTAGACAATGGTGTGGTGTATATTGTCTAGTTCAATTGTGTTTTGATTCTGTTTATGATACAGGCATCAACCTAGACTAGACAATAATCTCCTTACACTGCCAAGTTACAGCTGGTACATAACTGGTACTTGTTCCAAAACTCTACACTCTGGGGGACACCATCCCCCACTATAATTGCAATCGATGAAAGTTCATTACTAGTCTGTGGACTGTGTTAACTACACATAAGGTTAACTTAAAGCCATTCATGACAAACATAAAAATGATTAATGTACTCACGCACAATGCATCAACTTTCAGATAATTATCTTACAAGCTAAAAATCTTGAAAAGAATCAAGATTTTAATTATTAAAATCACAAAAAATATGCTTGTTTATCTATGCCAATTCATCATTATAATTTTATAATGATGTGAGTGTAGAATTCACGTTTTACAGTATGTTAGAAAGGAAGTCTTTCTCATAAACATGTACAAATGTTTTTTCTATATTTTCTAGACTTCCCAACAAACTGTTTGACAGTTGACAAAACATGTGATAGATAGGCACTCTTATTGCACTTTCTGATGCCTGTAGTGCACCTTTGTTTTTCTCTTGTCTGATATTGGGCCGCTGTCACATGGAGATTAGTGTCCTAGAGTGACAATCTTTCATATTTGATTTGAACTGTTTGTGCAAAAACACACAAACAGTATCTAAATCAGGTATCCCATACATATATAAAAATAATTTATATGCTAACTTTTCTGATATCACACCATATGTCAGGCTGGGAGCTCATAAATTTGCATTAAAAAACGCATATACAACAATCTGCAAAGTACAGAGTATGATAAATATTCAAACTACTGTAACCATAATTTGTCCTATTTTCGTCCTATATAAAGAGACTGATCATAAAAGCTTGCATTAGATGAGCATTGCTTTTTATTTAAAAATTATAAACTTATCAGTGAAATAAGTTAATCATATGATTAAAACATAATATAAATCATAATCACTCATTTTTAATGATTTACCAATAATAATTCAGTGAGAAAGTTACTGCTGGAAGGATCCCTTTCTGCAATCCCCTAACAGTTCAAATTTGAACTTGTTACCATGCCAACAAAAGAGGATCAAAGAGGAGTCAAAAATCCTACTTCAGGGGAATGAATGTAACTATATCCTAGCCTCTGATGAAATGATGACACACTAGTCTAATTCGAAATACAGTCATTCACTAAATGCATGTATAAGGCAGTTTAGACAATGGTGTGGTGTATATTGTCTAGTTCAATTGTGTTTTGATTCTGTTTATGATACAGGCATCAACCTAGACTAGACAATAATCTCCTTACACTGCCAAGTTACAGCTGGTACATAACTGGTACTTGTTCCAAAACTCTACACTCTGGGGGACACCATCCCCCACTATAATTGCAATCGATGAAAGTTCATTACTAGTCTGTGGACTGTGTTAACTACACATAAGGTTAACTTAAAGCCATTCATGACAAACATAAAAATGATTAATGTACTCACGCACAATGCATCAACTTTCAGATAATTATCTTACAAGCTAAAAATCTTGAAAAGTATCAAGATTTTAATTATTAAAATCACAAAAAATATGCTTGTTTATCTATGCCAATTCATCATTATAATTTTATAATGATGTGAGTGTAGAATTCACGTTTTACAGTATGTTAGAAAGGAAGTCTTTCTCATAAACATGTACAAATGTTTTTTCTATATTTTCTAGACTTCCCAACAAACTGTTTGACAGTTGACAAAACATGTGATAGATAGGCACTCTTATTGCACTTTCTGATGCCTGTAGTGCACCTTTGTTTTTCTCTTGTCTGATATTGGGCCGCTGTCACATGGAGATTAGTGTCCTAGAGTGACAATCTTTCATATTTGATTTGAACTGTTTGTGCAAAAACACACAAACAGTATCTAAATCAGGTATCCCATACATATATAAAAATAATTTATATGCTAACTTTTCTGATATCACACCATATGTCAGGCTGGGAGCTCATAAATTTGCATTAAAAAACGCATATACAACAATCTGCAAAGTACAGAGTATGATAAATATTCAAACTACTGTAACCATAATTTGTCCTATTTTCGTCCTATATAAAGAGACTGATCATAAAAGCTTGCATTAGATGAGCATTGCTTTTTATTTAAAAATTATAACCTTATCAGTGAAATAAGTTAATCATATGATTAAAACATAATAAAAATCATAATCACTCATTTTTAATGATTTACCAAAAATAATTCAGTGAGAAAGTTACTGCTGGAAGGATCCCTTTCTGCAATCCCCTAACAGTTCAAATTTGAACTTGTTACCATGCCAACAAAAGAGGATCAAAGAGGAGTCAAAAATCCTACTTCAGGGGAATGAATGTAACTATATCCTAGCCTCTGATGAGATGATGACACACTAGTCTAATTCGAAATACAGTCATTCACTAAATGCATGTATAAGGCAGTTTAGACAATGGTGTGGTGTATATTGTCTAGTTCAATTGTGTTTTGATTCTGTTTATGATACAGGCATCAACCTAGACTAGACAATAATCTCCTTACACTGCCAAGTTACAGCTGGTACATAACTGGTACTTGTTCCAAAACTCTACACTCTGGGGGACACCATCCCCCACTATAATTGCAATCGATGAAAGTTCATTACTAGTCTGTGGACTGTGTTAACTACACATAAGGTTAACTTAAAGCCATTCATGACAAACATAAAAATGATTAATGTACTCACGCACAATGCATCAACTTTCAGATAATTATCTTACAAGCTAAAAATCTTGAAAAGTATCAAGATTTTAATTATTAAAATCACAAAAAATATGCTTCTTTATCTATGCCAATTCATCATTATAATTTTATAATGATGTGAGTGTAGAATTCACGTTTTACAGTATGTTAGAAAGGAAGTCTTTCTCATAAACATGTACAAATGTTTTTTCTATATTTTCTAGACTTCCCAACAAACTGTTTGACAGTTGACAAAACATGTGATAGATAGGCACTCTTATTGCACTTTCTGATGCCTGTAGTGCACCTTTGTTTTTCTCAACACAAATAAATAGATAAAACTAAAAAAAATGATAAAATAGATAAAATAGTAAAACAATTTAAAAGAAATTGTATAATGTTAGGGGAGATATCACATAATACAAAATAATTGAAAGTAAAAGTGTTACAAGATCACCTATGCAACACGTTAGAACATAATGGTTGGCATATGTAATATAGTTACAAGCTCACATAAGCAACCTGACTAGATACAACAATAACATAACAAGGATACAACACAGTCTGAGTGATTTGTCCAGTATTCAAAAAGGTTAACATAGATATAAAAGTTACAACTACCATTAGTAAAAAGAAATAGTTGTATCATATGAAGAAGAAGCAACATGCATGAGCACATAATAGTAAAGAAATGTAGTGTAAATTGCAATGTTTACATCTAGGATTCCATCCATAACCTGAACCTATCATATTATCTTACTATAAAGTCAGTTTATCTAATACATCGGGCAGTGTTTTAACGTAGATATACAATAAAACACCATTGTTAAGAAACCAAAGAAAAACTGCCCAAAGAGAAACCACCTGCATGTACACATAATTATAACCAGATGTAATGTGATTACAATGGCCAGAAACCAGTAAATAATCTATGTATTGGAAATGTTAGGGAATGCATGTATTTACTGACAAATCAGTAAATACACATATTTACTGAAGCATATACATAGGGATGGCAAAATACTGTGCTTAATATACAATAATGTCAAAGCATTTTGTTATTTATCATGCAGAAAAGTTTAAACATACAGCCACATCATGACAGGAGTGAAAAAATATATCCCAATAAAAAAACAGACAGAAATCTTTATAAAACTGGTTGACCCTGCAAAGAATAGACAGAAAATGTGATAAAAACTGATTATAACAAAAAATAACAGACAAAGAAATTGATCAAAATAGGTCTAAATGTAATATCAGTCTGCAACAAAAGTAATACACCAATTAACCTTTTCATTTCTATGTCGCTAGACTGTGTAGCCATTACTGAGACTTGGATTATTCCCAGTAATGAAGGCTGTTTGACTGACAATATATTACCATCCGGTTGTGAACGTCTTCAGGTATCCATGATAGATTGCAAAATGGGTGAAGGTGTTGCTGTTGTGCAGGGATTCTGTATCACAACAAAGTTAATACAGAGAAGGATGTGTAACATTCTCTTTGAGTTACAATGTGTCATACTTCTTGGCAATAGATGTTTCACATTTGTGATTATCTACCATATTCATGCTTTAATGAACATGATTCAGAGATATAGGGTTTGGATGACTTTTCAGAGACACTTGAATCAGCAGCTATTACATCAGGACACTTACTGATTGTGAGGAATTTGAATATTCATTAACTTGAGTTAACCCGAGACCACAAGGTTCAACGAGCTACTCCTTGACTATAACTTAAATCAACAAGTAACAGAAGCAATCCATGAACTTGGACATAGCCGTGACTATGTTATATCTAGGAAACATGACAATTCTGTTATGGACATCAATGTTGGTGAGCTTGGCAGTGACCATTTTTCGATCAATGTGGGAGTTATCCTTAGAAGGTACCAGTCCAAAAAAAGAAAATAAGCTAATGTAATCTGAGCAGCATTACCTATAACTCATTAAGTAGGGATGGTGAGGTGTCTGCAGTGTGCACACAAACCACTTGGCTTGGAATATATATTCAGTTACATGGTACAACTGAACCCTCTGAGGTGCTGGAAAATCATGCACCATTTAAAAACTGCAGGTTAGGCTCTCATGGAAAGTGTCCCTTGTTGTCTGCCAAAATTCAAAAGGCCATATCAGTAAGAGAAATGCCGAAAGAAAGTGGAAACCTTAGAAACTTGAGACCGACTGGCAACTTTACAGAATGACTCAACATATTTGTGTCAAATTAATTACACAGTCCTACTATGAAGTCCAAATACAACAGTGCAGTGGAGAACAAAAATGCTTTCTAACATTTTTCAGTCTCTTCAACAGCGCAACCATAACTATAAGCTTCCTGGTGGCTACTCAGTCTCAGACCTCAAATCTTCAATGATTTCTTTGTCACTAAGTGACACACATGCAAAACTTTATCCTACTGTGAATCCAGTTGATCACTATGATGATGTTTAGTTTGCAATAAGTCAGTCGAAACAATTAATTCCAGCAACTGAGTCTCAAATTCATAAGATGTCATTTTGTCATTCATTATGTCTTCAACAAACTGTATTATCTCATACAATCTTGTTCCCACCTCAGTCCTAAAAAATAAGATTATCCTGGATATGTTCTACTTGGCAGTATACTAAAAATTGAAAATTTTTCAATAGCACAATTTTCCTCAGCCTTCAAACATGCTTTGGTGAAACGCCCTTATGAAAAAGCTAAGTTTTGATCACTAGATTCTTAAATATTACAGACCTGTCAGCAATCCGCCATTTCTGTCCAACATTATAGAGAAGACATTGTGCGACAGGCTCATCGTGTATATCAATATAATAATCTACAAGAATCCCTCTAACCTGTCTATCAAAAGGGACACAGCACTGAGACAACTCTTCACAATAACACATTTATGAATCTTGACTCTAATAGCGGCCTTGAACCATGTCTCTGAAGTTGCAAAATCCACATGAGAGATCTTCTACAGAATTCGTCACCTCTTATACCTGTATACATCAGTCATTCTGGCAAAAGCCTTAGTGAGCAGTAGATTGGACTAGTCCAGGAATGGAACCTAAGATCACAGAGGTGGTAGGTGAGTGTGTTATCCACTATGTCACAGCTTCCCTTTATTCATTGTAAAATGGATCAAATTGTCTCCAACAATATCTCACCTGCCTGTTTTCAGATCCATATAAAAATATTCCTAGACTTTAGCAATACTACGGGATCCTCTTAAGTGTTGGCATATGCTTCCCTTAACTAATACTTAAATCTATGACTTAAATTTTATGGCAGCTCTTTTTTCACACAATGATTCGAAAATCAAGAATGCTATTAAATATATAAACATATTTACATAAATAAAATGTGACCTATATCATGACTAAGCCACAAAATTAATACCAACATAGTAGACACAAAGATGTATTTTATGATCATATCTACAATTGTTTTACTTTCAATGAGGGAAAAGATTTTAATTATGGAAACCATCTTTTTTCTTTTGTCTCCAGAGCAGGTTAGAAATCATTGCCAAGCAAACAGTTAACATAATCAAAATCAGAGTATGGTTTTACGGCCCTTTCAACAGTTAAAGTCATATCTGTAGGGGTGCTTCAGCAAACCCTACATGTTTTCATCAGATCGGGTAAAACCAACAATCTCAGATGCTAAATGTAACTGATTAAATGCCTAACTTGATATCCCTTCAGCCATCGAGGTCTCCTGTTGACAATGTTTGGCCAATAAATAAAATTCATTGATAAATAGATAGGACACATGTTTTTGAATTGACAGTCTAGCTTTGCTTGCCATCTTGTTGCAGTGAGTGTGTCCAGAAACTATTCAACACAAGATATTGAAATAATAGATTTATTCAGAAGTATAGATCTATATGAAATATGGTGATGACATCTACAATGTTAAAGTACAGAAACTTCCTTGTAGCCAGCCGTGTGCCACACAAGACTTAAGAATAATTTTGACTTCTGTGATGGCATCCAATCAAGTACAGCTTAATCATATAGCCATGGTTATTTTTAAATCATCTGCAACCAAAATCATTCAAGACAGGCCACAGATATAGTTCTGTGTATAACAAAATTATTAAAGACATGCTACAGAGATAGTTCTGCGTAAAAACTTCAGTGGTGACATTTGACATGTTAATGACCAAAACTATTTTCACAATGGCAGCTATGAAGATGTTCTGTTTTTTGGAATTGGCCCAAAATAAAAACAAGATATTGGCAGAATCTGCTTGTATGTATAACTTGATGCAATCTGTTTTTCCTTTGAATGAGTGGAACATTTTTTCATAAATAATAACCATTACAGCCATGAACATGTGATGAAGGTTTAATAAATTTAAGTAGATTATATTTCCTCTGAAAATGTTAACTGAGTCAAATCTCTCGACACATTTTGGCAGTGATAACATAAAGATGCTTGATGCAGATGCATCAGGTCGATAATAAACTGCCTGAAGTAGACACTGACATGTATTATAAATGATTTATTGTGGTTTCTGGTGCTCTACCTTTCCATCTAAATGAGCGGTTTGAGGTATGAATGAAGGCAGTGCATACAAGTTGTGACAAAAACTCTACTCTGCAAACCATGGGAAATCAGCAAGCAAACATCACATTTCCAATTTGTCAACACCAGGAGTGAAATACGGGACCGTAGAAGTTGAAGATCAGTATGTTACACACTGCATCACTGTGTTGCCTATTCCACCAAAATTTAATCCCTTACAGTCCTTGCTTGAATGAATTGCATCACCTGCAAGACCTTTTCACATACAATATGCTGGCCAAAAATAAATAAATCAAATTTAGATACAAAATATTAGCTTACATTTACTACATACTGCCTAACATTTAAGGCAAACTGCTTGAACAGTTTGAAGTAAATGGTAATGTGTCTGATATAAATATGTCCAGCATTTGGGTAAGAATTGCACGCACACTTGAGTTACCGAGGATGCATACAATGAAAGTTGATATGACATCCTTGCAATTTCCCAGTTACTGTACAAACTCTAATACCAACAATACATCAAGGACTAGACAGCGTTGATTCAATATCGACATATCCCCAGACAGGTAATCACTCACGCCATTGGAATTAACTGGGTATTTTCTGTGGAGTCCATGTTCAGTATACCACAATTATTATGAGTCATTACCTCAGCAAAGGAGGTCATGTTTTTCATGATTGTTTCTATGTTTGTTTGTTTGTTCATTGGCAACAAAAGTAATACATTTATTACCCTTTTCATTTCTGAATCACTAGACTGTGTTGCCATTACTGAGACTTAGATTAATCCCAATAATGGAGACTTTTTGACTGACACTATCCAGGATAGACTGCAAAATGGATGGAGGTGTTGCTGTTGTGCACAGATCCTGTATCACTTCAAATTTAATACAGATGAGAGTAACAGTTCCTTTGAGGTTTTACAATATGACATACTTTCTAGCAATAGATGTTTCACCTTTGTGATTATCTACCACATCCCTACTACCTTATAGAATAAGATTCGGAGATATAAGGTTTTAATAGCTTTTCAGAAGTATTTGAATCAGTGGCTATTACATCAGGACACTTATTGATTGTGGGGGATTTTAATATTCATTGTGAAAACTTGAGAGACTACAAGGTTCAATCAGATACTCCTTGACTATAACTTAAATCAACAAGTAACGGAAGCAATTAACTATAAGCTTGGACATATCCTTGACATCAGTGGACATCAGTGATGGTGAGCTTGTCAGTGACCAATCCAAATGAAGACTGTAACTGTAATCTGTGCAGCATTACCTATAACTCATTAAGTAGTGATGTTGAGGCGTCTGCACTATGCACACAAATGCACACAAACCACTTGACTTGAAAACTTCAGTTACTCTGTACAATACAACTATCGCTGAGGTGCTGGAAAACATGCACCATTGAAAACCTCCAGGGAAAGCTTTCGTGGAAATTTTCTTGGGTGGTCTGCAGAAATTCAAAAGTCCATATGAATAAGAGAAATGCAGAAAGAAAGTGGATACATTAGAAGCTTGAGACTGACTGACAACTTTACAAATTGAATCAACATATTCCTGTCAGACCAACTAAACAGACTAAACAGTCATACTATGAAGGCTAAATGCAGTAAACATAGGTCTAACATTCCTGATGGCTAATCAGGCTCAGACCTACCTCTAATCTTTAGCAATTTATTTGACAATAAGTGACACTCGGGCAAACTTGAAGCTGCTGTGAATCCAATTGAAAACTATGATGATGTTGAATTAGCAATCAGTCAGTTGAAAGAATTAATTTCAGCAACTGAGTCTAAAATTCACAAGAATTCAGTGGAATTGTACTGTGTCACCAGCTTTGGTTAAAGACTGGAGTGGATGAAATTCGAAAGGACAAAAATTATGCTGGACAGATGTAAATAGTTGGATGACTGGCAGTATTTTTGCAGATCCAGACCACTTTGTAGAAGGATTGAGCCATAGTGAGACCCCACCTTGTTGAAAACATAACCTATATCCAATATACAGGTTATGACGAATGCACACAAGCAGACAGGGAGGCAAACACAAAAATTTATCACTAACCAATTTTTCACTAGAAATCATAAAATAAGAGTAGCTATACAGAACATTTAGTACATAACTATCTAGACTCATTGTTATCATGTTTCCTATTATACATCGGACAGAATATGACAACTGCAATAATTATAAAGGACTAATTGTGTTGTATATAAAGTACTAGAATGCAATTACTTGGTATAATAATGTTAAAGATGAAAATGTAAAATCATAAAATAAGAGTAGCTATACAAAACATTTAGTACATAACTATATTGACTCATTATTATCGTGTCTCCTATTATATAGCGGTCAGAATATGACAACTGCAATAATTATAAGGGACTAATTGTGCTGTATATAAAGTACTAGAATGCAATTACTTGGTATAATAATGTTACAGCTAAAAATGTAAAATCACAAAATAAGAGTAGCTATACAGTACATTTAGTACATAACTATATTGACTGTTATCATCTCTCCTATTAAGAACTAGTACAGTAAAGCTATAGTTATTATGCAGCATATTTAGCATTCGACTAATTAGATTTAATACTGTCAAAAAATAAGCTGGTTTTTGATAATTAACATATAAAATAAAATTGCATTCACATTGTGTCACTTATATAATCCTTTTTGGTAATAACTTTCCGGGTACTATTTTCATTTAGTTAATTTCCAATTTAGGCAAGTCTGGAAAGGCTTCCCATAAGTATATGGGTTAAAAAATTTAGTTAATTAAGTTTGACATATAGCATAGTGTGGCTTGTTTTTTTTTCGCTTCATAAAATAATCCTTTATTATTCAATTTCTAATGCTTTATAGTGTATCTCATCATGTATATTTTGATAGTCTGAAGCATTTTAAGTATAATAGTCCATATTTGCATGATATTACTATATAGAGAACAATTATTGAATAACGGTTTTACCTAAGAAGAATTCCTTGGTAAAGTGAAACTTTATTTTTTTATATAAACTAAAGTGAACTAAAGTATTGTTCCCAAATCCTGACACTAACTCTGTACATGAGATAATGCTTCCTATTTCACAAAGCTTCAGATTATACATTTGGATATATGTATATGTTGTATTGAATATGGATAACCATTGAATGTATACATTCAATGGCACAAACGATTGAATGTGTACATTCAATGGGCAAATCATTAAATGTATACATTCAATGGCTGAACTGTGGAATGTGTACATTCAATGGCTAAAATCATTGAATGTGTACATTCAATGACCCAAGCCATGGAATGTATAAAATAATTAAATATGAAAAGCTGATACTGATTGAAAAGACTTAGTTTATTATAACCTATATTGGATATTTTTAGCATAATAATAAGTGATCAAATTAATAGGAATAAAAGTGTTACATTTCAGGAAGTGACATAAAGAAGGATCAATCTAGAACATTAAAATGAATAAACATATATGTAATGACATAAATTGTAAAAATTTTACGCAATAAAAGTCATATATTTCATTGGATTATTTATGATGCATCAAGCCT
Source organism: Sabellastarte sp. h YS-2021 (assembly GCA_964017235.1). Lineage (NCBI taxonomy): Eukaryota > Metazoa > Annelida > Polychaeta > Sabellida > Sabellidae > Sabellastarte > Sabellastarte sp. h YS-2021. Next base: position 22,880,666 of record OZ024933.1, on the reverse strand, counting down.
TTCTGATCAAAGTCATTACAAAAACTATATAATAAGCTTTACTTTAATCCACAAATATTGAAATATTTGGCCTCCCAGTGAAAGGATGAAAGAAAAATAGTTCAAGCCTGAGTAGTTACTTTTTGGTCTTTCACTGTATGATTCTAATATGTGATAGCAACTAATTCATCTAATTAAGTGTGAAATTTGGGTATTTAATTGTAATTAGCCCCATAGTAGCACCCCTGTATGGTTGGAGGGGTTCAGTGGGACAATATAATTAGAAAACAGATTAAGATAAACCTTATTAGAAAACAAAACAGTTTTTGTTATAATGCATAACTATGTAACTGACCACAGATAATCAACTAATGCAAAAGTTTATTTTAAGTTAATATCAACAGATGTGATTTATTAAGAAAATGACAATAATAAGTTCTATTTCACACAATATCAGTTACTTATTTCAATTTCTGAAGTTCATATACACAAAGATCTTACAACGGCCATGACGGGGATCGAACCCCGGCCGCAGAGGTGGGAGGCGAGAGTGTTACCACTCTGCCACCGTGGCCCCTACAATACAATATAATTAGAAAACAGATTAAGATAAACATTATTAGAAAACAAAACAGTTTTTGTTATAATGCATAACTATGTAACTGAACACAGATAATCAACTAATGCAAAAGTTTATTTTAAGTTAATATCAACAGATGTGATTTATTAAGAAAATGACAATAATAAGTTCTATTTCACACAATATCAGTTACTTATTTCAATTTCTGAAGTTCATATACACATTCAATGACTATGGTTGTGGAATGTACACATTCCACAGTTAAACTATTAAATGTACACATTCAATGGCTGCTTGCTATTGAATGTGTAGATTCAATGGCCAAGCTGTTGAATGTACACATTCAATAACTAACCCATTGAATCTACACATTCAGTGGTTATCTACATTATCAATACCATCTTCAGTTACTAGACCCAACCCCACTAAAAATACTCTGTCCTCTTTCACACCTGTGTCCGAGGAAGAACTACTCAAAATTCTAAAGTCCTCACCATCCAAATCATGTGACCTTGACCCGATTCCGACGTCACTGGTCAAGGAGTGTGCTGATATTCTCATCACCCCATCACTAAAATTGTAAATTATTCAATCACAGAAGGTAGTTTCCCCAACTGTTTTAAGATGGCATATGTCACCCCCCCCCCCTTCAAAAGAAGCCGAGCCTTGATAGAAATATCCTCAAAAACTACAGGCCGGTGTCAAACCTCAGCTTTATATCTAAACTTATTGAGAAGGTGGTGGCAAAGCAGCTAAATGAATTTATTTCGCACGAGGGGCTCTTAAATGTCAACCAGTCAGCTTATAAGAGTTCCCACTCCACTGAAACCACATTGTTGAAGATTCAAAATGATATAGCTCTCTCAGTGGACTCAGGAAAGGCAGTGGCCCTAACATTATTAGACCTATCGGCGGCGTTTGATACGATTGATCATTCTCTTTTATATAACTGCTTGCATGACTGGTTTGGTCTAGATGGTACTGTTTTGTCATGGATCAAATTGTATCTTTCAAACCGTAAACAAAAAATTAAAATAGGTGATAGTTTCTCTGAGGCAGTAATTCTCCCTTTCGGAGTCCCCCAAGGCTCTGTACTGGGTCCTCTCCTTTTCACCCTCTAAACTAGTCCCCTCAGTCAAGTTATTTCAAAATTCAATGTTACTCATCACCTGTATGCCGATGACACCCAGATCTACCTAGCAGTTGACTCCAGGAATTTTAACTCTAGCATGGAAGAGCTGACCGAGTGTCTCAAGTCTGTACAGGAGTGGATGGACGGTGTCAAACTAAAACTACACCCACAAAAAACTGAATTTATCATTATAGGTCAAAAAGCCATCAGAGAGTTGCTTGCACCAAATTTCCCTGTTCCACTCCTCCAAAACAATATCTCTCTGTCGCTGGAAGTAAAAAATCTGGGTGTTATTTTCGACTCAGACAACTCCTTTGACAATCATGTTGCTAAGGTTTGCAGAGGATATTACTATCATCTTCGTGATTTGCGACGAATTCGCAAATTCCTTGGAGTTGAGACAGTAATACTTCTGGCAAATGCTATGGTCAGTAGTCGTCTAGACTACTGTAACTCTTTACTCTATGGGGTAAGCAAGTCCAACATAGCCAAACTACAGAGAGTCCAGAATGCTCTTTGCCGCATCATCTTCAGACTTGACAAAATGAGTCATGTTACACCCTTTATGAAAAACTCCTCTGGCTCCCAATTCAACATCGCATCCTGTTTAAGTATAATCTTTTGGTATTCAAGGCTATTAATCTTTCACAGCCCCCGTATCTTTCAGCTTTAATAAGAACGAGCAGTCTTACTCATGGCAACAGGCTATCTATCTCCTCAACCCGCCCTAATAAGCACATAGGAAGGTGTGGCTTTGCAGTAGCTGCACCAGCTGAATGGAACAAGCTGCCACAGACTGTCAGATCTCTGCAAACAATAGATGGTTTCAGAAGCCAGCTAAAGACCTACTTGTTTAGGCTGGCATACCCCCCACCTTAGTTATACCCTGGCGGGCGCTTTTTAGATGTCGACCTATGCCTGTCCCTGGACTCTCCCTTCTTGGACTCAAGCGCATTAGAGGATTTGTATCAATTTTGCGCTATTTAAATCCTACTATTATTATTATTATAAGACACTCATCTCACTGAGTCAGATTGGAATGACTGTAGAAACCTGTGGAATGGGGAAATGGGGAAGTTATTTTACATGGGCAAAGAACAAATGAAAGAGGGGTGACAATTTTGATATTAAATATTAAATAACAAAAATTGAAAAAAATAATCAAGGAAATGCTATAATCTTAGACCTTAAATTTCAAAATATTAGTCTTAGGTTGCTAACTATAAATGGACTCAATACCAATAATGTTGCTTTCTATAACAATGTAAACCAAAAGATTATTGATAATGAAGAAGCCTATATATTTTATATTTATATTGGTGCGGTGATTTTAATATGTGTCTCAACCCTGCCTTAGATAATCACAATTATATTAACATTAATTATCCAAATTCCTGCTCTTGTGTTATAGATATAATGTCTGAACATAATTTAATTGATCTTTACAGATATTTTTGTCCAGAAACAAGGTGCTATACATGGCGCAGATATAAGCCACTAAAGCAAGCCCATTTAGTCTCTTTCATATCCTCAGAAAGTCTGATCGACTTAATACATAGTATTCACATCAATTCCGGGTACAGAACAGAAATGTTAGAAGGTAAGTGTTAGAGGTAAATATTGTGATGAGTAACTTTATTAGAGGAAAAGGGATACGGAAATTTAATACCACCTTATTAGTCGATCAAGAATACCTAAAATTGATTAATCAAAGTATTGATGAAGAAGTAAAGAAATCCGCTGTCCCACTAAGCAACAGCCAAATATTAAACGAAACTCCAGTGTCTGACCTTAACCTTACTATTCCTGATGATTTATTCCTTGAAATGATCTTACTTAGAATTAAGGGAGAAACAGTAAAGTACTAAGGTAAAAAAAGAAGATTAAAAGATAAGCAAGAAAAGATATTGTTATCAGAAATACAAGAATCAGAAAAGGCAGAAGAAACAGAGGAAAACCAAAATACAATCAGAATAAAACAGCAGGAATTGATAAATATTAGGGAAACTACAATGAATGGTCATTACATAAGAGAGAGGTCAATGTTGCAACTAGGAGAAAAAACTTAACACGACATTGAAAAAAGTTTAAAAAGCAGATGGTACACTGTTAACTGAACAAAAGCATATCTTGAATGAATTTAAACTTTTTTTATCAAAAACTATTTAAATTATATGAAAATCAAACAGAACATATAAAGTTGGAAGATTTAATTGGCTCAACCCGGCAAACATTTTAAAGTTTTGCAAACATTTAAAAGGAAACATTTGGCAAAGGTTAAATAATGATGGGTATGAAAACTATTTATAATAGAATGTTTTTAAAACATTTTATGTATACCTTTTATGAAATGTTTAATGATAAATGTTCGAAAAATGTTATTAAAATGAACATAATAATGTCTGAACAACAATGGGGTAAGAGCTATATCTTCAATATCTTTTTAATGTTGTTCACGAATGAAAATATTATTTTTGTCTAAAATTGTAAAATAGTGGCTTAGAAATTGTGCCCCCATTCAATACTTAGTTTTAGGGATTGCATGTGGGGCAATTTTTGACAAAGTCCCCTAAAATCCCCTATTATTGCTCACCACCATGTTTGTTTGGACATGTTTGAAGGTGAAGGTTTAATCAACATTCTGGTAATATGGGTTTAAAAACATTTTTATAGAATGTTTTTAAAACATTTGGTTAACAATGTTGCTTAAACATTTTATGTGTACTGTTTATGAAACATTTCATTATGATAGTTTGAAAAACATTTTGAACATAACCTTCATTTCTACAGCTATTTTATAAATATTTAAAAAATGTTTCCAGACAAACCTAGCTTCTTGAGTTATTTTATAAATGTTTAATAAACTTTTTAAAAAAACATTTGCATAGAGAATGTTTATAAAACATTTTTTAAACATTACAGCGTAAATGTTTACTTGGAAACATTTAGAAAACCATAAGATAGGGTTTAAATAGGTTTTAAAAACTCTTTTGTAAACATTTCAACCATTTTAAAACATTTCTAATGTTTACTGGGAATAGCTGTAAATAAATTATCAGTTGCTCATGCAAAAATATTGGAGGGGGTTTAAATATAGAAGAACTAAATATTGCCTTAAAAATATAAAAAATTGAAAAAGCCCTGGAATAGATGGTCTACCAGCCGAGTTTTTAAAGTTTTTTTTGAAACAAATTAAAATTTTGCATTCTGAGGGCTTTAAATTTTAGTTTTTAAAATGGAATAATGCCTTTGACATCAAGACAATAATATGTCTCCCAAACCAGAAAAACCAAGAGAGCTATTGAGTAATTGGCAGTCTCTGTCAATGCTGAGTGTACAACATAATTGGCCTAGCAACTATAGCCAATAGAATAAAGCCTCATTTAGACCAACTAATAAGTAATGAACAAACTGGATTCATACTTGGTAGATTCATAGGTGAATCAACACGACTTATTTATGATTTAATGCACTACACCGTGAAAATGCAAATCCCAGGTCTGCTAATGATAATAGATTTCCACAAAGCATTTGATTATATATCTTGGAGCTTTATATATAAGACACTATCTGTAATGGGTTTAACTGAAGTTTTCATGAAATGGATAAAATTATTGAACAACAATATCAAAACAACTGTTATACAAAATGGTTTTACGTCAGAGTTCTTTACAATTAACTGTGGGTGTCAACAAGGGGGTCATATTTCTTCCTACCTATTTATTTTGGCTACTCAAATACTTAATTCTCTCATTTTGAATAACCCTGAAATAAAAGGAATACAAGTTAAAGACACAGAACTTAAAATATCCCATTTCGCAGTCGATACTACTCTAATTTTAAATGGTAAACAAGAATTTTTATCAGCTGCCTTAAACACTCTTGAACATTTTGACAAATTATGAGGATTAAAAATTGATACCGAAAAAAATATTATATGGATAGGGAAAAAATGTTTTCAACAGCTAAGCTTATTCCTAGAAATTTTGGTTGGAAATTGGAAAGTTTAATCTACTTGGAATAAAGTTCTCCGTCATTCTACCAGAGATGATGGAATTAATTTTTTTGCTTATAACAACACAGATGCGCAAGTTAGTATCCTACTGGGATAAAAGATATTTAACACCACTTGGAAAAATAACAGTGATTAAAATTATCTTCCTTTCAAAACTAAACCATCTGTTTTCAAGTCTACTTAATCCAGATAATTCACATCTAGATACATTAAATGACATATTCTTCAAGTTTATAAAATCCTTCAAACCAATAAAATAGAAAGAGATATTGCATTACTGGATTATCATTAAGGTAGGCTTAAAATGATAAAACTTCAATATGCAGTGATGTCATCAAAAATATCTTGGATAAATAGACTATTTCATAAAGTGCTCCTTGGATAAAACTCTTCAGATATGCAATACTGGGAGACCTTCAACAAATAACAAATTTTGGACCAGAATATGGTAGCGTACAAAACAGAAAAACTCATTTTTGTTAGACACCTTTAGTTCTTGTGAAACATTAAATAACAAAACAGCAGTTTTATCAAATGTGCAAATTTCTTCTAGTCCAATCTGGTACAATAAAAACTTACTGACGAATATCTTTACTTTCCCGTATGGTATAAAAAGGGAATAGTAATGATATCTAATGTATTAGACACAGAGGGAAATACCCTAGAAAGAAATGAACTAAAAGATCATTATAAATTGGATTCAGTTAATTTTCTGGATTATTTAAGGTTAAGTAGGGTAGTGAAACGGTTTATGAAAATGTATAAAGTTGGTAATTATTAGAAAACATTCTGACCTCTTATGCCCAATAGTCTTTGGCTACTAAATTTTGAAGGATCCTAGAGGCTTTTACAATCTAGCACTTATTACACAGCAAAATCATCATTCAGCGAAAGCTAAATGGGAAAAAAAATCTCAAAAAACGATTAATGATGAAATGTGGAAACAAATATTTCAGGTGTGCCATAAATCCTTAGAGAACAATGAGTAAATATGGTTCCAAATGTGACTAATATACAGAATATTAGAGACACTGTCATACCTGGCTAAGATACATAAAATTAAAGATGCAACTTGCACAAGATGTAAAAAAGTGACTCCAATCTAATTTGAGACTATTCCGATAGTCTCAAATTTTGAATAATTTTCGCACTGTTGCATTCCCACTCTTAGAATGAACATACTTGCATTCTCTTGCTGTGTTGTAACATTGATCTGAAAAAATTTTTCAAATATTTAGTGGATCCAACATTTTTAATATCTGAGATAGTTATTTAGTCAACCTTAGATAGCTTAACTAAATAACTTTGGCTGGTAGAAATATGATCATTGTTTTGAGAACACACACCAGGTTACAAACTGGAGAGACCACTGAAAAAATTTATTCAACACGGCTGGTAGAAGTTTGATCAGTGTTTTCAGAACAAGCTGGTTTTGAATAAATTTTTTCATTGGTCAACCAGAGATCCTGCATCACACATCAGGTTACAAACTGGAGAGACCACTGAAAAAATTTATTCAGCATGGCTGGTAGAAGTTTAATTAGTGTTTTCAGAACAGGCTGGTTTTGAATAAATTTTTTCATTGGTCAACCAGAGATCCTGCATCACACATCATGTTACAAACTGGAGAAACCACTGAAAAAATTTATTCAGCATGGCTGGTAGAAGTTTGATCAGTGTTTTCAGAACAGGCTGGTTTTGAATAAATTTTTTCATTGATCAACCAGAGATCCTGCATCACACTTCAGGTTACAAACTGGAGAGACCACTGAAAAAATTTATTCAGCATGGCTGGTAGTAGTTTAATTAGTGTTTTCAGAACAGGCTAGTTTTGAATAAATTTTTTCATTGGTCAACCAGAGATCCTGCATCACACATCATGTTACAAACTGGAGAAACCACTGAAAAATTTATTCAGCATGCCTGGTAGAAGTTTGATCAGTGTTTTCAGAACCAGCTGTTTTTGAATAAATTTTTTCATTGGTCAACCAGAGATCCTGCATCAAACATCAGGTTACAAACTGGAGAGACCACTGAAAAAAATTATTCAGCATGCCTGGTAGAAGTTTGATCAGTGTTTTCAGAACAAGCTGGTTTTGAATAAATTTTTTCATTGGTCATCCAGAGATCCTGCATCATACATCAGGTTACAAACTGGAGAGACCACTGAAAAAATTTATTCAACATGGCTGGTAGAAGTTTGATCAGTGTTTTCAGAACAAGCTGGTTTTGAATAAATTTTTTCATTGGTCATCCAGAGATCCTGCATCATACATCAGGTTACAAACTGGAGAGACCACTGAAAAAATTTATTCAGCATGGCTGGTAGAAGTTTGATCAGTGTTTTCAGAACAGGCTGGTTTTGAATAAATTTTTATCTCCCGCCTGCGGCCGAAGGCTGAGGTTGGGAGATTATAAAACGCCTTCCGTCCGTCCGTCCGTTCATCACGTTTTTGCATAAACCTTAATATCTCATTCATTTATAAAGATATCTTCACCAAATTTTGCAGGGAATGTTTATGGCTATGAAAACCTGTCTCTGCCAAATTTTGGCCTCATTTTGAGAAACAAAATGGCCGCTATAGCCAATTGTTTGAAAATCATAAACGTGCTCTTTATCTTGAAATATCCCAGCTAGCTTCATCAAATTTGCACAAAAGCTATATGGCTAGAAAAGCTAGCCTGATAGTAATTTTGGCACTAGTTCAAAAAACAAAATGGCCACCATATCACATGTTTAAAGTTCGTCACGTTTTTGCATAAACCTTAATATCTCATTCATTTATAAAGATATCTTTACCAAATTTGCAGGGGATGTTTATGGCTATAAAAACCTGTCTCTGCAAAATTTTAGCCTCATTTTGAAAAACAAAATGGCCGCCATAGCTAATTGTTTGAAAATCATAAAGGTGCTCTAAATCTTGAAATATTCCAGCTAGCTTCATCAAATTTGCACAAAAACTATATGGGCTATGAAAACTTGTCTCTGCAAAATTTAAGCCACATTTTGAAAAACAAAATGGTCGTCATAGCTTATTCTTTGAAAATCATAAAGGTGCTCTAAATCTTGAAATATTCCAGCTAGCTTCTTCAAATTTGCTCAAAAGCTATATGGCTAGAAAAGCTACCCTGCTAGTAATTTTGGCACTAGTTCAAAAAACAAAATGGCCGCCATGTCACGTTTAAAGTTTCTCATGTTTTTGCATAAACCTTAATATCTCATTCATTTATAAAGAAATCTTCACCAAATTTGCAGGGGATGTTTATGGCTATAAAATCCTGTCTCTGCAAAATTTTAGCCTCATTTTGAAAAACAAAATGGCCGCCATAACTAATTGTTTGAAAATCATAAAGGTCCTCTAAATCTTGAAATATTCCAGCTAGCATCTTCAAATTTGCACAAAAGCTATATGGCTAGAAAAACTAGCCTGATAGTAATTTTGGCCTAGTTCAAAAAACAAAATGGCCGCCATATCGCAAATATCCTATTAAAAAGGCCATATATCTCCCCAAATATTGCTCCAAGAGGTTTGGAATAAGAAAACAACTTGTAGGAAGACATGGACAGGAAATCTTTTCCAGGTGTTGAATTTGACCTTTGACCCCTGCTTCAAGGTTAAGTGAGGTCGTCACACTAAAACATCCTTATTTCTCCCTTATTATTGGTGCTATGGCTTCAGAATATAAATACAGATCATCAAAAGTCCTGGCCTTCAAATGTTTTGCATTAGAAAAATTTTTGCCTTATTTTGAAAAACAAAATGGCCACCATAGCCAATTATTTAAAAATCATTAAGATGCTCTAAAACTTAAATATTGCAGCTAACTTCATTAAATATGCGCAAAATACATATGGCTAGGGAAGTTAGCCTGATAGTAATTTAGCCTAGTTTCAAAAACAAAATGGCCGTCATATCACATGTTAGATGGGATTATGCTATTAAAAGGCCTTATATCTCCCTTATCATTGCTACTAGGGGTTCCAAATGTGAAAACAACTTATACCAAGTCAAGGTCTGAGACTATTTTGAAATTGCTGACTTTTACCTTTGACCCCTTGTTCAATGTCAAGTGGGGTCATCTTACTTCAAAGGCCTTAAATCTACTTTAGTTCTCCATTTTTACTGATTCTAAGGTGGGAGATAACTGCTGCGGCAGTGGCCTTGTTTTATTCGTAGCTCAGTACCAAAGGTCAAATCCGACCACATCAAAAGATTCGCAGCCCATGACTTCCTATAGGTTGGTTCCACACTGCAAACCACCAAGTTAGGAGGCAACCAAGGTCATATCCGACTACACCAAAGATTCACAGCCCATGATTTCCTATAGGTTGGTTTACCATCCAAAACCTCTAGGACCAATAATAAGTGAGTTATGACCACTTTTAAGTTTCCATTTCCTTGTTTGACCTTGAAGGAGGGGCCCAAGGTACTATCCAACCACATCAAAAGATTCGCAGCCCATGATTTCCTATAGGTTGGTTTCACATTGCAAACCTCTAGGACCAATAAAAAGGGAGATATAAGCACCTTCGGTGACTGAAAAGAAATGCCTGTGGCAGCCATCTTGTTTTTCAAAATGAGGCCAAAAATATATCCAGTCAAGATTTTGTAATGATGAACATATCCTGCGAATTTGACATCTCTACCTATAATGACCTTTGTTCTAGAGGGCCAAGAAAACTCCTTGCTAAAAGTCGAAAAATACCCATAGCGGCCATCTTTTTTTTCAAAATGAGGCCAAATATATATACTTTGAATATATATACTGCAAATTTGAGAAGTCTATGTATAATACCCTGGCCTCTACAAGGGTAATGAGAAAATCTCTACACTGCGGCAGCGGCGGCGTACTCACCGGATGCTACAATAAGCCTCCCTCGTCAAAGAGGTGCTAAATCAGTTTAATCAGGGTAAAGATATGGGCTCTCAAGATAAAAGAAAACAGTGTTTCAAATATACTTTGTACATTTTACCTAGAGCAATGGGTTTCCTGTCTTTGTCAAATAGAAATTCTACAGTACTGTTCTGCCAAATACTGAGTATGATTATAAATTAAAATGAATTTAATCCACAAATTTTCAAAGCTTAAAGGCTTGAGCAAATTTACCTTCCTTATACATGTACATGTATTTCACATACAATCATTGAGATGAATTTCATATTTGAAAAATTCTATTTCCCCTCCTTAATAGCAAAAATGCAAGTACTTTTGAACCAATAAACACCTTTTTTTATGTCAAGCTAATAACAAAATGAAACTAAAATGCTTTTTTCAAAACAATTATTCTGTACTGGCAACAGTTGTTCAATATCTTTAATATATGATATTACACACGTATGATTGGAAGTATCTACTGAAATATGTCTACTGTAATAACATAATTGTATATAAATACATACCACTCAGCATTATATTCCAATAATTCCCCTATACAGTAATGTATATAATCCTAGTCATGCATTCACCTTCAGTTTACTGTCTAGAAAAAAAACCTCTTCCCATTATACAATTATCTATGTATATTGTCCTTGTCAGTGCAGCATGCCTCCAGATGTTACAGTAATAAATGCCAAAGGAACGGGAACACAGTCCTAGGAATTATACCATCCCAACCCCCTCAAATCTGAGGGAGGGCTTATCTGCTCCCCCACTGCAAGTGTTTATGTTATCTGAAGACCATGTAATTAATAGCCCATCATCTGCATGTGTCTTGAGGTTGTAAATAACTACTCTCTCATTTACTGGAAGAAAGCAAGTATACTTATCAAACCCAAACCACATTCTGTTTCTATATTTTTCATTCACTAGAATGTAATGTAAGAGTTGTATTTTATTGGTACACATAATTATTATCTCCAAAAAGTATGTGTTGTTTTCAGGACTGTTTGTTTGTCAGCAGGATTACACAAATACTACTGCTTGGATCTTTCTTTAAAAAGTCATACGCTGGGTCACAGTCTGACTTAGATCCCACTAAATTTTGACTGATCTGGATCACTGTCTGCATGCAAAATAATAATAACAAGATGCACTCAGAGAGGGCAAAATGCTCGACTCCATGTGACCAGTCTCTCAAGTGATATAAAGTATTTTAAGGGAGACAATAAAATAAAACCAAATATGTAAATTAATCTTCATAGAAATATCAAGTAGAAAGCCAAAGTCATTAAAAATACATTGAAAGGGGACCTCTGGAAATTCATGAGTTTTTTTGTATCCAAAATAAAATTTAGATCTTTCTTTTAGTAACTTCTTCCTTTAGTCAGGTCCTACCCACAATTTTTATGCAAGCTGACTTGTCAGTCAGCTGGCATTATGTCGTCATTCTGCGGCGTGGGCGTCCGCGTGAACAACTTCTTCTCTAAAACTATAAGACCTAGAGACATGGTGCTTCTTTTAAAAGATACCTTATCTATCGAGGATGAAAAATTGTTCAAGGCATGCAAATCTGTCTGTTTGTCTGTTTGCTAGAGACATTACAAGGGAGGTACCCCCACCAAAAGTGTGAAAATTTCAACACTTTATCACAATTTTCTCAGTCACTGTTCGAGGATTTCTCTCATATCTTCCATATATGTACTAGGCCAGAAGTAGATTCTCTTGTGTGAGTATGAGACCTGGATCTGTCTTATTGTATCCCCGGACGAAAGTCGGGGATACTTAGGATTCAGTACGGTCACACCGCCGCCACAGAGATTTCCTTTTTGACGCGATAACTTAAAAAAATATTTTAGTTAGAACTTTCAAATTTGGTGTGTATATATGGGCAATGCCACGAACGCTATTGTTTGGTGACCTTGACCTTCAATCTCAAGGTCACTGGTGGCCTCTTAAAGGTCAGATTTGACCATTTTTTACATTTTGGCCCAGTTCTCACATACGGAAAGTTAGATCATCCTATGACTGGTATATATAATACATATATATGTCCTCTAAGCATGTAGAAATTTGACCTTGAAGCTCTTCAATGAAGGTCATCCACTGACCGCCAAAGTACCTGACCGAGGGTCATTTTTGGCCTTTTTTGAGATATTTTCGCACTTAATGCTTACTACATTGCATGGAAACTATTGAAAATGGCTTTGGAGGTTGAGTACACGATGGACTTCTACCATCCAGGCTTTCTGGTTACAGATCTTCATTGAAGGTTATCCACTGACCGCCAAAGTACCTGACCATGGGTCATTTTTATTGCGTTAATACATCCTATCCAATGGACAATATGCTAAACCGGTCGGCGCAGATCGGCCCGCCAAACATCAGAAAAAGACATCCTGTGTTTCCACTGGCTGGCCGGTCCGTAGTACTGTGCACTCCCCAGATGGCGGCTTGTACTTCCTTCCTGTCTAGACAACCTGACGTCATATCATCTTTTTTGTTGGCACGTGTACTGTGCAGATGTATTTTCTACAATCTCCAGTTTTTTAAAGGAAAAGTGTGCATTATGACAGATTTTCAACCTTATACATGAAGAATTTGGTGTAGAAGTGTTATCTACTTATCTAGCACAGATATTTATTTAGAAATCTGCTGGAAATGCTCCCTAGTTGACTCAATTTAATTTTGATGATAGGGCAGTAATCGACGAGAAATATGAAGGCAGCCATTATTAGTTTCCTCCCACTCAACCATTGTGTTGTTAGGGGCAGATCGACAATATTGAGGAATTATGGATATACTTCTTACAGGTATTTTTATCTGTGTCTTTTGTTTCAATTATCCTTCTGTAACCTTCAGCTAGTACAGTCACCATAGAAACATCTTTGTAGCACTACAAATGGCAATCACGGGATACTTCAGTCCACATAGTTTTGAACACTGTATATAGAGGGAATTCCCCATATAAAGGTGCATTCTTCATCAGAGCACACTGGTACAGACTTCTCTGCTGTAAAGCATCAGTCACACCAGCCTAGCTCGAGTATTTTTTCATCAGAAGCAAGAGATGAATTCTTCAGATTTCTCCAGACATCTTTGCTGTAAAGCAAGAAGGAACTTCATCTTTAATCACTCTCAGTCCCACCCTTGTGGATCCGGCACTTGTGTCGGTAATAAGGGCTGTGGATGGCCAGGACACTGGTTTGAGTGTACAGCCGGCTGAGAAGAAGAACCTACTTCAGACCGGCCACGACTTCCTCAACAGAGCGCACTGGTCCAGGCTTCTCTGCTTTTAAAGCATCAGCCGGCCGGCAAGCTAACAAAGAACGCAACCTCTGACGTCTTATCCAGTCAGCCAATCGCGTGTCCTTCCTACCAGATCACAAAACTGGTCACGTGATTCACCGACCAGGTCACGAAGTTAATCACGTGATTCACCGAACAAGGAGGTCGGAAGTGCATTTTTTACACTCACGTCTACTGTGACCCCAGTTTTATTTCTTTGAATTCACCTCCAGCACACTGGTACAGGCTTCTCTGCTACAGGCATCAGTCGACCAGTCAGCTCACATTTACTGTGATAAAAACGAAAGAATGCGTCCAGTGAGGGCATCTTCACCAACCAGTTCACGAAGCTGATCGTCATCTCTAATCAGCCAATCACGTTGTCCCTCCGACCAGCAAGCTGGTCACGCGACACACCGACCAACATTTGTTTCTAAATATAGCTTACAAGGGCTTTCCCAGCAACTGTCAAATCTACAATTAAGATGTGCGTTCAAAGAAATACGTTTTTTAATGGCAGAAACCTACAGCCAGCTGAATTCAACACAAAAGATAGTTGTAAAATGGCTTTAGCAATTGGTTACAGAGTGTACCGACCAGTACCGGCTACTCAGCCTTGTACACTTGCTTTAACAACTGGTTGCAGAGTGTACCCACCAGTACCGGCTACACAGCCTTGTACACTTGCTTCAACAACTGGTTATAGAGTGTACCGGCCAGTTCCTGCTACACAGCCTTGTATTTTTGCTTTAACAACTGGTTGGAGAGTGTACCAACCAGTACCGGCTGCACAGCCTTGTACACTTGCTTCAACAAACTGGTTACAGAGTGTACTGACTGGTAACGGCTACACAGCCTTGTACACTTGTTTCAACAACTGGCTACAGAGTGTACCGACTGGTACCAGCTATACAGCCTAGTATGCTTGCTTTAGCAATTGGCTACATATGGTTTCAACCTACTGGTTACCAAGTCTGCTGACCGGGTGCAGGCTACACAGTCCCTACTGTACAATGCTACAATAGATGGTCAGACAATTTCCTCATCATGTCCAGCCAAGGGTCAGCCATCTCACTAATGAAAATTTACTGTGTAAATGCTGCACTTTGCAAGGATGTTGACCTGGGGCAAGAGTCTTTTAAATGTGAAAAGTGGTGTCAGCCCCAACCGACCGGACCACACTTGGATCATTGTCACCAGACCGGACCAGGTCACCCAAAATTATCAACTGCTATGTACATCCTCATAGGAACCTATATTGGTTGGAGGCATTACATCAGTTTATGGACAAAATGCAGTAGAGCCAAAATCTCTGGGTTTCTTCAACCTTTCTTGGTTTCAAAACCACACAACCATTGGAGACCTATTCTAGGCCTGAGCAAACCAAACCTTTCGGAGACCATGAGGGCCACCCTCCAACAATGGGAGTGGGTTACCTTAAAAGATTTCAAGGACGCCTACTTCCATGTACCAATACAGGAACAGTCCGGGACATGTCAAATTTTATGGCTAGGGTGGGACATACAAGTTCAAAGCACTGTCTTTCAGTCTGTCCACTGCACCCATGGATCTTACTGTAGCAGCAAAGGAGATAAAACTGATGGCTATGCACAAGGGTATAAGAAACCACCAGTACCAGATGACTGGTTGGTGAAAGCCACATCCCACCAGGTGTGTCTCCAGCATACACAAGATCTAGTGAAAATATGCCAAATTAGGTTGGCTGGCAAATTTAGAAAATCGGAACTGGAGCCAAGCAGGTCTTTGAACTTGTAGGTTACCAGTTTGACCTCATGGCTGGTCCAGTCCGAACTACACCGGACCGCAGTTCATGCCCTTGATAGGTTTAATAACAGCCACAGGAAAGCAAGTTCACCTAGGCCGACTTCATAGGAGACCCACACAATGGCATCTCAAAAACAACTGGAGGGTTTCGGAGTCACTAGAAAAGGTGATTCCAATACTGAGATCCTTGCACCCACATGAGCTCTCTGACCAGGAGGCCCACCCCTTACATCAGGTTAAAAGCCCATGATGTCAGGTCCTTCGCTGCTTCTAAGGTCTTCCAGTCGGGAGTCTCCTTAGATCATTCTTGTCAGCCTGTCACTGAAGTCACATAATTCCTTCACACAGCCTATCTGCCTATCTGCTTGGGCTGACTCAGAGCTTTACCAATTGGGCTTGGTAAAGTGGCTCTTAGATTGAGGAGATATGTATATATGTACATAATGTAACAGTTCTACAAGCACATGGTATAAAATGTGACGTGCTTCCTTCAGGTTTATTGGCTTTCTGGGACTGAACTCATCCCTCCCTTCACCTACCTCAGAGCAGGTCTGTTAAAAAAGGGGGGGGTGACGTCGGTATTGCTCCGGGTAACCGGCTGTTGGCAACCGACCAAGGCCTTCCAGGGTTTCCTGACCTTAAGGTCAACCCAGGCCTGGGCCTATAGGTCTCCTGACAAAGTCAGTCTAGACCGTAGGTTAAAATTTGCTATTTCTTGTGAGTTCACATAAGGCCCTAGGAACTTACCCACTGTAATTTTTAAAGACAGATATCTCAAAAAGTAATGGATGGATTTTGATGACATTTTCAGCAAATGGCCTTAAATGGTGCGAGGAACAAGTGATTAGATTTTGGGAGTGATCTGGATCATCTGGATCCAGGCTGCCACATGTGTTTGTGTACAAGATAGCTCAAAAACTTATGGACGGATTTTGATGAAATTTTCAGGATATGTCTGAAACGGTAATAGGATCAAATGATTGAATTTTGGAAGTGATCCGAATCACTATATGGATCTTCTGGATCCATGAAATGTAATTTTTAAATACAGATACCTCAAAAAGTTGTGGATGGATTTTGATGACATTATCAGCAAATGGCCTAGATGGTACAAGGAACAAGTGATTAGATTTTGGGAGTGATCTGAGGCTGCCACATAATTTTAGGATGGATTTTGATGATATTTTTAGGATATGTTAGAAATGGTAAAAGGAAGAAGTGGTAAAAAGAAGAAATGATTCAATTTTGCGAGTGATATGGACCACTATCTGGATCTTCTGGATCCATGAATTGTAATTTTTACAGACAAATAGCTCAAAAATGTATGGGTGCATTTTGTTGACATTTTCAGCAAATGGCCTTAAATGGGACGAGGAACAAGTGATTAGATTTTGGGAGTAATCTGGATCATCTGGATCCAGGGTTTTTTTTTAAAGGAAGTTATGGCCAGATAATTTTAGGGTGGATTTGATGATAGTCCAGAAATTGAGCTCCCATGGCAGAGGTCTACAGACAGCACCATGGTGGTTGCCTATTTAAAGAGTATGTGGGAGGAGGAAGTGAGGCCCTCTTTGTGCCCTACTATAGAGAATCCTGACCTGGTGCTCCAGGAAACAGGCTCAAGCCCGACACATTCACGCCTTAACTATGTCTCGTCCGGGGATACACTGCGTCGAGACGCAATGTCTAGTTTTTTTTAATAAATTTTTTTAATAATTCCAGAAAGCAAGTTGCACATAAACCATTTAGAGCTAAAAACAGTCTTTCTAGAATTTCAAACCTTCTGTTGCAACAAAACAGTACTGATAGCTTTTGACAACACAACAGTTGTTGCCTATAGCAACAAAGAATGGGGGATGAAATCGGGCTCCCTGTGTGCCCTACTGTGGAGAATCTTGTCCTGGTGCACCAGAAATCAGGTGACCCTCAGGGCACGTCACATCTTCGGCCGGCTGATAGCAGACAAGCTATCCAGGCTTAGCCAGACCATTCAAACAGAGTGGTCACTTCACCTAGAAGTGTTTCAAGCTATATGCTCCCGGTGGCACCAGCCTCAAGTGGATCTGTTTGCCACCAGATTCAGCAACAAAGTACCCCAGTTTGTGTCACCAGTACCAGAACCCCAGGCATGGGCAGTGGACACACTCAGCCTTTCCTGGGAGGGTCTGGACCCTTATGCCTTTCCACCAGCAGCCATCTTGGGCAAAATGGTGGAAAAGTTACAGGCCCCTTGCCCCTTGCAACAGGCTAATCCTTATTGCACCGGGATGGCCCAACATGCCCTGGTTCTGGGATCTGGTGGCCATGTCCAGTCAGATTCCACTGTGTCTGCCCAACATACCCAACTTGGTGTCTCAACCATTCAACCAGGTTCTTCACAGGAACCAACAAATCTGAACCCGCATGCCTGGTTCCTAGAGCCCCAGCTATCAAGGAGCAAGGGTTCTCTGAGGCAGTGGCAGCACGAATTGAAGCTCCTCAAAGAGGATCAACTAGATCAGTCTATGAGGCAAAGTGGTCCAATTTTACAAAGTGATGCCTCAGTAATCAGGTGGACTTCAGGGCACCACCTCTGAAAGCCATTGCTGACTTCCTCCTGCATTTGTTTTAGGTCAAGAAGTTACAGCCTGGCACTATTGATGGCTACAGATTAATGTCAGCAAAGATGAGAATCTCACTCGTCTCCTGAATAGTTTCCATAGAGACAGACCCAAGGGCAGGAGGGGCATCCCCTCCTGGAACCCTTCTCTGGTGCTACACCAGCTTACAAAGGCCCCCTTTGAACCTTTAAAAGAAGCCTCCTTGAAACACTTGACTTTCAAGACTGTTTTTCTAATGGCCTTGGGTTCTGGTAAATGCAGGAGTGAAAACCATGCTTGGTTACATAGGAATATTAGACACCAATCAGACTGGTCTAAGTTTCCCTATACCTTTCACCCAGCTATCTGTCCAAGTATCAGCTGGCTAAGGAAGGTCCAGATAGTGTGGCACTAGTGGTCATACCAGCCCTGAATCCTTCCCTAGACAAGTCACTCAAGGGTGACAGGTCCTTATGTCCAGTTAGAGCTCTGCACTACTACCTAAACAGGACCTAAGACCTTAGGAAGAATAAGGAGTTGGTCTTTGTCTCCTTCAAGAAAGGTTTTGACAAAGAAATCTCACCTGCCACCATCTCCTCATGGATCAAACAAACTGCGATCCGAGCTCTCGGACCAAGAGTCCCTCACCCTACATCCGGTTAAAGACCATGATGTTAGGGCCTTTGCTGCTTCTAAGGCTTTTCAATCAGAAATCTCCATAGAACAGATTTTGTCAGCCTGTCACTAGAAATCCCATAACACCTTCACCCAGTTTTATGGATGGATGTTGCTTGGGCTGACTCAGAGCTTTTCCATCTCAGGCCTGTGGTGGCCGCTCAACAGGTACACCACCGGACCCAGAACTGAGGAGATTTTGTATATATGTAAACATGTACATAGTGTTAAATGTAAATATGTACAATATATAAAATAAAACAAAAAAACTGTGACTTGCTTCCCTTGGGAAGTTTATTTCTTATGGGACTGAACTCAGCCCTCTCTACCTATTCTCAGGTCTTCCTGAGAAAGAAGAGGGGGCAAACTTGGACTTCCGGTTAACCAGTCAGTCCTATCCTACCTTGACCTCTGGGGTCACCTGACCCTGGGTCAAATATGGGCATATTCAGTTTTGTTCTTTTATGAGTTCACACATGTCCCTAGCAGCTTACCCGCCTTCCAAGCGGTAGTTATTCAGCAACTGTCCATTGAATAGGATGTATTAATGTAATAAAATTGCAAATTTAATAATTAAATTATATTTTTATGAGTTAATACCCTATCCAATGGACAGGCAAGGCCCACCCAACCGGCCCCGCTATCAGCTTACTAGGGGTCTTACTAGGATTAGACATGAAAAAGATGCTATGACGTCACATTGTCTAGACAGGAAGAGGAATTACGATGCGCCACCTGGTGAATGCACTCTCCTGGCCGGTCCTGCCGGTATCATATACGGACGACTTTTTCTGACGTTTGGCGGGACCGGTCGCGCTGACCGGTAAAGCAATAGTCCATTGGATAGGATATTAACTTATAAAAATTTAATTTACTTATTAAATTTGCAAAATTGTGTATAAGTGTCTGTAAACAGTTAGTAGTAAGATAGACTGCAAATAAAATAGCAATACAACAATAATCTTAAGTTTGAAAACTTTTAAGTTGAGTTGAGTTGAGTAAATACTTGTATCTTGAAAACCATTGCATTTAAAGTATTTTGTTCAAATATAATATTCACCTACTTTTGGGTTAGCTGTAACAGAGTAACAACAAAAAGAGCTGTAGTGCACTGAATAGCTGAGCGATAGCTACTTTCAGGTTCTCATAGCTGAGTAAATGCACTAAATGACCTGCTGATTCACCTACTTTAGGGTCAGCTGATATTACATGCCTTGACAGAGGTTTGTGTTCTCTGAGTGCTCTTATTTACATTACTAGATGCTAGTGACAAAGGGACCAATATTGCTATATCTGTGTACAATGTGATACATTCCTTTGAGCACAAAATAAATTCGGTTGTACAGATCTATCTACAGATAGATAAAAAAACCAAATCAGTAAAGAAAATATCACATCCTTAAACAATGCACCAATTAAACTATTCCTTAAATTGAAAATTGACCCAAATGTTTGTACTACTTTGTTTAATCAAGCTTCAAAAAACTTGCAAGGTTGCACAAAATCAAGTAAAATGATACATAAAATACCCCTGTACACAACTTTATAAAAAGGCTAATTTGTGTGGATTACAGTTAGACAAGAAACCCCACATGTGGAATCATTTGTGGTAATTCATTATCAGCACCCTACCTAGTTAGAATAAACAAAGTCAGAGGGGGAGCAGATAGACCTTCCCTCAGATTTGAGGGACTTGGATGATATAATTCCAGGACTAAACACTAGTTTTATGTACAGAGGGTGAAGTTTATTATCATGATTAAGCCTATGGGTTTTCTGACGTGGGTGCTTTTCCCACCTCATCTCTGCACTGCCCCTAACTATTTTAATGGTTACAAGAGTGTGCTCAGAGAGTGCAATTGATGGCTTCTGGTTCTATTAAGATGATAAAACTGCTTAATTTACTGTGGTACAATCACAGTAAGGAAGCTACTGTTGTACTGACTCTTCATATAGTGAAAAGTAAATATTCTAGAGTTTTTATTTTTGATATACATGCATAACATATATAGATAGAAACTTTATTTCTAGAAACTGGTCTTTGGTTGAGTCGGCTTGTATTCCACAATTATTATTTTTTCTTTGAAAAAAATATAATTTAATCCAGTATTCACACTTGAATTCTGGTGTGATGTTGTTACTCTAATGAGGTATGTGGTATACCCTACATAATAATGTCCTTAGACAATTTTAGATGAAAGAGTGCCTTCAATGTTTTATCTTGCTTTATTTTTCTGACACATGTGATACTGTAATCATTATAAATTAGTATCTATCTATAAACAGGGTGCATGCTTACTTGAAGATCAAACTGTTAGTTCACCCCTAGTGTATAAAAGTGATGGGTGAAATCTCCATGAATGCTCCATGTAACATTTTATTTAATTGATAACTATCTGGCCTGGCACAAGGCTGATAGCATATTTATCAAATTTATCTGATTAACTATGCTAAATTAATTTTTCAAGTTGATGCAGGAATCCCAATTATTATTTTACAACACCACAGACCACATTTTTAATACCTCCACCAAGGAGCTCTACCAAGGAGGTTATGTTTTTGCCTGGGTTTGTCCGTCTGTCTGTCCATTTGTTTGTGAACAAGATAACTCAAAAACCTATGGACGAATTTTGATAAAATTTTCAGGATATGTCTGAAAAGGTAAAAGGAAAAAATGATTAAATTTTGGAAGTGTTCTGGATCACTATCTGGATCTTCTAGATCCATGAAATGTAATTTTAAAAATAACTCAAAAAGTTACAGATGGATTTTGATGAAATTTTCAGGAAATGTCCTAAATGGGACAAGGAACAAGTGATTAAATTTTGGGAGTGATCTCGATCACTGTCTGGATTATCTGGATCCATGCTTGGCAGGGTTCTGCGCTCTTGGAGTGCTCTTATTATATCCTATTTTACTTAATGAAGTTAATATGTATCCTTGTTCAATTTAATTTAGCTTCTATTCTTGCAATATTGCTTCTTACTAGTGGTGGGAATCGGACTTGAAAATCTGAATCGATTAATCGGAAAAGTTCAAAGATGATTAATCGAGTCGAATCGATTTTTGGGCCATTTTTCAAAATTCCTTGCATAAAAATACGGTCTGGACTACTGTCAGTGACAGATTTACAAATAATAATCTTGGTTTCCAGTAGAAATAACTGTCAGTAATTTTCCTTGAAATATATTAATCTTTACTGATATTTTAATGATATATTTGTTGTACTGTGGTTCTGTGTTATCTTTAATTCATTTACAATAATAGTTATTATAATATGTTATAATAATAATTATTTTCTGAAATAAAATGCATGTAAGTTCTGTAACTGTATTGTCAAGCAGTTTCACAACTTGCAGTTAAGTTTCATAGATGATAATTATGTAAACTTCTAAGTAGTGACAAATGTGTTGAAATAACATAAGTTTCCTCAGTGTGACAGAGTACAGCTACCGTAAATGGCCTTTTTAGCGCACCCGCCCTTGTAACCGCATCCCATTGCTTTTCAAGGCAATATACATGACAACTTCTACAGCACTGGGTGGACAATTACAGTACTACTGTACAGTAGACCGTGACAGTGCACACTTGCGGTTGGTTACAAAAGGTTTCTAATGATCGACTATTCTGCTTAAATCTTACCTTTCTTAATTTTCCTCAATATCCACATATTTTTTATATAATTCACGTATTTTTACTTAATAAATTGACATTTTTGCCATGAGTTTTGAGTTTGTTTATATCTACCGCCATATTTACAGGAAGTGGGTATTTTTGGTAGATTCTAAATGTCGGCACACCGTTATTCTTATGGATTGACCTATACTTCTTCCCGGAAAGTGGTTTATGATGGGATGCGCTTATAGGGGAATTTTTTCACCAAAAAATTGACAAAAAAATAGACTTTCCTTAGCGCACTGTGCGCTAAATAGGTCATTTACGGTAATTAAACTGAACACAATGGTGAAAAAATTATAAAAATTGGACAAGAAATAAGGAAGTTATGGCTATTTAAACATACATTAAACATAAAAACAAAGTACCGCGATCGCATAAATTCCTGATTATCGCCCATTTAAAACCACTTTACTTACCGCTGATGTTTCTGAGACTGTACCTTGTAGCCAGTTAGTTTGCCTTCATGTTTCTAATAATGCTATTCGTTGTAAAGCTACGCTAGTTGTGTGTTATTCCTGTATTGTAGCCAGTATTTCTATTATCGTCCACTCAAAACGTCTTCTGTGGTTTCGTTTTTTTTGTCGCCGAAGTTTCCAATAGGGATCGATGTAGATGCTAAAACGCGGAATCGAGTTTGAAAATCGAGTTCTCGGCAAATCATTCCACCACTACTTCTTACAGAATCAAAACTTTACAAAATAATTCACACTTAAGAGATTTTAAAAGGTTAAGGTTAGTGCTGCGCCGATTAGTGGTATATTCGATGCATTGATCGATGACAAAATCAAAAGCCGGAAAGGGGTTGAGGTCTAGCATGTTTCCAGTCAAATCAAATGAAAGAGGAAGTGATTTTCCATAAAATAAATATGGAGCAGTTTTGTCCCAAAATATTGCCTTAGAATTGTTGAAATGTACAAAAATATTATATGAAAGTGTGGATTAGTTATTTACTCTGTAAGTTTTGTATGATTTTAATGTCTGCCGATGCATCGAATGATGCATCGATCCCATGTGGGCGATAATCGAGTGTTTTTTGCAGACCGAGTTAAGGTTACTACGGCAAGGTCAAATCAAAGTCTCACTTAGACGTTGCTGATGTTGCACACCTACACCCCCTAACCAATGTCCATACCAAATATGAAATGGCCTGGACAAGCTTTTAAAGGTCAAGGTCACTATGGCAAGGTCAAAGATCAAATCAAGGTCACACTATGACAGTGTACACCTACATCCCCTACCCAATGTCCATACCATGTATGAACATCCTACACCTTACAGTTTCAGAGATATGGCAGCTACAAGATTTTAAAGGTCAGTGTCACAACAGCAAGGTCAAATTAAGGTCACACTATGACGTTGCACAACTACACCTCCCAACCAATGTTTACCTTTATGTTAGTTTTTTGACACAGAAACAAAGAAGCCCACCAATAAACTAATATTCCTGCGAAGGTAGCTTCTCTGATATTATTCTGTTCTGTTATGAATTTAAAGGGTCTGACATGTCCTATTTAATTAACCAACATTCTTGTTGAGAAAGGATATCTTTAATGTGTTACAAGATTCTTCACTTGATGTAAATTCTGACAGATTGTGAAGAAACTGAGCACAGTAAGTGTCACAACAGCAAGGTCAAATTAAGGTCACACTATGACGTTGCACAACTACACCTCCCAACCAATGTCCATACCAAATATGAACAACCTACACCTTATGCTGTTTGAGATATGGCCTAGACAAGTTTTCCCGCCGCCCAACCTGACCCGCCCAACCGGACACCATGGGTGAAAACAATACCCCAAAGCCTTTTAAGGCTGTGGGGTAGAAATGAATAGAACTGGAACAGGTTTTCCACTACAATATACCATTATGTTGAAATCCTGTTCATAGCAGAATTCTTGAAGTTCAAATCTTAAATTCACTGTATTTTAGAACCAAAATATTATGATCATTAGAGCTTGGACTGAGTAATTTCTTTGCATTGTTTACCTTTATGTTAGTTTTTTGACACAGAAACAAAGAAGCCCACCAATAAACTAATATTCCTGCGAAGGTAGCTTCTCTGATATTATTCTGTTCTGTTATGAATTTAAAGGGTCTGACATGTCCTATTTAATTAACCAACATTCTTGTTGAGAAAGGATATCTTTAATGTGTTACAAGATTCTTCACTTGATGTAAATTCTGACAGATTGTGAAGAAACTGAGCACAGTAACTTTTTGTTAGTTTATTAAGTTAAATTTGTCAAGTTTTGTCTTGTATAATGGAAATACTGCTGTTGGATTAATTCACGGTAAGAGATACAAATCTCTTTTTTTGGCTGATAAGCCCATGGTGTTGGTATACATGTTTTATCTTTTACAAATGAAATTTACTACATAATTAATTATATAGGGGATAAATTTAAAACGAATTTGAAACAGAATATCATGATAAAATTATTTGATGTATAGCTAGCCTATAATAATTTTTTATTACTCAGATTAACTTAATTTTTCTGCCTCAATAGAAATTTCCTTTTATACTCACCCATTCGTAAGTTTGCTAATTAGCATACTTATGAAAGGATGACATAAGAAAATATTAAGCTCTCCATGGGTTATTCACACTGTAACATTCTATGTAACTTTGGAAGTATTCAGATAGTACTCTATTACATTAATCATTTCTTGACATGAGAGAGTCCTAAAGCTTCTAATTAAACCCTCCTTTACTTCTCACACTACATCAAGCTGCATGTAGCTTCTCCCTACATTTATCTGATGCCATAAACTCCAGGTCACATCTGGATTGCAGTGTGTAACCAATGCTCACTGTTTATACTTTCCAGATGTCAAACATTTTAATCTCCATAATTTCTGTGAACACTGCAAATGTTGACAGCTCAGCTAATGAAAACATATCTGACAAGGAAATCTTCATGTTAGTATAGTAAGTCATAGTATTTAGTTAAGAGGAGAAGTATACCCTTTTATTATTGGTCAACTAGAAAGAGGCATATAGCAATATAAAGTCAAGATTAAAATCTAGCACAAATTCACATTTAGACAATTTTGGAACCATTCACCATGTATTTAAAAGTATATACTGGATTAAATACTGTTTGGTGGACTATTGAATCAATCAAGTAAGTGTGATTCAGTTTCTATAATGAATATCTATTTTAAGAATATGTAGTGTAGAACAGTTGCCATTTGTTGTGTCCATGACTTGTTGCTTTTAAGTTGGCCATAATTTCACAGGATATATATGAAAATTTAGAATAAAGAAATGGAAGTAAAGAAATGGAAAGTAAAATAGTCAATTTGAAAGGATAAAAAGATGGAGAATAATTTTCCGGTAAATATTTCATAATGAAAACCACTTAATAAATTGAATTGGATGTGGCTGTGTCACAGACTGGGCTTGAAACTGTGTACTTGAAAGTTGAAACATCTTTTCAATCTGATGGAAATAATATAAATGTGCAGAAAAATAATATTGGTAGGCCCTATGTTTTATCATTTACTAGCCACAATAAGGTTACAGTTTCTAATAAGGGATGAGACATAGCCAAGACTAGATTTAAAGGAAAATTTATAAGTTTACTACAGCAAGGTCAGACCGATTAAAATACTAACCAAGTCTTAAGGGTGTTGCACACAGGAAACGATCCTGCACGATCCGATCAGACAAAATATATAGACCATGGTGTTTCATTGTAATGTATGCACACACACTCTGATCCTATCAGATAAGACACTGCAAGACACGACCCGACATTTCTAAATTAGAAAAGTTTCTAATTTTTATCTGGTCGTAGGGAGGGGGATAGGGGGTTTCTCTACTGCCCATGTTATTTCAAGAGAACTGTGTGTAATAAATGCCTTGGAAAGGTGAGATAAAACAGGCTGCATCATTGAAAGGCATTTAATTGGTACAACATAGTCTTACCCAGAGCTCAAGTTTTTTTTTGAACTAAAATAATGGTGGACACAGCACAATATTAAATAAACTCTTACCCATCTTAGTTTAAATTAATTAGTAATTCTGCTTCTCCTAAAACATGTAATACTTCATTATGACACCAGATATTTATATTTCAAAAACATATTGTGAATTTTTAAGCTCAGGTAAAGGCTATGCAAATCACAAGATGTACAAGCAAAGTGAAAAAAACTGTTGTAAAATATCAAAACAAATGGATCGGATCGGATCCAGTGTGTTTTGACATGTCTGTGGACCTCCAAGTAAACTGTGGTTAATATGTCTGATCGTGTCGGGTAGTTTCCTGTGTGCAACACCCTTTAATGTCCAACACCACACAGGCTCTGTAATATAGCCTAGAGAGAATTTTAAGGGTCAAGTTTACTATAGCAAGGTAACATGTAAATTCAATGTCAAACAAGGCCACTGCCGCAGCGGTTATCTCCCGCCTTAGAATCAGTAAAAATGGAGAACTAAAGGAGATTTAAGGCCTTTAAGGCCTTAAGTAAGATGACCCCATTTTACATTGCAGAAGGGGTCTAAGGTAAAAGTCAGCAATTCAAAATAGTCTCAGGCCTTGACTTGGTATAAGTTGTTTTCACATTTGGAACCCCTAGTAGCAATGATAAGGGAGATAGAAGGCCTTTTAATAGGATAATCCTATCAAACATGTGATATGACGGCCATTTTGTTTTTGAAACTAGGCTAAATTACTATCAGGCTTACTTTCCTAGCAATATATATTATGCGCATATTTGATGAAGCTAGCTGCAATATTTCAAGTTTTAGAGCATCTTAATGATTTTTAAATAATTGGCTATGTCAGCCATTTTTTTTTTTTTCGAAATAAGGCAGAAATTTTTCTAATGCAAAACATTTGAAGGCCAGGACTTTTGATGGTCTGTTTTATATTCTGAAGCCATAGCACCAATAATAACAGAGAAATAAGGATGTTTTAGTGTGACGACCTCATTTAACCTTGAAGCAGGGGTCAAAGATCAAATTCAACACCTGGAAAAGATTCCCTGTCCATGTCGTCCTACAAGTTGTTTTCATATTCCAAATGTCTTACAGCAATATTTGGGGAGATATAAGGCCTTTTTAATAGGATAACCTGTCATTAAACATGTGATATGGCAGCCATTTTGTTTTTTGAACTAGTGCCAAAATTACTATCAGGCTAGCTTTTCTAGCCATATAGCTTTTGTGCAAATTTGAACAATCTAGCTGGAATATTTCAAGATTTAGAGCACCTTTATGATTTTCAAACAATTGGCTATGGCGGCCATTTTGTTTTTCAAACTGAGGCTAAAATTTTGCAGAAACAGGTTTTCATAGCCATAAACATTCCCTGCAAATTTGGTGAAGATATCATTATAAATAAATGAGATATTAAGGTTTATGCAAAAACGTGATGAATGGACGGACGGACGGAAGGCGTTTTATAATCTCCCAACCTCGGCCTTCGGCCACAGGCGGGAGATAAAAATTTATTGAAAACCAGCCTGTTCTGAAAACACTGATCAAACTTCTAACAGCCATACTGAATAAATTTTTTCAGTGGTCTCTCCAGTTTGTAACCTGATGTATGATGCAGGATCTCTGGATGACCAATGAAAAAATTTATTCAAAACCAGCTTGTTCTGAAAACACTGATCAAACTTCTACCAGCCATGCTGAATAAATATTTTCAGTGGTCTCTCCAGTTTGTAACCTGATGTATGATGCAGGATCTCTGGATGACCAATGAAAAAATTTATTCAAAACCAGCTTGTTCTGAAAACACTGATCAAACTTCTACCAGGCATGCTGAATAAATTTTTTCAGTGGTTTCTCCAGTTTGTAACATGATGTGTGATGCAGGATCTCTGGTTGACCAATGAAAAAATTTATATTCAAAACTAGCCTGTTCTGAAAACAATAATTAAACTACTACCAGCCATGCTGAATAAATTTTTTCAGTGGTCTCTCCAGTTTGTAACCTGAAGTGTGATGCAGGATCTCTGGTTGACCAATGAAAAAATTTATTCAAAACCAGCTTGTTCTGAAAACACTGATCAAACTTCTACCAGCCATGCTGAATAAATTTTTTCAGTGGTTTCTCCAGTTTGTAACATGATGTGTGATGCAGGATCTCTGGTTGACCAATGAAAAAATTTATTCAAAACCAGCCTGTTCTGATAACACTAATTAAACTTCTACCAGCCGTGTTGAATACATTTTTTCAGTGGTCTCTCCAGTTTGTAACCTGATGTGTGATGCAGGATCTCTGGTTGACCAATGAAAAAATTTATTCAAAACCAGCTTGTTCTGAAAACACTGATCAAACTTCTACCAGCCGTGTTGAATAAATTTTTTCAGTGGTCTCTCCAGTTTGTAACCTGGTGTGTGTTCTCAAAACAATGATCATATTTCTACCAGCCAAAGTTATTTAGTTAAGCTATCAAAGGTTGACTAAATAACTATCTCAGATATTAAAAATGTTGGATCCACTAAATATTTGAAAAATTTTTTCAGATCAATGTTACAACACAGCAAGAGAATTCAAGTATGTTCATTCTAAGAGTGGGAATGCAACAGTGCAAAAATTATTCAAAATTTGAGACTATCGAATAGTCTCAAATTAGATTGGAGTCACTTAAAAGTAAAACTGAAACAATACTTCATATGTTTGTCACAAAAATTTATAAAGAATAGAATGGGATTAACTGTTTCTTTCTCTGTATTCAATATTATATTTAGTCATTCTTTAACTGATCACAATCAAATTCCTATTAATACAATTTTACTAGTAACCAAAAAAATCCATATTTGATGCTGCTTTTAAGGAAAGAAATCTCAACATAAAAATGGTACTGTCTCACTTGCGAGAAATTTATATTGAGCAGCAAATGTTAAACTGCATTAATGGCACTGAATCAGCTTCTAATAAAATATGGAATAGAAGAATAATTATGCCATTACTTCGAGTTTAAGGTCACTTCAATGTAGTCGTAGGGCTTTTCTGTAACATCAGTTACACATGTAACTGCAAAATATAGACCAAATATATCATACGATTTTGGTATACTTAGCAGCAACATAGAAAACCTTGAGCTCAGTAAAATTCTTGCACACCTTCAGGACTAGATACATCAACTTACCAAATTTAAATTAAATCTGTCATGCAGTTTTGAAACACTCTCCAGAAATTAAGACAATTAAATTCAATATAATTATGTTATCACTAGGAGTTTAAGGTCAACTTAAAATAGGCCACACCTTGAAGACCAGTTACGTCTACATACCAAATCTGATTTGAATCTGTGAAGCCATTTTTAAGCTATCGCCCACAAATTGCAAACGTTAACTTCAATATAATTGTGGTATTAGTAGGAGTTTAAGGCCATCTTAAACCAGGGCACATATCAATGACCAGCAACATCCACATGCTAAATTTGAATTTCATCCGACAAGTATTTTTTTAAATATATTCCAGAAACAAAGTGTGACAATGATGCTGGTCATGTATGTGATCCATCACAGCTGCTAGTGACACAAGACTGTTACAAACTGTAAACCCTAAACTCAAACCCTAAACTCACAAATTTATAAAATATCAGCAATTTATTGTAACCTTACAAAAGAGACCTGTTTTTCTTTTTGTCTAGATAAATGTACATGATGAATATCAATGAAAAAATCTCAATTACCATATCTTCCAAATACTAAAAAATTGTCCCAACCTTAAACTAAATGTTAGCTTGCAGCTATGAGAAAGTTCAAGGTAACCTTTTCATGCAGGTTCTGTTCAAGGTATGTTACATCCACAACATAAACATAGCTAGAATTGCATTTGAAGTACTATTCAAAAATTGCCAAACTTAAAGTGAATATAATTCTTCTGTTATTACTGTGGTTTTTATGGTCACCCTATATACGCACTTATCTATAACCAGTTACATATACATGCAAAATTTAAATTGAATCTCTCAAGCTATTTCCAGTATCTCTGCAAAATATGGACCAAATATATCATACGATTTTAGTATACTTAGCAGCAACTTGGAAAAACTTGAGCTCAGTAAAATTCTTGTACACATTAAAAATTTTTTTTAAAACTTAAACTCAATATAATACTTTTATACATTCGAGGTTAAGGTCACCTTTAAATAGGGCACACCCTGAGAACCAGTTACAACCATATTCCAAATTTAAATTGAATCTGTCAAGGCATTTTTGAAATACTGTCAAGAAAGGAAAAACCTATACTCAACATAAGTATGTCACTACTGGTAGTTTAAGGTCACCTTAAAATACAGCACACTTTGAAGACCAGTTACATACACATGCCAAATTTGAATTTAATCCATCATGCCATTTTTGATAGATTGTCTTGACACCAAATGTGATGACACTGACCATACATGTCCCCCATCACAGCTGCTAGTGAGACAAAACTGTTGTAACCTTAACTCATAAGTTGTGAATGAAAACTGCAGTTAATTGTAACTTTACAAAAGAGACCTTTTTGTGGTCTATATATATATATATATATGTGCATGATGAATATCAATGAAAAAATCTCAATTACATATACATGAAAAATGTGAATGAAATCTCTCAAGTTATTTTCAGTGCACTCTACAAAAAAATAAAAAACCTTAAACTCAATATAATACTTTTATACATTTGAGATTAAGGTCACCTTAAAATAGGGCACAGTTACAACCATAGTTGGGAACCAGTTACAACCATATGCCAAATTTAAATTGAATCTGTCAAGGCATTTTTGAAATACAGTAAAGAAAGGAGAACCCTAAAACTCAAAGGAAAACTCAATATAAGTATTTACTACTGGTAGTTTGAGGTCACCTAAAATACAGCACACTTTGAGGATCAGTTACATCCACATCCACAATTTATGTCCTCCATCATAGCTGCTAGTGAGACAAAACCGTAGCAACCTCAAACTCATAAGTTTTAAATGAAATCTGTAATTTACTGTATCTTTACAAAAGAGACCTTTTTTGGTCTAGATATATATGTATATGATGTATCAATGAAAAAGTCTCAATACCACATAAAATATGTTCCAAACACCAAACAAATTGCCCCAACCTTAAAGTCAATGTTAGTTTGCAGCTGTCAGGGAGCTTAAGGTAATCTTTCCATGAAGGTTTTGTACAAGGTTTGTTATGTCCACATCTTAAGCATGCTTAGAATTGCACTCTATTTGAAACATTCTTCAAAATTTTCCCAAACTTAAAGTGAATATAATTCTGGTATTACTGGGTGTTTTAGGTCACCTTAATGTATCGCACTTATTTCTGGCCAGTTACATATACATGCACAATTTGAATGAACTCTCAAGTTATTTTCAGCATACTTTATGGAAGGATAAAAAACTTAAACTCAACATAATTCTTTTATACATGGGAGTTTAAGGTCACCTTAAAATAGGAGACACCTTGAAAACCAGCTACAATCACATGCTAAATTTGAATTGAATCTTAAACTCAATTTGAATTGAAACTTAAACTCAATATAAGTATGTTACTACTGGGAGTTTAAGGTCACCTTAGGGTAGAACTTGAGGATCAGTTACATCCACATGCCAAATTTGAATTTAATCTGTCAAGCCATTTTTTGAGATACTGCCCGCGAACAAAAGTGTGACTACTACAGACGACGCCACAGAAGAGAGGACAAAGTGATCCCTATATGCCATCAAGCATAAATGCTGGTGACACAATAAGATCATTAAGTCTTCAAACCACTGTGCTACCTCATCTGATCCTGTTCCTAACTCAATCCTAAAAAATAAGTTTACCTTGGATATGTTCTATTTAGCTTTATACCAAAATTGTCAATCTTTCAACAGAATTGGGTTATTTTCCCTCATACTTTAAACATGCTTTGGTGAAATCCTATATGAGAAAAGCCAAGTTTTGATCACAGTTGTCTGAAATACCACAGTTGGCATGTGGATGTAACTGAGAAATATCAGAAATATGACAGTCTCTTGAACTAAGTGTTGCTAGAAGCTTTCTTCAAATTCCTGTGGAGTCTGTTCAACTGGGGACTAGGGAGTACAAAAGTGAAGTATTTGCATAATCCAGTCTCGCCATAATGAGTAAGTGCACTAGGATATTACAAGCATCTTTGGTGATGTATTTCCTAATTCTTTCTTTGTCTCTGAGATGGAAGTTTGCTGATTTGCAAACCAAGAATATATGGTCATACATAGTGTTTCTTTGAAGGTAAGTTCAGTGTTCCTCGCACTCTGTGGTATCTTAATGGAAGAATAACTTGATGAAATCATGTCTGTGGAGAGCTTCCTCATAAAATGTGATGTCTTAAAAATAACTACATGTACTTCACATTGTTCTTCATTTAGTTTGAACCTGTTAGTGGACATCCACAGACTTATTTCACAAATACAATCCTTAAGTTTTTCATTGGCAAATGTTAGAATTTGGAAAATTGAGAATTTTCACTGGAAATGTTAAAGGTTACATACAGCTGGGGTTCATCTGCATACATATGATACTAGTCTGGCTACATATAGATTGAATATTCAACTGACGAAATGATGTAACATTGAGGCACACTAAAAAGGAAATAAGAAAGTATAACCATCTATGTACACTTCTTGAGAACGATCCTGCAAATATGATGTAAACCATTCTAAGGCTGTAGCTTTGATACCCATTTGATTTTTAATCCTCTGTATCATAAGAGGTCAATTGTGTCATAAGCTCCACCTAAGTCCAAAAGAATAAGAACAACACCTTATCTAATCTAATCTACTGCTTTGCACAATTTCTTCCCTACACTGGGGAACTCTGCGCTAGGTTAAAATTAGTGTTCAAAAGTATAGTGGGGGACGGTCTAGGTCAGTAAACCATGATTATGGGTGTGACTGGAGGGAAATTGCCAAAAGGGAAAACTTGGGTTGAAAAGGTGAGTCTAAAGATGTTTCCTAAAGGATGTCACAAAGGGTCTATTTCTTATGTGGAAAGAAAGAGGGTTCGGGGATGAGGCGTAATGACTAATCAAGTTGAACAATGTTTATTTGTGAACCATACAGTCAAAAAAGGTATGAACGATCTTGAGTTCTGGGATACTATGTCTAGTATTTCTAGACGAGGTGTATGGGTTGATTATTTCACTAAGGTATGCTGATTGTCCATGTTTCAGAAATGAAAAATTTGTCAGTGATGTGGTCTTTAATAAACTGTACCCAGTATTTAACTGTAAGCCAGTGAAGTTTTTTAGTTGGGTAGTGATATGGAAAAACTTGAAAGAACGAGTGACAACCCTGCAGAGTGAGTTTTTCAGGTTACAATCTTCTGCACTAAAAATCTGTGAGTGATGCAAACAAGGAATTGCAGTAGTCAAATCTACTACTCACTATGGCATTTGCCAGAACTACTAATGTAAGGTCTAAGAGGTAATGAATTCTGTAGAGGGTCTCTTGCATGAACTAGGATGGATTTTGCAACTTGAGAGACATGGACCGAGACCTCTATTTGAGTCTGGATTCATTAATGTGTTATTGTGAAGGCCTGTCTTAGCACGGTGTTGATAGGCAGAGTAGAGGGATACATGTTGATTATGGTACTGATATACACAATGAGCCTGTCACACAATGTCACACAAAGAAGCTACTGAAACAGTTTAACCCCACAAGAACACGAAGATCCTCAGATAGCTTAACTCACACTGTCTCCAAGCCAATCCACAGCACCACAAATATTCTTCTTACATTGCTTGTAAATCTGCCAATTGAAATAAGAAGGATTGAAGAACTTGTCAGTATTAAAAATGGCTTTATTGTTATTTGGATTACTGTTCAACGAAATATTTAGTCACCTTTTGAAAATTGCCACGTGTCACTAAATAATTCGATAGATTTTTCCATTTTAAAGATCGATTTTAATATCACTATTATTGTATGAAAACTGAGGTAGTATCTTTAGAAAAGTACAATATTTCCTAACTAAAAAGCAGATACTCGGGGCTAACTGTACATCAATTTCCCCAAAATTCTTTAGCCTGCCAGTAGAGATACAACCAATGAGAGAGGACCGTCATTTTAAGTGGTCACCCGAACCACTATGTAGTTGTAACTTGGACTGAACCCAGGTCCTCTGTGTTCCGAGACAAGTACGTTACCCAATAAGCCACAGTAACAGAGGTTTGTTAGTTTTATTTAAAATGTAATCAAGCAATTGAATTTTAGACAAAAATAGTGCTAGATGGACAATCAGAAAAACACGGAAAACATTCTTAAAACCATTGAATTTATTTTATATTAATAACAGACATTTGGTGCAACATTCAATCAATCAATGTATCATTTATAACAGTAGTGACTAGTAAAACATTCAACTGAGAAAATTTACACCTTCCAACTAAATTAGTCCACAAAAAGAAAGAAAAAAATCAACAATACTGAGAAACCACATTCACAGGTCCACATACGAGAATGCATTCAGATTCTCCATGTTTCACCTGATGAAAGATACTTACAAATGCTGAAAAAAAATCACTGGGATCCCAACCAGAAACACTGATGGTCCATTCATTGAAAATTGAAGAACTAAGCAAAGGAGGGGCCACAATAATTATCTCTTATCAATACTGTACAACTCCTGTTGTACAAGAGGACATTTTCATCATCTTCATACTAACATCTCCATTTAATTTAAATCTGATGAAAAAATTCCTCAGCTTCCTGACCTTGAGTTTTTTTTGAGTTTTTTTCAGTTTATAACTTCCATGAGATTAAGTACATCCACTGGAGTATTCAGGATAATTTACACAGTGGCAAAATACAACTGAGATATACATGAGATATAGAAGTGTAGTGTATTAACAGTTGGTACAAAACTGGTGTTTATTACTTCTGACATCTGAGTTAATAATTTCAATGAGATTAATTACAGTCACACGTTCAACCAGGGTATTCATGACAATTACACAGTGGCAAAATTTAAAAAAAAAAACAATAACATGGAGTGTACAGTTTAGTAACAATACACCTTGGTGCATGTTACTTTTCACATTTCAGTTTATACTTTGAAAAAGATTTATTTCACCCACATACTGAACCATAATATTCAAGAAAATTTAAACAAAAGCAAAAGACAGTACAATAAAGTGCAGTGTATGTTGATCGCTAATACAAAAAGGTATATATTACTTTTCAAATTTCAGTCCATTATTTCAAGAAGACTAATAATAGTCACATGCTGATCAAGAGTATTCATAACAGTTTACACATTAGCAAAATACAATATAGACCTCGGCAAAGTACTGTAAAAATTACTTATAGTACTCAAAATAACATAAAGTAATGAAGAATTCAGGGTAAAAAGCATTGAAATCATAAATATCGTTATCATAAACTAGGCAAATATTCTCATGAAAACATATCTGACACAACCAGTGCCTGAGAACGGCCATTGGTATTGCCACAAAATCACAAAAACAATCACAGATTGGTGACCTAAATCTGGATGCAACCACCTTTGAGGAGGGCCAAGCAACTAGGTAGACCCCACCTTGTGTGAAAATATGAACCAGCTCAGATGTATAGTTTTTTAGTTATGCAGACAAACAAACAAATAGAAAAAAAGCATAGGAGATGCCCATACCCCAACAGCCTGGGGGAATGATTTTCAGCACCATTAGATATAGCAGTTACACAGAACAGAGATCAGAAGACTTTCTCAGCAAAGAGTTGGACATGATCCTGCACACCTAAACCCTCAAACCAATATCCCTACAAAGTACCAATTCCTACACATTACGCTTTCAGAGATATAGCTCGGACAAGATTTAAAGGTCAAGATTACTACAGCAAGGTTCAAAGGTCAAATCAAGGCCACTTCATTATGGTGTAGAATAACATCTCCTAACTAATGTCCATGCCAAGCATCAACTTCTTAGTGCTTCTGAGATATGGCCCAGACAAGGTCAAGATCAAATTAAGGTCAAACCATGATTCTGCAGATGTACACACCCTAACCAGTGTCCCTACCATCAAATGAAGATCACACTCTGATGTTGCACACCTATATCCCTAACCAATTTCCGTACCAAGAATCAACTTCCTTTACAGTTCCTGAGATATAGCCCAGACAAGATTTTCAAACTCAAGGTCATTATGGTAAGGTCAAATCAAGTTCACACCATGACAATGCACACCTACACAACCAAACCAATGTCTCTACCAAGTATCAACACTATTTCTGAGATGCAGGCTGGATAAGCTTATTCCTGTAATTGCTGCCAGCCCAGATGCCATGGGTGAAACAATACCTGCACAGCCCTCAAAAGCTGTGGGGTAGCAAGCAGAAAGATCTGATTAAAATACCCTTAACCTTCCCCTTCCAGGGAAAAGGACAATTAGTTCTTTCCCGTAGCTTTCCAGTGAAATTAAATATGATTCTGGCTATCTTTAAAGAGTATAATAAAGGTAAAAGAGTATTAGTATTCATGGCAACCCTTACGTGTGCAATCCATAATATATATTATTTTATCAAATCTTCTTCATATCAATTATACTCTCTCTTAGCTAATATGTTCTTCTATGAAAGACTATTTCATAAACATCCTTAATGTCTGATCAGTATTGATTACGGAGGCACCTGCATGATTTACCTGTTAACCAGAACGCATCATGCTGATGTATGAAGCAAATCTGCCAAACTGAATGTTTCTGTCTTTTCATATCATGTAGCTTACTGACAATGCCCACATTTTCACTGGCCATTCATTTTAGCTACTTCAGCAAACAGCTTAATGAAGAGTAATATTTAAAATTTGTATTCATCTTTTCAGCAGAAACTAACCACTAGGTAAAAATTCATATCAGTGAATATCTTAAAATTGTGAAAATTAAATAAAAAATGAATAAGTGTAAAATTTAGCGAAATTTTCTTTCAGCTAAAATTCCACTTATACAGTAAATCTTTCTGACTCTTATATTGTTACATACATTTGTCAGCTTTGAGAGTCATATATATCACCAACATGCTGATATACATAAATACATACTACATGTCCACTCTTATAGCACTTCAAAATAGATATAGATCGCCCCTCCACTTAACATATTATACAAGGTACTTGTAACTTTACCTCACAAAATAACTATCAACTTTTCAAAGCTAAAAAAACTAACATAACTGTCTTTTTTTTCAAACTATTACAAAACATATTTATACCAAGGAAGCTTATACATTATCAAGGTACCAATATTAAGGGCTTTTGAGGATTTCAAATACTCAATGTACTGAATATAGAAACAAAAATAGCATGTCTCTTGCTTAAAGTGAAAGCAATTTGAAAGACTTTAAATCACAGGCACTTAAAATATGTCTTTGTCACCTATATCACATGCACAGCTGAAATTTGTTTTTTTTTTTATCTAATTTTATAATAGAGGTTATATTACTGGGCTTGGGAAAGACCAACAATCTTTCCCACTAGGGGTGGGACGAGTACAAATAATTCGGGTCGATTACTCGCGTACCAAAAATCGGCTCGACATCGAGCACTCGCGAAGTTTAGTATCCACCATTACAGGAACCAACATCCAATATGGCGGCTCCCGTAAACAATAAAAATATAGAGATAAAAGCTTTGAATCGCTTGAATTAGCTGATGTCATCATATAATATACTTAATATTATGTTAAAAATGGTGGATTATGCGATTTAATGCTAGCAAGGT
The DNA here is from genome assembly GCA_964017235.1 of Sabellastarte sp. h YS-2021. Lineage (NCBI taxonomy): Eukaryota > Metazoa > Annelida > Polychaeta > Sabellida > Sabellidae > Sabellastarte > Sabellastarte sp. h YS-2021. The sequence continues at coordinate 22,842,383 of OZ024933.1, read as the reverse complement.
ATTTTATTTATTTCTTATTTCCTAAAAAACGTAACCGCTTCAATAGGTTGTTATATACACACGAGTAGTCGACTCTTAAAATTGGGATCGAATTTTCGTGAAATTTGCCTCGCTCGGCGAGTGTCGACTGCTCGGTCGCACCCCTATTTCCCACAAGCTACAATCACTTGGATTTGAACCCACAGTCACAGATAATGGTAGCCAAGCGATCACTTGCCAAATCTGATAACGACTGGGTCACTGAGGTCCCCAGTACCATCACCACATCAATAGCTGTCAATTTGTGATTACTTCTATAAATAAAACACAATCTTTTTATACTGCTAATTTATGTCAAAAGTATATACAAATAATTTTCATGCAATTAGTGCTGCGACGATTTTTTGTAGAAGTTCGATAATTCACTTGTTTACTGCCCCCATTTCAAAGTTGGGTTCAAACCTCTAAAATTTGGACTTTGAAAAACATTTAGAAATCACCAAGGTCAGACCACATCCCAACGGATCCTATTATCGCCCATCTATGAAACCTGGATTTTAATGAAAACATGGTGAAATTTATTCAAAATATCCATGGTTTTTATATTTTTTGCATATTTTCAACAAAGTGACAAGACTTTTTTGTCAGATTTCTGCATTTTTACTGGTTTTGACAATGTTATTTCGATGATCGGACTAGATCAAAGTTCACTGACTTGTACAAACCTGATATTCCAAGCAATCTCACAGCACTACATACAACCACTAAGATAAAACTAGAGGAATGCTTTTGCTAACAAAAGCAAAGCGTCCCTTAAAGTTTAAAATGCTTTGTGGTTTTAATAAGCATGCTGTAAAGCTAAGAATGCACAAAGCTGCACCGTATGCTTTCCCAATACCTCTTAATACATTCTGAAGCTATAAAAGCAACAATAAAGGAGATATAAGACAAAAACTCCAAAGCAGCTATTTATGACCCCAGTTTGGCCCATAAGGGAGGGTCGGGGGGTAAAACTGACCGGCTATTTAGATTCTCCACATATGCTTTCCCAATACCTCTTAATACATTCTGAAGCTATAAAAGCAACAATAAAGGAGATATAAGACAAAAACTCCAAAGCAGCTATTTATGACCCCAGTTTGGCCCATAAGGGGGGGTCGGGGGGTAAAACTGACCGGCTATTTAGACTCTCCAGATATGCTTTCCCAATACCTCTTAATACATTCTGAAGGTCTAAAAGCAACAATAAAGGAGATATAAGGCAAAACTCCAAAGCAACTATTTTATGACCCCAGTTTGACCCATAAAGGGGGGTCGGGGGATAAAACTGACCAGCTATTTTGATTCTCCACATATGCTTTCCCAATACCTCTTAATACATTCTGAAGCTATAAAAGCAACGATAAAGGAGATATAAGGCAAAAACTCCAAAGCAGCTATTTATGACCCCAGTTTGGCCCATAAAGGGGGGTCGGGGGATAAAACTGACCAGCTATTTTGATTCTCCACATATGCTTTCCCAATACCTCTTAATACATTCTGAAGCTATAAAAGCAACGATAAAGGAGATATAAGGCAAAAACTCCAAAGCAGCTATTTATGACCCCAGTTTGGCCCATAAGGGGGGGTCGGGGGGTAAAACTGACCGGCTATTAAGACTCTCCTCATATTCTTTCTCAATACCTCTTAATACATTCTGAAGCTATAAAAGCAACAATAAAGAAGGAGATATAAGGCAAAAACTCAAAATCAGCTATTTTGTGACCCCAGTTTGACCCATTGGGGGGGGGGGGGGGGGGTAAAACTGACCGGCTATTTAGACTCTCCACATATGCTTTCCCAATACCTCTTAATACATTTTGAATGTATAAAAGCAACAATAAAGGAGATATAAGGCAAAACTACAAAGCAACTACTTTATGACCCCAGTTTTACCCATAAGGGGGGGTTGGGGGATAAAACTGACCGGCTATTTAGATTCTCCACATATGCTTTCCCAATACCTCTTAATACATTCTGAAGCTATAAAAGCCACAATAAAGGAGATATAAGTCAAAAACTCCAAAGCAGCTATTTATGACCCCAGTTTGGCCCATAAGGGGGGGTCGGGGGGTAAAACTGACCGGCTATTTAGACTCTCCACATATGCTTTCCCAATACCTCTTAATATATTCTGAAGCTATAAAAGCAACAATAAAGGAGATAAAGGCAAAAACTCAAAATCGGCTATTTTATGACCCCAGTTTGACCCATAAGGGGGGGTCGGGGGGTAAAACTGACCGGCTATTTAGACTCTCCATATGTGCTTTCCCAATACCTCTTAATACATTCTGAAGCTATAAAAGCAACAATAAAGGAGATATAAGGCAAAAACTCAAAATCAGCTATTTTATGACCCCAGTTTGACCCATAAGGGGGGGGCAGGGGGTAAAACTGACCGGCTATTTAGACTCTCCACATATGCTTTCCCAATACCTCTTAATATATTCTGAAGCTATAAAAGCAACAATAAAGGAGACAAAGGCAAAAACTCAAAATCGGCTATTTTATGACCCCAGTTTGACCCATAAGTGGGGGTCGGTTTAAAACTGACCAGCTATTTAGACTCTCCATATATGCTTTCCCAATACCTCTTAATACATTCAGAAGCTATAAAAGCAACAATAAAGGAGATATAAGGCAAAAACTCAAAATCAGCTATTTTATGACCCCAGTTTGACCCATAAGGGGGGGCCGTGGGGTAAAACTGACCGGCTATTTAGACTCTCCACATATGGTTTCCTATTACCTCCCAGTACATTTTATAGCTCTAAATGCAATACTTAAGAAGATAATAGGGGGGTTGGCCTAAATTTAAGGCTTTCAGATTGGAAGGTGTCACAAAATCACTCATAAATGAGACATTTTTCAAGGGATTGCTCCCAAAATCTAATCAGCTCGCGTTTTCGATAGCATGAACAGGTGTGTCAAATTATAAGGCTCTGTAGCAAGTAGTTTTTCCTGAACTGTGATGACGGCGGGGTGTACTTCAAAAAATAGTTTTTGATCACGTGACCTTCATAAAGGTCAAAGGTCAAATTTAAGCATGCAGAAAAATTTTCCCACGCCTAAGGTATATAACTGCCAAATATGGTTTGAAACCTTCTAATAATAAGGGAGATATTCAAGGGAGACCATAATGCGGCGGCGGCGAGGAAACTGAGGCGAAAACAAATAAGCGCCCTTTCAGGGACGCTTAATTACTTAATCCTATTCATTTTCAAACCATACATACTGTGTGGAACACACACCAGGACAATTCACCAAAGATTTTAAATGTCTTATCTACACTCAGGACATTCATGACTAGAGATCTGAGGGAGTTTGCTAGAATATTAACAGTTTTTTGTCATTTCTATTTTTACTTTACTTATTCTTGTCTAGAAACTTTGCCCCATATTTTCATACATTTGAGCCACATAACACGGGTTAAGGCCATACAGAAATGTACACATGAAACTCACTTGGTACAACTGCTGCAGATATCAGTCCCTTTAAACAGAACGAAATGGAGAAGACATGTTCAAAATTGACCTAGAAATAAGGATGTTGTGGCCATTTTGACAGGATGTCTATACTAGATGCTGATAATACCCATCAGTCCCAATAAAAGCAGTGAGAATTCTTCAAAATGAAACTTATGTTGTAGAATTAACAAATGACGAGAAAGTGGTTGTGAGACATTTTACACCAAGTAGCGAAATTACCATCATGAAGGTGAAGCGTGAGCTATGACTTGACCTTTTTAGTTTTCCTTATCTTTTAGGCTGAAAATTGTTCTTACTTTTGTAAAATAGAGTCTTTTGGTCGAAGATTGGGTGCTATAAAGGTTAACTAGGATTAGGTTTACTTATAAAAGCTCTTATAACCCCTAGATCGGAATCAAGAATTTCTATTCTAACAGGAAATATTTTAAAAGTAACATATTTCTTACATTGTTTAAGCCGTTCTTTAAAAACCATAGCCAAAATAAACAAATTACCAAAGAGAAAGTGCTATAAACCATGATAAGGTTCCATTCAATTTGATAGAGCAACAGCGTTACTTTTTCTGTAATTCAGCGATTAATGAATAGGAGAAGTTACAAGGACTTCACGGATGAAAAATCTCCTCGATTAGAGAAATCATATTCACTGACAAAGTTGTGTGTTGTTAGAATTGTTTTTGGGAGCATATAAGCAAGGTCCATCACACCAGTTCCCAATACTGTACAAGAAAACTTCACTAATTCTTCATTTTTATGAAATCAATAGAATTAATTTTCACTGATGGAGAGTTTCTACTTGAGAACTTAATACGGTTTAAAAAATTTACTGGTAATTAGTTTTCACTATGCAAACCCATTAGCCTAGTGAAAATTTCAACTTATACAGTAGGTGACTGGAACATCTCATATTGCCATTGGTGCTTTTGCACCCCCTAGCAGTGGATATTCGATATATATTACTGAACACTATTTATAATTTGTAGTCACTTATAGGTATTTTTTATTCTCCACATGTAAAATAGTGGAAATGCTCACTCAGTATTATTATCCATCATACAAATGGATAATGAAAATCAATTCCCTCAGAAAATGCAACTGTAACGATTTACCGTGTCTAACTGATAATATCGGACAGAGTGTCATTCTAAAATGTGTCCTCTACTGATGTGAATCCATTTCATACAAAATTGAATAATTTGGCTGAATACTTCTGTTAGATCTTCCTAACTACTGACAAAGAAGAAAAAATAGCATCAGAGATACCCATACCCCACAGCCTAGGGAAATATCTTTAACACCATGAGATATAGAAGCGCTGTAACAGTACAAAGTTCAGGATACTTTCAGAGCACTGTCAGTTATATAAAGGTCCAAACAATGTTTAAATAGAGAAAACAATGTCTAAGAGAAAGATAATGCAGGTACTTTATCTACATCTGGCATGGCAGAATTATGGTTTAGATGTTTTGAATATTACCATGCATATAGAAGTGGTAATACATTCATTGAATGGTTATGTGTGGTGTTGGAGAAAACTCTGTGGCTCACTTGATGAAATTCCATCTGTTACAATGGGAAGTTGTAAAAGAAAAATTCTTAATGAATTCTAATATGACTTTAACAGTGCTTAATCTGCATCAAAAGACAGACCCAAAGGTGCAACAAGAATTTAATGGTCAAGGTCACTATGAAAAGGTCAAATCAAGATGACACCATGATGCTGCACACCTACAACCCCTAACCAATGGCCCTACCAAGCATCAACTTCCGTCACCTTACGGTTTCCGAGATTTAGCCCGGACAAGATTTTATAGGTCAAGGTCACTAAAGCAAGGTCAAAGGTCAAATCAAGGTCAGACCATGACATTGCACACCTACACCCCTAACCAATGTCCCCACCAAGTGTCAACTTCCTACACCTTACGGTTTCCGAGATATAGCACGGACAAGAGTTTATATGTCAAGGTCACTATGGCAAGGTCAAAGGTCATATCAAGGTCAGACCATGACGCTGCACACCTACACCCCCTAACCAATGTCCCTACCAAGTATCAACTTCCTACACCTTACAGTTTCCGAGATATAGCCCAGACAAGATTTTAGAGGTCAAGGTCACTACAGCAAGGTCAAAGGTCAAATCAAGGTCAGACCATGACGTTGCACACATACACCCCCTAACCAATGTCCCTACCAAGTATCAACTTCCTACACCTTACAGTATCCGCGATATAGCCCAGACAAGATTTTATAGGTCAAGGTCAAAGGTCAAATCAAGGTCAGACCATGACATTGCACACCTACGCCCCCTAACCAATGTCCCTACCAAGTATCAACTTCCTACACCTTACGGTTTCCGAGATATAGCCTGGACAAGATTTTATAGGTCAAGGTCACTATGGCAAGGTCAAAGGTCAAATCAAGGTCAGACCATGACGTTGCACACCTACACCCCCTAACCAATACTCTACCAAGTATCAACTTCCTACACCTTACGGTTTCCGAGATATAGCCTGGACAAGATTTTATAGGTCAAGGTCACTACAGCAAGGTCAAAGGTCAAATCAAGGTCAGACCATGACGTTACACACCTACACCCCCTAACCAATATCCCTACCAAGTATCAACTTCCTACACCTTACGGTTTCCGAGATATAGCCCGGACCAGATTTTAGAGGTCAAGGTCACTACGGCAAGGTCAAAGGTCAAATCAAGGTCAGACCATGACGTTGCACAGCTACATCCCCTAACCTATGTCCCTACCAAGTATCAACTTCCTACACCTTACAGTTTCCGAGATATAGCCCGGACAATCTTTTTCCCGCTGCCCGCAAACCCGCCCGCCCGCCCATCCAGACACCATGGGTGAAAACAATACCCCGACAGCCCTTAAGGGCTGTGGGGTAAAAATCTATTCTGACATGAATTTAACTGACAGTGTAAAGGATTGGACAAGCTAACCACAATCCAACCGATCAGACAAAAAAGTTGAAACTCATATCATATACCTTGTCTCTCTGTAACAACACTGAGACCGTATACAAGATAGATTTTATCTCGAAACATTCCCTATTTACTAGGATCAGTACATCAGCATATAACACAGGTCCCAATTTCAACTAAACAAACAGAGCATCCTTATTTTCTAACCCATTTTAAAACTTTGTTTTTTCACCATTGTCTTGAGTTTAGAAAAGACACCTGAGTGTATCAGATGGGGTCGGGGTGGGGTGGGGGTATGGACCCTTAAGCAAATTTAAAATCATTTGATATTTTACCAAATTTACTCTTGTAATTGAAAGTTTTAGTTCATCTAATAACGTCTGAATTAAAAATGAATATAAATGATCCTGTTATGTATATTTTCTACAGAACTGGTGGGATATTCTACAACAGTATGACCTTAGATCTAAGTAAGGGAAGGTTTTTTCACTTAAGTTTTGCTTGGACTTGATATTCACAAAACATAAGTTAGGAATGTTCAGTTTCATGATTTCTTGAAATCTAAAAAAAATACTTGAAATGCAAGTTAGAAATGGTCTAGATGTAAATCTGCCTTTAACTGTAAGGTTTAACTCTATATATGTAAAACCCTTACAAACTAGCTATCTGTGGCATAATATGATAAGTTATGAAATAATGTAAATAATTACCTTCACTAAGATACAGTCAATATTTGGAATTAATAAAATATATAAGGATTATTTACAATATTTATCCACTGAGTTGTGTTTGTGTTAAACTGAACAGTTCAAAGTTTATAAGACAACCTTGTTGCTAATTACTTGAACACTGAAACCCTTTTCATATCAATATTGAAACTCAGAACCATTATCAATGGATATTGGAATATTGACACATGACTCTAACTTTAACACTGATACATTTACAAGAATTGTCTTCACCAAAGCCTTAATGCCCTTTTCACACTGCAGGTGGTATGTCCTGCGGTTAGAAGTTTTACTCGGTGGCGGAACCGCCTCCCAGGTCACTCATTGCGTCCAAGTTGTTCACACTACAGGCAGTGTAATTTGTGGTTATAGGTGTTTGCTGAAATGCCAGTCCTCCAACTACCATCCAAGATTCGTATGCGACCTTGTGTCACCGTGGCGAAATATCCGTCAACTCACCTTATGCCGCCGTATTACACCGAAAGACGACCAAGTCATAACCTTATGTACACTGTGGATCACACCTTCAGTTACCGTAGTGAGAAATTCATACATATGTGCGGAATCGTTTATGCATGCTCACAGTACCAAAATCAGAGGCAGAAATTTTAAACTTTTGAAAACAACCATGGGACTCGTAGGGTAATTTTGCCACTGTGTGACAAAGTGCCATATAAACCTCAGGGGCACTTTGCCCAATGTTTATAACTGTGGGGGATACCGCCTCTAATGTGAAAGGGGTGTTAGGAACAACACTCAAACTTCTGATAAGTAATATTAACTGCAATATCGACTGCCACAACTAAGACAGCTGAAAGACCTTGCCTACTCAAAAGTCTGGGTGCTGCTGGCTTGCATGCTATTAAACCAAGGCAGGAAGATGAGAAATATCATGATTTCTCCAGAGTGTAAAGGTAGGTCTTATGACCTGGACCCAACTTTTAAGATTCATAAAGATCATGCACAACACTAAGTCCCAAATGATTCCATTGAAGAGATCGGTGGACACCTAGGATTAATCTCCTCTTGGGACCATATCACTCGGCTCAAAATATTGATTTATCGTCATACTTGTGTTTCTCTACTTGCAATATTCTAGATACAAAACAAACATAATTTATAGGACTAACAGCTGTACAAACCTTAAATATGAACAATTTCAATAAACTTTCATTTTATCTATATATTTTGCACCACATTATTTGTTGTTCTAGGCACCAATTCACTGGCCATATTTTCTAGTTCTTCCAGGCCCCTGGTATGTCGCTCGTACTTGTGTGCAATCAGCTGTCTGTAAAAATGTATGGCAAATATGATGAAAATCAACAAACACGGCACTATGATAACAGTGGAGGCAATCGATGCATACATCCCTGTGCCATTATCCAGGAGTTTATAGAACCGCACCCAAGCTATGATGGCCATTTCCACCAGAAACAATAGGATTCCAACACCAGTGGAGAATATCCAGGACATTTCGATATATAAATGCATCTTGTCGTGTGGCGACTCCATCACTGCGGTGACGTTGTGGACATTACTGACGGCTTCGATATTTGGCAGGATACAGGTGCTTATCATCAATGCCAAGAGGTGTACAGCAACCACAAGTGTAGTACACACGCTGAACGCTATCAGAAGAGCCACATCAATATCCTTGCCAATTTCTGCCTCCACCATAGCTACCTGAAATATACATATGTTTCATACATAAAAGAAATGCACCAGATTCAGCTGTTTTGAAAGTGAATAAAATGGCCTTCGCATAAGGCTAAACAACAAAGGAAAAAATCTCAGTTTATATATTTGATTACAGTATTTAGAAAATATTTGAATACCGGTATTTTGAAATTGATTTAAAGATAACAAAATTTAGATAAACTTTTACATTTGTCCACAAACTTTTTTTTATAATAATAAACAACAAAGTTTACATACATTTTAATTCCAATCACAACTTATATTTTAGTCTAAAATTCTATCAAATCATTGCTGTTACAGGTACAGTCAGATCGAGTGTTATGATCTGTTCAGTTTCAAGACTAGACTAATCACCCAAACTTTATATCTGATACATTGATCAAGATTTTCTGAGTAAAAAGTTTCATTTTTGGATGGATATTGGCTTTATATATATCACAATGGGTGAAATATGAGACGTGTCACTTGGGGTAATTTGACCAGATACCAAATATTCCCCAGTACCAATAGAAGATATTTTTATCAAGACACTGTTTGGAATAAATTTTAGTCTAAATTATTCTATCCCGGAAGTTTTTGAATATACAAACAATTTATATTTGTTGCCTCTGTGTTGCTGAACCCTCCCTTTTTTGGGGTTCACAGATTTTTGTCATTTCTGTTGTGTCTTTTGTAGTAATCATGTCAGAATGCAATTTACTACATTTTGTGTAGCAAATGTTAATTAATTCAGATAATCAACCAATGAAATTAAAAGGCTACTTGAGAAACAGAAATACAGCCAGAATGCCACCAAACCATAACGCCACCCCAAAACGCTACTCCATAACGCCACCAGTTCTGACATATATTTGAGCTAACCTTGCTCTGCAATGGTGGAGTTTAAAGTGGGTAAGCAGGGGATAAATAATATAGAAACTAGGTGTAAACAGAAAAGATTTTCACATTTTATATGAAAAGTCCACAACTAAAGCTCATGAAATGCTGTACATATATGCATAAAGAAAATGTGTTAAACCAAAAATCATATATTGCATTGTACTTTTAACTGTGCCAATGGGAATTTTATTTATTTAAAATTGTTTATTTGACAGGTTAATTGTAACTCTGTTTAGGAAAATAAATATTATAAATACAAATTATGCACCTGCATATGCTGTACATCAATGTCGAGTAGTGGTGGCATTATGGTGGTGGCGTTGTGGAGGTGGCCTTATGGTTTGGTGGCGTTCTGACTGGTTTCCGAGAAACATACATACAGTTAGGGTAGCCATACTGACGATTTCAGCAATTAGTACCCACTTAGTATAAACCAATAAGTTAAGGAACCAATGAAATTAAAGGGCTAGTTGAAGCATGCTTACATACAGATCTGTACAAAGAATAAACGAGACACGTTCAATAGTATCATCTTCTATTGACCGGGTCCCTGTTCATTAGCCACTTTATAGTTTTAAATGAAGCACAATGGAAATTGGCGAAACGTTGTCCACTTCGAAATGCTGTCCCCTCCTGTACACATAATTTTGGGAGATTAATATAAAATTTTGTATAGGCTGTTTTGAGTCTTCAAATATTGAGTTTTCTTGTTACTGTGAAACTAGGTAAACGGACAAAACCCCACTGGGCATAACCCCACTCAGACCAAACCCCATCAGGCAAAACCCCACTCAGACACAACCCCACTCGGATAAATAACAATGAGAACAAAACCCCACTCTTCATGAAAAAAAAAAAAAAAATTTATTTATTATTTTAATTGATACAAATACAAAGTCACAACAAAAATAGACGTTGATAGACATTTGTATGAAGAACATAATGCAAAACCACATTATATTTAAGCACATTACAAAATGTGTAAGCACTTTGTCATGCACTTTCTAATATCCTAATGTCTCACAAGTATCACCAAATATCACAAAATTTCTAAGCACTTTATATCCTAATATCCCAGATTTGTCATAAGATATCACAGAATTTGTCAGCAATATAATGAAATCTAGAAGACAATGATTACTTACCACAGCTGCCCACATTTATATACACAGATTTATCCAACAAGACTAACTGTCCATTGCAACTGAGTAGCTACTGCCACTGAACACAAAGCCCACTTCAAACACTAGCAGATTTAACTGTTCCTTTAATCACAAAAGCCTGAGTAGTTGGTACCACTGAACCAATTCAAACTTAAGATTTAACTTAACATTTAAAAAAACATCCCCATTAACATCTTCAAATTTTTTTAAAAAATTTAAAAGTGGGGTTTTGTCCAGAAATTAGTATAAGTGATTGGGGTTGTGTCTGAGTTGGGTTTTGCCTGATGGGGTTTGGTCTGAGTGGGGTTTTGCCCTGGATTCGTGAAACTAATTGTCGGACTGCTGTATTGTCCTCTCCGTCAGACCGTCTATTCCTGTGTATCTTTAAAATCTTGTGATTAGGGCCAAATGATACCAACTTTAGCCAAGCTCGGGCTGTACATACCATAGCAAAACCTGACAGCAATGCGGAAGTCCTGCTAGCTGCTTTTAATTTCGCCCGGGCGAGATACAATCTCCGCCAAGACAGTGCTTGTACAGAATGTTGGTTGCTCATCTCTTTCACGTACGATTCTGTCAGCCAGTCTTTATATTTGTCTTTCATTACCGGTCATATAACTCCTTGTTATCAGACCAACAGATTCCACACTTGATAAAAACCCTCTATCATCGACCAAGTACCTAGTTTGTTTACTATTTAATGCGCATGCGCCAATCAACATTTGTGTGAATACGTCATCATTTTGCGTGCTCTCTTTCTCTTGAAAAACAAAAACCCACATTTTACATGGAAGGTGACTTAACGTATTGGAAATGTGGAAATTGTAGGACAGTGCAGTGATATTTTCAAAATTTAGACATCCCATACATGGTTAAAGTTAGAGGTATGCCAGCTGAAACACAGAGACCACGCGTATTGGTTCGTATTAAGTAGTCACTTTTGATTTTTTGTTTCCAACGAAAAATGAAGGGGGTCGTCTCAAAAGTGTACCATGTTTATCACCAGAACTAAATGCACTATGAACTATACCTCACCATGTTTGCACTATTGGAAATACTTGTGTGGTTCGATTTGTTTATTGCTATTACAAATAATCACTGGACGTTTCACTGACTTTAAATACACTTGCTGTTTGAAAATGTGATAGTTTAAACAACGTATACAGTACACAATGATTATTTGTGCAGTAAATATATTCATTTATCATAAGATTGGCATATTGCCCGGCAAACTAGCAGATGTAGAAAATCAGTCTGTGGACATATGTGGAATAAATGCATTGATTGATTAATAAAGTTGACAGTATGGACTTCAGAATTTTTTTTCTTTTCCATTTGTTTGTGTTGTACAAGGTTGTTCATTTAATTGGCTCTTGCTTAACATTGAATTAGTTTTGCACTTAAAAAACGAATGAATTACATTGACCAAATCAGTCTTTTGGTTAAGAACTACATTTTATATAAACTTGCAATTTTATCAATCCAATGAGATCAGAAAAAAATCTTTGTAATTAGAAATTTAGGTATCTTTATGGACTTCATTGTAACATGTATGATTTCAGTATTTATTATTCATTCATCATTTTAAAATAAATAAGATGATAAATATCAGCTTCGTTGGTAGTTCTTTCCTTTCCACTTGCCCCCTTGTGTATTTGAAAAGGTTGTGTTACCTTGAGTGTATATAGTAGTTTAATGGGGTCATGACCTCTGGGGGAAATGGGGCGTGAGTACTAAACTCTAGTAAGTAGGATGTAAGGTAATTAAGGTTGCACAAGTAGAAACTAGATATGTACTTACTAAGTAAGCTGCCATCAAATAAGAACTGGTATTAGTCCCTGTAATATATAACACAGTTATGTGGACATTCTAGTGGTACAAGTAATATTCGTGATCCTATTTTAGGTCAATGAGTATTTCTGTATACCGGTGACTTTATTATCTTGATGAATAAGGCACATAAACTGACATTTTATCGGAAAATAATATGTACAGGGTATTTGACATTTTGCAATTGATAAGTATGAATAGCAGTATATATAAGGTGCATTAATGTTCCTAAAATCAGTATTTTAAACGAATCTGTTAACATAAAAGAAATGTATCAATTAATTGTCACTCCAAAAAAGGAATACATTTAAGAAATCTTTACTCAATATTTAATTGGTCATATACAAACTCTTTCCAATTATTATCAACACTGTCTTGGCAGTGAATGTCTTATTTTGGAAAGCTTATAATAAGGATTTTATTACGTGTGTGTTTTTTGTTGTTGTTTTTTTAACTTACTGGGATGTTGCGCTGTAAATTTTTGGTGTACTGAAGCCATTTCATGGTTTGACCTTTTGCTGTTAAAGGGAGTGTAGTTTCCTCGTTTTATAGATGTCCATTGATTCTACCTGACAGCAGACCCTGACTTGAAATGTAGGTCGTTGTGCAAGTATATTTGGAAGAATAAAATGCCTCTTGAATACCCAGAGATCCCAACTGAAACACACGTGGGGCCTATAATATATTTGTATATGTGATAAAAGAGCACATTATTGAACCGCTATTGCCAGACACAATCGTGTAGGGCCCCACATAGAGAAATTATATCCCTCCAGTTTTGTGGTGGTCAGGAAGTGCAGTTCTCAATGATTGGCAATTTTCTTCTTTTAAGTGATCAGTATATCTTGCTAAAAAGCTTTGGTTTTATTTTTGTGTGGAAATTCTGAGTGTAAATATAACTAAGACATTCAAAGAATATATGAATATGTTGACAAATCTTATTATATAAACCACAATTCTCCTGTGTGAAGCTACTCTTATAGTTACAAGAATATACAGAAGGGATAAATACTATTTTACGTTCATTTTTCTTTATGAATACATTTTACTGCACATGTTCTTTCTACTTTTTGTCCTGTTTGATCTCATGCATGGATGGACCAAGTTAATATTTTGTTTATACAATGAACTGCCTTTGTTTACTCTTGGTTTCCAAAAAAAGGAGAAACAAAACAGTCTTCAAACAAGAAGGCATTATTTGGAGTTTATACACAGTGATCTTGTACATTTACCCAGATTTTACGTGCTTTTGTTCTGGACTTACAAAGTACTAAATCTCACCAAGAGTAAATCAAAATGGGCAGTGTTGTTAATCCTTTGAAGTGCCAGAGAGTTCAAGGGTTCCAACCTGAGCATATACTATAAATACATATGTATCCTACAACATACCAGAGTTAACTGAAAGTTAGCACATCTGAATAAAGGCCCATGGGCTTCTATGTGGATAACAAATTTTTGAAGAAAGAAAATAAATCCTATCTCATTTATTTTTTCACATATTTTATTTATTTATCTTTTGCACTTTTGAATATAGCAGCAATGTTGACACGAATGAGATGGAATTACCTTGTAGTATAATGATTAAGTATTCGAAAACTTAATTTTGAACTCACCTATACAGTGTGCTGAGGAAGATTTATGGTATCTATATCTGCAATTTATATGGTTTGAAGTTCTCGTTCTTTTTTCACAGTTCTGTGTTGTACTTTTTTCACTGTATTTCATCGTAACTTTCTGTACTCTGGAATACGAATTGAAGAATAAATAAAAATAAATAAATTGTGACTATTTTGTGCAAAGGATTGAGCTTTATTTAATTCTGTTTTAGCGTTACTCCCGAACATAAGCCCTAGGCGTATTTTTGGTTTCAAAATACCTGTGTCAGAAATTTTGAATCTCTGATTATAATCCCGAGGCTTATTATATATTATGTTCAAGAACTGAACCATTGAACGACAAGAAGAGATGGGAATGTACTTAGCAGCAATGATTGCACAAAGTAAACCAAAGAGTACACCTGGGCTCATAAGTCACTAACATTCTTATTCATAGAATTACTGGCATTCTTAGAAAGTTGTGAGAATGAGAATCTTTAAAACTGTCAGGGAACAGGCAGTATTTCGTGGGTTAACATGAAGTGGGTCAATTTGTGAAGTGGGTCGAATTTTAAAAGAATTAACAAAGAAAAGAACAATATTCTGTACACCTGTATCATAAAAAATGAAAGAAATAATCTAATTCTGAATACAAAGCTACACTGCGATATATTGTGGTTGTTTTGGCATCTGTTTAATTCAGGGGTTAAAGTGTTGGAATTGAATTTTTTGGCCCTACCTCTACCCATTCTTCACTGCAATGACATGACGTAATGAACGTTTTGTGCAGTAGCTTTTCAAAGATTTTACGACATTACAGTTGAATGAAATATGTTATAAATAAAATAGTTATAGTTTTACTGATATTCCCTTATTCTGTATCTCTACCAATGTGGTAATTGTATAATGTATTTTTTTTACAAAATCAACTCACTTGATGCTAACCTATGTAGTGTTTTAGTTGTTGATCAGTATGTAGGTTTGTCAAGAAACTGCATTGACAATACACTTGTATTAGGCAGTTTGCGAGAAAATCTTCGTAATTATGTCATTAAGATGTAAGTATTTTGTGAGAAAATTCCTAGAATACACTTGTTCTTAGAATAAGCATGATCGTCAACATTGGATCAGGCGTGGTAACATAAAGATTCTTATTTAAGATAAAAAAACTATTGATTTCATGTAATCATTCTGACAAGAGAATTTTTAAAATTTTTAAACTAAGGAGCTATTTAGTAGTATGAAAATTTGTTTTACATAAGCTACTGTCCTTATTTTATTTCAGTTTTGACTCATGAGTGTTCTTGTAGAGATTTGTAAAGATGGCTTCTCTTAGGTGTGGAACAACTAATTGTAAAATGTTTCAATTTGATTAAAGAGTCTTTAAAATAATGTGTTTTTACTTTAAAGCGGAGGTTAAAAACTAATGAAGAAGGTGGTGATTTATTTAGAATGAAACCATATTGTACTTTGCAGTGTTAAGTGGCTGTTAAACATTGCATACATTTATCCAGCTTGTAATTTCCGTCATATAGAAAAACAAAAACATTAGGTTCCTGGATTTCACTGCCACTTCAGCAACTTTGCAGCTCAACAACAAAAGCATCGTCACTCATGTTTATGTATTTGCTGTTTTTCCACCGAAAACAAAAACCTCACAGAAACCAGGACATTTCTGGATATTTCTCAAAAAAAATACTCGCAAGTTATAAAGTATAAAGTAAGTGCACAGGTTCACAATGGGCTGTAGAACACTGCAGTTTCTGGGGGTGATCTTTTTGATTGAAACAGTAGTATATGACGAGAGAATGTAGCATACTACCATTTGAATGGTACTTCGATGGAGGAGATATCACCAGAGGATATTTGACTAAGATAGCCGTTCCACTCACAGGATAGCACTTAGGCAACACCTTGCCCATCCCAGGTCATCCTTTTCGGTAGCCAAGGGTTATCTTATAATTTGCCTTGCATCCGGCATCAGCCAGGGTGTTTGTAAGGCCGCCCTTGTGTTAAAATTGCAATCAAAGAAAAGTCTAAACATGTTTAGAATCTGCCCTGATATTGTAAAATGCCCTGCTGCTGTTCCCAACGACCCAGGGTCAACTCCAGTGATCTGACGTGGCATCACAGGTATCGTAGGTGACCTTGGATCGGCCTTGACAATTTTTTATTTACAATCTTATAGGCCTATGATTTTTTTTCTTTGAATAGATTTCATAATGTCTGCTGTCAAAAACATTTGTTTAATGTGCAAAAAGATAGTAATCTCAACTGCTGGTTTGGTAGCTGTCATGAGTGATTATGTGTATAAAATGGTTATTTTTGAACTTCAGTACATGATATGTGCTTTTTAATGTAGTTTTACATTCCGGAACATAAATTACAATAAAGTGGGGACCTCACTGGTATCATTGGAATAAGTTGTTCAGTCATAAAAGAGTATTCTTAAGATATATTATTTAATGATAAAGTAGTGGATTTGATATCTGTGACAAAAATGGAAATATTTTCGTTGAATTACAAAATACCAACTAAATCTACAGGGGGGAAGATGAGGATTGCCACAGTGGCTGAGAAGGGAGACTCCTGATTCAGCTGGGATGTTCCATTGGAATCCCAAGTGACCTTGATACCCATATGGCTGATTTAGGCAGTTACAGGTGACAGTGAACCCCCAGGACAGCAGCTTCAGTTAACCATGGGAGAAGCCAGACTAGCTTGGGTCCTATGGCTCCCCTGCAGGGATGCCCAGAGAAGGGGATATCCACTCAGAACCATCATGAGCATTTTTGCAAATATATTGGCATTTTCTCTTCTCTCAGCGGATTGGTAGATCCCACCAGTAGCTCAACTGGACCCAGAGGATTCCCCCTATCCGATACTAGATCCTGGGCCACTCGTGGACGTCCCTTGATAATGGAAAGGCGGTTACCATGCTTTATATAATGAAAAAAATGGCCTTTATTAAACATTCTTTCAAGTTTAAAATCTTGTATTCTCAAGTCAATGTTGTGGTGTATGTTTTTAGGAATATCCTCTGGTTCGAGTTCCTCTCAATGTCTTGTCCCCCTCCCCACTACCTCCCCACCACCCCCGGATGTACAATTATGATGACGCAATATGAAACTGGTAGCACAACCTCAATACCTATCAAATGCTAGCCATACATATTGTCGGAGACTGATACTGGTGAACCAAGTGGCCTTGCGGTTCATCTAGTTTGACAATTCATTCTTTATAAAACTTTGATTCGTGGAGTTTATTATCCGCCATATGCTACATTTTGACCTAAATTACAGTACATACAGACATATTTATTTTATTCCTGGGCGCCACTTATTATGCATAAATAATATGACAAATTCATCCACAAGAGCTAAGTTTTTTGCGAATATTTCTGAAATAATAAAATCTACGAATATTCTGTTATGAGTCGCTAGAAAGATCATTTTACATAGAATCCATTAGACTAAAGAAATGGTGTAGGATTTACAAGATTTTAAAAAATGGAGTTTTTGTAGTCAATGGTATCCCTACATAGCAAATTTAAGCCTTTTCTCATTTTTTCTTTAAATATCAATTTATTTTACGTATTTATCATACAAAATATAGTGGATAATAAAAATGAAACATCCCTCGTTAGACAAATATGGAAAATATATATAAAGTAATATTATATACATACACATGTATGATAATGTCATCTTCATTCGTTAAATTGTAATATACATTTTTGCATGTCATTCTTGAAGTTTTCTTATTTCGTCTACCTGAGGACGCCACATGAAAGATACTGAAAGGCTAATCCCAGTGTACCTAACTGAGCTGAAACGAACGCGTCATCATGCGAACTATGAAAAGTATGTTTACTACATTTTTTACACAAAAGGTTGCATTTAAAAGTCAAAAGCAATACTACAAGGAGGCGAGAATACTTTGTATCGACCCCAATATTATACACGTGTATGAGTGCTGGTCGTGTGTTTGGGGGGGGGGGGGGGGGAAGATTCTTACTGACGTAGGTTCTATTTTTACTCGCCTAGGAACACTTTTCTATATATAGTAAGAAACATTTTCTGCTGTGTTGGGGAGGGGGATGCATAGTGTCACTCTGTTCCAGTTGAGTTCACATTTTGAATGAAGATTGATCATGTCATTTATTGGTCTGTGAAACATAGTTTCAAAAAACCCTCCATAGTGGTATAGGTTCTTTAATTAATTTGTAAGACATGAAACCAATATTACTTCTCCAAAAATGGTAAATCCACTGGCCCCAATTGGAAAATGTAGAGTGTGTTAATGTTGAATACCAACTTAGGAATCAGTACATCTTTAGATGGGCTGCAGCCCAACTCCAAATTTGGCTTCACACATTAACATAATTACATGACTAACAGTTTTAACATGCTAACTTAACCATCAGATATCTTGTAAATTACTGTCCTGTATTTGAAATCCTTTGAAATCATAAATGGCACAGAAAGTGCAATCCATCAGAGTGTCAAACTCTGAGTCTCTGACATCACACATCCCTATAGGAGGTTGTTATGTCAGAAAAACTGGGGTCTGTAAATGGAAGCATTTGTAAAACGGTAATGTAATGCTTAATGACAATGCAATCATGCCATCACTAAAGAATTCGTGGATCAATTAGAGCATTCTTTCAGAAGCCATTACTCTGTCAGTACGTGTTAGATTGTCATTAGAGATTCCTTCCAGATTATAAATAATAGTTGAAATGTCTCCATCATTGTAAAATAAGTGTTAACTACACACCACCTTACTGCACAACACTTTGATAACTTTGGTTTTCTGAATAATGATAACTACATCCTTCTATGGATGTAAGGAACTGAGGGTTTACATAACCGACAGGGTCTGAATTATCTTTAATTTGAGGGTTTTTACGAAATATTTAACCAACAGTAAACTAAGTTTTTAATTTACACAAGAGTTTGCTAACCTAGAGTTAACTAAGAGCTAACAAATTCAGAAAGAAACATCTGATTTACAGGCCACTGGTTGTAATTACACAAAAATTGCTCTGAGGTACGAATTTGTGGTTGTTATTGCAGAAAGAAATGCTCTGAGGTACGAATTTGTGGTTATTACAGAAGAATTGCTCTGAGGTACGAGTTTGAAGTTCTGACCTCGGATTGGAAAAGCTGGCGGATTGTTGTTAGTGATTCTCTAGTCTTAGAAACTCCAATCCAGCAAAACTTCAAAATTCCGTTACCAGGAAGTGCAGTTGTGTATGGATAAAGAAACAAAAAAAAAAGATTGTAAATGTAAATTTTATTCAACAAAACTTTACGATGAACCAAAACATGTTAATGAACTGAAATTGAAGCCAGCATCCCTATATCTTTTATATAAAATAGTTGGCATTGACATTAATTCTACCAAAGGGATTGAGTAATACTAAGACACAAAAAGTTAATTCTTTAATTGGAAGAGGCAGTAAGTATACCATAAAGCCTATCATAGAGGGCTTGTTACTCAGAAAAAAAAAACAGAAGTACCGAACATATGATGGTAACAACACGAAAGAGCTTCAAGTGTGCCGAGTGATGGTGAGCAGCAGTTTTATGTTTAAAGATCTTTAATAAAATTAGTTTCCTAATTTAGAAAACCAATTGAAAGAGAGCATAGATTAAAGCACACTGGTGATGTCATTGTATTGTTAAAAGTGTGCATTATTTTGGGGTAATGTACACTTTTTGGTTCTAATTTACAGGCACCTGAAACAGTCAAATGGTTTTTGCATGAACCATGAGATAAATACTATAAATTTGAAAAAAAAACAATAAATCTGAAACAAATAAATGTATTAATAGGAGACATAACAAGTGTGTTTCAATTCTAGTAAATCAGTTCAATTATCCATTTGATTTGCCCAAAAAATGTTCTGACTTAGAAACAAATTATTAGTCACTTTTATTCCTGCTGTCCATTTTATATTAGAAATTCTACAGAATAGAAGAAACACCAGAAACCAATATTAACACATGGACCAATATACAAAAGCCAATATATAAATAACCACTAATCAAGTACATTGAGATTTAGGTTAATTGGTTTGTCAAGAGTTTTAAAACAATTCCATAAAAATGTAGTATTTCAGGGGGATGTCTCCAAAGGTGTGTGACAAGTTCGTTAAAGTATTCAAAATTGTGCCTCACTGGGAAAGTAGTGCATACTATTACTCGATCAGTTTGGGGTCTCGTAAAGTGTGCATTATTTTCTAAGTACGGTACACTTTTTCATACTTTACCTATGAATGAACGTATCCACAAACGATCTCTCACACCACAAACATTGATTGGCTATTTTTATGTTGGACCCATTTTCTGCTGTACTACAGTTATTATAATCACTTTTCATTATTTTATTTATAGTGTTCCTGCAATGATGAGACTGACCCATTTTCAAAACATTTAAGTGGTTGCCTGTACATTTTAAAAATAGTTCTCCCAATACAGTTTTGTATGTCTTGTGAGGATTTGTGTTGTCTGCATATAGTGGTGGTGGACCAATTCACAAAAGATGTAGACCACAAGATAGATAATTATCTAATTGATCATATACATTGGTAATTAATTGTGTAACTGTGATTGTTTTGGAAAAATTTTGAGGTGGGCGTGAATAGGTACACGGGCGTGAACTGGTCTACCACCACTAATATATTAGTGGAGAGGTTATATATAAAAGCTCTGATTACATCTTGGCAGATTAACTTATATTTCAAAAATTTTGGATTTTTTTAAATTTCTAAATAAATGTACAATTGTGTTCTGATACAACGAAAATATAAAAAAAAATCATTGTGGAATTACCTTAAAATTGGTTTGATTTCTGATGACAGTGAAAGATGTACCAAGAAATTCCCCAAGTGGGGTCTTTATTGCCACCATTAAAATTTTTTTTTAAATATCAAAAGTTAAACATGAGAAAATGTTTCATAAATTGGGGTGTTTATAGACCTCGTGCACAGGTTAAAGGTTAACTTTAAACCATGATGTTTGGCACATATAAAAAGAACAAATTAACGAAGATTAATCATTTATTGCCAGATGATATTTTCGCTGGATGAGCCACATACTTTGAGAGCTAAATGACAAAGTGACAAAACGTTCATAGAACAGGTCCATGTGTGCATTTTAGAGATTTTAAGATGGCCTTAAAGTTAAAACCACAGACCACACGTTTTCCACAAAGATCTTAGAAGTTTTAGAAGTTGTATCTAGTGCAGTTTGAGACTGGTCATATTACAGTGTTCTTGGGTGACGTTTTAGCTGGATGAGCCACAGACTTTGATGTTGAGGGCTTTAAGTGGCCAAAGGTCTATTTCTGACCTTAAGGTGGCCATATATTCTATAATTTTTAGGTCACCTTGAAATAGGGTGCAAGTTTTAATGAAATCTGGGAAAGCCTTCATGTGGGAATACAAATATCCTTTTAAGGTATGTTGGTTTGATTGAAGGTTTAATTTGTTGCTATGTTGTAGCTTTGTGTTGGATTATATTGATTCTCTTATGGTCCTATATATTCAGTAGGTTCTGGGAATAGTGTACATTGTACACAAAATGATCCAACCCTAGGTCAGTTATGGGAATGTGAAAACTGCACCTAATATCAAAAATATCCATAATCTGACATGAGTTTGTTTGCCATAATATTCTACTGTATATATAACAGGGGCCCTGTTAGATGAATAACTAATCTCTTCTGACATCTTAATGCAGATTTTGGCGACTCTGCTGGTGAATCCTGGTGAAATGAAGTCACATTTGTTTGTACACATCTGGCCCCCGCATATACACCACAAAGAAACCAAATCATGAATAATTGTACACCTTGCCTATTGTCCTGGTTTTATTAACTTTCTAAACACAAATCTAAGTAGTCCTTCTGTAGAGGTACGTTCCTGAGTCTGAAGATTTACCTCTAATGAAGAAAGTACTCTTTAACTATTTTTATAACGAGTACCTCATTTAGCAAAATTTGAAATGAAAAAGTGTTGACAGATACATTGCTACACACAGAAACAGTCCAAAAAACATATATGTATAAGTGTGATGAGATAATATTCTGTTTTAACAGTGTGATGAAATAATATCACTCAGTTTTTAAATGTGTGATGAAGTAATACCACTCTTGTTTATGGCTGCAATGGTGAAGAACATCTCTCTGTTTTATAAGTGTTATGAAATAATATTATTCTGTTTTAACAGTGTGATGAAATAATATCACTTTGTTTCAAGTTAGTGATGAAGTAATACCACTCGTGTGTATAGCTGTGATGAAGAACATGTGTCTGTGTTATAAGTGTGATGAAGTGATATCACTGTTTTTATCAGTGGGATAAATATCATTGTGGAAATTAATACAAACATTCATATATTAGAAAATTGAATTTTAACGATTTGTATTAAAATATAGCAGCAGCAAACAGTAAAGCTGGTATAAAGGCCAAAACAGTATCACATATTTGCAGTACATGAAATTTGCAGATTGAAAACACTGATTACTCCCTTGCTTCTGTTTCTGAATCAAAAATTTTACCAACCACCTACAACTCAACAGAATTCATACAGCTTTCGTTTGGGCCAACATTTGTCTTCCTGAGGCCAGGGCAGTATCCAGAAAAGGGAATGGCAAATATCAGCAATTCATTTGCATATGTTTATGGTCAAGTGTCCAATATTTGAAATTAATGGAATTTCATGAGGTCCCAAAAGGACCGAGTTGACAGTCAATCATTGTCTAATATTGGACACTTGGCAAGGCTATAAACCAATTTAAATTACACCCGAAAGGTTTCTTTTATTGAAAGGGTCCATTATTATATCCCCAGACGAAAGTCGGGGATATATTGGATTCAGGTCCGTCGCGCCGCCGCCGCCGCCGCCGCCGCCGCCGCCGCCGCCGCCGCCGCCGTAGAAATTTCCTTGTGGACGCGATAACTCAAAAACAAATTAATATTTTTTTTTCAAACTTGGTACACATGTTAAGGGTGCCCAAAGGAAGATCCCTATTTTAAGGTGACCTTAAACTCCCAGTAAAAAAGAACTTATGGCCACCTTAAGGTCAGAAATTGGACTTTTGGCCACTTAGAACCCTGTAGGTCACAAACTATGATGCTCAGCTGGCTGAAATTTTACCTGACAACACATTAATATGTTCTTAGTACATGTGCCGAAAATCACGACTTTAAGTTGAGGAGAAAATTGTCTTTGAGGCCCATAAATACCCCCACTTAGGGATTTTTTGCTATACTTTTCACATATTTTGCCCTATAATTTGGAAGTGGTAATTCTGATGAGTCTCAAACTGTGCTAGGTATAACTTTGATATGTAATCCTTGTCTGTAGAAAATTTTAGGGCTGTAGGTTTACCCAAAGGGGTCGACTTAAGGTCTCAAAAGTGCCCACAGAGACCCAATTTATGCACTTTTTGCCACTTTCAAGCACTGTAGCTTTAAAACTATGTCTCTCATCTAAGTTAAATATCATCTGGGAATATATCTATGTGTTTTCTTATATGTGCCCCAACATTTAGGCCTTTAATAGACAGTTAACCTGTGTATCAGGACCATAAACACCCACCCGAGTGACCCTTATAAGACATTTTTCACATCTTTTTCCCTGTAACTTGGAAATGGTAAGTCTGAGAAGTTTCAAACTGTATTAGATATATATTCTGTGTGTAATCTTAGTATGTAACAGATTTTAAGTCTGAAGCTTTAATTTTGAAGGTCAAATTGAGGTCTCTAAAAGGCTCCCAAAGACCCAATATTTGGACTTTTTGCTACTTTTAAGCCCTGTGACTGTTAAACTATGTGACTGATAGAGCTCAAATCCTATCTGGGAAGATATTAGTATGTTATTTATATATGTGCCAAAAATTAAGGCTTTAAGAAGACATTTAACCTGTGTATGAGGACCATAAATCCCCACCCGAGTGACCATTTTTAGACATTTTTCACATATTTTGCCCTGTAACTTGGAAATGGTAAGTCTAAGAAGTTTCAAACTGTATTAGATGCATATTCTATGTGTAATCTTAGTATGTGACAAATTTTAAGTCTGAAGCTTTAATTTGAAGGCCACATTTAGGTCTCTAGAAGGCCCCATAAAGACCCAGTATTTGGACTTTTTGCCAATTTTAAGGCCTTTGACTGTTAAACTATGTGACTGATAGAGCTGAAATCTCATCTGGGAATACATTATTATGTTCTTTTTACATGTGCCAAAAATCAAGGCTTCAAGTAGACATTTAACCTGTGTATGAGGACCTTAAACACCCACCTGAGTGACCCTTTTAAGAAATTTTTCACATATTTTGCTCTGTAACTTGGAAATGGTAAGTCTGAGAAGTTTCAAACTTTATTAGATACATATTCTATGTGTAATCTTAGTATGTAACAAATTTTAAGTCTGAAGCTTTAATTTGAAAGCCACATCGAGATCTCTAAAAGGCCCACAGAGACCCAATATTTGGACTTTTTGCCACCTTTAAGCCCTGTGACTGTTAAACTATGTGATTGATGGAGCTGAAATCCCATCTGGGAATGCATTATTATGTCCTTTTTACATATGGCGAAAATCAAGGTTTTTAGTAGACATTTAACCTGTGTATGAGGGCCATAGACACTCGCCCAAGTGCCTTTTTGGACATTTTTTCCGTATTTTGCCCTGTTATTTGGAAATGCTTAGTGTGACAAGTCTTAAACTGTATTATATATAATTTTTGTTTGTTATGTATGTCCCCCAAAAAGTTTCAGATCTGTAGTTTAATTGCTAAGGTCTCTTTAACAATTGTAAAATGCCCACAGAAACCCAATTTATGGACATTATGCCACTTTAAAGCCCAGTAACTGTCAAACTATGTGGGTTATAGAGCTGAAATCTTTGAATTTTTAAAAGGAAATGCCTGTCTATTTAAATTTTGAATATTAATAATGTTATGGCTATCTTAGTCTTTTAAGAACTTATTTTTGTGTGTTATACCTCTGCTTGCTGAGTTTTTAACTTTTTAAAATGAAACTGGTTAAACGCCGGTTAAACATATTCAAGTAGACAAAATGGACACTTTAAGTGAGCTTTAAGTCCCAATATTAATGAAATTATATCCGTATGTAGTAAAACTAGGGGATTTTTAACCCTCAACTAGCCCAGTTTTATTCAACTTGCCTCAGTTAATTTTGACACAGCTCCTACAGTTATGAACTCATTTCAGTTGATAATCACATACTTAAAATTCTCAATTCTTTTTGTATTTGAGTACCCCTTTTATATAGATTGTTTGTTTACCATTTTTGCTGTAGCACTCCATCTCTTTGAGAGAACATGTAAACTGTGTAAAAAAGATGTAGAAGATGAGATACATTTTGTTTGTGTTTGTCCAGCTTTAGAGCTGATTCGTATGAAATATTTCAAAATTTTAAATATAGATAAATCTGAATTATTAATAGATCAATTATCAAGGGTATTAACTCATATGAATGTCAATATGGTTATTAATTTTATTTTTGATTTGTGGCAAGAAAGAAAAAGTAAATTATATTGTTAATTTTTATGTATTGAATTGCTGTCTTTATTTACTGTATCTTACCTCAAAATATGTTTGCTCTGTTTGTTATTAACTCTCTATTTAAAGTGACTTATAAGCCCATATAGGGCTGGGTATTACTTCAATAGTTTTTGTATAATCCTTGTCAACATAATACATGTCACTATAATAAACTAATAAACTAAACTAAGTCCCAACCCACATCCCCCACCCGGATTCCCCCCACCCACCTCTGCTTGCTGAGTTTTTCACTTTTTAAAATGAAACTGGTGAAACATATTGAAGTAGACAAAATGGACACTTTAAGTGAGCTTTAAGTCCCAATATTAATGAAATTATATCCTTATGTAGTAAAACTAGGGGATTTTTAACCCTCAACTAGCCCAGTTTTATTCAACTTGCCTCAGTTAATTTTGGCACAGCTCCTACAGTTATGAACTCATTTCAGTTGATAATCACATACTTAAAATTCTCAATTCTTTTTGTATTTGAGTACCCCTTTTATATAGATTGTTTGTTTACCATTTATGCTCAACCCACATCCCCCACCCGGATTCCCCCCACCCACCTCTGGGACCTCCAGCTATATTGAGTGACACTAAATAAACAAAGGTATTTAATGATATCAGATGAGAAACAAAGAACTCAATGGGGTTGCAGATCTTGTGTAATAGTGAGAGAGGTGTGGAGAAGGGGAGAGGGGTGGGGGTGGGAGGTGGTGGGCTTCATTACATATAACACAAAGGGGAGTCAGAACTGAGATTGTGTCACATATTTAGGTTGCATATATATGGACCACATATATAGGTATAGAGGAAATGAATAACTGAAAACAATTTGCAAATTCTAAAAATAATATAATAAAATAATAATATAAATAATTTTTTTTTAAATAATATTTTATTTGTGAACAAATATAGAAACAGATATGCGCTTTTGGGATTATGAATTTTAGAATGGACATTGAATCATCAATCATTTAAATACTTTGAAGGAAGATTGAAAAGTATGATGAGTTGAGTTAAAAATAGTATTTTATTTGTCAACAAATATAGAAACAGATATGCTCTTTTGGGATTATTATTTTAGAATGGACATTCAATCATCGATCATTTAAATACTTTGAAAATAGGTTTAGAGTTATCATTGCAGGAAGATTGAAAATATAATTTGAGTTATGTATTCGGCGTCTGGGGATACACCATCTTCCTTGGAAGATATAAACAGAGTAGATTGATGTGCTGAAGTTCATATAATAATGGGTAATTATGTTTTTAAAAATTCCCGATCAAAACCTGTGGCGTGAGTGATGACCTGTCTGGGGATATGTTGGCGCCGAGTTGGCCCAATCTAGTTTTTCATTAATTGAGAGTTGTTCCACTCATTGATTATGACCTTTCAATGAAACTTGTTTACTATTATTTCAGCTAAAATGACCATAAAAACTGAAACCCCCAAAATACATAACAGAAATATAGGTCAAAGAAAAATAACGAAGTTAAACTACATCTTTAAAATTACAAATTAAGGAAGAAGTGTAGTTTAAACTTAAGTTTTTACACAAAACATAAACTGGGTTTTAGCTCACTCGTGCAAATCACTTTGTGAATACAGACCCTGATATATGGATGGTTTTGTTTTAAATGGAAACTCTGTTGTTAATCAAGTGCATTCATGTATTATCAATGATGTAAGTTGGTGACTTGGCTCTAGTAAATCTTCACATTGTATCTGTACATGTTTTTGCTGGTTGATATTAAGTAGTTGAACCAGAGTGAATGTAAGAAACATCTTTAACGTTCTGATCTTGCAAGAAAGCAGTTTAGGGCGACCGATACATTTGAAAGGAAACATTAAAATTAACACAAGTAAGCTACATTTTGAACAACGAGTATACTTCATGAAACAACTGAAGAAGTTGACTCTTAAATATCAAGAAGCAAGAGTAGTAGTCAAACAGTTTGAAATGTTGCTTTCAACTTAAGATGCAAAGGAATCGGGCAGGGAACTACAAAATTGGTAATATCATCTAGATAATGTTGAATCTTGGAGTATTGTCAGAATAAATAAATAAAATAAATAAAATACTACTTAAATTGAAGGTCACATGATTCTGGAAAGATCACATGGTAAAATCATTATCCCCCGAAAATCAATATATTTTTCAGTACATTTGCTACTAGTTCCTGTTCCACTTTAGCTTATTTTTGGTCGCCCAGGCCAGAGTATCTAAACTGCAGTATTATCTGCTGTATGTTTACAACAGCTACTCAATATTTACAGTATCCATTTTTCACAATTGAACATCTGTTGTCAGTCAATGAAACAGCTTTAAAATCTTCTTTATTTATGCAATTGACAAGAACATAAAATGTAAAAATCCCTGGGTTTCATTTTACAGGAAGACCCTTGCGTCATATTTTACTGTATTTTCAGAAAACCTGGGATGGTATATACACAAAAGAGATTATAGTGAAAGATAAGGGAAAATTGGTACAAAGTTGTGGTTTAAAAGGCTGCAGATTTGAGCTGATTCTTTGCTAATTTATTGATACCCATTATGAGTACCAACCTATGTCATTCTGTGAGGCCCAACTTAGAAGATGAGGTAATATGCCCTAATTATAGTGAACTTCTGGGGAAAATTCCTTACTAGCAATAGCCAATGAGAAATAATATATATAATAATATGTATATGTTGAGTCTAAAATCTACATTTTCGTGGATATTTTCACCAGACAGGGCTGCTTTATGTCCAGGTCCTACATCAGCGATTTTAAGGGATGACTGTCGGGGACTTTTAAGTCTTCATCACTCCTGCTATAATTTGCACAAGTCTTCTTTCATTTCCACAGTCTGCTGCCTCTGTTCATAGCATGATGAGGTTTTTTTTCAATTTCTTGGTCAGCCATCACTTTGATTTTGTTTTCATTAATCCTTGTCTTGTCTCTCCCTTCAGTAGTCGGTCCATCAAGCCTGTAGTGCACCCCCAGGGATGTCACCATCTGTCTTCGTATCAGTGATAATCAGTAGCACAGTCTCTGAACAACCTGACATCTGTCACTACAGGTAATAACAGAGAGTTTACAAGCTCCAATACTGTCTTCATGCAAACGGCAAAATCTTCATCAGTCACCGACAGTTCTACATCTACAGTTAATTTTCGTACAATGAACTTCATGAATCTTCCTCTTTCCATGTTGAAATAGTTGTGTAATGGTACAACATTTGGCTTAAATCGCAGCACTAACATGACAGAATTAGTGTAGTGAGAGATCTCCAGTACA
Organism: Sabellastarte sp. h YS-2021; assembly: GCA_964017235.1. Classification (NCBI taxonomy): domain Eukaryota; kingdom Metazoa; phylum Annelida; class Polychaeta; order Sabellida; family Sabellidae; genus Sabellastarte; species Sabellastarte sp. h YS-2021. The sequence continues at coordinate 22,813,178 of OZ024933.1, read as the reverse complement.
GAGGATGTGACCATATTTTTCACACCTAAGTTTGGCAAATAACGACTTGCAAGTCGTGGACAGTATTTTAAACTGTGGTGTAGTTGTGTACGTGGAACCCGGGCATAATATTTCACGTACCTGCACCCCAATTTTTTTTAAATTATTATTTATATATAAAAGGGCTGTTCAACTTCTGCGACTGTGGTTTACGATAGGTTTATCATTTGAAGTAATAAAAACATCCATTTTACGATGAGGTTTAAGATGTGTTCCCAATGCACAATATATATTCTCCCGATAGTTTCCTGATTGGTATTGCCACTGCCTCAGAAAATCGTTTGGTAGGTTTGTGATCGTTTTCTGATCCATCCGATTGGTATACCATTGGTTTGCGATGGACAGATAGGTAAAATAGATAGGTTTGCAATCGCTATAATATGGAAAAGATTGCTGTATGATTGTAAGATAGATTTAAGATCGCTGTAAGATTAAAAATATGACAATACGATGGGTTTATGATGTCATAAATCTGATAAGAATCAGGAATGGTTTGCGACAATTTCAACCAATTTCTTGTAAACTGTTCCTGATGGACCCCCATGTGCTGTACTCCTAAACCTATCAGGAAGTTCAGTAATTTTCTGTACAGGATCTCTGTACGGTGGCTTTAAGATCGTTCTGATTGCAAAGATTTACCACCCGATCCCAGTATATTGGGGATTGGGAGCAAGCTTTACGATACATCGCAGAAGTTGAACAAGCCTCTAAAGTAAACTCCCTCTTTGAATTCATAAGCATATTTAACAGTCCCTACAAGCTCATGTTTTGTGCCACTATTTTCCCTTTTATCGCTCAAAGGCCTCTCCCCCCACCCCCCACCCCCCACCCCCAGCAAAAAAGCTCAAGGCCAAAAGTCCAATGGTTGTATGCACACGTCCATGTTGACTGCACGGACCTTTCACTTGCATAGAAAACACTTTTCGCGCATATTGATATTTCACATTTATTTGAAAGCAAAAACAAAACAAAAAAAGGCCTCTTCTGTAGAAAGCTGCGTCAGAATGATTTTAATCACAAAAATCATGCATGCAAATCAAAAGCATTTAGCAATCTAAACAAAATATCTAATTCTTTCCTATACTACTACCATTTCAAAGTATGGAAGGGGGAAAGTTTTGATCCAGGAACGAAATTTTTATTAGATTTCACTTTCTTTGCAAGAACTAACAAACCCAACTGACTGCTGAGTATCACGTACTATCCAGTTGTGTGATACTAAAATCTTGTATATATTCAGAGCAGTATAGTGTCTTAGATATGTGTACATGTTAATTGTGTGACACTTGGTATGTTTATTAATATGTTTATGTAAGCCCCATATTTAACAGAGGGTGGCTTTGTGCAGAATCCTTGATTTTATTTATTTATTTGGGGTTTTACATCGCTTTCAACACTATGTAGGTCATATCACGACTGGTAGTTAGAAGGGCAGAGGAAACCAGTACATACAGTTCTTTAGGGTTCTGTACTGTAAACTGCTGACCAACGGCAAGCAACTACCAGCTTTCCCACTTGAGGTGGTGCCGGGAATCAAACCCCGGCTTCAGAGGTGGGAGGCAAGAGTGTTACCACTCTGCCACCGTGGCCCCTGCAGAATCCTTGATGAAATCTGTGGATGTGATTTGATTTTTGACTATTTTATCTTTCTTGTACAACTCAGTTTTGCCATTTGTCAGTGGGATGGAAGAAAATCAAATGCCTTGTGGCTGTCTATCACCTAGTAAATCCTAGTTGGTGTTTATCACAACAGAAAAACTATCCAATACTAACAAGTAACTGAGATTTAACTTTCCAATACCTGGTAGGTATTGGAGAGTTAATTATACAATCGTGTTAGTAGAATTTAAGTGACAAAATATATATTTAGACTTCATTTAATTGACATTGTTATCAAACGTACTGGTAGCTAACATACAGCTAAAACAAATGTTTCTGTTTATAAAAATTATCTTTGACCACTTGCACTTAGTTAGAAACTACAGTTGCCACAAAATAAATCCCACATTACGCAAAATACTTAAAGCTGTAGCTGGTAATCCCCATGAAATAGTAACATTTACATGTGCTTAATTGTATTTTAAGTTCAGATTTATTGTAAATGATACTTTGCCATCACTGGTTTCAAAAGAGGAGGGTGTAGTTATGACAGTTGCCACATTCTAAACTGTATCTGAAGATGTTCCTTGAATGACATTATTTACAATTCAATGAATTGTGAATAGCCAAAGATCTGTGACCAGTCACCTCTGTAATTAACTGTTCATCTATGTCTACATCAAACATATATATATATACAAACCAATATTTCCTTTGCTACAAATATTCTTAACCATGCTCAAGGGTTGTATTTGTACATATTTGATTTCTGCTTGATGATCTTGCTGTTGTGGCTCTGAAAGGAGACCTTGTATCTCTCTAGTGTTGAAGAATTATCAAGCCAACCCTTATATCCGTCCCACCCTTTCCAGTCCTTTACCTCTACAGGATGAATATTTCAATACAAGTCGTAACCGGATGTAATGGTTATTTCGAACATTTCTTTGAAAAGTGGTCATGAAAGCAAATTGTTTTCCAAGTTATGTCTAACCGCCGAAATGATGTACCCAAATGTAAATCATCAAATCATAGTAAATGTGTCCTGGCAAATGCAAGATGGACAGAACCACAACCAAAGGTAGAGGAGCCTGTTTAGTTGTAGTTTTTGACCCCAGCACGACAAAGTGTGACCTAGGTATATCAAGTAATAAAGTAGTGTGTAAGGTGTACAACAACTAGCATTGCTGAAGGCTCAAATTTCTTTGCAGTTAGGGAAAGTTTTCAGTTCAGATAATGGAGTTTCAGTTCCTATAATGTATTCATATACATACTGACTATACAGCTAAGAGAAAGACACAGTTCTATCTCTTGACCTGTACGAGTGCTTTATGAATACCAAATATATGAATACCAAATATCTGTGTGCATGTTTGAAAATATATCATGCAAATTTGAGCCTTAAGCAAGGCTATACAACAACTACTGGTTTAGAAAGATCTTGTTTTCTTTTACAAAATTAGCCTTGCGGAAGGCTCAAGTTTCTTTGCAGTTAGGGGAAATGTTCAGTTCAGATAATCAAGTTTCACTTCATATAATGTACTCATACATGTACTGACTTTCACAGCAGCATAAAGCTAAGAGAAATAGGCTCTCTGATAAGTTTATATCCCCTTACGTATATGAGTGCTTTATGAATGCCTAATATCTGTGTGCGTGTTTGAAAAAAATATCATGTAAGTTTGAGCCTGAATCAAGGCTAGTACAAAATGGTAACTCTCTAGATGCTTACCACGTAACCATTGTGTCATGTGACTCACCTCACGTACACAGGATACCAATATTTATTCTCAGCAACCGCATGCGATGCGTGGGGGGGTTAGGGTGTAGGATTGCCTGATCATTGTCAGTCCATACAATTCTGTACCATTCTCTGTGGTTATTATACCAGAATATTTGTATCCAAATAAATATACACTGTGTGACCTTCAAATAAATACTTTGAAACCTCAGTACTGGTTGGATCAAAAGTGAGATAGCCTTTCTGAAGTCCCGTCAAAGTATAACACATTTACTATGAATCTTTATATACTTTTCGTCCTACATGTTATAACTTAATTTCCCCAGTAGATTCAGTAAATTATTGTTAACTGGTCAAGATAAATATTAATTCAAAATTTTTAACATTTTTTTAGTCTAAAAATGTAAGCTTATCTACTATTTGCGTTTGCTTAGTAATATAATGTTTTCTATTTTTTCCTGGTCAATCAGAATACTAGAACCAATTCCCCTCAAAACCCTAGAGACGTATTAATGATCTATATTCCAGATTTGTTGGCTTAGTGGACGTCTGTAATTCGTTAATATTGTTTATAATATTATTTTTTCTTAACTGCATATCCCCATCACATATGGTTGTAACATAAAATCCCCACCCCCATCTCCAAAGTCCAGGTGCAGCAGAACAGTTTCACCCTGTCTAAGGATAACTCTAGGTTATACTTTGGATCAGCCCTTGAACTGTACTTAGGGCTAGCCTATTTGACGGCAAGGGGTTTCTTGATCTCGTCTAAACTAACCCTAGCATTATTCTGGCTCCGGGAGTAAGGTAAGAAGTATCCATGGATACATTTTGGGACTGGGGGGTATTGTCTAAGCTAAGTAATTTAATGCCCCGAATGTAATTTGTTGTAGCCCACTTTAACCCAGTATTAATTTGGGCCAGACCAGTTCAACCCTGGGATTGATTTGGCTAAGGCATTACACTGTAGTGTTACACCGGATATGATCTATGCCTGAAATGTGAAAGTTGCCACTTCATTTAGTTATGTATGGATTCCACCAGCTGTTGACAGACCCTTATCAATTCAAACTTCATTCAACTTTATAGAGTTTTTCCCAATGGCCGGTTGTTTAAAGGGAAGATCCTTGACCAATTGTTATATACAGTTTTCTCTACTTTTGGAACTGACCACGGTCACCGTATACACCGAGAGTAACTTGGCACCCTAACATACTCAACAACTCTCTTCTGAAGCATTTTTCTGATGAATATATCAGAGGATCATGCCTCAATTGATCCACACAGTCCTGCAACTAACAATGGTATTTTATGTAACAGAAAAAAAGTTACTTGTAAAGCAAATGCCTTTATTCCAGGCTAACTATTTCGCATATTGTTTCCGCCCTGTCAAGGACATTACTCTAAAGGGAATCTGTTGTGTGTCTTTTTAATAACCTTAGCTCTGTGTTTTGAGTTTATGTGAGTGTATGATAGTCTTGTATAAAGTGGTGGTGGACCTATTCATGCCTATGTACGTATTCCTACCCACCCTCAATTTTCTTAAATTTTTTTACTTTTTTTATAGATAATATGTTCACCACTTCATAGATAAAATTGATCATATACATTGGTACTTAATTATGTAGCTGTGATGATCTTTAACTTAGGATGGACGTGAATAGGTATATGGGCTCAATTTGTTTTAAGTTTTACACAACAATTTTCTTCTTTCCAAATCGTTGTTGGCAATTCTTTTTCATTGTCCTCAGTGGATGGCACACTGGGTACCGTATTCGCCTCTTACCCGCCAGGTCTTGGATTCGACAATAGGCCAATAGTTGGTAGTTGCTTGCTAGTTCCCCAGTCTTGTAGAATCTTACACTATGTCCTGCTGCACTGCATTCCTCAACTATACATATATCATAATATTGCATGTATTGTGTTTAAAGAGATGTCAACCCCGAAACTAATATACTGCCGACAAAACCATGGCTTACGGACTTATAGAACAATCAATGACTGTAGAGTTTTGTCAATTCTTAGTTTGGCCTACTGAGGTAGGGGGCGAATGTTACACCTTTTAAGTAGTAGATAACATTACATTTTACGCCATGGAAATACACTTGTATAATCCAGACAATAGATTATTGGGCCTACCCTTTAAGATCAAACAATTTTAAGGCTTGTTGAAAAGGGTTGTACAAGCAGAGAGATCTGGGTGACCTTGGTCAATGGACGTGCAGACTATTAAAAAGGAAATCAGTTAAACAAATCAATCAACCTTTCTTGTTTTCTTGTCGACTGCGGATATTAGCCATTTCTGGATAAAAAACTAGGGCTAGGATGGACAATATTGCTTCTGGATCCGTCACGGTCAGGGGTCTTATACACCAATGGTCTTAGCCAAGTTATAGGCTTAACTTTTTTATATAAATATAGCCAACAAAACCAAGACTTTTGGTGAATGCAGTCCCAAGTCTAAACTGAAGTTCTTGCAATAACGTCAGCGAACAGGATGTAATAATTGGCATCAATTGCATGGGCTATGGAGACGCTGTCAAAGAGTTCAGACTGAGTTCCTGACTGATGTCTTAATAGACTGCCAAGGGATGACATAAAATCGGTAATATAATCGTGCAAGGTGTTGACTGACCAGCCCGACCTCAACTGTATATAAAAATTGTCTCTTTCATGAACTTCAACGTGAACAAAACTGCTCAGAAAAACAAAAATATAAATTGAGAGGCAACTCAGCTGAGTTTGAGACCTTAAATGAACTTGTGACCTGTTTTCTACATAGTCCACAAGATATTGTGACATAAAACAAACATTGTTTTCCTCACTCAATGCAAACGGTAATTGAAGGTCCCTTTATGGCTCAGTGGTTATCAAAATTAGCATCTAATCATAGGCTGTTATATTTGTGTGGATTTGACTACCACAAGTGACCTGGGCCTGTATTCACAAAGATTCTTAGAATTTTTCTTAGAATTACACTTAAGTCTAAGAAAAAGTCTTTGCTAAGAATTTTCTTATTCTTAAAATAAAATTCTGTTCACAAAACAATTCTTAGCTAAGAATAATTCTAAGAATAGAAATAAAAGGAAATGTATGCAATTCTTAGAATTTTTCTTAGACTAAGTGTAATTCTAAGAAAAATTCTAAGAATACAGATCTTGGCCTATGTAAACAAAAAACTGGAATTTTTAAAAATAATATAAAGAGGCTCCATTTCGTTACAGTACACACAATTGACAACTAATATGTAACACTCTGTTCTGAATGTCGATTTGCAATCAGTTGCTGCACTATAATCATCAAAACAACTATTTTTCTTAAGCATGCTATGTGCCATTCTTAGATTTAAACAAAATTCTTAGAAAATTCTAAGAATAAGAGTTTTGTGAATAGCAAATTCGTATTCTTAGAAAAAGTCTAAGAATAAAAACCATTCTTAGAACAATTCTAAGAATAAGTATAATTCTAAGAATAAGAATCTTTGTGAATAGGAAAATTCTTATTCTTAGAATTCTAAGAAAAATTCTAAGAATAAGACTAATTCTAAGAATAAGAATCTTTGTGAATACAGGCCCGGTTCCAATATGACCTTGGCTGTTGAACACACTAGCGGATCGGGGGGGGGGGGGGGGGGTTCAGGGGGTTCAAACCCCCCACTTGAAAAATAATGTAAAGGGGTTCAACCCAAAGTACAAAATTATTTCTTGACAGTGGTGTTAAATTTACAGGAAATGCACTCTATTTTTGCCAAAAATTAATTTTTTTCCAGGGGGGCATGCCCCCCGACCCCCTTAGTTATAATGTGTCTGATGTGAACCCCCACCTTACTCAATGTGAACCCCCACCTTACTCGATGTGAACCCCCACCTTACATAAAAGCTGGATCCGCCCCTGGAACAGGATGTAAAACCAGCAATAATTACTACCATTTCCCCCTCTATTCACATATGCAAATAAGTTGATATTTCTAAGCATATTTATATGAATATGTAAACTGACAAGCCACAGGTTACAAGAATGGGAATATGTAAATAGCCATTACACTTCTGCTGTGCTCGTTAATATTGACACATTTGTACACCCCAGAAAATAAGAAACATGCAATTCAAAGTCTGTACAGTCATGATCTTCGATATAACAATAAAGCTGTGTCACACGTATGCTCTTTGCTTATGTTTACTGCTCTGGGAAACTGATTTCAAGCAAACATTTTAATATCGCCCGATAAAAGTCAATCTGAAGGGTAAATTGTCGTGATGTTTATGGGACTAGGTCAATGTATAAATTTCCCAATTTGCTTTTTATCAGTATTCGTTTTTGTCACAAGAGATCCACTTGTTTATATTTCACAAACAGAAACAAACAATCTGTGTTCAATGTGTGTCAATTTACGGTGACAAGCAGTCAGTGTTCATATGTTCGTGATGATAAACTTTTTGTGAGCTCCTATTCCTTCATAAGTTGCATCACAGTCCAAGCCAGCATTATTAATGGATATTAATACATTCGATAAGTAGAAGAAGTGCCTAATGGATTACATATCCTTACCTGGAGATCCAGGACCAATTATTAGCGAAAATTCCATAAACAAATCCAGGAGTCCCATGAGGTTCTACATTATGTTTAAGGGAGGCCTAACCAGAGATAAAACCAAATGTGAATAATAGGTTTTGCACTGTGGATCAGATATTGTGGCGATATTTGTTGGCACGGAAGCATCACGGATGTAAGGGATGCCACAAGGACATCCAGGATGGGTATACGGATAATAAAGACACTCAGATGAGCTATGGATGAGATATGGAAGAACTACGGATACCGCATCCGTACGGACTTCCCGGAAAAATCAAGCCTGTTTGATTTTTCTGTAATGGTCTAGGGATCTTATCTGATTTTAAGCATACCACTACGGATCGCTACGGATCGCAACATGCCATTAAAGGTCTCACAATGACATACGGATGCCTGAGCAATATGAAAACATACCAGAAAATATGATCCGTAAATCACTGCGATATCGCTGCGATATCGCTGCGATATAGATCTGGTTAGGTCAATGAAAGAATGGTTATTGAATTGGTTTCTGATCTTGCACCTTAGAGCCTGTCCTGGGCAGAGATTAAGTGCAATAAAAGAATAGAACAGAAGATAATTTTACAAGTTGAATATGACAGTATGTACAGTATCAATTTGTCAGATAAAATGTGTGAGCCTCGAGTTCAAATCCTTAAATCCTGTAACTACATGATATTTTCTATTATTGTACAGTCATACACTCATACAGCGAAGATATCTTGGCCAGCTGGGCATCTAATCACAGGCAGTCACCTCTGTGTGGGTTCCACCCCCTACAAGTGACCTGACTCAGTATGAACCTGGCTGTTGAACGGGATGTGAACTGTGACTTTCTTTACCTTTTCATATTCATAGTCATATAGCATGACCATTATGAAAATCATTGAGAATGGGAATGTTAAAAATTCAGGATATTTTGTGTCTAGAGTATGCACAAATACTCTAGTAAAATTTTACTCTGTCTTCCTTTGATCAGACCGTATACCCACATATGAAATTTCTTTAAGATGTCTGTATTAGTTTTGGAGTAATTCCTGAACAAACGAATGCAGACAAGAACATAACCCCCCTGCTAGCAGAACTTGTACAAGCAAAAAAAATAAGATTTTCACTCTGAAAATATCCTAACACTTTTAACACATCAGAAGGTACTTTTGCTCAGAGAAACCATAATAACTACAAAAAAATTATATTTTTCATTTTATAAAACAAAGTTTATGTGGTACAAAGTGGTGTAGAATTCTACCCAATTTCGTTGGGATGTTAAAGAAGACATACAACCCCAATTGTTTAAATTTGACCTATGCATAAAGTAGATTAAAATGGACAGATATTCACTTTGGAAAAAAATACTACGTAACTGTATATATTTACGAAAATATGTATAATGTTAAGTACACAGTACGTCAGAAGTGTAAAAGGTAAAGGAGAGAGAGAAAAAACAAGTGCAAATTTATGTTGTTACTGTCAAAAGAACCAAACCAGTATAGGATATCTGTCTTTACTACATACAGGGGTACGTCACTGTGGTACAAATACCAAAGCCTTGGTACTTCACGTCATATAAGTACCGACTTTTATGGTAATATACAGAACACATGAAGAGCGCCAAACCATCCTTTAAAAAGTTAATAAGTACACAAATGTAAAATATATGTGTGCATAGGTTGAACATTAATACATTGGTGACACTATATGTGAATGGGGTCATTTAAGGCCCGTGACCACTGCTAAGTTTTGGTTTTCGGGACCAAGGGTGAAACATTACACATCCCATGAACAAGATGTTTGTTTTTACCGACTTATCTTTCCAACAAGTGATGAAACCAATTTACATAGGGGGTGTGGGAATGTGTTTCAAGTACTTGCACCTATGATACATTTTCAGGGGTCAATGTGTAGTGGTAAAACACTCACCTCCCACCTCTGAGGTCGGGGGTTCAGACCCCAAACCTTATGTGGGAAAGATGGTAGTTTCATAACAATGGTCGGCAGTTTACAGTACAGAACCTACTTGTTTCCTCTGCCAATAAAAAAAACTACCCGTCGTGATATGACCTACACAGTGTTGAAGAGACGTTAAAACACAAATAAATAAATTACAGATTTATCTTTCCAAAAAGTATGGTAACCAATTTACATATTCCTGGGTTAAAGAGGATAGGGGAAGTTGTTTAAAGTACATGTTCCAATGATACATTTCCACGACCCAGACAAGGATAAAAAATCAGAACTTCCGCTCAGAAGTCTAAGGCCATAGCCACTTAGTCACCTAGACAGCAATAACGACAGACCTAGGGCCAATTTGTTAAGATTTGCAATGTGTTCAGTGGTTATAGTTATACGTTTATTTTGAACAACATTGAGGTCAATGACCCATCAAAAATAAAGCTATCTCTCTTATGAAATATAAACAGTTTCTAAATTCGTTGCTCTAATAAAGAAACAAAAAGAAAAATTCACATGGCAACACATGTTTTGTTATCTTTGCTGAAGGCGACTTTTTAAACTTTGATCCAGTGCTGATTGAGCCAGACAGTTGATTGTAGTAGTCCAACCTACAACCTAAAATATTGTTTCACTTAATGAATGTTGCAGTCTAAGCTGCCTCCAGAACATATATATAGGGGCCACGGTGGCAGAGTGGTAACACTCTCGCCTCCCACCTCTGAGGCCGGGGTTCGGTTCACGGCTCTACCACAAGTGGGAAAGCTGGTAGTTGCTTGCCATTGGTCGGCAATTTACAGTACAGAACCTTGACCAACTGTATGTACTGGTTTCCTCTGCCCTTCCAACTACGCGTCGTGATATGACCTGTACAGTGTTGAAAGTGACGTAAAACCCCAAATAAATAAATAAACCAAAATATGTTTAATTAGACACATTTGCGGACACAAAGGCAAAGATGTCACAATTTGTGATGATACTTCTTCGGAGGAAACAAACAACAACTGAAGGATCAAAACAGTTTCCATGAGTTAGTTACAAGACAAACCTGTACATTGATAAAGAGTTATGAAAGTGCTGATATGTTCAACTGTTGACAAGTGGCTCACGAGAAACAACTGTACACTTGAGGTTTCAGAGGTGATCAGTAGTACCCACCTAGAACTACTGTGATCACGTTTGGCAAATAATTACTTGACTCTTAGCTTTGTGGCCCCTGGTTCGAATTCAGTTAATGACAAGAGGTGAGAAATATACTGGTGACCTGTCCCAAAGTCAACCCACCTATTAAAGGGCACACACAAACTCAACTTTAGCCTTTCAGTTCTGGCTCTCTATGGAGAATTTGTGAGAATTTCCGATTTCCCAGATGTGAATACCCTATGTGACGTCCCTGTGGATGCAGTATTGTATTGATGCTAAACATATGGAATAGTACATAGATTTTTAGATTTCATTTATTTGAATCAACTTAATCATTAATTCAGTGCAGTTATCTGCTATATGGCAGAAAACTAACTGTACACAGCAAAGCTTGTTACCATCATCAATATGAAATTGTAATGTGGAGGTTCAACTGAAAGTTTGGTATATATTCAATGCAAAATACCTTGCTCGAGAATGACTGGAAATGTTGCCACATTAATAGTTTGTGTGATTAAGTATTGAGTTGCAATATTGTTTTCATCAGTGACACCAATATTGTTAATCTCTACTTCCCAATGCAAGATTGGCATGTTAACGTCATTTAAAAGTGGACCAGCCTTAATTAAATTACATGGACTTTATGATAAGTTTATATACGTGAATATTACAAAGTAAAGTAGATCATGCAGCATATTGAAACTGTCAAATAAAATCACTCTTTAGTTATTTTGATCAGAGTTGTATGCACGAAGGTTAACTTCCCACCCAAATACTGATTTCTCAAAGACTTATTTATCCTTTGTATACCACGGTAGGCCCACTTCCCAGATGCATTCATATACTTTTGCCTGGTACTTCTCCAATGTTAATCCTTGCGACTACACTGAACATCATTTTACTTCCGATTTGATAGTCATTTCCAGAAAGGTCTGATGCCTGACTGTTTGACCAATATGGCATGGAATCACTTGGCTTTTTCGTCTGTGCTTTGGGGTTTGAAATTAGCTCATGACAATAGGTGAGCGCCAATCGTAATATGACCTTAAGTGGTACGGGGGGCTTACAATTTGACTTTTGGACTTAATTAAATGAGAATTTGCAAATTGTATGTGTTGTGGGGATAAACACCCATGTTTCCCATTGATTATCTGGTATGGCTATTGTTACAGCATAGGATCGTTTGGTCAAAGTAAATCTTATACTTTAATGGTTATTAAGCATCTGAAATCACAACAGGACTTCACTAGGATTTCACACCTTGTAGTCATATGCTAGATTCGAACCTATGACCCCAAAGAGGGAGGCTAAATGTCTTTATTAACCAAATTTTATGACTTTCCTTACAGAAATGATTCAGAATTTTGGTGTCTAGTTTCCAATAAATATCATTGATGCACAAATAAATAATTATTTCGCTTTAGTTTGGATAATGAGATTTTAACAAACATCTGGTACAACCAAAACACTTTCATAACACACTTGATGTGAAAGATCACATGCCATATCAAAGCTGTGCATGTTATCAATGGCCAATGATATAGCAATAATATCAATAATAATAAAAAAATAATAATAATAATAAAGTGCATAAGTGAAGAATCTATCATTCATTCCTATCCCTCTCTATGTTCTAATGTTCTAATTATTGTGATGGACAGACGGGAAATATACCGGTTACACTGTTAATATTGCTATTATGATGAAGCCTATAATTAAATATGGCAAGGATTTGTCAAAAAAATATCTTTATTCCTTATGTCCTTTATATTTGGCTGTTGTTACGATTACAAGTGGAATGCTTGTCATTAAAACAATGCTCAATATATAGCATGCCAAGGGTAGATTTACCTTTTGCATTTCCAAATCATCAAATGTGACTTTTTAGTGGAAATTGATAAGTGTAGTTTCAGTCTGCAAATAAGACCCTTTTAATATGTCTTTCAGTCAGGGGAATGTCACTAGAGAGTAATTCTAGGCTGTACTCAAGCAGTTGTCAAATAGCAGTCCTGTAGTAAATGAGATATTCTGTCGAGAAAAACATACAATGCAATACAATTTTCTTCAAATCATGCCACACTCTACAGTCTCTCTATGAGTTTATTATAAAAGATTTCAAGAATTTCTTAGATTTAGAGTAAGAAATGATAAAACTGAACATTCCTAACTTTTGTTTCGTGAATACAAAGTGCAAGAAAAACTTTAGTGAAAAACCTTCCCTTACTTAAGACAAAGGTCACAAAAATTGTTATAGAATACGGAACCAGTACATTAAAATACAACAAATGTTATAATGTAGAACACATGTATAGTACTGGTGTCCAGGTGAGATAAACAGTCACTTCTGTTGAATATAAAAAAATATATGCTGTAAGAAAATGAAATGACAGAAGCTGTACAAAGTAAACCCTAACTTTGGCTTCGAAAGGACAGAATTATATTGACCACAGAGAATAATATTTTCACTTCTAAGTACAATTCCAATATAATTTAATCAATTTAATGGTCAGTTTTTATATAGACTTCAGTAAAACAACGCATTAACAGGCTAAAATTATATCATGTGATACGTAGAAATGAAAAAAAATACCCCTGAAAATCACACACCCGTTTATTTCATGTTTGTTGTTTTGGAACCAAATATAGTGGACAAAGTAGACCCTGATTGCGTCAACAAACTGCCAAAACATGAAAACCAGGATAAAGCACTCATGGGAGTGTAAAATGAGATTTTTAAAAAGCGGACAATGAGAAATACTATACAGAGATATAATTCAGTTGAATTTACAAGAACTGCGGATATTATGAACACAACAAAGACCTGGAAACTGGTAAAACTTCTCATTATCGCTCAGTACAAACGTCATGACGCCCATGTGCGCGGTTTGAGTTGATGAATGTTCCAGGTTCCGTTTACAAACCACATGCTACGAATGTTCGTGCATAGTATGTTTTAATAATCTTGTATGGTTCACCCATGCTGAACTTAGTACATACACCAGAATTATTATTTTATTTTTATTTAATGTTGATATTACACAATATTGTATATAAATGTGTGTTTTTTGTACTTAATATGCTACATATTTCTTCCCCATAATTTAAATCTGATTAAATTGTTTATCTTTGTGTCCATGAGTGTGTTCAACACCTAAAAATTTCTTATAAATCAATATAGCAAGCACTGTGTATATAGATATTGATTAGTTGTACTTTTATTAGGCACCTATCATAAGGGTTAACATTGAATTAATGTGTAAGCTGTAAGTACCAGTAAATATATGCTCATGAACATTTTAAAAGTCTAACAAAAACATTACACACTCCTTAATTACTCTTGGTTTTCCATAGGCGAGAAGATTCAAACTAAAAAAAAAATATATATATATATATATATATATCAGTCTTATCCACATCAGTGGCCAACCTGTTGGGTGCCATCATACAAATATCAAGAATTAAAAAGATGACCATGAAGTGGCACCCAGATTCACAGCCACTATGTGATAACAGAACTTCATCAAAATGGGTAATATTAATGCCAGATATACCACGGATATAAAGGGCCACTGGATAATGGGCCACTCTGATAAAGTTCTGTTACACATACAGCTTTCATCTCAGGTCTAGCTTTTATATATGCTGATATACCCAGCCCAGACCATTTTGTCAGTAGAATCATCAATGAGAAATAACCTCCCTCTCCTCCCCCACCCCCCAACCCCCTGAAAAAGTTTACATGAAACCACAATGTTTTGAAAAATTAGGGAGAACCATATAAAAAATCCTTTCTATACTTCAAATTTATGTCGAATGGATCACAAGATGTTTGCAAAGATACGTATTGAATCTTAGTGTAAGCAGAAAGCTCTAGGGGAAACTTTACGAATTCAGTTTCAGTGGATATTCCTGAACAGAGGAAGTCCAATAACTAATGCCTACATATTTGAATGGGGTTTATTTTGTAATCCTGAATGGGAGGCAGTTTTTATGAAATTCACAGTTTTTCAGTATTTTTTAGAGATGTCCTTTTTAGCATGTATTTGAGAATAACTAACGAAAGTTGTGGGACAAAAATATATATATTTCACATTGTCCTGAAATAACCCAGTAAACAATGATATATGTAGATAGCACAAAAAATTAAAGTAGAATTCATTCAGCACAATGGATTATGTTATGTAAAAGTTTCCAAGTGCTAAATATATGGGGCCAATGTCAAAATTGTCCACACACACACACACACACACCCCACCCCGAAAAAAAAAAAATAAAATAAAAAAGAGGGGGAGAGAGAGAGAGAGAGAGAGAGAAACGCACATAACATTATTTGAAATCCTATTTTATTTCTAGGAAGGGAATCTATAATACTTCTTTAAGATAATTGTTCAGATTGATAGACATATTGTACACTTTTTTCTTAAAGATACAAATCATTGCAGTTATGTAATTACAAGAAATAATGCTTGTAAAGCTACTTATTTCTGTGTTGTTTATTTTCCCATATGACTATATATTACAGTACCAATAAAGTATCAATTAAAATAAATGACTGCCAGGAAACATGATCGGTGTTTCATACACAGAACTAATCTGTGGAATTTTTTCTGTACATTTTATAAATTAATTTATCGGTTTGTACATTAACTACCTAAAAGAACTTGAGACGCAAAGATCTAGCATGATGACGCTTGTAATAAATAAGAATACATGATATAAAGACACTGCACTGTTTTTTCATGTCTGATTTAGTGGCGGCACAATTGACCTAGATATTTGTCAGTTGTACTGGGACTCAGGCACTGGGTACTTCTGTATATTGATAAACAGTACATTTTGGAATTTCCAAACAAACATGGAGAGCAGTTTTTTCCCCCCAAGTGAACATTTCCTCATCATTGGGAGACTCTTAAATATAAACAGATCAATTTTGAAAAGCAGGAAAATCATGGAGGGTGCATAATATGCATATGACAATGTAACTGATATACTGATATAAGCTAGTGCTTTTCATCCTGCTGGTCTGTGATCTGTAGATAGTCTTAATCGCTTCAAAAATATGGAAACTATTTATTAGTGATAAATCAGAAAAATGTAGAATTGTTTTTATCACCATTAAAAGTTGTTATAAAATAAAATTTGAGGAGGAAAAGTGTCCCAACAAAACAGAACAACAAAATAGTCCACTGAAAATGCACAAATATAAAAATGTATAACTACGTAAATCAAGTATTCAATTTTTACAAACTGGAGAGAAAAGTTTTGTATTTTACCATTGGAGATTCATCTTTACATTTGGTTTGAGAAGTCAAGTCTGCTTTGTAGTTTGTATATCAAACATATTATGATATGTGTCCACAAAGTATTCTGGTTACTTAAGTTACAATTATTTTTTTTTGACTTTGTATTTATTTATATACAAAGTCAAACAATTCAGTTCTATCCCACACACACACACACACACACAAAAAAAAAAATTGTTCAAAGGCTCATTAGTCCCTTCAACATAAACAATCACTTTGCCACTGTGATCAGTACAAGTGTAGGTATCTTGGATGCAGCCAAATGTTTATATGTATCTCAGTTATAAAATTAATCAGTATTCTGTGTATTAAAGCCCAAGAGAAGCCTATGATATTGCAAATTGTTGTATGGCGTTGTACATCCTCACGCTGCCCCCAGAAAAAAAAGTAGTTGAGAGTTTAATGGACTATTTTTGGAAACACTTATACTCTGGGGTGATTATACAAGCAGGGTTTACTTCTGTGATGTACTTGATTAGGACAGGTAAATGTTATAAGAAATGGAATTCACAGATACCAAACTCTGTCTGTGATGCTCAGACAAGGCCCGTGTGTTAATGTGTGTGTTTTGTTTACAACCAAAACAAATGCAGTCAAGTCCATTGTACATACATATATAGGAGGGAAGGGTTTGCATATATGGCTGTTCCACTGTCAAGATAGCCCAGGAGCAACCCGATTTTGACCGTCTCAGGTTATCATTGCAGGTACCCAAGGGCTATCTTGCACTTTGAACTACTTTCCCACACATTCAATATCGTCAGAAGTGTGTTTGGCCATCTGTGTCCCAAAATCAGGAAACAAAATTCAGGTACATTCAGAATGCTGATTTTGTAAATGCAAGGTCAACGTGAAGCCCAACATCACCATGGGCTGTTTTAGAGTGGCTTCCCGATGATACAAAGACATATGGGAGCTAACTGGGATGGATTCCCGATAACCTGGCTGGCTTTTCAGATGGAGATGGGTTGGTGTTACCGGTGTTTAGGTATTGAGAGCATTTTACTGAGATACCTTGACATGATTTTACAGGGGCCACGGTGGCAGAGTGGTAACACTCTCGCCTCCCACCTCTGAGGCCGGGGTTCGATTTCCGGCACAGTCTAAAGTGGGAAAGGTGGTAGTTGCTTGCCGTTGGTCGGCAGTTTACAGTACAGAACCCTAACGAACTGTATGTACTGGTTTCCTCTGCCCTTCCAACTACCCGTCGTAATATGACCTGTACAGTGTTGAAAGCGACGTAAAACCCCAAATAAATAAAAAAATAAATTGACAAGATTTTACAACCGCCATCTCGCCCCTGTGACTCACTCCGTTTTCAGTTTTTGAGGAGACAACATATATCCTGCCATACCAATTATCTAGAAATTGTTTATAGGACTTTGGTTTGTTTTTGAAGAAATATCTTTGGAAGTTACTCTGAAAATACACCCAAAGCTAGCAGCAGGGGAAAGAGGAAGAGGGGAGGGCCAAAGCAGCTGAGGAGGAAGACACCAGATTTGATTTGGACATTCCAGTGAAAGAGGAAAAGCCACAGGTGGAAGGTTTTAAAGAATTGGCTCATGAGGTGGTGGTTTAGGGGGAAGTTCATTGAGAAGAGGCACATGTTGAGGACCCTGGAGAAGAGGCAACACAGGAGGAGCCAAAACAGGGTTTAATGCATGGGAAAGATGAAGCAGTGGCTCTCTCGAGCATTGCTGCACTGGATTAGGGACCATGACACACTGTTCAACAAGAGGTAGTCTGATTACAAATAAACTGTCAAGAAAGAGGCCTGCAAGGGCCTGGGGAGAGATAGCCTCAAGGATGAATCAGGATCCTGAGGAGCTGAAACCCTGGTTTGGCCCACAGAGGACACAGTTCAGGAAGTTCACCATTGGCAAGTTGGGCCAGGCCAGCCCAGAACTCGTGTAGCGACAGAGCATGGTTGAAAGACAGTTTAGACTTTTGAGGCTACATATTTGCCAGAGCACCAAGTGATAAGGCCTCAAGGGGAAGAAGCCATCAGCAGCGGCCGGTCACCACTCCAAGATGTTTACACCAACCTCTGATAGTGAAGCCATCATATAACAGGTCAGTCTATCAACAATCTAGAAGAATGCCAAAACAGACTCTGTATCAGCAGTATCATCAGCTACCTGCACCAGCAAAACAGCAGTATCAACAGCCACCTGCACCAGCTCAGCAACGGTTTTAACAGCCACCTGCACCAACATAACAGCAGTATCAACAGCCAACTGCACCAGCTCAACAACCATTGTAGCAGCCACATGCAACGGTATAACAACAGTATCAGCAGCCACCTGCACAAGCTCAATAACCTTTTAACATTCACCTGCACCAGCAAAGCAGCAGTATCAGGAGGCACCTTCACCAGCACATTTTAACCGGCACCAGCACAC
The DNA here is from genome assembly GCA_964017235.1 of Sabellastarte sp. h YS-2021. Classification (NCBI taxonomy): domain Eukaryota; kingdom Metazoa; phylum Annelida; class Polychaeta; order Sabellida; family Sabellidae; genus Sabellastarte; species Sabellastarte sp. h YS-2021. The sequence continues at coordinate 22,794,432 of OZ024933.1, read as the reverse complement.
AACATCAACTTTTCA